>CAUEEP010000724.1:1397500-2630370 GCA_958450365.1 Mesorhabditis belari | reverse complement strand
AAAAGGAGGTCTAGGCTCAAGCTGAAGGCTATAGCTCAAAAAATGAGAGCCTCACGAGCTTTTGGTTGAACTAAAGAAAGGCACTCCCCAAGAAATATCGATTCTAAGAGAAAGTTACAGTGGTTTTTTGTACAGCCAGCTACGCTCGAGTACGGTCCGTTTCGGAGTCAAGCAACTGTCACTTTCTTTAGGATGGGTAATGCCTGATCTATTCTAGCTGTCGTAGTTCTATTCTTTGAAGCTATAGGATGCCTGCCGTGGAAAGATGGATTGATCGGCAATTGGTGGGGCGGGAAGCGTTTGAGGTTTACGTTTGTCGTGTGTCCCAGGTCTAGTCAGGGTTACGGTAGTCGAATTCAGGGTTACGGTAGTGCATAAACAGTACTCTCAATGTATTAAAGTGTTTTTGAATTTTCTGAGTACAAAGTACAGCACAAAGGAGTCGTTACATATGCAAGATTTGAGGAAAAGAAGAAATGAATGCACTAGAAAGGGTGCGTTTCGAAATTTTGAGTACAAATAAAAGCAAAAGTTAGAGGAAATCTTTTAAAATGAGAAATAAGAATGAATAGACTTTCAAATTTGAATGTACTTGATGGATTGAAATGGTAAAAACTTGACATTAAAGCTTTCAAATCTCAATGCCGAGGAAGCAGCTGACTAACTAGGGAATGCTGTTAACTTGTCGTGGCTTTTTTTGACTCTGGAAGTACCCTGTCTGATGCAAGTTTTCACGCTGCTTTTCCAGAAGCTGCAATCAGTTTGCCAAACGCTTCTCTATAGCGAGATATTTGACATCCAAGTTTTTGCGGTCTCTTTATGAGGGCGACTGCACTGTCTTCAGTCAGCGGCCTCGGTGGTGTAGTGGTTAGTGAGCGCGTCTGCCCTTTTGGACGCCAAGGATTCAAATCCCTCTGTCTATAGCGAAAAGAGTAAAAGAAAGGTTGCCTTATATAGGCAGAGGGATCGAACAGTTGGCGTCCAAAAGGTCACACTACCCGGCAGACGAGCTCACTAACCACTACACCACCGAGGCCGTTGACTGAAGACAGCCTTCATAAAGAGACCGCAAAAGTCAAAATAAAAGCCTTCGAGCTTGAGCCAATAAAGAGCCAAATATCTAGCAATAGAGAAACGTTTAGCAAAAAACTGATTCCAGATTCGGAATCAGCGTGAAAAACTGCATCAGATAGGCGGTTTCCAGAGTCAAAAAGCCACGATCAGTTAACAGCATTCTCTAGAAAGAAAGAGAGCAAGAAGAAAAACACCTACTTTTCCTCCTCCCACACATTTATTCTCATTTCAACCCACCCACTCGTCTCAAATTATTTGCTTTTATGAAATAGTAACGAAAGATTTCTCAAGTTCACATTTCGAAAAGAAAGAGTTCATAAACAAATCGTGACCAAAATCGTTTTAAGATTCGACTACTCAAATATTTTGATTAGAGTGGAGAGCTTAAAAATTGGGGTTTAAATTTGGTACTTGAAATTGGATCTTTGGAAAATCTACAATGATAAAATTGTGTGAATACCTTGAAGCACACTTTTGGCTTCATTATGGAGTTGGACATCGGTTTCTTCCGTTTTCAAAAAGGGCACCTTTTTAGAAAACTATTGTAGAATCTACTCTATCGGGCCAATGAATCAATTGCCTCATAGCTCATTGGTAAAAGCAGTCGCATAGAAAGCGGAGGTCACGGGTTCGAGTCCGCATACATTTTTTTTGAGTCCCAGCCCCAGACAAAGCTCTAACTCCAGAATTGGTTTAATTCTGGAGTTAGAGCTTTGTCTGGGGCTGAGACCACCAATTTGCAACCAATTTGCATCCAAGAAACATTTAATATCCTATATTGCATCTAATCAGCCAATTTTTGGCCTTGGCCTTGGCCAATTGACTATTTTTGGCCTTGGCCTTCGCCAATTGACTAAGCCTTGTCATTCCCAATAGAATGATACCAAAATTGAGCTAACTGAATGTAAACTGTCTCTTGGACGATAGTAGTTTTCTAAAATAGATAGATTAGAGAGAGTGCTGACAAAGGGGAACACACTCACTAACAGACAAGCAGATAAGAAACATTTCACAGATAAACTGAATATCTTTTAAGATCTTTGATCAATACAGTATGCCTAGACATATTGGATTGGTGAATTGAAAACTGCCGGCTATTGTCATATGTGACAGTTTGAGGACTTTCTTCAAAAGAAACCCATTTTAGTGTCAATGGAAAAGTTGTAGAGAATCAAAAATCAAGCTTATATCCAAATTTTCAGAACGATTCAAAAACTGGTTTTCAAGAAATGCCAAATTTACGAATTTTCGCAAAGCTTGCATTTCAAAAAAACATTTTAAGCGAAACTACTAAGTGTATCTTTTTTGGAAATTTGGCTATAAGCCTAATTTTGATTCTCTACAACTTTTCTATTGACACCAAAATGGGTTTCGTTTGAAGAAAGTGCTCAAACTGGGACATCTCCAGTCCTCCATTTTTCCAGTCCTCCAGTCCCACCTCGTCTCAGACACAAACCAAAATCCTACCACGAAAGAGGAATCCGCCAATTTCCTGTAAAATGGGCAGAAGTTGAAGAAGAAGAAGAGGACCGTTAATGCAATCAAATACAGTGAACAGTTGGGAAATGTGAATGAATCCCTGAAGAAGAATAGGCTCTCCAAGGCAAAGATCGTTCTCATCCACGACAACGCGCGCCCTCATGTTGCAAAACTGACTCGCTCTAAAAAAATAGCCTTGCTTGGGAACTTTGGCACATTCCCCCTACAGCCCAGCTCCTTTTGATTACTATTTATTCCGTATGATGAGTAATGAGCTTGCGGGAGAACACTTCGATTCGGAAGAAGCAGTCAAAAATTGACTTTGAAAGTTTTTCGATTCAAAACCAAAATCCTATCACGAAAGAGGAATCCGCAAATTGCCTGTAAAATGGGCAGAAGTCGTTAATAATAATGGAAATTATTTGGAATGAATTGATCGTTTTATGTTGAAGAAAGTTTTAGTTCAAAGTCCCGCAGTTTTCAATTCACCAACCCAATAGTTACAGCATTCCTTTCCTAGACTTACACTTACTTATTAAATAAAAATCACAACTACCTAATTATATCTAACTATATAGCGCCTAACTATCTAACTATATAACGCCTAACTATATAGTAAGCTGAGTATCCTGCTATTTGTTTATTTCCTTGTCTTTCTACCGTATTCCTATTCCTATTCTGCCCTAAATCTAACTGATAAGCAAGTCTATAATAGAGAAAACTAAAAGTTGCAGTTTAAATGCTTAAGTTAAAATTGAAACTAATATTTTGAAGTAAATAGCTTCCAGAAAATGAACCAGGAACTTCCAAAAAAGAGCTTGAAGAAAATGTAGCGTAATGCGATTACTGGGCAAATTTTAGCGCCTAGTGTGTGAGGGATCTCGCGGAAAGTGGCCAAGGTATTTGGAGAAGTCAGGCAACAACAAGAAATCAAAAAAAAAGGATTGGGAAAGAGGAGCTAATTAGATGAGAATGGTGTGTCTTCTTCCATCATCAACATGGGAAGAGAGGAGGGGACCACGTTGTCTCTTTGACTCTCACACACTTCCGGGTGGTCAATCTAACTAGGGAAAGGCACGAACGAAAGGTGAGCTTTTGTCTGATTGTAAAGCTTAATGCGTTATCCACTAGGCCATCAACGTGTCTTTTCTCAGCTTCTTTTCTTTTCTCAGCTTTAAAGCCGTTTTGATGCCAAATTTCGATTGAAGCTTTACACGCCTGGAAAGTCATTGGGGAGATTTTGATTTCAGATTTTGATTTCAGATTCGGATTCCTCATATCCGATTTTATAAAGTGTACTAGTCCAGACAAAAGCTCACCTTTAGCTCGTGCCTTTCCCTAGTTTTTGCCGCCTTGAATTGAGCCTTTGAATGAGCCATAACTGGCTGAGTTGGTTGAGTTAGATTGGTTGAGTTTAAGAACCAAAAAAACGGACAGAACTTATCTTCCAACCCAATAAAAGAAAAAAAAAAGAAAGAAACCATAATGCGATTAGCTGCAAAATGCTTGAAGTTGCTTCAAAAGAAAAACAAGCACAAAAAGCCCAAGCCTAACCCTGATCCGTTGGGCGTTAGCCTAATGAGTTATCCATTAGGCCACCAGCGTACCTTTTCTCGGCCAGGAAGGAGCCTTGCCTTAAAGCCTTAAAGCATCTGTTTTGAATGAAATTTTACCCACCTGGAGAGTCATTTGGCAGATTTTGATTTCAGATTCGGATTCCTCATATCCGATTTTATAAAGTGCACTAGTCTAGACAAAAGCTCACCTTAATTTCGTGCCTTTCCCTAGTAAAGAATGGTTGGCTTGTGTTTTTCACTCATAAAGTGCTCTGTTTTTGACTCAAACTCATGGCTGACTCATGTTTTTTGACTCAAACTCATAAAATGCTAATGTATGTTGCAAATTTTGGGCATATTTAGAACCACTGTTCATTTAGAGCCACCTTTCTCTAAAGCTTGACCTTGCTGGTCTACGGTAAATCAAAAATCTAACCCATTCTTGGAATAGGCCATCGTTAGCATTAAGTCTGTCAGCGCATTTTTGTACTTTACTCCTGTCAAGGTCGTTTACAACCTATGCACATTTTTTTTGATCGATTGTAGTTGTACAATTGGGAGAAAAGTTGAGAGAATTGGTCAAAAATTGATACCCGTCCGCCCCTTTTCCCATTGGCTCAACTTCGAGCTCAAATTTCTTGGCTTTGGGCTGTCCAATTTCAATAGTTTTTGTACCAATCGACAGAGAAAGACTTGACACATCTAATGATATCAAGAATATTAAAATTGGACAGCCCAAAGCTAAGAAATTTGAGCTCAAAGTTGAATTGCCAATGGGAAAAGGGGCGAGACCTTTTATACGTGCCCAGCCCCTTTTTGGCAATTCAACTTTGAACTCAAATTTCTTAGCGTTGGGCTGTCTAATTTTAATATTCCAAAAGCTGATACAAGAAATGTAAATGGCCGAATACAAGTATTTACAACAATGTTAAAAGTTAAAAAGTCGACTCGACAAAAATAGAAAGAAATTCAAGATTGTTTTCAAGAATGTTTCAAGAATATTTAAAGAACTGTGTCTTTTCACGACTTCCGGGTGAGAAAACGAGTGGCAAACCAGGATTGCTTTATTTCTTCTACTCAAGCCAGATCTTTTTTGGGGAAATGGAAGGGGATTGATGGAGAGTACCCCTGGGGGATCTCGTTGAAAGCCTTCACTTTCTTCTATTCGTTATCCTATTCTTTATCCTATTCTTTTCCCTTTTTCCATATCAAGTCACCCTTCAACTTCTACACAAGACGGACAATGAATTTTGGGAAAAAAGCCTCAAGAAATCTCGAGAATCTAAAAATTCTGAAGTTCTAAATCGATCGAGTCTCATTTTTGAAGCCTTAGCCAGGAAATCTATGACCGGAATCTATGACCAAACAGAAAAGATATCAAAAACGATACTTAATTGATATTTAATCGATATTTAAACCTTAATTTTCTATAAATTATCCAGAATCATCCAGAAGCCACGTTTCTGAAGCTCCAGTTGACTAAAATGCATAAAATAGACCAAAAAAGGGCGGACTTTTGAATGGAAAACATGGGAAAACATTGAAAAACATTGGAAAACAGTGTTACTTTGGTCAAGAGCGGATTTGAATGAAACTGGATTCTTTAGTTGTTTATTTGTTTATGAATTTAAACAATGCTTTAAAACTTGCCAAGCAAACTAGCAGAGCAGACAGACAGTCAGGAAACTAGCCGAGCAGACAGACAGCCAAGCAAACTTGCCAAGTAGACAGACAGTCAGGAAACTAGCCGAGCAAACAGACAACCAAGCAAACTTGCCAACTTGAAAGGTAAATTCTTTCACTTTGAATTTAAAAGCGAAAACTGATCAGAGAACACTCTTCTACGAAAATCACGGATGATTTCGATGATTAGATTAACTGTATCTTATTGGTTCCAATACGGTTCCAATACAGTTATAAAATTAGTTATAGAAGGTTAATAGAATTTGTTATTAGTTCAGTTATGGACTCAAAATGGTTTACGGTAGAAAAGCAACTGTAATAAGTAGAACATTTACTTCCTATTTAGCACTCGCTTGATCGATAAGCAATTTTATGGATGATTCAACTGTTACTATCGCCTGATCAATACCTTTGGCCAACCGTGACCTCACCTATAAAAGAGCGCCACACCAAGATGCAATCAAAGCAGCGGTGGCTTAGGGAATAGTGTGCCTACGCCTCCAAAGCCTACGCCTCCAAAGCCTACGCCTCCAAAGCCTACGCCTCCAAAGCCTACGCCTCCAAAGCCTACGCCTCCAAAGCCTACGCCTCCAAAGCCTACGCCTCCAAAGCCTACGCCTCCAAAGCCTACGCCTCCAAAGCCTACGCCTCCAAAGCCTACGCCTCCAAAGCCTACGCCTCCAAAGCCTACGCCTCCAAAGCCTACGCCTCCAAAGCCTACGCCTCCAAAGCCTACGCCTCCAAAGCCTACGCCTCCAAAGCCTACGCCTCCAAAGCCTACGCCTCCAAAGCCTACGCCTCCAAAGCCTACGCCTCCAAAGCCTACGCCTCCAAAGCCTACGCCTCCAAAGCCTACGCCTCCAAAGCCTACGCCTCCAAAGCCTACGCCTCCAAAGCCTACGCCTCCAAAGCCTACGCCTCCAAAGCCTACGCCTCCAAAGCCTACGCCTCCAAAGCCTACGCCTCCAAAGCCTACGCCTCCAAAGCCTACGCCTCCAAAGCCTACGCCTCCAAAGCCTACGCCTCCAAAGCCTACGCCTCCAAAGCCTACGCCTCCAAAGCCTACGCCTCCAAAGCCTACGCCTCCAAAGCCTACGCCTCCAAAGCCTACGCCTCCAAAGCCTACGCCTCCAAAGCCTACGCCTCCAAAGCCTACGCCTCCAAAGCCTACGCCTCCAAAGCCTACGCCTCCAAAGCCTACGCCTCCAAAGCCTACGCCTCCAAAGCCTACGCCTCCAAAGCCTACGCCTCCAAAGCCTACGCCTCCAAAGCCTACGCCTCCAAAGCCTACGCCTCCAAAGCCTACGCCTCCAAAGCCTACGCCTCCAAAGCCTACGCCTCCAAAGCCTACGCCTCCAAAGCCTACGCCATTTCTGATCGCTGGTTCAATTCCGCCTGCCACCAAATTCTTTCCTTTTTGTCATAAGTATAGAAAACGTTTTTTGTGAGGATTAAGATGTTTCTTAGAATCCGTAGAATCTTGGAATTCTACGGAGGCATTTGTAACTAGATCCAGTGGTAAGTTCAGTCCTAAAATCGGTGGCAATGAAACAGTTCTCTAGTTAGATACTTTGTTAGGTCATGACAGATAGCTTTTGAAGAAAAATCGATTTTGAATTGACTGTAGAAGGAAAAAATCGATTTTGAAACGCCCTTATTCTAAATTTGAAGCAAAATGAAGTTTTGTGAAAAGTGGGAACAATTTATTACGCTATCTTTAAGTGTTATAGTTAGAGAAGAATATTCTAAAGGTGCCTGAAAAGCTGAAGCTGAAAAGCTGAAGCTGAAAAGCAGCTATAGGCTTTGATAGTTGTAGAAGCTGTCTTTTACTTAATTTGATGAGTTTTGAGCTTCAACCATGTATTATTTTGTTAAAACTGTTGAAGGCCAACAAGGGAAAGGCACCGAGTCAAGCTGGCCTCTTGACTCGAGATCAAGTCCATCTTATAGAGCCATGGGGATCTCGAATTTTTGCAGAACGCGAGATATTTGGCATAGCTTCATAGCCTGCTGTTCTAGTGGATAGTCCGTTAAACTATCTTGAGTTTCGAGCTCCTTCACAGCTTCGAGCTCCTTCACAGCTTCGAGCTCCTTCACAGCTTCGAGCTCCTTCACAGCTTCGAGCTCCTTCACAGCTTCGAGCTCCTTCACAGCTTCGAGCTCCTTCACAGCTTCGAGCTTTAGAGGCCGTCACACGCTTGCAACTGCCTACAAGCTTAACAACCCGAACTCGAGATCGATATTTATAAAAAGTGGAGTGTCAAAGGGGTTCCATTGATTGGCTGAATATTTGCCATAACAATATTTGACATAACAATTGACAGTAAAGCCAAAAACCGATCTATACAAAAGCCAACAAAGCCAAGTGATCATTTGTAAGCAATCTGTAAGCAATGATCATCTGTAACACAATGATCATCTGCAATGATCATCTGTAACCAAAAAGTCCCGTTCCCAGAGAGTCAATATCCAATTCCAGCATCAATTTTTCCTATTTGCAAGCCCCAAAATTTCACATTGAAAGTATCAAATATAAGAAAAAAAAAGTATTCATTTTCTTTTCTGAAAAAAAGTTTTGTCGCTGGGGCAAATCTGGAAAAGCCATTTAGGCGGTGATGTGGAAAAGTCGACCAAATATTGAGCAGAAAAAAAATGAAGAGAATTGGGGGAAAAGAGTCAATTTTGTGACTCTTTGATGTCATAAATTCTCGTTTTTATTTAATACACTCCTCAAATCCGTTTTTTTTGGAAGAGGAATTTCCGTTCGATTAGTTTCTGGACATCAAAAGGGATTTTGAAAAGGTTTCTGATCTTTTTGATAACAAATTTCGAAAGAAAACTGTGGCTAAACGAAAACAGATCAAGAAAAAGGAAAAAGTTTTGCGGGAAAAGTTTTCCAGATTAAAGTAAAGTACTTTATGTTGGAAAATGTAAAGTACTTTATGTTAAAAACAGCTTTTGTTGAGTAGAGACGTTTGCCAACAGGAAGAAAAGCAATTTTTGGCTTTCAGAAAAGTTTTTACGAGCTTCTACAAGAAAGCTTCTATAGGAAAGCTTCTATAGGAAAGCTTCTATAGGCAAGCTTCTATAGGAAAGCTTCTATAGGCAAGCTTCTACAAGGAAGCTTCTATAAGAAAGCTTCTACAAGAAAGCTTCTATAGGCAAGCTTCTACAAGGAAGCTTCTATAAGAAAGCTTCTATAGGAAAGCTTCTATAGGCAAGCTTCTACAAGGAAGCTTCTATAAGAAAGCTTCTATAGGAAAGCTTCTATAGGCAAGCTTCTATAGGAAAGCTTCTATAGGAAAGCTTCTATAGGCAAGCTTCTACAAGGAAGCTTCTATAAGAAAGCTTCTACAAGAAAGCTTCTATAGGCAAGCTTCTACAAGGAAGCTTCTATAAGAAAGCTTCTACAAGAAAGCTTCTATAGGAAAGCATCTACAAGGAAGCTTCTACAAGAAAGCTTCTACAAGAAAGCTTCTATAGGAAAGCTTCTACAAGGAAGCTTCTATAGGAAAGCTTCTACAAGAAATTTGAATGAAAGTTTAATAACAAGAAAATTGTCAAGTCAAATAGAATTTAGCTATTTTGGGCCGAAGTCAAGGCCCGAACCAGGACAGGCTCGGGCTCAATCAGCTTCATGACAAAGCCGGCTCGGACCAGGTGTAAGAAATATTTTTCTGCCAGGCCTAGTACTCTTAACTATAGCCAGCTATTTCTCTATTTGAAGCTATTTCTTTTCTCTGTTTCTCTTTGCTCTCTCAACCGTATTTTGAATTTGTAAAAAGTCACATTTTTATGCCAACTTGCTGAGTCGGAACTTGTGCCAATTAGGCAACTTTTATCCCACGAGCGAGAGGTAAAAGGAAAACAAACTTTATCCCAATTGTGTGGATTTGACTTGCAATAGTTGAAAAGAAGACATGAAACAACAAATTTCACAGCTTAAATGAGGGAAAACGTCTACACAAAGCTATTCAGTTGAACACTGTTATTGAGGGCAGGCCAGTACCCAGGGACCGGGCAAGAGGGACATTTGCCCCCCCCCCTGTTGATGTCCTTTTGAACCTATTCGTCACACCAGGTTTGGACCGACCTAGGTTTGGACCGACCTAGGTTTGGACCGACCTAGGTTTGGACCGACCTAGGTTTGGACCGACCTAGGTTTGGACCGACCTAGGTTTGGACCGACCTAGGTTTGGACCGACCTAGGTTTGGACCGACCTAGGTTTGGACCGACCTAGGTTTGGACCGACCTAGGTTTGGACCGACCTAGGTTTGGACCGACCTAGGTTTGGACCGACCTAGGTTTGGACCGACCTAGGTTTGGACCGACCTAGGTTTGGACCGACCTAGGTTTGGACCGACCCTAGGTTTGGACCGACCTAGGTTTGGACCGACCTAGGTTTGGACCGACCTAGGTTTGGACCGACCTAGGTTTGGACCGACCTAGGTTTGGACCGACCTAGGTTTGGACCGACCTAGGTTTGGACCGACCTAGGTTTGGACCGACCTAGGTTTGGACCGACCTAGGTTTGGACCGACCTAGGTTTGGACCGACCTAGGTTTGGACCGACCTAGGTTTGGACCGACCTAGGTTTGGACCGACCTAGGTTTGGACCGACCTAGGTTTGGACCGACCTAGGTTTGGACCGACCTAGGTTTGGACCGACCAAAGCGATGCTTACACTTTTCTGATTTTCTAAGAACCGTATTGAAGCCGTATTGGAATCGAATTAGAACCGTATTGGAGCCGTATTGGATTAGAATAGAAACCGCATTGCAACCGTATTGCAACCGTTACAGTACGGTTGCATTGGATTAAAATAAGAGCCGTATTGGAACGAACTGTATTGGATTAAAATAGGAACCGTACTGTAACGGTTGCAATACGGTTGCAATGCGGTTTCTATTCTAATCCAATACGGTTTCAATACGGTTCTAATTCGGTTCCAATACGGACCGACCTAGGTTTGGACCGACCAAAACGATGCTTACACTTTTCTGATTTTCTAAGAACCGTATTGGAACTGTATTGGATTAAAATAGGAACCGTACTGTAACAGTAAGATTCAAATCTGAACCAACTCAAAAAACCCTTTCCTAGCTCTGTTCCTCATTGCCACAGAACTAGTCATTCCTTCGTAACAAATAGGAGAATGTTTATGAACTCTGTTTATGTTTATGAGCAATTTATATCAACTCACGGTGTTAATGTGAGTTGCATATCTTCACATAAATCTATATTCGAAGAAAAGTACCCAAAATAAGCTTGCAAAAACTACAAAAACTAAAAGCAGATGCCGAAAAGTCAAAAGCCATTTATCATTTTAAAAAACGACTTTCAATAGGCCGATTAGTTTTGAATGAGTTTCGTTTTCCGGGAATTGAGTTCGAAAAAGATTTTTTAGAACACCCTAGCGTTCTTGATTGAGAACAGCAAAGTTCTATCGGCGATTTGTACCAAGCTTCTCTGAATGGACAAAACGAAACGCCAAAACGAAACGAAACGAAGCGGAAACGAATTAGCAAAGAATTCTTTTAAAAGGAGAGTTCAGTTGATCATTTACATCATTTTACTTTATTAAAACTACCAAAAAGTCAAAAAGCCTTCATCATTTTCAAAAAAACATCATAAAACATTTTAAAAAGATTTAAATATGAAATGCCGATGGTGTTTGCTGTACTATTGGTATAAGTATTACATCTTATTTCAACAATAATTTAACTTCAGCTTGATTTGAAGCTGGCTTAGGCTTAGGCTTGGGCTTAGGCTTAGGCTTCGGCTTAGGCTTGGGCTTAGGCTTAGGCTTAGGTTCAGGCTTAGGCTTAGGCTTGGGCTTGGGCTTAGGCTTAGGCTTAGGCTTAGGCCCAGGCTTAGGTTTAGGCTCAGGCTTAGGCTTAGGCTTGGGCTTAGGTTTAGGCTTAAGCTTAGGCTCAGGCTCGGGCTTAGGCTCAGGCTTAGGCTCAGGCTTAGGCTCAGGCTTAGGCTCAGGCCCAGGCTCAGACTCAGGCTTAGGCTCAGGCTTAGGTTTAGGCTATTGTGACTAAAGGTAAAATTCGGTTTCTGTTCACCTGAACCCAATCCAGTCGATCATCTACACTCAAAATACTCCAGTAATCCCAACTGAATCCTCCAGTAATTCCAAAAGCAATTAGAACCACTGAAACAAAAGTCAAAAGCACGAAAAATGCGCGAGATTTTGGTTAGAAAAGGCCAAATCAAACTCAAAATATGAAAAATTCTCCACAAAAATTTGGTGACGCTTTTCAGCGATTCGATTCCCGAGAAAAAGTCTTCTGAAGAGTTTCTGAAAAGTTTTCTGCTCAAAGATTTCGCGAACGATTTCTCAATGGAACTTTTTCGATAATTATATCAAAGCGCTTCAATTATCGGCAAAATATGAAGAAAAATCTCGATTTGTTTCTCGCAAATTCCTTCATTTCGTCCTCTTGTGCACTGAAGGGATTTCTGGGGGCAGAAAAGTTAATTTACAGAAAAAAGTAGCAAAAAAACCGAAAAGAACTTCTGAATCAACAAAGAAATAATATCAATTTCTGGTCTTTGATCGTGGAATCGATTTGCACCGGGGTTTGACTTTTAATCAAAAAAAGAACCGGCACTTTTTTTTGGCGTTTACCCTATTGCTATACAACAATTTTTCGTAATGCTAGCCTTTGTAGACGAAAATTTTATGCAACAAATCGATAAAGTGATAGCTAGACCCTCTGCGTAAACAATTTTCCACCAAAAAAATGTTCGAATCTCATTTTTGAGTTAGCCTACAAGAGTTTCGACCAAGAAATGTTGGGATTTCATTTTTGATCATGCCTTAGCCTTAGTCGATTCAAAAAAACGTCAATCAATTCAAATGTCAATCAATTCTTGTCAATCAATTCGATCATGTCAATCAATTCTTTAAAACTTGGCACTTTTAGTTTTTCTTTTAACTCGAATTTAAATTCCCTTAGAAAGCTGACTAAAGTCAAAAGTGATTATTGATAAAACAATATAAATATGTATAAAGATATTCAATCCAAAAAGAACATACAATCCAAAAGGAACATACAATCCAAAAGGAACATACAATCCAATAATTATGGTGCATCTTACTAAGTTTAACTGCTTTCTGACTCTTTCTTCTTTTCTTATTATTAATTCGATGATTTGATTGTTTTTTTAGGTATGAAGTATAAAAAAGAGCTGCATCTTTCAGCTCCAGCTTACTCTTTATCTCCAGCTGCATCCAGCCATGATTACTCTTCATCAGCAAGGAAAAACACTCGCCGAGATACCGTCGACTCTCTATAACGAAATGGAAAGGACCAAAAAATTTTGCGTTTTATAGAGTGCCGTTTATCTTAACGTCGGCCGGGACCAAAATTCCATTTCGTTATATAGTTTTCCGCTATATAGAGTTCCTTTATAGAGAGAGTCGGCTGTCGACTCTTGCAAGAAAAGAGACAGAATGTTTTTCACGCTCTGCGGCCTTTCAAAGAAACGGGCTCCAATTAAGACGACAACGGAAGATTCTATTCACGGATGAAAAGTCGTTTGATATTGAGCAAGCCCACAACCATCAGAACGATCAAACTTGGTCCAAAGAACCTCTTCCGTTAGACGAGAGAATTGTTTCAAGACAACAAAGGCCTTAACAAATCTTGGTTTGGGCCGCACTCCTAGCGGAAATACGCCCTTGATCTTTATTCCCGCTGGAGTCAAAATTGACAAGAAAGTTTACGTAAATCTGCTTGAAAAAGAAGTTTTACCTTAGTCTCAAACGCCCTTTGGCGCCAATAATGATTGGGTTTTTCAAAAAGACGGTATCTCACAAGGCTGTTGATACACAAGATTGAATCTCCAACAACTTTGCATCACCGTAGACATCAGTCAACAACGCTCAAGCAAATGGCTATCAAACTCCGATCTCAGTCCCCTAGATTACAATCGGATCGATTCTTGAAAGCAAGGCATGTGCTAAAGTCCACAAATCAAGTCCACAAATGAATTGAATCCTTGAAACGAGATTTAATCAAGGTATGGAACGAAATCTCTATCAGCACCATTAAAAAAGCCATTGATGATTTCCCAAAGCGCTTAGGGAAATTTATCAATGCTAATGGTGGCCATTTTGATCTCTAAATGTTTTTTAATCTCTAAATTTTATTGGTGACGCGCATCTTACTACGTTTAATTGATTTCTGTCTTTCTTTTCTTCTCTTTTCTTATTATTAATTCGATGATTCGATTGTTTTTTTAGGTATGAAGGCTAAGAAAGAGCTGCGTTCAGCAAGAAATTCATCAGCAAGGAAAAACAATCGCAGAGATATCTCGAATCTTGCAGGAAAAGAGACAGAATGTTTTTCGTGCTCTGAAGTGTTTCCAAGAAACGGGCTTCAATGAATTGTAATTGTAAGATTGTAGATTAAGATTAGTGAAGATTGTAAAGGACGAGGTCCACCAAGAACTGCCAACAATTCAACAAATCGTCGAAAGATTTTGGATCGACTTAAAAGGAGCCCCAACTCCTCAAAGAATTATGTTCGAAAAATCGCCAAGGCCAAGTATTAGAAAAAGTTCGGTTCATCGAATCCACAAAACAAAGCCAGAAAAGGGATGAAAGTACATTTTTGACAGATTCAATGAAAAGAAAATGAAATGAAAAGAGTTTCAATGAAAAGAGAACGTTTGAAACGTTGCAAATAAGGTCGATAGACGATAGGCGATAGACGATAGACGATAGACGATAGACGATAGACTTTTAAGGCGATTTGGTGCTTGTTATTACTATTTCTTTTAACAATAAGGTTAACAACAACAACAACAATTTAACAACAAATACGGTCAATAGACTTTTGTTAATCTTTTGTGACCATAATTGCGGGACACCCTGTAGATAACCAAAATGAGAATTTATTGCATATTTTAATGTAGAACTTTTGTTGGTCTTTGATCGGAAATGGAGCGATTTTAAATGAAAAGTGTTCAATTTTCAATAAATAAGTGGAATTTTTGCTTTTTGTCAATGCCTGCTGTGCTTTATAAATAGAAAACCATTAAAAAGAGGTACCTAAATTGAAATCTGTAAAGATATTCATTGTTCGTTATATAAAGATATTCATTGTTACTTATATAAAGATATTTATTGTCCGTTATGTAAAGATATTCATTGTTCTTTTGGCTTATTAAAGAAATATGAATGGAAATTTGAATAGCTTTCTTTGAAAGCTTGAAAACTTGAAAACTTTGTTTTGAAAATTTGAAAAAACTAAAAAGTGTGTGAAAATGAAATCACTTTTGCTCTTTGATTAGCTGCGATCTTCCAGAAAGCAAAAAGAAATCGCAAATCTGACAAAAGATCAAAAAAAATGCCAGTAACCGTCTAGAACAAACTTGGCTCTATAAAAGAAATAAAAAAATCGCTTCTAAACGTTGAAATCGTTGAAAGAAACCCACACAATAATCCCCTTCAAAGTCTGGCCAAAAAAACTTGGTAAATGTTTGGAAATGTTTGGAAATTTTTGGAATAAACATTGTTCCAACGTTGGGAGATGTAAAAGGGCACTCATCCAGAGGCAATGATGATTTAAAGAACTTTTGGTGCTAACAATGTGTTTAGCTCTTGTAAGGTTGCAGTCTTGTGCCAGAGATTTCGAATTTTTAGAATGATAACTGACGAGGGAAAGGTATCAGGTTTGAAATCGTTTCAAAATGAGACCTAGTACCTAGTACCTAGTGTACCTAGTACCTAGTGTACCTAATAAACCTAGTGTACCTAATAAACCTAGTGTACCTAATAAACCTAGTGTACCTAATAAACCTAGTGTACCTAATAAACCTAGTGTACCTAATAAACCTAGTGTACCTAATAAACCTAGTGTACCTAATAAACCTAGTGTACCTAATAAACCTAGTGTACCTAATAAACCTAGTGTACCTAATAAACCTAGTGTACCTAATAAACCTAGTGTACCTAATAAACCTAGTGTACCTAATAAACCTAGTGTACCTAGTGCCTAGTGTACCTAGTGCCTAGTGTACCTAGTGCCTAGTGTACCTAATAAACCTAGTGTACCTAGTACCTAGTGTACCTAATAAACCTAGTGTACCTAGTGCCTAGTGTACCTAGTGCCTAGTGTACCTAGTGCCTAGTGTACCTAGTGCCTAGTGTACCTAGTGCCTAGTGTACCTAGTGCCTAGTGTACCTAGTGCCTAGTGTACCTAATAAACCTAGTGTACCTAGTACCTAGTGTACCTAGTGCCTAGTGTACCTAATAAACCTAGTGTACCTAGTACCTAGTGTACCTAATAAACCTAGTGTACCTAATAAACCTAGTGTACCTAGTACCTGTGTACCTAGTACCTAGTGTACCTAGTACTTAGTGTACCTAGTACTTAGCGTAGTATCTTTATCTTTATCTTTATCGTTAGCGCAGAGGATAGTGTGCTAGCCTAACTAACTATCGCAGAGGATAGTGTGCTAGCCTTCGATTTTTTACCTCGAATTCAATTTTATGCAAATCCCCCTGCTGACAATTTTTTAGCTTTTGCCAAGACATTATTAAGATTTTGAACAAAATTGAACAAAATATTTATCTTCTAATGTTTGAACGTTAGTTTGGAAGAATATTTAACAGTTTTTCCTGAAGCCGACAGGTGGAACGCCCTTTCGTTATTCTGATAGATTGCAACCCTTTGGTCTTGAAACGTTACACCAACGCCGCCTTATCATCGATTTAGTGGAATGCTTTAAAATTGTTAAAGGCATTCATCCCGACCCCCTTTTTTCTGCTCTCTTTGAATTCGGCTCTCTACGGGGCTCCAAAAGGAGGCCTTTTCTCATACGTCAACCTTCCGTTTCCTCTAAAACCTCCCACAGTTTCTTTTTTAATCGAGTTATTAAATTCTGGAACATTTCACCCCCTCATGTTCGTGATTTAAAGCCCACCTTGGCTAGATTTAAAGCCCACCTTGGCTAGATTTAAAGCCCACCTTGGCTAGATTTAAAGCCGCAATTTCGGCAATTGATTTGACTGCTCTGTGATTCTTTCTTCAGGTATCTATTTATCTTTTGGGTGTGTTTTGAGTGGTGTCCCGGGTAACTATTGTGATTTTGTTTTGTCGCTATTCAACTGAATAAAGCATATATATATATATATATATATATATATATAATCTCTAGTTTGTGATCCAATCAATCTGTTTTTGTTTACCTTTTAATACTCATTTAACATCTCACAGAATCAGGGCAAATCTCGATAGGCATTTCGATAGACAAAGCTTACAGTAGTTTAGAAAGTATGTTATGCAAAAGTGGGGTTTAAACGATTTGCTGCAGGCATAAGCACATATCTAAATGGAAATTGATTAGAGTATGATATCAGTGATAAAATCTTTAATATCTTGATACTTACGCCTCGTACCAGATTAGTTGATCAGGTATCAGACCCAGAATTTGCTGATTGTGAATCCAGGGTACGCCCGTAATCCAGGGTACGCCATAATTACCCGGAATCGCTTCCAAAAGTCCAGCTCAATCAAAATCAAACGAGCCTCTCTGATTTTTGCATAGGTAAATTTGTATAGGTAAGATCTCCTGTAGCGGTGCTTAACTATTAAGTCGTTCCTACATGGTTGCTATATTCCTATATGGTTGCTATTTAGGTCCTATTTAGTTCTTATGTGGTTCCTATTTAGTTCCTATTTAGTTCCTTTATAGCTCCTATTTGGTTACTTTATAGTTCCTATTTAGTTCATATTTAGTTCATATTTAGTTCCTATATAGTTCCTTTATAGTTCCTATTTAGTTCATATTTAGTTCCTATATAGTTCCTATTTAGTTCCTATATAGTTCCTTTATAGTTCCTATTTAGTTCCTATTTAGTTCCTATTTAGTTCATATTTAGTTCCTATATAGTTCCTTTATAGTTCCTATTTAGTTCCTATTTAGTTCCTATTTAGTTCCTATTTAGTTCCTATATAGTTCCTATTTAGTTCATATTTAGTTCCTATATAGTTCCTTTATAGTTCCTATTTAGTTCCTATTTAAGTCCTATTTAAGTCCTATTTAGTTACTATTCGAGTACACACAATTTTTATATAGGCTTTCAAAGTTGAGAGTCGCGCTTCCGTTTGCACGCAATGACTCTTCGAATCCCGCACTTGCCGCTAAACACTGCGATTTCAATTCCTCTTGCAAGAAAAGTGTTAATGAAAAACTCAATGGTGAAAAACACAAACGAAACTACTAAGCGTATACATTTTGAGCATAGCTTTACGTTTAGTACAAAAAGATTGATTGCATAAAAGAAAGAGAAAAGGAAGTGACGAGAATGAGTGAAATCATATCACTCCTTTGATTAATTGGAATAGAAAGGCGATGAGAACGGGAACTCTGAAAGGAGATCCAATCCAATCCAAAGGATATCCCGCAAAGATCAAAGGTTTTCAAATCAAAGGTTTTCAAGTCGCTTCAATTGACACTTCAGGGACATCAAAAGAGAGAGTGAGAGAGCGATGAATAAACTCAACAATGATATCCTCCAACTCAATACAATTATTGGAAAATTTGTGAGAAATCGTATCCGTAACTAACTCCGGTTTTAGCTGTGATTTGGAGCTTTGATCAAATCAAATCAAAATTAGAATTTAGTTCACTCGAAAGGCTGTGTTTCCATTTTGAAAGCACAAAGTTCAAGAATAAAGACAAGTTGCCTTTTTTTCCTCAAATCTTATTTCCCTTATTAAATTATTCAGCACCAAGCTGATTGTGAGGAAAAAAAAGCGATCATTTTACACTTCCAAACATATTGCCAAATACAGCGTTAAATTTGGTAATTGTAATTGTAATTGTAAGCTGATTGAGCGTAATTGAAATAGAAATAGAAATAGAAATAGAAATAGAAATAGAAATAGAAATAGAAATAGAAATAGAAATAGAAATAGAAATAGAAATTCAAATTCAAATTCAAATTCAAATTCAAATTCAAATTCAAATAGAAATTGAAATCATTCTTTGAAATTGAAATCGTTCTTGGAAATCCCTAAATCGAAAGTCCAATGTAAAAGTTGTGCGAAGATGTAAAACTCGTGAATTCATCTGATTTTCTCCTTTTTGATCCATTGTTGAGTACACTGTGGTGCAAAAGTCCTGACCGGTCGCACTGTCCTATCAAGTCTGAACCATTTCGTCAGAAAAAGAACGTTAAAATTTTATGGTAAAAACGTTTTTGGATAGCTTAAACCTTCTACTTTTATAGTCCAAAGAATGAAAGCAATAACATTTTATTTAACAAAAAATTTTGACAATATTCCGAAACGACTCAAAAAAACATGGTGCAAAAGTCTTGACCGGTACAAGAAAACACAAGAAAATTCAATACTTCGTAGGTCCTCCTTTTGCGACAATGACTGCCTTGATGCGTCTAGGTATCGAGTCGACCAAATCACGTAGAATTCCCAAAGAAAGTTGTCTCCAAACATTTCTGATAAAGAAATAAGCATCGACCTTTGAGTTGAACCGGCGTCCCTTGAGTTTGGCTTTTAAATGGGCCCAAAGATGCTCTATAACGTTCAGATCCGGCGAATAGGGAGGTGCTTTGATCAATTCCACACGATGAGCAGCAAAAAAGCCGGGTAGGCGAGCTCTTCCCTCCATTTGCAAGCCGGACAACTCGGCCCATCATTAGCTGACTTTTGTGGCATGGAGCGTTGTCTTGATATAAGGCCCATCCTTGTGGCATGCTCGTGTTTGCAAATGGAAGTAAGTTGTTCTCTATGATTGACTTGTACCTTTGAGCGTCGAGATTTCCATCGATAAACACTAGCGGTCCCGATACACTTCGATTCATCGAGCCTAAAAAAAGACAAATCGTAAGTAAAAAATAGGGCGAACACTTACCCCACAACATAATGCTCCCACCGCCGAATTTGACCGTTGGTTTAACGTATTTGAGCTTATAACGTTGTCCAATTGGCCTTCTGATTAAATGGTTGCCGTCCGGGTAGTACAAATTAATTTTAGTCTCATCGGTGAAAATGACTCGGGCCCAATCATCGGAAGTCCAAAACTCGTAGTTCTTTGCAAAAGCATATCTTGGCTTCCGAGTTCTTGCATTCGTCAAGGGTCGTTTCGCTGGTCTTCTCGCATGTAATTCAGCTCGAATCAATCGCCTATTGAGACTCCATCGGGAAATATCCTTGCCAGAAACAGCCTTCAACTTCTTGATCCCATGGCTCGACGTTAGATTAGGGTTTATTCGGTGCTCCCTGATGATCGAACGATCCTCATTTGGTGTTGTAATTGATGGTCGACCTCTTTTTGGGCTCTATGAACGTTTCATTTTGATTTGAATTGCGCCACGAGACGTCTCACTGTTTTTTCAGAACACTTGAACGTTTCCATCACATTCTTCACGCGAACGCCTTTTGTTCGATTCTCGACAATTTTCTCTTTGTCAGGCGTTGATAGATATCGTCCTGGCATCTAAAAAAAAATAAAATTAGAACCAAAAAGTTTATGCAGAAAGACAAGAAATACCAAAAAAAATCAAGAAATAAAAAACCGGTCAAGACTTTTGCACCATGTTTTTTTGAGTCGTTTCGGAATATTGTCAAAAATTTTTGTTAAATAAAATGTTATTGCTTTCATTCTTTGGATTATAAAAGTAGAAGGTTTAAGCTATCCAAAAACCTTTTTACCATAAAATTTTAACGTTCTTTTTCTGGCGAAATGGTTCAGAGTTGATAGGACAGTGCGACCGGTCAGGACTTTTGCACCACAGTGTATTATCGAGAATTTTAAATCTCTCCAAAAGGAAACCCCAAGCGGAAGATCATTTCTAATCCAATTACGCCATATGAAGCCGTATTATGAACAAGCTGTACATCACACGGAACGGGGAAACGACTTTGAAAAGTTCAATTTTGATTATTTGAATTATGCAAATAACTGGCACAATGGATTTGCGGAAAAATTAAACCTATTGGGTTGGGGAGAATGAGTCGGCGCCGAACTTTAAAGGGACTTTTTGCACACATAAAGCCTTCTTTAAACATACGTTTGGTTTCATCAAAAGGATCCACTATTTCTCTACAAAATCATTTTTGAGAGATTCCACAAAGCTTTTCTTTCGTGGAGTTTATGAACTTCCAAACGCAGCTGGTTAAAATGGCAAAGAGTCCGACTCATCATTTGAACAGTTTCTTTCACATAAACCTTCTTTGGTGTTTATATAAAAAAGATAGAGCACATTCAATTACTTAAGTTGCCAAATTTGCAGGAAGATCCCACCAATGGTTTTTTCTAGATCACAGTTTGTAGTTTTTGTGAAAAAATGGCTTTTTCTTGAGCGGAGGCGCTGTTTGAATTTTCTTTTAAATGTCATTTTGTAGAGAATTAGTTAACCATTCTACTCATATCAAACGCATATTATTTGACGAAGTCGAATAGAAGTTCTAGACATTCTTTTGATTTTCGGCGCCGACTCATTCTCCCCAACCCAATAATTCTTAAAGCAACAGCAGCAGCAACAGCAACAGCAACAGCAAGCTCAAAAACATTGATCACACGCAAACTTTGATCTGTTTTTCGTGTCGAATTTTTAGATTCTTTAGAAGGTTAAAGCTTATAAAAGAATTTGATCTAAAGAAGGCAAATCAAGGCAAAAACAAGGCAATCCGGTGTTCTTTTTCACTAATTATGTTAGTGAAAGAGTACACAAGGGTTCTTCTTTAGATTCAGAAATATTTTCGTTTTCTTGAATGAAAAGAGAAATTTAGAAAAGAAAATAGAAAAAAAGAAATAGCAAAAAAAGAAATGAGAAGGTTTGTTTATGGTTAGAGGAGGATCAAAAGTGAAATTTTCTTGAGTAGGGAAAGGGGTGAAGGAGATGAATTCCCGGAAAAAATCAAAAAAGAAAAGACAAACACGAAGATTTTTTGATGAGCTCCGAGGGGATTTGAAGTTCTTTTTCATTCTTGGTGAGTGTCTTCAAATCTGTCTCTTTTGCCGGCTTTTTGGAAATTTCATAAGGTCAACTAACTGGGGCACTTGAGGGAAATTTTTCATTTGATCAACGCTTAAGAAGAGCTTTTTTTAGTTCAAGTGGGATATTTGAATCAAGTACGAACGTTGATTTGAAAGCTTATGACAAAAAATAAAGCCAAGTTCAAAGTTGATAAAGGATTTGATTTGCTTTTCGCTCAAAGTTTCAGGATAGGAAACACATTACGGTAGAAGTTACAGGAAATCGAGAAATACTAGAATATTCAGCTTATCTAGATCTCTACTTGAGAATTTCTAAGGGCATGATTTTAGAAAAACCGGCTTAGCCAAATAAAAAGTGGCAAAACAAAAAAGTCTTGGATTTTGGTATTTATCTCGATTCTTGCGATGAACTTTGATATCAACCTTGAAACTGACCCTAACTAGCCTTGCTTTTTACTTACAAAAGATTGGTAGACATTGTATATCTTTCTTTCACACTTTTTACTACACATTCTAGCTTAATTTTGATTTACAATACCGTATGATTTCTACTCAACATTAGCTTGAGCGTTAAGCAAGACGAATCCTAGTCTTGATCAACCTTCGGCAGTTGGCCTCGATTCTTGCAATGAACTTTGATATCAACCTTGAAATTAACCCTAACTAGCTTTGCTTATCGGTGAAATTTTGAAATGAAACGAAATAGTGAAATGGATTACGGTAGAATATTTAGCTTGTCTGTGATTTCTGCTTAGAACTACAGGGTGCAGCAGAATTAAGTAGGCACCTGAATGCTTTATCATTTGGTTGGTTTTATCATCTCAAACAAATACTATACAAATTTCATCTAAAAGCACTAAGTGTTATATTTCATTTAAAAGCTTAAAGCCTCCTCTAAAATAATGTATATTTGAGCTTTTGATGAGAATCTTTCGCAACCAACCAGCGTTGGATTCTTGCTTACTAATTTCGGCGCCCCTTTCGGCCGCTGTTAGTTGAATCTAATTTCCTACAGACTTAAGGAAAACCGATTTTTTTAATACGCAACAAGCTGTTAAGAGCCACCTTATCGGCGGCTCTTATCAGCGGCTCAACGCTGCTTTTATCATCCAAGCCCTTCTACCCAGCCTATCGTTGGTGTGTTTCCATAAATTGCATTTGCTAATTGCTAATTGCAGAACAACATGGCCAAGTGGTTAGATCTACTTAATTCTGCTGCACCCTGTAGTTCTAAGCAGAAATCACAGACAAGCTAAATATTCTACCGTAATCCATTTCACTATTTCGTTTCATTTCAAAATTTCACCGATAAGCAAAGCTAGTTAGGGTTAATTTCAAGGTTGATATCAAAGTTCATTGCAAGAATCGAGGCCAACTGCCGAAGGTTGATCAAGACTAGGATTCGTCTTGCTTAACGCTCAAGCTAATGTTGAGTAGAAATCATACGGTATTGTAAATCAAAATTAAGCTAGAATGTGTAGTAAAGAGTGTGAAAGAAAGATATACAATCTGTACCAATCTTTTGTAAGTAAAAAGTCTTCTATAAGGTGCCATAACCGGAAAACTACGGTTCTCCGGGTGCTTAGAGCTTAAACGAGTGCGAGAAGACAACC
This sequence comes from Mesorhabditis belari, assembly GCA_958450365.1. Taxonomy (NCBI): domain Eukaryota; kingdom Metazoa; phylum Nematoda; class Chromadorea; order Rhabditida; family Rhabditidae; genus Mesorhabditis; species Mesorhabditis belari. The sequence goes on along the minus strand of CAUEEP010000724.1, from coordinate 2,606,979 downwards.
TCAAGGCTTTCACAAAAGAGGCAAAAATTCGGAATTCGGATGAAAATGTTTTCGTTTAGGTTAACCAGCATTGACACCAGAACTACGGTAGATTTCATGGAGAGCTATACAAATAAGAATATATTGGTCAAACCATAAGATTGCTCAAACTAATCAATTCTTTGACAAGTTTCTCAATTTTTGCTAAACAATGAATCGGTTTGAAAACATCAAAATTCCATAAGTCAAATTCAAAACAAATGAAATCTCTTTACATTAAAAAGAACTTTTCAAATTTTTATCAACCCCAAGAAAAAATATCATTGAGAACTTGCAAGCTCGTGGTTTAGTCGAGCTGAGCTTTCAATAAACGGACAACATACAGAAAAAAGAAGGAGGTAACCATTTCATAAAAAGCAAAGAGATTGATGGGATGAAAGGCTCTAATGAGAATTGAGAATGACATTGAGGTTCCCCGTTTATGAGAACAGCTGACCCAGCGATTGGGAAAAAACAACACACAAAATAGCATGCGAATGCAAGGGTGTAGATATTGTGGGTGTGTGAATGGATTTCCGCTTTTCATTCTCATTCGATTGCCCCTACGTGTGATTCCTTCGCAAACATTGGCATCTTGCAACATGGGAATCCGTCTTTCTCCCTTCCACATCTCAAATGAAGTAAAAGATCTTTGCCCTGCACTTTTTTTTATCTACTGAAATAAACATGTGAAACCAAGAAGCAGAATATAAAGTGAACTTTAGAAGTTGAATCCATTATAGTGCGAATAACAAATCGCTATTCACTATCTTAATTACTTACTTTTTTGTTAGTTACGTGCCTATTTCATTGATCTCAGTTCTAGCGTTTATTGAACGAGCATTGCAAAAATTCATAAAGCGAATATGAAAGCAATTCAACCACAAATCTCATCACGGCCTTAAATGAGAGAAGGGTAACAAAAAAGAATGCCTCAGAATTGCTAGATGATGATAAGCGACTTTCGAATACACACAAAAATCAAAAGTCATGAGTCGGCATACAGGCGATGGCAATAAATGAGTCCCGTAAAATACAAATCAGGCGCAACAAACAAAAAAAATACAAAGACACGCGAAATTGATTTGTGCAAGATGAAAGCAGGTTTCTTGGTAAATATAAATTGCTCAACTGCTTCATCGGGACAATGATAGAAAATACAAAAAGAAGATAAACACTACAAAAAGCAAAGAAAGGAAACTTTTTAGGGTCTATACTTTTTAAACTTTTTTTTTTGATAACTTTTAAAATTTTTTTGGTGGCTCCTCACAATGAACATTATGAGGATCCGTTTTTTTTAATTATTAGGCGATAATAACTAAACAACGTAAACCTATTTTAAATTAAATACAAGAGCGGTTTGTCATTTGAGAAAATGGCATAACAACAACAAATCACATTCAGGTTCTGGATGAATCGACATAGAAAACAAGTGAGATACACCGGTCAAGGAACAAAAACTAGGTAACATTTAGATAACAAGTAATTTTGAAAAAATCAACAATTTGGACCATTAGGGGTGGGTGCACCGTTCCGCTGTTGGTTGTGATAGCTCCTATTGTTGTAGCTCTTCCTCGGTCCTTGATTATTGTTTGGACGGTAGCTGCGGTAAGTTCCAGATTGCTGATAACTGTTTCGCTTTTGTCCTGCTTGGTTGTTTCCATTCATATTCGACTTGGAAGACGGTGGAGAATTGGCATTGTTCCAGCGCGTTGTATGAGCCTTCTCGAAAAGCTGGCTGACCGGTGATGGCTGCCTGTAAAACAAAACCTGTACATGACATGTTTGAAAAATTACCTTTCACTGTCATTTTCCATCAAGCTTGATCCACTTGTTGCGCTGCTTCGACCACTGGCTGCAGCATTTTGAGTCGAATTGGACGCCTTTTGAGAAGCGGTAACGGCCATAACATGATCAGAGCTAAAAGACGCACAATCATAGAGTTCATTAGTATAAAACTCAAACCTGCCCTCATATGGCGCGCAAAAATCACTCCTCCAGCTTTTGGTGGGCATGCAGTGATTGGTTTACATTGAGCGAGCCATTTGGTGAGATCCCGACTTACATTCAACTCGTCATGACTTTCTCGGAACGCTTGCTAAAAGAGTGAGTTGGCGCTTTCAGTCAATTCAAACAGTACTTTGATCTCATTAAACACCATCTCATCGTAGATCGAGTGAGCTGTGTTTAAGTTTGTGAAAGGTTCCTAAAAAAATGTATAAAATCTATTTGTTACAGGTTTCAGAAACAAACCTCAATGCAAATACATCGCCATTGTGATCGCCAACTTCCTGACCCAATTGCCGCTTGACTTGACCCATGTCTAGGCAGCTGTTGTGAAACAATAGCACGTCGATCGATTTTGACGCCATCGTGAATTGATATAGCATCAGTATCGTAACTAAACAATATGGCTTTATAATGCTCACTAATAAGTTAAAAATTTTGAGCTTTTAATAAACACACTCAAATTGATTCGCGTAATAATCCAAGAAACCGATTAGCAGCTCGCCGAGGGTAATTTTATCGTTGTAGTCCCAATTCTCGATCGGTGGCAGCATCATAGTCACATTCAAAGAGCGGACGTCATTGTTTCCATTGAATCTCTTCGGAAAGGCCCTTTGCAAAGATGGAAGCAACCGTGGCTCGACACCGCCTAAATTAATTTGATAAATTGGATTTAATATTTTGTCTTTTTGCTCTGATTTTGTCTGACTATAAAAATACTACTCACATTGCAGATAATGAATAACCATCAAAACTAGCGAGTAAGAGGTAAATGAAGATTGATTTGCATCATTGATTCCTTTTCTTTTTGCCCATTCTTTCACGATGGTTACGAGTGGACGAATGCGCCAATCAACTAAATTACAAATTTGTAAAAGTAGAAAATAGGCAACTCACAGTTCGAATAGTAAGAAAGAAGATGCGTGTTTCTGATGGCCACAGAATTGTTCACGTTCAAGTCGACAATGATATCGGAGTAAGGTGCTTGAAACTTGATTCGAAGAATTGGTACCTAAAACGAGGCATTTTACAGGGACACCAAAAATTGAACCTTGGCAAAGATTAGCTGTTGTTCGGCAATCCATTCGACTTTGTTGAGTGATGTAAAGACCAAATTCAAAACCACGATCGCATCTTTCTTTTGATCAAGCTAAATGATTTCATAGTAGTACAAATTGAATTGAAATCAATACATCGTGATTTGTAATCATCAGGCAAACATCCATGTCGGAGGTGTTGTTGCCAAAGCCATTCAGTGATGAACCCACCACGTAAAGACCACACACTAAATCCCATTACAATCGTTCAATTATATTTTAATTTACTTGGAAAGATCGGGCATATCACGTAGTATAACAAATCTCGCAGATAAAGCTTGCGGCTCAGTGTCGTATCCGTCTGTGTCATCGAATTGTGAAAGGACCAAATTTTCTCGCTAAGCTAAAATAAACAGTACATATTAATAACTAAACAACATTTCACACCACATCCATTTGCGAAACCTTGAAATGTCCTTTGTCATCGAACAATGTAGATGATGGTGAAGCCTGCTCATAGCACCTTGTCATAAAACGGTCGACCTTCAATTCGGGCTCACTTCCTAAAAACAAGCTACAATTGTTTGACATTAACGGAGCTTTAAATTAGGTATCTAATCTTTGTTAAAGAGGTAATAATGCGCGGGTATTCGAAGCGTGGTGGGTGCAAACTATCTGAAAGGGACCAGAAAAATGCTCGAGTGCTTGCATTAGAAAACTCGAGACCGAAAGCCAACATACTTTTCCCGCCACTTGTCACCAAGACTTCAAATTAATGAATTGACGAAATGGTCTAAGAATCTTAAGTCAGTTTAAACCCATAGCTAAAATTAGTTAACGCTGCAACCATTACCTTTTTCAGACATCTGAATCTGTACAATTGCAAATGAAGGAGTTGGTGGTAATGCGCAAAATCGCAGACTTGGTTCAGAATATATTTCTATCAGATTACTCTCCATATGTGCTCGTTCAAACCAAGCAAACTCGAGATCCGTCATGGCAAGAATACCACTCTTCTTTCTTGTTTTTAGCTGGCTCTTTTGTCGATCATTTGCATCTTCTACGTTTTTTGTTGAATGGTTGTAGTGGTTTTCTAAAGGATAATCGTGACCCATTTTGACGGAGGGTCCTTCCAAAAGAAAGCATCCGTTAGAAGTAGTAGCGAACAAGGAGCCATTTGTTTCAAACCCTTTGTCTGACAAGAAAGTTGGGTGTTTGGAAATGCGAGAAGGTAGCCAATGATTTGAATTCGTATTTTTCTTCAAGTCAGGAAGAGTCCATCCCTGATTTTTTCGAATAGTGATCAGATTATTGATTTTGCGATCCGTAGGATTGAAAAACTTTGCTTGAACAGCACATTTAGAACAATCAGCCATTTGCTTTTCCTCTAATTCTTCTAATAGCCGACGATGCAGAAATTCTTCAGTTGAAGTATTCAAATAAAGCGTCATATTGTAGCTGGGTTAAATGGAAAAGCCTGACAAAAGTACAATTATTTCATCGTGTAAAAACCCGGAAAGAAAGAAATGCTATTGGCGCGATTGGGAGCAAATTCGATCGATCAGGGCTCTCTTTCTGCCAGAGACACAGAGATTTAGAAAAAACAATCTTAGCGAACTCCTGGTTGTCTAGGGATAAGAGGGTAAATAACCTAGATATTGGCAACAATTTTAAAGTTTATGTAATTAAAGTTTATTTATTAACTAAATGCTTACGATAACGCTTCTCCAAGCCAATATTTTCCTTGTTTCGTTGCTGATCACCCTCTTTGCCTACCGATTTCTGCCGTGAAACGTCAATGCTGGAGACGTGATCTACAAAAAAAAGCATAGAATCTAAATTTGTCAAAGAGCCACCGATCGGAGGTGATGACTGAAGTGACGATTGACTGTGCTTATACTCCACATCGCTCAAGCTTTCGTGACGAGATTGCTGCGGCTGCATATATGACCAGCTTCTAAGAGTTTATTTCAAACCGGAAACAGTACCATAATATACCCAGTAGGAAAGTTCCGCATGCTGGTTCTGCCAGCTTGAACCATCAAACTAGCAACGTTGGCTGGGTAGAATTGAAACGCAGTAGCATTCTAAAATATAAACAATTAAGTACATCCAGAACACTATTACATGATTGTCCCTGAATCTGAGCGGAGGTGTGACAGCAGGCGATCCCGAAATCCGATGAGTATTGTGTTGTTTCGTGGGCATTTCTTCACCATGTGCCATTCCGATCTAAAGTAAACTAGATCTGCGATCAAAGGCTTTGCTTACGACATCCGCTGATCTAGGACCATTGTGTTGCATCAACGCCTTGTTAACAGTCGAGTTTCCCAAAACGTTTCCGGCTAGTGCGTTGACACGATTCTTGTTTGGCATTCCGTCCATATCTAAAAAGAAAAGTTGAAAAATGTTCTGAATGTATAGAAGGTGAAGTATGAAATGTCATGCAAGTCAAAGGAAATCCGATTTTCCAACCTGATCTTTGTTGTTTCGCCATACAAGTCTTTTGCAAACTGGCAAAGAAGTTGATGGTTTGTAATGACATCCTTAAAAAAGAAATGGCTTTTAAATTGTAGGTTTTCACATCATGCGTTTTTTCGCTTTGTTTATTTTAAATTATGCAAATTTATCAATCCCTACTCTGCTAAGTCAAAAGTACCCATACAAAACAAGAAAGTATACCTTTGCTCCTGAATGCTCTGACGTTGTTGGTGCAGATCTTGTTGTTGAAGAATCACTGACGATAATTCTGCAGCGCCTAAAGCGCGCAAATTAAGAAAGAGAAGAAAAAACTTTACCGGTTGAGAGATTTGTTTTGCTAGGAGGGTTCATTCCTGTAAGAAACAACATCATAAAAGGTTTGGCATGAATAAAAAGAAAGAGTGCTAGGCGTTAGTGTAGTTGGGGGGGGGGGGGTTCTGGAACTTGACCCAAAATTAATATTTTTCTGAATAAACTTGCACGCAGGGATTTTTGACTATGCTGAGTCGTATTTACTTCTTTTTATTTTCACCTATTTTTTCCTAGACTTTGGCTCCGCCTTTGTCGCGCTAAAGGCGCTCGTGCAGCACCGGCACCGAACGTACCAGCGCTGCAGCCCTAAGGCTTAGGCTTGACGTGTTTGTGGAGCCTTTCAATGTTGGCATGGGCCTAACGACCAACGTTGAATGGCCGCACTTACACACGCCAAGCCTAAGCCTTAAGGCTTCAGCGCTCGGGGCTGGTGCTGCAAGCTGGTGCCTTCGGCGTGGCAGGAGTGCAGAGCGCAAGCCTAGGAAAATGTATATGTTGCGTATTCACAAAGCCAAATAAAACATAAAATTAATTTTGAAAAAGTTATAAAAGTACTCCCAATCGAATCAGCATAGTTAAAAATCTATGTGTGCAAGTTTTCGTCGAAAAATATTTATTTTGGGTCAGGCTCCAGACTGGCCCCCCAACCACTCTAGCCCCGAGCGCTGAATATTAACGCGTTAGATAGTTTATGCATCAGTTTTTCAAACAAGGGAGAATTTCTAAACCAAAAAAGCTGCCTAGCTAACCAGAGTTTAACAAATCTCGCAACAACACCCCGTCAACTACAAAAAGCCTCGGCCAAAAAATGAAATTTTGTCTCTCTTACTGTGTATTATATCCAACCCTGCTTATGATTAAAATTTTAATTCGTTACTTTAATATTCCTTACAGTCAAATTAACTATAAAAAATAAGCTTGGCGTTAAAACTTCGGGGGTGGGACAAATGCGACCTTTTTTTTGCGCACCTGGACATTTGCGCACCTTTTTTTTGCTGGAAAAGGCCTTAGGAAAGGTCGTAGAGCTTCAAAAATGTTTTCATAGAAGGGAATCGTATGCGTAGATTCCGAATTTCGACAAATCAGACCTCGCTGACACGTCAAATTTGGGCTAAAAGGCAAAAACTACGCAACTTAACGCTTTTCCGCAGTTTTTGCCTTTTAGCCCAAATTTGACGTATCAGCGAGGTCTGATTTGTCGAAATTCGGAATCTACGCATACGATTCCCTTAGATGGAAAAATTTTCGAAATATTTTCGAAGCTCTACGGTCTTTCCTAAGGCCTTTTCCAGCAAAAAAAAGGTGCGCAAATGTCCAGGTGCGCAAAAAAAAGGTCGCATTTGTCCCACCCCCAAAACTTCATTATTTTTCGGGCTTTTCACATTTGTTGTTTTGCTGTACAAATTTTTCTTCTTTAAGTCGTCTACGGTCGCCTCCCACAATGGTCTTCATCAAGCCGCCACCACCAGTTCTACGAAAACACGATGGTGTAAGAGTAAGTGTTGTTTTTTTTAAAAAACAATTTTGGAGCCACAAAAACTGTTGCAACTGTTGTGAACTGTTGCACTTTATCTCATTGTTTCCTCATAGAGTCATTGAAATCGTTAATTTGGCTTTATAGGTATTTTTTTTTGTTGTTTTTCTATGATTTAGTCTTTATTTTTCCCTCTTTTATTTACCAAGCCTATGGTTCCGTACGCTCGGATACCTGACCGGGCATAGGCTATAACCTGATTCACCCACCTCCGGTCTCGGGGATCGTGAGCCAATCAGGTTATAGCCTGTGCTCGGTCAGGTCTCCGAGTGTGAGGAGCCATAGCCCAGGAAAGAGGGAGAAACCAAAACTAAACCATAAAAAGAACAGAAAAAAATGATAGTTATATAGTAAAATTAACGATTTGCCCCCACCCTGATAATGGATAAGCACCCTGCTTTCTAAGACTATTAAGCTTATGAGATTTTTATGGAAACTTCAAATCGGTTTTGCGTTGTTGTTACCGGGCTTAAAGGCATTTTGCACGTCATCACAAAACAGCTTTGCTTCGAGCTGTATTCGTTCTGAGCCAGTTAAGAGGATACTGAAGCGTCTTGTTTTTTCTGGATGTGTTTTAGTTCAATTAAATTTTAGTAGACTTGGTAAACGACTTAGCAATTTATTCTCGTCTTCAGCGCAAGGCAGTGGTTGTTTAAGGAATTGTAAAGTAGCGTAGCCTCATAAATTTTCTCAGTATATTTTTATTTTCAGTTGTTCGCCATTTTTTTCACTTCGCTCTTGACGGGGACATTGATGGCTATGGGAGGCGTCCAACTCCTCGACGATTACGAACTTCTCGAGCGTCGTGACGACGATGACTAATCAAATCCATATCCGTGAGACCCTTCAGCAAACTTTCTCGCATTCCGTTTAATACAATTTTAAAAGGCAGTTGAATGATAATTTCGTGTACTGTTTGTCTTTATTTTATCACTAACTACTTGAACATCTAATGTTTTTTCGAAGTATTGTTGTTTGTGTGCAGTCGAAGCTAAATATTTACTTTCAGAGCAAAATAAGTAGTTTTAATGAAAGTGGAAACCTCAAATTCTAGCAAGAATGGGACAAACTTCAAGCTTGTTGGGCTGATAGATGAACTTTAGTTTTGAGCATCTCGACATCATAACGATTTGCAAGGTCGGCCTAAAGCTTATTAAACGGGAATTTTTTTGTGATGCGTACCAAATGTTTGAGTTGGCTTTTCTTGTAGACAAGCCCATCCAAATCATCACACATTGCCATGTGGGCTCTTTCAGGGTCCCCAGCCACGAGAATTGGGTCATCATCAATCTGAGATGTTAGTTAAATAAAAGCGAGTATAGTTGAATCAATTTGACTATAGCTTGTGGATTTAGCTGGTATATTGTAGCAAGTTGGATCATTTAACAAACCGCGTCGGAAGATCTCGTTTGATCAAGGAAGGATTGTAGTCTTTCTGCAAATCCCGGAGCAAAGCATTCAGGGTCTATGGCCATAAAGCATTGTCCCTAAATAATTAATCCATGTACAAATCAAATCCAGAAGGTTAATTCTCTGGTACAAAGCTCAGGAAAATTGGTATAATTTAAAAATTGCAAGAATTTAGGCATTTTTACCAAATCAGCCGTCGTATCCGTTGTCTGCCACATGCGAACGTTTTTGCCGAAAGCGGCTCCACCAAGAATTCCACAAAGCACCTCAACCATCATGCAAAGACCAGTTCCTTTGTAACCACCTAAAAATTTTAACTGCTAAATTCTGGGAGCAAAGTTCATCTATCCAGACTACTTACCGGTTGGTTCCGAGCCACCAAGCGGCTGAAGTCCACCACCATTTAGAACCACCTGAAAATTAGTGTAATGAGAGAATTATGGGTGGGGAACATCCGTTCTGGAGAAGCGATAAGTACACGCCGGTCATTGTAACCCGAATTACCGTAAATTCTCTAATAGAAGCCCCCCCCCCATAGGAGCGTAGCGTATTCTAAGTTAACACCCAAAGAACCGCTCATATCGCGACACCAGTACGTCTGTTTCCACGCGCTTAGGTATCAAATTAAAGTAGAGAGAATGGGTGATTTTTTTTGAGATATAACACAGATTTTTAGCATTAACCAACTCTTAGAACAAAATGATTGAAAAATTATGAAAAATCGGCTTTTTTTGCCATTTTTCAATCATTTTTTCTAAGCGCTGGTTAATGCTAAAAATATGTGTTATATCTCAAAAAGTCTACTATCCTTTCAATTTTAATTTGATACCCAAGCGCACAGAAAAAAACGTACTGATGTCGAAATATGAGCGTTTTTTTGAGAGTACACAGTTAAAACATGCACTTGGTTTCTGCGTAGCTGCCCAGCGAAACGCAATCGTTGGCTGTTCAGGGCGGCTACGCAAGAAATTTGGGAGACGCTTTAGAATCGTTAAATCGAGAGTCGACTGTAGTTGAAGTTATAACGGTTACCGTAACAGCAAATGACTTGAGACGGGAAACACAAAGATCTAATTTATGATATGGATATCTAGTTACGGTAATTGGGGCTTTCTTATTGTATGGTATTGATAATTGGGTAATTGGTAAGAAGGTTTTGCAAACTTTACCCGTACCTTCGGATTCGTGGTTTCTCGTCCATTTGCATCAGCGCCCCAACACGGGGGAATCGTTTTCCCTCCACGTTTGTCGACCACTTCTATCTAAAATGTGGATATTAGTATTCGTAAACTATAGTTTTTGAAAGATTTCCAGCTCTTTTCAGCTCTTTGGAACGAACTTTTCCGAAAGCGACCGTCGTCGAGGCCATGTCCAAGAAAAAGTTGTCTCCACTTTGCGCTGGTGCAGCGAAACAGATGGGATTTGATCTGTAGATGAATTTTCAAAGTATTTAATGCTAAGTTGTTCGCTGTTCTATTCAAATTATCCAATTTTAACTAGTAAGTACAATAGAATAGACTAGAATTTCAATCACTTACCCAAGCGCTTTCTCCGAGGATCTCGTCGGGAAGACGCAAGGTGACGTGTTTGTAAAGGCCATTCCCTAAAAATTTCCATTCAATAATGCAACAGCACTCAACTATTGGTAAGCTGGTTGATATTCAAATTTTAGACCCACAATGAAACCCATTTCCATCGCGTATTGTGCATACCAACCGGCGATGCCGAAATGGTTCGAATTTTTCGCCACCACCATCCCGATTCCATGCTCTTTTGCCTTCTAAAAGATTTCTGAATTATTTTAAAGTTTCAGTGGATGACTCCAATGAATGGCTCCAATGGATGGCTTCAATAGATGGTTTCAATGGATGGCTAACTATTTTCTCATACCTGTACAGCTAATCGAGTGCAAAAATTGCCCACAACAGCGCCAAGAAGATTGTTCCCGTCTACCCAGGCGGTGCCGCCTTTCTGTTTGATGATGAAGGGTTCGCCTGAAAGATTTTGTTGTATCTAATTGGGTACAAGAAAACTACAAGAATACTTATCGATACTCAAATATCGATAAGTATTGATTGATATATCGAGAATTTATATTTTCGATATCGAAAAGTATCGATAAGGTTTACGAGGTGCTTAAAAGTCACTATTTATAAAAGCAATTAAAAGCTGACATTCTTGCCTTTCCAATGAAGCAATTTTCTTGATAGCTTTTCTAGAAACTAAGATCTGAACGGTCATGTCGAATGAGCATGTCGTTTGTATCGATAATATCACTAAGCAAGTCTACACTGCATATGATTGATGCGTTTTGGAAAACGTCTAGAGAAATTAGAGAACGTCTAGAGAACGAATTAGTCTAGAGAAACTCTACAATAAACATTCGACAAGGGATTGATAAAGAGTTTGAGCACAGAGAATTGAGCAAAGATATACAAAAAAGATATTCAACTTTGTACAACCATAAAGCCAACAGCTTGTACATCCGAAGGCCGAATTCCTTTAGCACTTTAGTTTAGCTACACCTGTAATCCCGTTTCTAAATGTTACAATAAACGTAGACTTTTTAGACTTTTCTTTAGAACTCCCTTTTTTTCGTCAAATTCTAATAATTTTTGAAAAAGGTTAAGCTGAAACACTGAAACATATTGTTCTTTATCAAATTTTAAGAAAAGAGACAATTGTTTTAGCTTTTATCTAATCTTTTCAATCAGTAAGAAGGTAATATGCTACGCTATCTACCCTGTTTACTTGTACATTGACTGTACAACTTGGTACTTATACTTTCAACTGTTCTTGTTCAACAACTTGCTCAACAACTTGCTCAACAACTTGCTCAACAACTTGCTCAGCAACTTGTTCAACAACTTGCTCAGCAACTTGTTCAACAACTTGCTCAACAACTTGCTCAACAACTTGCTCAGCAACTTGTTCAACAACTTGCTCAACAACTTGCTCAACAACTTGCTCAACAACTTGCTCAACAACTTGCTCAACTTATTCCAGACTTCAGAACTGAACTTTTAGATCTAATAGTAAGGATTTTCAAAAACTTTCCCCCAAATCTAAACCCCTTTCCCAAAGCAGTTCCCAATTGGTACACAAAAATTTCCCCGACCGTCTCTCCTTATCTAATTTTATCTCTATCCCAATTTCTCGAAAATGATAGGACAATCCCCGAAGATCATTTTCCCACAGCTTTTTTTGTGTCTCAGTGTTATTTCGAAAAGATTGATGCAAAAGTCTGCACAAAACGTCCGATCCACTTTTCGAGAACCGCGAAAAAACCGAAAATCCAATCGCCGATCTATCTCTCTCCCGTTCGGGTCATTAAAAGCCATTGTACTTTGGAGTTTAGATTTTCTTAGATTCATTTCCGATTGCATCAGAGATTTATCAGAGCAGAAAGTAGAAAGCAGAGCTAGGTTTAAATTTAGAACCTGGCCTACTTTGTGATCAAAAATCGAAGCGTAACCACTCTGGTACGCTTAATTTTCCTGAAAAAAAGGTTTTTATTTTACGAGAAAACGAAAAATAAGGGTGTTGGCTTAACAAAGACAAAATTTACTTTTACGGCTCAACTAGTTATGAGTTCACAGACACTGAACTTATGACTAGTTCAGACTTCAAACTTTGGGCTATTTTCTCAAAACGAAACCACATTCTAACTCTGAACTGATGTATTCAAATCTTCATTTTCTCGCAGTATATCAAAAGAAAAGTAAAGAATTGAGTGCACTAGACATGTTTTTGCACTTTTGTTACAACCAAGCGAAACTTCTACTTAACAATAACATAGCCTGGGACCTAAACGGAGTCCCAGGCCTCGCTGGGGTTAAAATTCAACAATTGACGAAGAAGATCCGCAAAAAGGGAACGATGAGGGCAAAGGTGGGCCTACTGGGCCTACTGGGCCTTTGATATAGTGCGCCCCTGCTACCACCCCCTTTAGTGAAAAATGGTGTTTGATCAAAATTGAATACTTTAAAATGTAGTGTGCGCTCCAGCTAGCAGTATTAGACTTATTATATTTACAGTATTCTGACGTTTTCTAAAACGCGCTCCTACTATCGTAACCCTGCCGCCGTACCCTACAGTAGAATCGTTATTAGCTAAAAATTGGATGCTTTAAAATACGGTGTGCGTTCCAGATCAGATTTATATGAAATCAATAGCTTGATTACACTGTTGCTTTCTAAAACACTTGTGTAGTTAAACTTAAAACTTGAAAAAGCGACTTAAAACTTAAGATCCAGCTACCAGAATTTGATTACACTGATTACAATTTCATTTCTAAACCCAACCTTGAGGCGCCGTTGATCCGGTGGCCAAATCGTGTACATAGATGCCAAGCCGGTTCACTCCATGTGAGTAGTGACCTCTATAACATTGATTAAAACATCGAACAGTCGAAATACCCGTCTAACAGCGAGTTTTCCCGGCTGAATGTTTGGGGCTAGCTTTTCGAAGTGGCGGAGTCGGGAGCGCGCTTGTCTACGGTCCAGATGAACCGGGTTCGATCCCCGTAGTGCCACTCAATTTTGACTTTTTAAATTTTTGATTTTAAGTGACATAACTACAATATATTTCAAGGTTTTCTAAGGTTTTCTAAAGAATTTTTCGCTTTCTTATTCGGCTGAGATTCTTAGCTTTCTTATTCGGCTTCTTATTCAAAACACGGCTGAGAAAAAGCCCATACATACAGACATACAGACAGACAGACAGACAGACAGACAGACGGACAGACACTGCTCTTTTATAGATCTCTTCAGTCAATGTTTTTTATTAATCTTCACCTGTAATCGGAGCAAATGAGAATATCAGCGAGTTGTTGAGCGTGTGAATGATCGCAACCAACTTTCTCAAGACATCGGAGTACAAAATTGCGAAGCTGAGAAAGGAAAAGCTTTTGTTTTGATTTAACTTTTCAATTAGAGAAACCAATTTGTTTTTGAGTTGACAACAAAAAAAAGTGCCCCAGGACTAAGACAACAACAAAACAACTAGGAGTGTGCGTTTATTAGAGCACAAAGTACGCTACGATTTTCGAAGCGAGTAAACAAGGGTTGCTAAAATACTTCAAAATCATTACAGTTAATAAAAAACATTTGTTTTGTTGTTAGCATTCGTTTATAACTTCATTTTTCTAGCCAGAACAAGCTGAACAAGCAAGCTGAACAAGCTGAACAAGCTGAACAAGCAAGCTGAACAAGTTGAACAAGCAAGCTGAACAAGTTGAACAAGCAAGCTGAACAAGCTGAACAAGCTGAACAAGCTGAACAAGCTGAACAAGCTGAACAAGCTGAACAAGCTGAACGAGCTGAACAAGCTGAACAAGCAAGCAGAACAAGCAAGCTGAACAAGCTGAACAAGCTGAACGAGCGTTCCAAAAAGTAAGCTCACCTCTTTTTTCGATACCAAAACCTCCTCAGAATCGTTGAAAGTCTTTTTGATGATCATCTGAAAGTCAGCTTTTAGTATTGAAAGTAAAAATTGAATGAATTTTTAAATGATTTGAGAGTTGGAGTCTAGACAGAGATTTAAAGTTTCATTTACTCAAAAGTGACAAAGTGACTCTTTTGAAATACAAAGAACGAATTGTCATCAGGGAAATTATTGAAAATGGGCGGCGATTTGAGATAAAGATAAAGAAAAATGAAAAATGAAAAAGAGAAAAATGATCGGAAAAGGCTAAAAATGGCAATTAATCGTGAACGAAAATTGAGACGAAAAAGGGGAAAAGGGGATATCCTTGTTAAAGGAACAGACAGAGAAAAGTCGGTGCTGTTTTTTGTTCTTTTACCTCACTTATGTTCTGTATTTATGTTGACAGGGCAGTGAGTTAGTTGTTAGGTTAGGTTAAAGCTAGAATTGTTCTTAAAAGTTAAAAGTTCTGGCTAGCAAGCCAGCCAGACCAAGCTAATTGTAAGCCAAAGGCACTGTTGTCTAACTCTGGTTGGCCTTGGCCGAGAATCTTGGATATGCAAAAGTGGCAAGAATCGACGGTTAGCAATAGAGCACATCGGCGCGAAATAAGGCAAAAATGCGTTTTCTATTGGATTTTTCCGGGAGTACCTTTTTTAGATGCGGAAAATTGTGCTGATTCCGAATCTGAAGGAATTTTTCAAATCCCCTTGACAGAAATTTTTTTAAAGATGTTATAACTTTTTTGGGAGAAGATTTGATGGGAAATTTTCGTGGTACCATCATTTTGTGCATCGTAAGGTTCGTCAAGTCTAGAACAAAAACTTATCCCTTCGTTTTGGGGTTCTAGACTCTCGTTGTCGAGCTTACGAGCCCCAAAAACGCAGGCAAAAATTTCCCACACATAAAAAAAACCAAAAAACCGCTAAAACTCAATTTAAAAAATTTCTGTCAAGGGGATTTGAAAAATTCCTTCAGATTCGGAATCAGCACAATTTTCCGCATCTAAAAAAGGTACTCCCGGAAAAATCCAATAGAAAACGCATTTTCGCGCCGATGTGTAGAGTGTTTTCCTCTCAAATCGAATCATTCAAATCGTTTTCTAAAAGATGCTCCTCAGCAAAGTCATTTTCTACTTGGTTCAGTCATCATTTTTAAAACCTATTTTTTCCAAAAAGTTTGGTTAGTTGGTTTATAATCTAATATAAACAAGACATAGTTGAGTCTGTTGTTTGGAAAGAAACGATATTTAAAGCAGCAAGAACCCTTCGATAATTGTATAATGTAAAGTAAAGGAACAATCATGGTGAAAACATGATCTTTGGAGTGTACTTTGTGCTCAAAAATGCGAGCACACAACACTGAAAGTACATTTGTTCTGCGGCAGTCGTTGCAGCAGAAAAGTTGCGTATGTAAAGTTGCGTACTAGATGAATTATGTTTACAAAATTTAAGCACAAAACACAAAACCCAAGTCTACTAGACTGACAATGAATGAACAAGAAGATAGACAAGAATTTGCATTGAGCATTGAAAAGAAAAGATGCATTGAAAAGAGCAAAGATTTTCCACTTTGTACAAACAGATTTGTACATCAGTAGACCAAATAAAAAAACTAAAGCAGCGCCATTTTTATGAAGAAACTTTAACCATAGCCAAACAAGTTATAAACGACTTGCAATTGAAAGAAAAAGATTCGATTCGATTGATTCTCTCGAATGATCTTGATCATTGTGATCTCATTTCCCTTTTTCTTTACGGTTAGTCGATTTGTTCTGTTGAAATTTTCACGTATTGTCAAAGGGGAAACGAATTGATTGTTTGAAAACAAGTTTGTTTCAAGTCAATTTCTCATTGTTGCATGATTTAAAGCAATCGTTTCGCAGAAATCATGCTGATTACGAGATTTGAGTCAACCTCTTGGTGAGTTTGACAAACAAGTTGGTATTTACAGGCAAACAGTTGCAGTAAAAACATTGAATTGACTCGTTGACTGGTCGAGAAATTTACAGGATTCTACATGAATACAGGATGTTCAATATTTATGGAAACTTTGAGCTCGCAGATCGTTTAGCACTCTCAAAATTGCTTTATGAAAAAAAAGCAAGAAAGCACTGCATAGGAGTTCGAAAAAAACTCGAATTTCTAGATTAGACTTTCTAGATTTACAGTTTACTAAATTTGATATTCCAAAAATCGATTCATAGGAACTCGATGAACAAATTTCACCAAAAAAGGAGTCAGACGCCAGTTGTTCTTATCTAACGATGAGAAAGTCTTCACTAGTTGACAGTAATCTATAGAATTGAATCTATAGAATTGAATCTATAGAATTGAATCTATAGAATTGAATCTATCGAATTGAATTTATAGAATTGAATTTATAGAATACTAAAAATGTTAGAATCAAATTTCAGTTTTGCTTTCTTTTAAGAAAGCTTAACAAAAACTTGTGATAAACCCAACTTATCTGTGCCACAGCAACAGCAACAGCAACAACAACAGCAACTAGGCAAGCAACAGCGCAAAAGGCAATAATTTTCAAACAAATAACTTAAAGTTGTGAACGTTGAGCGTATTGATAAGTGTGTTTTCTTTTTAGCATTAAACTTGTACAAAATTAGTTCTAAACCTAGTAATCTACTTAGTCCGCATAAATATTGAACACTCTGTACACTGCCATGGAGTGTTGAAGGCTTAGTAGGATAGATAGATAGAATAGAACCATCACAGTTCTGTCTCCGGCTCGATGAAAATGATGCGTTTTCGTTTTGCAACACATAGGGAACGTTTGGATTTAGAAGCAAAAACGGCAGCAAGCAATTGTCCAAGACATTTACATAGTCAAAATGATTCATCCGATTCGAAACCATCTACAGAGCGACCATTCTATCAGCACAAAAGGCCGCCTAAACCATCACAGAACCACCGCCAAAGTTTCGAGGCTCAAACACGATCGGATCACGTCGAATATCCATTCGATAGTAGTCAGCGCCATTGAGGCCATCTAAATTCCATTTCTTCTAATCGGAAAAGATCACCTAAACGAGAAAAATGAATAGAACATAAGTTACTTTCTAACCATAGACATCCGAGCCATGGTTGTTCCTGGTTTATCTGAGCCATGACGAACTCCAATCGGGCTTTCTTGTGCAAAAGTGTCACGGCCGATTGATTGTTGATCGCAGCCGGTTGCTTGTTCAACAATTATCGATCAATATGTGGGTTTATCTTGATGGTTCGCCAAATTGTCGACTTTGAAGCATCGATTTTCAGTTCCCTTTTCACTTCATTGATCGTTTTTCCGTGGATGTTATTCACAATATAGCGTCTAGCTCGTGGTGGAAGCTTTGGTTTTGTTCCTGGCTTCTTCTTTGGTCCTGGCTTCTTCTTTGGTGCAAAAGTTTCTTCTTCTTCTTTGGTGCGTCGACTTAATATAATTTCGCAAGGCACAGTCGGATCAGCCCAAATCTTTTGTGATTTTCTTTCTTGAGTTTGCTTCTTCGTCAATCTTCAAACGCAAATCAATTCAAAATCAATCTGGCAATCAATCCCTGAGCCTTTCCGTGTGATATTTACCTGGAAATTAACAAAAATTAGAAATTTAATAATAAAATATGCACAACAAAAGGAAAACTTTAAAACAACAGCAAACATGGTTTGTGGAATGCCAGCGGGTGCCCTTAAGAATTTGAAACGCACTGTATTATAACAAGTACCGTAACACAGCTTCAAACAAGTGTTCCTTATTGCCACACAGGTATTTTAAGGTTAATCGGTCATCGCCACCTAAATCGGGATCCTTTTCTTTATTATTCCTATAGTTCCAATATGGTTCGGATACGGTTCCAATATGGTTCGGCTATGGTTCCAATATGGTTCGAATATGGTTCGGATACGGTTCCAATATGGTTCGGCTATGGTTCCAATATGGTTCGAATATGGTTCGGATACGGTTCCAATATGGTTCGGCTATGGTTCCAATATGGTTCGAATATGGTTCGGATACGGTTCCAATATGGTTCGAATACGGTTCGGATACGGTTCGGCTATGGTTCCAATACGGTTCCAATATGGTTCCAATATGGTTCGGATACGGTTCCAATACGGTTCCCAATGGTTCCAATATGGTTCCAATACGGTTCCCAATGGTTCCAATATGGTTCCAATACGGTTCCAATATGGTTCGGATACGGTTTCAATACGGTTCCAATATGGTTCCAATATGGTTCCAATATGGTTCCAATATGGTTTGCAATAAGCACTTTCAAGTTTTAGTTCTTATTTTACTTTTTCTTTCTCATTGCTTTCTCATTTCTCATTGCTTTCTCATTTCTCATCTCATTTACTCATTGCCTACTCATTGCTTGCATTAAACAAAGTTTAAACCTTGAAATCTACAAAATTTGATCTTATTGTAGGTAAAGTAACTATTATTTCATGAATTCATCATCATCAATCAGCAAGAATTAAGTTCCTAATTGTATCGCTTCTAAAATCTTTACCTCATTCATCAGCAAACTCCAGACTTCTTCAATGATTTGAAAACTTTTCAATAAGTTGTAATTCATCACACTTTAGACTTTTTCAAGTCGATCCCTTTTCAAAAGGAAATGTATGACACAAAGTTCAGGTTTTCTTCTCTTCATCGCAAAATTGGATGGAGGTGAGTCATCGCCTTTCCCGGGTGGTGCCACCGCTTGAAAAAAGAGAGAAAATTTGCTTTTACAGAGACTGAAAAGACTCAAGAGAACACAAAGATACAGAAAAATTCCAATGAAAGAGATTAAAGAAAAAGAGAAAAAGAAAATTTACATGTGAACGGGTCATGCCTCTTTGCCTCGCGTCATTCGATTCGATCAAAACTTTAAAATAGCTTAGTGACGTTTTGGTGAGCAAGGTGAATCCCTGGGGAGATCCTTGAGCTCAAATTGGTGCAGATCTTTAAGACTTGTGCTTGAAATAATCGATTTAGTTCTTTGTAAGTAATGCGTTTTCTAAATGGTCGAAAATTTAGACAACTACCGTAATCTTTCTTCTAGATTTTGTCAATTCTGCTTAGTTGTGATCCCATTGTTTCAGAGCTTGATTTCTGGGATAATACTAGGATGAATGGAATAATACTTAAATTGAACAGCCCCATACCAAGATCAAGGTCGGATTGCCAATGGCAAAAGGGGCGGGGCGCGTATAAAAGGTGGTACAAACGTGCCCCGCCCTTTTTGCCGTTAGCAATTCAACGTTGAGCTCAAATATCTTTTTGCTGGGCTGACCAATTGAAATAGTTTTTGTACCAATCGATAGAGAAAGACTTGGCGCATCTAATGATACCAAGAATCTTTAAATTGGACAACCCAACATCAAGATAGTTGAGCTCAAAGTTAGATTACCAATGGCAAAAGGGGCGGGGCGTGTGTAAAATGTCCGATAACCATCCAAAGTGCTCACCTTTTAGAAAAATCATTACTCGCAAGGAGAACACTCTGTAGACAAAATAGATAAAGTCAAAAAACGACTCCTAATTCCTGAGCATTTTCGAATTTAAACTTTTGCAAGCTTCACTTCAACAGTTTAACATCAGCGCGAACAATGGGATTTTTTAATAAACAGTTCAGAAGTGTGAAAAACGACTGCGTCATATTTGTTTACGTAAACGATCTAAACAGTTTTACAGAAGAGAAATCTGAAAAAGGAGTGCTTGGAGTTGCTTTGACTACGATAAATTACTACTGATTAATTAGGTGAATGACTACGATAAATGACTACTGATTAACTGATTCAATTCCCTTTCGGTTCCAAATTCTTTGCCATTCATTTCTTTGCCTTATTATTAATGCCCGTGATCTGATTTTCAAGTTTTTGTTCTGTTTTTATTTTAGAAATTCTCTGTGTTGTCTTAAAAACATCGGAACAAATTACTTACAAAAGATCTTTGCTTGTTGATATTTGTTGACAATTATTTTACATATAGAACACTCTAAAAAAATGGTTTAACAACTGAATCATTTCATTCCGACGCCTTCGTTCCTTTCTATAGTTGAAAAAGCATAGAAAGGAATGAAGGCGTCGGAATGAAAGGATTCAGTTGTTAAACCATTGTTTTAGAGTGTTCTATATGTAAAATAATTGTCAATACACAATTTAAAGTTCATAAAAAGTAAGTTTAAAATGTTTTGTAAAAGAAAGCAAATTTTTTGCGTGAAGCGGATTCGAACCCATGGGCAAAAACAAAAAAATGAGAGTAAGAGCAAGAACATTTACCACCACACTATTTAGTCATGTTTGAGTGGCAGGGAAAGAACAGTTATAAACCAGAGGCGCCAGTAGCGTTGGTATTTATTTGTATTTGCAACGATTCATCCCAAACGCGTTTTTCTCGAAAACCAGGGGGCTTAGACAAAAACTAAACCCAACATCGGATTCCCCATACCCGAAATACTTTTTTCTATTACTACGCCGCCAATCTTTCTCCTCAACTTTAGACCATTCCCTTGTCAGTGGTAAAGCACGAGCTCGGTAAGCGGAAGGTGGAGAGTTCAATTCCCCCTCGATTTCAAATCCTTTCCATTAATTTCTTCACTTTATTATATTCTTCCGGTTTAGACGATACACTGGTACAGTAAACAAACAGAATTGACAAGCAGCTCCGGCTAGTAAAGCTAGCAAAAGTCAAGGCTAGCAAAGCCAAGGCTAGCAAAGCCAAGCCGAGGTCAAAGCCAGACTAATCCTTTAGTTCGACGAGGGTTAGCTGACCCCTTCCAAATCCATTCACTTCTCCGCCCCATTCAATCCTTTCCAATGTTCCACGTGTCGAAAAATTGCGTGAATGCGGGAACATTTGATGTAAAAAAGGTGAATCCCTTGTCAATCTCCATCACTCAAAATCTCCTCATTTCCTCTCAACTCTCGCAATTTCCTTTCCAAAATCTCACAACTGCTCTTTCTCTCTCAATATTTACCTTCCATAATGTTGGCTCAAATTTGAGACTGAAAAAGTTTTGCACTTTGATTCTCTGGGTTCTAGAATTCTGATTCTCTAGAATTTTGTCCCTATCTTTGTCTTGAGATTGTCTGAATCTCTTCAAATTTGAAACGCTAGCTATGTTTTGTTTTCACTGTTCTCATGTTCTTGCTTCATTACTTCTTTAATAAATATCTTTAATGAATACCTTCAATGAATATCTCTTCCTTCTTTCATCCACTTTTCTTGATTCTCATTCTCTTTTTCTGTTCTCATTCTCTTTTTCTGTCCAAAAGCTTTCTCTTTTCCTTCTCTTCCTTCTCTTCCTTTACGTTTTCTTTTCCTTTCTCTTCATCACTCTACAACTTCTTCGTTCTCTTTCAATGTATCGGCTTTTCCTTGGTCATTCCCCTTTTCCATTCCCCTTTTCCATTCCTCATTTTCTCTACTACTCCAATTCGATGCCAATCTCAGAGCTTGTTTCTTTGCATTCTCTGCCAAAAACTTCACGTTTCTCGTTCTTTTCTCGACTCCTCCAACTCTCACTGCCTTCTCTGCTTACTTCTATTCATTCCCATTCCTCTGCCAATCCCTTTCCCATTCTCTCCACATTGTTTCTCTTTTCACCCATTGAAGTGAATCGACGTGCGGGCACCGCTGCCCCTCTTTTCCCCATCGACTACTTTGCATGAGTGGCTTTTCCCTATTCCCCTCTTCTCCATCTCTTTTCCAATCGTTTCCCTCACCCATTTCATTTTTTCCCTCTTTTCTCTTCAATATTGGTCAAATTCGCATCATTTTTTTTTGTTTTTTTACCACCCACGAAAACGTAGAATCGATTTGTCGATGGAGTTTTGTGATGATTCGGGATTCATTTTTACATCCGGTCATTGTTTGTATCGATTTTTCTTTAGATTTTTTATCTTTACGTAATCTTTTGCTTTTGTAAATCAGCTTCTCATGAAAAACTTTGAACTTGACTTATGGCTAAAAAAGGGCCTCCAGGGGCTAAAATAAATCATTGTCAGAGTCTAGATTTGGCTGAATTGACTGAATTGGTTGAATCGAAAAGTTTTGAGGTTAAAATGGCTTTATAAAATGTGGAGTATCTGAAAGATTCCTACTCTAATCAGCTCTAACCAGCTCAACCTACTCTAGCTAGCTCTCATCAGCTCAACCTACTCTAACCAGCTCTAATCAGCTCAACCTACTCTAACTAGCTCAACGCTCATCGTGCTGAATGACTAAATCTGAGCGTTGACTCTGATTCGAGTTTATTCTTGAACACAAAAACAATATGAAAATCGTTTAACTATAAGGAATTTATTTTTGAATTTCATTTCGAAATGTGCTTAGTTTTTCGATTCTTTAGTTCCGATAAAACTCACTCCTAAAGGACACAAAATAACTTGAAAATTTGACTCTTTTTATTTCATTTTCCCATATCTGAAAGGCTTTTTATCGAATTTTACGCAAAAAAACAATTTTTGTGCACTCGAGCTTGCTTGAAAATCGACCTAAATTGAGATAAAAAGATTGAAAAAATGAAAAATGAAGATTTTCATTTCAATAAACAATAAACAAAAAACAATTTCGATTTAGACGAAATTGTAGATCAATTGAGATGAATTTGAGATTTACAAACGCTTTTAGAAAGTGTAAAGACTCATCGGCCAAGACAATGTATTGGGTTGATGGAAAAGTCCTTTCCGATTTTTTGGGAGAGTACCTTAAATTTGTCCAATTTAGACGTTTTATAGCTCATCCTAAAGCTGAATTCAAGACGGATCGATTGGTCAAAAAGCGTTTTGAGATATCTCTTTTCTAAAAGTTTTTACAGCTATTTTAGTAAAGGGCGGCAGAGCCAAAAATTGGCTGTTTCACGTTTCGTTAGTTTTCCGTGGTATGGTGGCAATTCATTTGCTCAGCGAGTTCCCTGCTCGTTTGTCGAGGATCTTCTTCAACCAAATCAGCAAGTTTGTCTTCGTCGAAACGAGAAAAACGAAGGAAAATCGCGAGAAGCGGCGGAAAGGCTATTGATCTGAGGGTGGCTGGTTCGACTTCCACCAGTGACAATATTTTTCAAAAATTTTTGCTAAGATTCTGAAAATGCGTGTCTAGGGGTTATTTTTGACGCTGATCACGAAATACATGTTTTTAGCCTAGGTTTCTGCACGGGAAACTAGCGAAACGTGAAAACAGCCAATTTTTGGCTCTGCCGCCCTTTACTAAAATAGCTGTAAAAACTTTTAGAAAAGAGATATCTCAAAACGGTTTTTGACCAATCGATCCGTCTTGAATTCAGCTTTAGGATGAGCTATAAAACGTCTAAATTGGACAAATTTAAGGTACTCTCCCAAAAAATCGGAAAGGACTTTTCCATCAACCCAATAATATTATCTTCTACAACTTGCACGAATTCGAAAATATTTTATTATATTTTATTAGATTCCCAAGAAATTTCCCAGACTAAAATCCTTTTTTACACAAAAAACTCCTCAAATTAAATCGAAAAGAACTCTCTGTGGGAGAGCAATCCCTTCGTTCGATCTCAAGGTCGTCGCTGAGTCTTTGAGTTGTCTTTGAGTCGTTCTCCTGGAAAATCCTTTCTCTAGCCTCACAAAAACTTGAAATTTTTTGTAATTAAGTTTCTTTGTTTTGCTTTGTTTTGTTAAAACTTTTCCCTTTATATCTCATCACTCTTTTCGTTCCTTGCATAATTAAACCAAGCGGCGGTTGACGGCCAGAAGGCTCATAAAGTACACAAAGGACGGATAGAAAAAAAGCATTCTTTTAAATTAAAATTAAAATAAATTTATTTTCAAATAAAATAATCAAATAGTATATAGTAATAGGCATATTTTGGTAGTCAAATGAGAATTTTTGGACAAACTTTTGTGAATTCCCGAACTGGCAGGATTCTTGAATGAAAAAAAACTTGATAAAGCTAGAACATAGACTTGGGTATTTTAAAACGATCAACTGGTCTAGAGGGATCAATTTGAATCAGTTTTAGAAGAAAATAGCTTGTGAAGTGAATGAATTTGGGTAAAAAGCTGATTGTGAGCCTGCTGGATGAAACTCTGGTCTAAAGTTAAGGTCTAAAGATAAGATCTAAAGATAAGGTCTAAGGTAAGGTCTAAAGATAAGGTCTAAAGATCAGGTCTAAAGATAAGGCCTAAACTTTAATTGCCTAAGCTTAAGGTCTGTGAATTGTTTAAGCTTAAGGAATCGTTTAATTGTGAATCCCCTAACTGTCAAGAATCTTGCCAGTTTGGAGTTCTATAACTAGCAGGATTCTTGCCAGTTAGTGAATTCACACTAACCATTGTGTCAGAAGGAACGGGGGTTCAACCCGGATGAGAAATCAAGGAGTGCACTAGAAAAGAGGCGTCTAAAACTCTTCAGCACAAAGTACGTCCACTAAAGGCTTTGAATATCTTATTGTTAGAGTTCTCTAATGGAGTTCTCTAACTGGAGTTCTCTAACTTGGAGTTCTCTAACTGGCAGGATTCTTGCAGATTATTGTTAGAGTTCTCTAACTGGAGTTCTCTAACTGGAGTTCTCTAACTTGGAGTTCTCTAACTGGCAGGATTCACTAATCATTGTGAATTCCCTAACTTCATGGCATTCAAATGCAATTCATTTCATCTCACTCATCCAAAACTCGGAACTAACCAATTAGCTCCAAATTTTCATTCTCACCTTTGTTCTATAACTGATCAAATTCGAGTTTTGTTTCAAATTATAATCAAATTATAGTTAGACATTCTTTTTAATATCGATTTTAAACTCTACTATCGTCTCTTTTTCTTATTTTATCCGTTTCCCTTAAACAACCAGTCTTCCGAGAAAGCGACACTGGTTTTCAAGCAAAAAAACGGCTTCTCCTTCACGTAGAAGAAGAATTTATCGATTTTTTTGCTTCTTCATTGAATTGAAACCTTTTTTCTGTTCAAACTTTTGATATTTCTTTCTTCAATCATTTATTTCTTTCTTTAATCATCTATTTCTTTCTTTAATCAGCCTTTCTTTTAATTCTTTTATCTTTTAACAAACGATTTCTATTTTCTAAAGCCTGGATATGAAAACAAAAGAGAAGAGAAGAGCTGTTAGTTAAATTCAGAAAGTTATTCGTTACCTTTTTTTTGGTTGGTGAATCTCTAATGCGGTTTAGACACACTTTAGCTAAGGAAACCTATCTTCGTGTCAATGTCTGAATGTTTTCTTTTCATAAGTCCATTGAAAAGTAACCAATTCACCAATTCTACGATTTGTTTCATTAGAAAGACCAATTATTTTTCAGCAAAATAACACTAAAACGAGTTTAAAATCTCCTGTTTAAATGTTTTTTGAGAGCCTCAAGTCGGTTAATCAAAAATGCGGTTTACACACTTTAGCTTTAGACAAACTTTAGCTTTAGACTCTAGACAAAACTTTAGACACTCGATGATGCGGTTTGGCTAAGGAATCGGATCACTTTAGCTAAGGAACCGGATCACTTTAGCTATGGAATCGGATCACTTTAGCTAAGGAACCGGATCACTTTAGCTAAGGAATCAGATCACTGTAGCTAAGGAAACCTATCTTCGTGTCATTAGATAAAAGATAGAGCACAAAGAGTTTAGTATCTAGTCAAATTTTCAGAGAAATTGGCTCACCGAATTTCTCTGACCAGCAAGCTCCCGGCTGGGCCACGGCCACCGAAATTCTGAACCAGAAAAACCCGCTGTTATGCGGGTTTTTCGCTTGTTTTTCTATATTTCGCCATTTCTACCGCAATTACTTTTTCCTAGTCAGCTTAGTAGCATACTGTGCCGTTTTGTAAAGTTATAAAGTATCCCGAGTTTTAACAAACCTCCAAAAAGCTTGAAACTACTTCAAACTACAGTATACCAAAGCAAAGTAGTGTACAACTAACGAATTTTTGTTTAAATAGTGCACAACTAACGACTCTTGTTAAAAAAACTACTTTGCCAGCCATCTCAAAAGTATTTTTTATCTGCCAGACATATCAAAAGTACTTTTTATCTGCCAGCCATCTCAAAAGTACTGCTTACTCTTCTAGTGAATGTTTTTAAACCTATAAACAACTAAATTCTATGTACAGTACTCCTATTTATCTATTTTACCCAATAATTCTCAGGTTTTCCTGTTTAAATCAACAAATTCCATGGAAATCACGTGATTCACGATAGCTTTTATGAGCCTAATGAGCTTTTTTTTTGTTGGCGGTATAGAAAGTTTTTCACTTTTCGATTTGGGGAAAGGTTGAAAAGAAGAAGAAGAAGAAGACAGACTCAGGTGTCAACTGGGGAAATGAAAAGAACGAAGGGGGAAGGGGTAAAGGAATGAGTGCCGATAGCGTTTCGCAATCTCCCTTCCCCTTGGCCTCATTCACCCAGCAATCACTCGGCTCTTTTTCAAGGACTTCAATCTCAGGCACCGTTGCAAAAATCCCCTTTTTATTGAAAATAGCTCAAACCCAAATGAAAACAGCTTCAGATCTTTCCAATGTTGTTTTAAAAGCAGTTTTATCTACGAGATCAGTAGCCAGATCAAGGTTTAACTTTAAACTTTGCTTGTGCTGGTCAGGCTTAAGCTGTAGGCTGACAGAATTCCTGGGACCAGGACCAGGATCTGGACCAGGACTAGGACTAGGACTAGGACTAGGACTAGGACTAGGACTAGGACTAGGACCAGGACCAGGACCAGGACTAGGATCAGGACCAGGATCTGGACCAGGACTAGGACTAGGACCAGGACCAGGACCAGGACCAGGATCAGAACCAGGATCTGGACCAGGACCAGGAGCTGGACTAGGACCAGGACCAGGAGCTGGACCAGGACTAGGACTAGGACCAGAAGCTGGACCAGGACCAGGAGCTGGACCAGGACCAGGATCTGGACCAGGACTAGGACTAGGACCAGGATCAGGACCAGGACCAGGACCAGGACCAGGACCAGGACCAGGATCAGAACCAGGATCTGGACCAGGACCAGGAGCTGGACTAGGACCAGGACCAGGAGCTGGACCAGGACTAGGACTAGGACCAGGAGCTGGACCAGAACCAGGAGCTGGACCAGGACCAGGAGCTGGACCAGGACCAGGAGCTGGACCAGGACCAGGAGCTGGACCAGGACCAGGAGCTGGACCAGGACCAGGAGCTGGACCAGGACCAGGAGCTGGACCAGGACCAGGAGCTGGACCAGGACCAGGAGCTGGACCAGGACCAGGAGCTGGACCAGGACCAGGAGCTGGACCAGGACCAGGAGCTGGACCAGGACCAGGACCATGATCTGAATCAGGACCGGGATCTGGACCAGGACCTGGACTAAAGTTTGTGCCCAAATCTAGAAACGTGCCATTTCTGGTGCACTCATTTTTCGATTCTTTCATTATTGAGCTTATCCTTTTTTGTCAATAAAGTCTAGACAACTATTAGTCAAGAGTCAAGTTCTTGAATGGCTTTTTTAAACAAAGTACCATTTACTTTCTGATTGATCTGATAGAAGCTAAATTAACTTTGAAAAGCTCTCGAGTTACGAAATCGCTGATCACTTTTTTCTCTCGATGGCTCTCTCAACTGGCTCTCTGTGCAAGTATTTGATTGATTAGTTGGCCGAATCATTGGAATTTTTGAAAAGAAGAACAAGTAGACAGAGTTAAATGTTATTTTTGCATCAGAATCAAAGCAAACAGAATCAAATGCTATTTTGAATTGAAGAATACTTATCATGTAAAGACTGAAGTACTGTAAAAACCAGGGTAATGTCGAGTTTCGTAGTCCTTGTAAAATGTAAATAAATCCTCCCTCAAAAAGCCATTTGTTTTCGAAAGTTAAGTGATTTTTTAACGAACTGATAAGCCAAAAATACATTCCTTTGTTGACTCACTGACGTAAGAAAAATGGAATTCCTTTGGAAAATAGTAGTTGAACCTTTCCTTTTGAAACAAAAGTTCGACAGAGAAGCTTACGGAAATAAAGCTAAGCTAAATGGATTCATCTTTTATATATTTCAAGCTTATTTATTCAAATTCAACTCGAGTTTCTAATCGGTAGACTCAATCAAATCAATCGCTTCAATTGAATCGGCAAAAACCTTTTTTTGCAAAATAAAACTCGGAATCAAACTCGAGCAAAAAAATAGAGCGTTCGTTTTGTATGCTTGCAAGCAAGCTATGCATGATAAAGCGCTTTATCCACTACACCACCCATTCCCGCTTGAGACCCGTGAAAAAACCCCCATATAAAGCCATTCGGCAAGAAATTCTCGCATTTTCACTCAAAAACTTAAATATATCGACATGGTTTTTGGCAAAATGAGATCGGGTTAGCCTGATTGATCGGATGGATCGGATCGGGCTAGCCTGATTGATCGGATGGATCGGATCGGGCTAGCCTGATTGATCGGATGGATCGGATCGGGCTAGCCTGATTGATCGGATGGATCGGATCGGGCTAGCCTGATTGATCGGATGGATCGGATCGGGCTAGCCTGATTGATCGGATGGATCGGATCGGGCTAGCCTGATTGATCGGATGGATCGGATCGGGCTAGCCTGATTGATCGGATGGATCGGATCGGGCTAGCCTGATTGATCGGATGGATCGGATCGGGCTAGCCTGATTGATCGGATGGATCGGATCGGGCTAGCCTGATTGATCGGATGGATCGGATCGGGCTAGCCTGATTGATCGGATGGATCGGATCGGGCTAGCCTAATTGGCCGTACAAAGCAGATCGGATCGGGCTAGCCTGATTGGCCGTACAAAGCAGATCGGATCTGGCTAGCCTGATTGATCGGATGGATCGGATCGGGCTAGCCTAATTGACCGTACAAAGCAGATCGGATCGGGCTAGCCTAATTGGCCGTACAAAGCAGATCGGATCTGGCTAGTCTGATTGATCGGATGGATCGGATCTGGCTAGCCCGATTGATCGGACGAATCGGATCGGGCTAGCCTGATTGATCGGATGGATCGGATCGGATCCGTCCTGATCCGATTCGATCCAATCCGATAACCATTTTTACACGTATAACTTTTTATAGAAAGTCGCTTTGCAAAAACGGAAAACAGTTTCGGAATCAGTGTGAAATTCTGCGCCGAATGGTCTATGGCTTATCTCATTTAATCACATCCTACTAACCGTAGTTGCCTTTCCTTTGTTAGTTTGTCTTCATCAAAAGCATCAAACCAAAATCTCGTTGCAAATTTCCCCTCTCCACACTTCCAAAGATCAATTTTTGAAGGCTTGAGGCCAAAAACTAGCTCATCGTTCGCCTTTTTGCTCCTTTCTTCCTTTTTCTGCCGTCAGTAGTCCCCTCTTGCTCTATTTTCGTTTCCGTGACGCACTTTGGGTATCCGATTTTAGCATTTTACACATGAGAACAGCAGAAAGATGCAATTTTCTCGAATCCCTTTTCATTTCCACAGGTGAAACTCAATTACAACTCTTGGCAGTATATAATGAACTGACTAAGAAAAGGTTTTTCAAACTTTTGAAACATAGAACACGGGTAGATTACTTTGTTTTTTTTTGAATTTATAAATTAACTTATAAATTACTGTATACTCAATGCTTTTAGTTGGATATTTGGTTTTGTTGACTATTTGGCTAATTATGGCTGGATAATTAAGTCGAATAGAAAAAAAACAAAGAATCTCTTTAACAAGTTTAAAAGAGATTCAGTTTAAGAGTTGTTTCCAAAATGTTTGTGAGTGATTGTACGTTTTGTACGTGTACGTGTATTGTACGTGTACGTTTTCTAAAAGTTTTGAATTTGAAATTTGGACAATTTTGAAAAGCTACCGTAATCTTTCTTGTTTTCATTTGATTCACAGATTCCTCATCGAATAAAATCATAATTAAAATCGAATAGAAAGAAAAGAACGGCGGCAGTAGTTTTCCAAGATTACCAACTTTCTAGAAAACGCATTACTTGTCACCGTTACAGTTACAGTTACAGCTACAGTTACAGCTACAGTTACAGCTACAGCTACAGTTACAGCTACAGTTACAGCTACAGCTACAGTTACAGCTACAGTTACAGCTACAGCTACAGTTACAGCTACAGTTACAGCTACAGTTACAGCTACAGTTACAGCTACAGTTACAGCTACAGTTACAGCTACAGTTACAGCTACAGTTACAGCTACAGTTACAGCTACAGTTACAGCTACAGTTACAGCTACAGTTACAGCTACAGTTACAGCTACAGTTACAGCTACAGTTACAGTTCCAGTATGCCTAAAATTCATGTTCTTTTTGGTTACTGTAACTTTCTCAAGAAAAGAATTCAGTCAAAGCTTTGAAAAACTTACAAAACGAAACTTAAAGCTTACAAAACCAAAACCTACATGAAAACAAGATTCTTTCATTGAATTCTAAACAAAATCTGACAACTGAATGTCTCTATTCATCAAATATCCTTTTCATTTCCCTTTTTCATTCAGAAATTCTCAGGTAAAAGAGCCAGTGTTGTCCCCTAAGCGTTCATAGCAACCAACAGCTCACAAGAAAAAAGCGATTCGCCAACAATTTTCTTCAAATATTCCAAAAAATTCTCTTTTATTTTCAATGATTTTCAATGATTTTCAATGATTTTCAATGATTTTCAATGATTTTCAATAATTTTCAATCATTTTCAATCATTTTCAATCATTTTCAATCATTTTCTTTTATTCTTTTATTCTTTTATTCTTTTATTCTCTTTTATTTTATTTTCTTAAAGTTTAAACTTGTAAGAACCTTTTTAATCACAAAATAGGTAACATACTTGACAAAAAAGCTCAATTTTGAATTGCTCGTTGGAATTCTAGCAATTCTCGTCTTCAATTCCGTCAGATTCTAGTTACAATATACCCATTTTTGTCTTTTAAGTTTATTTCATCTTTCATCTAACTATAAAATGAAAGAAACGCTTTCTAAAACTATCATTAGTTCTAGTTTTTTTTTTCAATCTACGTTTGAGCTGATTCGGTGAGAGTTTTGATTTGATTCAAAGATATAAAAAAGTAGAGAGATTGGATAAAACTCGAGGCAGATTACAGTAGTCGAGAGTAGACTTGTAACAAAAACATTTGTCGATCCTTTTTTCCCGTCGGCAAAAGGTTTTTCGTGTTTTTCTCAGCACAAACCCTTCGCTTTTAACTATTTTGATTATCATTTGATAGCGAACAAAATTTCGCGTCGAATGATACCAAAATCAACTTAAAATATAATAACCACGTAAAGTTATTGGACAAAAGGTGAAACCCCGCCGTTATGGACGAGACTTAACCTTTTGCTTCATAACTTTACATGGATATTATATTTTAAGTTGATTTTGGTATCATTCGACGCGAAATTTCGTTCTCCATTGAATGATAATCAAAATAGTTAAAAGCGAAGGGTTTGTGGTGAGAAAAACACGAAAAACCTTCAATTGCCAATGGCAAAAAGGATCGACAGATGTTTTTGTTACAAGTCTAGTCGGGAGCAATACATTTTGTTAAAGAATCATTCTAATCAGAAACTTTTTCAGAATACAGTTGCTTTCAAAACAGACTCTCAAGACTTTCAACAACAAGAGTATTTTCTTGAATCAGAAAGTTTCTGTCATGCTCAATGGTTTTCTAATGAATCCCCAAGGAGTGATATTACATATTTGAGTGAGAGATAGGGATGAGTCACTTTTAAGAACCCCGTTTCCTTAGAATTCCAAATTCTTCCTCTTTTCCCTTTTCTTTACCCTTCCATTTGAGGGTTCCTTTTTTTTTCTAGTCCAATTCCAGACCCATTCTCCATTGGAAAGAGAATGAGGTCAAATGAGGAGCTCTCACTAGCTTCAGTATCGATTTTTCGTAAACTTTTCAAAAATAACAGAGTTGTTCAACAAGTTCATCATCATTTTTTCATCAAAGCACCAGCTAAATCACCCTTTTCTTTACCAAATACCAAAAAATTGCTAAATTAACCCTTTTCCTCTTCAGAAACTCAAAATTGCTTTCTCTTGGAGAATCAATACGAGAATCAATACGAACTTAGACTAGAAGGCTTAGGCTTCTATAGGATCATAGGATAGGCTATCATAGGCTATCATAGGCTATCATAGGCTATCATAGGCTATCATAGGCTATCATAGGCTATCATAGGATAGGCTCCTATAGAAAGCCGCTCTTTTAGAGTATTTACGATAGTTTACCTTTGAATATCTTTTAAATATCTTTGATATTTTCACTAAATGATCAGTAAAACACGTAACGACTACGCGATTGTACACTTATTTACTGGTCAAAATACAGTAAACAACTTGAAATACAGTAAACAACTTGCAATACTTGCAAGTACTGACTTGTACTTGCAAGTACTTGTACAGTACTTGCAATTTCCCCGATCAATATCCTCAATCGATTCACTCATTTTCTTTTCCATTCACCCATAAATATCTCCAAATTTTCCCACGATCACATCACTTTTTCCTGTATTTTTTCTGATGGAATTTTTCCCGTCTTTTCCCGGCTTTTAAATATTGAGGGAAAAGGAGTGAAAAAGGCAAAAAAGAGGGAAAATTTGATCGGTGAATCACTCGATTCATTCTCAATTGCACAAACAATCCGCTTTTTTAACTCATTGACTATTCCGCTACATGAGCACTCTCTTTTCATCCGATTTTTGTCTCCTATTCAATTTTGGATATCGAGATATCGATTTTTGTTGGCTCTTATCCGTTTTGATTGTTTTTCCGGAACTTTTCAAGTTTTTGAAGAGTTTCAGACGCTTTTAATGGCTATAATTTTTGTTTACAATTAGCGATAATATTGTTAGCTTTACGTAGCGTTTTAAAGAGGAAAATCTTGAGCTTTTAAATGAGACAAAACTTGTTCAAATGATTCATATTCAGATGAGCTTCATTTTGATGAAAAACAATCAAAATCAAGAGACAAGGAGTTGGCTTTTGGCCAAGTTGGCTTTGATTTCCTTTTTGTTGAACTTCAATCAGCTTTTCTTTTATACCAGCGGCAAAAAGAAACACTTTTTAGAGGAAAAAGCAAAAGAATTGGCAGCGAGAGGAGTCGAACCCGCGACCTCTTTCTTTCGTTCGTTTGAGAGCCAGTTGCTCTAGCTCAGTTAGCCACTCGGCCATGCTCTAGCTCAGTGCGAGCGCTCTTGTCTCTAGCCCAAACGACCCGGGTTTGACTCCCGCCCGTGTCAGCACTTTTAGTTTTTCAGAAATTTCAAAACATTTTGCACAACTACATGAAATTCTAAGTCAAACTAACTAGAAGTTATTTTAAACGGCCCACTGGGTGCGGAGGAGTTGACAGACAGACATAGCTCTTTTATTAGGTTGTCCAGTTATAAATGCGCACTTTTGAGGGCTTATTCCAAATATTTCTGCAAGTTCACGTGCAGTTTGTCGAGGATCAATTTCAATCGCCTTTTTAAGTACAGCATTATCGATTTATTGATCATTCAAAAGCTTGAAATGTAGAAAAAGTTAACAATAATAGTAGTTAACAATAATAAATTCTAAACGAAATCGATTTAAACACTCAAAAAGTCGATTTAAACACTCAAAAAGCTTCTTAAATTCTTCAGAAGTTCGGGGGAAATAGAAAAGAGCCGACTTTCTTCGATTTTCTTCGATTTTCTTCGATTTTCTCCTTTTTGAATCATTTCATAAACTTTGAAACTTTGAAAAGTCTTTTCTTTGTTCTTTTTCTTTGTTAACCCTTTGTTCATAGGTTAATTATGATATTCAGCTTATAAATAAATCACTTTATCATTTCATTTCTTTCATTTAATCCATTTTTGAAAATCAATTTGTTTTCAGAGGCTCGCCTCTCCTTGGGGTGACGGGTGTTAGGTAAAAATCAACAAGAAAGGAAGAAAACGGGAAGAAAAAAAGAATGATCGAAATGACGAGCACAATCTCTACCACTCTCGACACAACACCAACAGGTTCTAGATAAAGTTTTGAAAGCTTAAACTCAAAAAAACTTTAGACTCTGTGGTGTCACAAGGTGTCGTTCATCTGGGAGCGCCGGGATTGAGCCAAAGTGCGCCGGCAAGTCCCCGGCTTTCTCCAATTATCCCCAAAAAAGAGCCCATTGATTACGTGAAAGGTTCAGCCGGGATGTTCAACAATATTCTCACCTCATGCTTTGGCTCGTTTTTCCCAATCTTCGGAGCAAAGAAGGGCGATTCGATGTGAGTTTTGGTGAACTATGAGGCAAATCGAAAGGCATTAAGTCGAAATTTTGTCAGATTACTTAAAGAACTTTGTTATCATTTGATTTTTATAACATTTTTCCACTTATATTCAAATTTTTAGCCAGATCGGTTGGCTACAAGAAAAATTAGGGCTATTAGAAGCCAGAAAAGCATCCTCGTGCCAGACGCTTTGATTTGCAGAGCTTCTAATGACCCTAATTTTTCTTATAGCCAACCGAATTGGTTAAAAATTGAAATATAAGTTGAAAAATGTTATGAAAATGAAATGATAACAATGATAACAAACAATGATAACTTCTTTAAGTAAACTGATACATTTCCGACTTGATCTACCTTCATCTAAGCCTTAACACATTATGAGCCAGCCTTTATAGGCCTTTAAGAAATCTGTCACATTTTTGACTTGACTATGACTTAATTTGCCTTCATCTAAGCCTAGCCTTCATCTAAGCCTTCATCTAAGCCTAGCCTTCATCTAAGCCTTCATCTAAGCCTTCATCTAAGCCTTCATCTAAGCCTAGCCTTCATCTAAGCCTTCATCTAAGCCATCTAAACCTTCATCTAAGCCTTCATCTAAGCCTAGCCTTCATCTAAGCCTTCATCTAAGCCATCTAAACCTTCATCTAAGCCTTCATCTAAGCCTAGCCTTCATCTAAGCCTTCATCTAAGCCATCTAAGCCATTATGAGCCAGCCTTTAGAGGCCTAGTATCATATTAAATCTAGAGCAAAGTAAATTATAGTTAGTTTTAATGTCAGCTCTAGTGACTAACTAGTAAAATATCAACAGGAATGTGCCAGGCCAAGCAAGGTTTAGGCTGGCTTGGCTTGGCACTGGCTTGGCACTGGCTTCTGAGAGATTCAGTACTGGCTATCCATGAACTTGTTATATATCAAACTTATATCAAGCCTACAGCAGAGCCAAGCCAGGATCTGCTCTGCATTTGGCAGAACCTGGCCTACGAATTGTATTTAAAAATAGCATACTTTAGAGCTTCATATTCTGGAGATGATTGGGAGATCCCGTTCGAATCGATCACCAATCTTGAATGGCTGGGTGCTGGATCTCAGGTTGGATTCTTAGCTAATTTGGAAAGATAAGGAACCAAATTTAGAGAGATAAGTAACCAAATTCAGAGATAAGGAACCAAATTTGTGGAGCTAAGGAATGATCAAGATAGCTTAGCTTATCTAAAAGGACATAGCATTATAAATCATTATATAATTATAAAAACATTAAACATAATGATTAAATGTAACAGGTAAATGATTAAATGCAATTTTGTTTTTCAGGGTGCCGTTTTCTCGGGTCGCCTAAACGCGGAAACGGTTGCGGTGAAAAAAGTGAAAGAGTTGAAAGATACGGAGACAAAACATTTGCGATATCTTGATCATCGGAACATCATTAAATTTATGTGAGTGTTTAAGTGTAAACTTATACTATAGTTTAATATAGTTTAATATAAACTATAGTTTAATATATAGAACAATTTAAGAATACTGTAAAATGCAAATTCTTCACCACAGTATGCCGGGATTGAAAGTATTCAGTCGCTTTTAAAAGCTGAACCTTTCAAATATCTTTCAAAGTATCATGTTCAGCAAAGAAAGTCAGTCTTGCCTGCGTACTGTAGCGGCTTACTGTAGCGGTAGACTGTAGCGGTATACTGTAGCGGTATACTGTAACGCCATACTATAACGGCATACTGTAAGGGCATGGTGTAACGGCGTGCTGTAACGACGTATTGTAATGGCATACTGTAGCGGCGTGCTGTAACGGTATACTATAACGGCGTACTGTAACGGCATACTGCAACGGCATACCGTAATGGCATACTCTAGTGGCATACTGTAGCGGCATACTGTAGCGGTATACTGTAGCGGCATACTGTAGCGGTATACTGTGGCGGCATACTGTAACGGCGTACTGTAGCGACATACTGTAGCGGCATAGTAGCGAAATACTGTAGCAACATACTGTAGCAACATACTGTAACGGCACACTGTAACGGTATACTGTAGCGAATGTTTTTCTCTTGGCTGAGCTATTGACTATTGATTATTTTGATTGAATCAGGCAAGATATTCAGCTGGTATTCTCTCTTGTGTTCCTCATGAGGAAGTAATTACTCGAGTAAAATGTGTATAAGTAATTTTCAATCGATTAATCGACGCTTTTGGTCGAGTAATCTACGAGCAATTGTAATAGTAAACATTAAAAGATTCGACTACTGAATACACGGCGAGTAAATTGAATATCTTTATAGTTTAAAGAGAATTTGTCACCAAATCAGTTAAGTGGCTGAGTTTCTTTAAAAAGAGTCGCTTATAAGTTGGCGCTCCTGGTTTTTTTTCACGCAAATTTTTTGCAATAATCCTAAAAGTACGGTAGTACGGTAGTTTTTCTCTTTTTCTCAAGTGTGCGTTTTAAAAAAAACTCATTACTCGCCGAGGAAAACACTCGAATTCAAGTCATTCAAGCCATTCAAACCATTCAAAACTAGACAATTCGTTTGCTATCCACAAAATTTCAGGGGTATTTGCACACAAGCCCCATGTTTTTGCATCGTGATGGAGTTCTGCTCAAATGGACAACTCAATGAGGTAAGAATTAGTTGCTATTGATTTACTATTGACTATTGACAAGGAAACTGGCTGAGCTATTGACTATTGCTATTACTATTGACTATTGCTATTACTATTGACTATTGACAAATCAACTGACTGAGCCGGCCAAATGCTATGCGACGTATAAAATTCGAATTTTGCATCATTGACATAAATGAAATAGCACAAAACATCAATGCATGATTGGCGAAATTCAAAAAGAAAAACTCGAAGTGGAGATCGAACTTGCGAGGCTGAAAGCTAACGCTCGCTCTGGAAGCTATAACTCTACCACTCGGCCAAGGTTGCAACAAGCCAGCCCCGCCAGGAAGCCGACTAAGACCCAAATAGCCACATTTTCGTCTTGTCTAAAGTTTTGTAAGAACTCTAAAAATGTGGTTATTTGGGTCTTAGCGCCGCCTTGCTTGCCAAAAAGCGTGTCGACGTGGCCGAGTGGTACAGCGTTCGTTTACAGAGCGAGACCTCACTAGTTCGATCCCGGCTTTGGATTTTACTTTTGCTTCTTTCAAGAAGCAAAAGTCATCAAGAACTTATCAAGAAGTGCTGAGTGTTGCTAACAAAACTTTAGACGCTTATAACTCCTAGCAGATTGTCATTTAGCAAAAACGGAATCCATATTCGGAATCAGCATAAAATTCTGCGTTGAATGGAATAGGTCGCAAAGCATTTCGCCGGCTCAACCAGCTGACCAGCTGACCAGCTAAGAATTCTAAACAATCACAAATTATTCAGCTATTGAAAAGTACCGAGTTGACGCCGTCAAAGCGATGGGTGGATATGGCTCAACAGGTGGCGAGTGGAATGGAGTATCTGCATAGGAACAAAATCGTGCATCGAGATCTCAAATCGCCAAAGTATGCCACACAAATTCAATTATCCATGTTCTCTGCAGGGAATTTTATGCTCAAAAATGTAAACACACTCTTTCTGGGGCACTGTTTTTTCAGCACAACTCTTCAGTTTTCTTATTTACTTTCTATTTTCACTTGCCAATTCCTTTACTTCTTGATTTCCTTATGCTTATTGCTGTTAGAAAGAAGAAACGAGTGCACCAGAAATGTGTGTTTGTCTGCTTGAGCACAAAGTACTTGATACTTTTAAATTTTACTATATTTCTAACTGATTTTAGCATCTTGGCGGCCGGTGATGGAACGATGAAGATCTCGGATTTTGGCACCTCTCAAAAGTGGAACAAAATGAACAGCGCTTTGATGTCATTTTGTGGGACGGTCAGTTGGATGGCTCCGGAAATGATCAAAAAGGATCCGTGCTCGGAAAAGGTTTGTGTATTATATATAAAAGAGCAGCGTCTGTCTGTACGGGCTTCCGTTTTTGGGCCAAAAACTGAAAAGATTGGCACTACGGGAGGTCGAACCTGGGTCGTGTGAGCCGTAGTGCGCTTCTGACTGCGCTTCTGACTGCGCTTCTGACTGCGCTTCTGACTGCGCTTCTGACTGCGCTTCTGATTGCGCTTCTGACTGCGCTTCTGATTGCGCTTCTGATTGCGCTTCTGACTGCGCTTCTGACTGCGCTTCTGACTGCGCCGCTCCGAAAGATTCAGCTAAAAACATCGGCTGGTTGTTGAAATGATTGGTTGGTTCCCGTTCGTTCAAACTAGACTTCGGAAAACAAAACTTAACCAAAACCAAAACTACCAAAACCAAAACCATAACAAAACCAAAACCAAAACAAACCAAAACCAAAACCAAAACAAACCAAAACCAAAACCAAAACAAACCAAAACCAAAACCAAAACAAACCAAAACCAAAACCAAAACCAAAACCAAAACCAAAACCAAAACCAAACCAAAACTAACCAAAACTCGCCAATATCTCGCGACTGGGAGGAGCTAGCGAAAATCTGTTTGCAGATTTGAAATCAGCATCCAAAAATCTATCCCATAGGCTATTTTTTGTTTCGAAATTTCGAGGTCGTGTTTTGGTCCTTTTTTCGGCCGCGAGATTTTGTGGAGTGAGAAAAAGTGAAAGGCTAATTTGCATTCTACATTAAAATTTGCATTTTACAATTTAAAATTTGCATTTTACATTAAAATTTGCATTTTGCAATTTTAAATTTACATGTTAATTTATATGCAAATTGAGTTTTGGTTTGTTTTGGTTTTGGTGTTTTGGTTTTGGTTTTGGTTTTGGTCTGTTTTGGTTTTGGTTTTGTTTGCCGAAGTCTAGTTCAAACCATTCAACCATTTTCTTTTGCAGACAATTGCAGACACACAGACAGCTTTTCAGACAACTATTATTTCTATTTCAGACAGCTACAGACACACATTACAGACAACTTTCAGCTACGGTATCAGAAACACAAAGATCTTCTATATCTTCTAAAGGAACAATTTTTCAGGTCGATGTTTGGTCATTCGGTGTCGTTTTATGGGAGATGATCACTTGTGAGCAACCGTATCAAGGAATCGATTCAATGGCCGTTCTTTGGGGAGTTGGATCAAAGTAAGCGATTGAAAAGTGATCCAGGGTTTTTGAATGAGTAGCCATGCTTTGATCGTCCCTAACTTTGTCTAGAGATAATATAATTGTTAACTTTTTATATAGTTTTATAGAAGAGACTTCAGCCTTTCGAATGATACCAATTAGAGTCGGATTGGACTAGCCAATCCAGGAAAAATCAAGGGACTAAAGCTGGATTTCTTGACTTTTCTGGAGAAGAGTTTCTCTGGATTGGTTAGTCGAATCAAGCTCTAATTGGTCTTATTTAAAAGCTAGAAATGTTTTCTATACAATTATACAAACGGCTAACAATAATCTTTTCTTTAATCAATGTTATGAAGCTTTAAAGTATTCTTTTTCCTTTGATCGAGATAATTCATGGCTCTTGGATGTTCAGAAAGTCAGAAAGTCTAATTGGTGAATTTTTGAAAGTGAATACGAGAAAGAGGCAGAAAGCTCTGACTTCTCAAGCTCTGACTTCTCAAGCTCTGACTTCTCAAGCTCTGACTTCTCAAGCTCTGACTTCTCAAGCTCTGACTTCTCAAGCTCTGACTTCTCAAGCTCTGGCTTCTCAAGCTCTGGCTTGCTTTCTGCCTCTGGGAAAAACCCTGATTTATCTTTAGCAATATTAATACCATATTCTGATATTTGTGACGATATACTGATATTTATCTCTAATGTTTTTCATTTCAG
Source organism: Mesorhabditis belari (assembly GCA_958450365.1). Classification (NCBI taxonomy): domain Eukaryota; kingdom Metazoa; phylum Nematoda; class Chromadorea; order Rhabditida; family Rhabditidae; genus Mesorhabditis; species Mesorhabditis belari. Next base: position 2,566,793 of record CAUEEP010000724.1, on the reverse strand, counting down.
CAAACTCTCCTTGCCACTCCCCGAGAGAATTCCCGATGGTTTGCGGATGCTCGTTCAACAGTGTTGGTCACAAAAAGCACGAAATCGTCCTTCTTTCCAAGGAATTCTTCAACATCTTTACATTTTGGCGAATGAGTTGGCTTATTGGGGAGAAGAGGTGGGTAAAATGGCTTATCTATGGCTTAGCTATGGCTTAGCTATGGCTTAGCTATGGCTTATCTATGGCTTAGCTATGGCTTATCTATGGCTTAGCTATGGCTTAGCTATGGCTTAGCTATGGCTTAGCTATGGCTTAGCTATGGCTTAGCTATGGCTTAGCTAATTGTAAAGCTTTTATGCAATTTGTAAAGTTTTGTGCTAACTATTAGAATAGACTTGTACAATAGACATCAAAAAATCAAAAATCATCTAAACAAAAGCTTTCAGGAGTGGTTGACTAGATATTCAATGTGGAGAGAAGAGGCAAAGGCCATTAAATATCCGGAGACTCTTCAAGGACATCCAGGGAATCTTCGAGAACATGAAGGTATCAAAGATTAGATCAGTTTGGCGCTTTAAACATTAAACTTTAAACAGCTTTAAACTTTAAACATTGAACAGTAAACTTTAAACTTTAAACAGCTTTAAACGAATGAGAAATCGGTAGTCGTTTTAGAAGTATCAGTTTGGCAATCTTTTCGCCTTTTTTTACTTCCAGCTGATTTTTGACCCACCCACTCCAACTACGTTGCCCGTATTTAAGAATGTATTTTATTTTTCTAGCTTCTTAGACTTCTTAGACTTCTTAGACTTAGACTTCTAAAAAGACTACCGATTTCTCATTCGTTTAAAGCTTCCCGTATTTTTCTATGGGATGAACCATCCCTATGAGTCTTCAGAGGCATGGGAATGGTTCGTGGAACCATGGGGATGGGTATCCATGGGGATGGGTTCGTAGAACCATGGAGATGAGTTCGAATACTCATGGGGATGGGTTCGGATACCCATGGGGAGGCCTGGAACAGCATTGTTTATTTGAGAAATCATTTCTAAATGACAAATTCACTAATTGGATCATTTCTAAATGACAAATTCACTAATTGAATCATTTCTAAAATTAGATCTCAAAAACAGTCTCAAAACAAGCAAAAACCCTTAGAAACACCGCTTTAGAAACACCCATTCCTGATTTACCAAAATTTGATTACCAATCAAATTTTGATTACCAAATCAAATCAAATATGAACTCTTTCAGAACAAGAACAAGTGCGTAAACGAAAAGAAGAGCTGAAACACGCTCAGGATATCCGTGTCATGTATGAGACAAAATTTCGGCGATGCAACAAAATGTATCAAAAGCTCACGACATTGCTCGAGGAGTTGGAAGTTCGAGAGAATGTAAGTAATGATTTCTTAAAGGAGAATTTCTTAAAGAGCATAAAGGAGAAGCGACAGAAGTGAAGGAATTAAGGAAAGGTAGATTAAGGAAAGGTAAGGAAAGGTAGATTTCCGGAGAGGGGATTCAAATCTCTACTTTCCAGCCAATTGCTCTAAGCTATCCGGTACTTTAACTTGCCAAGAGAAAGAAGGGAAGATAAGGGGGAAGAAGAAAGGAAGAAGAAAGGAAGAAAGAAGAAGGGAAGAAAGAAGAAAGGAAGAAAGAAATACCTGGATCTAACGCAAACTTTTAGGAAGTTACGGAAAGAGAGCGACATGTTGCGTTGAAAGAGGGGAGACATTATCGAGGAGGATCTTTCTCTGGACGGGGAGCTGTCGTTGTGAGAGCTGGACCAAAAACGCATAAAGGAGAAGCGACAGCTAAGTGAGTGGAAAGGAGAAAATGCTTGTAGCTGGTCAAAATGTCATACTTGTACTATCAGATCTTTACTAGCAGATCTTTACTAGCAGATCTTCTAAACTGACACTTCTAAACTGAGTAGCTAGTTTAAACTTATTGTGACGACTGTTATCACATTTGCAACAACACAAATTTTGACCGTAAAGTCGCGTAGTCGTTAACAGAGTTACTTGAGTCTGAGTTGAGTCTAACTCTTGAGTTAACACCAAAAATATCATCATTAGTATGGCCGTTTGGTTGTGAGTGTTTTCAAAACGGTTTTCATTGTTTATCTTTGAGTATACTTTGTGCTCACATGTAAACATCTATGTTCTGTTGTACTAATCGAGTATCAAAGTATAGTTATGAACAATTATGACAGTTGTAAACTTTCTGTTGCAATGAATTCTTTGTTTTTCTTAACAGGCATTCGTAGAAAACTTTAGAAAGGGTGTTTTTACAAAAAACCTAAAGCAATCGATCGTTTTCGAGGAAAAACATTCATCTAAAGTTCGGAAAACTCAGTTCTAAAGTTCTAAAACAGCTAAAATTTCAGTGTCTTCACCACAGCTGTACCCCATCCGTCATATTATGGCGCTGGCATGTACGGAGAAGAGATGTCCTCGAGTGATGACGAGGTGCCGTCACCGGATTTGAACAGGGGATCTCCATATCGATGCAGCCAAGCTAGCAGGTGGTTCGGGTGCCAAAAAATAGCTTCAAAGTTTAAATATTATCCTAATCAAAGCATTCCAGCTGGTCCGGTCATCCATCGTTCTCCCGCCAATCCTCCGTTCGCTCATCGCAAGGTCCGCGTCCAGTTCGCCCCTCTCCCAATCGGCCTCAAAATTTTTCGAATTCACGTAAGTATTCAAATTTCCAAGGCTCTTGAGTAGTTCAGGGAACTTTTGGAAGTCTAGGGGACTTTTGAAAGCTTAGGGGACTTTTGGGAGTTTAGGGGACCTTTGGAAGTTTACCATATAGTCTACTGAAATTGTAAATGACTCTTGGGTAGTTTAGGGGACTTTTGGGAGTTTAGGGGACTTTTGGAAGTTTTGGGGACTTTTGAATGGCTAGTCAAGCTCTAAATGTTTATAGCTTGCTACAGTGACAATATATTCGTCTACTTTTGATATATTTTGAAAGAACACATTCCACGCTTTCAAATAAGACCAAATGAAGCTAGATTGGATGGATCAATCCCGAAAGACAAAGGCGAAATCAAGTGACACAACGACGACTTGCCATTCGATTTTCTCAAGATTGATCCATCCAATCTAGCTTCATTTGGTCTTATTTGAAAGCGTGGAATGTGTTCTTTCAAAATATATCAAAAGTAGACGAATATATTGTCACTGTAGTAAGTTATAAACATTTAGAGCTTGACTAACCATTCAAGAGTCCCCTAAGCTTTCAAAAGTCCCCTAAACTCTCAAAAGACCCCTAAACTTCCAAAAGTCCCCTAAACTATCCAATAATCATTTACAATTTCAGTAGACTATATGGTAATATCTAAACTTTAGCCAACTTGATTCGTGAAGCCGCCATCCGACAATCCGCATCGTCTCATTGTGGGGATTTCTCGCGGAACTCGCCGGCAAGACACTCGGGTTTGAGTGAGGATTCTGGGATCCAGGTTTGTTTTTAAAACATTATATATTTTAGATTTTAGAAATATAGGATTTTAAATCAATCGAGTAAGCCCCAAGGCTAACAGTTGTTATGCTTTTTTTCGTTGAGCAGACTTTTTTGTACAAAAAACAGCTCTCTGACACATTTCGAAGACTTTGCAGAACAAAATTGCGTACACCAGAAAGGATGTGTTTACATTTTTGAGCAAAAAGTTCATGAGTAATTCTCGCATTCTTCAATTCCTTGTTGTCAAATAGGAACCCAATTCAGATGTGGCCATCGCGCGTGAACAGTTGTGGATTGTTGTCGGAGACGGGTGCTGGACAACCGGCTTGCTTCTCGCAAATGATCTACAGACATGGAGAAGGACGATGGTCGGATGGATCGGCGAGAAGAAGAATGAAGAAAAGTCGAGATAATTTCAGGAGAGACTCGCCGGCACGTGTGCCACAAGGTTTGTTGAGAGAAATTGAAATGTGGGTACTGGAGCGTTAAGACAGATTGGTGATCGAGTACTGGTGCTGGTGTTGGCTTAGGCTTAGGCTTAGGCTTAGGCTCAGGCTTAGGCTTAGGCTCAGGCTCAGGCTCAGGCTTAGGCTTAGGCTCAGGCTTAGGCTTAGGCTCAGGCTCAGGCTCAGGCTTAGGCTTAGGCTCAGGCTTAGGCTTAGGCTTAGGCTCAGGCTTAGGCTCAGGCTTAGGCTCAGGCTTAGGCTTAGGCTCAGGCTTAGGCTCAGGCTTAGGCTTAGGCTTAGGCTTGGACTTAGTGCGTAGGCTAGTGGCTAACGCCTAGCACTAAGTCTATTTGGGTTTGGGCTGAACCCCCATTTTCTGGATCTCAGCCAGTTCTCGGAGCTAAGGGACACCCGTTGGCGGTTAGGCTCAGGCTTAGGCTTGGTTAACATATCTTTGTGTTTCAAATTCTTAAACGCATCCTCTAAAATAAAGATTTTTGGATTAAAAATCAAAACTAATAATCTCTGCAAAACTAATATGTCAAAAAAAAGCCAAATTTTCAGTGAGAGCCAATCGGGACAAAGACAAGCGCGCCTCGTGCCCGGCTGCTGCCGAACGAGACCCATCAGTGGCCAGCCAACGATCCGACACTGTCCACGATAACTGTGACAGGTAACGAATATTGAGAAAAGAAGTTTCCAATTCAATTTTCAGATCAGCAAGTGTCGCTCCCTCGTCCTCGTACGAAGAAGCTCTAGCCGCATTCGGCTCTTCGCCCACAATGCCCACTGTTCATCACTCGACCTCAACCCTTGCACCACCCACACAAACGGCAACACTCACCATCAATAATCAGATCGCATACACGGCTGTGAATGGGTTTGTTTGCTTGAAGTGCTTTGTTGCTTGTTTGCTTTCTGGCTTGTTTACTTTGTTGCTTGTTTGCTTTGTTGCTTGTTTACTTTGTTTTGAATTTACTTATTCATTTAGATATACGAATCCACTGTACTCATCACCGGTCTCCACATACGAGAACCCACTAGCCGAGAACCCGAATCTTCTACGCGTCGATCAAAACATTGACTTAGCTTCGTCGATGGATAGGTAGCTTGATTGATTTGTTGATTGTTGAAATTGATTTATTTCCGAATCAAAAACCTTTAGCAACAATCCCATGCCAACTCAACGGAGAAATTCGGATGCAAGCGATGAGAGCAGCTCGTCGGAAGAAGAGCAACAGGTGGGAACAGTTTCTGATAGATAGTTTTCTAATAAATCTAAACAGTTTGAAGAATATCGCTAAGAGCAAGCGTTAAGAACAACACCTATTTTAGGACAATCGAAATGGAAATCTTTTCGAGTCGAGTTTGGACTCGGATCGAGCTGGGAAAACGTTCCAAAGGGAGCGAACGACGAGTGATGAAGAGAGGAGTGCGATTGAGAGGAGGTAGAAAGGAAGAGACTTCAAAATCTGGCTATTGATTAGGATTAGAAACAATTTTGATTAGAGCTATTTCAATATTTTCAGACGCCACGCTCTGATGCTCTTGGAATCGTCAGCTTCGATGGCTTCCTCACTCGAGAGATCACTCGAGATGGGAGCCATTCATTCCGATGGACTTTCCGATAAAGAAACTGCTTTGCGGAGAGTGCAAAGGACAATCAAAACGCACAGGAGAACACATTCGGTAAGAGGTTTCAAGAAGATTTCATGCACAAGAGGATTTTCCGGGAGTCGGCTTGTCAACTTGTTGAGAACATTGGCTTCTTTAAAGCTTCTCTAAAGCTTCTCTAGCTTCTCTAAAGCTTCTCTAGCTTCTCTAGCTTCTCTAAAGCTTGTCTAGCTTCTCTAAAGCTTCTCTAAAGCTTCTCTAAAGCTTCTCTAAAGCTTCTCTAAAGCTTCTCTAAAGCTTGTCTAGCTTCTCTAAAGCTTCTCTAAAGCTTCTCTAGCTTCTCTAGCTTTTCTAGCTTCTCTAAAGCTTGTCTAGCTTCTCTAAAGCTTCTCTAGCTTGTCTAGCTTCTCTAAAGCTTGTCTAGCTTCTCTAGCTTCTCTAAAGCTTCTCTAAAGCTTCTCTAAAGCTTCTCTAAAGCTTATTCCAACTACCGTAATCCCACTATACGTAGATACCTAGATAATCAATGAGAAAAACAATGTAAAATACAGAATAGATTTATAACGTGAAGATATTGGCTTTTTTGAAGGTAGCTTTTGGACTACGGTAGCTAGGACGCGTTTCTTGGCTTAGACTCAAGCTTAGACTAAGGCTTAGACTCAGACTTAGGCTCAGGCTTAGGCTCAGGCTTAGGCTCAGGCTTAGGCTTAGGCTTAGGCTCAGGCTTAGACTCAGGGTTAGACTCAGGCTGCCTAATCTAGCCTAATGTTGGTAGAAATTGAACCAAAAGACGAGTTAATATCAAAGATTTCAGTTTTTAAACAAAGCTCAATACTTACCATAATTTTCAGGGCGGTCAACCAATCCAAATGACTGTAGTCGATGAGACGTCAACGGAGAGTGAAGAGAACGAAGAAGCAGTACAATGTTGATCAAGGGAAATCGAGGGAATCGATAAGGAACCTTATCTCAACTTCTCATCTTCATTTTCATTCATTTCCCAAATTCTTATCTCTTTTATGCATAAATTGATGCATTTTGTCCCTCATTTTTGCTTATTTTCGGTGTCTTTTTGTACGCGTACTTTTTTCATGTCTTTATGCAGCGAATTCTTGTCATTTTTTTGAATATTTCAGTGAGATTTTGTAAATTTTCTATATTCTATACTGTATATTTATGTATTGAGATTAAAATTTTTTTGTTTTTGTGCCAATTAGTGGATAAATTTTTTTTATTATTATTAATTTTATTATTTAATCTTTCGTATGGCACACCCACTATATACAGGCGTCGATTTTTGGTTATTAAAAAGTTATTAGCCTTGGAATGGGAAACAACCAGAGAAATAGAGAAAAGTAAAAGCAAAAGCAACTTTAAAAGCAAAAATAGGAATGAAGAGATACCCTGTGAATGGAAATTTTGTGGAATCGCACGGATGAGACGTGTTTGACACTTGTCGACCGATTCATCAGTTCACTGAAAGAAGAATTGATTATTTGGGATGATCAGCCTTGAGGGTTTTAGCTGGTTTTGCTATAGAAAAAATTAAGAGCTAAAAACGAATAGAAGGAGTTGACTGAGAAATGACTTTGACCTCAAATGAAAATGAATGACTTTGACTTCGCATTATTCTCTCAGTTTGCCTAGTTTTTTAAGTAACACATGGCTTAACGAGAGAGTGGGACAAATGCGACCTTTTTTTTGCGCACCCGGACATTTGCGCACCTTTTTTCCGCACCTTGCCCATTAGCGCACCTTTTTTCGCGTTTTAAAAAAGCTCTAAAAAGCTAATATTAACCAATTTCTATTCCAAAAGTTCTTTTTCTAGGTAATTTTAGGGCGTAGAATCGAAATTTTGACATATCAGAGCTTGTGGAAACAAACGGACGAAGTTATACAAAAAGAAAAATCGACAATTTTCTGTAATCGCGTAGTCTAAGTTTACTCTCAAACAAACACTCATATCTCGACATCAGTACGTTTGTTTCTGCGCACTTTAGTATCAAATTAAAGTAGAGAAAATGGGTAATTTTTTGAGATATAACACATATTTTTAGCGTTAACCAGCGCTTAGAAAAAATGATTGAAAAATGATGCAAAATTCGCGCTTTTTTGTCACTTTTTCTTTTCCAGACGCTTCCGCGCCAAACGTCGGAAACTACCGTAACCCGACGCCATAAAAGGACCCTGCCACAAATCTAGCCGTTTTGTCTTTCAAATTGGTTCCGCAAGCTCTGATATGTCAAAATTTCGATTCTACGCTCTAAAATTACCTAGAAAAACAACTTTTGGAATAGAAATTGGTTAATATTAGCTTTTAGAGCTTTTTTAAAACGCGAAAAAAGGTGCGCTAATGGGCAAGGTGCGGAAAAAAAGGTGCGCAAATGTCCGGGTGCGCAAAAAAAGGTCGCATTTGTCCCACTCCCCTTAACGAGATGAGAACAACGCGTCATTACAAACAACGCTTTTAAAGCGGAAAATTTTCATTTTTTTTCCTGAAAATCATTTGTATTTTTCATTTTATCCCATAAATTTGTTGATTATTAATTTCTCTTTTTTAATTTTTAATTTTTCTCGTTTCCTCATTAATTTCATTTTTTCAGATATGGATCTCGGGAAATTGCTCGATGGTTTTGAGGGATATCGGGCTTGTCGAGAATGCGAAGAACACATGGAATTCTTCAAAGAAACGCGTGATGAACGCGCTGAACAAGATGCCAATGGGAACTCGGTGAATGCTGAAGCTGTAGGATCTTCAAGGGGATCGAATGAGCCACCTAGAAGGAAAAAAAACAGGCCATTGATGTGAAAACGAAATTTGCTGTTGCAAAGATGGGCAAGGATTTTTCGATCAAAGTAGCCGCTGCATTCTACAAGATTAATCGGAAATGTGTGCATTCCTACATCAAACAAGAGGCCGAGCTCGAGAAAATCTGCGGAAAAACGGAAGAGAGTCAATGGAGCCGGACGCCGCTCGGAAGAGATCGATGTCGGTTTAGCTGAATGGATACGATATCGTCGAGTCGAGAAGAAACGAGTGATCGGATTCTCTGGAATGAAGCGACCGATCGATTCGAAATAGATCGAATTTCTTTCAAAAGAAGTCATGGTTGGATGGAGTCGTTCTTCAAGCGCCACCAATCTTTGAGAGCAGCAACAACAACTTGCCAAAAGCTGCGCGGCAAATTTGAGAAGGCCATTTTCGAGCACATTCTGATGCTAAGCAAGACAATCAAAGCAGATTTCAAAGAGAGCGACTACAAGCGCATTGTTGCTTGCGATGACGCGGCAGTTTGACTGGATGCTTCGACGAGCAAGTGCATCGAATCGATTGGAGCAAAAGAAGTTGGTGTTCTAACCTGCTGTCAGATCTTAGGTTTTGTGGCTTCAATCTACTCTTCAGAGACAATAATTGCTTCTAGGAGACCAAAGACTAGAGATTTTGTAGTAGCTTGATGCCAGAACAAATAATAAAGTTAATTCTTGGTTTATATTACAGTTTCTTTAATCTGTCTCACTAATTTCAGTGGATATTGAAGGAAGCGCGCTAAGGTGACGAATTTTCCTCTCGACGGTGCTTCGGTGGGTTCGTGCAGCTAAAATTGATAGGGATTGATAGGAAAATTTGATTCAAATTTGATAACATTTCGATAACAACTTAAAAATCATATTTAAAATTCGATAATATGGTTTCTTTTGTGGCTTTTCTGAAACACACCTTCACTTTGCTCACTTTAAACTTGATTTGCGTGGCTCTCGTCTTATCGGGGCACACTCCACCAACACACGGTCTTGCTTCATAGGATGGACCTGTAAACAATAGAAAAGGTACATTTTACAGTGGCATTCACTGTAATCCAATTCACTGTACAATGCATCCAATTCTACTCTCAATTTCTTTCACCTTCACATCCAGTTGTGGTGAAACCGACAACATAGTCACAGGCTCGAGTTCTCACTTGATTCCCACAAAAGCAATTGCCCCAATTTGACCACGGACCCCAATGAGCTGCTAAAAGTTGATCTGCTAATAATATTGATTGAATATTTGATGAAATACTAGATAAATCAAATACTAGATAAATCTTATTACTAGATTATCACTAGATTATCACTAGATTAACAAGATTAACAAGATTAACAAGATTAACAAGATTAACAAGATTAACTAGATTAACTAGATTAACTAGATTAACTAGATTAACTAGATTAACAAGATTAACAAGATTAACAAGATTAACTAGATTAACTAGATTAACTAGATTAGCAAGATTAACAAGACTAACAAGACTAACAAGATTAACAAGATTAACTAGATTAACTAGATTAACAAGATTAACAAGACTAACAAGACTAACAAGATTAACAAGATTAACTAGATTAACTAGATTAACTAGATTAACTAGATTAACAAGATTAACAAGATTAACAAGATTAACTAGATTAACTAGATTAACTAGATTAACTAGATTAACTAGATTAACTAGATTAACTAGATTAACAAGATTAACAAGATTAACTAGATTAACTAGATTAACTAGATTAACAAGATTAACAAGATTAACAAGATTAACTAGATTAACTAGATTAACTAGATTAGCAAGATTAACAAGACTAACAAGATTAACAAGATTAACAAGATTAACTAGATTAACTAGATTAACTAGATTAACTAGATTAACATACTTGAACCACCAATGGACATGATTGAGTCGGTGAAGAAGACGGGCTCGTTTTGAGTCTGTGGCTGAAATTCGAATTGAATTGAGAGTAAATATGTGTCTAATTAAGCGATCTAGCTGTTTTTAGTAATCGGTGCATCAAACTGGCTATTAGCTACAGTAAGTGTGACTATTGTAGTGTTGAAGTACGGTAGAGAAGTAAACCATTGTGCAGGTGTACAGGAAAAGTTGCTGGCAAATGTCTGACTGATAAAACGCTGTACAAAAGTACAATAGTACTACAGGGTATTTCTACGGACTATTACAATAGAATGCTTCCAAAATGCGGCCACAGTTTTGCTACAATTATCACTCACAACAACTCCGACGGGTGCTTTTCGTTGAACTTCGAAGCCGACTTTTGGCGCCAACTCTAGATCCATCGCTGCTGATGTTGTGGTCGTTGTTGGCGGCTTGCTCATCTTTAAAATGATTTGTTACAGAGCTTAGAATTCATGTAAGCTAACGCACGAAGCTAACGAACGAAGCTAACGAACGAAGCTAACGATCGAAGCTAACGAAGGAAGCTAACGAATGAAGCTAACGAACGAAGCTAACGATCGAAGCTAACGAAGGAAGCTAACGAATGAAGCTAACGAACGAAGCTAACAAACGAAGCTAACGAACGAAGCTAACGAACGAAGCTAACGTAAATACAGGATATTGTCCTGCTACAGTAGTCCAGATTCGAAAGACTGAATACTTTTTGAGCAACTGTAAACTAGCATCTAGCATACTGTAATGAGTCAGGAAACTGGTGATTCCTTGTTTTACTAGACTTAAAGATACTGTAGAGATACGGTAGAGCTATTTTATAGTATTCCCAAGTTCAGCCCTTCAATACAGTTAACCTTATCGAAGCACACTATCGAAGCTCACTACAGTAAGCTGAAATGAAAGCATTCAGGCGAATGTCTGAATATCTTGAGCTGAGACTTGAGCTGAGCTTGAGACTTGAGCTGAGCTTGAGACTTGAGCTGAGCTTGAGACTTGAGCTGAGCTTGAGACTTGAGCTGAGCTTGAGACTTGAGCTGAGCTTGAGACTTGAGCTGAGCTTGAGACTGAAAACCCTATGTAGCGAAACGACGACTGTATTCCCTTTCAACCACTTTTTAACCTTTGCAAAAGCCACCTTAACCAGGCTGATATCAGAATGAAGACCATCGTTCTCAATGGGTACCGCTTCGATCTCGTCTCTGAATGGGCTACTGAACCAACAGAATTTTTACAAAAAAACCTCCTAAACTCTTGGATTGCCTCAGCAGCTTTGTGTTTCTTCTCATCAACCGTTTTCAGCTAAAACTTTTTAGCTGAAGCTGAAAGTTTTCAAGACGATTTCCCCAAACCTCAGTCTCGATATTCTTCATCAACTCTTCGAGCGCCGCGATCTCGCCAACGAGACCGTCTTTGTCATTCTGAAATTGAAATTTACAAGTTTTTTTGTCGCTAAGAATGATCAGTTTATTTTGTTTTGTTTCATAGGTTGTTTTGTTTGATCTAAAAGATCTGTCCTACCGTAATCCACTAGTCAAAAGCTAATGTAATCCAATCGTAAACCCTTTCTAGATCAGCGATAATTTTTGAGGGTTTTATTGAGGATTTATTGTAAGAGTTTTCAGGTCAAGCCAAGCCCTTCAGCTTTGTCTAGTCAACCCGTTTACTTCAACAAAAATTACCGTAATCCTAGTGTCCGAAAAGCTACCGTAATCCATACTGGCTGGAACTACCATAAACCTGTTGGTTCAAAAGCTACCGTAATTCTACTGGCTCAAAAGCTACCGTAGTCCCAGTAGCCGAAAAACTATTGTAATCCTCTTGGCCGAAAAGCTACCGTAACCCACACTGGCTGAAACTACCGTAATCCATACTGCCTGGAACTACCTGTTGGTTCAAAAGCTATCGTAATCTCAGCGTTCGAAAAGCGGCCGTAATTCTACTGGCTCAAAAGCTATCGTAGTTCCAGTATCCGAAAAGCTATTGTAATCCTCTTGGCTGAAAAGCTACCGTAATCCATACTGGCCGAAACTACAGTAAACATGTTGGCTCAAAAGCTACCGTGGGCCCAGTGTCTGAAAAGTTACCTTAGCCCTGACTCATCAAAGTGATCGGCTTTATTTTGAAACGTAAACTTTATCAAACCTGTTGAACAGTTGGTGCAGCGTGTGCCTTTTGTCGCTGAAAGTTGAACCCATCATAGCCATAGAAACCCTTAGGCTTTTGACGGGCGAAGGTTGCTTTTTGGACCTGAAATCAATGTTACTGCCAATTTTAACTTATACTAGATATTAGATAAAGATTGAGATTTAGATAAAGATAAAGATATTAGATTAAGATATTCGATAAAGATATTAGATAATCGTTAGTAAAAGCGATATGTTAGCACCTGTTCTCGAACGACTCGATCACCGTATTCATTGTTGTTACTCTCCGCTCCACCGTCCACTTTTGGGTATTTCGGTTTCGAGAGACCCTTCCAAGCCTTGAGCATTAATTATGTTATAATATTAGAATTTCTTTTCTACAATTTGGGTAATTTGAAAAGTTTGGTGGTTTACTGTAGACAAAGTCTTTTTGCAGGTCGATTGTAATAAACAGGTGTACTTTGTGCTCAAAGTTTACAAACACATCCTCCTGGTGAACTCGTTTCTTGATTTTTCACACAACCATCGACCATTTCAGCGTGAAAATGAAGAATTGAATGCGCTAGGAAGGTTGCGTTTACAAGTTTAAGCATAAAGTACAAAAAAGAAAAGTTGTTTTGATTTAAAAGGACTAAAATATTGAAAGGGCAATTTTAGGAAGTTATCTTTGTTAATAGATTAGGAAACTTTATGGAAATAGCCCAGAAATGTTATTGATCTTCAGCCCAGAAATGTTATTGATCATTTTCGAAACCTTTCTATGACTGATTCCTTTCATTTGTCTCATTGACGGTCTTGTCGTGACGCCACCCGAATGCTAGACAAGAGTTTTTTTTTTGCAAGATTAAAGCCAAGTTCCGAACTAGCTCGCTAGATCTAGATCGGCCTGTAGATAGCTCATCTAGACCTAGCTTATGTTCTGGCCTGTAGCTTGTAAAACTTATAAAGATCTTGATTATTTAATCAAATCTAAATGTTTATCTAATGTTTATCTAATACCGTTTTATCTAATGCTGATTTATCTAATACCGTTTTATGAGTCCATCCAGCGTTTTTCCGTTGTGTATAGCTCGCCGCGCCTGCCTGCAAAAACTTTTAAACTATTGAAATTTTGAAAAAAACCGGTTTCTTTTTGCTGATCCCGTGCACAACGCGTGTACCCTAAAATTGAAATTTTTTTTTTCCATTTGATAAACATTTGATAAACATTCTTACAGCTGGCAGTTGAGGTAGTTGTTTGTGTGGCAAAGTGTTTGAATATCCAGATGGATCCTGGAAATTTGCAATTCATTCATTCCTTTAACAAGACAAAGCTATAGTTGATTGATTGATTAAGGGTACTGTGGAGATACTGTAGAGATATTTTATCGTTTTCCCAAGTTCAGCCCTTCAATACAGCTAATCTTATCGAAGCTCACTATCGAAGCTCACTACAGTAAGCCGAAATGAAAGCATTCAGGCCATGACCTGCAATCAATTCACTCCGTCAACAAGACAAAGCTATAGTTGGATTAGCTAGATGCCTGGTCTGGTCTGGCTTGGCCCAGCCTGGCTTAGCCTGGCCTAGCCTGGCCTAGCCTGGCCCAGCCTGGCCCAGCCTGGCCTAGCCTGGCCCAGCCTGGCCCAGCCTGGCTTAGCCTGGCCCAGCCTGGCCTAGCCTGGCCCAGCCTGGCCTAGCCTGGCCCAGCCTGGCCTAGCCTGGCCCAAAAACTATCCGAGCACACCAGAAGCAGAGCAAAGCTGTAAGTTAAGTCAAGCAGAGCTGTAAGTTAAGCCAAGCCTCTAGTAAACCGAGGTCAGGCAATTGCCATCTTCAGCGACTCGCGTAATATTTGCCAGCATCCAATCAAGATTAGAACCCTGCCTCTGGCTCAGGTTTGACGAAAAAAGTGCTTTGAAACAATTCACTATCAGACCAGAAGCCAATCTTAATCCTGATCCTAACCAGACCCTGGCATAGTCTATTCTCTTTTCGAAACCCACCCAAATCATCAGCCTGCTCTAGCTAGATAGTTTAGGAGGCATTCTAATGAAATGATCCCATTTTAAACCTGTTGAGCGCTCCGCTGCGAGAAGAACTTCCGATCACCATCTTCAGCGACTCGCGTAATATTTGCCAGCATCCAATCAAGAGCTCTCGCCGTATCATCACTGATTTCTCCATGGTTTTCCTTAAAATCGAGTTTATTGATTTTATCAGGAAGTAGGAAGTCAGTAGGAAGCCAGATAATAAAGTAAGAAAAGGAAAAGAAAGATTTCTGGAGTGGGGATTGAACCCTCGACGTTTTGCTTTCCAGGTAATTGCTCCAACCACTGAGCCTGTATCTTCTTGCCAGAGAAGAGCAAGGGGAAGAGAAAGGAAGAAAGAGAAAGGAAGAAAGAGAAGGAAGAAAGAGAAAGGAAAGTTCAAGATCAAATCCTTACCAGGCGAGGCTTTGGTGGCATCGGATGGATTAGCTGACCCTGAAAAACTTCATAAAACTTCATAAACCCTAGTAAAACATATTTTTGAATCCTTATGCCAAAAATAGATTCAAATCTTGTCTATTCATCCAAAAAATTCACTTGAAAACCGCTCTCATCTTGGCGTTGTTGTGGGAAAACGTCTTGCAGTGTCGGACGAGCCGATTCTTTTAGATACTGTAAGAAGATGAACATTTTCTAAAAGCAATACTATAGTATTTTACCAGAAACGGTTTATTAATGGTCCTCTTCCAGCCTTGAGCTCGATTTTGCGAGGGGAAAGGCTGCAGAAAGTCCATCTCTTCCCCAATTGTTGACTGTTCTGGGGCATTTCTTGGCTTTACCGGTGTCTCGTCCACAAGACCCATGCTTATTTGTTCAATGTCTCTAAAAATCACTTAAGAGTTTCTTGAAAACATTCCAACTCTTTTTCCTGTGCTTCTTGCAGGGATTTTCGATCAATCTTGTTGTTGGCAAAGGTGGGATTGTTGCTGTTCAACGGCTGGGTTTCTTCTTTTCTGAAAATATTGAGTCTTAGACCCTTAAACGTTATCCAGGAAACTTCTAACTGCCATCAATCGATTCTTCGTATCGGTTTACATAGAATCCGTAAGCTAAAAATTCAGTTTAAAGCTTCTGGAGCGAGCTAGAGGGGCTCAAAGTTGGGCAGAGGCGCAAAAAAGTCGTGGCAACTCAACTTTGAGCCTCTCTAGCTCGCTTCACAAGCTTTAAATCAAAATTTTAGCTTACGTATCCTATGTAAACCGACACGGAGAATCGATTGGCAGCAATTAGAAGTTTTCTGGATAACTTTTCTCTGGGAACAGAGTTTTCTGGGTCTAAAACTCTGTTCCCTCTAAATTTTCTCAACAAAAGTGCAAATTTTTCCCGGTGAATTTCATTTTAGAAAAATTTTATTATAGCCATAATGTAGCCTGAAGTTTTTGCTAAATTTTCTTCTGTGGATGTAAATTGATTGAACGCTTCTGAGCTAAGCTCTAGCAATTCTCCCAAAAACACCGAACACTGGCCTGGTCTGTGAGCCAAATCAGACTAGGAAAGGCAGAAGTCAGGGATAAGCCTGGCTTTTTGCAAGAAGGCCCAGATCGTGTTTGCAAGAAGGCCCAGATCGTGTTTGCAAGAAGGCCCAGATCGTCTTTGCAAGAAGGGCCAGATCGTGTTTGCAAGAAGACCCAGATCATGTTTGCAAGAAGACCCAGATCATGTTTGCAAGAAGGCCCAGATCGTGTTTGCAAGAAGACCCAGATCGTGGCCAGGCTTTACCACAATTCTGGCCCAAATCTATGGCCAAAGTATTCCCGAACTAGGAGCAAAGATCAAATAGGCAAACCTGGACCTGGCTTCCTGGCTTGACCTAAACCGGAACTGATCAGGCTCGGCTGATCCATGGACTTTTCTAGGGCCTTTTGAGCCAAAACCTAACTTCTGGCCTGGTTTTGCCTTGACCCAGAAAATTTTTCTCTTGCAATATCGTGAAACAAACGGTTCAATCGCTGGCTGATCGATCTCAATCGACGATTGATGCGATTCGTGCTCGGGTAGCACTTCGATGTCTCCTCTAATCTAAAAGTGAAAAAAAGTCATCTAAAATTGAAAGCAATTAAACCATTGTTGTTAGAAGTTGTTGTTTAGGGAATGGATTCACAATGTCTGGCTCTTCTGTGCTTTCTTGTTGAATTGCTTTCTCGGAGAAAATCGAAGCAAGAGGGATTTCGGCCTAAACTTTGCAATAACTTGAATATTTTAAGAGAAAAACAAACAACAAACAATCAGTTTAAACAAATAAGTGACTTTTCTTAGAAATCTAGAGTAAAAATCTTATAAAATCTGTAATCAAACTACCAATTTACATTGAATCACCCAAATTTTTGTATTATTAGGATAAGAAATGCGGATTTGAACATTTTCGCATAAGAAATGCGGATTTGAACATTTTCGCATAAGAAATGCATAAGATTTGGACATTTTCATAAATTTCCAACGATAGAAACATTCATCGATATTCTGATATCGATTTCCTGATATCGATTTCCTGATATCGATTTCCTGATATCGATTTCCTGATATCGATTTCCTGATATCGATGAATGTTATAAACTATTATGAATGTTGTAAACGAAAGCTGTAAATCTCCTCTACAAAATAGGCTAAAATGTGTTTCAAATGATCGAACGATTGAAGAAATTTCGAGGGCCAAATGCGAGTGACCAAAAAAAGGAACCGAGTCACTTTAGGGACAAGTTTAGTGTCGTCAAAATAGAGTCAAAACCCCACTTTCACAAGAGTTCGCTTTTGACTATATAGTGGAAAATGACGGCCCCAAAAATATCAATAAATAATTAAGACTTGGGATCATTTCATGGGAAAACTTTATTTTTACAATAATTTTTCCTTTCTGTGAAAAGGCTGGTTTTTTGACAATTTTGAGGGTTTTAAACTTGCGCTTTATCTAAATTTCTGTAAATGCATTTCCGTTAGACTTTTTTTAATGAATTTATATATAGTTATTCTTTCGTTTTTAAATCTTTCATTTTGGGAAGCTAACTCTATTTTGACGACACTAAACTTGTCCCTAAAGTGACTCGATTCCTTTTTTTGGTCACTCGCATTTGGCCCTCGAAATTTCTTCAATGCTTCGATCAATTGAAACACGTTTTAGCCTATTTTGTAGAGGAGATTTACAGCTTTCGTTTACAACATTCATAATAGTTTATAACATTTATCAATATCAGGAAATCGATATCAGAAAATCGATATCAGAAAATCGATGTTTCTATCGTTGGAAATTTATGAAAATGTTCAAATCCGCATTTCTTATGCATGTACCTAATATTTGATAAGGAATCACAAAACTCAATCAATTCTACGAGAATTGAGCTGATCAAATGGAAATTGTTGGTAGTTTGACGCCTTTTAGAAAACGCATTGAACTTAGAGGACTAACATTTCAGGAATGAATGAAAATTTAATGAAAAATGAACAAAGTAATGAAAATTTAGTAACACAAACCTGTGTTTTCTCATCCTCCACCTCAATCTCCGCCTTTTCCGAGTTCTGTGCCTAGAATTGAAAACATAAACACAAAAATTCTCCCAGCTCACCTCAACACTTTTCCGTTCGGCTTCCAGAGTTTCTATCAGCTCTAATTCGGTGGGAGAAGACTCGAGGAGCTCTTCCTGAAACCCGCAAACTCATCAGCCCAATTCTTACAGTTATTATGGGTTTTTTGAAATTTAACTGCTTCATTATACTCAATTTGAGCTGAATCTATCATTAGTTTTTGTTCAATCCTTTGATTGGGTGATTTGGTTTGCTCAATTGTTTGATAGAAGAAAACACTACGAAAGAGGAATCCGCAAATTGCTTGCAAAATGGGCTAAAGTCGTCAATAATAATGGAAATTATTTGGAATGAATTGATTCTTTTATGTTGAATAGATTTTAGTTCAAAGTCCGGTAGAAAGTCCGATTTCAATTCACCAACCCAATATTATTCCAGTCGCTTTCTAAAACAAGCACCTTTTAGAAAACGTATTGAGAAGACGGTAAAATCTACCAAAGATCTTTTCTCTTATTTCAGGCTCTAAAATAACTAGCCTTGTTTGGGAACTTCTGGCGCATTCCCCATACAGTCCAGCTCCTTTTGATTACTATTTATTCCGGATCATGAGTAATGAGCTTGCGGGAGAACACTTCGATTCGGAAGAAGCAGTCAAAAATTGGCTTTGAAAGTTTTTCGATTCAAAACCAAAATCCTACCACGAAAGAGGAATCCGAAAATTGCCTGTAAAATGGGCAGAAGTCGTCCATAATAATGGAAATTATTTGGAATGAATTGATTCTTTTATGGTGAATAGATTTTAGTTCAAAGTCCCGCAGTTTTCGATTCACCAACCTAATATTCTCCTCTATCAAAGGATTGGGCAAAAACTAATTACAGATTCAGATTTGGCAGCTCAAATTGGGTTTCTTTCAGCAGTCAAAGTCAAAGCAGTCAAAGTTCAAAAAGTCCATCATTTCTCGTCAGTTTACCTTGGTCAACGTCTTTGGCATTTTCTCAATGCTTTCCTTCATCTCTTTGACTTCTTTTCTATTTGAATCTCCAATTTGTTTTTGCCAATCTTGTCCTTGATTTGGTCTTTTAGTGGTTTCTTCTGTCGAAAGCGGGCTTTTTGTAGGCAATGGATCAAAGTGTGGGGTGTCATCGTCGAAGAAATTCTGAGCTTGCTATTACTGTTAGCTGTTAGCTTGTTACTGGTTAAGATCAAAAGATTAGTTAAGATTAGACACAGTATCCAGCAACAGTATTCCAGCGTTTCAACAGTTTCAACAGTTTCAACAGTTTCAACTTTTAGAAAAGTTGAAACGGTTGAAACTGTTGAAACTGTTGAAACGCTATTTTGAGGTCCATAATTCATTGTCTATCTTTTCTATCGAACAAACCTGAACATCCTGCGGCGTGAAACCAGTGGGGAACTCTTCTTCTAAACCATCGGGCAACTCGGGAATCTCATTCTAAATTTTTGAACAATAAAACAAGAATCATATTAAACTGTAAATCAAATCAAACCTAAGCTTTAACTACTTTACACATTGTCTGAAATACTAGATTTCAAGGGCTATCATTTGACACCCAAGTGCACACTGTAGCATAAAGCAACGCGGAGAACGGGACGTTCAAAGTTAGACTACGCGACTGTACGCTCGTCATTATGGGGGTGGCGTTCTATTTGAGTGTTTACGGTATTTTGATCTGATTTTTTGAGGGTTCACGAAGGGATACAGAAAGTTTAAAAAGTAGATTGATTAGATAAAAACTATGGACACGATTCTTATTTCTTTAATTGATTGATTGAAAAGCCTTAATTGATTGATTCAAAAGCTTTAATTGATTGATTCAAAAGCTTTAATTGATTTCGTTTTTAAAAACTACTTCATTCCCCTTGTCTCCTTTCTCGTCGCTTTCTTCTATCCCTTCCGAATCCTCCAGCTCTTCAGATCCGATTAACGAAGGGAATTCGGTAGTCTAAAAGGTTTTTCAATAAAATATATTATTTTAAAGGTAGATTTTTTAGGCAAAAATAACCAAGCTTTGCTTTTAACACATTTACGATGAGATTTTTTCCCTTTCAGCTCGTCTAAAAACGTTCACAGGAAATCGATTTACTTAATTTAGGGATCAAAATAATGAGAAATGTTTAAGGAACATTTATCTGAAAACAGATTAAAGAAAGAGTGAGTTTGAAGGAAGTTCAGAATTGTTTTAGGAAGAGAAATTTCTGAGCATGAGAAAAGAAAACCGGTGCCTTGAATTAACTTGCATTCAAAGATTCATAACTCTCTTCAAAGTCGATATTTTTTCAAAAGAGTTTTCAAATAAATGATTCGCAAACATTTTTCTTTATTTTGAGCGCTAATTTAAGTAAATCGGTTGCCTGTGAACGTTTTTAGACGAGCTGAAAGGGAAATCATCTACGCAAAAATCAAAAAAAATGTGTAAAGTTAGTATACTCACCAAAATCGCAGGTCGAATGAACGGTTGCACGGGAACTGGACTCGGGATTTGAATCGATTGCTCGAGTCTGAATTGTTGACTTGCTTTGATCACAAAAAAATGCGCCTAACCTCCTTTTCGGTACTACGACCACTGGGGGAGGGTAATGTTCGGTGGAGTGGCTGGAGTCATCGTTGGAGGCCTGGAATCAAAGTTCAAAGAATGTATAAAGTTAATGAGCTGTGATCGATAAAAATTTGAAAATAATCTAGATTTTAGAACTTTTTAGCTTCTAGAACTTCTAGAATTTTTTAGCTAAGTGAACTTAAAATTTTACCACATGTTGTCTTCTTGGAGAAGCGTTAAAGAATGAGTGTCCCGAATTGCGCAAATGAACCCTTTCCGTCATAGGGAGTACAGTAGTCGTTCTAGATTAGTTCTAGATTAGTTCTAGATTAGTTCTAGATTAGTTCTAGATTAGTTTAGTTTTAGTTTAGTTTTAGATTAGTTCTAGATTTAGTTTTATCATCTAAATAAGCTCTAGATAAGCAAATACTTGTTTAATTCTAATTATATGATTTTAAACTCATCTAAAACTAATCTAAACTAAGTCATGTATGATTTTAAACTTATAATTAGAATTAAACAAGTGCTTATCTAGAGCTTTGCTTATCTAGAGCTTATTTAGATGATAAAACTAAATCTAGAACTAATCTAAAACTAATCTAATAGGTTGATGCATAAGTGTTTTTGTTCCTTTTCGTCTGCCGTTTCAAGCCAACAAATGCACGAATTAAACTACGGTTGATTTCATTAGAAAAACCAATTATTTTTCTGCAAAATAACATTAAAACGGGTTTAAAAATATTTAATGCCTGGATTTTCTTGAGAGTATGAAGTCGGGTAGTCAAAAAGGGCTAACTCGATGATGCGGTTTAGGCTCAGGCTCAGGCTAAGCCTTAGCCTAAGCCTGAGCCTGAGCCTGAGCGGTTTAGACACCTTAGCTAAAGAAAACCTATCTTCGTGTCAATAGATAAAAGATAGAGAAAAAAAACGTTTGATATTTCGCCAAAATTTCAGAGAAATTCATTCAGCCAATTTTTCCGTAGAGTTTTTTATAGATTTTTACGAAAAAGGCGTTTTTCACTCTCGAATTTGCTTGAAAGTGAACCGAAATTCATTTAAAAAGCACGTGTGGCTGACTGGTTAAGTGTCTTTTATCTTAATCGGAAGGTCGAGGGTTCGAACCCCACATGCGACATGGTCACCCCCTTCGGATTTCCTTTCCCTTCGGGTTGAGAGGTTTTCTGGAGGGCAGTCTGGTGGTTGTGGCCCCAGTTCTTTAAAGTGACAAGCCACTCCTTCATCGTCATCTTCCCTTCACCACCAAAAAAGCTATTTAGTTCCCCATTGAGCTTAGGGTTAGGGAGCCGTCTGTCATGACGTGGGTTAAGTTAAGATATAGCCTAGTATTGTGTGTGTCGTTGTATTGTGATTGATATATTTCGTGTTTTCGATAAATTCACCACTGGTAGCCCCAGTCGGTATTTTTAAAAAGATGCAAATTGAACAAAAAAAACACTTTTTTTATAGAGCAAACTATAGATTAATTGGTGAATTTGTTACTTTTTAACAGAAGTACGAAAAAACGAAAAGACTTATGCATCAACCTAATAGAACTAATCTAAAACTAATCTAAACTAAGTTTAAAATCATACATGATTTGCGTCACGATTGGTGTCGTTGTTGTTGTCGTTGTTGTTGGTGTCGTAGTTGAAACAATCGTTTCCTTTGTTTGGTGTGGTTCTTCGATTCTAAAGAATGCACAAACTTGTTTACTTTCTGTCCAAACGCACTCATCCTGGTGCACTGTATTATTGCAATTTCTCACAAGATTTAGTGTTTTAACTCCCAAGAATGAATCGCAAAACCAAAGAATGAATTTAAGAAGATGGAACGTGGAAAATCGCTTTCCCGAATCGCTCGAACAGATGAAAATTGCGATTTTGAAAGGAAGAAAGTTGTTGAATCGGAAAATCGCAAAGAAAATGAAGCGCTTGCACCAAGTTGTCGCAAATTTCTTGAAGGATCCTTTCAATTATGGCAAGAAGTCATTCGGACATCATCAAACGCACGGCGCGCGGTCGGCGCTGAACGGCATATTAGACGTCTGTTGTCGAATTCATTGATGTCAAGGCAAAAATTGGAGCTCTTGTCCACAAAAACATTCTTTTTTCCATCGATTGCAAAATGATAGGATCATCATGTTTCTTTTTTTATTTTCGACCTGTAATAACCATTTTTCTATGGCTTGTTCTTTCATTCTTTCTTTCTATGGCTTGTTCTTTCTTTTTTTCTTTCTTTCTTTCTATGGCTATTGCGTGGCTTGTTCTATTTCTTTTTCAAACTAATTTTTATTTTTTTAGGAAGATGGAACGTGGAAAATAGCTTTCCCGAATCGAACAGATGAAAATTGCGATTTTGAAAGGAAGAAAGTTGTTGAATCGGAAAATCGCAAAGAAAATGAAGTGCTGGCACCAAGTTGTCGCAAATTTCTTGAAGGATCCTTTCAATTATGGCAAGAAGTCATTCGGACATCATCAAACGCACGGCGCGCGGTCGGCGCTGAACGGCATATTAGACGTCTGTTGTCGAATTCATTGATGTCAAGGCAAAAATTGGAGCTCTTGTCCACAAAAACATTCTTTCTCGAGCCATCAAGTGTATGTCTTACATCAAAAGAGCAGTCATGAAGAAAGCACCAAAACTGAAACCGGTGCACAAAAAAAAGAACGTCTTGGGCTTGGGATCACATCACCATCGATTGGAAAAAAGTAAACTTTTTTCCTTGAGTTGTTAACTATTTTTTTCATCTTCAGCGATGAGAAAAAATTGAATTTGGATGGTCCCGACGACAACAAGTACTATTTGCACGATCTGAGCAAAGATTCAATGATTTGTGGGCGTCGAAACTTCGGAGGAGGATCACTAATGATATGGGGCGCTTTCAATGTGGATGACGTTCTTGATTTAGAATTTGTGACTTGTCGCATGAACTCGAACGAAGGATCCTTTCAATTATGGCAAGAAGTCATCGGGACGTCATCAACGACGTCGCTGAACGGCATATTAGACGTCTGTTGTCGAATTCATTGATGTCAAGGCAAAAATTGGAGCTCTTGTCCACAAAAACACAAACTTTTTGCCTTGAGTTGTTAACTAATCTTTTTTCTTTGTAGGTCATCTTCAGCCATGAGAGAAAACTTAATTTAGATTGTCCAGACAGCAACAAGTACTATTGGCATGATTGAAGGATCCGAAGCGCTAAATATTTAGCACAGATACTGTCGTGACGATCTCGTGATCGAGATTGCCACGTATGGAAATGACCAGCTAGGCACCTATGTGGACGAACGCCTATTGTGCGAGATTTAATGTGCGTCGCTATCCGTTCAACTCCATTGTGTGCAAGACGAGGCCAACGCCTGAGTTCCGTATAAAAGCAATGTGAACGAGCTGCCGGGGTGTGCCGTGCCGTGTCTCTACTCTCCCAATCTCAAACCACTGAACCAACTATTATCTCTATAATAAAGATTATATCTAAACCAACAATAATAACTACAGATACCATCTTCTTTATGTAAGATAAGATCAGTATTTTCGAATCCTCTGAATCAGACCAGGCTAGAAATCAGATCCTGTTCTGTTCTGGCCTGGCTTACTATCAGCCTGGTGACCCTAGGTTGAAAGATCCCTGAATAAGACGATAATTTTAGTGTAGGCTAAACTTCTAGTTAGAGTCTATCATTGTCTTATAATCGTTAGTTCAAACAAACCTTTCAACTGGTGGTTTCCGATTGACCAACGCTTTCGCCGCCTCCTTTTTGATGTCTCCTTTCTGCTGAACGCCAGGTGGATGAGGATTGATGATTTCATTTACATTAGGTCTCCTCAATCCATGAATTCCGATTTTTGCCTTCTCAGCTTCTTCCAGCAATCGTTGTCTTTCTAAAAGTTTCTTTAACAATGTTTTTTAAAACAATTTACCCAAGAATCGTTGAGGATCCCCTAATAGAGGCACTCCATTGACACGTGGTTGAGCTAAAATCTGGATATAAATACTGTTTTTCTCTAATAGTAGTACACCCTGAGCGTCGCCTAAAGTGCTCGAAATCTCGAGAACCGCTTATCAGAACCTATCGATGTGGGGTCGGAAAATGTAGCTGACGATGAGATCTAGTGGGGGATTTGAGTGTTGAGCTTCTGCAAAAGTTTGGAAACTGTAAAATCGGCTCGCCAACTCGGCTAACTCGGCTTGCCGGGGTGCACTACTATTAGAGAAAATGCGGTATATGAAATTAGAACTCTAAAAGACATCTATTTTAGAAAACTATTGTATAGGGTGGGCCAAAATTACCGTTACAATGCTCACTCACGCGAAAAGGGAAATGGAAGAAAGCGAACGGTAACAACTTCAGCAAATGTCAAAAAAAAAAGTGAGGAATCGCCTGTTGAAAACGCCAAAATAATGGAAAATGTCATAAAAAATGGGGATACAGAGCGAAGATCCCTTAGATTAAAGAATCATCAATTGTAATTGTAAAAACATTAAAGAATCATCAAAAACAAGCTCAAGTTAAAGGCCTACAAGAAAAGAAAAATCACAAATGCTATCATTTGACGCTATCAACCACACAAAATTGTTGATATTTTGAAAAAAGCGCTTGAAAAGGCTTGGGAAGAGCTGGGTCTCCTATACCTGAATCTGGATCGCCTATACCTGGATCTGGATCTCCTATACCTGAATCTGGATCGCCTATACCTGGATCTGGATCTCCTATACCTGAATCTGGATCGCCTATACCTGGATCTGGATCTCCTATACCTGAATCTGGATCGCCTATACCTGGATCTGGATCTCCTATACCTGAATCTGGATCGCCTATACCTGGATCTGGATCTCCTATACCTGAATCTGGATCGCCTATACCTGGATCTGGATCTCCTATACCTGAATCTGGATCGCCTATACCTGGATCTGGATCTCCTATCTCCTATCTCCTATACCTACACGATCGACGCTTTTCTACGACGTTTGGACGCGTGTGTAAAAGCTATTGGAGCTAAAAGGAATAGTTTTTATGAATTTTTATTAGACAATAAAAGTTATTTTTAAGAATCTTTGACCTTTTGAGTTGCTTTTTATACAGAGACTTTTTTGTATGCAACGATAATTTTGGCCCGCCACAAAGCTCAGTCAGTCAATGATACTAAAAGGTTATTGAATGTAAACTGGCAGCTTGATAGTTTACTGAAATTGGTCCTTTTTGAAGACAAATCAGCCAAGAGGAATATAGATTTTATTTCCAACTCACCAATCGTTTTCACCCCAGCAGCGCGGTGTCTTTTTCCAAGCCCATTATTGTTGAGCGTCGCGAAATTGTCGTCGTTTCGCGGTTGGGGTGGCTGTAAGAATTTATCGAATTATCGAATTATCGAAAAATTACCGGTTTTGAACTTTACAGGGTACTTTTATTACATTTACATTTATAATTGAAGTTTTCATTTCCACGAGAAAACAAGAGCTTGCTTAATTTGTATAGAAATAGGATCTAATTGTTCTCTATAATGGAAAACTATCGTTGTTAGTTAGGTTAGAAAACTATCGTTGTTGGTTATTCTTTGGAAATCTCAACTCTTGCCATTCCAATCTTTGCAATTCCAATCCAATCTTACCATTGGGTCATCTTCATTTGCATCTTCATCTACATCTGGATCTGTGTAGAGTTGTTTCATCGCTTCTCGTCGATCCGATTCCCATGGATCAACCGAATCGTAATCTACATTTGAGCCATTAAGGAATTGAGTTCATTTAAAGCAAGAACAACCGGCTGTTCTTGCAAATTGCAATTTGGCTGAACAGCCAGCTGAACAGCCAGCTGAATAGCCAGCTGAATAGCCAGCTGAATAGCCAGCTGAATAGCCAGCTGAATAGCCAGCAATTTGGCTGAACAGCCAGCTGAATAGCCAGCAATTTGGCTGAACAGCCAGCTGAATAGCCAACAATTTGGCTGAACAGCCAGCTGAATAGCCAGCAATTTGGCTGAACAGCCAGCTTGGAAGCTTTTAAATCTGACTTTCTTTGCTTTGCTTTGAATTGCTTTACATATTCCCTTTTCCAAATCACTTACCACTCGTTTCGATCCTTCTGCGTTGTGTCATTATTCCCGGATCGAAAGCGTCACATGGTTGCACTTCCTAATGCTTTTTTGTAAATAACAAATCGTATTTCATTTTACTTTATTTGCTCCAAGACACGAGAAACCTCGAACCGTGTTACAAGCTCTCACTCTCATTCTCATCCCATTCACGCAAAACGACCACGCGGACCAGGTGGCCCAAACCGAGGCGAACACTGGAATGATATGTTTACGTTACCTTTCTAAATCTATCACAGAAAATAATCTTTTTTTGTGATTATAGGTGAAATTAGTCTTGTCTTAGATGTTAATCTTGAACGATCTTCGTCTTGAACGATCTTAGTCTTGAACGATCTTCGTCTTGAACTGGTTTTTCCATGAACGCTTTAACGCCTTTGTGGGGTGTGGCTTATTGTGGCTTACATAATTGTGGCGCACAAATACCCGCTCAGATTCTCCACCCAGTTCAGATTCTCCCACTTAGCGAAGCGTCAATCAATCGGGCTAATTCTTTTCTTATTATCAAATTGAGTATTTCCCCTGCAATTTATTTTCTGGATTTGATCAGAAAAGTTTCTAAACTTTTGCTAGAGCGCTGCAAAGTTGCGAAACGCGTTTCCTGCGGGGGGAATCGCGTTTGTCTGGTTTTGTAACTAGTTTTAGCCTCAAAAACAAAGAAAACCCAGTTTCATTTACTATTTGCAATATTTTCCAATCTAGCTCTATGCTTTCTAGCTAAAATTTTCTATGATATTCTTCATTGAGCTGAAACGAAATTCAGTTTTTGAGGTTTGGTCAGCTTTATGAAGGTGACAGAACTTTTGCATCCTGTCATCGCATCCTGTCGCATCCTTTTGTTAGTCAGGTAGTTCAGATTCTTGTAGTCAGGTAGTTCAGATAACTCTAGTTTTGTCAGGATCGTTTCATCGGCTATTTTTCCGGGTAAGCTAGAGGCTAAGCTAGAGGCTAAGCTAGAGGCTAAGCTAGAGGCTAAGTTAGATTAGGCTAAAGCAGAAGGCCAGATTAATCCAGGCTAGAAGTCTAATCTGGTCTAATCTGATTTTCCTCCAGATTAGGACAAGCCTTGCGCGATTGGTTTTCCCGTTGAGCCTTGAAGGCTAAGCTAGATGAGACTAAAGCAGAAGGCCATGAATGCTTTAACGCCTTATAAGTCACAGCAAACAAAAGGAAATGCTTACTCATATTTGGATCTGACGGCAGAATTCCGGGTGGTTGTGGAGTGGCGAAACCCTGGAAAATGTAAAAGATAACAACAAAAATGTTGTGATTCTTGTGTTAAGTGCTGTAATTCTTATATAATATACCGTAAATACTGTAATAGTACCCCACCCCGCTCGTACAGTCGCGTAGTCGCAAAAGTTTTTTAGTATTTTTCGGGATGGTTGCATAGTCTAACTTTAAACATCCCGTTCTCCGCGCTGCTTTAAGCTACAGTGTGCATTTTGGTATCAAAAAATAGCCCTGAATCTCAGCTATTTTTTGGTACATAAGCGAACATTGTAGCATAAACCAGTGTCGAGAAAAACTCGGTCAAGGCTAGACTACACAACGCTCCGCACCGTCATTATGGGGCTGGGGTACTATTACAGTATTTACGGTAGCTCTTATAATGCTTAATATAGTTCTTGTGATTAAGTGAATAAGCACTTAATCACAAGAACTATGTCAAGAATTATAAAAGCTATCATCCAAATCATTGAATCACTTTACCCTGAACTGTCCCGCTCCATTGTGTGGCCACGTTTCAGTGGTGGTTCTAGCTGGCACCCTTACCTCGAAGCCCACATCTGAAATTGTTTTTTGAAAAAATAAACCAATTTTTCTTTGAGATCTGCAAGACAGCAAGATCTGTCAAAACGCGTAAACACATCCTTTCTGGTGTACTTAATTCTTCATTTTTCCCATTGCATCAAAAGAAAATTGCAGAATTGAACGCCAGAAAATGCTTGTTTGCAAGATTGACTGCAAGACAGCAAGATTGACTGCAAGACAGCAAGATTGACTGCAAGACAGCAAGATTGACTGCAAGACAGCTAGATTGACTGCAAGACAGCAAGATTGACTGCAAGACAGCAAGATTGACTGCAAGACAGCTAGATTGACTGCAAGACAGCAAGATTGACTGCAAGACAGCTAGATTGACTGCAAGACAGCAAGATTGACTGCAAGACAGCTAGATTGACTGCAAGACAGCAAGATTGACTGCAAGACAGCAAGATTGACTGCAAGACAGCTAGATTGACTGCAAGACAGCAAGATTGACTGCAAGACAGCAAGATTGACTGCAAGACAGCTAGATTGACTGCAAGACAGCAAGATTGACTGCAAGACAGCAAGATTGACTGCAAGACAGCTAGATTGACTGCAAGACAGCAAGATTGACTGCAAGACAGCTAGATTGCAAGATTGCAAGACAGCAAGAAAGTCCTTAAAGAACAAATCTAGATTTCCAGAATATTCTAGAATCTAGAACATGACAGATTTTAAAGTTTAAAAGACTTTTCGATCAGAACTACTCTCACCAATAGTCTACTTTGTGCTCAGAAAGCGGAAAAACACTCTTTTTTCTTATAGAAACAATCAGGAAGCACCAGAAAGGGCATGTTTCCATTTTAAGCACAAAGTAAATCTCAAAATCTGCACAAAGATCATTTTCAATGCACAAAGATCATTTCCAATCCTACCTTCAACTTGTTGAGCGGTGACAAAAAGGACATGAAGCAACAGCCCCAATCCCGCTCGTTCGTGCATCCACCTAGACTTTGCTCAGGCCCAGACACCTAGACTTTGCTGATTGGTTTGGCTGATTGGCTGATTTATAAAGTTATCAAATAAAGTCAATAATTGAATAATTCCCAGAACATAATCGCAATGGAAACCAGTTACATAATGACTTTTCGAGAAAAGCTTTTGTTGAGAGAATGAAATGAGCAAGAGAGTATGAAAGGAAGAGCGTTTAGTCGATGGTAAGAGTGAAAGTGCTGTAATGGTGAGGATTTACTACAGGGTGATTCAAAAGTTCAAAAGTTCCCGTACTTTTACAACAACGTAAAACTTTTTACTAAAACTTGCTTTTAAAATGGCTGAAGAAAGGTATTCAAGCTTTTTGAAAATGAAAACCTTAATACTTATACTTATACCATATACTTAAAACTAATATACCTTAATACTTTTACTTAAAACTAAGCCCAGAGCTCATCATCGTTTTTTATATGGTTAGCCCTTTGAGTCTGACAAGACAAGTACTTTAGGGACAAGACAAGTACATCCGAAAGTGCGCTTTCTGATGCTGCACATTCGAAAGTGCGTTTTCTGATGAAAATTGATGTTATACCTACCATTCGATAGAAAAAAATATATATGCTTTATTCAGGGGCGAATAAAAGCAAAGCTTCGTCTGTTAAGCTTAAGCTTTAAGCTATACGATAAATTAGAGTTAGTTTTGAATAACCTTAAAAAACTTAGCACTGTTTGTTAAGGTTTTTTGTTTGTAAGAAATGAAAATTGGAAAAGAAATATCTATAAAGGATCGTAAAAGTTTGAAAGTAAAGTTTAGAAGTAAACTTCAAAAATAGTTTAAATATAGGGCAGATTTGACATGGCAATAAGATCTAATTCGTTTACAGATACTTTCAATTTTCCTACAGACGAGAAGATACCCGACGGGAGCTCATTCCAAGTCCAAGACGGAAGCTTATTCCAAGCCCAAGATGAGAGCTTATTCCAAGTCCAAGACGGAAGCTTATTCCAGGTCCAAGACGAGAGCTTATTAGCTAGAAAAACCTACTATGGGACAAATATAGCCTACTATGGGAGAAACATAGTCTACTAGGGGACAAACATAGTCTACTATGGGACAAACAGCCTACTATGGCTCAAACAAGCCTACTATGGGATAAACAGCCTGCTATGGGACAAACATAGTCTACTATGGGACAAACATAGCTTATTATGGCTCAAACATCGTCTACTATGGGATAAACAGCCTACTAGGGGACAAACATAGCCTACTATGGGATAAACAAAGCCTACTATGGCTTAAACATAGTCTACTATGGCTCAAACATAGCCTACTATGGCTCAAACATAGCCTACTAGGGAACAAACAGCTTACTATGGCTCAAACAAGCCTACTATGGGACAAACAGCCTACTATGGGACAAACAGCCTACTCTGGGAGAAACATAGTCTACTAGGGGACAAACAGCCTACTATGGCTCAAACAAGCCTACTATGGGACAAACAGCCTACTATGGCTCAAACAAGCCTACTATGGGACAAGCATAGCCTACTATGGGACTGAGATACTAAGCTGAGATTAGTTAGCATAAAAGCACAAAGAACACTTAGAAGAACTCTAGTTTGTTAGCATAAAAAAAATCCAAAAAGAAACTATGTGTGACTGAATGTGAAATCCAATCGAAAGTGCATAGTCGGCTTTCACCTAATTGATGGGCGATGGAGGAAAGCTTTCTCTCGACCCAAATTTGGTGATCTCCTTTCTTTTGTGGAGAACTACAAAAGGAAATCGTTCATTCCATCGTTTTCGATCACTTCCCGTTCACTCGTCCGTCACTCATTCATTTGGGGGGTATCTTTAGGATACTTGGGATACTAAATAAATAGTTTTATCGAAAAGGTACAATCTTTCGATACACTGTGATGTACTTGCATTTGTCGACTCGAGTAGAGAATTTAAAGACTACCGTAACCCTAGTTTAAAGGCTACTGTAACCCTAGTTGATTTAATTGATTACCAGTTAACCCAGTTAGTTGATTTTACAGTTAATTCAAGTTTCTCTCGTAGTTTTGATCACTGTAACACCAATTAATTTAGAGATAGAAAGCACAAGCATCTATAAAAATCAAACCATAAATATTTAGATCTAAAGTTACGGTAGCTGGGTTACGGTCGAGCACCAAAGCAAATCAATGAGTGTCAAAAGTTTGCACGCTTGTTTAAATGAGAATGAGACAGTTTACAAGATTGTAAAATAAGTTTCCTACTTGGAATACGGTGAAATTGGGAACTTTGAAAGCTTCAAAACATTAGGTAGTTCGGTTGGAGTTCGCTCTTGGATCTTGGAGTTCGATCTTGGGCCTTGGAGTTCGATCTTGAACCTTGAAGTTCGATCTTGGACCTTGGAGTTCGATCTTGGATCTTGGAGTTCGATCTTGGACCTTGGAGTTCCATCTTGGATCTTGGAGTTCGATCTTGGGCCTTGGAGTTCGATCTTGAACCTTGGAGTTCGATCTTGGATCTTGGAGTTCGATCTTGGATCTTGGAGTTCGATCCTGGGCCCTGGAGTTCGATCTTGAACCTTGGAGTTCGATCTTGGATCTTGGAGTTCGATCTTGGATCTTGGAGTTCGATTCAAACAGATACAAACAGACACTCAGATTCGAATTTCTTGATAAAGTTGGACTCAAAACAGAGTTCCCAAAATAAAGTGTTAAAGGGCTAAACTCAAAACGGAAAATCACAAGAAGATTGAAAGAGTTAGATGTCTGTGAAATGTGGGAAATATTGAAAGAAGGAAAGGGAAAATTCGATCTCGATTCGGTGCTCATTTCTTTTGCTCATTTCTTTTGCTCATTCCTTTTCCTTATCGAAGCCGATCCGGAAAGTTTGATGAGAACGGGAAAGATGTGTATGAAGGGAAAAGAATCGCAAATCGGAATCCCCATCTCGATCTTTTCTCTTAATTTCTTTCTTTTTACTCACTCATCGACGATTTCTCCCGTTCAAAACCCCACCCTTTCTCTTTATGCTCATTGTGACAGCTACGGGAAAGATTCCAGAGATTGAAGAGAGGAAGAGAGGAAGAGAGGGAAGGATTTAGTCTGGAATTTACACTAATTTAAAAACAAAGAAGTTCCAAATGAAATCAAGCTTTAGCTTTAGAAGAGTAAAAGATACGGAATCTGACTGAAGTACTTGTGACCTCGACTTTATGAGTCTTTACAATTTCTTTCAAAACGTCTTTTAAAAATAATGCCACCACCAACAAAATTTCTATTTGAACTATTAAAAAGCTTGATTATTTCTCTGTAAAATGACTTCTGGGAAATTCTCGGAAGTCGTTGCTTTTGTGGATTTTCCAATGCACAAAGACGAGTACCCAAAAGGGGCGGAGCATGTCTCACCTTTTATACGTCTCAACTCATACCAAGAATATTTAAATTGAACAGCCCAACATCAAGATATTTGAGCTTAAAGTTAGATTGCCAATGGCAAAGGGGGCGGAGCATGTCCCGCCTTTTATACGCGCCCTGCCCCTTTTGCCACTGGCGATCTAACTTTGAACTCAAATATTTTGGCTTTGGGTTGTCCAATTTCAATTGTTTTTGTACCAATCGACAGAGAAAGACTTGGCGCATCCAATGATTATAAGAATATTTCAATTGGACAGCCCATGCCCAAGATACCGTCGTCGCAAGTGTGTTAATGGGCTTTTCTTTCGTATGAATACATTTCCTGACAATTTGACTAAAAGGCCAAGCAATTACAAGCAGACAAAAACGTCTATCCAAACTCGAACTCTTATATCGTCGCGACTCAAGTGTACTTTCTCTGTAATTTCTAAGCTTTCAGAACAGAACCAAGCTCTTTTGGCAGAATACAATTTATGACAGATTTTTAGAGAGAAATCTAATGAAAACTTTCACACGAAAATCCTAAGAAGAATAGATGCAAAGAGGGCAAAACAAACAAAAAGCCAATAAACCTGTTTATATTTTCGAAAAACCAGGTTAGACTACGGTAGGTTATCCACAGTTTAGCTTAGATTGAATAGCTTTTTGGTGACAGTCGTCCCATCTATTTTAAAAACGGACCACTCCACAAATGACCCATTATCATCGCTGTTCAGATCTACGTGAATGATGTATTTGTTTGCAATTACGCCCATCGATTACCATCACGATCAATCAATCGAGTCAACATTGAAGGCGATCTTGAAGTGCACGGTGTTCATCTTAAATAGTTCAACAGCATTTTTCTTCTATTACTTGGATATTTCTCTAATTTGCAAAACTTTTGCTAATGTTTCAAAATGAATTGTGATCACTTAACAAATTTGCATATTAAATGCTAGTTTTTGCCTCTTTCCTTATCCGGTGGATAAATCTGATTCTATTGGGTTGGTGAATTGAAAACTGCCGGCTATTGTCATATGTGACAGTTTAAGCACTTTCTTCAAAAGAAACCCATTTTTGTGTCAATGGAAAAGTTGTAGAGAATCAAAAATCAAGCCTATATCCAAATTTTCAGAACGATTCAAAAACTAGTTTTGAAGAAATGCGAAATTTACGAATTTTCACAAAACTTGCATTTCACAGAAAATTTTAAGCGAAATTACTAAGTGTATCTTTTTGGAAATTTGGCTATAAGCCTAATTTTTGATTCTCTACAACTTTTCTATTGACACCAAAATGGGTTTCTTTTGAAGAAAGTGCTCAAACTGGGACATCTCCAGTCCTCCATTTTTCCAGTCCTCCAGTCCACACAAACCAAAATCCTACCACGAAAGAGGAATCCGTAAATTGCCTGTGAAATGGGCAGAAGTCGTCAATAATAATGGAAATTATTTGGAATGAATTTATGGTTTTATGTTCAATAAATTTTAGTTCAAAGTCCCGCAGTTTTCAATTGACCAACCCAATACTTCGACTCATAAGTTGAGATTTAAGCGCTCTTACTATTCAGCTTTCAAAAACCGTTTGATTTGCTCAGTCATACAAAACTCGATTCAATTTAGACCTGCAAGATCAATTTTAGGTGCTAAATATAGTTTCAAACATTTTACTCTTCCCAAATTTTCTTTTCTCTATATCGAAAAACCCTAGTCCCCAAATTTTTGACAAGTTTGCTTCCATTTTGACGAGTCTAGAAGCTTTTTCCCGTTTCTTTGATAACTTAACCGTGCGTGAATCACTTTTTGGACTTTCTAGCATCAAACATTTTACTTGACAGCTTTACAAGAGCTTTTCTCCTGTGAATTCGCATTAACAGCCACATCCGATGTCATCAAACAATTCCCAGCATTGGGGAATTGTTGTTTGAAGGGAATTTCGCGGACAATCGCTTTTCACAGTAATAAATAAATAAAACAAAAGAATTTTCGAATTCAGCGATTTTTTTGCCATTTCCTTGAAAGACCCTTATCACTTATCCAGTCGAAAATTTCGGTAAACAAGATTTTTGACTTATCAGACGATTTTCCGTTGTGATTTATTCAAAACCCGTACAAATCAATGGAAATTCTTTTATCTAGTAATTGATTGGATAAAATTCGCCGCTAAAGAAGTTAAACGTTTCGATGTATCGCTGAAAGCATTCATCATCGCCAAAATTGAAGAAGAAAGCTCTGGAAAGAGAGAAAAAGTTGAGATATTTGGTTTGAGGTTTTTGGGAGGTTTTTGAATAGTTCAATTTTAAGTTCTAAGCCAGATCAATAAGATATTTGGTCTTGGATCGATCTGAAACTCAAAAAGACCTGCTACGCACGAGCGGGATGTTTTAATCCTCTGGAGCTATTCCAGCTAAGCCTACTCTGTGGCTCCAAGACTATTTTGGCTTGAAACCAAAAATTTTCTGTGAGAGGAATCCGCCAATTGCCAGTAAGATGAGCGAAAATCATTGCAAATAATGGAAACTATTTTGATTAAACTGCTCAACCAGCATTAAGTCTGCCCAAAAGGCATATTCATGTGTCTTCTTGCCAGATTCCTGGCCTAGACACTTCCCCTAGGCTTGGCCTGCAATAAAGTCATCTCCGACAGAGCTAGACCTGACTTCCTGGCTTCTGACTTGGTTTTGGATTTGTAGAGCTTTGCTAACAGCTTTGCTGACAGCTTTCTAGCAGCTTTGCGAACAGCTTTGCTAACGGGCTCTGGTACTAACCTCGGTGCTATGGGAGTTTAGGAGGACACTCAAAATTTGCATAATGCTCGATTTCCATAACTTCTCTGTTGATTTTCACGCGATTTTTACAATTTATTTTAACAACAACAATTTTAAGGGAGTTATGTTCACCGTCCGGTATAGCCAATTATAGCCAAAACTTCGTCAATAAAGAATAAGCTACGATAGTCAAAACTTTGTCAACTCTACAAATGGTGTTCATACCCAGAGTTCCTTTGGAGGCAGATCTACAGTAAATTCTGTTCTGATAACTTTTTCAATAGTCTTCTCTCAAAATGAACTAGACCACAAAAAACATAAACCTTTGTAGTTGTTTTGAATTTTTTTTGGACTCACATAATGTGGACACTTTGCATCGAATGAATGGGCAAATAACGTCCTTCTTCAAACATCGCTTTCACAAATTTCGCATACTTTCGAATGATTTCCACTTTTTCCAAATGACCGTGAATCTCGACTTGTATCTTGAAAAGAAATTTCTTCGTAAGAATCCTTCGCAAGAATCCTTCGTAAGAATCCTTCGCAAGAATCCTTCGTAAGAATCCTTCGCAAGAATCCTTCGTAAGAATCGTTCGTAAGAATTCTTCGTAAGAATTCTTTTAGAAGAATTCTTCGTAAGAATTCTTTTAGAAGAATCCTTCGTAAGAATTCTTTTAGAAGAATCCTTCGCAAGAATTCTTCGTAAGAATCGTTCGTAAGGATCCTTCGTAAGAATCCTTCATAAGAATCGTTCGTAAGAATCCTTCATAAGAATCGTTCGTAAGAATTCTTCGTAAGAATTCTTCATAAGAATCCTTCGTAAGAATTTTCTTTTCATCCAAACCTGACAAATCCTCCATCCATCACGAAAAAGTGGGGAATCTTTGAGGAAAAATGGAAGTAAATCGTATTCTTCGTACTCGTTATCCATCCACAAAACATCGATTATTTTGCTGAAATGAGAATGAAATGCTAGCCATTTAACCATTTTGAATTTGACCATTTGACTAACTTCTCCAAATTCTCGCTGAAAAATTCCCCAACTTCAAGCGTCTGTTGGTCGATTTTTGTGGTAATATTTCCTAAAATACACATTTCAGTCTTTGATTTTAGATTTTATTAGGCTTTTTATCTCAATTGAGTGCACCAGAAATGATGTTTTTGCACAAAGCACAAGCAAGCAAAGCTTTAAGCACAAAGCGCATCTTGGTTGCCTCAAAAATCTACCTTTAACCGATGTGCTTTCTCTCGTTTTCCCATCCGTTGTCACTAAGGCGTTCACGAATTTTCCAACCTCAAAAATAGTGTCAACATTGGTTCTATGATTTTTATACTAAATTTGACTTTGCTTACTTCAAAGTTTATAAAAATTTGCTGAGAAATTTCTAATATTCCAAGAAGCAAATTTGACATTTAAAAATTTGCCAAACCTAGCCCAACCCAGTCAGATTTAGGTTCAAATTTGGATTTTACTTTTTGATTTGGATTTTAATTGAATTCAATTTGGATTTTACAAGTACTACAGGGTTTTTCAAGTACCCGGACTCACTTCCAAGAGTCTTGTCTAGCTCAGTCAAAAACAAACCAACCAATTCTCTAGTTCAGTCAAAAGCAAACCAACCAATTGACTAGCTCAGTCAAAAACAAACCAATCAATTGTCTAGCTCAGTCAAAAACAAACCAATCAATTGTCTAGCTCAGTCAAAAGCAAACCAATCAATTGTCTAGCTCAGTCAAAAACAAACCAATCTCTCTGATTTTTTCAGAGGTAAATTTAGATTAGGCCTCCTGCAACAGTGCTCAATATTTAGTCGATCGGAGTAAGCACAAGTTTTATATAGGCTCTGAAAGTTGAGAGTCACATTTCCTCGCAACACAGTTTGAGATTTGGCATTTTGGCTTAGCGTGCCAACGGAAGCGCTTAGCTTTCAGAGCCTACATGAACTAATCTTTCTGATTTTTTCAGAGCCTATTTACTCCGTTTGACTTAATATTGAGCACTGTTGCAGGAGACCTAATCTAAATTTACCTCTGAAAAAATCAGAGAGATTGGCTTGATTTTGACTGAGCTAGACTCTTGGAGGTGAGTCCGGGTACTTGTAAAATCCCGTAGAAAGAAAGAATAACCTGTTTGTAGGCGGTTTCCTTCTCAGTGGCATTTGGATCAACTCCAAGAAATTTGCAATGCGGATAGTTTTCCTAAAAACGGACGCTAAATCAATCACAGTTTTGTGTTCAAAACCGAAAAAGTGAGTTCAGCTTTGACATCAACATTCGTGCCGATGGACACTAGTTGGCAGCTTTTTTTCTGAAAATTTACAATGAACACTGTGTTCAGAATTTTTTAGATAGATAATGCTTGATATAATCTAAAATTATCTTATAATTATCTAGAATTATCTAGAATTATCCTACAATTATCTAGAATTATCTAGAATGATCTAGAATGATCTAGAATTATATTACAATTATCTAGAATTATCCAGAATTATCTAGAATGATCTAGAACTATCTTGTTATTATCTATCTACATATGTTTATCTACAATTTTCTATCTACATATGTTTAAGTTTAGAAGTTTAGAAACGACCAGAACTAGAATTCTCTAGTTCTGCTCGTTCTCTCTAGTTCTAAACTTTCCGACACTCACTAAAAACTCATTGTCCTCATATCGAGCCGGCTTTTGAAAATAGTGATAGCGAAAAGAATTCGAGTAAATCTTGATCCTCATCTCATCGTACGGAGTGCAATTCATCACAATTCGACTGAAATCTTCCCAGATCTAAAAGGAAAAAATTTAGAATGTGAAATGTTGGATTTTCTGCTAAAAACTATAGTAAACACATCCTTTTTCGTTGTCCTAAAGCTTTTTTCAGTATTCCCGTATCTTTGCCCTGTCAAGTAAAACAAAATATGTAAATATGTAATGTAAATTTCTCCCGGCATGTCTCTAGTTTAGTAAAGAGAAGGGGGAAAATTGTAGAAATGATTTTATTAGGTTTAGCTTCATTAATTCTAGCTTAAATCTATTGAAAATCATAACAAAATGTAGCTGACGATGAGATCTAGTG
The DNA here is from genome assembly GCA_958450365.1 of Mesorhabditis belari. Taxonomy (NCBI): domain Eukaryota; kingdom Metazoa; phylum Nematoda; class Chromadorea; order Rhabditida; family Rhabditidae; genus Mesorhabditis; species Mesorhabditis belari. The sequence continues at coordinate 2,528,243 of CAUEEP010000724.1, read as the reverse complement.
GGGGATTTGAGTGTTGTGCTTCTGGGAAAACTTTGGAAAAACGTCAGTATGCTAAAATTCAATAAAGTAAGTAGTTAAAGATCAATTTGCATATAAACTTGTGAAAAGATGCGGAAGTACCTTTTTTCCAAATTATTGCTGAAAGAACAGCTGTGTGAATGTGCAAAGGACAGTGTTCGACAGCTGAACTGTTCTGTTCTACAGATGAGCTGAGATTAAACTAGATTACTAGATTACTAGATTACTAGATTACTAGATTACTAGATTACTAGATTATTAGAATACTAGATTACTAGATTATTAGAATACTAGATTACTAGAGTACTAGAGTACTAGAGTACTAGAGTACTAGAGTACTAGAGCACTAGATTACTAGATTAAACGGTTTAGAGTTGAATTTGTTCTTTAGAATGTACTCTATTCTAAAAAATATCTCTTTTGACGTACTCAATACTTTCTTTTTAGCGAAAAATGATGAAGTTTCAAAAAGAGTGTGATTTAAGCACAAGGTTGAATCAAATAACACTCACATCTCGATCCGTTCTTGAGAAGAACATTTCTTTCATGCACTCTTGTGCATCCAGCAGATAGTCGGGTCGATTCAGATTTTGAGTTGGTCTAAAAGAATCGTAAAAAAAAGAAATGTTTTAGTTCAAAACTTGACGGGTGGATGTGCCTCTTCTTCATTGATTTCATCGAAATCTTTCACCAGATTTATCCAGCCAGCTTTCTTCATCTAAATCAAGCAATGGTTACAAGCTTTGAAAGCAAATCTTTGCTTTTATTGCTTCTTTTTTTCCTTCCTAAGACCCAAAAAGCCTAGATAGTCAAAAAGAAGCTGCTGGCTCAATTATTCAAAAGTCGGAGCCTTTTTTTACATTAAACTAATATTATTTCAGAGATTACTGCTCAAAAAAGCAATATTCGAGCGTTTTTCTAAAAAAAACAAAGTCTGATCGACAGTGGAATTTCATTTATTCACCTTTAACAAACAACAAAATAACAGTAAAATCAAACATACTCGTTCAGAGTCAAGCCAAACAACCGTTTTGTCAGATGCGTGAAAGTGCTCTCTTTGATTTTCTTGTTCACGTTCAGGAAATGGTCGACAAGAACTTTTTCAAATTCGCTAGGAAGATTTTGACATGTTGTGCTCTCAATGAGAATTGGTACCGCTTTAGAAACAATTCCATCCAACCGTGTCTTCTTTTAAGGAGAATCTCTGCATCAGCAAATCGACTAGCAGCTTCGTTCCAGATCATTCGACGGTTCACTCGCTTTTTTTCGCTCCTTCTCAAGAATCCATATTGCCAAAGCTTCATCAATCTCTTTTGAGGTCAAGCGCGTCCGCCACCATCTGAACGCTTCTTTTTTTGTGCATTTTGTTTAGCTCATTTGTTTGTTTGACGTATCGTTGAACACAAGCTCCTCAATTTTGTAGAATCTGGCAGCGGAGACTTTGCGAGCCATTTTTGCAGCATCGAGGTTAATCTTCGCATCTATTGCTTTTCTCTTTTGCTTTGGTTTGTCCGTTCCGTCGTTTGCTTCTTTGTCCGATTCCTCGCGCAATTCTTCGTTCAATTTTACGTTAAAGTTCTTGTCCTTCTTCAAAGAATCCGTTTAGTTCGTGCTCACGTCGATCGCTCATCCTCACGCTTCAATCCTCACGTCATCCCAGCGTTCAATTTTACGTTAAAGTTCTTGTCCTTCTTCAAAGAATCCGTTTAGTTCGTGCTCACGTCGATTCATACTCACGCTTCAATCCTCACGTCATCCCAGCTTTCTTGATCGCTCATCGAACCTAAAAAAAATAAAATTATCGAATAAGAAAAAGAAAACGAATAAGAAATGCTAGAAAGAAGAAAAGCTAGAAAAGCAATAAAAAGGCGAAGAATTGAGTTGAAAATGTTGCAATTATCTTGGAAAAGTTGCAAGCTAAAAAGCAAAAGGCTGAATATCTTGAGATTTCTCCTAGCCATTAAGATATTCAGTTAAGGGGCGCTACTATTACAGGTATCCACTAGGCTACTGAGGCACACCGACTGGCCTTAAGTTAAGCCTTAAGTAAGCTAGCTTGTTGCTTGGCGAAATTGGCCAAAACTTTGAAGGCTTATATCTCGAAAACGGCTTATAATATTAGGTTGGTAAAAAAGAAATGCGCGTTTTCGTTAAAAGTTTATTTTATTATAAAAACAAGATAACAATACATTAATCCAAAAGCCATCTGCATCAATGACTTGTCGCCAACGTTCACGCAGAGAATGGATGCCCTTCTTGAAGAATTCGACCGGCTGCGACTCGAAGAAGTTGGACACCCAAATTTGGACCTCGTCGCGGTTCTTGAACTTTTTCTCGGCCAAGGAGTGGTGCAGATGGTAGTCGGAAAAAAGTAAACATAGACAAATTATATATCAAACGATGCACAAGAACACGCTCTTTCCAATAGAATAAACTTTTAAAAAAAATCTTTTACTGTGAATAAAATACAAATCAACAAACACGACGCTCATTTCTTTTTTACCAACCTAATAAGTAGGATTTGAAAGCAATTTCGGGATGCCCTTAACTAGGGATGTTTGCACCTCGGAATCAGATCATTTCTGAAAATGTAACTTCATGGGGTTCCCTGGTAAGTGAGAGACTAAAGGGCACACTCTTGCACTAACCAAGCCCATCATTAACCAAAGATCGTCAACCGGCCAACCGGTGGTGGTCAAATGAGAATTCAACGCTGATGCCGAATCTGCTTTCCATTTATGCTATGAAGCACTCTGTCAAAAGTTAGAAGCGTTCAAAGTTTTGTATGGAATTTAAAAAACCCTCCCTCGAGTTTACGAGCAGATTTTTCAGAAGGTTGGGGAAGCGGTGGTGGCCGAGTGATAGGCGGCTAGAATACAAGACAAGCCCTCTCGGGTTCGAGTCAGCAGTGTAAGTTCTTTTGCTTTTATAGAGGTCATTATAGAGGTCATTTTCTCTAAACGATTTATAGATTTATAGATTTTCTGGAAAAATTATCTTTGATTGAGTTGGACGTAAACTTTCGGCGTTTCTTGAATGAAAACTATCGTACCTAAAAACTACCCATCGTTAACCAAAGATAACACGATCAATTCATTTGACAACTAAGGGCAAAAAGGAGCAAACAATGAGGAAGAGTTGGTGAGTTATGAAGAGGGATTGGTAGCTTTAGGGTACTGTAAAAGGTATGCTTCTTAACTGAATGCCAATAGGTTTTAGAAAGCTACTTCCAAGGCTGGTTGGCCTTATATCGTTGATTGGACTGGTTTAACTCTTATAATTAGTTAGTAACTTTCACCAGTACTTGAACGGAAACTACCGTAACCAAAGTTTGATTACGATAGTTTTCTGAAATAAGTGCCTTTTAGAAAAAAGAAAACACTCTAACAACGAACTGATTGTTGAGAGTTTTACCTTGTACTCACCGGATCTCTTTCCTCAAATCCCGTTTTTGAATATTTCCTCTCATGAGCTCTCCAATAGATTCGATAATAGATAAAAATCAAAATGCCAATGAAAATTGATAAGATCAGCGAATTGTTCCGGAACATTATTCAACAATTTAGCGAATTTTGTGGCTTTTCCGAAAACCGTTGATCCGGTCGAATTTCGCTTTATTTCCGCCGCTGAATACATAAAACTGTCGAGAATGGAATGCAAAGGTTTCGAATTTTTTTGGAAATTCCATTTCTGGAAAAAGTGCCTGCAAAAAACAGTCAAAAAAGCAGGACTATTAGCTTTTTATACTGTTAACGAGGGTATTCTAAGCATTCGATATAATTATATAACGATATAATGATATAATTCATAACCCAAAATAAGCTGACTAGCTCACGATCCAAATAACCTGACTATCTAATTACAAAAAAAACTAATCAAAATTGCCACTACTAATGCAAAACAAAGGGGTAGGCTAGTTTCCTCCACTTTTTGGAGGTTGTTCTCCACTGGGTTCTTTGCGCAACTCGTTATAACTTTTTTCTAAGAACCATAAAGATCGTCTGCGGACCAAGCCTTTTTTTGACATTTTCGACTTCGAAGCAGTTTATCCAGATGGTTGGAAAGAGTTAAGAGAGTCTCCTACACCATTTATTTTTGATGAAGAACGATTTGGATTTCTCTTTACCAATCTTTAGGATTTTGGTTTCATTTTGTAGATCTCAATAAGTGCAACAAAATGAAACCAAAACCATAAAGATTGATCCATTTAGAAGAAAGTTATGGCGAGTTGCGAAAACTACCCCACGATTTGATTGGAGTTACGATTTGATTTGATCGATTTGTCTTGAGCTACGATTTGATTTGAACAATTTGTTTTGAGTTACGATGTGTTTTGAACGATTTTATTTGAATTACGATTTGTTTTGAGTTACGATTTGATTTGAGTTACGATTTGGGGGTAGTCTAGTTTCCGAAACTTTTTTTGCGCAACAGGGTTATTTGCGCAACTGGGTCGTTTGCGCAACTCGCCATAACTCTCTTCTAAATGGACCAATCTTTATGGTTTTGGTTTCATTTTGTTGCACTTATTGAGGTCTACAAAATGAAACCAAAACCATAAAGATTGGTAAAGAGAAATCCAAATCGTTCTTCATCAAAAATAAATGGTGTAGGAGACTCTCTTAAATCTTTCCAACCATCTGGATAAACTGCTTCGAAGTCAAAAATGTCAAAAAAAGGCTTGGTCCACAGACGATCTTTATGGTTCTTAGAAAAAAGTTATGGCGAGTTGCGCCACGACCCAGTTGCGCAAAAAAAAATGGAGGAAACTAGCCTACCCCAAAACAAATGATAAAGAATGCAATTTTTCTCAAGGAAATGCCTTATATATTCTTAAAGGCTCAAAATTCAGGGTATTCGGTTTACTAAGCTGAATATCTAGTTCTGAATAGTCTATTAGAGGTTGTGCCTCTTTTACGGTACCTTGTACCTCAGTACTCCAATACTCCAATCGCCAGTCTTGTCTTAGTTATTGCTTTTATTGGAGGCTGCGCTTCTAAATATAGAAAATAGAATAAATACGATATCTAGCTTATATTAGGCTTTTCAGAAGGTCTTTTCGTTTCTTTTCGTACTTCCGTTTAAAACCAACAAATGCACGAATTGAACGAAAGTACGAAAAGGAACGAAGCCTTTCTGAAAGACTTTCTGAAAAGCCTAATTTATGCTCTAGATATCGATGAAATTGCAGCAGTTTGCTGCAGCTACACATTGATCCTAGCCAGAGGCCAGAAGCTACACATTGATGTTAGCCAGCGACTAGAAGTTGCCCATTGATCTTAGCCAGAGACCAGAAGCTACAGATTGATCTTAGCCAGAGACCACAAGCCACACATGGATCACATTTCTTGCTTTCAGCTAAATTTCTACAATCGGGTGATGGAAGCGGCCGGAGTGCAGAATTTCGTTCAACATCGCATGAATAATAATCACATGACATGCCCAGCTAAGCTGGAAGAATGCTGTGATCTGATCTGATTGTCTCTCGATTTTCTTAGGATTCTATTCTCTATTTTTCTAGTCCAATCAAATTCTATTTTTAGCAATCCTGGGTCTTTTCCAATCTTGTTAAATGTTTTTGTGACTTTTGAGACTTTTTCTTAGCTAGAGCCTTTGGAGTTTTTTGGAGCTTTTTGGAGCTTTTTAAGCTTTTCTGGAGCTCTATGGAGCTTTTTGGAGTTTTCTAGGCTTTTTGAGCTTTTTTGGATACTTTTTGAAACTTTTTTGGAGCTTTCTAAGCTTTTTTGGAGCTTTTTTGGATCTTTCTAAGCTTTTTTGGAGCTTTTTGGATCTTTCTAAGATTTTTTGGAGCTTTTCGGAGCTTTCTAAGCTTTTTGGAGCTTTCCAGGCTTTTTTGGAGCTTTTTGAGCTTTTTTTGGATACTTTTTGGGAGTTTTTGGAGCTTTTTGGAGCTTTCTAAGCTTTTTTGGAGCTTTTTGGAGCTTCGCTTTGCTGTATAATTGACCGTACTCGTTCCCTTTTTCTCTGTGTCTCTCACAATTTTCAAACTACAAATAATGCATTTGAAAAAGAAGCTCACAATACATTTGATAACTTATTAGATGCCAGTAATTAAATTATCTGTAATTTATCTGTAAAATTTCTGCAATGGATCGCCCGGAAACGAGCGGAGAATACGAGACTGATGAACTGATGCGATTGATGAAATGTGAGTGGCGGTATTTCTAAAGTTGCTGTTACTTTTTGCTTACTAATATAAACACAGGCTTTCTGGCGTACGGAATTCTTCGCTTTTTGTACAATATACCAATTGTTTTGCAAGAAAACGAAGAAAAGAGTGCACCAGAAAGGGTGTGTTTCTTGATTTTAGAAGCACAAAGTGAATTTAGCAGAATTTTCCTGTTAGCAAAATTTTCAGACCATTCTGAATTGCAATTTTTCTCTGAATTCAAGGTTTTTTTATTTTAAATTTGTAGAAGTTTATAAATTTTCAGGCAACGATTTTATCTTGGAATCTCAAGCGGAAGAAGTGGTCGAAAGTTGTTTGAACAAGAAACTTTTCTTCATCAAAAGCGCCGCCGAAAGTCTCAGTCAGAATTACAAAGGATCATCACATGTAAGTGATAAAAAATCAGCTAAAAGTTTAAAAATAGGGTACTTGTGGAGTATCCGGGGGTCTTTCAATATCCGGGGTGGTAAAATTTTAAGATCCGGTGGGGTAAAACTTTATATATGTCGTAGCCGATTATGAATGAAATTTTTTGGCAAATCTTTCCAGTAGAGCAACCCTTTAATGTATGAGGACAATATTATATCATCTTGTAGCGAATCAAATTCTGCGTCTATTGTTACCAAATTTGTGAGTTTAGGTTAAAAATTGCCGCCGCTACAACGTTTCATTCAAAAGCGGCGGGACCCCCGTAGCCAATTATGAATGAGTGGGTCTAGGAGCGTCCAGCCATCAAGTATTTAGTATCATTCAACGCAGAATCATTAATAATTATGTTAAATTTTTTAAATTAGAAAGATTGGATAAAAAGAAAAAAAATTAGAGCAAAAAAACTGTTTGTTCAAGAAAAAACTTTGAAGCCCGATAATTTTTTTTCTTTTTATCCAATCTTTCTAATTTAAAAAATTTAACATAATTATTAATGATTCTGCGTTGAATGATACCAAATACTTGATGGTTGGACGCTCCTAGACCCACTCATCCATAATCGGCTGAAATTCATAATCGGCTACGACATATACGTTATCTACGACCCCTTTTAAAGATATTCAGCCGCTTAAGTGATTTGGTTCCCTTCAAATGTATTCAAATTCCCTTCAAATGTAAAGATATTCAATTTATTCGCAGCGATTACTTGATTACGTGATTCGAGGTGATACTCGATCAAAAACGTAACTTCTACAAAATTTTTTTGTCATTATTAGATTTGATTTGTTATTGTTGATACTATCCTAGTTGGCGGGTCACTTTTTTTTCTTCAAAACCATTTTTTGGAGTAGTTTTATGTGTTGATGTGGGCCCGGCAGATGCCCAACCCACTTGACTCTGGCGATGACACGATGACTCTGGCGCCTTAGTTTGCCCAAAGGCGCGGACGCATTTGAGCAAATTCTCAAGGATATTGCTCGTTTTTGGTCTCCTGGCCTAGAAGTAAATTCGATAGATTTTTACAAGTAGTATTCATTGTCACTGTTACAAATAGTCACTGTTGTACTTCGCAAATTTATTTCATTATTATCTTTGGTTATTATTATGTTTATGTTTATGTTTATGTTCTTGCATTACTCGTGCATCTTGTTTATTCGTTGCTGGTATAGTTATAAAGTTTAGTTACCACACGCAAACAACGGCAAAGCCATATTAACAAAAAAAAACATTTTTGTGGATTTGGTTGGTTTTTGAAAGTTTACCCCACCATCGGCGCGAAATAAGGCAAAAATGCGTTTTCTATCTGATTTTTCTGGGAGTACCTTTTTTAGATGCGGAAAATTGTGCTGATTCCGAATCTGAAGGAATTTTTCAAATCCCTCTGACAGAAATTTTTAAAATTGAGTTTTAGCGGTTTTTTGGTCATTTTGTGGTACCCTGCAGTTTGGAGCTCGTAACTCGACAACGAGCGCCTAGAACCAAAAACGAGGGGATAAGTTTTATTCTAGAGACTCTTACGAACATTTTAATGCAAAAATCATAAAATTTGCTCAACTCTACAAAAAGTTATAACATCTTTAAAGAAATTTTGCAAAATACACTACAAAAAACCGCTAAAACTCAATTTTAAAAATTTCTGTCAGAGGGATTTGAAAAATTCCTTCAGATTCGGAATCAGCACAATTTTCCGCATCTAAAAAAGGTACTCCCAGAAAAATCGGATAGAAAACGCATTTTCGCGCCGATGTGCACCGGATCTTAAAATTGTACCACCGCGGATATTGAAAGACCCCCGGATACTCCACAAGTACCAAAAATAGGCTTTAAATTAATGCTTTTATCAAAAAGATGCTTTAACTTTATCGTTTTATCATTATCACTTTATCAATTTTAGTTATGCAATCTAATATTTGATTGGTTTAACGCTATCGGTTTGGATCCAACAGAGACGAAAGAGGAAAACACATCGAATGAAGAAAAAGCGACGGAAGAGGAGAAAGAAACACCGACAACTAGCAAAAAGGTGAGCAAAAAGTTATCCAGAATGCTTTTGAGCGAAAGAAAATGGAAACACACTGTTTCTGGTGCACGGAATACTTCATTTTCTTCGTATGAATCACTTACGACCTTTTTCCAAGAAATCCTGGGTTGGCGCTTTAAAGCATGGTAAAACTACCGTACCCCCTTCTGAGACAATGCAAAATTTCATTTTTTTTCATATTTTTTCATTTCATTTTATTCTTTTTGCGTTTTTCTGGTGTGATCGCGTTTGTTTTTGCAGGAAACAAAGAGGATAAAGTTAATTTACTTTTTTTAACTGCTGTCTCTGTGTTTACAAGATTGAGCACAAAGTACACCTTAAGAGACAAAATATGCATGTGAATTTGTCAGTCGTGGTGTAGATAAAGTGTAAACACGCCCTTTCTAGTCCACTCGATTCTGCATTTTTCCCGTAACACCAAAATGAAGGATCTACAAGAAAAATGAAGAATCCAGTACGCTAAAAAGGGTATTCTTGCAAAACAACAAAGTATACCAATGTAGTAAATTTAGAGAAAGAAGAATGTGACCAAGAAAGAGAAAGAGGCCAGTCCGAAGAAGGAAATTCAAAAAAGTCCCACATTTAACACGATTTCCACATACGTTGAAGGTTGAAATTCTGCATAATTTTGAAATCTTAAAAAGTTTAGACACCCTGGCCACGATGTTAAAAAAAGAATTCCAACCGGATTGTGCGGATTCGATTTTCGGAGAATTGGGCGGTGGAATCGAATGGTTGCCGGAGCTCATCTCTTGCAAGTGAGAGTCTAGAATATTTTTTGTTAAGGTCGAGGTTTTGATCTTGTCTCAAAGATCTCAAAATTTTCAGAATTTGGCGTGAAATGATCTACACTCTAATCGAAAGTCATCCACAATGCTTGATGCTGAATTTTGCAGTGAAACTGATTTCCGATGCCGGCTACCAAACTGAAATCGCCAATGTGAACACCGCTACTCAACAGGTTTTTCTTTGGTTCCTTTATAGTTCCTTTATAGTTCCTTTATAGTTCCTATTTGGTTCCTTTAAAGTTCCTTTATAGTTCCTTTATAGTTCCTTTATAGTTCCTATTTAGTTCCTATTTGGTTCCTTTATAGTTCCTTTATAGTTCCTTTATAGTTCCTTTAAAGTTGCTTTATACTTCATTTATAGTTCCTTTAAAGTTGCTTTATAGTTCCTTTATAGTTCCTTTATACTTCCTTTATAGTTCCTTTAAAGTTGCTTTATAGTTCCTTTATAGTTCCTTTAAAGTTGCTTTATAGTTCCTTTATAGTTCCTTTATACTTCCTTTATAGTTCCTTTAAAGTTGCTTTATAGTTCCTTTATAGTTCCTATTTGGTTCCTTTAAAGTTCCTTGCTTTATAGATTTCAAAGAGGCATACTGTCATTTTAAAATTGTTAATCGTGTGCCCAAGCTTAGAATATTTCATTTTCCGATAGCTTTGAATTCGTATCGCACTTTAGTTGGAAATTTTCACTCGAATCTTTCTCACATCAATCGATTCCTTACTGAGCGAGTACCGAAATGGAGAACACACCGCACAATATGAGACACAATTGGCAGAGTTGGTGAGTGAAGTAAAATTTATGAGTTTGCTTTACTTTTATACCAGGGTGATTGTTCAAACCAGCCGGTTAGGTCTAGGCCTGACTTTGGCGGACCCTGATACTTTAACCGACAAACCAGATTAGTTCAAAAGCCAGGCCTGGTCTTTTGCTAGGTTTTTGTACTGCAATCAGGTTTGGCGGACCACGACACTTGTGAAAAGGCAGACTGGGCAAGGACTTGTCTAGCTTGGCCTCTAGCTTGGCCCGGAAAAATTTGTTTTGGAAAACTAAATCAAATTGTTGATCGTTTTTAGGTTCGAATCGTCTGCCAATCTGAGCACACCTACCTGTACACGGCAGCGTTGTTGGAGGTGGGATTTTGATTGATTTGAATTTAATTTTGATGCGAAAAACATATTAGGCTGTCCAGAAACTCTTTTCGTACCTACGTTTAAGCTAAGGCACAAAAAAAAGAATTTTCGAGGGATAATGAAATATAGAGGAGCCGTTTTTTCTATTAGAATATTTACGGTAAACCCAAAACCGTTTTTAACACTATATTGAAAACAACAAAAACCATCTCTTCCCTAGCACAGATCGTTCTAGGTTTTATCTCGTGAAGTGAATGGAATCGATTCGGCCGCTTGTCACCACATTCTTCAAACTCTTCGCTCAACACTTAAAGGTTTACCCATCCAGTTTACTATTATCATTATACCTATGCAGATTGTAAATCTTAAATCTAGGACATGAGCAAGAAACGACTGCTTTCCGATGCGCCATGTTACATACAGCTGAAGATCAGGTGGAGAATGTTTTGGGAAAAACTTGACACGTGTGAGATAACTTGGATAAACAGGGTTGTTCTAAATGAGCCTATAAGCAAGGTCTATCAAGGCCGGATCAGAAAGCAGATACATGTCCAGAGGCTTCTGGGATTGCTATGGAATTTTTGTGGATAAGGCCTACAACAAAACCTGGCTCTGGTCATGCCTGGCCATGCCTGGCCATGCCTGGCCTGGCTCCCATAAAATTGCATGTAGAGTAGCTCTGCTTAGACTGGATCCGAGTTAAAGTTTGACACATTACCAGTTTGACAGTTGACACGTTTGTATTTTGTCCACCAACTCTAGAAGCCAAACCTTGGTCTGAAAACAAATTGAGCTTGGTTTGAACAAAACATTTTTAGGTAGCAAGTCACGTTGTCCAAGCACTCTTGACGATGACGAGCAAGCAAGAGTTGAATCCAGCCGATATTTCGCATATCTATCAGGTATTTGAATGAAATTATATGTAAATTAAAATAAATAGCTCTTGAATTTCTTAAAGTTTCATTTATTTAAAACGAAAATCTTTAGCAATACATTTTGCCACATCCGCCGCCAGCCGAAGTGATCCGGGATCCGCTCTTCATTGAAATGCTCATTGATTCGTTATTCCATTGTGATGGATCAAAAGTAAGTTGTTTAAAATTGAAAAAAGTATACAGTGATTTAGAGATTATCTAGATAATTCCAGGATTTAAAAATTTCAGGTAAACATGGAGCATCGCGAGAAATACATCTATCTACTTGCCTACGCCTCGTCAGTTTTTGAGTCCTACAAGAATAAACGGAGAAATGTGAGTGTTGAGGATAATTTGGTTCTCATCGAAAGGTTTTTTTTGACAAAATACGGGTCTTTTCGTTGGGCTGTGCAAAACCCAAAGCCAATTCAATTCTCTTCGACTTTCCTTGGGACAAAGGGTTAAAATAAACTCCGCCAATAGAAGCTATGACCCTAAAAACCCCGAGGCACAAATTTTTAACATTAAATCTCATTTGGGAATCATTTACAGGACAAAAGAAAAACACCCTGTAAAGTGACTGGCGAGGTGTTCTTTGTGCGGCCACGTAATCGCTCGTGATCTGGCACACGCCTCTGGTACAGATGTTCCCGAACATCAGCCACCTCCAGCCACCTTCAGCCACCTCCGGCCACCTCCAGCCACCTCCAGTACTTTTTTAGTCCCTCCTTGTTTTTGATTGCTTTTCAAAAATCTCCCCATTCTTTGCTTCCGACACCTAGCTCTTTGTGGCTTCACCGCTTTGTGCGGCACTATGCTTGAATTTTTGAGATCAATTTTTGCCTCATAATGGCATTATTTTTGCTTCAGCCTCTACATCCTGCTAAACCAAAACTAACTAAAATACTCATGGTTGAAACTGTCCCAAGAAAGGTCCCAAGAGAATCGAATTGGCTTTGGGTTTTGTATATGATAGCTTTTCACAATGAAAATGAATGAAATCCACAATGAAAAGACCCGGATTTCCGAGAAGAATCGATAATTTTAGGATAGTTTATTTAAAATTTCATTTACAAATTTCCAATGTACTATGTGATTTCAGCAAACTCGAGTCGAATTGGACGTGACGAGATCGGCGATCGAGCGAGCGACGAGTTTAATCGAGAATCTCGATGAGGTGCTCTCCGAGCTGCCCGATTTGTTGAGGTAATACAAAATTCTAGAAAATTAAATACAAATAAGTAGGATTGCTTTTTCAAAGACTTTTTTTTCAGGCCAATTCAGTTCTGACCTGGCTTTACAGTAAAAGGACTTCTTCTGGTTCTTCTGGAACCAAATCTCTAGAGAAAAGGAATCAAAAATCTAGAGGAAAGGAACCAAAAATCTAGAGAAAAGGAAGCCAGAGAAGCCAGAAGATCTGGCTTTGCCCTAGGGCTAGGTTCAAGCATTTTGGATGTAACTAACTACCCAAAGCAATTTCAGAGAGGCTCGAGTACCGGTAGTGGCCACCGGATTGCTCTACTTTGCCGAAACCTATCTCCTATCTGAATCAAGAATTGGAGATCTTCCAGTGTGGCCTTTTGTCCTTATCGATCAAACAGCTTCCCTTCATCCAAATCTTCACTCAACCGCTTTCACCCTTTGCACAAAACTCTACGAGAAAGTCTCGAAACAACCCGAAGCTGCTGAGGTACTGTATATTTTGGAAATTTTCTGACAAAAGCTAAAAGCTTGATTTCTGTTAGCCAAAAGCTTGATTTCTAGGTGATAATGGAAAGACAACGACTTCTTGTTGATCGTTTCATTCATCTCTTCAGCATCGGATTCGCGATTCCTGTGCTTGAAAAAGTTAATTCTATTGAAGATCCGTTAACTCAAAGCTTTTAGATTCATAAAATGTATCGAGATGCATTGATTGACTCGAGTCTTGTGAGATATTTCTCGATAGAGGCGAGTTTGCGAAAGAAATTGAAAGCAGTACACGTGTTTTCTAAATGATGCGCTAAGAACAAGCTACCGCAACAGCCAGAATATGGCAGCGGTTGAAGTACGAGAAGATCTGGAGTACGATAGCAGCTGTAGTAAAGTAGCCTGGAGTATGACAGTTTGGGTACGGTAGGAAAAGGAGTACGGTAGCAGCTGTAGCCTGGTACGCTGAGTACGGTAGCCTTGGGTACTGTAGAAGAAAGTATGGTACAATATGGAAGACAGTAGCAATCGGATATCCGACTCTGTCTCTTATTGTACTACTACTGTACTTCAGGGTATCAGAACCAGTACGGTAGCGGCTGAAACGGTATCCGCCAGCTACCGTTCTCCGTCTCCTATAGTACGTCTCCTATAGTACTCTCCTATAGCTACTACCGTACTCTGGGCATTTCGTACTTTGAGCACGGTGACTTTTAACTAGTTTCCAATAACTAAATTGTTCAAAATCGTTGCTCAATCCAATCAATCAAATTTCCAGGTGTTGGAGATTGTTTCTCCTCCTTATTCAAAAATCCTGTCGAATCTTCTCATTCAATTGGTGAGCGATGAAGAGATTTTTGAGGTTTCTTTACGAGAAAAACACCCGATTGTCTCCGAATTCATTGCACATTATCAAAGTGGACAGAAAAATTGAAAAAAAAAATGGTTTTTGTTTGTACAGTGAAAATAAAGAATTTTGGAGCTGAATTGTCTGCGTTTAGTAAGGCAAAAAAGAAACTTTTTTAAAACAAAATTGAAATTGAAATTAGCAATCATTTCTCATTTCTAAAATAGCAATTAGTGCAGCTTTTGCCTTTCTTGCATTGAAAATTGTACCAAAAACGACGCAGCTGAATTGAACACCAGTAAAAACCCACAATAAACCAGGATATAAGTTTTTTTAGAACTATAGCAGGGAGTACGTAATTTGAGCCACTTTTAGTGGACTAGCCTCGATGATAAGCTAATAGTAAACCAGAAAGGGTATGCTTTGCCGAGCACAAAGTACACATCCAGACATTTTGAATGAGTGTCCCGCTTTGAAGGCCTTTGGTAATATTATTGTTATTGGCTTTCGTGGCTTACATATTATATCAACCTCAGGCTTTATATTATATCAACCTCAGGCTTTATACTTCTGGCTTTCATATGATATCAAAAATATTACTTTGAGTGGGAGCCCACGGTTCTAAAGACCCAGATATTTCCTTCTTTCTTTCTTTTTTTTCCTTTCTTCTTCCTCCATGTCTTTCCTTCTTTCTCTTGGCAAGTTAGTATTTCCTAATTATATATGTTGTGTCCGATTTAGATTTCCGTCCGATTTAGATTCAATCTAAATCGGACGTCCGATTTAGATTGAACTTATCGCGATTTAGATTACAGTCTATATCGGACGTCCGATTTAGACTCAATCTAAATCGGACGTCTTATATAGATTGAACAATAATATAAACATGCTTAATACATGTTCTTAAGCGTTTTCTGTAGTTTTCTGCATTTTTCAAAGGTCTGTTATTGTCTTTTTCTGAAAAGAAAACCCAACTATGAAATAATCAATAAAAGACCTTTGAAAAATGCAGAAAACTACAGAAAACGCTTAAGAACATATACTAAACATGTTTATATTATTGTTCAATCTATATAAGATTTAGATTGAATCTAAATCGGACGTCCGATATAGACTGTAATCTAAATCGGACGTCCGCGATAAGTTCAATCTAAATCGGACGTCCTATTTAGATTGAATCTAAATCGGACGGAAATCTAAATCGGACACAACATATATATATATATTTGCTTTATTCAGGGGACGAATAGAAGCGAATCAGATAATCATAACCGCATATAACATATTGCTACAATACTTTCACAAAAAAGAAAGAAAAGTAAGACTACAAGAAAAGTACAGTAAGGCTACAGTTAGGAGACATAGGTACAAAAAAGATTAAATATAGGGCAGATTTGACATGGCAATAAGATCTAATTCGTTTACAGATACTTTCAATTTTGCTACAGACGAGAAGATACCAGACGGGAGCTATTCCAAGTCCAAGACGAGAGCTTATTCCAAGTTCAAGACCGAAGCTCATTCAAACCCTACTAACATGGTTCGCAAAAGAACGATAAATGGAAAGATGATGGGGATGAGAGCTGACCGAAATTTGATAAGGATGACTACGTGTACTTCTAGAAATTTCCACAATTTTCAAGAGGCTTTGAAATTCTGGATGCGACTTAGGGTGGAAAAGAGTTTTATAACCAAAAAATAAGATCAAAGTAAATACGGCGATATAAAAGGGGTTTTGAAATCAAAAACTATAAGTCTAGTCTCATAATTTGGAATAAGAGAAGAAGGGAAACGACGAGTGTATGCTTTTTTAGTGAAACGCCGTCGGACATTTTGAACCAAGGTGATAAGTTTCTTAATGGAAGGTGATGCTAAGGTGACATACGATGGTGGCATACCCGGCAAAGGCCGGCAATAGGTTATAAAAGTGCGATAAGTCGCGAATTTAGAGAAACAAATGGCGCCAAGTATTATGTTAGAAATTCTAGAAGCCTTTTTGCATATGTAGTTTATGTGAAAATTTAAGTTAAAGATAGAAGACATAAAAGGTAATTTAACCGGTATGTTTAACCGTCATTTAAATTCAATTTAACCGGTACACATAAATTTTGCCAAACTATGAAACCATAGAGAACTTAAATTTTAGCAAAGCTACGGACTTTAATGATTTTGCTGACTTTGAGGCTAGATTTCTTGTGTTTACGAAGCCATTGAAAAAACGGAGAAAGGGGGATGAAACTACAGGGTCGACGAAAATTGGCGCTAGGTTTTTGACTTGTATGTTTGGATGACTTTTTGATGATGCCGGATTCATCAAAACCTATTCAATCCACTAAAAATATATATAACATAAAAAGTTGGGCGGTATTGGTGAAGAATTCAACCTCAATGTTTAAAAATATTCCTTCAAAGCTGTTTCCGGAGAATATCGCTTACCGTATGGAGTGGAGCTTAGAGAATAATTAAAAAGTACTCGTTTTCTTGAATCATTTCCTTGTTAGTAACTTGTTGGCATTTTGT
This sequence comes from Mesorhabditis belari, assembly GCA_958450365.1. Lineage (NCBI taxonomy): Eukaryota > Metazoa > Nematoda > Chromadorea > Rhabditida > Rhabditidae > Mesorhabditis > Mesorhabditis belari. The sequence continues at coordinate 2,511,679 of CAUEEP010000724.1, read as the reverse complement.
TGTTGTTATTTTTGTTTCTATTTGTTATAAACGTTGTTAAAACTTGGATTTTTCTTTTGTTTTTAAGTTTTATTGAGTTTTTTTTGATCAAAACCTTTTGTTTTTGATCAAAATTTCTTGTTTTTATTATTCCAGTTAACTTTTTTTTTGGTAAATCCCAGTAAAACAGTAGAATCATAAAAGAAAGAAAGAAAAAACAAACAAAGAAACTAGAACTCTGATCCTGACCCATTAAAGTATGTCTTCAAGTATTTCATTTACGAAGAAAGTTTTCGTTTTTAACATCTAAATCCTTTGATTTCTGGTATACTGTATTCAAACATAATTTTCAGCTTTTTTTCGTAGCTTTAAAACTATAGCTTTAAATCACTCAATCGTTTCATCAAACACCATCAACAAACAAAAGTACTTTCACCTTCAAATCGCCTCATAATCTCGTCTGACCTTTATCGTACACATCCCCCCACCTATGTAAATATTTTTCACTCCATGTGTGTTCCAAAACGTGATGTAAGAAGAAAAAAAAGGCGCGGGATCGAATTGAGAGGCGGGGCGTCGCTCATTTCAAAATCCCCCTTTCTCTCGCCAAAAAAAGTGGCCGATATCCGTATTTTCTCCTATTTTTGGCAAGAAAAAGACGCGTCTTTGTATTTTGTATCTAAATGTTAGAGAGTACGAGAAAGAGAAAGAGGGAGAGGGAGAGAAAGAGGGAGAGAAAGAGGAAGAGAAAGAGGAAGAGGAAGAGGAAGAGAAAGAGAAAGAGAAAGAGAGATTCCTTATGTTCGGATGAACGCAACGCCCACCGCTACGCGACTTTCTTACCACCTTGCCTCTTCTTCTCTTTTGATCTCCACTCATTGAGCAAAGTGTTCGGCAAAGGAGTTGAACTTGATCGAAAAATGAGGGTAATTCAATCATCCTACTGTCATTGGTCAATCATCCTACTGAGGGTAATTGAATCCAAGGCAATTGAATCCAAGGCAATTGAATCCAAGGCAATTGAATCCAAATGCTACAGATTATAAGTTGTTATTGTCTTGGGTATCGGTGAAGAGTATTCAGTACTCTTTACATTCACTAAAAATACTGTAAATCTGGATCTCCTTTAGCACTGAAACGAGCCAAATCCCCAACATATTGATCGCTTCTCAATGAATATCTGGCAAAGCAATTGAACTTGGCAATAAAGGCAACAAAGGCAAGAAAGTGTAATATAACAAAGTTATAGACAAACATAACAAAGTTATAGACTCGGGATGTGATTTGGAAATCTCATGCAAAACTTTGAACGCTTAAAACTTTTGACAGAGTGCTTAATAGCAGAAATGGAAAGCAGATTCGGAATCAGCGTTGAATTCTGCCTCAAATAGTATATGGCTTGTGTCATTTGGCCATCACGTTCTTGAAATTTCTTTGTAAATAGAATTGTTATGGACAAATCTATAGCCTCATTCTTTTCAATGTAAAGAAATTGAACTTGGCAATCGTATGAGGATGTTGAATTGCAAAAAAAGTTACAAAAATGGAATTGAACTGAAAATAAAGCTCATTTGATTCACAATAAACGATTCACAATAAACTTTATTAGTAAAATGCATGCAATGCCTTAAAAATCACATAGACAATGCTAAAACAATGCTAAAACAATGCTAAGACAATGCTAAAACAATGCTAAAACAATGCTAAGACAATGCTAAGACAATGCTAAGACAATGCTCAAAATGCTGAGACTGCTTTTGAGCCTCAGTTTCTTGGCGTTACATGATACTGAATATTTGACATAGTGGCCTCTCTCATTTCTCCAGTTCCAGTGACAAAGTAGGAATGATTTAGTTGGCTTACTAAAACTGATTACACAGTAAATTACACTGATTACACATTTTAGGACTTGTCCTTTTATACTATTTATCAGTTTTGATCAAAGTGGCCGCCATGGCTGACTAGAGTAAAATAGAAAAGTGGATTACGGTATTCAGTCTGGATTAGGGTATTCAGTCTAGTTTAAGGTATTCGGTTAAGATTAGCTGGATTACGGTATTCAATCTAGATTAGGGTATTCAGTTAAGGGTTAGCTGGATTACGGTATTCAGTCTAGTTTAAGGCATTCAGTTAAGATTAGCTGGATTACGGTATTCAATCTAGTTTAAGGCATTCAGTTAAGATTAGCTGGATTACGGTATTCAGTCTAGTTTAAGGCATTCAGTTAAGGGTTAGCTGGATTACGGTATTCAGTCTAGTTTAAGGCATTCAGTTAAGATTAGCTGGATTACGGTATTCAGTCTAGTTTAAGGCATTCAGTTAAGATTAGCTGGATTACGGTATTCAGTCTAGTTTAAGGCATTCAGTTAAGATTAGCTGGATTACGGTATTCAATCTAGATTAGGGTATTCAGTCTAGTTTAAGGCATTCAGTTAAGATTAGCTGGATTACGGTATTCAGTCTAGTTTAAGGTATTCGGTTAAGATTAAAAGTGCCATTTTGACTATGGAAAACTTTTGACTTGACTAGCGCACTACTCTTCAAGACGATTTTTCTCTATGTTTTTATCAAAGAGTATACAAAACAAATTCCACTTTTCTTCAGTCAAATTTAATGCGGATTCTTTTAAAATCAACTATAAGTTGATTCAGCTTCTATACCTCGAGTTATAGGCCATCTAAGTTGATCAACTTTTTCAGGTAGGTAGTTCAACTTTGACACAAATTTTCTCCATGTTCTTCCACATGAGTATACAAGATAAATGGTACTTTTCTATAACCGAATTTAATGAGGATCATTTTAAAATTAACCTTAAGTCCATCTGATGATTGGAAGTCGAATTATAGAGTAAAATAGAAAAGTGCGTTAAAGTGCCATTTTGACTATAGAAAAACGGCACTTTACTACTCTTCAAGACGATTTTTCTCTATCTTTTTATCAAAGAGTATACAAAACAAATTCCACTTTTCTTTAGTCAAATTTAATGAGGATTCTTTTAAAAGCAATCACAAGTCGATTCAATTTCTATACCTCGACTTATCAAGTGTTGAACTTGATTGACTTCTGTATATAAGTAGTTCAACTTTGGTACAAATTTTCTCTATGTTTTTGCACAAAACATTGAATACACAAAATAAATTGTGCTTGCTAAAAGTCCTGTATCTTACAAGGGAATGCTCCGAACTGGGCGAACGATTTCACTACGCCGCTGAGATGCAAACGCCTATCGAGTATGGGGAACACGCTGCTCTATTTTGCCTATTGATCTTTATTGATCTTTATTTTTGCCCATTTTCAATGGTTTACAAGAAAAACGCTTACAAATTTTGGACGCCTACTACTTTTGGACGCCGGGAAATCGCATCGGAATATATGGACTCTTTCCTTCTCTTCAAACGTGGCAGGATGGTGTAAGAGGTAAGTTTACGCACTCTTAATTCCACCTTTTCTTTTTCTTGACCCTGGTTTGGATCCGGTTGCGAAAACTTGTTTTGCTTTGTTTTGCTTTCTCTTGCTAAACCTTTAAAAACACATTTTTATTTGGATTTCCAATGATAATCACAGAAAAAAAACTGCGTCAAATTGAAATCTTTTCATTATGATTGTTAGATCTTTTTTTCTTGCTATAAATAGTTGTCATTTAAATTCAAATTTACAAAAAAAAGAAGTAAATAGCTGTAAAGTCAGTGAACGAATCAGAATCAGGGTCAAGAAAAAGAAAACATGAAATTAAGAGCGTGCGCACTTACCTCTTCACCACTCTGCCACGTTTGAGGAGAAGGAAAGAGCCCATATATCACTGAGGTACGATCGTCGTCCAAGTAGTCGTCCAACTAGTCGTCCAACTAGTCGTCCAACTAGTCGTCCAACTAGTCGTCCAAGTAGTCGTCCAAGTCGTCGTCCAAGTAGTCGTCCAAGTAGTCGTCCAAGTAGTCGTCCAAGTAGTCGTCCAAGTAGTCGTCCAAGTAGTCGTCCAAAGTTGTGTTTTGCAAGTGCTTGCAAGTGTTTTTCTTATAAATCATTAAGAATGGGCAAAAAATAAAGATCAATAGGCAAAATAGAGCACCGTGTTCCCCACGTTCGATAAGCGTTTGCATCTCAGCGGGGTAGCGAAATCATCCGCTCAGTTCGGAGCATTCCCTTGTAAGATACAGGACTTTTATTTTGTATATTCATGTGCAAGAACATAGAGAAATTTGTAAATTTGTAAGCGTTCAAAATTTGTAAATCATTGAGAATGGGCAAAAATAAATAGAGCATCATGTTCCCCATGCTCGATAAGCGTTTGCATCTCAGCGACGTAGCGAAATCGTCCGAAATCGTTCGTCCAGTTCGTGCCATTCCCTTGTTAGTCGAATAGTCGAATTAGTTCAATCCCGACGGTTAGATTATTGGTTGTTTTTGTTTTCTACATTTAAGGCTTATAGGTTGTGCTTGTGTATTGTTTGTATCACATGATTCGTGTGAATAAATGTATTTTAAGGATAGGTTTCTCAAAGTATAGTACTGGGATTGCACGTTGACAACTGTTTTCAACGTTGACAACTCATTTTCAACATTGACAACTCATTTTCAACATTGACAACTCATTTTCAACGTTGACAACTCATTTTCAGATTTTCATAAAACAGCTTTTGGAGTTTTGGTTACAATTCACAAGTATTTTGGTACAAACAACTCTAGCTTACAATATTTTATCGGCTGTGTCGCCTGCAAACTTTCTTTTCCTCTGCTGTAGTAAAGGAGAGTGATGGCATAGTTTTTACAAATACTGTAAAGGCTTTCAATGTATTAGTTTCTTTTTTTGCTATTCTAAAAAACAGCTTTAAATTTTTGACTGAAATCTGTGACTGAATTTGTGACTGAATTTGTGACTGACTGTGAATGAAATCGAGAAACATTAGGCCATTTAACAAAATCACAATTACTCATAATCATAATCCAATTTTCCATTATTATGAACTATCGCAATCTCCTCAAAGCTCAAAATTTTGCACTAAGCACAAAAGGATTTCAAAAATCAAATTTGAACATTCGAACAAGACGGAACTCCGGTCAAGAAAGCCAAGAAATAAAGCCAAGAAAGTCCAAGCTTTGCAAAGTTTGTTGATGTTGTTGTGAAGTTTCCCGATTTCATCTCGTTTTCTAGATGGCCAGCCGGCTCGCCGGATCTGAATCCGATAAATTATTATGTCTTGTTCATTCTTGAGACAGAAGCTTGCTTAAAACTGCATAAAAATGTTGAAAGCTGGGAAAAAGAGTCGTCTAAAATCCTGGAATGAACTCGATGATGCTCACTTAGTCGTTTCCAACGCTTGACATCGTGCTCGGCTAAAAATGGTGATCGCTTTGAATTTAATTGTTAATTTGTTGTTCATTGATGTCAAATAAAGATTTCAAAATAAAAGTTTGCTTTCTAGAGTTAATTTTGTTTACTTAGAAAGCTTTATATCTACTTAGAAAGCTTTATATCTACCTAGAAAGCTTTATATCCACTTAAAAAGCTTTATATCTACCTAGAAAGCTTCCTATCTACCTAGAAAGCTTTATATCCACTTAAAAAGCTTTATATCCACTTAAAAAGCTTTATATCTACCTAGAAAGCTTCCTATCTACCTAGAAAGCTTTATATCTACCTAGAAAGCTTTATATCTACCTAGAAAGCTTTATATCTACCTAGAAAGCTTCCTATCTACCTAAAAAGCTTTCTATCTACCTAGAAAAGCTTTCTATCTACCTAGAAAGCTTCCTATCTACCTAGAAAGCTTTCTATCTACCTAAAAAGCTTTCTATCTACCTAAAAAGCTTTCTATCTACCTAAAAAGCTTTCTATCTACCTAAAAAGCTTTCTATCTACTTACAAAGCTTCATATCTACCTAGAAAGCTTTCTACAGCTTCTTGACACCGTGCTCGGCTAAAAATGGTGATAGCTTTGAATTTGATTGTTAATTTGTTGTTCATTGATGCCAAATAAAGATTTTAAAATAAAAGTTTGCTTTCTAGAGTTTAATTTTGTTTACTTAGAAAGCCTTCCATCTACTTAGAAAACTTTTTATTTGCATCTACTGTTCACAATCGACTCGATTTATGCTCATGTTTCTAAAATCTATCAATCCTTCTGAATTCATTGAACAAACCTATAAATCTCTTTGTTATTTCCCACTAAAAGAAAGCAAAAGACTCCTTATGTTCATGACCGGATCGCGAGCCGCATCGCTTTCCCCCAGCAGCTCCTCCAAATGTGGGGAGAGAGTGAAGAGAAGAGAGCATTTCGCAGAGAACTCAGAGAAATTTTGGGTTGCTTTGTTGATTGAGAGAGAAGAAGAGAAAAGAGAAGAGAAGAGAAATTAAGAGATGCACAAAAGAAGAAGAAAAGGCGGATGAAATGCAAAAGAAGAAATCGACGGGTTCTTTTCTTTTTTTTTCGTTCACCTCGCACTCTCTTCTCATCGAACTGGATATATCGAATATGGCCTTTCATTCATTGTTTTCCCTCGTGTCAGATTAACTTTACGAAATGCGGCATTTGTTTACAAGTTTATTTTCTTTTAAAGCAAAGTTTCAGTCTTATATTTTCTTACATTTGCTTACATTTGGCTTACATTTCTTTCAAGTGCTTTAAACAATTTCTCTTTTGAATGATGAAGCTTGAACTTGAAGCTTTTCTTTTCAGTTTTCTCGTGTCTAAGGCATTTATTCTTCGCCTATTGCTAACGAATTTCAGAGAAATTACGCAAAAACAGCATATAACCATTCGAAAATCTTGATTGAATGTCGAATTTTGTTAGTTTTGCGAATTTTTTTCATTTCTTGAATGTCTAAATTTGATACGGCATCTTTTGATTGATGTAAAATGCTAATTTTGATCACATTTTGATCACATTTTGATCACATTTTGATTTTGATATTATTATCTATTAGAATTGTAATTGTTTCTTGTTTGTTTGTTTGTTGTTGAATTGTTTTTTATTGATTATAGATTCTTTTCAGATAGAATTCTTTTCATTTCTTTATTACTAGCATATTAAATTACTAGTTTCTTTATTACTACTATCTTTATTACTAGCATCTTTTTGCCTACAAATTTCCAGGGTTTAAATGTAAAGTAAATGTAGATCTAAATGTAGATTTAAATGTAGATTTAAATGGAGATTTAAATGGAGATTTAAATGTAAACTAACTGTAAATTTAAATGTAGGTTTAAATGTAGATTTAAATATAGATTCAATTGTAAACTACATAGATTTAAATGCAGGTTTAAATGTAGGCTTAAATGTAGGTTTAAATGTAGGTTTAAATGTAGATTTAAATATAGATTCAATTGTAAACTAAATAGATTTAAATGTAGATTTAAATGTAGGTTTAAATAATAATAATACTTTATTCAAACGATAAAGTGAAAGAAATCATAGAGAAATGCACAGTGATACTTAATCATACAATACATACTGAAATCAATAAGCCAATTACTTACGGCAAAGAGCCACTAGATCTAAAGCATCGATACGTTTCTTGAATATGAAAAGCGACTGAATTTCTCGTATGTCGTTTGGGAGCAAGTTCCATAATCTAGCGGCTCTAACGGGAAATGAATTTGATAAAGAGGCATTGGAAGCAACGGGAATTTGCAAAAGGAATGAGCCACTTCTGGGCCCTGACCGCGGTTTAAATTTGAAAAAGTCTATAAACAAAGGGCTAATTAGGTTTAAATGTAGGTTTAAATGTAGGTTTAAATGTAGATTTAAATGTAGGTCGAAATGTAAACTAAATATGGATTTAAATGTGGATTTAAATCTAAATTTGAATGCGATGCAAAAGAGAGATTAGCATAACTAGATTTGCATATCATTTTGATTTTTTCTTTGATTGTTAACTTAGGCATTTAGACATTAAGCGGATAAAAATCCATTAAGGATTTGAAGTTAAATGCTAACTTCTGCTAATTTCTGCTAATTCATGCAATTTAGACAAACATTATTGCAAATTTACATGAAATTTGTGGGCAAAAGACTGTTTAAAGTTAAACAAATTTGCTTAAAGAGTACTTTAAGAGTACTTTAAGAGTACTTTAAGAGTACTTTAGGAGTACTTTAAGCAAATTTGCTGGCAAACAATGCTGCAAGCAATTTGCTGGCACTTTATGCAAACATTATGCAAACTTTATGCAAACATTATGCAAATTAACATGAAATTCTACAAAAGATGTCCTTTATGCAAATTTCCATCCTTAAATCCTTCCAAAAAGCACAAAAAATGATAAAATTTTCTATTCAGATACGTGACAAAGTGATGCTGAAAGGGTAAAGCGGAGGATGAGTTATGAAGCGGTTCTTGTGCAGGTTTTCGTTTTAAAACACTTTTTTTTTGAGTCATTTACGTTTATGCATAGCTTCTTTTTGATTTACATATCTAGATTTTCGAATTTCGAAGTCTTAAACGCAAACTAAACCAATATTTTCAGCTAGAACCCGGCGCACAAGAAGGCCAACCGGATGTGCAGACGACATTTCGTAAGTTATCAGTTTGAAAAGGGATTTAAAATTGTTTAAATATTAAAATACGATTAAAATACTATCAAAATACTATTAAAATACTTCTAAAATATGCAAAATATCTGGAATTTTTCCATCTAGGCATGCTGATTCGACCATCGAGCGCCGGCGCCTCGTCGAATATCGTAAGTCTCAAAAATTGACTTAACTTTTGATCCACAATTTGCTTATGATAAATATATATTAGATAAGATGGGCCTTGTATAGTTTTCCATAATTTTTCGAAAGAATCCGGGTATTTTGAAAAATCTGGGCATTTTGAAAAAATCCGGGTTTTTCAACGGGTCGTCACACTTTGAAGGCCTATAACTTCGCCCAGAGACCATATTTTTGTTAACTTTTTATAGCATTGTACAGAGGACATTTCAGGCTTCCAAATGATACCAAATAGAGCTTGATTGGGCTTTCCATTCCCATACCAACAAGGCGACATGACACTCGAGTTGGAAATGCCTTATTTGCTCAGAGTTGGCTCTGATTTTCCTTGACTAGATTATCCAATTAAGCTCTATTTAATATCAATTGAAAGCCTGAAATTTTCTCTATACAATGATATAAAAAGTTAGCAAAAATATGGTCTCTGGGCGAAGTTATAGGCCTTCAAAGGGTGACGATCCGTTGAAAAACCCGGATTTTTTCAAAATACCCGACTTCTTTCAATGGATTCTTTTAAAATACCCGGAAATTACGCAAGAGCTGATAATATTTAGATATAAATATTTGTTAGATCATAAAGTTTAGAATGCAAATCCGACCACCGTCTCGGCATCGACAAACCCGATGCCGACGACGAATGGAGCAGCGGCGCCGAGATTTCAACTTTATGCCATTAATGCCCCGCAAATCCCATATACGCCAGGTTTGCTATTAAAGTAGATCTATTTTTTAGCTAATTAACTTATAGCTAATTGCATATAGCTAATTGTAAGTTATAGAGATAAGCCTTAAAAACAGTTTTATGCAAGAGCTATGAATGAACAAGAGGTAACTACTCGAAATCTTTGCCCATTCTTATTGTTAGCTCGAATTTGATTCAGAAAAAATACCAAGCTACATCTTTTTTATGCAATCTTTAGGCTATTTCCTTTTTTTCTTTTCTCTGATGCTTTCTTTTATGCGCAGTATGCCTAAGGTTTAAGGAGAACAAGATATTCAGTCATAGCTTTAGAATAAAGGAGGATAGATAAGCTTGAACGCAGAACAACCACAATAAAGCCACTATTTCTTCATCGTATCTTTATGATTCTCTATCCTAATCATAGTATCTAATAACAGTCTATTGCAGTTCATTGCTTTCAAAAGTAATGAACTTTTCCAGGTCCAAATGCCAGTCTACCACCAGTGCCTGCGGCTCGATCCTCAGGGCCGACAAAACTCGTTTTTCGCGGATCTGGTGCACCGAAGGTAAAAAGAAACTTGTAAAACGAAACTGTCACAAAGCGGGGATATTCTTAAATCTTAGTCTTATGTCATAGATAAAAATCTATTAGTAAAAAAGTTAGATTGGACAAATTTTCCCATTTCACTTTACTTTTACGAAAATCTTAGACATTAAAACGTTAAAATCAAGATTTTTCTATATGTTAGTAATAAAGAAATGAAAAGAATTATATAATAAATAAAAAAAGCTACAATTCTATTTAGATAATAATAAATATTCTTATAGAAGAGTCCCCTATCCGAGCGTTGCATAGTCTAAAGTTTACTCTCTAAACAAACGCTCATATCTTAACACCAGTACTTTTGTTGCTGTGCGCTTTGGTATCAAATTAAAGTAGAGAAAATGGGTGATTTTTTGAGATATAAAACATCTTTTTAACTTTAACCAGCGCCTTAAAAAAAATGATTGAAAAATGATGAAAAATCTTTTTTGCCACTTTTCAATAATTTTTTCTAAGCGCTGGTTAATGCTAAAAATATGTGTTATATCTGAAAAAATCACCCATTTTCTCTACTTTAATTAGATATCTAAGCGCGCAGAAAAAAACGTACTAGTGTCAAGATATCAGTGCTTGTTTGAGAGTAAACTTTGACTAAGCGCCCATTGGGTTGTTTTTAAAACTAAGTTTCGCTCAGAATTTTGCGTGGAATCCGATCCCCTAGGCCTCGTAGTCAAAATCCCTACCCCTATAGGAGCGTCGCGTCGTCAAAGGCCCCTCTATTAGAGTTTTTATGGTAGCCAAGAAACCCTGCAAGAGTAAATTTCGACTTTTTCATTTGACTTTTCATTTTCATTTGACTTTTTGACTTTTTGACTGATCTGTTTTTCACGAGTAACATGTTTTCTAAAAGATGGGTTGTTTTGAAACTTGTAGTCAGATTTAAGCTATAATCTAAACACTAAAAAACATCTTTAGCTACTAAAAACCATATCTAAATACTAAAAAAACATATCTAGATACTAAAAACATCTTTAGATATTAAAAAAACAGATCTAAACACTAAAAAGCCTATCTAAACACTAAAGAAACATATCTAGATACTAAAAAACAGAACTAAATAAAAAAAAGCTACACTTCTAATAGATAATAATAAATCTTCTTATAGAATCCGAGCGTTGCATAGTCTAAAGTTTACTCTTTAAACAAACGCTCATATCTTGACACCAGTACTTTTGTTTCTGCGCGCTTTGGTATCAAATTAAAGTAGAGAAAATGGGTGATTTTTTCAGATATAACACATTTTTTTAACTTTAACCAGCGCCTTAAAAAAATGATTGAAAATAGGCAAAAATCGACTCTTTTTCCCACTTTTTAATCATTTTGTTTGAGCTTGAGAACTGTTTGAAATTAGCATTGAGTCAAGCTACGAGACCTAGCGCATCGGATTCTACGCAAAATTCTGAGCAAAACACAGTTCTAAGACCCAATGAGCCCAACCCAATGAGCTCTTTAACCAGTGTAAAAATTGGGAAAATTGGGAGCGCGAAAAATCTTTTGAAAATCGGAGCTCTCTCTATTAAAGCCTTCCCTCGTCGCCTTACTAACGTGGCCGGTTGGCCTAGTGGTTATTGTGCTCGATTTCAAAGCGTTCGGCGCTGGTTCGGACCCTCTCACGGTCAATCAAGGTCAATCAATCAACGTGTTTGCTTTTTTTGGATTAGAATATTTTTTTAGTAATTTGAGGGTTTTTATGAACAATTTATTCACACATAGTTTTAAAAGCGTCAACTAAATTCTATATTAGTTAGTATGAGCTGTTCTTTAAGCTGTCCGGTGTTGAGGGTATGAGCTGATCTTTAAGCTGTTCAGTGTTGAGGGTATGAGCTGTTCTTTAAGCGTAAATTTACGCGACGCTCCTATAGGCGGGCTTCTATTAGAATCCATTAGAAGGGCTTCTATTTAGGGTATCTTTATTTGTGTTATGCAAATTTTTAGAACCTGATAAAAGTGGGCGAAGTGCCGGTGACGATCGCGCGAAACATGTTACAGAATGGGGCGTATGCTTTTAAAAACGGACAACTGCCCGTTACAACGGTGAGATTTTAAAATTCATAAACTTTTAATAGATTCATAATGATTAATAGTGATATTTTTTCTTAGATAAACCCCCAAATGATCATTGCAAATCCGGCGATGAAAGCGGTAACAACGGCACCGAAACAACAACAACAACAACAACAACAACAACAACAACAACAACAACAACAACAACAGGTTTAGATTCTCAAAAAAGCAAGTGACTGCACTTTTTGTTCAAAAAGCGTTAAACACGCTTTCTGGTGTACTTAAATCTTCGTCTACTACCAAATCCTTTTGGGAATTGCAATTTGAGTGTGCTAGGAAGTGTTTTTTCTATTTTTGAGCAGAGAAAATACTGTCAAAGAAGGAAAATAAGCGAAAATTGTTAAAAAACCAAAATTGGTTCACCGTAAACTTTTGCTTTGAGTGCTTTGAGCTTTGTGCTTGTGCTCAAGCAAAAAAGCTTCAGCTCATCTTGCTTTAAACACACTCTTTCTGGTGCATTAAAGGCTTCTTTCTTTTCTTCTTTCTCTTCTTCTTTCTTTTATTCTTCTTTATTGACTATTTCTATAAGAAAATGACGAATTAAGTCCACTAGAAAGAGTTTGTTTTCAATTTTTTGTTTAGTTTTTGTTTAGTTTTTGGTTCAGTTTTCAAAAGGTTCAGTTTTTGTAAAGGTTTAGCGAAAAGTTTTGACTACGAGGCCTAGTGGATCGGATTCCACGCAAAATTCTGAGCAAAACTCAGCTTTAAAATCACCCCAATGGGCGCTTTGACGTTTAGTGGTGTGCTTTCTGTTCTCGGAAACACACTGCTAGTGTCCAAGCCACTCCTAGTGTACTGAATTCTTTTGTTTTTCTTTTGCTGCTAACTTGTTTTTGGTTTTTTGAGAGTACGCCGAAGAAATTTACCAAAAAATGAGCACACAAAGTCCAAGCAAAAAAAATCATTCGTTTCTTGTAATTAGTTCTTCAAAAAATTTCTTTATTAACTTACCAACGTATCTATTTAAATCTATATTTAGTTTACATTTCGACCTACATTTAAATCTACATTTAAACCTACATTTAAACCTACATTTAAACCTACATTTAAACCTAATTAGCCCTTTGTTTATAGACTTTTTCAAATTTAAACCGCGGTCAGGGCCCAGAAGTGGCTCATAGCCGCTAGATTATGGAACTTGCTCCCAAACGACATACGAGAAATTCAGTCGCTTTTCATATTCAAGAAACGTATCGATGCTTTAGATCTAGTGGCTCTTTGCCGTAAGTAATTGGCTTATTGATTTCAGTATGTTTTGTATGATTAAGTATCACTGTGCATTTCTCTATGATTTCTTTCACTTTATCGTTCGAATAAAGTATTATTATTATTACCGTAAATACTGTAATAGTACCCCACCCCCATAATGACGGTGCGGAGCGTTGCGTAGTCTAGCTTTGAACGAGTTTTTCTCGACACTGGTTTATGCTACGACGCGCGTTTAGGTATCAAAAAATAACCCTGAATTTCAGCTTTCATTTGATACCAAAGACGCGTTTTTTGAAAGCAGGGACGCTTTGAAAAAAAATGAAATACCAAAAAAACTTTTGCGACTACGCGACTGTACGAGAGGGGTGGGGTACTATTACAGTATTTACGGTAGGGAAAAGCACGAAATTGAAGATAAACTTTTGCCTTGACAGCTGCTAAATGCTAGAAGTTGTTCCAAGAAAAGCAAAAAGAAAAACAAGAACCTATATCATAGACCAAACCCTGATCAGATTCAAATTCAAATTTCTCATACGCGATTCTATAAAGTACACTAGTTCAGACAAAAGCTCATCTTGAGTTTGTCCCTTTTCCTTTTGCCTTTTCCTAGTTAGCTCATCATTTTCCCAATTTAGATCCGCTATCAAGTGGGCGGTCGATCGGCGTGGGTTGGAATGAATGGCAATGGTGGAATCGATCTGTCGACCACTCCCGATTCGGGAATCCAATCTGTGCCCGGCACTCCAAATGCCGAGGTTCTCTCTCCTCCAACAACTGTCAGTCCTTTCTTTTACCCTTTTCTTTTACCCTTTCTCTGAATTTCTGACAATTTGAATTTAGGAATTGTTGAACAGCTTCTCCGAGGATATCAGTGAAGAGAACGAGTCTTTTGACGATATGCCACTTTTGATCCCAGCGAATCAAGAAGAGAATTTGGTGAGAATCAAGAAGAGAATGAGAATGAGAATGAGAATCAAGAAGAGAATGAGAATGAGAATCAAGAAGAGAATGAGAATGAGAGTCAAGAAGAGAATGTTCTGGAAACGGAGTCTATTTCTAGATAGACAGACAAATCTATTTCTGGTCCCATTCAAATCTAGAGGCTTACTTACAACCAACAAGTTCTACAGTCAAGACTAAGTTCTGCTGATCCTCCAAGAAAAACTTTTGATATGAATAGTTGAGAAATACTAACTTCAAGCTAAAAATGAACTAGAAATAAAGCCTGAATCAGAAGCTGGCTTTCTTGGCCTAAATCAGAAGCTGGCTTGCTTGGCCTAAATCAGAAGCTGGCTTGCTTGGCCTGAATCAGAAGCTGGCTTGCTTGGCCTGGATCAGAAGCTGACCAGTTTGTTGACAAACTTGTTCAAAAGATTTGAACGGAGTTAGCTCTCATTGACTATTAGCCGAGTTTTGGTTTTAATAGAAAGCAATGCTTATTGTCGTTTACCTTTAATGCTTACCATTGGAGAAGCTAAATGTTAGCCTAAACCAATTGGCTTGTTTGATCTGTTGATCCCAAGAACAATAAACAAATGAGAAGCAGAGAAGCAAGTCGGTGTCGAAGGCAGAAGTTAGCAGAGCTTAGCAGAGCTTAACAGAGCTTAGCAGAGCTTAACAGAAGTTAGCTCTTACTGTCAAAAGCAGAAGTTATCTTTTGCCATCCAAAAAAGTGGGGTTGATTTGACAGGCGAACTCCTAGCTCTAAGAACAATAATCCAATCGCTTGGCTGGCCTAAATCATGGCAAATGACAAACAGTGAAGATAATTCTCAACTTTTTCAGTTATCGTTGTTGAGCGAGAGCCTCCCACAACAAATGAGCTCACGGAGTGTCGATGATTCAGGTATAATTTAGCATTTAAACAATCATATACAAGTAAATACGTAGTATCAAATGAACAATCATATAAAAGTACATGTTCAAGAGCTAAACTAGCATCTAGACTCTAAATTTTATGACTTTTATCAAACTGTTCTGACTGTTCTGCTATGACTGTTATGACTGTTCCTGGACAAATCGTAAACAAATCAAATCTTTAGTCGAATCGGCAGTTCACGGCTCCGAGTGTGAGCAACCGACGAGCGGTCCCTCGTCACATCATTCAATAAACATCTCACCGAATATGGATCCACAGGAAATCGCTGAGATCATTGCTCAGGTGAATATTTTCATATCAGTCAGATAAAAGTCGTTAAAGTTTTATCGGATTTGGTATCTAGAAGCATAAATTTATGTATTGGGTTTTCCAGTTATGAATGCGTTTTGCTATTTACTATTTTGTAAATTTCTCAAGACATCGAACAGATGTATATGAGTGTTATATATCATTCGAAAGCTGAACATCTCCTCTACATTTTGGAATAAAAAAGTTTTTGAATTCATGCAACTTTTTGGGAAATTGACTGAACAAAGGGAGAGGTGGTTTTCGAAAAAAAATCCACTTCAGCTTAGCTATTCCTCAAGTTTTTTAGTGTAAAATAACCGCCCAGAAAAGAAAAGATGCTCTGAAATTGTTGTATTTAAAAAAAGTTGTATTAATATATCTATTGGCCAAACATCAAACGGTTAACTCAATTTGAGCGGAGCCAAAACTTGATCCAAAGGCACCGAGAGCTGGCTCTGAGCCCTGAGAGCTGGCTCTGAGCCCTGAGAGCTGGCTCTGAGTCCTGAGAGCTGGCTCTGAGGCCTGAGAGCTGGCTCTGAGGCCTGAGAGCTGGCTCTGAGGCCTGAGAGCTGGCTCTGAGGCCTGAGAGCTGGCTCTGAGTCTTGAGAGCTGGTTCTGAGTCTTGAGAGCTGGCTCTGAGTCCTGAGAGCCAAAACTTGATCCATTTTTTGGCCACCTCTTCTTCTGTGCCATCAATTTGCCCAAAAGCTGAACAAATTCAAAAACTTTTCATATCAAAATGTAGAGGAGATCTTCAGCTTTCGAATAAGACTCATCTATATCTTTTTCTTGATTTCGGTATCTTGAGAAATTTATAAAATAGTAAAAAACGCCGATTCATAACTGGACAACCCAATAGAAGCATAAATTTATGTAGAGCTCTAGCTAAAACGTCAATTTTGATCTTTTATAAACGATTTCACAACAAATTTCTAGAGAATGGACCCAGAAAAGGTGAAAACCCTGACGAATCTGATGCGAAAAAAAGCAAAGCTTGTCTCGAAGGTAAGTCAAAAGCAAAACTGTTTAAAACAAAAGCAAAACTGTTTAAAACAAAAGCAAAACTGTTTAAAACAAAAGCAAAACTGTTTAAAACAAAAGCAAAACCGTTGAAAATGTAATCGTTTCTTTGTTTTCAAATAGATTCTATTTATTTCTATATTTGAATTTCAGGAACCTGCAAATGAGACATTCGATTGGTCGGTGAAAAAAGAGGGAAAGGGATCAATGATAGGAACGAAAAGAAGTCGACCATCGAGTGGTGGAAGTGAGGAAACGAGAAGGAGTGAAGAAGAGGGGATGGCTGCCTTCAACAAGGTATCCAGTGGATCAAGTGGATCAAAAGCAAGAAGTTCTAGCTGTAATAACAGCTAGAACTTTGAGGAAGAAACTGTAACTGTTTTACTGTAAACTGTAATCTAAACGAGAGCATTCCATTTTGATCTAATAGTCCTCAAAAGTCAAGTACAATGGGTAGAGTGTGTTCTAGATTTGTAAAAAAGGCATTACATTAGTCGAGAGTCGACTTGTAACAAAAACATCTGTCGATGCTTTTTTGCCGTAGACAATTTAAGGTTTTTCGTGTTTTTCTCAGCACCAGCTCTTTGCTTTTAACTATTTTGAATATCATTCGATGTAGAATGAAATTTCGCGTCGAATGATACCAAAATCAACTTAAAATGTAATATCCACGCAAAGTTGTTGGCTAAAAACCTAAGCCTCGCCCATTATGGACGGGACTTAACCTTTTGCCTCATAACTTTACGTGGATATTATATTTGAAGTTGATTTTGGTATCATTCGACGCGAAATTTCATTCTACATCGAATGATACTAAAATTTAGCTGATTGGATGTAAACTAGCAGTTTGACTACGGGAGTTTTCTCAAAAAGATGCATTTTAGAAAACACTTTACTCGAGAGAACTCTAAAAACGAGTGTATAAGCTATATAAATAAGCTAAAGATGCTCAAAAAGTAGAAAACTCCTAGTACACTCGCGTTTTTTTTCTTCCTCTTCTGGTACACTTGAATCTTTTTCAGATTGATGTGAAACAAGACATTGCTCAGGAGCCGCTCAGCAAAGCTCCGAAAATTGAAATACAAAAGGTTGAGTTGGAAATTTGAAAACCTAATCAAATATAATCTAATCTAATCAAATCTAATCAAATCTAATCTGATCTAATCTAATTAAATCTAATCTAATCTAATCAAATCTAATCTAATTAAATGTAATCTAATCTAGCCAAATCAAATCAAATCAAATCAAATTCAAGTTTCAGAAACGCCAACGCCAAGCGAAAAGCGTCGATCGTGAGTCGAATAGTCGGGCAGAGATTCAGAACAATGAGGATGAAGAGAAACCGTCGACGAGCAAGTGTCAAGAGGTCGACAATGAAGTGAATGATCTGGTGGGATCGGTGGAATGGAATAGGAGTGGAATACAGTGTAGAAGAGCTTTTTGGCCACAAAATATATTGTAGAAGTAAAGTGCAGACAAATAGACATAGACATTCAAAAAACTGTAGACGACAAAGCACTAGCAGCCAGAACTTGTCACTTGGCTTCTAGAGTTTGGTCTTATGTTGATTTTAAAAGTATAGAGTTTAAAAGTATAGTATAAAAGACTATAGCTATCTTCAAGATCGTTGATTGAGCTAGTTGAAAGTTTATTTTGCTATAAAGCAAGTCTATTTTGAAAAGCAAATAAGGGATAGCCTTATCAGGAAACTAGGGATAAGCTTAAGTGCTAAAATGGCAAAAATCGCCATGATGGCTGAACAAAGATGGCTGAACTTTTAAATCAATTACTATTTAAAATTTAGCCAACGCCCATCAATGAACGCATCATCGAGTACAGAAAAGCGGCAAGGTAAGACAAAGTTTGGTTTTTCAAAAAAACGTTTTCTAATTCAGAGATCAATTCAATCATTGTGTTGACGAGCTTTGGCTGAGGATTGGAGCAGAGTTGAAGAATTTGAGGATAAACGAGAAAAAGAGGTGGAACTTTTAAGAACTTTTAAGTGAAGGAACTTTTAAGAACTTTTAAGAACCACGTGAAACTATAAATAATCCAAATCCGATCCAAATATAAAACTAGAGATTGAAAATAAAACTTCAGAGAAACGCCGGCGAAAATGAACAAATTCCCGATCAGAATCAAATGGGATGAGATCGAGAAGAAGTTGAAGAGAGAAACGAAAGAGATTGAAGAGAGGTGCGATGAATTGGGATGAACAATAATCAGAATCAAATAGTTTTCAATAGTAAAACAATAGATTTCAATACAAAAACAATAGTTTTCAATAGTAAAACAATAATTTTCAATAGTAAAACAATCTATTCAATAGTTTTCAATAGTAAAACAATAGTTTTCTATACTAAAACAATAGTTTTCAATACTAGAAAAATAGTTTTCAATAGTAAAACAATAGATTTCAATAGTAAAACAATCTATTCAATAGTTTTCAATCTATCAATATAATTTGCTTTAGAAAAGCCGTGAAACAAGTTTCAATAATCATTCTCAAATAGTTTTCAATACGAAAACAATAGATTTCAATACTAAAACAGTAGTTTTCAATACTAAAACAATCGTTTTCAATAGTAAAACAATCGCTTTCAATACTAAAACAATAGATTTCAATACTAGAAAAATAGATTTCAATAATAAAACAATAATTTCAATACTAAAACAATCGTTTTCAATAGTTTTCAATACTAAAACAATAGATTTCAATAGTTTTCAATACTAAAACAATAGCTTTCAATACTAAAACAATCATTTTCAATACTAAAACAATAGCTTTCAATACTAAAACAATAGTTTTCAATAATAAAACAATCATTTTCAATACTAAAACAATCTATTCAATAGTTTTCAATCTATCAATATGATTTGCTTTAGAAAAGCTGTGAAACAAGAACTTCTGAAGAAGAAAAAAGTGGTGGAGATTGTGGAAGAAGTGAAAGAAATCAAAGAACTCAAAGAACTCAAAGAACTCAAAGAAATCAAAGAAATCAAACAACTCAAAGAAATCAAGAAGTGAGAATTTTTGTGACTTTCTAATATGCTAATTTTTTTTTTCTAGGGAATCAAAAGCAGGTCTTGGTCGTCCAGCAAAGAATGGGAAACTGAAAGAAGTGAAGATTCGATTGCCAAGGTGATTTCCGATCGAGTTGAGCATATTGAAATCATTTGATTTAGATCCGAGCCAAAGAGAGACAGAAGTGGGACAAGAGACACAACATTTGTAGCTGATGGATATCAACACTTGGCAACAAGTACTAGATCAGAATTAGATCAGAACTAGAACTAGAACTAGAATCAAAGATCAAAGACATAGCTGCATAATAAGCTAGTTTTTAAAAGTTTTAACAGTTTTAACTTTTGAAAAACTTGTAGCTTTGATTTTGCTTAGGCTTTTTTTGAGAGAAAAACTCATTCTTTTAAATTTCTCTCACCAGTTTTAGCTAGATTTTTCAATTATCATTTTCCCATTCGTATCCAGTTTTTGATCAGCTTGTTTGGTCAACTTGATAAGCTTGTCTTGTCAGCTTGATGAGCTTGTCTTGTCAGCTTGATAAGCTTGTCTTGTCAGCTTGATGAGCTTGTCTTGTCAACTTGATAAGCTTGTCTTGTCAACTTGATAAGCTTGTCTTGTCAGCTTGATAAGCTTGTCTTGTCAGCTTGATGAGCTTGTCTTGTCAGCTTGATAAGCTTGTCTTGTCAGCTTGATGAGCTTGTCTTGTCAACTTGATAAGCTTGTCTTGTCAACTTGATAAGCTTGTCTTGTCAGCTTGATAAGCTTGTCTTGTCAGCTTGATGAGCTTGTCAGCCAACTTGATAAGCTTATCAGCCAACCTGTCTTCAAACTTTTTTAAAGCTCTGCTTTAGTAGTACTTTAGTAGTGCTTTAGTCTGCTAACTAAACCGTTTCAGGCTCAACCTTGATAAAAAGGACACATTATTAGCATAACAATCATCTTTTCCCTCTTTGATTGATCTACCACTTCAGAATCTCTTTGACTAATCTGATCTCTTTCCAGGCACAGCCTTCGAGGGTGGCCGAGTTCCTGGATGGAGTCATCCACCGCCGAACACTTCATGTGGTTGCAAGAAAGACTGCGGGGATTCGTGTCTCTATCGTCTCATTCGAATCCAGTGCACCAGCTCGTGTCAAGCCGAGAATTGTCACAACAAGGTACGTTAAAAGATTTAGAATCGATTCTCACTAAAACCAAAATGTCACCGGGTAGGGAATAACCTTTTTGAAGAAATTTCATGTAGAAAAACACTTGAAAATTACTTTTTTGATCATTAATTTCTTACTAGAGAAAGGCAAGCACTTGTCGTGGTCTTTTGAAACTAGACCAAACCGATCTTACAGTCTTTTATGAGCCTCTATCTCGTGATAGAGAAGCGTTTGGCAAAAGCTGATTACAGCTTTGGAAACAGTGTGAAAAACTGCATCAGATAGGGTATTTCCCGAGTCAAAAAACCACGATAAGTTAACAACATTCCCTAGTGAGCTGATGATACGATGATAAGCTGATGATACGCATCGTATCATCATTGTTGATCGCATTGATGATCGCAAACAACTTGTTTACAACGCGAACAAATGCTTTCAAGAGTTAAGAGCAAATACTAGCCAAATTTAAGGCAAAAATCGTTCCCAAATTGTTCCTAATTTGCGCATGGCGCCGTAAAACGGGAAAATTACAAAACTTTTCTTACAGAATCGGTCACGCTGCGTTCGAAACTGCTTTTAGTTTTTGGCCTTGATGCTCGTAACCGAAGATATCTTGCTTACAAGTTTTGAGTGCATTTTTGGTCTCTATTTGAGGCCTCCACGCTAGACATGGGCAAAAACTGATTATTAGTAAAATTTGTTATGAATCAAGTGCAAATTTTACTACGTAATATTAAGTCGAGTTGGCTGAAGACCTGACCCGAGTTGGCTGAGGAGTCGGATCGACCTGGCCCGACCTGACCCGGAAAAAAACCGATCTGAAACCCATGTCTACTCCACGCCATCCTTTAGGCGATCCTTTAGGCGTGCATCTGCCCTTTTTGAACGCCGAGGTCCTATTAGTCCTCTGTCTATATAAAGAAACCTTTCTTTTACTCTTTTTCGCCCATTTTATGAGCTTGTATGCCAAAAAGAGCCCAAAAACTTGTATGCCAAATATCTCGCGATAGAGAAGCGTTTGGCAAAAACTGATTGCAGCCTCGGAATCAGCGTGAAAAACTGCATCAGATAGGGTATTTCCCGAGGCAAAAGCCACGATAAGTTAACAACATTCCCAACAACAACATTTGGATCTTTCAATAAATCTAGCAATCTAAGAAATCTAACATTCTTTGCCATAACATTGTCCAATTTTTGCACCCAAATGGCTCAACTTTTTAAAGTTTAATAGCCTAAACGAATGGTTACACCAATAATTATTCAATTTTCAATATTTCTTCAATCAGCTTCAATCAGCTTCAATCAGCTCCTTTCAGCCTTTCCTCAACCCATGCGATGATCTCTATACAAATGAGAAATCTCAAAGCAAATCAAATCATCATCAAAAAGAGGCCGAAATTCATCTATATTCTCGAAGAAGAATCCATTCTGGAGCATTTGTGGTTAGTTTTTTTTTTGGAAAGATTCAAAAATTTAACTATCAAATTTTTTTATATAATAGGTTGATGCATAAGTCTTTTCGTTTTTTTTCGTACTTTTGTTAAAAAGTAACAAATTCACCAATTAATCTATAGTTTGCTCTATAAAAAAAGTGTTTTTTTTGTTCAATTTGCATCTTTTTAAAAATACCGACTGGGGCTACCAGTGGTGAATTTATCGAAAACACGAAATATATCAATCACAATACAACGACACACACAATACTAGGCTATATCTTAACTTAACCCACGTCATGACAGACGGCTCCCTAACCCTAAGCTCAATGGGGAACTAAATAGCTTTTTTGGTGGTGAAGGGAAGAAGACGATGAAGGAGTGGCTTGTCACTTTAAAGAACTGGGGCCACAACCACCAGACTGCCCTCCAGAAAACCTCTCAACCCGAAGGGAAAGGAAATCCGAAGGGGGTGACCATGTCGCATGTGGGGTTCGAACCCTCGACCTTCCGATTAAGATAAAAGACACTTAACCAGTCAGCCACACGTGCTTTTTAAATGAATTTCGGTTCACTTTCAAGCAAATTCGAGAGTGAAAAACGCCTTTTTCGTAAAAATCTATAAAAAAACTCTACGGAAAAATTGGCTGAATGAATTTCTCTGAAATTTTGGCGAAATATCAAACGTTTTTTTCTCTATCTTTTATCTATTGACACGAAGATAGGTTTTCTTTAGCTAAGGTGTCTAAACCGCATCATCGAGTTAGCCCTTTTTGACTACCCGACTTCATACTCTCAAGAAAATCCAGGCATTAAATATTTTTAAACCCGTTTTAATGTTATTTTGCAGAAAAATAATTGCTTTTTCTAATGAAATCAACCGTAGTTTAATTCGTGCATTTGTTGGCTTGAAACGGCAGACGAAAAGGAACAAAAACACTTATGCATCAACCTAATACAATAAAGCCTTAAATCAACAATCAACAAAACGCGAAATTTTTAGTGTGAGTTCGCTGGCGAAGTGATCAATCAGAAGGAAATGGAAAAAAGGATTAAAAACGAGTATTCGGATAAAACGGTGGGCATGGGATTAAAGTTTTAAATAAGAAATGTATAAGAAATGCATAAGAAACATGCATAAGAAATGCGGATTTGAACATTTTCATAAATTTCCAACGATAGAAACATTCATCGATTTCCTGATATCGATGAATGTTATAAACTATTTGAAAGTTGTAAACGAAAGCTGTAAATCTCCTCTACAAAATAGGCTAAAAGGTGTTTCAATTGATCGAAGCATTGAAGAAATTTCGAGGGTCAAATGCGAGTGACCAAAAAAGGAATCGAGTCACTTTAGGGACAAGTTTAGTGTGCTCAAAATAGAGTCAAAACCCCACTTTCACAAGGGTTCGCTTTTGATTATATAGTGGAAAATGACGGCCCTAAAATATCATTGAAAAATATCATTCAAAATAATTAAGAGTTGGGATCATTTCATGGGAAAACTTTGTTTTTGCAATAATTTTTCCTTTCTGGGAAAAAGCTGGGTTTTTTTTTTGACAATTTTGAGGTTTTTAAACTTATGCTTTATCAAAATTTCTGTAAATGCATTTCCGTTAGACTTTTTAAACAATTGATATATAGTTATTCTTTCTTTTTTACATCTTCAATTTTGGGAAGCTAACTCTATTTTGAGCACACTAAAATTGTCCCTAAAGTCCCTCGATTCCTTTTTTTGGTCACTCGCATTTCGCCCTTGAAATTTCTTCAATGGTTCGATCAATTGAAACACGTTTTAGCGTATTTTGTAGAGGAGATTTACAGCTTTCGTTTACAACTTTCAAATAATTTATAACATTCATCGATATCAGAAAATCGATATTAGGAAATCGATGAATGTTTCTATCGTTGGAAATTTATGAAAATTTTGAAATCGCATTTCTTATGCATGTACCGAATAGAATTGACTAATAGAACTTGGTTTTAGTTTGATTTTTGAAACAAATCTTGTTTTTGAAACGATTTTGGAAACGATTTTTGTTCAGATACGAGCCTTGGCGTTGTGTTCGCGGATATTTGTTGACGCGACTTTGAAGGGAAATCTCGGCCGCTTTGTCACTCACTCGTGCACCGCAAATGCTGAATTTCAAGTGTGGTAAGTGGACAGAATTGTGACTTTTGACAGAATCCTATTCAAAATGAAGATCTTCAATTGATTTGCTTTTGCACTAGTGATTTGCTTTTGCAATAGATCAGTTACAGGCTTGTGAATGGTCGCCTCAAAGCGGGAATCTTCGCTAGAGATGAAATCGATAAGGATACAGCGATTACGGTCAGTTTAATGATCATTTTAGGGCATTTTTTTTAAGCTCAAAGTATACTTTAAAGAAAAATCAATCAAAGAAATCAATTCTGACTCTAGGTTTCCTTTTCTCGACAATCCCCAATCGAATGCTTGTGTGAATGCAAGAAATGTCTCTCGCAAGCCGCCACTTCTCCAGTTTACAATAAAGCTGCTCGGAATCCTCATTTAGCAATGGCTGACGATATTTGCTTCAAGGTTTGGCTTAAGATTTGGCTTAAGATTTGAAAAATAGAAATCTATAACTTGTAGCAATCAAAATAGTTTTTCAAATTTCTCTTTCAGGAAGAGAGCATCGTTCAAAAGGAGCGCTTATTCTTGCTTAGAAATCGGGCTCTTTTGGTGAATCGAGCCGTTTGGAATGGAGGTAAAAACGTAGAAAAAAAGAAATTAATGAATTAAATTAATGAAGAATGAGCTCATCGTCTAAACTCAAAAACTTTTTTTAGCGCCGATTCGTTTACTGGCAGTGGATCGAGTGGGTAAAGGGTCGAGGAATGCAATGAGACATGTGAGTCACAGCGAAACCTATTCGCTCACTAAACTCTTCACTTAGCGCACAGATATTCGACCTAGAGGTACTGAGGGCACCTAGCGCAAATCTGATTGCAAATTCGGATTCCTCGCCCCCGAAAACCCTCCGAGTACAAATTTTCAGCTTTCTAGCTCAGCTTGGAATTTTACGTTAACATAATTTGTATTATCGCGTAGACATGACAGACAGACAGACAGACAGACAGACAGACAAACAAACGAACGTTTGTCTGTATGTCCGTCCGTCTGTCTGTCCTAAGAACCAGCAACTTAAGAGTCCAACAACTTAAGAGTCCAACAACTTAAGGGTCTAATAACTTAAGAGCCAAGACCTTAAGAGCCAAAACCTTAAGAGCTACTAGTTAGGACAAGTTCAAAAGCTTCAGTCGGCTCTGTTTAAACCTACTTTTTTCTTGCAGTATACTTTATATTGAAGTTATCTCTGAAAAAGCACTCTTTTAACGACTATATCTGAGCAAATTTAGCAATTTGATGTAGGGAAAAAGTTATAGTAAACAAAAAAGGAAATACAATTCACTAAAAAGGCCAAAAACTCATGTGCTAAAAGTACATGAGTTTTTCACTGTTTAAGATAAAACTTTGAACTCAAATATCTTGCCTTTCGGTTGTCCAATTTAAATAGTTTTTTTACCAATCGACAGAGAAAGATTTGGCGCATCTAATGATACCAAGAATCTCTAAATTGAACAGCCCAAAGCCAAGATATTTGAGCTCAAAGTTAGATTGCCAATGGCAAAAGGGGCGGGGCGTGTCCCATCTTTTATACGTCTCAACTCATACCAAGAATATTTAAATTGAACAGCCGAACATCAAGATACTTGAGCTCAAAGTTAGATTGCCAATGGCGAAGGGGTGGAGCATGTCCCACCTTTTATACGCGCCCCGCCCCTTTTTCCATTGGCAATCTAACTTTGAACTCAAATATCTTGGCTTTGGATTGACCAATTTAAATAGTTTTTGTACCAATCGATAGAGAAAGATTTGGCGCATCTAATGATAACAAGAATATCAAAATTGGATAGCCCAACACCAAGAAAGCTAAAGCTCAAAGTCAGATTGCAGATTGGGAAAAAGTTATAGTAAACAGAAACAGATGAAACAGAAAAGGAAATACAATTCACAAAGTAAATGAGTTTTTCACTATCTCCACTCTTTAAGCCAAAAAACTAGTTCTGTTTTCCCATTTTCTCCATGAAAATCATCATTTTCAGGTCCTTCAATTGATCGCGAGACGTGCCCGTTATCCAGACGGATCAATGCCATTGAGGCTACTAAAATACTACTCAAAGTGCATCGAATCTCTCCGTTTTGGCGCTGACAAACGAACGTTCATCGAGCATCTGAAAGAATTCTCCCGAGAATCGAATTGCTCAAAACTTCACAAGTAAATACAAAGTTAAGACATAAATAATGGATTTTTTTTTAGAAAACTTATCGATTGTTACTTGGGCAAAAAGGCAATCACCTCCAGAATCGAGATAAAAGAAGAGATAAAAGAGGAGAAAGACGAGGTGAAGAGCGAGGGATCACAAAGGGATGAGAAGCCAAGGAAGCGATTGTCTGGAGTGAATTTCGAGTATCTGCAATGCGATCAATTGGTGAGCTCGATGTTCTTTATGAGTTTAGATCAAGTGACACATGAGAATTCTTCAGAATATTATTATTTTCACAAAGCTCTACGATTCGTGAACCTTCAAAAACCTTCAAAAACCTCCAAAAACCTCCCATTGCCTCTAGACTTTGCTAATTTGCCGCTAATTAAACTTTGCAAATAATTTCTCGAGAAAAATATAGCCTTCTTGAACTCATGATTTGCAATGTTTAAATTCAGATCGGCTCTTATGACCCAGACGATGCTTGGCCAACGGGGAAAGCAAATGAATGCGACGATGCGATTCGATGCATTTGTGGATCGTTGGAAGAAGATGGGAAAATGCTACAGGTGAGTGGGAAGATGCTACAAAATACATTTCGAGTGCCCCTCCCCCTCTGCCCCCCAAGTGTCCCCTAAGTGTCCCCTAAGTGTCCCCTAAGTGTCCCCTAAGTGTCCCCTAAGTGTCCCCTAAGTGTCCCCTAAGTGTCCCCTAAGTGTCCCCTAAGTGTTCCCTAAGTGTCCCTCTAAAGTGTCCATCTAAAGAACACTTTTCGACTTAAGGGGGCACTTGGAGGGGCACTTGGGGGGCAGAGGGGGCACTTGAGGGGGCAAAGGGGGCCCTTGGGGGGCAGAGTGGACACTTGAGGGGGCAAAGGGGGCCCTTGGAGGGGCAGAGGGGCCACTTGAGGGGGTAAAGGGGGGCCCTTGGAGGGACACTCTAAATGTATACAGGTGAGTGAGAAACAAAGATCTTTTAAGTGCAAAAGAAGTTACATTGAAATATAATATTTCTAATGGAAGCGAATGCACTTTTATTTTCAATCATTCCACAAAATTGCTTCTATTAGAGACTGCGCTTCTATTAGAATAAATACGATACCTTTTATTTAGTGTGACGAGTGTCACTACTGGCTGCACAGTGATTGCATTGGAATGGAGCCGAGTGGAGAAGTGGTAAGTGGCTGTTAGATTGTTAGATTGTTAGATTTGTTAGAATTTTAGATTTGTCTTTTTGTTGTTTTTTTTTTCTTCTGGTACACTCGAATCTTTTTCAGATTGATGTGAAACAAGAAATTGCTCAAGAGTCGCTCAGCAAAGCTCCGAAAATTGAAATACAAAAGGTTGAGTTGGAAATTTGAAAGCCTAACCAAATCAAATCAAATCAAATCAAATCTAATCAAATTCAAGTTTCAGAAACGCCAACGCCAAGCGAAAAGCGTCGATCGTGAGTCGAATAGTCGGGCAGAGATTCAGAACAATGAAGATGAAGAGAAACCGTCGACGAGCAAGTGTCAAGAGGTCGACAATGAAGTGAATGATCTGGTGGGATCGGTGGAATGGAATAGGAGTGGAATACAGTGTAGAAGAGCTTTTTGGCCACAAAATATATTGTAGAAGTAAAATGCAGACAAATAGACATAGACATTCGAAAAAACTGTAGAAAACAAAGCACTAGCAGCCAGAACTTGTCACTTGGCTTCTAGAGTTTGGTCTTATGTTGATTTTAAACGTATAGAGTTTAAAAGTATAGTATAAAAGACTATAGCTATCTTCAAGATCGTTGATTAAGCTAGTTGAAAGTCTATTTTGCTATAAATCAAGTCTATTTTGAAAAGCGAATAAGGGATAGCCTTATCAGGAAATTAGGGATAGCCTTATCAGGGTAAGCTAAGCATTAGGGATAAGCTTAAGTGCCAAGAGCAAGTGTCAAGAGGTCGACAATGAAGTGAATGATCTGGTGAGATCGGTGGAATGGAATAGAAGTGGAATAAAGTGTAGCAGAGCTTTTTGATCACAAGAAAACACTGTAAATAGTTGAGCAAAGTGTTTTTGTGTTGGTGGATTCGTTTTTAATGAGATTCTAGTTTAGATTCTAGTTTAAATCTGTGCAAAGACTTTCTTGCTAGTTAAAATTTTTGGTTTTCATGGTTTTAAAAAAAATATCTTTCCAGGGAGAGTACAAATGCAATTTCTGCAACGGAAAGATCACCTCAAATCGACCGTCAACGGATGTTATCTTAAAGGTAAACTTTTTGCCATCAAATGCCATCCAGTTCCCCAACACACACTTTCTAGTGCACTGAATTCTCTATTTTGTTGTTGTTATTAGAAAATGAAAGGAATAAGTGCGCCAGAAAGGATGCGTTTTGAGCTTACGAGCTATTTTGAGCTTAAAGAACATTGCAAATTGAAAACTGCCGGCTATTGTCATATGTGACAGTTTGAGCACTTTCTTCAGAAGAAACCCATTTTGGTGTCAATGGAAAAGTTGTAGAGAATCAAAAATCAAGCTTATATCCAAATTTTCAGAACCATTCAAAAACTGGTTTTCAAGAAATGCCAAATTTACGAATTTTCACAAAACTCGCATTTCACAAAACATTTTAAGTGAAACTACTAAGTGTATCTTTTTGGAAATTTGGCTATAAGCCTAACTTTTGATTCTCTACAACTTTTCTATTGACACCAAAATGGGTTTCTTTTGAAGAAAGTGCTCAAACTGGGACATCTCCAGTCCTCGATTTTTGAGTCTCACACTTGTCTCACACTCAAACCAAAATCCTACTACGAAAGGGGAATTCGCAAATTGCCTGTAAAATGGGCAGAAGTCGAGGAAGAAGAAGAGGAAGCGGCAATGGGTGGGGTCAGGCGAGAAACCCGAAAGTGACCCCAAGCCCGATTTGCACCAGAGGAAGTTTATGCTCTGCGTTTTCTGGGATATGGAGGGAGTGGTGTACTGGGAGTTGCTGGATAGCAAGGCGACCGTTAATGTAATCAAATACAGTGAACAGTTGGGAAAGGTGAATGAATCCCTGAAGAAGAATAGCCCTTCAAGTCAAAGATCGTTCTCCTCCACGACAACGCGCGCCCTCATGTTGCAAAGTTGACTCGCTCTAAAATAAATAGCCTTGTTTGGGAACCTTTGGCGCATTCCCCATACAGTCCAGCTCCTTTTGATTACTATTTATTCCGTATGATGAGTAATGAGCTTGCGGGAGAACACTTCGATTCGGAAGAAGCATTCAAAAATTGGCTCTAAGAGTTTTTCGATTCAAAACCAAAATCCTACCACGAAAGAGGAATCCGCAAATTGCCTGTAAAATGGGCAGAAGTCGTCAATAATAATGGAAATTATTTGGAATGAATTCATGGTTTTTTGTTAAAGAAATTTTAGTTTGAAAGTCCGGCAGTTTTCAATTCACCAACCCAATAGTTACAGCATTCCTTTCCTCCGCCTACTCTAGACTTACACTTACTTATTTAATAGAAATCACAACTACCTAACTATATCTAACAATATAGTGCCTAACTATCTAATTATATAGCGCCTAACAACCCAATATTTCAAGAATTTCAAGAATTTCAAGAATTTCAAAGATTTTGAAGAATAATATTAATAAATATTGATAATATATTGATAATATTAATAATACTAATAATAATATTAATAATATTAACAATATTATCTTTAAAAAACTTCTCAAATTCAATTCCTCTTTTCCAGAATCAACCCGAAGTGAGCTTTCCCGGCTGTACCTATTTTAAGGCGCTCGTCAACGAGTACGGGATCCAGGTTTGCGAAAGTAATCTACCAAAAACCAAAGAACAATTCAGATTCGATTAAATGAAAGCGTTTACGTGGAGAAATTGACGGGTGATGAGGTGAAAAAAAAGCTTTGCATAAAATCTCTTTTCAACAAAATTTTCAGCACAAAAAATCCCTAAGAAAGTCTCTCGAACAATCGGAAGCGGATAACGAAAAGAAAGTGAAAAGAACACTGAAAATAAAGAAGCCGTAAGTCTTCAAATATAATATTTAAGGAGATTATAAATATTAAGGAGTTAATGTTGGCAATGAATTATTTTAAAACGATTCTTTTAAATGAATTATTTTAATTGAATTCTTTTAAATGAATTCTTTTAAATGAATTCTTTTAAATGAATTCTTTTAATTGAATTCTTTTAAATGAATTCTTTTAATTGAATTCTTTTAAATGAATTCTTTTAAATGAATTCTTCTCTTTTAGCTCCTCACAACTTCCAATCCGAGAGTTCTCACGTCAAAATGTTGGCATCATGCGGGTGGAGCGGTTGATCTTGACGAGCGATGGGAAGAGGTGAAATGAAAGGAATTTCAGAAAGGATTAAAACGAAAAGAGATTATAATTCGACTTCTTTAGGCATAAATTGATGCAGAATACAAAAGAAAGCACAAAAATAAGCACAAATTTATTCGGTTTTGGTTAGCCGGGCAAAGGATTACCGGACATTTCATACAAACCCGCCTCTTTTCCCATTGGCAACTTTGAGCTTTAGCTTTCTTGGTGTTGGGCTATCTAATTTTGATACTTTTAATATCATTAGATGCGCTAAATCTTTCTCTATCGATTGGTACAAAAACCATTGAAATTGGTCAATCCAAAACCAAGAAATTTGAGCTTAAAGCTAGATTGCTAATGGCAAAGGGGCGGGGCGTGTCCCATCTTTTATACGTCCCAACTCATACCAAGAATATTGAAATTGAACAGCCGAACATCAAGATATTTGAGCTCAAAGTTTGATAGCCAATGGCGAAGAGGGCGGAGCATGTCCCACCTTTTATACGCGCCCGGCCCCTTTTGCCATTGGCAATCTAACTTTAAGCTCAAATATCTTGGTTTTGGATTGTCTAATTTAAATAGTTTTTGTACCAATCGATAGAGAAAGACTTGGCGCATCTAATGATAACAAGAATATCAAAATTGGATAGCCCAACATCAAGATAGTTGAGCTCAAAGTCAGATTGCCAATGGCAAAGGGGCGGGGCCCGGATCAAACTCCTATAATCGGGCAAAAATGCGGAAGTACTCAATTTTATAACCGATTTATATGTAAATTGATCTTTAACTGCTTACTTCATTGAATTTTAGCATTTTTTCCTAGTTTTGATATGGTTTTGAATAGATTTTAGCTAGAATTAATGAACATAAAAATAATAAAGTCGTTTATACAATTTCCCCGCTTATTTTTACCAAACTAGTGGCAAAGGCGGGTGAAATTTACATTTATTCTGTTTTCGTTGACGGAGCAAAGATACGAAAGTACCCAATAGACATTAAAGTAGAGTACTGGAGTCGGTACTAAAGAAGAAGCAGCCTAAACAGCTCAGTTTTCCATTCTGATACTTCCATCATTTCAAAAACTCAAATCAGACTTTCTAAAAGCCTCATTCAACTTTCTATAAGCCTCATTCACCTTTTCCACTTCTTAATATGTCAAGCAAAGCATGAGCATTTTTTTGTTTCCAATTTTTCCAATCACTCATTCAGATGGATCTTCGGTTTCTATTATGCCCGTCCACACGAGACATTCAAGGATCCGACGAGGAAATTCCATCCAAATGAGGTAAGGAATTGAAAGATTTACAAGAATCTATAGAATTATCTGTAAAAGAAAGAAAGAAAAGAAAAGAAAAGAAAAGAAAAGAAAAAGAAAAGAAAAGAAAGAAAAAGAAAAGAAAAGAAAAGAAGAAAAGAAAAAGAAAAGAAAAGAAAAGAAAAAGAAAAGAAAAGAAAAGAAAAAAAAGAAAGAAAAGAAAAGAAAAGAAAAAGAAAAGAAAAGAAAAGAAAGAAAAGAAAAAGAAAGAAAGAATCTTCAGGTGCTCTCCACTCAAATGTATGATACATTGCCATTAAATGCAGCGGTTGGGCGATGTTCGGTGCTGAAATCCTCAATCTGGACAGAGGGATACCCATCGATTCCACGACTTTTGGTAAGGTTTTTGACAAGATGGAAAGTATAAAAAGCTTTTTGACAAGCTGGAAAGTATAAAAAGCTTTTTGACAAGCTGGAAAGTATAGAAAGCTTTTTTTGACAAGCTGGAAAGTATAGAAAGCTTTTTTGACAAGCTGGAAAGTATAAAGCTTATAATAAAAAGCTTTTTTGACAAGAAAATATAAAATTATTAGAGATAAATATTAGAAAATCTTCAGTTTTTCAGTTTTCAGTTTTTCAATTTTTCAGAAACTTTTCAGGAAAAAGACATTCTCTTCTGCGAGTTCGAGATGCACTCGAAGACTCGAATCATCAAGAAATTGCCTAGAAATCAGCACTATTTCGTTAATCAACATCCATATGCTTTCATAAAGTTTCCCGAGAAGCGAAACATTGAGAGAAGATTACAGGTTTGGCTTTAAATATTTTAAATATTGGGTTGGTGAATTGAAAACTGCCGGCTATTGTCATATGTGACAGTTTGAGCACTTTCTTCAGAAGAAACCCATTTTGGTGTCAATGGAAAAGTTGTAGAGAATCAAAAATCAAGCTTATATCCAAATTTTCAGAACGATTCAAAAACTGGTTTTCAAGAAATGCCAAATTTACGAATTTTCACAAAACTCGCATTTCACAAAACATTTTAAGCGAAACTGCTAAGTGTATCTTTTTGGAAATTTGGCTATAAGCCTAACTTTTGATTCTCTACAACTTCTCTATTGACACCAAAATGGGTTTCTTTTGAAGAAAGTGCTCAAACTGGGACATCTCCAGTCCTCCATTTTTGAGTCTCACACTTGTCACACACACAAACCAAAATCCTACCACGAAAAAGGAATCCGCAAATTGCCTGTAAAATGGGCAGAAGTCGAGGAAGAAGAAGAGGAAGCGGCAATGGGTGGGGTCAGGCGAGAAACCCGAAAGTGACCCCAAGCCCCATTTGCACCAGAAGAAGTTTATGCTCTGCGTTTTCTGGGATATGGAGGGAGTGGTGTACTGGGAGTTGCTGGATAGCAAGGCGACCGTTAATGTAATCAAATACAGTGAACAGTTGGGAAAGGTGAATGAATCCCTGAAGAAGAATAGCCTTTCAAGTCAAAGATCGTTCTCCTCCACGACAACGCGCGCCCTCATGTTGCAAAACTGACTAGCTCTAAAATAAATAGCCTTGTTTGGGGACTCCTGGCGCATTCCCCATACAGTCCAGCTCCTTTTGATTACTATTTATTCCGGATAATGAGTAATGAGCTTGCGGGAGAACACTTCGATTCGGAAGAAGCAGTCAAGAATTGTCAAAAAGTTTTTCGATTCAAAACCAAAATCCTACTACGAAAGAGGAATCCGCAAATTGCCTGTAAAATGGGCAGAAATCGTCAATAATAATGGAAATTATTTGGAATGAATTGATGGTTTTATGTTGAATAAATTTTAGTTCAAAGTCCCGCAGTTTTCAATTCACCAACCTAATACTTAAAAGTTACACGTCTTTTTTTAGCCATTCTCCTCTTCAAGTTCAATAAAGATCGTTGATGAGAAGAAAATGGAAAAAATGGAAGAGAGCACAAAAGAAAAGAAGGTACGTTTGTTTATAGGAGATTTACATTTAATAGAATAGACTGGATTTTCAATATTTACAACGATTTTGATAGATTAGCTCTGTTTTTGATCGATTAGCTTCTTTTTCCTTTTCCTTTTTCTTTTAGCGCGCTTTTTTTTGGTAGAAATTCAATTTTAATGTGCTAAGTGTTAATTAAAATATTGAAGCTCTCTAATAAAATGAGTTCTATATCTCCAATTGGAAAACCTTGAATAGAGAAATGTAGCCAAGAATAAGGGCCTCAATATTTTACGTAGCACTTAACACATTAGAGTTGAACTTGATGCTTGGGAGCTACTTAAAAAGAAGTCGCCGTAAATACTGAACACCGTTTAGGATCGATTTCACAATGTTTTGTGAAATGCGAGTTTTGTGAAAAGTCGTAAATTTGGCAAAGTATTCGCATTTTGTTTGAATTCGATTTTTAAATTTTTAAAAGTTTATTTAAAAGTTTATTTAAGAGTTTGTTTTTAAGTTTGTTTTTAAGTTAAACCAAAGGATTTTAAGCTTCAGGCACCAAAAGGCTCACCACGCTTGGACAGACTCGTCGATCGACTCAAGATCGACTCAATCAACGCAACAATGACCTAATCTAGCCTAAAGCTCATCTAGATCTCAATCTAGATCCAGATCATCTAGATCCAGATCATCTAGATCCAGATCATCTAGATCTCGATCTAGATCCAGATCATCTAGATCTCGATCTAGATCCAGATCATCTAGATCTCGATCTAGATCCAGATCATCTAGATCTCGATCTAGATCCAGATCATCTAGATCTCGATCTAGATCCAGATCATCTAGATCTCGATCTAGATCCAGATCATCTAGATCTCGATCTAGATCCAGATCATCTAGATCTCGATCTAGATCCAGATCATCTAGATCTCGATCTAGATCCAGATCATCTAGATCTCGATCTAGATCCAGATCATCTAGATCTCGATCTAGATCCAGATCATCTAGATCTCGATCTAGATCCAGATCATCTAGATCTCGATCTAGATCCAGATCATCTAGATCTCGATCTAGATCCAGATCATCTAGATCTCGATCTAGATCCAGATCATCTAGATCTCGATCTAGATCCAGATCATCTAGATCTCGATCTAGATCCAGATCATCTAGATCTCGATCTAGATCCAGATCATCTAGATCTCGATCTAGATCCAGATCATCTAGATCTCGATCTAGATCCAGATCATCTAGATCTCGATCTAGATCCAGATCATCTAGATCTCGATCTAGATCCAGATCATCTAGATCTCGATCTAGATCCAGATCATCTAGATCTCGATCTAGATCCAGATCATCTAGATCTCGATCTAGATCCAGATCATCTAGATCTCGATCTAGATCCAGATCATCTAGATCTCGATCTAGATCCAGATCATCTAGATCTCGATCTAGATCCAGAGCATCTAGATCTCGATCTAGATCCAGATCATCTAGATCCAGATCATCTAGATCCAGATCAGCTAGATCTCGATCTAGATCATCTAGATCCAGATCATCTAGATCCAGATCATCTAGATCCAGATCATCTAGATCCAGATCATCTAGATCTCGATCATCTATATCTCGATCATCTAGATCTCGATCATCTAGAGCTATCGGATTGAAAACATCTCATTGAACTTTGATTCAAACATTGATCTACCACTTTTTAACGCTTTCACTTTGTGCCTAAACTCGAAACACTGGATCTTTTATATCCCGAGATCTCGACAATGTTCCAGAGATGTGTTTCAAAAATGTGTTTCAGTTTTTCGAAGTAAATCCCATCCCTACTTTGAACTATTCGTGAACTGTGTTTCTCTTAATCAAAATGTTTTCTAAAACTACCGTAATCTGAATCTAAAACTACCGAAATTCGGAAAACTACCGTAATCCAAATCCCCTTGTTGACAATGGGATTACGGTGGCTCGCTGGGGTTACGCTAGTTTTCTAATGACGGTTGAATTACGCATTTCTCACTAGATTACAGTCTACACTAGACCTGGGAATTTTCGGTGCGAACGTCAATAGGCATACAACGGAAAAGCCTCAGCCAATTAGTCTCAGCCAGGCCTCAGCCAGGCCTCAGCCTCAGTCTCAGCCAGGCCTCAGCCTCAGTCTTAGCCTCAGTCTCAACCAATCTCGGTCATATCTCGATCAATTTCACTCCAACCTTTTTTGCTTTTTGCGTCAATTAACGCAGAATTTCATTCTCTATCGATTGAAATCAGGGACAAAAAGATTTAAATGAAATTGATCAAGACTTTCCTAGAAATGATGGCCAAGATTTTCCAGCAATCGGCCAAGAGGCGGCTGGAGAAAACGAAGCTGGATTTTGGTGCGGCTTGGAATTTTCCCAGGTCTAATCTATATAATAACATCTTTCTCCCAATCATCCAATCATCCACCTTTTTGCATTTCTTATCGACGGGTACTATGATGTATATTTCAGCTATCAAAAATCCTCTCGAATTTCAGTTTTCTTTCAATTTTCTTTTTCTTTTTCAGTTTTTATTTTTTATTTTTTATTTTTCTCCATAAACCGGTGCCAGTTTTTCACAAAAAGCATTGTTTTGATAGTAAGGAAACGTTTAGAAACGTTTAGAATTTTACTGAGTGTTTACATCTTCTTCATTTTCCCATTTTCCGAATCCAAATCTATACTTTATTGAGAAATCTCTTTGTTCTGACAGTTTTGAGTCGTTCTGACAAGTGTCGATCGATTTGATCCGATTAAAACAAGGCTAAGATCCGATCCGATTAAAATAAGACTAAGATCCGATCCGATTAAAATAAGACTAAGATCCGATCCGATTAAAATAAGACTAAGATCCGATCCGATTAAAACAAGGCTAAGATCCGATCCGATTAAAACAAGGCTAAGATCCGATCCAATTAAAATAAGGCTAAAATCTAATCCAATTAAAACAAGGCTAAGATCCGATCCAATTAAAACAAGGCTAAGATCCAATCCGATTAAAATAAGGCTAAGATCCGATCCAATTAAAATAAGGCTAAGATCCGATCCGATTAAAATAAGACTAAGATCCGATCCAATTAAAATAAGGCTAAAATCTAATCCAATTAAAACAAGGCTAAGATCCGATCCGATATTAATTCTGTTTTCACAATCTAGACAGAATGCTTGATCTGATTTGGGAGATTCTTGTTTTAGCCCAGTTAGATCAAGATTTCAAGCTTACCAGCCTCACTAGAGAAGAGTACTAAGAAAAGAAAAACGTTTCGTTTGTCAAGTGGGGGATTCGAACCCACCACAGATATCTCTGATTAGTTCCGTAGACAGGCACACTACCCGCTACACCATGTCGTTGAAAACTAAGCGTAAACTCAGCTCAAGAGAAGAGAAGCGTCAACTCAACTCAAGAGTGTATAGCAAAAACTTAGAGGCCAGAAATCTTACGTTTGCGAGCTATTTGACAGATTTTGATTACAGAATCAGTTTCCCCGTTCGATTTTCTATCAGATGGGCGAATCCTATCAAAATCCCACGGTGATCTAGTACTCTTCTCTAGTCAGACTGACTCATGTTGTTGTTGGTTCTGTTATCTGTCGGCCCTAAGCACCTAGGCCCCAGTTGCTGGTAGCCAGAACCCGTTGGAGTCCAGTTTGCTTGGAATTAGTTCCAGACGATCTAGGCCTAAGTCTAGACTGGTCTAGGGTCTAGGCTGTCCAGAACCAGAGCCAAACCACCGGTTGGATTGGACCGGGATCAACTTTTGCCAAAGATTGGACCGAATCAACCTTTGCCAAGCCAGCTGGACCCTGTTTCAGATCTGTTTTTGAATCCAACCTGGACTAATCAGATTGTCCAGGGTCAGGGATTTTGAATCAGCTTGTGTTGGACTGGTCAAATTGTTCCCAGAACTGGGTAAGTCTCGGGATTCCAGGTGACCTGGACTTCTTTCCAGACTTCAATTGCTCTGGATTGAGCCAAGATCGGGCCTGTTTTGTCGGACATCGGACAAGACTGGAAGGCCA
Source organism: Mesorhabditis belari (assembly GCA_958450365.1). NCBI lineage: Eukaryota > Metazoa > Nematoda > Chromadorea > Rhabditida > Rhabditidae > Mesorhabditis > Mesorhabditis belari. The sequence goes on along the minus strand of CAUEEP010000724.1, from coordinate 2,473,780 downwards.
GACAAGGCTAGGCCAAAGATTGGACTGGATCAACCTTTGCCAAGCCAGCTGGACCCTGTTTTACCCCGGGGTCAGAGTCAGACCCTTTCTAATCTCGAAACAGATAAATCAACCCATGCCAAACCTGTTCTAATCTGGTATTCAAAAAACAGACTTGATCCTGGCCTGGTTTAGACTGCATCTTAATTCTGATCCTAATTCTGATCCTAATTCCCATCCAAGCCTAAGCCTAAGCCTGATCTTAGATCGATTTGACCAGTCCAACACGAGCCAGAGCTGGATCCAAACCAGTCCAACACGAGCCAGAGCTGGATTCAAAATTACAGATGATCTAATCTTGGACTTGATGCAAAAATTGATCCCAGTAGTTTACTAAGTTGAACCAAACCAAAACAAAACCAACCAAAACCAACCAACTGGCAGATTGGCACAGATTCGACCTTTGCTATTCTGTAGAAGAACGAACTGCTTTACTGCTTGACTGCTCAAGTACGGTAGCTTTTAGGCAACTGTTTAGTCAAGGAAAATGACTAAACAGTTGCCTAAACAGTTGCCTAAACAGTTTACCCGCTTAGAACGAGCACCAGATCTCTTCCAATCCCGAATCGGATCAATCAGCCCATGTCCAGTTCCACCCATTCACCATTCATACTGTGATATTTTTCTCTGCTTTTTTTTTTTCGTTTAGCATTTTTCCCTAAATCTAACCCCATTTTTGGTGTCAGCTTTTTGCCTTTTTGCATCAGTTTTTTCGTGCTTTTTCTTCGTGCGGGATCCGTGCCGGATTCCTTTTTCTTTTTCCGAAATCGAACTGTATTTTGTGATTCTTTGACCCTCATCATTCCACCGAATTGCCAAAAAACAAATACACATTCATTTTTTGCTGTATATTCTGTAGCGGCTTTGCTTGCTTGCTTTTTTTTTTCTTGCTTTTAATGCATTCTCAGTTGTTCATTTTGCTTTTTGCTATTTTTGAATTCCGGTGAATCGAAAAGAATTCTCTTTGATAAAAATTTCATTCGAAAAGACGATTTACAGCCTTTTTTTTTAGCCCACAGGAAAAGGAAACTTCCAGAGGCCCACAGTGGGCTAAAAAAAGCGTGATCTTTCAGGTAAAACGTCTATAGTTTTCCGGCGGAATGTAATTTTCTTCCAGAAAGTTTCCGGTAAAACTTTCCGAACTTCCAGAGGAACTTCCAGAGGAGCTTCCAGAGGAACTTCCAGAGGAACTTCCAGAGGAACTTCCAAAGGAATTTTCCGAGGAACTTCCAGAGGAACTTCCAGAGGAACTTCCAGAGGAATTTTCCGAGGAAAAGTCGAGGAAACTGTAGACGTTTTACCGTAAAGAGCAAAGGTGAAGACGTAAAGATCAGAGACGCCACCAGAACTTTTCCCGGAGTGTAGCATACGGGCTCAGTAGCCGAGTGGCCGAGTGGCTTGCGGCCCGGGGTCGTAGTTCAAGGCTCAAGGGTCTTTTCTTAAAAACAAAAAGAACTATTTCAGTATCGTGCTCGTGCCTTTAACTCGAATAATTTCATGTAGATGGCAACCAGTTTCCTTGTTGAAATCCTTGCAACCAGTTTCTCGAGTTTCCTTGTTGGAATCGCTTTCCAAATTTCTTGTACCTTGGTCGAAAGGCCTTGACTCGTTTTGAACAACGTTTTGAACAACACATTCCCTTTTATTTTCGTTGCATTTCGGCAGACAAGTGTTTGATAGGATTGCAATCTGGGAACACGGCAAAGTGCTTTCCCTATAACGGGCGGATATCGGGGCGGGAGGAATTTTTTCACTCTGCACCTTATTTAGACTCAGTAAATTTGTTTTATATGCTTGTTTTTCTTTTCTGCAATTTTGATTCTATAACAACACTTTATTTCACTAAAACTCAAAGGCTTTCCTTGTGGCCTGCTATTTACCTAGGCTTCGGCTCCGTACGTACAGCGGCGCCGTAGACGACGCCCGTGAAAGCTTGCAGCACACATGCCCGCCCGCGTCGCAATTGCCTATATTGCGCCTTTTTTGGGTTTGTGCCTGTCGTTAGGTTTTGCCCGCTTCAAGACGACGCTTCAAGACTTCAACTGTGGCACGCAAGTAGACTCGAAAAGCTCGTCAAGCTCGTCCCATGCTTTAAGGGAGCGCTTTCTTTAACGAGATAACTGTTCGATGTGGTTCGATTTGGTGTTCGATGATGTTCGATAACAGCTTCTAGGCTCAGAAATTCCCATTTAGCTTGCCATGAGCCAAACTCCGATTCCGGTTTCGAAGAGGTTCCGGGTTACGACACAACCTCTCTGGCACTTTTTTGATGTTCGACTGAATCACTACAGAATGCCGTTTTCCTCGACCAGCTCTATGACATCTAGTTCCATCCAGTTCCATTCAATTCAATTCAATTCAATTCAATTCAATTCAATTCAATTCAATTCAATTCAACAATTCAATTCGTACCCTGACTTACTTAACTTTTGAAGCTTTCAAAAATCCCACTTCAGTCGGTTAGATATCTGTTTTTCATTAAAGACTCAAGGGGAAGTTTGGCGGCAAAGGCGCATTTTATGGACAAGTTGTCGATTTGGGAAAAGAGGAGGAAAAAGAGGAAAAGAAACGGGGGGAAAAGGATGGGGGAAACCTTGACACTCTCGAGGGGATTCCCCCGAGATTACAGAGGGTATTTGGAACTTGAAAAACAACTCTTTCATGTGTTTAGATGTTCGATGAAAGTATGGTAGTCATGATCATGATGCCGATTAGTTTATATGATTGCTTGTAAACTTACAAGAAATGCAGTATTAGACAGCAAGAAATGCAGTTTTAGAAGGCGATCCGTACTTTGTTTAGTACGATCCGTACTTTGTTTAGTACGATCCGTACTTTTTTTAGTACGATCCGTACTTTCTGTACGATTTAGTACGATTCTGTACGATTTAGTACGATCCGTACTTTTTTGCAAACTGTTAAGCAGTTTTGAAGAAAGTTGGATAATTGTAGTGAGTGATATTGATTAAACTGCGATAAGTGTTTAAGAAACTGGCTTAAGAAGTGAATTTATTGTTAGATGAGTGTTAGATGAGTGTTAGATGAGTGTTAGATGAGTGTTAGATGAGTGTTAGATAGTGTTAGATGAGTGTTAGATGAGTGTTAGATGAGTGTTAGATGAGTGTTAGATGTTAGATGTGTTAGATGTGGGGCAAATCCTGGTTCCCTTTGAGCTAAAATCATGCTAGTCATCTAGTTTTTTATGTTGCTAAGAAAAAAATGATAGTTATGCCATTGATAATCAAAAATTTTAGGTTTTAACAAAAGCAAAGATTGACAAAAAGCGCGCTTTTCTAAACCCTCTTTTTGCAATTTTCTTTTATTATTTTTGAAAGTTTTACTTCCATTTCTTCTATTTTTAAGGAAATTTTAGAGTTTTAAACAAATTCAACAAACAAATTCAACAAACAAATACAACAAACAAAGAAAAAAGATAACCAAAGGAGTCAACTAAAGGAGAAAAAGATGAACAACGTGTTAGGGTCGTTCTTTTTGCCAAGTTCCCCATCGCTTAGTTGACTAATGGACATGGAGAAGTCACTAGAGTGTGTACCAAAACAAATCGTAGCTCACATCAAATCGTAACTCAAAACAAATTGTTCAAATCAAATCGTAACTCAAAACAAATCCTGGGGTAGCCTAGTTTCCGGAACTTTTTTTGCGCAACAGGGGTTATTTGCGCAACTGGGTCGTTGCGCAACTCGCCATAACTTTTTTCTAAGTGGACCAATCTTTATGATTTTGGTTTCATTTTGTAGATCTCAATAAGTGCAACAAAATGACACCAAAATCATAAAGATTGGCCGAACGATTGTGAAGTTTTGGTTTTTGATTTTGGATTTTGGTTTCATTTTGTAGTAACGCCATAACGCCATAACGTAGTAAGCCGAATACCCTTTTGAGCCTTTAAGAATATATAAGGCATTTCCTTGAGAAAAATTGCATTCTTTATCATTTGTTTTGGGGTAGGTTAGTTTCCGAAATTTTTTTGCGCAACTGGGTTGTTTGCGCAACTCGCCATAACTTTCTTCTAAGTCGGCCAGTCTTTATGATTTTGGTTTCATTTTGTAGATCTCAATAAGTGCAACAAAATGAAACCAAAATCATAAAGATTAGACCACTTAGAAGAAAGTTATGGCGAGTTGCGCAAAAAAAGTTTCGGAAACTAGACTACCCCCAAATCGTAACTCAAAACAAATCGTTCAAAAAAAATCACAACTCAAAACAAATCGTTCAAATCAAATTATAACTCAAATCAAATCGTGAGGTAGTTTCGCAACTTTTGCGCAACAGGGTCATTTGCGCAACTGGGTCGCTGCGCAACTGACCATAACTTTTTTTCTAAGTGAGCTAATCTTTATAGTTTTGGTTTCATTTTGTAGATCTCAACAAGTGCAACAAAATGAAACCAAAATCATAAAGATTAGACCACTTAGAAGAAAGTTATGGTCAGTTGCGCAAACGACCCTGTTGCGCAAATAACCCTGTTGTGCAAAAAAAGTTGCGGAAACTAGCCTACCCCCAAATCGTAACTCAAAACAAATCGTAACTCAAATCAAATCGTTCAAATCATCTTTTCGAAAAGGTGCTTCTCAGCAAAGCCATTTTCTAAAAAGCGCGCTTTTTTAAACACTTTTTTTGAACACTTTTATTATTTCCAAAAGTTTTACTTCTTTTTTTTTCTATCCTTATCGCAATTTTACAGTTTTAAGCAAATATTTATTTTTAGAATACAATAAACAAGGGAAGAAGATGGCCAATTCGTATCTTTCGGCCACCATCGACGATTTCCCAAAACGTCTCATAAATCTCCTATTTGAACATTTACAATCTCATTTGTTTTCCCATTGTGTTTCCCCATTGCAATCCGTGACTCCAGAAAATCGGTGGAAACTGTAGAATGCCAAAAATCAACAACCATCGCTAGTCGGACGGTCATTAAGTCTTCCCTGTCGTCGACGACGAACAAGGCCAGGCCTATGAGAGTATCAACTCGAGTTGAATACTCGCCAACTATTAGAGTTGGCGAGTATTCTCCGCAAGGCGTAGACACCAACGGTTTCCGTTGCCGCGACAGTAGCGCTCGGGCGTTTCTAGCTGCTTATAAGTGTCATAGCCGTTCTCTCTTGGTTTTATGTTTATCACACAAATGCCAGGTGATTGTTTGTGTGTTTGGCGGAAAGAGATGCTTCAAAGAGCCACAGGGCATGAAAAGGCTCAAGAAAGGGCCTCAAGAAAGAGAGAGGAGCAGGCACATGCACATCGATTTGTGACAGCTGCTTTTGCCGAAGAAGACGAGAAGAAAGGGAACACGGGAGGTGGGGCAAGAGTGGGCAAGTGCCTAGGCCTCTTTGGGCAGAGTAGGTGCAGGGGTGGAGGGGTGGAGGGGAGCAAAAGGCAGCCCCTTCCTCAGCTCCCCTCTCAGCTCCCCCCTCATCTCCCATTCACCCGCCTTTTTCGAATGTGACCGAGTTTTCTCCCCTTCCACCAGCACACACATGATTTCTTTCATGGCCACCATTCAGTCAATCACTTTTTGTCTCTTGTCGCTGTTGAGTGCATCGATTTCGAGTGTCGACGCGATCTCCGTGCACGGCTCTCCGTCGATCGCGCTTAATTTCAAGGTAATTTTAATTCGGAATTAGTCAATTAACTTTGTTTTTGCATTTTTATAGATTTGTTGTCTAAATTGAAAGTTTAAGAATGGAGAATTTGCAAACAAAAAGTCAAATAATGATAAATTTGTTAAGTAAATGAACAAATCTAGTTTTTTTTAGGCTCCTTCTTAGAAATGCTTTTCAATTTACACCTGGCTTTTGAGCCTAGCCTAGACATAGTTTTTCTTGTACAGTTTTTTGCGCTGAATCCGAATATCTAGATCATTTCGGATGACGTGTTGAAATTCGAAAGATATTCAGCTCCAAACTTTCCACAGAATTTTTGAGCATGGCTTTTGGATAGGCTTAGACTTAGGCTTAGACTTAGGCTTTTGAAATCCTTTGAAACTCAAATTGCTTGTGAACTCGTGGCCTACTGGTTAGTGTGATTGCCTTCAGCTCTTTACCTCACGAGTTCGAAGCCGCTTGCAGACAATTTTGTTGTTTTTAGTGATGTAGAAACCCTCACTAAATTATGGTATTCTGTGGAAACTTTGGAACTGAATATCTTGCGAATTTCAACACTTTACCCACAAATGATCTAGATATTCAGAATCAGCGCAAAAAACTGCACCAGAAAAACTATTTTTAAGCTCAAAAACATCCCTAGTTAGTTTTTAAAGTAACCCTTTACACATTCGGTATTTTGAGTGTACAGTCTCGTAGTCGTTACTGTTTCACTGATATTTTGGTGAGAATTCAAAGATGAACTAAACTATTATAAGCATTCGATAGCCTTGAATCTCCTCTTGAAAACTAGCACAAAGTTACCGAGGACTTTCTGTAAAATAAAGAATAAAATCCGTAAGAACTGACACCAAAAATATTCTTCATTAGTCCGATCGGGTGGGCCGTATCGTCGTGAATCTGTTAAGAGTTCTTTGTAAATAGATCCATGTGCTAATTGCTGAACTTGAGACGCTCAGAGCTCTTTTTTTCAGTTTTACCTAGAAAAGGGTTCATTCTAATTGATCTTTCCTAAAAAAAATATATGCAAAATGGTCAGGAAAATCTAATTTTTGAAAGCTGGGCTTGGATTTACAAATCCGGATTTACTTTGGTGCTTTTTGATCTGACATTGCGCAATTTGTATTCTACAATTTGCGTTCGACAATTTGCATTCTACAATTGGCGTTCTACAATTGGCGTTCTACAATTTGGGTTCTACAATTTGGGTTCGACAATTGGCGTTCTCCAATTGGCGTTCTACAATTTGCAATTTGCATTCTACAATTTGCGTTCTCGAATTGGCGTTCTACAATTTGCGTTCTCCAATTGGCGTTCTACAATTTGCGTTCTCCAATTTGCGTTCTACAATTTGCATTCTACAATTTGCATTCTACAATTTGCATTCTACAATTGGCATTCTACAATTGGCATTCTACAATTTGCGTTCTACAATTGACGTTCTACAATTTGCGTTCTCCAATTGGCGTTCTCCAATTTGCGTTCTACAATTGGCGTTCTACAATTGGCGTTCTACAATTGGCGTTCTACAATTTGCGTTCTCCAATTTGCATTCTACAATTTGCAATTTCCATTCCTTTTCTTTCATTCACATGTAAATCTGTATGAAAGTATTGGAAATGAAAAAAACAAGCAATGAAATAAACAAGTGCCTAGATTTCAAACCAAAAAAAAAGCTGATACTCAGCTAGAAAGTACTCAGCTAAAAGCTAAAACAGTAAGCTAAAAAGCTAAAACAGTAAGCTAAAAGCTAGAAAACTAAGCTAAAAGCTAAAACAGTAAGCTAAAAAGTAAACCAAAAACTAGAAAAGTAAGCTAAAAGCTAAAAAACCAAGCTAAAAGCTAAAAAACCAAGCTAAAAAGTTCAAACAGTAAGCGAAAAAGCTAAAAACTAAGCTAAAAGGCTAAAAAGTAAACCAAAAACTAGAAAAGTATTAGGTTTTCTCAGCCTTCAAAATGTGTTTCCTTTTTGCAATAAAATTCCTCTAGAATTCTCGATTCAGGGAACGAAATCATCGAATTCGCATCCCATCCCTTCACAAGGCCCAATCACATTATGGTGTGCCACCGAGGGGCAAAAAATTCTTTCGGTAAGGTTTTTGTCGAATCCTAAAAACATAAACGTATCTTTGAACGGTTTCATTTTTGCATCTTTTAGTCGAATTTATCTCAACGTTAAATCGTTAAATAATTAAATTTGCTCTAGTGAAATTAGCATCAAAAAGACAGTATCAAGCTAAAGATTGCTCCAATTGAATTGCTCAAAAATTGAATTTTGAAAATAAACAAATTTCTGAAAGACAATTCACGACACGACTTAGACTTAGACACGACTTAGACAAGACTTAGACACGACTTAGACACGACTTTTACGACAAAGAAATTCATCAAATTGGCCAAGTTTAGCTATGTACAGTACTGGACAATGAAATATGATATTCGAAAAACGATCGTCACTTTCGCGCGTCTGTAACTCTCTTGTCTTTGAGTTTAAACTATTTGTAAACTATTAGAACATTTTCTGAAATGTATAACATTTCTGGGATCGATTTTTGGATTGTCGGGCATTTGATACGAGCCCCGCCCCTTCACCATTGGCAATCCAACTTTGAACACAAATATCTTGCCATTGGGTTGTCCAATTTAAATGTTTTTTATACCAATCGATAGAGAAAGACTTGACGAATCCAATGATATCAAATATGTTTGAATTGAATAACCCAAAGCCAAGATATTTGAGCTCAAAGTTAGATTGCCATTGGCTGCACTTCGAGCTCAAATATCTTGGCTTTGGGTTGTCCAATTTAAATGTTTTTTATACCAATCGATAGAGAAAGACTTGACGAATCCAATGATATCATTGGATGATATCATTGGATTCGTCGTCCAATGATATCATTGGATTCGTCGTCCAATGATATCATCGTCTGTAACTCCGTTGTCTTTGTGTTTAAACTATTAGTGTTATACATTTTCTGAAAGCTCTTTTCAAGGGCTACACAATGGTCATATTAATATTTAGAAATACGGTAAAGACAAGGGAGTTACAGACGCGCGAAAGTGACGATCGTTTTTCAAATATCATATTTCATTGTCCAGTAGTGTAGATAAAAGAAAATGATTCTGATTGCTGGAGCGAAATGATTCTGTTTACAAAATACAAAGGAGTCCAGGCAATTCAAGCCAAATTCAATCCAAATTCAGGCCAAATTCAGACCAAATTCAAGCCAAATTCAGGCGAATTTCACGCGACGATCGGAAACTCGTGGAGGTGTTGAACGACGACACATTGGAGTGGTGAATGAGAGAAATGCGACATGGACAATCAATCATCCGACGATTCTCGAGGCTGGAGTTTGGGAGTGTCGAGTGGAGACACAGTTTGGTGTCGGCACATTCAATACCCAGATTTATGGTGGGTTTTTGACTTTCGAAGGAGCTGGAGAGCTGAAGGATTGAGGATTGTAGGCAAGAGAGACAAGAAACGGCTTTAAAGTAGCGAATGGGCGCTACAAACTAAAAGATTAGACTAGTACGCTTGTACGCTTGTACAAACGCTGTAGAAACGCGTAGAATGGTTATTTTTACAAATTATTTTTGCCAAAATATCGAGCCAAGTTTAGGCTTTCGAATGGCACTAAGTTCAAGCAAATCGACAATGTCTGCACTAAATTATATAAGTTTTTTCCAGGTTTATAGTCCTATTCCACTACAAACTATAAACTAGGACTACAAACCGGAAAAACCGCTATAAGTCGGGGCAGAGATTGTCGATTTGCTTGAACTTAGTGCCAATCAAAAGCCTAAACTTGGCTTGATATTTTGGTAAAAACAGTTTGTAAAAATAACCATCCTACGCGTTTCTACAGCGTTTGTACAAGCGTACAAGCGTTTGTAGTCTAACCTTGTAGTTTGTAGCGCCCATTGTCTACTTCAAAGCCGTTTCTTCTCTTTCTTGTCTTTCTTGTCTTTCTTGTCTTTCTTGTTCTGTGCCAGGCTACTAAACGATTGATCTTGGCTCTGGAAAAGGCTCAAAACTAGGTGCAAAACTAGATGCAGACCAAAAAACTACCTAGACCAAAAGCCGAACTATCTGCGCCTAGGCCCAAAGTCAAAAGTCTTGCCATTTCTCGGATTCAGTAGCATTGCAGTGGAGATAAGTGAATTCAGTAAACGAGAAAGCGTGTGTTTCCACTTTTTGAGCACAAAGTACATTCCAAAGACCAAGTCTTGTGTGCATTATGAATTCTATTCATTTACTATTACGTTTACGAATTTGCAGGCACCACTACGAAACTTCACAAGCCTTTACAAAGGTTAAAATTAAGCAATTTTTGATTTCAGTTGAGGGCTAATTAGTTAAAGACTTTCGAGGGCATCACAAAGTCAAAAACTAGCACTGATGTTACGTTATTTAAGCAACTTAAATCATCATAAGTCATCATATCGAGCGACGAGGCATAGGATTTGATTGTGGGAGATCTGTTGGAGCTTGGAGTTCTGGAGATCTGTTGGAGATCTGTTGGAGCTTGGAGTTCTGGAGATCTATTGGAGTTCTGGAGATCTGTTGGAGATCTGTTGGAGCTTGGAGTTCTGGAGATCTGTTGGAGCTTGGAGTTCTGGAAGGGACTTTGGAAAACTGGAATTACAGTAAGAAACCAAGGTTGACAAAGAGTTTTTGTCATTAGGATTGGCAAAAGCCAAAAGTTAAGCAAAACCAATTAAAAGCCAAAGCTGTAGCCTGAAATTTGTGGAAACTTAATGAAGCGGTCAAGGTTTCCCGTCGGCTAGATTATTAATTTTCCATATATTAAGCTTTCCAAAGAGTCTTTTCCTTCCTTTTCATACCTCCGTTGAAAAATAAGAATCTGATTATTGTAGGATTTAACATTTTAACATTAACATAAGCAAATTTTAGCCCGTCCGGTAGCCCAAGCGGAAGAAGGTGACTCATACTCCGAAGACGGTCAGAAAGATTATCAACTTCAGGTGAGTAAAGAAGACCATAGAGCTAATAGCATTTCATTGGAGCTAATTCCAGCTAGAGCTAATTCCAGAGCTAATTCCAGAGCTAATTCCAGAGCTTGCCGGTCGAGGTGTCTCGAGGTCAATCAAAAAATATAACTTGTCCGGCTCTAGGACATCCTGTGCCAACGATTTCTTGGAGTAAAGATGGACATTCACTTGGTTAGTTACTAGCTAAAACTTTAGTTATTAGCTAAAACTAAAACTCAAGTGCTTTTAAACTTGCAAAGATTGGAAGTCAGACGTTTGCAAGCAACTTTTCCAAATGTCGCGGTCACGTTGTAGTTGAAAGGCTGACCGAAGTCGTTAGCCTTTCAATTACAAGCAAAGATTGGAAGATAAGCATTTCATTTCATAAGCATTTCATTGCTTATCTTCCAATCTTTGCTTGTAGTTGAAAGGCTAAGACTTCGGTCAGCCTTTCTACTACAAGACGGCCGCGACATTTGGAAAAGTTGCTTGCAAACGTCTGACTTATTGTCAAAGTGCCAAGTGTTATATAGAAAATTAAAGCCCTTCATCTTGACATCATTTATCTACAAAGAGCTTCCCGATCCGGATTATATAACTCATTTTACAAGCACTTGAATGAGCTCAAGTCGGCCTCTCTCCGGCGATTTGCGATTTTTGATACTTTTTGATACAATATTTTCATTTAGAAAGGGTTTCCTTCAATTAAACTTGTAAGTTTTTACTTTAAAAGTACCATTCAATAAAAGTACGATAAAATTATAATGCTAGAGCTTATACAGCAAGATTTTCTTGTCAAATGGATCTTCAAAAAAAGCTGAATTTTCTCTGTGAACTTTCCAAATGAATCCAGAAATTAACCCCAATTTGGCCCATTTCACAAAAGAGTTTGCTGTTATTAAGAAAAGTGTGGCAGATCACCAGAGAGAGGCCGACTTGAGCAGATTCAAGAGCTCATCTGAATGCCCAGCTCTCTCTGAAGCTCAGTCAGCTCTCTCTGAAGCTCAGTCAGCTCTCTCTGAAGCTCAGTCAGCTCTCTCTGAAGCTCAGTCAGCTCTCTCTCATGCTCAGTCAGCTCTCTCTGAAGCTCAGTCAGCTCTCTCTCATGCTCAGTCAGCTCTCTCTCATGCTCAGTCAGCTCTCTCTCATGCTCAGTCAGCTCTCTCTCATGCTCAGTCAGCTCTCTCTCTCAAGCTCAGTCAGCTCTCAGCTCCCTCTCAAGCTCAGTCAGCTCTCTCTCAAGTCTTTGATAGCTAACTGTCCAGAGATTATTCTCGTTATATCAAGATATCATTATAGAGGGCTTTAAGAGTTGATTCGACCTGAATAAGACAAAAATTAGACAAAAAACAAAGACAAGTTCCCTTACAGACGCTCGACGGGTGAACATCTCTGGAAACACGATAATGATCAATAACGCAAGCGAACAGAATGTCGGTGTTTACACGTGTCAGGCGATGAATGAGTTCAGCAAACATCGATACTTGTTGGTCATCAAAAAGGAGCTCAAATTGAAAAGTGAGTAAAAGGGGCATTGGATTGGGCATTGGATTGGGCATTGGATTGGGCATTGGATTGGGTATTGGATTGGGTATTGGATTGGGCATTGGATTGGGCATTGGATTGGGCATTGGATTGGGAAAAAGGGGCACTGAATTTAGAAATCGTTGGTTTTTAGTTTTCTTGAGTGTTGCATTGGGGAAAAGACTGGAAACAAGCTTTAAATCTTTAAATCTTTAAATCTTTAAATCCAATCCTTAAACCAAAACCTTTAAATCCAATCTTTAACTCCAATCTTTAAACCCAATCTTTAAACCAAACCTTTAAACCTAACTTTCAGCATAAAGCTGAGATCGATTGAACTAATAGTTTTCTCTACTAAATCCTATTAGGTTGATGCAAAAGTCTTTTCATTTTTTTCGTACTTCCGTTAAAAAGTAACAAATGCACCAATTGAACAACGGTTTATTGCATTCGAAAGGCCAATTATTTTTCTGCAAAATGACATTAAAACGAGTTTAAAATGTCTTATGTCTAGATTTTTTTGAGAGCCTGAAGTCGGGTAGTCAAAAAAGGCGACGGCTCGATGATGCATTTTAGACGCTTTAGCTAAGGAAACCAATCTTGATTTTAATAAATAAAAGATAGAGCACAAAAAGTTAGATATTTTTTCAGATTTTCAGAGAAATTGATTCAGCCAATTTCTTTATAGAGGTTTTTATAGATTTTTATGAAAAACCCGTTTTCACTCTCGAATTTTTCTTGAAAGTGAACCCAAATTGACTTAAAAAGATGGGAAATTCAACAATAAACACTTTTCATTTAGAGCAAACCATAGGTTAATTGATGACTTTGTTATTTTTCAAAAGAAGTACGAAAAAAATGAAAAAGACTTTTGCATCAACCTAATACTAAATACTACTAATTCAACTTTTCAATGAAAATCTCAAATTCTCAGGCGATTTGGCTTGGATTGTGCCTCTTGCGGTGATCTTTGTGATCCTTTGCTGCCTCGTCACGGTCATCTTTCTGTGTGAGATTCGACGGAAAAAAAATGAGAAGAAAAGGTTTGACTCTAAAGAATCTTTGCAAAGTCTAAAATAAGTCTATTGCTCTAACAGGACCTGTAAACCAGGCTCAGCCAGAGCTCAGCCAGAGCCTAGGCCAGAAGTAGGTCTGGCTCCTCGAAAACCCAATGACTTTGTGAAACAGATCAGCCATCAAACAGATCAAGGCTTCTTGCCCGAGTTTTGCCTAGTCTGAATAAAATCACCTTTGGACAATCCTAGCCTGAACCTAAGCTCTGGATCATGTTTTGACCTGGTTTATAAGCTTACAGGCCCACAAGGAAAGGTCAACTCGATTTGCTGGCCAAATCACATAAGCCATTCGACGCCGAATTTCACGCTGATTCCGAATCTGGTTTCCCTTTTTTCTACCGAACAATCTGTCAAAAGTTAGATGCGTTTAAAGTTCTGTAAGGAGTTTCAAAAAAAAGGTCAAACCGCGGCATTACAAGCTACCGGACCAGCTACCGGACTTGAGCCAGCTACCGGACTCGAGCCAGCTACCGGACTTGAGCCAGCTACCGGACTCGAGCCAGCTACCGGACTTGAGCCAGCTACCGGACTCGAGCCAGCTACCGGACTTGAGCCAGCTACCGGACTCGAGCCAGCTACCGGACTTGAGCCAGCTACCGGACTCGAGCCAGCTACCGGACTTGAGCCAGCTACCGGACTCGAGCCAGCTACCGGACTTGAGCCAGCTACCGGACTCGAGCCAGCTACCGGACTTGAGCCAGCTACCGGACTCGAGCCAGCTACCGGACTTGAGCCAGCTACCGGACTCGAGCCAGCTACCGGACTTGAGCCAGCTACCGGACTCGAGCCAGCTACCGGACTTGAGCCAGCTACCGGACTCGAGCCAGCTACCGGACTCGAGCCAGCTACCGGACTCGAGCCAGCTACCGGACTCGAGCCAGCTACCGGACTCGAGCCAGCTACCGGACTCGAGCCAGCTACCGGACTTGAGCCAGCTACCGGACTCGAGCCAGCTACCGGACTCGAGCCAGCTACCGGACTCGAGCCAGCTACCGGACTCGAGCCAGCTACCGGACTTGAGCCAGCTACCGGACTCGAGCCAGCTACCGGACTTGAACCACTCGCCTTGCGTCCTAATTAATTAATCCTAATTACTGATCCTAACTCACACTCGGCCACCTCTGCAACCGCTGGTCTAAGACAGGCTTGTAATCTCGCGTCCGGTAGCTGGTTCAAGTCCGGTCGCTGGTTCGAGTCCGGTCGCTGGTCCGGTAGCTTGTAATCTCGCGGTTTGACTACTTTAGAAACTCCTTACAAAACTTTAAACGCGTATAACTTTTGACAGAATGTTTCGTAGAAAAAAGGGAAACCAGATTCGGAATCAGCGTGAAATTCAGCGTGGAATGGCTTATGTGGTTTGGAATTTGAAGAAACTTGGAAGTCAGTTGACCATTCTCTAGTGAGTAAAACCGGACCTCACCGTTTTGATTTAAAAACAAATTTAAAACATTTTTGCTGACAAGGCTGAATATCCTAATTTTGTGGCGATTTTGTGGCGATTTTGTGGCTATTTTGTGGCCATTCTGTGGCTATTTTGTAGCCATTTGTAGCCATTTTGTGGCCATTCTGTGTCCATTTTATCCCTTTTCAGAGCCGAGTCAGAAGTGGCGATTTTGGAGGACTGATCGAATCACCCAAAAAAGCTTGGTCATTGGATGGGTCGATTCACGGAATATCTTCATATAAAACGATCCTTTTCCCCATTTTTTTTGCCTTCTCCATCCCGTGCTCATTTTCATCTTGTTTATTTTCATCTCCACTATTTATTTCCCTTTAATCTCATCGATTCTCTCATTGCATTTGCTAGAGCACATTTGCTAGAGCTAGAGACTCTCAAATCTCTGTTTACTACTTAAAAATGCTTTTTTAGAAGTGTTAAAGTGTTAGCTTTGTTTTTTTTCTGATTCTATTTCTTCTGATTCTATTTCTTCTTATTTTTTTATTGTTTTGGGTTTAGTTTTAAGGCTAGTTTAACCAAAAATAACTGCCCCATTTGTTTTCTCTTCCAATCATCACTTTTCTTGAGCCACACTCTGATGTAAATGCTTTGAAAACCTCACCGATTTGTGTGATATTTATAAGTTTTTTTATTGTTTTTAAATGCTTAGAATAAAGCTGATTAGTTTTAAAAGGCAAAACATATTCGAATATACAATTATTTAGTGCGTCGGAGTATGGTATTCATGAATGTTCTATCCGAGTCACTAAGCCAGTCTGTCAGGCCTTGTGGTTGGATCAGTCAAAGTATCAGGCTTTCTAGCTAGACCAGCCAAAGTATCAGGCCTGCTGACTAGACCAGTCAAAGCATCAGGCTTTCTGGCTAGACCAGCCAAAGCAACAGGCCTTCTGGTTGGACCAGCCAAAGTATCAGGCCTTCTGTCTGGACCAGCCAAAGCATCAGGCCTTCTGGTTGGACCAGTCAAAGCATCAGGCTTTCTGGCTAGACCAGCCAAAGCATCAGGCCTTCTGGCTGGACCAATCATCATATTTCTAGATCAGATCATATATGTTTATAGTCTATTCTATAATATTATCTAATATACATCTATCTAATATCTAATATGTATATCCAAGAATATATCTAACTAGGGAAAAGCACCAGGTGACCTTACGAGAGTCGCACGAATACGAGATAATCCGAGAGCCGCTTTATAAAATCGGCTATGCTGATTCTGAATATGCTTTCCCTTTTTCCAAAGGAGCTCTGTAACGCGAGATAACTGGCATCAAAGTTTAGGCAGATTTTCCAAGTCCTTATCAAATTTTGTCTTTCAAGCCGTGAACAATGTTCACATTTCTGTTCTTAAAATCATTTCTAATCATTTCTAATCATTTTTCCATTAATTAGCGTCAAAATAAACCAACTCTGATGCCATTTTCTAATGATTTTCTTAAAAAAACAAGAAGAATACAGAGAACTCAAACTCAGACAAAAATTTCTAGAGCAAACTAGAGCAAACTAGAGCAAACTATCCACTCCACTAGCTCTCTTACTAATCAAGAGAAAAAAAGCTTAGAACTCCGAAAATCTGTCTAAACTTTGATGCCAGATAGCAGAGCTCCTCTGGAAAAAGTAAAAGCATCCTTAGAATCAGCCGATTCTGTGTGGCTCTCGTATTAAAAGGCCACCTTGACCTGGTGCCTTTCCCTACAAAAAACGTTTCAGCCTGATCCTGAAGCCGCAGACTAGCTGGACAAAGCTGGACAAAAGGCAGACATGACTTCTGATTAGCACGGATTCCTTTGTGAGTCGAGCCTGGTAGTCAGTCGTCGAGATCAACCCAAGGTAAGTACTTCACAAAACATGTAAAGTGTGATGGCTGCAAGACGCTTTGACTTCAGGAGCTTCTAATGACCCTAATTTTTCTTATAGCCAACCGATCTGGCTCAAAAGGTCAGGTCCTGGCTTGGCTCTGCTGCAGGCTTGATATAAGTTTGATATATAAAAAGTTCATTGGTAGCCAGTACTGAATCTCTCAGAAGCCAGTGCCAAGCCAGTGCCAAGCCAGTGCCAAGCCAGTGCCAAGCCAGTGCCAAGCCAGTGCCAAGCCAGTGCCAAGCCAGTGCCAAGCCAGTGCCAAGCCAGTGCCAAGCCAGTGCCAAGCCAGTGCCAAGCCAGTGCCAAGCCAGTGCCAAGCCAGTGCCAAGCCAGTGCCAAGCCAGTGCCAAGCCAAGCCTGGCCTGGCACACTGCTGGCATTTTGCCTAGCCGTTTTTTACTAGTGGGCTGACATTAAAACTAACTATAATTTACTTTGCTCTAGATTTAATATGATACTAGGCCTATAAAGGCTGGCTCATAATGGCTTAGATGGCTTAGATGAAGGCTTAGATGAAGGTTAGGCTTAGATGAAGGTTAGGCTTAGATGAAGGCTTAGATGAAGGTTAGGCTTAGATGAAGGTTAGGCTTAGATGAAGGCTTAGATGAAGGCTTAGATGAAGGCTTAGATGAAGGCTTAGATGAAGGCTTAGATGAAGGCTTAGATGAAGGCTTAGATGAAGGCTTAGATGAAGGCTTAGATGAAGGCTTAGATGAAGGCTTAGATGAAGGCTTAGATGAAGGCTAGGCTTAGATGAAGGCTTAGATGAAGGCTAGGCTTAGATGAAGGCAAATTAAGTCAAAGTCAAGTCAAAAATGTGTCAGATTTCATAAAGAATTTTGTTATCATTTCATTTTTATAACATTTTTACACTTATATTCTAATTTTTAACCGAATCGATTGATTATAAGAAGAATTAGGGTCACTAGAAGCTAAATAAAAGCGTCTGGCATTGAGATACTTTTGTCCATAAAGACTGATGATTAAAATGAAGACACTTTTCGTTTCGAAAGGCTTCTTAAAATAATTTTGTGTTATTCTTGTTCAACTTTTACAAAAAGGTTTTTGAACTCTTACTGCTGGAAAATGTTGTGCTTTTCAGGACTTCACTATGCAAAGTTTTGCGATCGTGTGATTGTGATGAATGGGGGAGGGATCGGGCGAATACTCAATACCCCGAATACCCCGATAAATCGTCACTTGATCACCCTTTCACCCTTAAAACAGCAAAATGGCAGCAAGCCAAGAGTAGTGCTCACTCAAAAGCTTCTCAAATGAGTTGTGTGACTCCGATTCGAAAGCTTTTCATATATAAATGTAGCCAAGATTCTGGGCTTTAAATCCCTATATAAAACTTAGCACTTTAAAATGATAGACATTTGCTAGCTGCTTTTACAAAAAGTTGTGCCAGAACTTTTGGGAGAGACTTTTGGGCTTTTCAAAACTTTCAAAACTAGAGCTTGATTATTGTAGCTTTTGAAAAACACGTTTTAGAAACGTATAATTCTCAAGTTTTAATCATGCTGTTACAAGAGTTAAGAAAGAAATGAATAAAATGCAATCTTCATTGCACCAAACAACAAGTGAGCTCAATTCTCACCAAATCGTCACTTGATCGCCCTTTCAAGCCGTTTTTTTCAATTCTTATAATCAGGAGAACAATTGAATCAACGTTAATCCCGATTCTTCAAAAAAATTTTAGTGATAAGGGGTAGAATTGAAAAACCCGATCTTTTAAAAGAGCAAATTTCTTCGAGGAAGCCATTTCCCGCATCTGAGCGTCTTTCCAATGGCGTGGAGATCATCAATGGTAGAATTTGGACATAGAAACTGTTGAGCAAGTTCACGCGTCGTTTGACAAGGATCCGGTTCGATTGCAGCCCTCAAAATATCGTTGTCTACCCCTTGAGGTCGACGAGAGTGTTCATCATCCTCGAAAGTGTTCATCATCCTTTCACAACCATTCCGAAAGCGTTGAAATCAGGCTCGGCATCGGCTTTCGGCCAATACATTATTCCCAAATGCTTTGACCAAATCTCGATGGGATTCCGCGACTGTTTTGCCCAGTTTGAAGTCGTAAAGTAGGCAGACGCGAACTTGATATATTTGAAGTCGAAAAAGAAGAAGGAAAGCTCTCTAAAGCAAGATCTTAAAAATAAGAAATTATCCGTTTAAGACGATTCAAAATATGCGCAAGATAACGTACTTTTAAATACAGAAAGACTGTTTTAAAAGCCTTTCTCATAACAATAAGTTTAACAACGATTGTTTATAACCGAACAACCTAATAGCTAGCTGCTAGCTAGCCAGCTCTGACTGACTGACTCTGACTGCTAAGAACCTAATATAATTCTCAAGTTTCAATCATGCTGTTACAAGAGTTAAGAAAGAAATGAATAAAATGCAATCTTCATTGCACCAAACAACAAGTGAGCTCAATTCTCACCAAATCGTCACTTGATCGCCCTTTCAAGCCGTTTTTTTCAATTCTTATAATCAGGAGAACAATTGAATCAACGTTAATCCCGATTCTTCAAAAAAATTTTAGTGATAAGGGGTAGAATTGAAAAACCCGATCTTTTAAAAGAGCAAATTTCTCCGATTGGAACGGGAAATTCTTCAAAAAATGAAAGGATTTGCGAAATTTTTCTTATTTTCTGCAATTATCGTCTGTATTTCAGCTGATGGAAGTTTGCGATTTTTAGAATTAAAAAGAAATTTGAAATTTTTAGCCTGTCCAGGACGTATGTTGCTTTTTGTTTGTTTTTGGAATGAATTTTGAAATTTAGCTCTTCCTGCTTTTTGTATCAGTGGACGTGAGTTGCATTTTATTGAAAGAGTCACTTTCAAAGAGTAACTTTCAAGTTTTAGTGTTATTTAGATGACACTAAAGTCATTTAGATGTCATTAAATGTCATTTAGATGACACAAAGAGTAACTTTCAAGTTTTATTGTCATTTAAATGACACTAAAACTTATGACTTAAAGTTTACATGTTTAGTATGATGTGCAGTAGTTTCTTAAAGCAAGTTAATCTTGAAATTGAAAGGCTAAGGTCCAGGGCAGGCTTAGGCTTAGGCTTAGGCTTAGACTTAGGCTTGGACTTAGTGCGAAGGCTAACGGCTAGCGCCTCGTACTAACGCTATTTGGGTTTAGGCTGAACCCCCATTTTCTGGATCTCAGCCAGTTCTCGGAGCTAATGTGCAAGCGATTGTCCTTTTTGCTTTGGAACCCAAGGGAAGTATCCTTGCAATTAGGCTCAGGCTCAGGCTTAGGCTTAGGCTTAGGCTTAGGTAGTGCCGCAGTATAGTCCAGACTATAGTGCGGCAATATACCCACCCAAAAACGAAGGGGAAGGGAGTTCTTCCCCTTCCCCTTTCTTCCTCTTCCTCGTTGGGAAGGGAAAGAGAGCCCTTCTCCTTCCCAACTAGTGCGGCAGACCCCGAATTTTGTGTGGACGTGCATAAAGATCATTTTAATACCAAAAAAATCGATTCATCAGCTCTGCGAAGACTTGATGCCTTTTTAAGTTAAAAATGACGTTTTGCGACTTTCTGTCCGCTAAAACGATCGACTAAGAGCTATTTAAAGCAGCCAGATATTGTAGCCAGTCAGAAAGCCAGTCAGCAGATAGCTAGAAAGCCAGCCAGCCAGAAATATGACTCTCTTTGAATTTGTCCTTTTTGCTGGAGACTTTTAACTTAGATTTAACTTATCTCTATTCAATTTGTTGATAAACAAGCTCTTAGTAAGCTTTTTAATAGGTTCCGTATATTTCTTGATCACAAGGAGACGGTGCCAGAGACTTTTAACTTAGATGTAAGCTAATCCTCTGACTATGAGCTAAACCCAGACTAAGCCAGGGTTTAGCCCATAGTCAGAGGTCAGACCAGGCCAGGATCCAAGGATCCAGATCAGACCAAGATCTAGGCCAGGAGTAGACAAAACCTATCCAGATCAAGTTCCTGCTCTGATCTTTGTCTAGTCTTGGTTTTCTGGCTTTTTAGAACACCTGGTTTCAACGAGCCTTCGACTTAGCCAACACAGCCAACATTTTTGAATTTCTACAATTCCTCGTTTAGCTGTACCTTTAGCTATTAGACATACCGTATTTACTCTATTAGTGGGGTCCCCCACTATTTTTTCAATCCCCTTCCAGACGACCCCACTATTAGAGAGGACCCCACTATTAGAGAAATTTAAAAGAACATAAAACCAAAGTTTTAAATTGAAAAGATAACAATTTTTCTCCGAAATTCTTGACAAAACAAGTTTGGCTTCATATTTTATTTAGCTTTAACCGTAACAAAACATTAACAAACAGTAAAAGAACTAATCCAAGAGATCAACAATTGATGTATCACTTTCGTTACCAATATTAGAGAGGACCCCACTATTTTTTCAATCCCCTTCCAGACGACCCCACTATTAGAGAGGACCCCACTAATAGAGTAAATACGGTATTAGCTTTTTTGTAAAAATACCTTTTTGAGCAAATATCCTTGGCTGTCCGGTGAATCTCTGTGATGGACAAGACGGGAATTGCTATTGTTCGGATTGCGATTTGACGTGTGGAGCGTGTAAAAGTGATTGCACGGTAAGATTAGTGAGAGGAAACTCACATTGGAAATGTTATTTTTGCTTATTTATCCGTCCTAGGCTTTTTTTTAGGTTAACGTTGATTTACAATTGTTGATTAAAATCTTGTTTTTTATCAAAGCAAACCTCAACAAGCTAAACCCAATCTTTACAGTGAAGCGGCCCATACTAGGCGTTGATTTGGTTGCCAAGAATAATTAATAACATAATGATTTTCAATGAGGCTCACTGAAAATTGATTACACAGTAAATTAGGTTAACGTTGATTTACAATTGTTGATTTATTTACTAATTAAAATCTCGTTTTTTATCAATGCAAACCTCAACAAGCTAAATTTTGATTTTTTGATTGTAGACAACCATGAAACCAATAACCATTCCACCGACAACCCCGGCACCAACAACTCCAGTCAATCCAGGTTTTAGATAAGAACAGAATTTTAACAATGGAGTTTAGATTGCAAAGATGCGTCTGCCAAGTGAGTTACTCTACAATTGTTGTCAACTTTGACAAAGAATGAACAAAGAACGTTTTCAGTTGTGCCCAATGGGTTCCATCGGGTTTCTGCGCAAATCCGAGCTACACGGATAAACAAAAGAAAGATTATTGTGCGAAGAGTTGTGGACTCTGCAATTGCAATGATAATTCGGCACAGTTGGTTTTTGAGATGAGGAAAGATGAATAGGAAGTTTTAAAGATTAAGCTAAAGATGTTTACCGTCAACTTTCTGTACTAGGTGACACTTAGTGTTCGAATTCCTGCATTCCAAGATCACTACTTGAACAGAGCTTGAACAGAACAGAAATTGTCTCGTAGAATGATTTCTTAGCTACTAGATTTACTTAGATGTGACGATTGGGTGAAGGGCGGTTTCTGTGAGAATCCCTCATACACAGTCGATCAAAAGAAACAGTATTGTGCGCTGAGTTGCTCGTTGTGTTCAGCTGGTAAGTGTTAGAGCAATAGGTTGATGTGTAGGAAGATTTCAGCCAAGCTCTAGGCTCTAAAAGTTAAGTCAGAGTCCGATCGGGAGTCAGACTTGGTTTCTGGCTAGCCCTGGGCAGATTCAGGGTTGTTCCAAAAGTATTTTCTCAAGCCAGGAGCCCAAGCTCAGCTCAAGCTCAGCTCAAGACAAGGCCAGAAGTTGTCTTTGAAGATCTTGGATCTATCGCCCACAGCAAATCGCCAGAAATCAAAATTGGACTCAGATTTTGGTCAGACTTTGACTGGACTTTGGCCAGACTTTGACTGGACTTTGGCTAGACTTTGGCCAGACTTTGGCCAGACTTTCGCTCGCTCTAGCTTACAGATCCTAGAGCCAGGCTGGAACCTTCTTTATCTGCTGCACCTAACTAGTAAGCGAATTCTGACTCGTTTCAGGCGCTGCAACCACACCAGCAACCACACCAGGAACGTGTAAAGACAGCTCAGCCAGGTAGCTTAGATTAATATTTTAAAATTGAGATTATCTCCATATCTTTATGATCTTTCATCATTTTAGTTGCCCAACTTGGGTTTCAAACGGCTTCTGCACCGATCCCAAATACACGCCAGAACAAAAGAAACAATATTGTGCGAAAAGTTGTAATCTGTGCTGAAATAAGATGTGCTTTGGATGAAGTTTAATAAAATTTTAAAAAAAAGCAAACACAGGAATTGCTTTGCTCTTTGCATCTTTGATCAATTGCAAATTATACAATCTGCTCATTCAAAAACCCATAAACTGGAAAACTTGCGTGTTTTTAAAGTTTAAAGTTTAAAGTTTAAGCTATCAAAATCAAAAAGAATTATAGAGAACGAGAGTGCTTAATTCTAAATTGCTTGCTTGATTTGATAGCTGTTGTTCTTGATTAAATCATTCTCATCCTTCTTAACTAACATGAATGGATTAACGAGATTCCATTAACGAGATTGTTATCTACTATCTAGCGAAACCACAGCCAAGGGAATGGGCTTAGCAAAAATAGCGGGGGAAAGAAGAACTTGTTGAGCTTGACTCTCGTCTGACTCTGTGAAGAGTCTTGAGAGGTGTAGTATAAGTGGAAGCACGGTGAAATACTACTTCGGCAATGGAATACTACTTTCACTGATTCCTTACTTACTTGATGACACGGGAGCTTGAGTTTACTCTTCCTTGTGGTGTGTGGTCACTTGGTTAAATGTGGTCACTTGGTGATTGCGCGACTCCCGTCTGTTTGGCCAGGAGTTTGGCTGTCAATTCGTAACGTAACGTAACCTGTACATCTGTCAACTCGTAAAGCAGGTGTCCTAAGGCTGGCTTAGAGAGGACAGAAAGCAGAATTGAGAACAGAATTAAGAACAGAATTAAGAACAGAGTTAAGAACAGAGTTAAGAACAGAATTGAGAACAGAATTAAGAACAGAATTTACTTTAAATAGCGCCACACTTCAGAGGGTCTAGATTGGCCAAAATCGAGTCAATCGTTCTGATTTTTCTGGAGATAAATCTCAAGTATTTCTCCTTACCCTATGCCCATTATCTAATCGATTCAACCTTTCAACTTTTTTATATAACCTTCCAAAGTTGAGAGCCGAGTGTCGCTCGGCACGCCACTCATTGATGGGATTTTTGAGAGCGATCTTGTTGAGATTGAATTTATTATGTTAATGAACCAAAATTTCTTCAATGCTATTCAATTGTTGTTGGCGTTCAATTCAATTTTTCAATTCAATTCTTCAATTCAATTGGTTCTTCAATTGTTGTTGGCGTCCTGTTGGGCTTGGGAAAGTGAATCTTGATTTCTTGTCGAAATCTCGATTCTTGAGTTTGCGTCCGCCGCCTTCTCCACAAATTTGCTTACCTCTCTCAACAAAATGTCTCCTTACACTGTGCAGATGTACACGTTACGTCACGTTACATTACGAGTTGACAGCTAAACTCCTGGCTTCGTTCTCTTTGGCGCGAGTCGCGCAATCACCAAGTGACCACACACCACAAGGAAGAGTAAACTCAAGCTCCCTTGTCACCGAGTAAGTAAGGAATCAGTGAAAGTAGTATTTCACCGTTGCCGAAGCTTCCACTTATGCTACACCTCTCAAGACTCTTCACAGAGTCAGACGAGAGTCAAGCTCAACAAGGTCTTCTTTCACCGCTGTTTTTGCTAAGCTCGTTTCCTTGTGACACACCAAGTGACCACATTTAATACTAGAAGGAAGCTCCTGTGCCCATTCTCTAATCAAGCTCAAGCTCAAGAAGGAAGCTCAAGCTCATGTGCACATTCTCTAATCAATTCAACCTTTCAACTTTTTTATATGACCTTCCAAAGTTAGACGAGTGTCCCTTGGCACTCTGCTCATTTATGCATTTCAGTTTTGCCATTTTTAAGCCATTTTTAGTACACATTTTAGAAAGCTTTTCATAAAGAATCTAATCTTATTCATTCTTATTCAATCAATTCATAAAGAATCTCAATTCAAGTCTCAAGTTCATTTTCCCAAGCTACAGTTCCATCCGGTGAACCAAATCCATTCACTTTTTTTTGTTTATCACTCCACCTTTCCACCCTCTAATCCACCCGCTCTACCCTCCACAAATCCCTTTTGTTCTACGTCATAAACCCCGTTCGCAAAAAAGAAAAAAGACTCAAAAAATTTCAGACTCAACCCTGTTCCTTTGTTTAAAAGGGTTAATTCTCAAAACTTAAAAAAAACCAAAAGGTAATCCATTTGAGAAATGCAAAAGCTGATAGAAAAGCATTGTTCTTCTCAGTGAAAACCCTTTTCCCTGATAACGCTTAAAAGCTTAAGCTGAAAGAGAAAAATGGGTGTGAAATGAGCTTAAATTTTCTTGATCCCCGTTTCGTATAAAAGCTTTTAAATGATAATTTCGAGCGTCACTTTCCTTCGGCTGTCCTTTTGAAGCTATTATTCGCAAAATGAAAAGCCTATTTCTGCTGGCATGCTTCCTTGTTGTTGCAGGAGCTCGTGAGTTCGTTGAAATGTTTTTTCGGTAATGAGAAAAGTTGAAATCGAGATAGAGTCAGATCAAGATAGATCCAGGGATGGTTCTGAGAGCCTGGATCTGCTCAAGGCCAGCCAGAAGCCAAGCTTGACTTCTGAACGAACTTTAACCTGGCCTTCTGACCTGTAAGTCAGCCAGAAGCCAAGCTTGACTTCTGAACGAACTTTAACCTGGCCTTCTGACCTGTAAGTCAGCCAGAAGCCAAGCTTGACTTCTGAACGGACTTTGATCTGGCTGGCTTTCAGACCTGTAAGTCAAAGCTGATTTCTGCAATCAGCTTTCTGACTGGTTCAAGTGACTGACCAGGTTTCTCAGGAGAAAATCGGTTTGAAACATCCAAGAATATAGTGATTCGGATCCAAGAATGGCTCTGAGACCTGTAAGTCGAATCTGATTTCTGCGATCAGCTTTCTGGTCAGGCTAAGGTCAATCCAAGGCCAGCACAAGGTCCAGAGCAAGCACAAGATCCAGGGCAAGCACAAGG
The DNA here is from genome assembly GCA_958450365.1 of Mesorhabditis belari. Classification (NCBI taxonomy): domain Eukaryota; kingdom Metazoa; phylum Nematoda; class Chromadorea; order Rhabditida; family Rhabditidae; genus Mesorhabditis; species Mesorhabditis belari. The sequence goes on along the minus strand of CAUEEP010000724.1, from coordinate 2,448,138 downwards.
TCCAGAGCAAGCACCAGATCCAGGGCAAGCACAAGGCCCAGGACCAGCACAAGGTCCAGAGCCAGCACAAGGTCCAGAGCCAGCACAAGGTTTAGGGCTAGCACAAGGTCCAGAGCCAGCACAAGGTCCAGAGTCAGCACAAGGTCCAGGACCAGCACAAGGTCCAGAGCCAGCACAAGGTTCAGGACCAGCACAAGGTCCAGGACCAGCACAAGGTCCAGAGTCAGCACAAGGTCCAGGACCAGCACAAGGGTCAACGTCAAGATCCTGATCCTGACGGTGACCCTGAAGCTTTCTGACTGGTTCAAGTGATCGAGCGGGCGAAAAATCGGTTCTAGAAACATTCCCAGTATCTTAAGGCCACTATTGTAAGAATTAGACTCGAGTTTAACGTGTTCCATTTACTAAACCTTGACACTTTTGACAATCGTTTCTTTTGATAACCCTAAACCTGTCACTAATTTCAATTTACTTGCTTTTTATCAGTCGTGTTTTTGCCATAAACCCTCAGAAATAAGTAGATAGACAAAAAATGTGAATGCAGTCATTTTTGAAAGTCTTAGAAAGCGTTTAGGGATGCATAAACATGAAAATTGAAAGCCAACACCTTAGCTTAGCTTGAAACCTTAGCTTCTTTGACTACACAGCAAGATTCTTTGTTGATAAATGTAATTAAGTGGTACCAGATTCCACGAGCACAAGCGAAACGACCGTGGCGGACACTGGTTCAACCGTTTCTGCAGATGCGGCTGTTACAACAACGGCTCCTGTGACAACTGGAGCTGTAACCACAGCCGCTGGCCCTTGTGTCGATAATGACCCAAAAAAGTGGGTTTCTTTTGATTTGACGCATCTTTTCTAGCAATGATAATTGCACTAAAGTCAATGCTAATTGTTTGTGGATGTGTTTCTGTTTTAGAGTGTATCTCAAGAATTAAAAGAGCTAAAACGTGACCTAAATCTCCCAGCAGCTTAAATTCTCTACTATACTATAAAATTCGATTTTGAAAAAGCATTTAGTTGCCCGACTTGGGTGGCAAACGGCTTTTGCACGAGTCCTGGCTACACAGATGACCAAAAGAAACAGTTCTGTGCGAAGAGTTGCAATCTGTGCGATGGATGCAAAGATGCTAATGCAAAGTTGGTCTTAAACTTGGCCTTAAACTTGATCGTCAACTTTAATCTTAACGATCTTCGGAGTTATTACCTTGCAGCTTAGACTTAGACGAAAAATTTAGTTGCCCAACGTGGGTTTCAAACGGTTTCTGCACAAATCCAGCGTACACCGATGATCAGAAGAAACAATATTGTGCAAGCAGCTGCAACATGTGCGGAGGAGCGGCTACAGGAGCGACCAATTGTGTTGACGCGTCGACAAGGTGGGATTCGGTGTTTTTCTCAGCATCAATCCATCGATTTTGACTATTTTCACTATCCAATCAGCTCAATTTTGGTATCATTCGATGCAGAATGAAATTGCGCGTCGAATGATAGTGAAAATAGTCAAAAGCGAAGGATTGGCGTTGAGAAAAACACGAAAAACCTCCAATTGCCAACGGCAAAAAAGGATTGACAGTTCTATTTGACGATCATTTGATGCAGAATGAAATTGCGCGTCGAATGATACCAAAATCAACTTAAAATATAATATCCATGTAAAGTTATGAGGCAAAAGGTTAAGCCTGGGCGAGGCTAAGGGTTTTTAGCCAACAACTTTGCCTGGATATTATATTTTAAGTTGATTTTGGTATCATTCGACGTGAAATTTCATTCTTCATCGAATGAAGTCGAGTCAAATGTTGTAAAATAGTCGAGTCAAATGTTGTGGGGCACCGTTGTCTGGCTCCGTTAGCACACGCTTTCCGGCGCATTGAATCCTTTGCCGGAAAGGGCATGTTTGCAAGATTTGCGCTCAAAATACATAGAAAACAATAGAGAGATGCTTTTTTTACAAATCTAGAACAAATCTAGAACAAATCTGAGGCAAAAGGTGAAAACCCGCCCATAATGGGCGAGATTTAGGTTTTTAACCAACAACTTTACGTGGATATTATATATTGAGTTGATTTTGGTATCATTCGACGCGAAATTTCATTCTACATCGAATGATAGTCAAAATAGACAAAAGAGAAGGAGTGGTGCTAAGAAAAACATGAAAAACCTTGAATTGCTAGCGGGAAAAAGAGCCGACCGATGTTTTACAAGTCTACTTGATACTAAAGGTTACAAGTCTACTTGATACGAAAAATTCTTTGAAATTAAATAAAATATTATTACAAAGATTCTTAGATTCTAAAGTGAATTCTAGATTCTAAAGCTTTAGCTTCTGATTCACTTTCTGAACTAAACGATTGGCTGAATATCTGAGCGCTTAAAGAGCTAAATTTCAAGTATTATTTCAATAGAAAGAGTGATGATTTTACTGGTGACAAATTTCCAAATTTCAGCTGTCCAACGTGGGTGTCAAACGGTTTCTGCAACAACCCACAGTACACAGATAGCGACAAAAAGAAATACTGTGCAAAGAGCTGCAGTCTTTGCTGATTTTTGTAATCTTTAACGAACGGATTTTCATGTACATAGAAAGAAAATAAAGCTCATTTTCATTTTAAAAAAAACTTGTTAAACGCTTGTTACTGTTACGCTTGTTACTGTTACTGTTTAACGCCAAAAAGAACACGAAGGCAAGTGAAAAGAGGTGAAAATCGTGAAAGTTTGACAAAAATTGAATGAATCACAGGAAATGAATAGAACTGATGTCTCGTATAGATATGGGCATGGGGTCGGGTCAAAAGTGACCTGCTGATCCGCCCCGCGACCCAGCTTTTTTCCCGGGTGACCTGCTGACCTGTTGACCCGATCCGGCAAAAATTTTTAGCTTGACCCGACCCGCTCACCCGACCCGCTCACCCGACCCGCTCACCCGACCCGCTCACCCGACCCGCTCACCCGACCCGCTCACCCGACCCGCTCACCCGACCCGCTCACCCGACCCGCTCACCCGACCCGCTCACCCGACCCGCTCACCCGACCCGCTCACCCGACCCGCTCACCTCGACCCGCTCACCCGACCCGCTCACCCGACCCGCCACCCGACCCGCTCACCCGACCCGCTCACCCGACCCGCTCACCCGACCCGCTCACCCGACCCGCTCACCCGACCCGCTCACCCGACCCGCTCACCCGACCCGCTCACCCGACCCGCTCACCCGACCCGCTCACCCGACCCGCTCACCCGACCCGCTCACCCGACCCGCTCACCCGACCCGCTCACCCGACCCGCTCACCCGACCCGCTCACCCGACCCGCTCACCCGACCCGCTCACCCGACCCGCTCACCTGACCCGCTCACCCGACCCGCTCACCCGACCCGCTCACCCGACCCGCTCACCCGACCCGCACCCGACCCGCTCACCCGACCCGCTCACCCGACCCGCTCACCCGACCCGACCCGCCAAAACTCGAAAATGGACATGTCTAGTACCGTATTTTCTTTGTTGAGGTTTGCTTTGATAAAAAACAATATTTTAATTAGCAATTGTAAATCAACGTTAACCTAAAAAAGCCTAGGACGGATAAATAAGCAAAAAATAACATTTCCAATGTTAGTTTCCTCTCACTAATCTTACCGTGCAACCACTTTTACACGCTCCACACTTCAAATCGCAATCCGTACAATAGCAATTCCCGTCTTGTCCATCACAGTGATTCACCGGACAGCCAAGGATATTGGCTCAAAAAGGTATTTTTACAAAAAAGCTAATACCGTATTTACTCTATTAGTGGGGTCCTCTCTAATAGTGGGGTCGTCTGGAGGGGGGTTGAAAAAATAGTGGGGTCCTCTCGAATTGGAAAAAGATATTGGTAACGAAAGTGATACATCAATTGTTGATCTCTTGGATTAGTTCTTTTACTGTTTGTTAATGTTTTGTTACGGTTAAAGCTAAATAAAATATGAAGCCAAACTTGTTTTGTCAAGAATACGTCCTGAACAGGCTAAAAATTTCGAATTTCTTTTTAATTCTTAAAAATCCAAACTTCCATCAGCTGAGATATAGACGATAATTGCAGAAAATAAGAAAAATTTCCCTTTCAAAAAAAATCGCCCTTTCAAGCCGTTTTTTTCAATTCTTATAATCAGGAGAACAATTGAATCAACGTTAATCCCGATTCTTCAAAAAAATTTTAGTGATAAGGGGTAGAATTGAAAAACCCGATCTTTTAAAAGAGCAAATTTCTCCGATTGGAAAAAAACTCCGAAATTTTTCTTATTTTCTGCAATTATCTTCTGTATTTCAGCTGATGGAAGTTTGCGATTTTTAGAATTAAAAAGAAATTTGAAATTTTTAGCCTGTCCAGGACGTATGTTGCTTTTTGTTTGTTTTTGGAATGAATTTTGAAATTTAGCTCTTCCTGCTTTTTGTATCAGTGGACGTGAGTTGCATTTTCTCGAAAGAGTAACTTTAAATGAATCTTAAAGGTTACACGCTTAGTAGATATATAGTAGGTCACGTACAGTAGCCTCTTGAAGCAATCTTGGGATTGAAAGGCTAGGGTCCAGGCCAGGCTAGAGTTCAGACTATAGTGCGGCAACATGACTATAGTGCGCCTTTTTTAAAAGATTTGCGCTTTTAAAAGATTTCCTCTCACTTCTACCCCTTATCACTAAAATTTTTTTGAAGAATCGAGATTAACTTTGATTCAATTGTTCTCTTGATTATAAGAATTGAAAAAAAACGGCTGAAAATTGAGATACGTACTTGAAAGGGGTGATCAAGTGTCGATTTGTGATCGGAATTGAGCTCACTTGTTGTTTGGTGCAATGAAGATTGCATTTTATTCATTTCTTTCTTAACTCTTGTAACAGCATGATTGAAACTTGAGAATTATATTAGGTTGTTAGCAGTCAGAGTCAGTCAGTCAGAGCTGGCTAGCTAGCAGCTAGCTATTAGGTTGCTCGGTTATAAACAATCGTTGCTAAACTTATTGTTATGAGAAAGGCTTTTAAAACAGTCTTTCTGTATTTAAAAGTACGTTATCTTGCGCATATTTTGAATCGTCTTAAACGGATAATTTCTTATTTTTAAGATCTTGCTTTAGAGAGCTTTCCTTCTTCTTTTTCGACTTCAAATATATCAAGTTCGCGTCTGCCTACTTTACGACTTCAAACTGGGCAAAACAGTCGCGGAATCCCATCGAGATTTGGTCAAAGCATTTGGGAATAATGTATTGTCCGAAAGCCGATGCCGAGCCTGATTTCAACGCTTTCGGAATGGTTGTGAAAGGATGATGAACACTTTCGAGGATGATGAACACTCTCGTCGACCTCAAGGGGTAGACAACGATATTTTGAGGGCTGCAATCGAACCGGATCCTTGTCAAACGACGCGTGAACTTGCTCAACAGTTTCTATGTCCAAATTCTACCATTGATGATCTCCACGCCATTGGAAAGACGCTCGGATGCGGGAAATGGCTTCCTCACAAGTTAAGCAGTGCAAGCATGGCTTCACGGGTCGCTATTCCCGGAATCACCTAGCTACTGGAATAAAAAGGAGATATTTGATGAATGTTGGAATAGTGAAATAAATCAGGATAACATATTTGCCAGCAAAAGCATTCAATAAAAGGGCAGTGATGTAGTAAAGAATCGTTCTCATGAGGTTTAGAAATGAACTGGCTAACATCTAAAAGTCTATTGTGAGTCTGAAATCTGGAAACTCTTTAGAATCGATTCGACAAAGAAACGACGTTAAACTAACCTGAATCATTAGAAGGGATTCGACTCGTGAGCTTTTACCGCTTCTTTTTCTCTAAATAAAACTCTAGTTAAGTGCTCTGGGCTCTAGTTAAGTGAACTGGGCTCTGGTTAAGTGAACTGGGCTCTAGTTCTGTGATCTGGGCTCTAGTTAAGTGATCTGGACTCTAGTTAAGTGATCTGGGCTCTAGTTAAGTGATCTAGGCTCTAGGTAAGTGATCTGGGCTCTAGTGAAGTGATCTAAAAAGAGAATAATTTAAATTGCAAACCTTTCGCATATTTCGATTAGTGACAAAGTCGAGAGAGCACATTAAAAGCATAAAAAAGGCGAGAATCCATTCACGAATTTCAACAACGAGAAATTGTCTCACAAAAAGATCCGAATGTTGAACAGCGATGGATAAAACGAATGGAATCAGTAATTGAAAGAAAGGATAACGGAGAGTGTAGTGAAAATAGGTTCCATCAAAAGAAAGAGCAAAGAAACGACTGAAATTGAGATCGGATTGATATCGGGCTTGATATCGGGCTTGAACCAGGCTTGAGATCGATTCGAGCTTGATTGGAGTTTAAAAACTTTAAACTCGAATTCAAACTTCTTTCTTTCTGATCATTGAAGTGGTAAAAGTCACTGATTTTCTTATTTGTCAATCAAAATTTGTTTAAAACCTTTAAAATGAGTTTTAAACTCAAACAAACTTAACAAAGTAAACAGTACTAGACCTCGAGAATTTTTCTTCATCTTTGAAAAGCTATAACGCCAAGCCTTTCCATTGTAGACTAGGAGTGTTATAGTGATTTTGAAAGCTTAATACAAGCTCTATAAGATGGTGCATTTGCTTTTTAAAATTATTTCAATTTTTGACTCATTTCAGGGCGCGCAAAATAGGGTTTTTTTGGGTCTTTTTTAGAACTTTGAGACACCAACAATAACTCAAATTGAAAGTTTCTAGGGGAATTTTGCACGTTCTTTCCAAAAAACACGGTTTTAAGATGATTAGAGCACGGCATTAACAAGAAAAACAGCGTTGAAAATGTTGTTTCATCAAACCCTATTTTGCGCGCCCTGAAATGAGTCAAAAATTGAAATTTTAAAAAGCATTTCTAAAAAGCAAATGCACCATCTTATAGAGCTTGTTTTAAGCTTTCAAAATCACTATAACACTTCTAGTCTACAATAGAAAGGCTTGGAGTTATAGCTTTTCAAAGATGAAGAAAAATTCTCGAGGTGATAATCTTTTGTCTAGTACTGTTTACTTTGTTAAGTTTGTTTGAGTTGCATAGTACATAGTACAGTTATGTACAGTACTGTACATACTGTACATAACGTACAAAATAACTTCCTAAGACTTTGCTTTTTGTTCTTTATCAATATTTATCATTATTGAAAGCCGAATCACCTGAACGAGATAGCCAGCTGACAAAACATGGCGATAGTAGTTGGATCGTAAAAGACTAAATAGCCAAAAACCCTCGTAAAAATTTCATAGACATTGTAGGAACATCTGAGCTATTGTTCTAATTTATATCACTAATTTCAAAATACTTTGCGATTTGCCCCACACCACAAACGTAGGTTAGCGCAAAGAAAATGATGTAGATGAACTTCAGCAAATTTTCGGCTGTAGAGAATAGACTGAAAGACTTTTAGGAACTCCAACAAATATAAAAATAAAAGCCTAAAACGATTTTCGCCTAAAAGCCTAAAAGCCTAAAGCCTAAAAGCCTAAAAGCCTAAAAGCCTAAAGCCTAAAAGCCTAAAGCCTAAAGCCTAAAAGCCTAAAAGCGTAAAGCCTAAAAGCCTAAAGCCTAAAAGCCTAAAATAGTTTTTGATTGAACTAACCGAATCGGAGCGCACAATTTGTTGTTTGTGACGGCAATAAATGTCGCGAGAGGAGTGGTGAGAAGACCCGAAAGGATTGTCTGCAATCGATGCTTTTTTTCATTACACAGAAGTCTCTGTTTTGAAAAGAACATGTTTGTAAACGTGATTTGAATCCGGTTCGACCAATAGCTCGGTTTGATCGAATCGGAGATCAAATCTTTTTTTGGTTTAACTTGAAGCCTATGTATTTATTTGACTTGAAGCCTATGCTAAATAAAACAAATTTTTGTTTGACTTCTGTTTGGGAATCGACTATGGCTTAATTATTTAAAGGGTTTAATTATTTAAAGGGTTTAATTATTTTCAAATTATATTTACCCAGTTTGTCATGCCCTCGATAATATTGCTCATTTCCCAGGCAAAGACGTCGCTCACATCCGATCCATCGGTTTTGGTTGCGTTCATTGTTATGTCATGGACATATTTCAAGAGAGCAAAGAAAACTAAAAAACAAGTGTGGCTCTTTCCCTGAATCGTGGTCTTTCAAAGATTCGTGGTCTCTAGAAAGTTTCCTGGTCTCTAGAAAGTTTGCTGGTCTCTAGAACTGCTGTAACTACTACTCATCTCGATTCTATTTCTTCTTATTTTATCGAAAAGCCATTTCAAATTGTTTTAACGTATTTTTTCCACATGCACCAGTTTATTTAATTAGAATTTAAAGAAAAATCGTAAGAACAATCGTAAGAACAACAATTTCCCAGCAAAACGCAAGGCTTGGCAAATCTTTCGTTTCCACGGACACGCAAATGTTTGTGAAGCTGGCCTTACATACAGCCAAAACAGAAATCCTTGCCAACTTGATGATTTCTTGTTGAGATCACGAGGAATTCTGTGCGATGTCGCCCAACGTCGGCCCCCGAAAATTCACAAATGAGAGGCTTTCTCTTTGTGAGTGGATGTTTGCCGTAAGATGTTTCCAGCCATCGAGTTACAAGTCCCGCATCTTTTATTGGCTTGATGTTTGATCTTCCTTAGTGCCTCTTCAACTCAAGCCCATAGAGGTAGAACGATATCGTTATCGGCTTCAGCGCCCTCCCGTCATCAGTGTTTGCATTATTGCCGGTAGTTCCTTTTTGGTGGTGAGGGCGATTGGTGCTGGCTCGATGCCTGTTCGTCAATCGACCGCTAGCTGGCCGTCTCAGCTCAGCTAAGCACGAATCATCGATTTCTGCGTCCGTCAGGGCCAATACCTCAGCCATTTCAGTCGGACCCTCAGCGTCGCCTTCTTCTTGGCTGTTGGTCGTCTCGCTTTCGAGTCTCGTCAAGATTTGTGGCGCATCTGTTTCAACAGGATATCATCAAGTTGGCAAGGATGTCTGTCTTGGCTGTATGTGAAGCATTTGCTGAAGCTTTACAAGCATTTACGTGTCCAAAGAAACGAGAAATCGTCAAGTTGGCAAGGATGTCTGTTTTGGCTGTACGTAAGGCCAGCTTCACAAACATTTGCGTGTCCGAAGAAACGCAAGGTCTGCCAAGCCTTGCGTTTTGCTGGGAAATTATTGTTCTTACGATTGTTCTTTAAATTCTGATTAAATAAACTGGTGTATGTGAAACTCAATAAAAAACGTTAAAGCAATTTCAAACGGCTTTTTCGGTAAAATAAGAAGAAATTGCAAAAGTCCCCTAAACTTTCAAAAGACCACAAAACTTTCAAGAGACCACGAAACTTTCAAGAGACCCCTAAAGTTTCAAAAGTCCCCTAAACTTTCAAAAGACCACGATTCAGAGAAAGTACCCAAAGTGTTTATGGAAAAAATTTCAATGTATATTCGGGAAAATTTTAAATGCTATATATAATTTTAAGTGTTAAACTGTCAACGAGTGTTTCAACTATTTAGAGCTTTCCAGGGGATAAGCTTGACAAGTCTCACCAATCAATGTGGAAGTGAGTAGCGAAACGATAAGCAAATCATGATATCATGCAAATCAAATCATGAAATACCCACTGGGGCTACCAGTGGTGAATTTATCGCATACACGAAATATATCAATCACAATACAACGACACACACAATACTAGGCTATATCTTAACTTAACCCACGTCATGACAGACGGCTCCCTAACCCTAAGCTCAATGGGGAACTAAATAGCTTTTTTGGTGGTGAAGGGAAGATGACGATGAAGGAGTGGCTTGTCACTTTAAAGAACTGGGGCCACAACCACCAGACTGCCCTCCAGAAAACCTCTCAACCCGAAGGGAAAGGAAATCCGAAGGGGGTGACCATGTCGCATGTGGGGTTCGAACCCTCGACCTTCCGATTAAGATAAAAGACACTTAACCAGTCAGCCACACGTGCTCTGATTTAGCCAAATCATTGACATTTCGAAAAATTCTTCGAATTTAAAACAAGTAAACTTTTTGGTTTAGATCTTTTTCGGTCTGTGCGATCTGTGCGAATTGCAACCAAAGACCGCCGAGGGCCGAATGAATCTAATTAGACGGAGAAACGAAATTCAAAGAGAAACGTTTAGAAAATTATCGAATAAAGTACAATTTTTGTTTTTGAATGAAGTTCAGGTAAAACTTTTTTCGCAGAATTCCTTTACGTCTGTTAGATGAGTTGTAAAACGATTTACACGCAGCAATTGTCGACCGGAAGTGGAGTCATTCTTCGAAAAAGCCGACTAATCAGCGGAAATCTTTCTCCAACCAAAAATCGCTCCTCTAGAATACGGTGGAACCTTGGGGTTACTCATATTTCGATGTCATTTAAAAACTTAAAGAATTTTGGAAAGTCTTAAGGTTGTTCCTAAAAGCCAGGGAACAACTAGGGTTGTTCCTAGAAGCCAGGGAACAACTAGGGTTGTTCCTAGAAGCCAGGGAACAACCAGAGTTGTTCCTAGAAGCCAGGGAACAACCAGAGTTGTTCCTAGAAGCCAGGGAACAACTAGGGTTGTTCCTAGAAGCCAGGGAACAACTAGGGTTGTTCCTAGAAGCCAGGGAACAACCAGAGTTGTTCCTAGAAGCCAGGGAAGAACCAGAGTTGTTCCTAGAAGCCAGGGAACAACTAGGGTTGTTCCTAGAAGCCAGGGAACAACTAGGGTTGTTCCTAGAAGCCAGGGAACAACCAGAGTTGTTCCTAGAAGCCAGGGAACAACTAGGGTTGTTCCTAGAAGCCAGGGAACAACCAGAGTTGTTCCTAGAAGCCAGGGAACAACTAGGGTTGTTCCTAGAAGCCAGGGAACAACTAGGGTTGTTCCTAGAAGCCAGGAACAACCAGAGTTGTTCCTAGAAGCCAGGGAACAACTAGGGTTGTTCCTAGAAGCCAGGGAACAACCAGAGTTGTTCCTAAAAGCCAAAAACCGTCAATCAATCCAACCAGGCCGCGAATTGTCTTGTTATTTTTTTTGGTCTGGTAGATTGGCTAGATTGGACATCCACCCAGCGCACCCAGGCCTGGCTAGATTGGACAATCGGGAGACAGATGGGATGGACAAGATCTGGCCTGCTTGACTTCTTGATTTAGCTGGCTTTTGCAATTCTTTGCAATGCAATGCAATGCAAAGAGTTCTTCGATGTTCTTTGTTTTTCAACCTGATTCAACACAAGGCTTGCAAAAGGCTTGCAAAGGCTCAATTTTTGTTTTTCAAATGATCGGTGAAGATTTGTTGAGCTTGCTGTACTGTTGAGCTTTCTGTACTGCTGAGCTTGCTGTACTGTTGAGCTTTCTGTACTGTTGAGCTTGCTGTACTGCTTTCTGTACTGTTCAGCTTTCTGTACTGTTCAGTTATTTGTTATTGTCAAATATTTGAAAACAATACCTTATCAAAGCTCGGATTTTTGACTTACGTAAAACTGACAAAAACCAATCGGAAGTTTTAACCAAAAAGTGGCTAAAGATCCGAAACAAAAAGAGCTTATGACGCGTAAATTATGCTGATGCTTTGAGTGGGGTTGCACCAAAAATCCTCCCAAAAGATAAGCTTCTTTTGGGCGTGACGAGATGAGAAAGACTGAGAACTGAGAATGAGAATAAAGGGAAATCTGATTGTGAAAAGCCTAATCCCTGCTTCTTTCAATATAAAAAAGCGTGTTTTACCCTGATAAAACACAAAATTTTTTTCCTAATTTCCATTGTCCAAAATGAAAACCCTCTTTGTCTTGGTTTCGCTTATTGTTGCTGGGAGGAGTGCGTGCGTTGATAGTACTGAAAGGTAGGGGAAAGTTGATAGAGTTGATAGAATTGATAGAATTGATAGAATTGATAGAATTGATACCAGATACCAGATCTATTTGGTACCAGATCAAAAATCTAATTCCTGACTCAGTTACTGAACAAATTCAGTCAATCCCAGGACCAGAGTCAATCCCAGGACCAGAATCAATCCCAGGACCAGAATCAATCCCAGGACCAGAGTCAATCCCAGGACCAGAGTCAATCCCAGGACCAGAGTCAATCCCAGGACCAGAGTCAATCCCAGGACCAGAATCAATCTCAGGACCAGAGTCAATCCCAGGACCAGAATCAATCTCAGGACCAGAGTCAATCCCAGGACCAGAATCAATCTCAGGACCAGAGTCAATCCCAGGACCAGAATCAATCTCAGGACCAGAGTCAATCCCAGGACCAGAATCAATCTCAGGACCAGAGTCAATCCCAGGACCAGAATCAATCTCAGGACCAGAGTCAATCCCAGGACCAGAATCAATCTCAGGACCAGAGTCAATCCCAGGACCAGAATCAATCTCAGGACCAGAGTCAATCCCAGGACCAGAATCAATCCCAGGACCAGAGTCAATCCCAGGACTGGTCAGTCTCAAGGTCATAGGTCAGTCTCGAGAAAATCGAATGGCTACAAGTGGTGCCACTTGGTTTTGCCTTTGACTTTCGGGATTTATCTATCCAATCTAACTCTATTTGGTCTGATTTGAAAGACTGGAATGTGTTCTTTTAAAGTATATCAAAAGTAGACGAATATATTGTTTCTGTAGTAATTTATAAACCTTTAGAGCTTGACTAACCATTCAAAAGACTCCTAAACTCTCAAAAGACCCCTAAAGTCCCTAAACTCTGCCAAAAATGGCACCGTTCCAGAGAGGGATCAACTAGTACTCATTTAATCGTCTGTAAAATGAGTTCTTTTTGCTAGATTTAGCAGTTGGTGAACTCAGGCCTAGACCATGCCTCCTACTAGACGGATCCTTTGATAGTATTCACTTTGACAGTATTATAAACTATTCACTAAACCCCCAGTAAACAAATTGTTTTTAGCTGCAAAACATGGGTAGCCAACGGTTTCTGCAACAATCCCCAATACCCGGATGAGGAGAAGAAAAAGTGGTGTGCGAAAAGTTGTGGGCTTTGTGATGGATGTGTTGATGCTTCAGCAAAGTATTTTCATAACTTTTCTAAGATCTTCTGAGCTTTATTGAATTGAATTAAATAAGAAGGGCTTAGGTTTAGGTTTAGGTTTAGGCTTTGGCTTTGGCTCAGGTTTAGGCTTGGCTTAGGCTTGGACTTAGGCTTGGACTTAGGCTTAGGCTTAGGCTTGGCTTAGGCTCAGGTTTAGGCTCAGGTTTAGGCTTAGGCTTAGGCTTGGCTTAGGCTTGGCTTAGGCTCAGGTTTAGGCTTGGCTTAGGCTCAGGTTTAGGCTTAGGCTTAGGCTTGGCTTAGGCTTGGCTTAGGCTCAGGTTTAGGCTCAGGTTTAGGCTTAGGCTTAGGCTTAGGCTTAGGCTTGGCTTAGGCTTGGCTTAGGCTCAGGTTTAGGCTCAGGTTTAGGCTCAGGTTTAGGCTTAGGCTTAGGGCTTAGGCTTAGGTAGTGCCGCACTATAGTCCAGACTATAGTGCGGCAACATACCCACCCAAAACCGACATAAATTTCGTTTTCAGTTGCGCCGATTGGGCAAGAAACGGCTTTTGCACGAATCCGGCCTACACGGATGCGGATCGCGAAAAGTATTGCATGAAGACGTGCAATTTGTGCGATACATTGACAACAACCGGATCCACAGCCTCACCAAGTACAACAGCCACCACAACAATTCCCACAACAACATGTGGAGATCGATCGGAAGAGTGAGTGACTTGGGAGTGATTTTTGGCAAGCTCGTCAAGTTGGCAAGCGGTCAGAAATGACAAGCTTAACCAGAAATGACAAGCAAACTTTCACGAGTGCCTTCCAGAACCTCGAGAAAAGTTGTCAGATTTGAAAATTTTCCATATTTAACCCGAAAATCCACCGTGTACTTGAAAAGCTCAACACTCATTTTTAAATGTGGAATTTTCGAGAAATTCCTAATCCCCTGAATAACATGCGTTCCAGATCGGCAGAAAATTTGAGAATCTCTCTACATTTATTGGGAGATTTTGACAATTAGGCTCCAATTCCACTCACTCACTCACTAATCCAAGTGGAGTGAAAACAAAGTGGAAGAAAAGTGAACGAAAGTGTTTCTACCAATGCTTTTAAGATCGATGCTTTGAAGATAGTCCTTGAAATGAATCTATTTTATTATTTAGAGATGAATTTTGATTAATTAAAAGCTTGCAATGCTTGCAAATACATATCAAAAAGCTATTCAATTTAGTTGCGCAAACTTTGCCGAGAACTGCGACACTTTCCCGGATATTGCCGTGAATACTTGCCCAAAAACTTGCAATAAGTGTTGATCGAATTGATCGAATTGATCGAATTGATGAAATGAAAGCTTCTTTTCAATATAATTTCATATAAATCTTTTCTTTTCATATAATTTAAATGCTTTCCAATGTTTCCAATGCTTTTCAATGTTTCCAATGTTTCCAATGATTCCAATGATCCCAATGATTCCAATGATTCCAATGATTCCAATGTTTCCAATGATTCCAATGATTCCAATGATTCCAATGATTCCAATGATTCCAATGATTCCAATGATTCCAATGATTCCAATGATTCCAATGATTCCAATGATTCCATTGTTTCCAATGATTCCAATGATTCCAATCGTTCCAAAGCTTTTCCTTTCATATTCTTTTCAGTTTATTAGATAAAACTTGTAAAACTTTGCTGTCATTCAATCAAAAGTCGAATTTTTGATGTAATTGCATCAAAATTCCATCAAAATTACATCAAAATATTAGATTATTTCAAAATCTATACATTTAATTGCCAAAATCTTCTATGACGATAAGGGAAAGGGAACAAAGCGAATCAAAGGCGGTCGACGAAAATTCAAGAATCCTGCAGCTGCTGCTAGATTGGATTCGAGCAACTCAAGCTAAGAAGCTAAGAAAGCGCGGGTGGCTCGGAAAATGATTCAAAGCCAAGCGATGTTTATGTGGACAAGGAGTTTTCCGCATCCTTGAGATGGTTGAATCGATTCATGACAAGACACAGAGTCAGACAGACACAACTCTCCTACGATCGTTCAACTCGTTCAACTCGACACTCCTCGTTCAACTCCTCGACACTCCTCGTTCAACTCCTCGACACTCCTCGTTCAACTCCTCGACACTCCTCGTTCAACTCCTCGACACTCCTCGTTCAACTCCTCGACACTCCTCGTTCAACTCCTCGACACTCCTCGTTCAACTCCTCGACACTCCTCGTTCAACTCCTCGACACTCCTCGTTCAACTCCTCGACACTCCTCGTTCAACTCCTCGACACTCCTCGTTCAACTCCTCGACACTCCTCGTTCAACTCCTTGACACTCTCGTTCAACTCCTTGACACTCTCGTTCAACTCGACACTCTCGTTCAACTCCTCGACACTCCTCGTTCAACTCCCTTGACACTCTCGTTCAACTCCTCGACACTCTCGTTCAAGAATTGTGCGATTACTACGGCTACTAATGGTTCAGAAGCCATTAGTGACCGTCGTTTCATTCACTGTTTCAAAAATAAAGGGCCAATTCTTGAATGAGCAAAAATTCTTGCCGACGCGCGACTTAAACAATCGATTAATGGAATAAAGGATAAGATCGATAATTTTGGATTAGCTGGAGGTCAAGCTTCTTGTCGAAATCAGCATCCTTTGCATCCACCAATTCCCTTCGTTCTCTTTCCATTCTCTTCACTTTATTCCCCAGCTCATCCTTTTGCAGCCACCATTGATCAAGATTTTGGCCGTTCACTCCAAATTCCCCTCCCTGCAGTCGATTTTGTCGACTTCTACACTTTCAATTTCAATGTTTTGTGAGATTTCCTCTTCAGCTTCTCTTCGGATTCTTTTCAGTTTATTGGATAAAGTGTTTAAAAGTCTTTGCTTTGTCATTCCATCCAAAATTTCATCGAAATATATTCAGAGCAAATCTGTACATTCTATTGAATTCACAAAATTGAGAAAACAGAACACAAAATAATTTACAACGAATCAAAGAAATAAAGCTAATTTTTGTGATCAAATTTCTTTAGGCTTTTATTTTATTGATTTCCGCCACGACCCCGTCCCACAATTGGATTCGAGCCTGCAATTTGAATCAATCAATCAATTATCAATCAATTATCCAAAACAATTGATTAGATTATAGATATTTGAATGCTTTTCTACATCCCTTCTCCATTTCCCTTACCTTCAACGCTTTCTCAGCCGCGATCACAGCTTCATCCCATTTTGGATCATTCTCATCACCGCAAATCTCAGAAACCATTTGAAGGGACATCGGGCCATGTTCGTCGCCGTCAACCTGAATATTAGAGGATTATTTGGTGGTTGCTTGATGATTCATTCATATCTTTCGATATCTAGATGGAGATCTGACCTCGATGTGTCTCTCGAGATACACAATGAATGTGTCGAGTGCTCCTCCAATTTCCTTATTCATATCTTTCAATAATCCCGTGAACATGAGAGGAATCAAATCTTCGCGTCCAAAAGTGAAAGCTGAGGCAACAACGTGGAGTTTTCCTGTTCGAACAGCATCAAATGTTGAGCGGACAAAGCCACGAGCCGGCTCCGGCACACCGCACTCGGCGAACAGCTGGAAGTCGAGGGATTATTGGTTGTAAGGGAAACGATATTTTGGATTGGCTGAGTTGATGAATGATTCTCGGAGCTAGATTGGTGATTCTAGCATGTTCAAGAAGAGAGTGGCAAGAGTAAAGAGTGCTAGATCTTGTCCGGAGTTGACCCTGAGTGAGAGGGGAGGAGAGGAGCTTCCCTTCTCACTCTCATACTGATCTAAGCTCGAGATTCGGTGAATATTTGAGAAAGGATATGACAAGAAACTGTTTTGCAGGATAACTGTGATACTTGGGTAATGATCGGTTCATTATTTGTCTGATTTGGATTGGTTAGAAGAATAATACTAGGTCTAGAAGATTCTGCTGTTTAACCCAGCCGTTCCACTTCTCATCAACTGATTATGGATCAACTAGTAACCTAATATTGATAAGTTTAATCATTTCCTTTTCTTTCTCTCACCTTTTGCAAAGCAGCATCTGAAATATCGACAGTTTTTTGACGGGAGAATGATTCGAGAAGTTTTTGAAGAGGTTCAGTGTTCGCTCCACAGGCAGCCATTGATTCCAAGTACAATTCCAAATGGGAAATGTTTCGACCACCTAGAAATTGAATAAAATTAGTCAAATTAAAACTAAGATTAGATTTTATAAAGGATATTCACCGATTTGATCGCTCTCTTCAGCCAAAACAATCTCATTGATCAATCGACGCGAATCCTTTTTCCCGACCGGCCTCCATGGGACATTGATACAAGTGAGACCACATTGGAGTTCCTGAAATGGAGGTAATGATAGGATATCTATTGTATTTGGGTAATTGAATATCTCTTGATTATAAGATCCATTTGAAGATTGATTCCAAGATTGATTCCAAGATCCATTCCAAGATTGATTCCAAGACAAACCTTCAACAAAGCCATGAAATCCCAGACAGCGAACACGTGATTTTCCATCAAAACACGAAGGTGTTCCATATTTTGAACAGATTTGTACAATGGATGAGTCTCTAATTTCTTCAAAAGTGGCTCAATTCGAGCCTCCAAACGCTTAATAGCCGTGCTTTCAACTTGAACCATTTTCAAGGGATTTGATGGGAAATCAAAGGAGTTTGAAAGGAGTTTTTGAAAGCAGTAAAGTGCTGATACTCAGTTGAATTAGTCAATCATTTAAATATGAAATGGAAAGTGGGCGGAGTCGGAAATGGAGATTGTGAGGAGATTGCCCTTTTTCTTCGCTTCTTTCATTATTTCTCTGAACTTTTCTCGAGGACATTACCCGAGACATGAAATTTCCCAATTTTATTCATCAATCATTTGATAAGAAAAGAAAGGGGAAGAAAGGGAAAAGGGGAAAGTTCATTGACAAACGATTGAATGAAATGATCTCATCTCTTATCTTGATAGGATGATGGCTATTTTTGGATAATCATCAAGTTTATAGTTCTTAGCTGTCTGTGGGTATGTAACTACTTCTAAAGTTCTTGGAAAGCAAGATTGGAAACTAAATGGATGCTCCTAAATCACGCTCCTAAACCACGTCCCAACCTGGTTAATTTTGAAGTGGATTATTCGCTTTCTAAAGAAACTTCTAAAGAAAAGAAAGATTATTCTCTTAAAAACCAAACGATCAAGCAAAAATCAATTGAACTTTGGAATAACTTTGGAATAACATTGAAAGTTCAATTGTACGCTCCTAAAGTTCAATTGTATGCTCCTAAAGTTCAATTGTATGCTCCGAAAGTTCAATTGTACGCTCCGAAAGTTCAATTGTATGCTCCTAAAGTTCAATTGATCATTGATCAATGATTCCAAGTCATTTATCAGGAGATCTTTTCCAGCCGATCAATCAGATATGGACTTTTTTGGAAATTTGATGTTTTGTTTTTGATTTTTGATGTCTTTAGGGTTGATTTTTGATACTCTAACTTTAAAGTTAGAGACTTTAGAAATGAGTTTAAGTGATCGATAAGTTTCGGGAGAGCTCATTCAAAGGGAGAGCTCATTCAAATTACAAAAAATTTGTTCTCTAGTTAGCAATTCAAAGATTATATATCGTATTAATCAATGAAAGCCAAGCAAACTTCAAAGTTTAAAGTTAAAGTAGCTACAAAGTTGACAAAAGACTTGCATACTGACTAGACTTGCTTATACTGACTAGGCTAGACTAGGATTGAGATCTCAATCCAATCGAGCCAATCTAGATCTCAATCCAATCGATCCAATCTAGATCTCAATCCAATGCTCATGTTTAACCGTTCAGATCTCAGTTTCTAGAACAGCTTTCTAGAACAGCTTTCTAGAACAGCTATTGAACCGGAAATTGTTTCATTGGAGAGTCAAGAATGTCAGCTTTCCTAAAATTTCCTAAAAAACTAACCTCCCCTAACAAATTTTGTGTAAACTTTTGTCATTGAATTCGTTTTTGTCATTCTTGTTTCATCTCTTCTTTCCAAATCTTTTTATTTTCACAACAATAGCAACGAAATCGGTAAAAATTCAAAATATCATTTGTTTTTGATCATTTGTACTCAAAATAACCAAAAAAAAACCGCCTTTAGCTTGCATCAAAAAGTGAAATTTTTCGATTTCGTGGATTTCGTGGATTTCGTGGATTTCGTGGATTTTGTGGACAAAAATGGGGAAAGGAAATTGCGTGAAATGATTGTCGCCATCTCAATTGAAAGAATTAATTGACAAACATTGAAATGAGAGAGAACAAAATAGAGAAACAATAGAGAAAGAATTGGATTTGATTAAAAATCGAATAGCTTTAGCTAGAAAGCTTAAAATTGTGATTAAATGAGAGACTAGGCGGAAGATTTATATATGTCGTAACCGATTGAACCATGAATTTCAGCCGATGATGAATGAGGGTATTTCCGGGCATCCAATCAAAAAGTCACCCACATAAAAAATGTTCATAATACAGATATTTTATAATAAATTTTTGAAATTAGCTCATTTGGTTGAGTAGAAAATTTTTTTTTGAGCCCCCAAAGTTTAGGTTCTCAAAAATGCCCTAAAATGGCTATAAAAAATTTTCTACTCAGCCAAAAAACTTGCCTAATAGCTCATTTTGTAGCCAATTTGATGTAGTTTCTACATCAAATTGGGTGACTCTTGATTGGATGCCCGGAAATACCCTCATTCGGAAATCCTCAATCGGCTACGACATATATGTCGTAGCCGATTAGGTATTTCAGCCGATTATGATTTCCGATTTCAGCCAATTATGAATGAGTGGGTCTAGGAGCGTCCAACCATCAAGTATTTAGTACCATTCAACGCAGAATCATTGATAATTATGTTAAATTTTTTAAATTGGCAAGATTGGATAAAAAGAAAAAAATTAATGGGGCTTCAAAGTTTTCTTGTCGAACAAACCGTTTTTCTGCTCTAATTTTTTTTTCAGCCTTTAAACTCTGTTAAGCACGACTGCTTAACAGAGTTTAAAGGCTGGCCAAGTGGCTTGCTTGTCTCTAAAGTGCTTGTCTCTAAAGCGAACAGTCTTTAGGCTCCAAACTCCAAACCAACCGTAACCTATCGTAATCCAATCCAAATCAACCGCAATCCATCGTACTCCAATCCAAATCAACTGTAATCTACCGTAATCAACTCCAAAACAGCCGTAATCCACTCCAAACCAACCTTAACCTATCGTAATCCAATCTAAATTAACCGTAATCTACCGTAATCAACTCCAAATCAGCCGTAACCTACCGTAATCCAATCTTCGAGTCCCGCTTGAGTTAATGTTTTGACCTTTTCATAATAGATTTTGGTTTTTTTGCTAGATTGATTCAGAGGGATCAACTCAATTCGATTAGTAACTGTTAGCTAAAAAGCTAACATTTAAGAAAACTATTAGCTTTCAAAGCTTTAGCTCTCAAGGCTTTAGCTCTCAAAGCTTTAGCTCTCAAGGCTTTAGCTTTCAAAGCTTTAGCTCTCAAGTCTTTAGCTTTCAAAGCTAAATTACAAGCTTTCAAAAAGCATAGAAAAGTAATAGCACTGCTTATTTGAACAAGAAAAAAAAAGAACTTTTTTAAATCCCATTACTTGAGTTTTTCTTTAGTTACTCAAGTAAAAAAGAAAAAGATTTACACGAATTTTTTGAAGTAATTACTTGCTCGAGAGGAAGACAGCCTTATCAAGAGGCCAGATTAATTCAGACTAAAGCTACAAGTTGTATATTTAACTTTAACACTAGACACTAGTTGTTTAGCACCAGACACTAGTTGTTTAAAACTAGGCACTAGTTGTTTAACACTAGACAAACACCTTTCCAGTTTTAGCCACAAATAGACTAGAGGGTTATATTCGAAACGTGCTGTTAGATGAATAACAAATTCACCAAACAAACAAATCCCAAAGTCTCTAAAGTTCAATGCTCTGAAACTCTTACAAATATGAAGCAATTCTCTCCATCAATAACATCTTTTCATTGCATCATTGATGAAATCCTTTTTCGCCCAAAAATAGCTCGGAAATCTCACGCCAACTCTGGCATCATCCAATCTTAATCGTTTGTCAATGAACTTTCCCCTTTTCCCTTTCTTCCCCTTTCTTTTCTTATCAAATGATTGATGAATAAAATTGGGAAATTTCATGTCTCGGGTAATGTCCTCGAGAAAAGTTCAGAGAAATAATGAAAGAAGCGAAGAAAAAGGGCAATCTCCTCACAATCTCCATTTCCGACTCCGCCCACTTTCCATTTCATATTTAAATCGTTGACTAATTCAACTGAGTATCAGCACTTTACTGCTTTCAAAAACTCCTTTCAAACTCCTTTGATTTCCCATCAAATCCCTTGAAAATGGTTCAAGTTGAAAGCACGGCTATTAAGCGTTTGGAGGCTCGAATTGAGCCACTTTTGAAGAAATTAGAGACTCATCCATTGTACAAATCTGTTCAAAATATGGAACATCTTCGTGTTTTGATGGAAAATCACGTGTTCGCTGTCTGGGATTTCATGGCTTTGTTGAAGGTTTGTCTTGGAATCAATCTTGGAATGGATCTTGGAATCAATCTTGGAATGGATCTTGGAATCAATCTTGGAATCAATCTTGGAATCAATCTTCAAATGGATCTTATAATCAAGAGATATTCAATTACCCAAATACAATAGATATCCTATCATTACCTCCATTTCAGGAACTCCAATGTGGCCTCACTTGTATCAATGTCCCATGGAGGCCCGTCGGGAAAAAGGATTCGCGTCGATTGATCAATGAGATTGTTTTGGCTGAAGAGAGCGATCAAATCGGTGAATATCCTTTATAAAATCTAATCTTAGTTTTAATTTGATTAGTTTTATTCAATTTCTAGGTGGTCGAAACATTTCCCATTTGGAATTGTACTTGGAATCAATGGCTGCCTGTGGAGCGAACACTGAACCTCTTCAAAAACTTCTCGAATCATTCTCCCGTCAAAAAACTGTCGATATTTCAGATGCTGCTTTGCAAAAGGTGAGAGAAAGAAAAGGAAATGATTAAACTTATCAATATTAGGTTACTAGTTGACCCATAATCAGTTGATGAGAAGTGGAACGGCTGGGTTAAACAGCAGAATCTTCTAGACCTAGTATTATTCTTCTAACCAATCCAAATCAGACAAATAATGAACCGATCATTCCCCAAGTATCACAGTTATCCTGCAAAACAGTTTCTTGTCATATCCTTTCTCAAATATTCACTGAATCTCGAGCTTAGATCAGTATGAGAGTGAGAAGGGAAGCTCCTCTCCTCCCCTCTCACTCAGGGTCAACTCCGGACAAGATCTAGCACTCTTTACTCTTGCCACTCTCTTCTTGAACATGCTAGAGTCACCAATCTAGCTCCGAGAATCATTCATCAACTCAGCCAATCCAAAATATCGTTTCCCTTACAACCAATAATCCCTCGACTTCCAGCTGTTCGCCGAGTGCGGTGTGCCGGAGCCGGCTCGTGGCTTTGTCCGCTCAACATTTGATGCTGTTCGAACAGGAAAACTCCACGTTGTTGCCTCAGCTTTCACTTTTGGACGCGAAGATTTGATTCCTCTCATGTTCACGGGATTATTGAAAGATATGAATAAGGAAATTGGAGGAGCACTCGACACATTCATTGTGTATCTCGAGAGACACATCGAGGTCAGATCTCCATCTAGATATCGAAAGATATGAATGAATCATCAAGCAACCACCAAATAATCCTCTAATATTCAGGTTGACGGCGACGAACATGGCCCGATGTCCCTTCAAATGGTTTCTGAGATTTGCGGTGATGAGAATGATCCAAAATGGGATGAAGCTGTGATCGCGGCTGAGAAAGCGTTGAAGGTAAGGGAAATGGAGAAAAGCTGTAGAAAAGCATTCAAATATCTATAATCTAATCAATTGTTTTGGATAATTGATTGATAATTGATTGATTGATTCAAATTGCAGGCTCGAATCCAATTGTGGGACGGGGTTGTGGCGGAAATCAATAAAATAAAAGCCTAATGAAATCTGACCAAAAAAATTAGCTTTATTTCTTTTATTCGTTGTTTGTGGATTCAATTGAATGTACAGATTTGCTCTGAATATATTTCGATGAAATTTTGGATGGAATGACAAAGCAAAGACTTTTAAACACTTTATCCAATAAACTGAAAAGAATCTGAAGGGGAAATCTTACAAAACATTCGAAAAAGTTAAAAAAGGATTGGAATTGAAGAGGAGACGAAAGAAAATATAGAGAAAAGTTGTATTCTGATCAGCTCAGCAGTCAGCTAAAAGAGAATTTTTCGAGATCACGCAAAAAATTGATATTTCAATGCTGAGATTAGGTCTTTCTTTTTGTCATTCAATTTCAATTCAACTTCAATTCAATTTTTTCAAAGATTTTTGTAAAGATTTTTTCAAAGATTTTTGTAAAGATTTTTTTGTAAGATTTTTGTAAAGGTCGGTAACATTGCTATAAAAGTCTTTCAGAGATAAGAAAAATATTTAACAAACAAGAATATTTCGAGAAAAATCTGGCGACTTGAATTGCAATTTTGTAGGAGGTTACAATGAAATAATTTTGGTTAGAATGAAAAGTTCAACCTTAAACGGTTTTCAAACAAAACTAGAAAGCTGTTTTTGCAAAGACAAAGATACGTTTGAAGTGCAAAACATTTGGCTTTTAATCCGAATCACTCCTCGAATACGAGCGCTTCCTCTTCGCTTCCACAATTTTTCCCCTCTGCAAGCTTCGGCCTCTTTCTAGTGAATCGGCTGAAAATTAAAAAGAGGAATTAGGATCTAATTTGCATTTCAAACTATGGATTTACACCAATCGTAAGGGTCATTGCAATGGCAAAATTCGAAGATCAAGTGTGAAATAGTTTGTTGAAAAGTTTCAAAAGTCAGATTTCAGAAGAGTTTGCCAGCTCTAGACCAAGTTTCTGGCTTATAGTTAGCTCAGACCGTACGTTAGTAGGTTAGAAAGTTAGAAGCTCAAACTTTGAAGATCACAATTTAAAGCCTCTGTTAAACTTGGAAAACCCCCATAAATTTCTAGCAGGGTTTCAAATGTAAAAAAACTAATGGGTACAAATTTGGATAGTTTGAATTGCAAGTTAGTATGATAACGTCGAATACACAGTACTATTCTCAGAACCCACCTCGCTGCGGTGGTGATGGAGTTCGAGGTCGTTTCGATTGTCTCGATGCCGACTCCAGTGCTCGATTGCCGCTGTACGAGGACGAAGATTGATGGAATTGGCTAAAATTTTAAATTAAACTCTAAAAATTCATAAACTATACCAAAATTAGCCTAAAACCTTTTAGATAGCAAAACTATGGGAATTCTTTCCCCAACATACCCTTCATTTCGTCGGTTATATGGAGTGTACTCTCCTCTTGAACCCGGGCGCTCGTTTCCATGACCAAATCGGTTCCACTGAAAAAAAGTATTTTTTTCAGTTTTAGAGTCTTTTAGCCATTAAAAAAAGATCATTTTTAAAACTTTTAAGCTTACATTATTTCCCCGTTTTTCCCAGTGCTGATTATGACCATTTTGTTGGTATCCGCCTTGTTGTGGAGCTGAAAATAAGTAGAGTTAAGGTTCGATAACGAAACAAACTATGACTTGAATGAGATCAAAATCAAGAAAGATTACGGTAGCTTACCAAGTTAGCCACTTTTTAGAAAACGCATTACCCTTGAGAAAGTCATCTCATCAGAATCATACTTTTTCAATCTGATTTGAAATTTGAAAAATTCTACAAAAGTTTTTGAACTGAATAATGTTAGATTTAGAAAATTTATTGAGATATTTAGTGTTGAACAACATCTCACCTCGCTGTGCTGGCTCGTCTTGTCTACCATTTCTGTGCTCCCATCTCGACTGTTTTTGTTGACCGTTTTGTTGGTAGCCTTGCTGAGGATCTAAAATTGCTGATATAATGAATCAAAAAAAAGCAGCAATGAATAGTTAGTCATTTCTTAGAAAAGTAAAGTTTTCTATCGCATCACTTTTCTAAAGAACAATCTGCTTTTCAATTTGAATTACATTTACGTTAAGCGCTTACAAGTTTAGTGTTAGTTCTTTTAACACATTAGCGAAGACACTATTCTGAGCGTACAGTCTCGTAATCGTTACTGTTTTACTGATAAGTTGGTGAAAATTGAAAATCGAGCCTAACCCTGGCTTGATCTGGACTGGCTCACTGAGCAGAATTGATTTTACCAATTTAATTACAAATAACAATTTTTCTAAAGCCAAACGTGCTCAATGCGTTGGTGGACCCGTTGAATATTGCAAAACTCGCAAAACCAAATTTTTGCTAAATTTAGCAGTTGATAGACCCGAACCCTAGTCTTGCTTACAATCATATAGCGTGATTTTTTCAACTTTCGAGCACAAAGTACACCAAGACCCTCAAATTTTCCCACCTCGATTTCCTCGATTATCCCTTTGATCTGAGTGATGTGAACGATCATTTGAACTTTGATTAGAGGGTCTTTCCTCCGAATTTCTCGAGATGGATCCTAAAAGTTGTAAAGTGTTTCAATTACTTTACTTCTATACGATTTACTGAATAGTAAGTTCTTTTGCTAGTAAATTTCAAACTCCTACTTCTTTCATTGAAATTCTCTCTTTGATTCATTTCCCCGTGGCGTTCGATGTACTGATTTGAGTCATTAGATCGTTGTGGCTCTGCTGAAACTTCGGAAATCAATAGAGACATAAAAATTGTCGAGATATGATTACTGTTTTCAAATTTAAACTCAAAACCTGGAGTTGAATATTGCTCGAGGGCTAGTCGTGGATCTCTAGAGATTGGCGTCATTGGCATCCCCACATCAGCTAAAGTCGACAAAGTGGTAAGGCTAATTTGAATCTCTAGCAGACAATTTTACATAAAATAGCAAATGATTAAATTAAACTAAATGAATTGATAACAGGCAACTTCATATATCATAAATTATCCGAATAACAAATGATTAGTTTTATAGATCATAGATATTCTTTATTTCCATTACCTTTGGCTTCTCTTTTGAAAGCCAATGAAGCTAAGACTTTACTTTCAGTTCTATTTGAAGTACTAGTTTGTAACTTTCAAAAGAAAAAACGGAATCTAAATAAAATTGGCCAGAGCTATTTTATTTAAATTGCGTTTTTTTCTTTTATCTGGATACCACACTAGAATTGTTAGAATTCGGATTCTTGGTTTTTCACCAAAACATTTGTACTCGAGTGCCCCCCCCCCTTACAGTCGCGTAGCCTACCGACGTTCTACCAAGTCATATTTTTCCCAGCTCCCAAATTTTTTTTCAATTATGTTTTTGGTGCCAAAAAACACTAGAGGGTTATCGTTTGACACCCATGCGCACATTGTAGCATAAAGCAGCGCGGAGAACGGAGCGTATAAAGTTAGACTATGCGGCAATACCCCCGTCATTTTAGGAAGTGCTTCTATTAGAGTGATTACGGTAGTTCTACAAGTTCCTGTTGGGTATGCAAATTTCGATTTCACAGGCATCAAAATATGAAAATAACTGACGATTCTGGTTTTGGTTCCTTTCCCAACTTGGCTTAAACACTGGCTCCTCGTCTTCGCCTTCATACATAGGGGTGTTTGGCTGATATCCCGGTGAAGTTCCTCCTCGAGGAGCTAAAAAGGATTAAATTAATTTTTGATAAAATTCTTCACACTTAATTTCAAACTTGTACGCTACACAAACACTTACAAAGATGTGGTCGATCGCGAGGAGTCGTCGATCCGGCCATTGGGGGAGATTCGCCGCGCTCCCTTGGACGAATCGGGGGTACCTATGAAAATTAGTATATCTTGACTAACGTTTTCTAAAATATTTCAAAACTATTGTAACCTTAGCTATAGTTTTATCCAATATATCTACATTTGCTTTGATTCTACGAGGATTCACAAAAAGATACAAAAAGTAGATATTGGGTTATTGTTGCGCCAAAAAGTCGATTTTTGACTACCACTTAGTGTGATGATGTTTGTAACAAAAATACTCGACTAGAATCCAGCTAAAACGGCTATTTTACAAGAGAATAAATCCATCCTCATTTCTCAAAAAACTGTGCATCAGGTCAGGATGAAATTTTTGCGTATAATCGCTCGTGATATGCTAACAAGGTCTGTCCTGTTAGTTTGAATACCACTTAAATCTTACCAAAATACTTAGCCCAGTCAACCCTTGAAACATTTCTTCTGCACTTTCCTAGACACAAAATTTTTCAATGTAATTTCAGAGTCAAAATCAACTAAATTTTAGCATCCGAGTATTAGTGGTTCAAAAATTATTTTAGAAAATCCAGTTTTCAAATTTCAAAACCGTACCCGAATAGTGCCCGTTCCCCGTCTTGGTGTAGACGGTTGTGCAGATCCCTCACCTACAAAGGTATCCTTAGAATATATTTGTTTTCACTATCTGCTTAAAAATCCAAGTTTTATCTTTCCCATAAGCTAAGCCAATTGCCATACCCGATTTTCCCGTCGATTGCTTCGCCGATTCAGCTTCCTTCAATTGTCTAATGTACGCTCGTCGTTCTAGTTCATCCATGACCTTTGGAGAAGTTTCTTGTTGTTTTGTCTAAAAGAAAATGAGATTTGTCAGGTAAAATTCAGGCTTAAAATTTGCAAGTACCCTAGCATACATTTTAACACATTCACGACGATACGACCCACCGGTAGGTCGTACTAATGACGATGATTTTTGGTATCAACTAGAGTTTTTAAGGATTTCTGTTATTTATTTCGCAGAAAGTCCTCGGTAACTTTGTACTATTTTTGAAGAAGAGATTCAGGGCTATCGAATGACCATAATAGTTTTGTTTATTTTTGAATTCTCACCAAATGATCGGTAAAATAGTAACGACTACGAGACTCTACGCTGAAAATACCGTCGTTGCGAATGTGTTAAAGAGTGCGGCTAGATTAGGTTTCTTTGTAAACCCTGAAGCAAACCTTGAAAACGCTTTCTGGTGAAGATTGAAAGTTCGAGCCGGTAGAGGCTAAAAGATAAACTCATTTTGACTGAAGTATTACTCGCAAAATCCATTTTCTAAAAGGTGTCATCTTTCGAAAACTGCAGTAATCGTGTCCATAGTTTTTATCCAATCAATCTACTTTTTAAACTTTCTGTACCCTTTCGTGAACCCTCACAAAATCAGATCAAAATACCGTAAATACTCAAATAGAACGTCACCCCCATAATGACGAGCGTACAGTCGCGTAGTCTAACTTTGAACATCCCGTTCTCCGCGTTGCTTTATGCTACAGTGTGCGCATGGGTGTCAAATGATAGCCCTTCTAATCGGGTATTTTTTTTGGTACTAAAAGTGTAATTGGGGAAAATCTAGGGGCTAAGAAAAAATCATCTTTTAAAAAGAAGTTAGACTACGCGACTGTACGGTGGGTGGCGTTTTATTAGAGTATTTACGGTAGATAAATTGAATAAAACTAGAGACAAGATTATGATAGTTTTCAAAAGATGGCACATCAACTGAGAGGATTACTGTATCCCAATATTGTAATAACTAATTACAGGGTGACCTAAAATAACCCATCCTAATAGTCCGTTCTAGGCTCATTGTTATTTGTAGATCAAAACAATTAATTTCTTTTTAAAATTCTTTTTCACTTAAAAAAGAAATTAATCGTTTTGGTCTACAGATAACAGAAATATGAGCCTAGAAAAAAAAAGGACGGGTTACTTCTGGTCACCCTGTAAAAGGTTACTGTATATTTGGGATTATTAGTTCAGCCCACAAACTCACATCTCTCATTTCTGACTGCTGACTTTGGAAGTGGCGCCGGCGCTGGTAATGTCCGCGGTGGTTCTCGATTCTGTTGTGGAGATGGTGGGCGCCGCCGAGAGTATGAGACACCCAATGTTGATGGGTTTTCAGTAATGGCATTGGAATTGGCGCTGCTGCCGGTACTGGAAACTTGCTTTTGTACTGGGTGTTCAAGAATTACGGACACTTTTTCTTTAGTGCATAGCTCCGCCTAAAGTTAGTCATTCTCCATCAAACTTTTTAGTAGAATTTACTGCTTATTTTCAACACTTTACTTCTTCGATACTTTACTCAGAAACTCAAAATCAGCAATTCTGTAGAACTTCAAATCTCCAAAACTCGAGAGCCTTTGGAACGCAGCTCCTTGTGACCTTTTGAACTTAAAGAATTACTTTAATAATCACTACCCGATCATGGATGAAACACTTGTGAATACCTAAATTATAAATTTAGAAAATCTAAACTGTTTTTGAATAATAATCATTTATGTTCAAAATTTGGTCACAAGGAGCCGCGTCCCCTCGAGTTTTGGAGATTTGAAGTTCTTTCGAATTGCTAATTTTGAGTTTCTGAGTAAAGTATCGAAGAAGTAAAGTGTTGAAAATAAGCAGGAAATTCACCAAAAAGGTTTATGGGAAATGGTTAACTCTAGGCGGAGCTACGCGCTAGAGAAAAAGTGCCCGTAATTCTTGAAAACCCTGTAGCATTTTCCACATCTTGTGTACTGTGAGCACAAGCATGCAAACGCGCCTTTTCTGGTGCACCTTCATTTTTTTGAGTCTCTAAATCATTGCCGTGAGAAAAATAAAGTATTCAGTGCATCAGAAAGGGTGCGTGTACAAATTTGAGCACAAAGAACGTTCCATCGGCTCCAACTTACCGTTCGTTTTGCTGAAACAGCCGTGGTCCTGGCAACAAGTACCCATCCTGAAATTGAATGATATGTAATTACTGCAGAAAATTTTCAAGGTTTATAGATTTTAAATCGAAAAGTATTAATCTTTAAACAAACTCGAATCAACTTGTCGACGGAGTTGATCAGCATCGTTTCATTGTAAATAAACCACGGTTTCTCCCAGGCTGTTTGCCTAAATTCAGCACTTTAAATTGAATTCTTAACATTACGCTATAGAACTATAGCTTTGCGAATCTCTCGAGAAAAGTTCTTTGTGCTCGAAATGTCTGGCGAAACCCACTCTCTGGCGCACTCAATTTTTCCATTTTTCTTGCAACATCAACCCGTTTTTACGCAAAGAATGAAGAATCGAATGCACCAGAAAGGGTGCGTTTGCATTTTGTGAGCACGAATGACATAGACGGATAGATTTAGTCTTGTCTCCGAGAGCACTTTGTGCTCAAATCTGTAAACACGCACTTCCTGGCACATCCAATTCTTCGTTTTACTTGCGGGCCCAACTCGTGCTTAGAAGAACGAAGAATCTAGTGCACCAGAAATGCTGTGTTTACAAATTCGAGTATAAAGCACATTTTAAAAAACAATGCCCACTTTTCATTAAAATCCTGGTTACTGGTGGCCTTTGTATCCCTCAAAAATGTTTCTTGGGCATAGTAGGGTTGAATCTGAAAGAAATTAATTTCGAAATGTTTTCCCATCGAACTATAGTGTGATCCAAAAGTTCCCGTACAACTTTTTACTAAAACTTGATTTTAAAATGACCGAGGAAAACTATTCAACTAAACTTTTTTTTTAATTGAAGACCTTAATAAATTATACTTTGATATGAAATTGAACAATTTACACAAATTTTAAACTTTACATTTTTTTCCAAATAGAATAAACTCAACTTGATATTGAACACCCTTTCTGGGGCTTTTTGAAGAATGCTTTTTTCGATTAAAGTACCAAAATCTGCTGACTTTGATACCAGTGATCTCTATCCAAATAAATGTTAGCTTAAACGCTTTTAAAATTATTTTCTAACGTTTTAGCATAAAAATGAACACTAAGTCTATAAATTTTTGTTTGGGATTAGTCCAAACTTCACGCATAACTAAAAAATTGAAAAGAAAGTCGATTTCGGCAGCGTGCCATCGACCAATTGTGCGCGGCTCAAAGGGTCAACCATATAAAAAGCTATTATGAACTATGAGCTCCTTATTGGTTTTAAGTATAATTTTATTAAGGTTTTCAATGAAAAAAAGTTTAGTTGCATAGCTTTCCTTGGTCATTTTAAAATCAGATTTTAGTAAATAGTTGTATGGAAACTTTTGAATCACCCTGTATAATATATAGAAATGAAAATCCTTACATAAGACTTTCCTCGGTCATGTTTGTGCGAGATGGCATCAAGAGTGTTGAAAAAAGTGCCACGGCATGGCTCATATGTGCATTTCCAGTTTTTCGGTACACTCCTAAGAATTTTCGTCATAATTAGATTCCGTATAAAAACTCACTTTTCATGTCTGTTGATAATGTGCTCAAAAAGAAGCGGTGACCGCCATCCACCTTTTGCTCTCGGTGGACAATCGTCACAACAACAATGCACGCGTTGAGTCTAAAAAATGGTTTGAGATTCTGGTCAAGATATAAAAAGGTTTGAAGCATTAGAAAACCTCAAAATTTTTATAAATGATTTTGTAAAGCTTTTGTTTTCTGGTTTTTTCTAGCGACATGATGCATCGCCAAAGCTGCCGACTATGGGTTCATAGCACCCTGGTTCTTTTGCTTTTTTTTAATCTGGCACATTTTGTAGGTTTACACGTTATAACAGGCTCCCAATTCAAGGCCCGATAAAAAAATCATTACTTTTATCTCTACTTTTCAGTAGTGGTCAAAAGTTTGGACACCATTTCCGCGCCCAATTAAAACGCTGTGATCTCGCCGCTAGTTAATGTTATTCAACTAACTAAAAACTTATTCTGTGCCATTTTTTTCAATTCATCTTAGGTTATACGTTCATTTTGCCTTTTCACTTTAGTCGGCAGCTTTGGCGATACACCACGCCGCTAGTTGGCTTGGTTAAACAAGTAAGTAGGCCTAAAACTTGTAACCCAGATATCTAGCGTTACAAGCATCGGGGGTAAAAACTGAAAAAGGATTCGGAATCAGCGTAGTCGATTCTATAAGGTGGAGTTGCTCTCGTTTTAAAAGGTCACGGCCTTTTGAACTCTGGCCAGACCAGAAGCTAGGTCATGGACCTGGCTTCGCTAAGTCTTGAGCTCTCCAGCACTGGACCTAGTTCTAAACCTTGTTTGACCTGGCTTACAGGTCGTAGTGCTCTGGAACATCCCCTGCTCTCGAGTAAGCCCGAAAGCAAAAGCTTCTAATATATAAAGGTCATGTTACAAAGAAATGTTTAAGTTTCCTAATTGTTCAATCCATTAGTTATTTGAAGTTAGAAATTTTTAAGCCGATGTCATACCTTTTTCTTTGACAACCTAGTGCGTTTTCGGGTTTGGAAAAAAGTGAAAGTTTTTTTAGCTTGTAATCTAGTCTTTTCATAAAATATCGACTTTTAGTATTAAATTTAAGAGACTTAGATAATCCAAAACTTACAACATCAGTTGCAAGCTGAGAAAGCACTTTACGCAGTGCCGGATCCAAATCCAGTGGCGATGGGTCCATTCTTAGCTGCTGAATCAGATCTTAATAAGAAAAATAAAATGCATAAAATTGAATAAAAATTATTTAATAAGAAAATAATCAATAAATTTAATAATTCAATAGACACGAGTCTAGAATATAACCATTTTTTGAAGAAAATGCTTTTAGTAATGATAATTTATTCAGATGGTAATGTGAAACCCAATAAATCATAGAGCAAGGCACAGCGAGTCATAAATGTAGAGACAAAAGAAAGATAGGAAGATACAAGATATAGTGAATATGCTAATAATCACATTACCTACGAGAGAGGGTCGTTAGATCTAAAGCATCGATTCGTTTCTTGAAAATGGAAAGTGCCTGAATTCATCTTATGTCATTTGGGAGCAAGTTCCATAACCTAGCGGCTCTAAATGAGTTTAATAAAGTAGCATTAGACGCAAAAGGAATCTGCAAAATGAATGCACCACTTCTGGACTCTGATCTCGGGTTAAATTTGAAAAAGTCAACAAACAAAGGGCTAATCTGTTTGCGACGCAGGATTTCGAAAGTTTCGACTAGATCAATGACAAAGCGATGATGTTGTAAAGTTTTTAGTTCAAAAAGAGCAAGTCTATTCTCGTAAATCAAGCTAGAATATTCAGAATAGTCAATTAACCATAAAGCTATTTTTGTGAACCTCCTCTGAAATTTCTCCAAACGTTCAATGGAGACTTGTGAACGAGGAGACCAAACAATAGAAGCATATTCTAAAATGGGTCGGCTCTAAGTGGTCAAGCATTTACAGTAAGAGTTTAGGTCGGGATGACCGATCGATCTAAGAATATGAAAACAAAAGAAGCCTTTCGACAGGCGATTTCAATGTGTTTAGTCAAATTAAAAAGGGGAGAGATGTGAACATCTAAATCCCTAACAAAACATCTTTACCAATGTAATTAATGAAATATTTGGAGGGCTTACTCAGCTCCTTACTAACTAGAGGGTCGTTTAAGGGTTTTGAATAATGGGGACGACGGAAAAAAAATGGGCTAGTCTACTTTTAGCTCAAGATGTGCGGCGCGGCCATTAAAGGAGGATGACCACACGCTAATTCCAGCGATTCCAACGAGACTAGCGCAAAAGATGTCATAATCTTTGTTAATAGAATTTGAGGAAACACAAAAATCTGATCGATCTAGAGAATCTAGTATACACACCGCCGCTTTGTCATAATCATAACCAAAATCAAAACAGACTTGATCCCTTTCCTTCGGAGTAAGACGGTTTGAACCAATTTTGAAGCTGATTGAACGGTGGTGAGAGCCCAGGAGAGGCGGCAAACTTTGCAGATCAATTACGTCGTCCGGACAGTCACAATTCACCATATCTAAAATAGAAGAAGAGCAGCAGAAAGTAGAAAATGTATTTCAAATGAAAAGAGAGCTCGTAACAAGGAAACTTTCAAGTGAAATATTGGGGTGATGATCTTTATCGAATGCAAAAGAATCATTGAAAAAGCTTACACGGAAAATGAAAATTATCTAGTAGAATGTTTAACTCAGCAGAATTCAAAAAACGTCGATAGATGGTCAAAAAGAGATTTTCCTTCTATATTTCCATCAGGAGGGCGATAAATAATGAAAAAGCGGGTCTTTTTGGCAAGAAAAACATCCACTATAATAATTTCACAGTTAAACTTAGATCCAGAGCAAATCAACGAGTGTTTAAAAGAATTTAGAAGCAAGAAAATAGCGCCACCACCATGAGATTTTCTAGAGTCAGATCTGTCCCAACGCAAAATAGAATAATTATTTCCGGGAGTTAGAATAGAGGAAACAAAAGATTTATTAGCCACGTCTCTGCAATAGCAAGAAAAGAATAGGTTTTCGAGCGAGTCATAGTTTGAAAGAAATTAATATGTCAAAATTTGGATTCTACGCCCTAAAACTACCCAGGGTACTTGTGGAGTATCCGGGGGGTCTTTCAATATCCGGGGTGGTAAAATTTTAAGATCCGGGGTAAACAAGATGCACGAGTAATGCAAGAACATAAACATAAACCAAACATAATAATTAAATAAATTTGTGAAGTACAACAGTGACTATTTGTAACAGTGACAATGAATACTACTTGTAAAAATCTATCGAATTTACTTCTAGCCCAGGAGGCCAAATATCAACACATAAAACTACCCCAAAAAAATGGTTTTGAAGAAAAAAAAGTGACCCGCCAACTAGGATAGTATCAACATTTCTAATAATGACAAAAAAATCTTGTAGAAGTCACGTTTTTGATCAAGTAATCACCTCGAATAAATTGAATATCTTTACCTTTGAAGGGAATTTGCCACCAAATCACTTAAGCGGCTGAATATCTTTAAAAGGGGTCGTATATAAAGTATATAAAATTTTATCCCACCGGATCTTAAAATTTTACCACCCCGGATATTGAAAGACCCCCGGATACTCCACATGTACCCTACCCAGAAAAACAGCTTTTGGAATAGAAATTGGTTAATATTAGCTTTTTATAGCTTTTTTAAAACGCGAACAAAGGTACGCTGATAGACCGAGTGCGCAAAAAAGGTAGCATTTTTCCCATTCCGTGATTTAAAAAAAAAAAAATACCGACTGGGGCTACCAGTGGTGAATTTATCGCATACACGAAATATATCAATCACAATACAACGACACACACAATACTAGGCTATATCTTAACTTAACCCACGTCATGACAGACGGCTCCCTAACCCTAAGCTCAATGGGGAACTAAATAGCTTTTTTGGTGGTGAAGGGAAGATGACGATGAAGGAGTGGCTTGTCACTTTAAAGAACTGGGGCCACAACCACCAGACTGCCCTCCAGAAAACCTCTCAACCCGAAGGGAAAGGAAATCCGAAGGGGGTGACCGAAGGGGCATGTGGGGTTCGAACCCTCGACCTTCCGATTAAGATAAAAGACACTTAACCAGTCAGCCACACGTGCTCTGATTTAGTAAAAATTTTGCGACTACGCGACTGTACGGGGGGGGGGGAGCGCTACTATTACGGGGGTGGGACAAATGTTACCTTTTTTTTGCTGGAAAAGGCCTTAGGCAAGGCCGTAGAGCTTCGAAAATGTTTTCCTAGAAGGGAATCGTATGCGTAGATTCCGAATTACGACAAATTTGGGCTAAAAAACAAAAACTGCGGAAAAGCGTTAAGTTGCGTAGTTTTTGCCTTTTAGCCCAAATTTGACGTGTCAGCGAGGTCTGATTTGTCAAAATTCTGAATCTACGCATACGATTCCCTTCTATGAAAACGTTTTTGAAGCTCTACGACTTTTCCTAAGGGCTTTTCCAGCAAGAAAAAAGGTGCGCAAAAAAAAGGTCGCATTTGTCCCACCCCCACTATTACAGGTATTACGGTATTAGAGGCAAGATTATGCACATTGTTGAGAAAAACACTAGGTAAAAATGAAGAACCTAACTAGGGGGGCGGTCAGATTTCGGAAGCGTGAAGTCGACGCAAAGCTATATGACTTATGCAAGTCGGACACGGGCAACACGATGGTGTTTTTAGTTTTTGCTCAAACGCTCTAGATTTCTGTAAATTGATTTTGAAATTTGAAATTTGACCACTAGTGCACTGAGCGACTTATGACTTTGTAAGGACTACCGTCGCTCAACGAAGTGACTCGGTGGTGCAGTGGTAGTGTCGCTGTCTCTCATTTTTGGCATTCGAGTTCGATCCCCCTTAAATCAATTTTTTCGCATTTTTATTTTAATGTTTTGAGCAGTAAAGTTGTATTTTGAGTATCTTTAGCTTTGATTGCATTCTTTCGCAAAGCACTGTTCTGAAACAGGCGAAAAAGGAAAGGAACTCCTATTAGATTGGTAATCGTGGAAATTTTTGCCTCAAAACCGGTAAGTTAACACTGGTTATTGCTCAATCTGCCATTTTCTTTTTTGGCTTTGTAAACTTGCAAAGACACAAACAGTTTTGCAATTTTTCAGAAAAGCCCTATCTCTTGCATTTTCCTGATCTTTCGTAAGGTACAGTCATGGACCAAAGCTTGGCGGCTCCTGGGTGGCAACTTTCAAACGCAAATTTATGTACCTTTCTGAGAGGCAATAAAAAAGTTCTCACAAGTATTTTCGAGCATTTTTACTCTACTTTTAGCTCTGGCCAAGCATTGAAATCGAAAGTTTATTTTAAACAACAAAAATAAGCGTTAACGACAAAAAGGTCACAAAAACAATGGACAAAAGTCTTGGCGGCTTACTACAATACTCGTTTTTTTCTATTTTTTTTGTGTATCTTGCCTATATTTTTGTAATGTTTTAATTTTTTTCAGATGCCTGGAGCGTATTTATCAACACAAGACAAAAAAAGCAATTGTAGAAGCAAGAAATAGAAGAGAGAAAGTAAAGGACATCGCGGAAAAATTCAAATGCGGTACGAGGACAGTTGAACGCATCACACACAACGCAAACGCAACTGGAAACCTTCATTGAAAGTTCAAAACAGGCCGCCCACCGGTTACAACTCCAAACTCCAAGGGAGGATAGTAAATTCGTTTTGGCTCATCGAGAAGAGCCGAAAAAGCCTTCAACCGACGGCGTGGCTTTCATCAAGAATCTTTCAAATAAGGTTATCTCATGAAAAACTGTTAGCCGTCGTTTGATTCAAGCTGGCTTGGTGACTAGAGGAGCTGCCAAGAAGCTGCCAAGAAGGCTGTCAGGCACCGAAAGCTCAGGTTGCAGTTTGAGAAAAAGTTGGATCAAGTTGGAGCAACCAATCAACGCAAGTTGGACCGCCAACGCTTGGGCAAATGTTATTTTCACTGATGAGTCAAAAGTCAATCTTTTTCAACCGAATGGGTACCATTTGATTCGGAGACCTGTGGGACAACGATTCAGCTCTAAATATTAGGTTGATGCAAAAGTCTTTTTCATTTTTTTCGTACTTCTTTTGAAAAATAACAAAGTCATCAATTAACCTATGCTTTGCTCTAAATGAAAAGAGTTTATTGTTCAATTTCCCATCTTTTTAAGTCAATTTGGGTTCACTTTCAAGCAAATTCGAGAGTGAAAACGGGTTTTTCATAAAAATCTATAAAAACCTCTATAAAGAAATTGGCTGAATCAATTTCTCTGAAAATCTGAAAAAATATCTAACTTTTTGTGCTCTATCTTTTATTTATTAACATCAAGATTGGTTTCCTTAGCTAAAGCGTCTAAAATGCATCATCGAGCCGTCGCCTTTTTTGACTACCCGACTTCAGGCTCTCAAAAAAATCTAGACATAAGACATTTTAAACTCGTTTTAATGTCATTTTGCAGAAAAATAATTGGCCTTTCGAATGCAATAAACCGTTGTTCAATTGGTGCATTTGTTACTTTTTAACGGAAGTACGAAAAAAATGAAAAAGACTTTTGCATCAACCTAATATTTGCGTTCGATGGTGAAATTTGGTGGTGGAGCGGTCATGGTATGGGGTAAGAGACTTTCGCTTGTTATGTATATTAATCTTGTTTTTTTAGGAGCTATGACAAGAAGTTCACCGAGTCCATTGGTCCTTCTCAACTCGACTCTTGATGCCCAGCGCTACAAGACGATCATGGAGAAATAGTTTCTATCTTTTCGATATTTTTCTCTTTTTCAATAAACTGTGCCCATTTTACTGGTAGAAGGCGAATTCCTCTCTCCTAAAAGTCTTTGGTTTTGAGCTAAATTAGTTCTGTACCCATTTTTGGCATCTTTTTATCTTCAAAGTGCGGAGAGCAAAGTGCGACAAGGGCATTTTCACTTCAGAACCAATAAATGGAAATCTGATGAAGCTAGATCTGGAGAATATGCTGAATAGGGGAGAAGTTCCCAGTCCAGACTCTTGTACTATTTTGATACTCTTGTACTACGCTATTCAACTTTTCAATGATTACGCGAGGTTCAAGAGCTCTCCAAAACGAGGCAATCCAAATGACGTATCGTCGTGATTTTCGCCCAAAAAATGGGAAATGATTTTGGGCGAAGTTGCGAGAAAAGAGAAAAATATAGATAGAGCATTTTTTTCTTAAATTTATCTGATAATTTGGCGGTCATTTTGTCTGATAATTTGGCGGTCTGCGGTCTGGATATATTTAGTGGGATGATCACCGGGAAATTTCAGTCAAACCAACTTGTTTGATCTTTTCAATGCCACGTTTTTTTTGGCTATTACTATCTTACTATCTTACTACCCAATTCTTCTACTAACCACGTCTGCCTTTTTTCCAATCTAGATATTTGCAGAATTGAAAATCCTAAAATGAATTTTGCAACTTGATTGAAAGCTCATTTTGAGCCTTAATAACGTTTGCATTTTTGAAATCCTTCAAAATCAAAATCAAAATCTTCTATCATCGCCGAATTCTAACTTGTACAAGCTTTTGTCTGAACAGTTTATAGAATCGGGTATGAGGAATTCGAATCTAAAATCAGAATTTGCCAAATGACTGACAAATGACTGCTAAATGACTGACAAATGACTGACAAATGATCTTTTTGTTTTTGTTTTTCTTTGGGAGCAATTTCTAGCATTTTGCAGCTAATTGCATTATGGCGGAAAGTAGGAGTTTGTTATTCAATTTCAAGTTGATATGCTTTTTTCAATTCAATTCATTTCAATTCATTTCAATTCATTTCAATTCAATTCAATTCAATTTAAGTGTTTTCTTATCGATTTTCATTCTTGTTAATTTGTTTTAGTTTGTTTTTATAAAAAGAGTGTTTAGTTTGCATTTAAATGTTGAACCAGGTTGGATGTTTTGAGGCTGACAATTAGTTTATGTCGCCGTGGCGCAGCCGGAAGTGTCTACGACTCACACAACCCGGGTTCGACCCCCGGCTGTGTCGTGAATTTTGCTTTTTCAAAAAACGAAATATGAGATGCACAACTATATATAATTCTAAGCCTAACAAACTAAAAATCATGTAAATCGGCCCACGGGGAGCCTAGAACTCGCGCGTACAGGGGAATGGAGGAGCAGACCCTGCTCTTTTATATATAGTAGATATAATTTCTTTACCCATAGGGGAATCGAACCCGTGACCTTTCTCACTCAAAAAGTGTAAAAACAAAAACAAAAGATTGCATCGGACCGGGATCGAACCCGAGACTAACCGAGCCCAACGTTGCTCAACTTGGCAGATTGGGTCGCACTGCCACTCGGCCACGCAGTAGCATCTATTCTTTAATTTTGCTTTTTAGGAAAAACGCTCAAATTATGCGCCAAATATTATTAGATTTTTGGAAATTTTGGATATAATAGTCAAATTTTCAGACCGATTGGTTCGGCCTTTTTTGGTAAAACAGTGGAACAGACAGATAGATAGACAAACAGACAGACATATAGACAGACAGATAGACAGACAGATAGACAAACAGACAGACAGATAGATAGACAGACAGACAGATAGACAGACAAACAGACAGACAGATATACAGACAGACAGACAGATAGACAGACAGATAGACAGACATACAGACAGATAGACAGGCAGATAGACAGACAAACAGACAAACAGACAGACAGATAGACAGACAGATAGACAGACAGACAGACAAACAGACAGACAGATAGACAGACAGATAGACAGACAAACAGACAAACAGACAGACGATAGACAGACAGACAGATAGACAGACAGACAAACAGACAGACAGATAGACAGACAGATAGACAGACATACAGAGATAGACAGGCAGATAGACAGACAAACAGACAAACAGACAGACAGATAGACAGACAGACGATAGACAGACAGACAGACAGACAGACAGATAGACAGACAGATAGACAGACATACAGACAGATAGACAGGCAGATAGACAGACAAACAGACAAACAGACAGACAGATAGACAGACAGACAGATAGACAGACAGACAAACAGACAGACAGATAGAGCAGACAGATAGACAGACAGACAGACTCTCGCTTATAATAAGTAAGATTTTAGTGTAAATTTGCAAGGAATATGTGCAAATTGCGTAAACGATCGAAGAAATTATTTGTTTTGTTTTGTTTATTGTTATTTTTTTAGGTAAAAGGTGCAGACAAAGGAAGAAATCAAAAAAAAACGGGCAAAAAACAGCGCGACGGCTACTACCCAAAAGCTAAAGGGGTTCGATTCCGGCTCGCAACAACTGCAAAATGCTTGAAGTTGCTTCAAAAGAAAAAAAAAAAAGCACAAAAAGCCCCAGCCTAACCCTGATCCGTTGGGTGTTAGCCTAATGAGTTATCCATTAGGCCACCAGCGTACCTTTTCTCGGCCAGGAAGGAGCCTTGCCTTAAAGCCTTAAAGCATCTGTTTTGAATGAAATTTTACCCACCTGGAGAGTCATTTGGCAGATTTTGATTTCAGATTCGGATTCATCATATCCGATTCTATAAAGTGCACTAGTTCAGACAAAAGCTCACCTTGAGTTCGTGCCTTTCCCTAGTGAGCCAACTTTGGTGTGTGAGTGAGTGAGCCAACTTCCCTAGTGGGCCAACTTCCCTAGTGAGCCAACTTCCCTAGTGAGCCAACTTCCCTAGTGGGCCAACTCAAATTTTTGCCTTAAACTTGGCTGTATTTCTCTTCAAATACTAGTCGTTTTTCATTTTCGAAACCCCTTGTCAAAAATCCCTTTCATTCATTGAATCCCTCGAAGAGATCCCAGAAATTTCTTCTCATCGTTTTTTTGCCAAAATGATTTTCCAATTTGTATCCAACGCGAAATCCACGACCAATGTTTTACATTATTTGCCCATCTGCTCATCGTTTTCCACATCAAATAGAAAAGAAAGAAATCTCTACTGAATCAATTTTGATTGCTTAAATACACGCTTCTGATGAAATAGATCGGATTTTAGATTTTTGAAACTTTAGATGAGTTTTAGATGTTTAGCTCAAAAGAACTTTTGGGTGTTTAGCTATATCTGACTCAAAAGATTCTTTTTGATTACTGAATATCATTATTGAATGAATTATTCGCTATTTAGTTGGACAAGAGCTCAAAAAGAGCTCCAACTAGAGCTCAAAACTGTTATATTTTGCCCACTAAATACAAGAGTGTTTCCCCCTTTACCAATGCGTTTTCTAAAAGGCATCTACTTTAGAAAACTACCGTAATCCAACGGCCAATTTACATCCGATCAGCTCAATCAGTGAACGCTCACCTTTGAAACATTTTTATAGTACTTCTTGAAGGAACTATTGTACCTTACTACTGTATTCTTTACTACTGTATTATAGGAGCCATAGGTATTCCAAAAATCATGAAATTCAAAGACAATAAGCCAAGTCTAGGCCAAATTAGATCAAAAAAGCCAGATCCAGACTTTGCCATTGGCAATCAAACTTTAAGCTCAAATTTCTTGGCATCGGGTTATTCAATTTCAATAGTTTTTGTACCAATCGATAAAGAAAGACTTGGCACATCTGATGATACTAAAAATATTTAAATTGAACAGCCCAACACGAAAATATTTGAGTTCAAAGTTGGATTGCCAAGAGTGGCGAAGAGTCGGGCGCGTCTCAAACGTCCGCTAGCCTCTTTTACTACTGTACTCATATTTTAGATCAGTTTCTTGAATGAATATCTATTAAGTGACCAATTCTACAGTAAACCGACAATTGTACTCTAACGCTCTGCCTTGTTACCTGTAAGTTAAGCAAAAAAGTTCACTTTCGAAACTCTTCGACTTGTTTTTGACTGAATCTTGACTTATCAATCAGAAAAATTTCCTAATGCCTTCTTTGTAAGCCATTTTCGAATCTTTTATAGTCTGTACTTTGTCACGTTTGTTGCCTAATCACCCCAGCTTTGCCCTGTCATTTTTGGCTAAGACGCTTGTATCACGCGATTTTTCGTCGCCTTTTTTTCTTCTAATCGACCGATCGGCCATTTCTGTCCACGAAATCGGCAATTTTTACAGTTTTTTGCCCGTCAGCCAGCCTGCCTATGATCCCAGCTCTGTTCCTGCATCTCTGCCTATTTCATCTTCTAAATCTCTAATCCCTCGTCTTCAGCTCTGTCCTTGTACTATCCCATCGTAACTGTCCCTCTGTCTACTCCCTCCTCGACCTCTGTACCTCTGCCTTTTCCTGTGACATCCCTATCTATCTGTGTCCCTATAGCTTCCGCCTGTATCACTGCCCCCATCCCTTGGACATCTACCCTATCCACTCCTTTTCTGCCCTGTAGCCTTGTAACTCTCACCATCACTATCTCCTTTCCCTGCCTGTCTCTCTTCTCATCATGATTTCTCCCCAGACAAGTCACGCCCACTCTCCGGCTCGGCACTGATATAAGCGCCGCTTGGCGACCCCGAAAACGCCACATCCCCAGCACAGTGGGGAAAGGCTTGCCGTTTCTTTGGGAGATCTCAGGTGATGTATGTGGACAAATGTGGAACCATAGGATGTCTAGACAGTTGTAAAATTTTAGATCAAAGACCCTTCTCAATAAAATTTTATGGGTTGGATTGGCTTTTGGATTTGGATTGGATTTTAGGCTAAGACCAGGGTTTCGATTTGGTTTCTGGCTGGTTTGGGTAGTTTTTGAGCCACGACCAGATCTAGTTTGAATTAGATCTAGCCCAGGAAAGTCTATTTCGAATCCTCCTTTGCATCTTCATTACACTATTCAGTTTGTTTAGTAATCAGTAAACCATGTCATCTGGTATGATAAGATTGGGACAATGGTTACTTTTAATAACTTATAACTTATAATAACTTATGACTTACAAGTATAACTTATAATAACTTATAACTTACAAGTATCAGTTATAATAAGTTATAGCTTATAATTTTTATATGGGAGCTAGTTAACAGTTCAAAAGGGTTTAGTTAACAGTTCAGAAGAACTAACTGCATGGCTAGGAAATGCTATATTATTCCTATTTTAAGAAATACCTAGTTTATTGAATAATGTAGCAATCTTCAAACCACTCAATTTTAAAAATCAGCTTTTAGTTTGATCTGTGCATCGTACAAATAGAAGTTATAAGAAAAGTCACTTGTTTAACCCTGATAAAGTTAATATTCAGTATAAACTTAAGACTGGAAGTCTTAAATCTAAAGTCTAAAGTCAGACTATAAACTTAACTTTGGACCCATTAACTCTTAAGCACTGGGACACATGCCATCTAAATTTAAGGCTTCCTTTCTGGCTAACCCTGGTAGTAAAAAAAGAGACGTTTGGTAATGCTCTAGCTAAAAGCGGCTAACCCTAGTAGTTTTTGAGCCAGGATCTGGCAAGAATTGGCCAATTGATAACACTTTGACAAGTTAAAGACTTAAAAAGTCTACTATTTCTACCAAGCAGTTAGTAAAATTCAATTCCTGCACGGGTTGGCAACTTTTCAACCCTAAATTCTAAAACACACCTAAGCTACCGTACTCGAGACGGCGTCTCCCTTTCGTCTCGTAAAACGAAGTCCCATCCCTTCAAAATTAATTCTTTTAAAGAATCATTGCCAGGCCCGGCGCTACGCGTGGATTTTGCGTGTGTATATTCCCCTTTCTCTATCCCCTTATAAAATTTTGTTTATTATTACAATTTTCCTCCTCCGTTTATTGTTTCCACCCCTTCTTCCCTGTTTCTTTTAAAATTGTTAAAGTTTTAGAGTTTCGTTTTGACAAATCATTTTGAAATTAGTGTTTCTGGGTTAAAAGATTTAGATAGTAAGATTTCGACCCAGAATTTAAATGTTTAGAGCCGTAACACGTTACTAGCTAATTC
Organism: Mesorhabditis belari; assembly: GCA_958450365.1. Classification (NCBI taxonomy): domain Eukaryota; kingdom Metazoa; phylum Nematoda; class Chromadorea; order Rhabditida; family Rhabditidae; genus Mesorhabditis; species Mesorhabditis belari. Next base: position 2,404,041 of record CAUEEP010000724.1, on the reverse strand, counting down.
TAGAGATTTGAGGTTTTTTAAAGAGCCCTGCTATATTTTTAAAAAGTACACCAAAATTGCATGAACTAGAGTCTAGCTTATGGCGTACTTTTTGCGTTCCTTTAAATCGTTTCTGGCGCATTCTTTCTAGCGCAATCGATTCCTTGTTTTTCTCACAGCAAAGCGTTGGTTTTTCGAGAATCAAGTGCAGCAGAAAGTTTACGTTTCCAATTTTTCAGCACAAAGTTCACAAGTGGATGTAGTCATGGCTGCACGCGATCATTTGTAAAAAAGGATCCACCTTTTCCAAGTTTCAAAACATACTTAAGAAATCTAGTTGTTCTTTAGAATCTTTAAATTCCCCATGTCACTTATCTGGAAGCCGATCTGAAAAAGTTTCCAAAAAGGGCCAAGGTCCGCTCGATTTTATCTCAAAAAGTGACTCTTTCGAAAAAGTTTGACCTCAAATTGGTAGTCAATTTTGAGATTTGCCTTTAGATTGGCTTTAAAATTAGCTATTCAGTCTAATTTCGAGGTGCTAATAAAAGCGCCACGTTTTTTTGCGCCCAAATTACGCTTATGAAAATTCAAAAATTGAGAAAAGAATTTTAATCGTATCACTTTAATCTTTGTACGTTTTTCAAAGTCTATTAGAATTTCCATGTTTTGCTTTTTCCCGAATCTTTTCAAAGATCCACTCTTTTAATAGACAAAAATTCTCCTATTCGTATAAATTTCTCTTTCTCTTTTAGATTCTAAAAAGCGAGAAAAGGCTAAATTCTTTACGCTTTACCATTTTTCTTTGACAGATGTCGAGTTTTTATGGTGCCTTTGGTGCAATTTCTTGTTTTCAAAATCTCTTTATCCTTTCAGATTCATGCTTTAGATTGTCAATACAATTTTCTCAAAATTTCAGTTCTAATCAACTTGGCTCACTCGAAAATGACGGTGAACAGCAAGCTCCCCTACAAAGTGGCCGACATGGGACAGGCGGAATTCGGAAGAAAAGAAATCATCATGGCCGAGAATGAGATGCCCGGATTGATGGCCATGAGGAAGAAATACGGACCGACGAAGCCACTCAAGGTGGGTACCGTAAATGGAATAAGTGAATGCCGTAAATACTCTAATAAAAAGATCCGCCTATAGGAGCGTCGTGTAGTCTAAGCTTACTCTCAAACAAACGCTCATATCTCGAGACCAGTATGTTAGTTTCTGCGCGCTTGTGTATCAAATTAAAGTAAAAAGGATGGGTGTTTTTTGAGATATAACGCATATTTTTAGCATTGACCAGCGCTTAGAACAAAATGATTGAAAAGCCGCAAAAAAAGCCGATTTTTCATCTTTTTTTTCTAAGCGCTGGTTAATGCTAAAAATCTGTGTTATATCTCAAAACGCACCCATTCTCTACTCTAATTTGATACACAAGCGCGCAGAAACTAACGTACTGGTGCTGAGATATGAGCGTTTGTTTGAGAGTAAACTTAGACTACACGACGCTCCTATAGGGGGCTCTTCTATTAGAATATTTCCGGTAGGTAGCTTACAAGGGGAGGTTCAGGATTGACCGTGGCTTTTTAGCTCGAAACAAGTGTATTAAGGGTAATTCGGACCCGCTGTTTCCGAATCTGAAGACCGTTTTTGCGCAGGTATTGTAGGAATTTAGTAAAGAGGTTTTGCTCCGTGCCTATATAAGGCGCTCTGTGGCCTACATAAAACACTGTTCTTTCCCCCACCAAGTGTCTTGTGGTGTAGTGGATAAAGCGCATGCCTGCTAATGTTGTTACTGCCACAAGACACTTGGTGGGGGAAAGAACAGAGCGTTTTATGTAGGCCCCAGAGTGCCTTAAATAGGCACAGAGCAAAACTTCTTTACCAAATTCCGTGCGATCTACCATACTTGCGCAAAAACAGACTTCAGATTCGGAAACAGCGGGTCCGAATTACCCTTAGTACACTTGTTTCCAGCTGAAAAGCCACGGTCAATCCTGAACTTCTCCTTGTTAGTGGTTGTATGGCTTGACAAAGATAACAGTAGAATGTTAAATAAAGGGTACAGTATCTGATTAACGAAGAAGAATGGCTGAACAACTTGTTGTTACTATAAGATATCGCTATCAGTTAAAACAAAGCTTACAATTTGCTGATTACAAACTGCGCATGGAAGTTTAATATTTCGAGATCACGTACTAAAGTGAAAATTTCAGGGTGCTAAGATCGCTGGTTGCCTTCACATGACTATCCAAACGGCCGTCCTCATCGAGACTTTGATCGAGCTCGGCGCCGAGGTGCAATGGTCATCGTGCAACATTTTCTCAACACAAGTAAGAGCTTTTGATCGATCATTAAAACATAAGTCGACCCATTTAGACTTAAAGATGAAGATAGAATAAAATAAATTTTGACGTAAAAGAAGTTAGGTTAGAGCCAAAGTTACGGTGAATTTCAAAATGTATGTAAATTTCAGGATCACGCCGCTGCAGCTATCGCTGCTGCTGGAATCCCCGTTTACGCGTGGAAGGGAGAGACTGATGAGGAGTATGAGTGGTGCATTGAGCAGGTAAGACCTAGAACCGTTATAGACTTTGAAGTCTAAAGTACAGCAATAGAATAATTGCAAGAATTGCTAGGTTGGACGAGTATTTGTGCAACCGTCTTATAAAGACTTAAACTAAATGACACAGTTATTTTGGGACCGATAAAGTAATGAAATTTCTAGACGCTCGTCTTCGCCGACGGACAACCATTGAACATGATCCTCGATGATGGTGGTGATCTCACGAATATCGTCCATCAGAAATACCCACAATACTTGCCTGCAATTCGCGGACTCTCCGAGGAGACCACCACCGGAGTCCACAATTTGGCCAAGATGTTGGAGAAGGGAGATTTGAAGGTAAGGGTTTAAGTGCATTAGTAGTGCCAGAGTTGTAATTTTTCCAATGATCCAAGTTCTGGGCTTGTCTGTCTAACCTGACTAGGCTTTGCAGTCAGTCTAGCACATGTAATAAAAGTTCCAGAGCCTAGCTTCTGGTCTTACCTGGCCTACTGGCCTCAAAGCTCTGGGTAATACTGTAAGTAATCGAAATAAGCATATAGGATGCCAAATGCAGAGTACACCTATAACTTCTAACTTCCAGGTCCCAGCCATCAACGTGAACGACTCGGTGACGAAATCGAAATTTGACAATCTCTACGGGATTCGCGAGTCATTGATCGATGGAATCAAGCGCGCCACCGATGTGATGTATGTTTATGTTCGATGTTTAACTAGATGTATACTTATTTCATATTTTATAAACATTACAAACAACAATCATAACTAACAAAAGCACAAACTAGTCAAGATCTTTGCCTTCTTCCGTTTTCCTTCGCGGTGGCGGCTCTATTCCTAACAAAAAAAAATTTCAAGGTTGGCCGGAAAAGTGTCCGTCGTTTGCGGATACGGAGATGTCGGAAAGGGGTCGGCCGCCTCGTTGAAAGCTTTCGGATCTCGGGTCATTGTCACCGAAATCGACCCAATCAATGCTTTGCAGGTGGGACTTTTGAGGATTTTTCGAAGATTTAGCTTTAGTCTAGTTACTAACATTGGTTGAATGACTCAAAAACTACAGTTGAGGTATTGTAGATAACCACTATAACCTGACCATCACGCGTTCTAGACCGACTAATAGAATGTAGTTAAAACAGCGCCGTGAAATTTCTCACAATCCAAAAAACCAAGCCACTTCAAGTTTTATGCCAAAAAAAATCCTTGCGTTCTTGGCTACATTATGGGTAAAACAGTTTTTAAAAAGTTCATATTTCATAGACAAAGTCAGCTTCAAAATGTGTGTCAAGTGATACACAGTTGATTGAATGAGTACCTTTAGAGACCCATTTTGAGCGCTCTTTTTATCTATGGAATATGAACTTTTTTAAAACTGTTTTACCCATCATGTAGCCAAGAACGCATGGATTTTTTGGTGTAAAACTTGAACCGGCTTGGTTTTTTCGGATTGTGAAAAATTTTGCTCCACTGTTGAGTGTTTTCTATTCGGCGATGTTTTAACTACATCACTGACTTTGCCAAGTACAAGGAATTCTCAAAAAGTACAAGGTTTGAAAGACAAAGTCTTTGATCTCAAAGCTAATGTAGAACTTTACAATTTGTTATTGCTCTCCAACTAAACTTTTCTCTTTTCCAGGCTGCCATGGAAGGTTACGAGGTGACCACATTGGAGGAGGCTGCCCCAAAGGCGAACATCATTGTGACAACCACCGGTTGCAAGGGAATCGTTCGCGGTGAACACTTCGAGCAACTCCCCGATGATGCTATTGTTTGCAATGTGGGACACTTCGATTGTGAGATCGATGTGAAATGGTTGAACGCGAATGCTGCCAAGAAGGACACCATCAAGCCACAGGTATTTCTAAAGTGTGGCCAAAACTACCATAGTCTTGTGCGGGGTATTTTCTAAAATGACAGATAGTTACTAAAACGTTTCCAGCTACCATAAACTTGTCTAGTTTTTGACCAATCTATTTACTCTTGATTTGATTCTGTGCGGGTGCAGGAAGAATGCCGAAAAATATAAATAAATAGATTGGATAAATTCTGAGGCAAGTTTAGGGTAGTTAGCACAATATCGACGATGCAAGTACTTTAGCACTGAACTGAGCGTTTCTGATCTTAAACATCTTCAGGTTGATCGTTACTTGATGAAGAATGGTCGCCACGTCATTTTGCTCGCCGAGGGACGTCTCTGCAATTTGGGATGCGCCACCGGACATCCATCATTCGTCATGTCGAACTCGTTCACAAACCAGGTACCGTATTCGTTGATTGAATCGTTTTTTAAAAGGTGTCTAAGGAAAGTACCGTATTCCGGTTGTTTTTTTGGAATAAGGCTTCACCGGCAGTTCCCCTGAAAGATAGCAGGGTTACGGGAACTTTTTTAAAAAGCACTATTGAGAATCGATTATCGTCATCAAGAGAATTCATTAACTGTTCAAAATCCCCAAGCTTCCAGGTTCTCGCCCAAATCGAGCTGTGGACGAAGCACGGAACCGCCGAACAGTACAAAGTTGGACTCTACGTTTTGCCAAAGACGCTCGACGAGGAGGTGATTGATTGAACTTGAAAAAGTGTTGGAGAAATACTACAGTATACCGTGAGTGAAGTATTGAGCCAATCAGACGGAATATCTTTGCTTTTATGACACAAGTAAGCCAAAAAGTTAAAGGTATTCAGCCTTGACTCTGAATATTTTGTTCTGTCGGTCAGAATATACAATATCTTTAAGTCTAATTTATCATTTTTAATATTGGTCTGAACGACAGTACCATTAAGCTAACTGAATACTTTAAGATAAGTAATTTTAAGCTTAAAGTCTATAATAGACAAGACTGAATAACTTTCAATGTAAATTAACTCTAGGGTAGCCAAATTACCAAAACATGAATAACTTTATTCAATGCTAATTTCCAGGTTGCTCGTCTCCATCTCGACAAGCTGGGTGTGAAGTTGACAAAGCTGACCGCCGATCAATCCGAATACCTTGGAGTGCCACCGAGCGGACCATACAAACCAGATCATTATCGTTATTAGACCGGATATTTTCAAAGCTAATTTCATTGTGATTTTGATACTCTTCAGTTATAATATTTCATCGTGATGTTGTTTCTTTTTGTTTCTCTCTGGCGATTAAATTTCATTCGTTAACGGTTTTTAGAGAAAAGGCACATCACAAGGAATAAATATATCTAAAAGCTAGTAAAAATCTCTAAAAGTCTGGGAACTATATTTGTTATCCAACAGACTAAAGGATTGAACTGGGAAAAATTTATAATGGCAGGCTTATTGTTTTCACTGCGCTTGGACCTGGCTCTTTAACTTTGTTTAGAAAAAAATATAACTATCAATTTAGTTTTAAAGAGGAGGCCTCAGGTTTTCAAATGGTACCAAATAGAGGCTGATTGGACTAACGAGTCCTGGCAGAATCAGGGACAAAGCGCTAGAGTCAGATCGCTGTTTGGGGTTAGTTACTATTCGATTAATGCAATGGCGGTAATGGAATCCGGAATTTGAAGCAAAAATGCAGCCAAATTCCAAGAAAAAGAAAACGATCCCGGGGATTTCGGCGGCGGCGTCAAAAGCGGTGAAGCCGGCTCGGTCGCTCAACGCTCTTTCAGCCTTGCCAGATCCCAAAAAGAAACACCTATCTATCGGGGACCTGTGCCGGATGGAGAGTGATTACGCGGCCGCACAAAGAACACTTTGGGCCCTTTTATACGGGGATTTCCTCTTTTGTCTTGTAGATGATACAAAAAGAAGATATTCAGCTGTAAATTTGTACCCGGGGGTCGGGCAATCGATTGGAACTATTCATTTTATTGAGTCTACCAATTGGAGCTCGGATTTAAACGACTTTTTCAAAATTTCCTAATGTTCACAAGCAAGTCTTGCACTCCTGCCCTATTCATTGCCCTTTCTACCGTACCCCACCCACTATGCTCTTTGTGCTCGTTTTCATGGTTGATGGCTCTCTCTCATTCCATGCAACCAACGAAGAAGGGAGATTCTGTTTGCTGAGGCACTGCCAACCCTTTATCGCCAATATTGACATCAATATTCTTTGAAATTCTTTGAAAGAAGCTCTGTTTACTTTACTCAAAGATTTGCATAGATCGAATCTTTTACGACTTGCAGCCTGCTTTTGGCGAGGCACTGCCAACCCTTTATCGCCAATATTGACACCAATGTTTTGTTGAAACCTATAACTGTGACTTATCTACTGAAATTCGCATATAAATCTAGTTTTTAAGCCTTTAATCCTTCAAACCTTTAACCCTTTCTTTAAGTCCTATCATTATCTTTATGATATTTCAATTGGTTTGGCTAAACGAAGGGCTAAACTTCAATGAAGGCTAAACGCCTTCTTTGAAGCTTACTTTCGCCTCGAAAATGTGAACACAATCTCTCTGGTGCGCTTAGTGTTGTATTTTTTTTTTGAAAACCTACAAAAAACGAAGAATTAAGTGCTCTAGAAAGGTTTTTGTTTACATGAGGACAAAATGAGCAAAACAAAGCCAGAAAGTCAAAGCCAATTTTCCAGAAATTCGCTCTGCCTTGTTGGCAGACTCGATCGGGGCATGTCTGTATCGGGGATCTTCATTTTGGACCTCAAAGGAAATGTAAGTTGTGGAAAGGGTATTGAAGATTTGATAGACGATCTGATTGGCTATCTAAAGCAAGAGAAAACCTAATCTGAAACGAATTCAATAGTAAGATAATGGAAAAATAACAGATTGGCAGGTTATTTCAAGACATTTCACCATTTTTAACTAGTAAACCACTAATAAAGGTTCTGTAAACCTGGACGATCAAGATAAAGTACTACAGTATTTAGGTATTAAATTACATCCTTGTTCATGGAACAAGAAAAATCCTTGTTTTTGTCCCGTTTTTCAAAAAAAACCTAATTTTGCCGGTAGCGGGACTCGAACCCACCATCCGACGGCCGTCTGGGTTTTGTAGACCGGTACACTACCCACTTGGTCACCGCTCCCCTCTGACCCTCGCCGTGTGGAGCGCTTTTATTGCCTAGGAGGGTCGAAAACGATCAAAAAAGGTAAAGTTTATTGTTGCCGGGACTTGAACCCACCGAGAAGAAACGTGAGTTTTGTAGACCGGCTCACGACCCACCAGGCCACCGACGCTCTGATTTCGCTCGCGTTTGGCCCGCTCTTATTGGCTAGGGGATCGAAAATGGTCAAAACTTCTAATGCATTTTTATCGCCAGGAATTTATTCGCCATTTGCATCGAATAGATATTTGGAATGCCCTAGAATTGAATAGTTATTCCGACTGGTGTTTCCACTTATTCTAAAACCTCAGCCCTAGTTTGGATGCCTTGTAAGCTAAACGTACAATGATTTTCGCTTCTCAGGTTGTCGTTTCCCGAAATTACCGAGGAGACGTCGAAATGGGATGCATTGATCGTTTCATGCCGTTGATGCTTGAAAAAGAAGACGAGGGGAAACCGTCGCCGGTGATCACCGATCGAGAAACCACGTACATCTACATCAAACATATGAACCTTTTTCGTGAGTTTCTAACTAGGTTTCAGCTTTTTCGAGTTTAACAAAGCAAGGCCCTGGATAGACGATCTGATTGGCTTTTTTTCTGACAAAGAAGTCTAATAGTAAGTAGGTTTGTACCAAGGACAATTTAGATCAGCTTTGGGCGACTTAGGCTTTGGGCGAAATAAGCCAGAATCCAGGGCTGTCCTGGCTGTCCTGTCCTACCTGGGCTGTCCTGGCTGTCCTGTCCTGCCCGGGCTGTCCTGTCCTACCTGGGCTGTCCTGTCCTACCTGGCATTAGCCGGTAATGAATTCTAGCCCAATCTGATCGACTTACAGTCCGATTGAACAATTGTTCCAGATAATTGTTTAGTTGAAAGCTGTTGTAGAGAAGAGTTACTCGAATAGTACAGCTTTTTTGGAAATCGGCTAACTTGTTTTAAAAACAACTTTTGGAAGGTAAAGCTAGAGCTAAGCTGAATCTAGGTTAAGCCTAGGTTAAGCCTAGGTTAAGCCTAGGGTAAGTCTAGGTTAAGCCTAGGGTAAGTCTAGGTTAAGCCTAGGGTAAGTCTAGGTTAAGCCTAGGTTAAGTCTAGGGTAAGTCTAGGTTAAGTCTAGGGTAAGTCTAGGTTAAGCCTAGGTTAAGTCTAGGGTAAGTCTAGGTTAAGTCTAGGTTAAGCCTAGGTTAAGCCTAGGTTAAGCCAAGTCCAGAAAATAGCCCTAAGCCACCAGAAGCCAAGCCTGATTCTGGTTAGACTTTGACCTGCTTGGCCTAATTACCAGCGCTCGAAAAAGTCACTTGGGGAGCTAACTGACAAGGGAATGTCAACGGGGTGTTGGCCAAATGACATGAACCATAGCCCATTCGACGCAGAATTTCACGCTGATTCCGAATCTGTTTTCCGTTTCTGTTATGGAGCACTCTGTCAAAAGTTATAAGCGCTATGAGATTATGAGCTCACTATCATTTGCCTTTTCTACTGGGGATTCCAGAAAACATTTGGGGCCTGAAAAGTTCGTCTGTCTGTTCGTCTGTCAGAAAAAAAATCAGGCAATGGCTTTTCGGGCTGGAAATTGATACCCGGGAGCTTTTGACTATGCTGATGCCGAATCTGAAGTCAGATTTGAGGCAAGTTAGGAAAACGGGTTTTGGCCAAACGGATTGTGGCATAGGGCTCGGCCCCAGTTGACCGACTTCGGTGTGTGCTATATTTTTGGATAGGACGATTTTTTCGTGCGGGCGCGCAGCGAACGCCCAGCGCAGCTTGTCAGCAATTCAGCATTTCTTTTAGTTCACTATCCGTTCAACTTTGAACGGCTAAATGACCTGATAAGTGAAAATTTGAGGCATTTTAGTTCAGTGAGTCAGCCTGGTGATGATTTGCATTTTGCCTGGTGACACAAAAGCGCCAAAACAAAATCCCTTTTATTTAGTTGTCGCGGTGAGCAAAAAGAATTGCAATGTGGTTCTCGTCTTATCGTTTTTGTACAAATGTGTCGACGTTTTCAAGGAATACTTCAAAGATCTGGAGGAAGAGTCAGTCAGGTAGGGGATTTGTTGATTTGGGAACGACAAACTGGGCACCAGCTTGAGAAAGTTTGTAGTTCGTAGCTTGTAGAAGTTTGTCAACACTGACAAATCTAGCTACAACTCTAGCTACAATCTAGCTACAAACTAGCTACAATCTAGCTACAATCTGGCTACAATCTAGCTACAATCTAGCTACAAGTCTAGCTACAAATCTAGCTACAATCTAGCTACAAACTAGCTACAATCTAGCCACAAATCTAGCTACAAGTCTAGCCACAAATCTAGCTACAAGTCTAGCTACAATCTGGCTACAATCTAGCTACAAATCTAGCTACAAGTCTAGCCACAAATCTAGCTACAAGTCTAGCTACAATCTAGCTACAAGTCTAGCTACAATCTAGCTACAAGTCTAGCTACAATCTGGCTACAATCTAGCTACAATCTAGTTACAAGTCTAGCTACAATCTAGCTACAAGTCTAGCTACAATCTGGCTACAATCTAGCTACAATCTAGCTACAATCTAGCTACAAGTCTAGCTACAAGTCTAGCTACAATCTAGCTACAATCTAGCTACAATCTAGCTACAATCTAGCTACAAGTCTAGCTACAATCTAGCTACAATCTAGCTACAAAACTCGATTTGATTCAGGCTTCAATTTTGATTCAGACAATGACTTTCTAGAGACAACTTTGTCATTATTTACGAGCTTTTCGACGAGATGATGGACTTTGGCTATCCACAAACGACCGAGGGAAAGATTCTACAAGAGTAAGTTTATAAAATCTCTTATCATTATCAATTTCTTATCATTGGGCAATTGATTAGCAAACTTAACTACCGTACAATCCAATTTAAACTTTAGATACATCACGCAAGAAGGTCAACGCTTGGAGGTGGCACCCCGTCCGCCAATGGCGGTGACAAATGCGGTGAGCTGGCGGAGTGAGGGAATTAAATATCGAAAGAATGAAGTGTTCTTGGATGTGATCGAGAGTGTCAATATGCTGGTGGGTTTAGAGGAATCTTAAAATCAAAGCCCAAGCATTGCAAATCGGTTTAGGCCAACTCAAATGGCACAGTGTTGCGGAGTGAGATCGTCGGCTCGATTCGTATGCGAGTGGTGCTTTCGGGAATGCCCGAGCTTCGACTTGGCCTCAATGATAAAGTCGCTTTCCAACCGTCTGGACAAGCCAGTGAGCTATTATAGTCTAAACCAAGCAGCTATTCTTGTCAATTTTAAAAAAAGGGGTTGTAAGGCCAGGCCAGGACAAGCCATGACAAGCCAGGCTAAGCCAGGACAAGCCAGGACAAACCAGGCCAGTCCAAGACAAGCCAGGACAAGCCAGGACAAGCCAGGACAAGCCAGGCCAGGCCAGGACAAACCAGGCCAGTCCAGGACAAGCCAAGCCAGGCTAGGCCAAGCCAGGTCAAGCCAGACCAGGCCAGGACAAGCCAGACCAGGCCAGGACAAGCCAGGACCCTCTTACTTTGAGCTTTGGCAAACGTGTGCTCTCTGTCCATTCGTTTTCTCAGATTTCTCACAAATTACCACTGTTTTGAAAGAGTTTAGTGCACTAGAAAGCGAGCGTTTACCAGACTAGTTTATCAAACAAAACTGAAAACTTGATTAACTTTTTAGGAAGTGGGAAAGGCGTCGAGTTGGAGGACATCAAGTTCCATCAATGCGTTCGCCTTTCGCGTTTTGACGCTGAGAGAACGATTTCCTTTATTCCCCCGGATGGTGAATTCGAGTTGATGAGCTACAGATTGACGACACAGGTTGAGAAATGAAAATGAGATTTGAAAAAAACGATAATATCCCGGCCAGAGTGTTCATCAACAATTCTCCTCACGTCTGATCTTTTCCATGTGCTCGTTTCCTTTTCTTTTTCCCGAGAACGCGACTTCTCGTTGCTCGCATTGAAGCGAAAATTTCTTTATTCAATTGAATTCTTCCGTTGTTCGCTTTTTCTCATTCCCATCAGCCATCAGCTTTCGAACGAGCTAGGATTGCGCTGAATGGAGTTGCTTGAAGATTGCGCTGAATGGAGTTGCTTGAAGATTGCGCTAAATGGAGTTGCTTGAAGATTGCGCTGAATGGAGTTGCTTGAAGATTGCGCTGAATGGAGTTGCTTGAAGATTGCGCTAAATGGAGTTGCTTGAAGATGGCGCCAAATTGCCATTTCCTAGAGCCTTCACTTTGTGCGAGTCTGATATCAAAATGTAGCCCTTCAATTGGGCTACATGATGGTATAAAAATCTTTTAGAAAAACTGTTTTTTAGTACAAGAAAAATGGGTGCAAAGCGAGAGCACCAACACTACACACCCATACAAAAGACGGCACGTCGTTGTTAGTATTGCGGCGTACAGTCGGTGCTCTCACTTTGCGCCCATTTTTCTTATACCAAACAACAGTTTTTTCAAAGGTTTTTTATACAATCTTGTAGCCCAATTGAAGGGCTACATTTTGATATCAGACTCGTCCAAAGTGAAGGCTCTGGTAAATGGCAATTCGAGCTTTGACGAGCTTCGAGGCTTTGACGAGCTTCGAGGCTTTGACGAGCTTCGAGGCTTTGACGAGCTTCGAGGCTTTGACGAGCTTCGAGGCTTTGACGAGCTTCGAGGCTTTGACGAGCTTCGAGGCTTTGACGAGCTTCGAGGCTTTGACGAGCTTCGAGGCTTTGACGAGCTTCGAGGCTTTGACGAGCACTGTTTCTTCATGGTTTCAAGAGCTATTACATGTCCAAATTCTTTGAGCTTAAGATCCTCTCCCAAATAAGATCCTCTCCCAAGAAAAACCGCACGAACTTTGTCATGCAAGCGAATATCTATTGTCTAGGTGAAACCATTGATCTGGGTGGAAGCCGCCGTGGAAAAGCACAAGAATTCTCGCGTTGAATACATGGTGAAAGCGAAATCACAATTCAAACGACAATCCATCGCGAATCACGTTGAGGTGAGCCACTGAAAAGCTCTAGAACAAAAGCTAATCTAAATTCGAAAAGAACGGAGTTGGATGGCTTTTGGCTTTTCTTTAAAGGTTACTTTTTGTCAGGTTAGCTGGAAAGTCTGGCTTTTTTAAAAGGTTTCTTTTTGAAATCAATAATGAACTAATCGATTTGTTTTATCAGAAAGTTCTATTATTTATTTACAAAGGCTTTGTTTTGGTTTTGTTTTGGTTTTGATTTTGTTTTGGCGTTTTTTTGTCTAGAAAATGAGTCCTAGAAACAGAGCTGATGCTGCTAGAATAAAAGAGAATTTCGGTTTGTAATTTCTGCTTTTTAGGTGATCATCCCGGTTCCCTCTGATGCGTATGGACAAAAATTCAAAACGAGCATCGGTTCGGTGAAATACGCGCCAGAGCTAAACGCTTTCGTGTGGACGATTCGAAGTTTTCCGGGTAAGGCAGCAAGAAAGTTGGTTTCATCGAGTACTATGAGATTATTTCTTATTCTAAAACATCCAATAAGTTTAAAGCATTTGATATTGGTCCATCTTTCTTTCTTCCTTTCCTTCTTTCTTCCTTTCTTACTGCCTTCCTTCTCTTCTTCCTTTCTTTCCTTTCCTTCCCTTATTTCCTTTTTGCTTCCCTTCTTGCTTCCTTCCTTCCGTCTTCCTCTCTTCCTTCCTTCCCTTCTTCCTTTCTTCCTTTCTGCCTCTGCTTTCTTCATTTCTTTCCTACTTTCTTTCTTCCTTTCTTCCTCCTTGTCTTTCCCTCCTTGCTTCCTTCCTTCCGTCTTCCTCTCTTCCTTCCTTCCATCCCTTCTTCCTTTCTGCCCGTGCTTTCTTCATTTCTTTCCTACTTTCTTGCTTCCTTTCTTCCTCCTTGCAAGTTAAAATACCAAATGACGCATTGGTTAGAGTAATTGGAAAGGAAAAAGTCGAGAGTTCAATCCCCTCTCCGGGAATCTTTCTTGCCAATCCCTTCACTTCTCAATTGTTACATAAGATGCTGTATGTTAGGTGAGCGAGCTATAAATGAATTGACGTTCATTCACTTTTCTTTTAAAAAGTGGTTGAGTACGGTAATCTTTCCAAGTTCTAAAAATTATTCTAATTCTAAAATACTTTTCTAAAACTACTAGATAAGCTAGAGTCGCATGGAGCACGTTTTCGAAAACAAATTCTATTTGATTACATCAACAGCAAGGAGAACTTGTTTTTAAATCCGGTTCGAAGCAAGCTTTTTGGTAAACTCATTGATTTAGTGGATTGATTTATTGGATTGATTTATTGGATTGATTTAAGGTGGACGTGAATATCTGATGCGAGCTCATTTCCTTTTACCTTTTACCTTAGATAGATTGTAGCCCTGGATCTTGGCTATATTTTGATACCAAAAACTTCTCGATTGGGCTTATACAACTATATTAACAAGCGCTTGAAAGAGCGCTAGTCAATCTCTCTTCAGATTCTGACTCACCCATTTTTGTGAAACTGGGAAATGTTTAATTTAATTCAAAAGTGGCAAGTATTATATAGAGCATTATAGCCCTAAATCTTGGCTATATTTTGATACCAAAAACTTCTCGATTGGGCTAATACAAGTCATTTAACAAGCGGTTGAATGAGCGCTAGTCGATCTCTCCTCGGACTCTGACTCGCCCATCTTTGTGAAACTGGGAAATGTTTCATTTATTTCAAAAGTGGCGTGTATTAGATATAGCATTGTAGCCCTGAATCTTGGCTATATTTTGATACCAAAAACTTCTCGATTGGACTTATACAACTCTATTAGCAAGCGCTTGAATGAGCGCTAGTCGATTTTTCGTTAGCGAATCTGTCATTTGACCGCTCCTCAGCTTAAATTTTGGCGCTAATTCAGCCAAAACAGTTAAATATGAATCTTAATGTTGTTAAATGATGCTAAACGCTATTTTTGCCCGCTATTTGACCGCTCCTCATTACATTTTATTACATCGACAGCAAGGAGAACTTGTTTCCCAAAACGTAAATCCGGTTCGAAGCAAGCTTTTTTGTAAACTCATTGATTTATTCGATTGATTTAGTGGATTGATTTATTGGATTGATTTATTGGATTGATTTAAGGTGGACGTGAATATCTGATGCGAGCACATTTCCTCTTGCCATCGATTTCAAGCGAGGACATTGAGGGGAATCCGCCGATTTCAGTCAAATTCGAGATTCCCTATTACACCACATCGGGTCTACAGGTAAAAGACGTTTGATAAACTCATAAAAGCAACAATATAGCTTTATAACCAGATCGATTGAGAACATGTAAGTGAATAGATATGTTTTTTTTCTTTATTATTTGTGATGTAGCATGTTTTTTTTCTTGAAAAACTAGTCAGAAAATCACAATGAGTGTACTTTGTGTCCTTTGTACTGTGCTATGTATACAGTGCTTTGTGTACAGTGTACTACAGTGCTTTGTGTACAGTGTGCTTTGTGCTTTCACTTTGCGCACCTTTTCTAGAGCTTACAAAGAGATCAAGAGATCAATTCTTCAACTATTTGATATCGCGATCTAGTGAAGGCCTCAGTGCGCTAGAAAAGATGCGTTCACGAAAGCTTTAGCACAAAGTACAAAGTACAAAGTACGTTAAACAAATTACCAGATCAGATTTCCATTCGCATCCAGCATGAGAGTAAAATTATGTTTTTCTTTTAAAGATTCTGTGATGCTAGATTTAGCGGATGAGCTATGTGTAGAATGATGTTGTTTAGCTAAACTTAAAGCTTTTGTATCTGTTGAATGAATAGCGTGTCAAAATCGACGAATTATAGCGAATTAAAGCGAACAAAGCAAAAATTAAAGCAAACTTTTTCGAAAACTAGCTGCGAAGTCGCTAATTTAATTCAAAAGTGGCAAGTATTATATACAGAATTGTAGCCCTAAATCTTGGCTATATTTTGATACCAAAAACTTCTCGATTGGACTTATATAACTCTATTAATAAGCGCTTGAAAGAGCGCTAGTCGATCTCCCCTCGGACCCTGACTCACCCATTTTTGTGAAACTGGGAAATGTCTAATTTAATTCAAAAGTGGCAAGTATTATATAGAGAATTGTAGCCCTAAATCTTGGCTATATTTTGATACCAAAAACTTCTCGATTGGACTTATACAACTCTATTAGCAAGCGCTTGAATGAGCGCTAGTCGATTTTTCGTTAGCGAATCTGTCACTTGACCGCTCCTCAGCTTAAATTTTGGCGCTAATTCAGCCAAAACAGTTAAATATGAATCTTAATGTTGTTAAATGATGTTAAACGCTATTTTTGCATTAAAGAAATATTGATAAAGCTTAACAATTTTTAATAGAAAAAGCTAACGACAGATTCGCTAACGAAAAATCGACTAGCGCTCATTCAAGCGCTTGCTAATAGAGTTGTATGAGTCCAATCAAGAAGTTTTTGATATAAAAATGTAGCCAAGATTCAGGGCTACAATGCTATATCTAATACACGCCACTTTTGAAATAAATGAAACATTTCCCAGTTTCACAAAGATGGGCGAGTCAGAGTCCGAGGAGAGATCGACTAGCGCTCATTCAACCGCTTGTTAAATGACTTGTATTAGCCCAATCGAGAAGTTTTTGGTATCAAAATATAGCCAAGATTTAGGGCTATAATGCTCTATATAATACTTGCCACTTTTGAATTAAATTAGCGACTTCGCAGCTAGTTTTCGAAAAAGTTAGCTTTAATTCGTACTTTCTCTTGTGATTTGCTAAACGCGCACTGTCTGGAGCACTGAATTGTTTTAAGTGTGCCAGATGCGTTTGGAAAAGCACCAATTACGAGTCAGATCTTGTTTGGCGTTTACTTGTCTAACTATGCGATGTAAGGCTTCAAAATAGCTACACTAGACTTGGCTAACGAGAATGAACGAGACAATAGGGTCGCTCAACTTCAAGCCCTTCATCTAGCCTCCAGAATATCGGATTTCAATCGACTTTTTTCTCATTTAAAAGCCAAGACTTTAAGCTATCTAATGATACTCATCAATATTATTTTTCTTTTAAAAAAGTCGGCCAAAAACCTTATCGAGATTTACCGAAACAATTCCTTTCCTCGTTTTTTCGAAAAGGCTTTTCATTGTCTTTTTTATAAGAAAAATCTAAATGATTGAGATCATTAGATAGCTTAAATTCTTGGCTTTTAAATAAAAAAAAAGCTCATTGAAATCCGATATTCTGGAGGCTAGATGAAGGGCTTGAAGTTGCGCGACACATTTGTCTCGTTCACTCTCGTTAGCCAAGTCGTTAGTCAAGTCGTTGCCCACCCTATAGTTATCAAAAGCTTTTAGGTACGATATCTTCGCATTATCGAACGATCCGGTTATCAAGCGTTACCTTGGGTTCGATATGTGACTCAGAATGGAGACTATGAGATTCGTTCACGTTGAGAATTGATTCCTATTTATTGGTGAGGAATTAGAAAGGAAACTAAATAGATAAAATGGTTAAATCTAGAATGATCGTTGAAAATCTCACGTTTTTAAGTCAAAGATTCTATTGTTAAAGAATTTATGGGTTAAAGAAGTAAGGCTCGTAAGCTAAGGCTCGTAAGCTAAGGCTCGTAAGCTAAGGCTCAAAGCTAACTGAGTTTGGGGAAAGAGTAATCCATTTACCGTATTCTCTAATAGTAGTGCACCGTGAGCGTCGCCTAAATTCCTCGAAATCTCGAGAACCGCTTATCCGAACCTATCGATTTGGCTAACTAATGTAGCTAACGATGAGATCTAGTGGGGGATTTGAGTGTTGAGCTTCTGCTCCGCTTCGAAAAGCTTCGAAACCGTAAAATCGTCACCAACTCTGCTCGGGGTGCACTACTGTTAGAGAGAATACGGTGAGAGCACTACTTCCTTAGGGTTCCTTAGAGATTTGGTTCCTTAGAGAGAAGGAACCAAATCTGTAGAGTAAAGGAACCAAATCTGTAGAGAAGTGGAACGTCAATTATTAGATTTTATGGAACTACGTAGAAAGTTAGGAAGTTAGCTTTATTAGGCTTTATTAGCTTTATTAGCTTTATTAGCTTTATTAGCTAGTTAGGAAGTTAGGAAGTTAGGAAGCTTTATGATGTCAAACTTTCAACTCGATCGTTTCAGCCGTTTTTTTCTAAAATCGCATAACAGCCAGGCACACACAGACATACGCTTTCTCTCTTATAATAAGTAAAAATTGATCTTATTCTTTTAAAACACAAATAACAGTACAAGCGTTTCTCTTTGGCAAGATCCAGACACCGCAAAACACAGTTGATACGATAACTTTGTAGTTTCGGTAACTTTGTAGCTTGATACGGTAACTTTGTAGCGTTTTAACAAGCACAAACAACAAAAGCAAAGCAAGTAAAGCAAGCAAAGCAAGTAAAGCAAGCAAAGCAAGCAAAGCAAGCAAAGCAAGCAAAGCAAGCAAAGCAAGCAAAGCAAGCAAAGCAAGCAAAGCAAGCAAAGCAAGCAAAGCAAGCAAAGCAAGCAAAGCAAGCAAAGCAAGCAAAGCAAGCAAAGCAAGCAACAACAACAAGGCTACTCATCAGTCCCGAGCCTTTTCCCTTAAACAAATCAATTTAGATCCATCGTGCGCTTCTCTTTTGCCCCTTGCTCTACCCTTGGCTTGTTGTCGATGTCAGAAAACAAGTCTAAGCTATTCTAATTCTAATCTATCTAATCTAATTCTTTAAATTAAACCCATTGTGATCAAATCATTAAAACTAGTGAAGAAATTTGAAAGCTAATCTATCTAATCATTGTGATATTGCATCCTGTTGTGAAAGTGATCGATTTCCAGTCTAATCACATTTGTTTTCTTGGGTTTTATAAGAAAAAGAACTATTCTATTCGACTTTTTATGGTATTTTATGGTATTTTATGATGATTTTCTTGGTTGTGATATTGAAAAATGGCCTTATCAAAGAATTTATCACTTTTTATAAGTCAAGGATTAATAAAATTATTGGGTTGCGGAGAATGAGTCGGCGCCAAACTTTAAAGGGACTTTTTGCACACATAAAGCCTTCTTTAAACATACGTTTGGTTTCATCAAAAGGATCCACTATTTCTCTACAAAATCACTTTTGAGAGATTCCACAAAGCTTTTCTTTCGTGGAGTTTATGAACTTCGAAACGCAGCTGGTTAAAATGGCAAAGAGTCCGACTCATCATTTGAACAGTTTCTTTCACATAAACCTTCTTTGGTGTTTATATAAAAAAGATAGAGCACATTCAATTACTATTAATCGCGGCCGGCTGACGATAAAAATTTTTTTACGGCAACCACCTGTTTTTTTATTTTAATATCGCTGATTTTATTATAAAAAGAATAAAAATCACCCGGCTAGAGTGATTTGATGGGTTTACAAATTTTTGGAGACACTGCAAGGCTTGGAGAAAAGCAAGATCGTCACTCATCAGACACCTCAGCTAAAAGGCACCTATTTGAGAAAACTAAAACCACAAGCGACCACAAATGGAAAAAAGATCTAATTGTGTCAAGCAAAGCGCTGAGGACGTCCTACGATGGAGGAGATCCAGTCACTTCTGGTGAAGATGCGCGGGAAATTGATAAGATAGGAGGCCGATTTGAGGAACTGCTGTACTCGAGCGAAGATGAAAGTGAGCAAGAGGAAGAATTATAGATTACCAAATCTATTTTTATTGTTTTTTGTGATTTTTATTTTGTTTTTAAATTTATCTGCAATTAAAACTCAATCGATCTAGACTGTGCTGAGGTGTCTGATGAGTGACGATCTTGTTTTTCTCCAAGCCAAGTTTCTCCAAGTTTTTCTGACGATCTTGTTTTTCTCCAAGTGTCTCCAAAAATTTGTAAACCCATCAAATCACTCTAGCCGGGTGATTTGTATTCTTTTTATAATAAAATCAGCGATATTAAAATAAAAAAACAGGTGGTTGCCGTAAAAAAATTTTTATCGTCACCCGGCCGCGATTAATACCCCCCCCCCCTCCCCCTTTAAGTTGCCAAATTTGCAGAAAGATCCCACCAATGGTTTTTTCTAGATCACAGTTTGTAGTTTTTGTGAAAAAATGGCTTTTTCTTGAGCGGAGGCGCTGTTTGAATTTTCTTTTAAATGTCATTTTGTAGAGAATTAGTTAACCATTCTACTAATATCAAACGTATATTATTTGACGAAGTCGAATTGAAGTTTTAGACATTTTTTTCATTTTCGGCGCCGACTCATTCTCCCCAACCCAATATTTAAAAAATTTAAAATGACGTAAAAAGGTGAAGTTTTGCATGTTCTATTAGAACTCTATGAGCTATTGGTTAGCTATTGGCTAGCTATTGGCTACGTTGGTTAGCTATTGGCTATTGGTACGATAATGCTTGAGGGTTGAGTGTTACGGAAACGACAAAGTCATGGCCTACAGCAATACTTGAAAGTTTTGGGTTACGGGAATAGGGCTGGGCGTTACGGAAACGACAAACTCATGGCCTACAGCAATACTTGAAGGTTTTGGCTTACGGGAATCGGGTTGGGTGTTACGGAAACGACCAAGTCACGGCCTACAGCAATAGTTGAAAGCTTTGGGTTACGGGAATAGGATTGGGCGTTACGGTAACGACAAAGTCACGGCCTGCAGCAATACTTGAAAGTTTTGGGTTACGGGAATAGGGTTGGGTGTTACGGTAACGACAAAGTCACGGCCTGCAGCAATACTTCAAAATTTTGGCTTACGGGAAGACAGTTTAATTCATTATACAGCTACAGTTACAGGAAAACATTTAAATTGGCTACAGCACTTTAGAAACTGATAACCTTTGTTTGATCTACTCCGAAACGCTTCTTTCAGCTTTATTGGCTCCATTGACTTCTTTTTACTTTAGTTTAGGGTTAAGGTAGCTTTGGACTACTGTAACTTGAGTATCATTGAGATTACCGTTGTTTGAGATCACTTTCGCTTGGGACCACTGCAGATTACGGTAGCTAGAGGATTGGGGTTACGATGGGATTACGGAATGTAGGGATTACGATAGCTTGGGATTACTGTAGGTTGGGATTACGACAGCTTGGGATTACTGTAGGTTGGGATTACGATAGCTTGGGATTACTGTAGCTTGGGATTACTGTAGGTTGGGATTACGACAGCTTGGGATTACTGTAGGTTGGGATTACTGTAGCTTGGGATTACGACAGCTTGGGATTACTGTAGGTTGGGATTACGATAGCTTGGGATTACGACAGCTTGGGATTACAACAGCTTGGGATTACGATAGCTTGGCCTCAATTTAATCTCCTTCTCAGGCAGACAGTTTCAAAATGATCACTATCACTATCAACTAGTCGTTTTTACAGTAGCCAGGCTGGGTTACAGTAACCAGGTTACAGCAATAGTGATCAATTTACAATAGACTACAGGCTACCGTACCCGCAAGTCATTAAAAGCACCAGAAAATTTCTAGAAACTTCGAGAATGTGGCCCCTTGATTTTCCGCATTGGTGAGAGCAAAGCCGTGATCAGCGGTGGTTATTGGGGCACATAGTATGCTCCAATAGATAATTTGAACATAGTATGAACATAGCATGCACCAGACAAAGATAAGCCAATAGGGATAAAAAGGAGAGTGTAACAAACGTCACCAAGTCAATGCAAATGCCTAGCCTCAATCCTAAACAAAGCTCAAACCAAAGCTCCTAGTCAAACATTTCACTAAGCAAGAGTTATTCACAAGGGAAGGGCGTAAAAGCTGCAGCGTAAACCGTAAAGCAATTCGCTTTTCTCATTTGCTCTCACTCTGTCGACAATTGTCTTTAAAGTAATCTTAAATCAATTCAAGATTGTTTTCTGTTCTCTTCCTTTCACCATGGTTTAATTACGCAAGTTTGAGAGAAGCTTTCAACTAAATTTCAACTAGATTTGATTGCCAAACAGATTATACAGAGTGACCAAGCATTACCGCAACACACAAAAGGCCTGCCTTTTAACCAAAGATGAAACCCATCTCGAAAAGTTAACTTAACCCATTCGAAACTTCTGCAGCGAATAATCGCTGCAGCAAAAACTCAGGAACGGACCGCTGCAGCGATTATTCGCTGCAGCGCTAATTGAGCTATTTTCATTCAATTAATTGGTTTTTTTTTTTTGCTGTTTTTCAGCATTGCATGTATATTCCAATTGTAGCAGATCTACAAATTACGTGGGCAAAGAAGATGTTTCATATTTACCCGAAATCAATGCAGTCTCTGGTTTTGCATTGAAATGTTCCATAATAGCTCTAATCTTATAAAGCCGATCTCCCGCAGGATCCAGTTCATTATCACAAAAACGCAGGTTTCGAAGAATAGATTCAAATTTTGCTCTTGACATAATGTGGGACATTTGGGAAAATCCTCCTAATCCAGGCCTGCTACTCCAGTAGTCACGATACAGAGCCAGCAAGAGCTTGCATCGAAATCCTGCCAGTTTTTTTTTTTCCTTTTTCCATTTTTATTAGATTCGCCTACTAACATGCTGATTAATTTGTCGTCGATAAAATAAGAATACGTGCGCCCAGACTAGAGATCCCTTCTCTAGAGCTGACTAGAGATCCCTTCTCTAGCGGAGTTCACTCTTCCACTGGGTTGGCCCATTCATGGCCTGAGGTTATTAAAGCAAGAAGCCTATCTTCTATCTATCTTCTTTTCTCCCCGCCTCCACATCGCCGAGTAAAATATCTCATCTTTCTCTATGTATTTATGTGTAGATTTGTGTATTGTCTGACTGATTACGCTTTATTTCATGTCCTGAATAAAGTATGAATATAATATAATAATATAGGATTTTGAAAAGTACTGAAGTCAAATCCAAATCGTTCTTCATCAAAAATAAATGGTGTAGGAGACTCTCTTGCATCTTTCCAACCATAAATAAACTGCTTCGGAGTCAAAAATTTCAAAAAAGGGCTTGGTCCGTAGACGAAAAAAAAAGAAAAATGGTTTCGAATGGGTTAAATATCTTTATTCAACATATAACAGTAACAAATGAACAATTAGATTCAAATTTGCCCCCATCGGCATTCAGACAGGCCTGAAAACGTTTGGGAAACGCGTTGACATCATCAGACATCATCAGACAGACATTACCGATTATCTACAAATTTCTACCAATTTAACTAGACAATCTAACCATTTTGCTATTCAGTTGTCGATGAGCGCACGCGCAAATACCCGCCGCTCGTGTTGACCGCTCGTGTTGACGAGGAGAAGCGACTGTGCAAAAGGAGGACTGTGCAAAGAAACTCCAGCATAACTTTTTATAGGGTTTATCAATTTTTATGCTTTTGGTATCAAAAGATAGAGAAAAACTCGTAGAATAAAACTTGCTGTTTACATTTTTGTTTTAGGCTTTTGTTTCCAAGATTTTGCTCCGACAATAAAGTATGGCTGAAATTTCACAAAGTAAAATCACTAAGACTCGATTTTTTAAAAATTTGTTTATTAAAATCTTGTTCCAGAAGAGGCAACAACATCGACAAAAGCCGATCCAACGAGAACAACGGAATTTACGACAACCACACCCAATCTAGCCACGGCAACACCGGATCTGACGACAACGACACCCGGTGAGTCTGAGTTGAACAACTATCACAGCTAGATACCCACCAATACAATTATATTGACAGCTTGCCTTCGTACAAAATTTTGCATAACTTTTCACAGATTCAGTCACTCTAAATTTAAAAATGTCATCGCATCCGAGTCCATAAGCTCCTCGGAACTTTGACTCTCTTGCTCAAAAATCAAATGTTCTTTTTGTTCCTGTTTTGACCATTTCCCTGGAAACATTTTCAAGGGATTTCAAAAATTCTTTTATTTTTGGATTCAGCACATTTTTCTGCGTCTGGTTATTCAACAAAATCCTATAGAAAACACATTTCTGCATCGTGCATCGATGCCAAAATGCATCGTCCTCCCCGAGCATTATCCCCTCACGAAAGTTCGTCTTTTACAATTGAAGATTGACTATTAGATTATTTGATTATTATATTATTATATAATTGTTGAAACTTGACCAAATTTAGATCCAGAATCTAATCTAGATAAAAGACATTGCGAAATATTCAATATTGGAGATGGAGAAAATGATGGAGATGAGATTCTGAGCAAATGAGAGGGCAAAAATCGGGTGTATCTCTGTCAGAATTTCACGTTCGTGTATCCATTCGACGCAGAAAGTTGTGCTGAATCGAATGGTGAAGAAATTATCGAAATCCGTCTGACTCGATTTTTGAAAATCGCACTTTTACAAGACTCGCAACGATCAACGCAGCTCACAACGATCAACGCAGCTCACAACGATCAACGCAGCTCACAACGATCAACGCAGCTCACAACGATCAACGCAGCTCACAACGATCAACGCAGCTCGCAACGATCAACTCAGCTCGCAACGATCAACTCAGCTCGCAACGATCAACTCAGCTCGCAACGATCAACTCAGCTCGCAACGATCAACTCAGCTCGCAACGATCAACGCAGCTCGCAGCGATCAACTCAGCTCTCAGCGACCAACTCAGCTCTCAGCGACCAACTCAGCTCTCAGCGACCAACTCAGCTCTCAGCGACCAACTTTCGGCGGCTCGTTTTCAGCGTAGTCGAAAGTTTCGCTCTCAAAACCGATAACTTTTGTGTGCACGTTTATAAAGATCATTTTTCGTTTATAAAGTGCCCAGGCACATCTCTCGAAAGCACGGAATCTCAAATTTTTACAGAAATTTCAAAATTTCGCTTTACTGGGCGATACTGGCGGATTTTTTTCTACATAAACGCGAAAAAAGTAGATCGAGTTTAGTTAGATGCTACAGTAATCCACTCTATTAATCTTTTACAGTAACCTTTTCCATTTATCGTGAGCTTTTGAAACGAGAAAGCCATGATGCAATTGCAACAAAATGTATTTCGTAAGAGAAAAAGAGAAATTTGCTCAGCTGAGCCTACGAAACGAATTTCGATTTTGCAGAGGTATTTACGCTATAGTGATGATTCGGATTACGGTAACAGTTAGTCGGATCACTATTTAACACCGTATCTAAGAGCTCTAAAGTATCGTAGCTCTGAGCCAGCCTAGCTCTGAGCCAGCCAGCGTAGCTCTGAGCCAGCCAGCGTAGCTCTGAGCCAGCCAGCGTAGCTCTGAGCCAGCCAGCGTAGCTCTGAGCCAGCCAGCGTAGCTCTGAGCCAGCCAGCGTAGCTCTGAGTCAGCCAGCGTAGCTCTGAGCTATCGAACCAAAATCAGTTTATCTGCTTCTGCTTTCGGTCTGCTTTTGGTCTGTTTTCGTTTATGGCAGATTACGGTAATTGAGTGAGGCTTTAAAATGCCCACCCTAGCTTCTTTCTTCACAAGAAGATTGCTACTGATGTATTTTCTGAAAGAGGACTCGTTAATGCGTTCGTTATTCTATGCGGCGTTCTCTATTCGTTTTGAAGAAAATGAATTCAATCCTTCTTCTTCTTCATTCTTCGATTTTGGTGTCAAAACCAGCATCAAAATCTGGTCTTTATGCAAGATAATGTTCCGTTTCAGCATTATGGGATGTTTACAAAGGAAGCAATTGCACTTTTGGGTAATTCACCAATTCGGCTTATTCAGCTAATTCGCCCGATTTGAATCCACAAGAAAACATTTACAAAGAAATCAATTCAATAAATGAAGAAAGAAAGAAGCTGTAGCAAGCTGTAGATGTAGAGCTGGCAAGCTGGCAAGCTGTAGATATAGAGCTGGCAGCAAGCTGGCAAGCTGTAGATGTAGAGCTGGCAAGCTGGCAAGCTGTAGATGTAGAGCTGGCAAGCTGGCAAGCTGTAGATATAGAGCTGGCAGCAAGCTGGCAAGCTGTAGATATAGAGCTGGCAGCAAGCTGGCAAGCTGTAGATATAGAGCTGGCAGCAAGCTGGCAAGCTGTAGATGTAGAGCTGGCAAGCTGGCAAGCTGTAGATATAGAGCTGACAGCAAGCTGGCAAGCTGTAGATGTAGAGCTGGCAGCAAGCTGGCAAGCTGTAGCAAGCTGTAGATGTAGAGCTGGCAAGCTGTAGATGAAAAACTCATCGAAAATCACGTTTTAAGCATGGACGATCGAGTTTTTCAAATGATTCAGCGTTCAGGAAGCTTCATTGATTATTGTTTTGTTATTTTAAAAGTTTAGTTCACTTATTTTGCTATTTTTTTCTAGTTAAATATTTCTCAATTAGTTATAAAATGGTGTCCAAGAGTGGATTGTTAGGCATCCACAAATGGACAAGCATTGACATTGATGTTGACGTTGGCATTGATATTGACATTGGCATTGACGTTGACATTGGCATTGACGTTGACATTGCCCTTGACATTGACATTGACAAACAAACATTTGACAATGAAGTTAAGTGAACAACGAGGAAGATAACAAGGAAGACCACAAGGATTCTAATTTTATCCATCGATTACTCATCTTTATTAAGTGCAAAAGGTTTTTTGTTTACTTTTCATTTCAGAAAAGAGCAAAAGAGGCAAAGAGACGTAAAAGAGACGTAAAAGAGGCGTCTATTGATGTCGAACGGAGCGACGCGTCAGCACTGCGAGAAAAGGGCACAAAGCCACGCCCCTTTTTTTGGCTTGGCTCCGGGCAGTTCCCCCTTCTCTTCTTTTCCTCAGCCTCCCCACAAATGATTGCTTTATTGGACAGTCTGCTGGGGTAGACTGCTGGACGTTCTATTCAGCAAAAGTCAAATCATTCCTCTTTCCTCTTTTCACACCTTGACTTGACAATGATTCCTCTCTCTCCTTTTTTCACATCTAGAGATTATCTATACCACTTTATATACTAAATTCAATGCAATAAGCTCGGTTTTTTTTCGCTATTCTTATCGCTATCCATCCTTTTACCTTATTTTCTAATTTTAAGCCGTCAGGAAACTGATTTCCCTTACAACTTGTTTCAAGAATTCTCCAAGTTCTCATTTCTTTGCAAGTTCACCTTTGACACTTCACAGCAGCTTAACTAACCTTCCAAATCTTTCCATATGCCTTTTAATGCATCTAATGCATCTAATACATCTAATCCCTTAATACATTTACATTTCTAGATTTGTAAAAATAAAGTAAAGCTAAAAACATTGATTAAAAACTTTACTTAACTTTAAGCTAAAGTTCTGGACCTTCGTTGGCTTGGTTGGCTAAAATTTTAGCTGTTTTTCGTTGAAATTTGAATAAATATACATATAAATATACAAATTTTCATTCAATTCCTAATAAAAAACAAAATTTTGTCATACAAAGCCCCGCATTTCATTGAAGCAATGCTATCGATTTTTCGCCGCTTCTCTGCTCCTCATCAGGCCCATTCCCAGCTAATTAGACTTAAAATCTCTATTTTTTTGATATATCTAGATATTTTTATTATTCTCTCTAATAGTAGTGCACCCCGAGCCGAATTGATGACTATTTTACGGTTTTGAAGCTTTTGCAGAAGCTCAATTTCTCAAAGAAGCTCAACGATGGATTAATGATGTTGAGAATTAGAGCTTTCAAATAGTATATAATAAATGCTACTTTCTCTAGAAAGTTTGGCTGCCACAATTACCACTCTGCTTGCGAAGACAAAACTTTCCGACCAACCTGATACCGTATTTTCTCTAATAGTAGTGCACCGCGCTGAGCCGAGTTGATGACTATTTACGGCTTCCAAAGTTTTCCCAGAAGCTCAAGACTCAAATCCCCCACTAGATCTCATCGTCAGCTACATTTTCCGACCCCACATCGATAGGTTCTGATAAGCGGTTCTTGACACTTCGAGGAATTTAAGCGACGCTGCCGGGTGACCGAGTGCTAGTGCGTCCTGGCGTCCGTCCAGCTCGGCGGGACTAACGTCGCGTCGAGTATAGATGTCGGAGGGTATCAGGGATGGTGCCGATATTGCTTTGGAGGATTAAGATTATTACGGTATTGTTACAGGGACCTTGGAGAAGGCGCAGGAGGCGAGGAGACCCTTTAACTCGAGAGCTCAAACTATGGCCTTAGCACCCCGGTGAGCCGAGTTGGTGACTATTTACGGCTTCCAAAGTTTTCCCAGAAGTTCAAGAGTCTAATCCCCCACTAGATCTAATCGTCAGCTACATTTTCCAACCCCACATTGATAGATTCTGATAAGTGGTTCTCGAGATTTCGAGCAATTTAGGCGACGTGAGCCCTGGCGACGCTCTAGGTGCAGTACTATTAGAGAGTATACAATATTATTATCTAGCTATCTAGTTATCTAGTTATCTAGTTATTATTATCTAGTTTTTCAAATAAACACAAAAAATAGCCGATTCTATCCGGCTAATGATCGCTTTTGAGCGACCAATTGAAAGCTTTTACAAAAAAAATTTCGATTTTCCAATTTTCGAACTTTTTGCTATTGTTTTTAAGCATTATTTTAGTTTTTTTAATAATTTAAGCTTTTAAAAATGATATCTTATAGAGTCTTTTTATCATTTTTTTATCATTTTTGCTTTTTATCAATCAACTAAAGCTTTTCTCAGTGAAATTTTGCGAAAAAAACAAATCTGATAGTTAGATAAGTGGATTTTAAAGAAATTTTATCGAAATTTATCGAAATTCATCGAAATTTTAGATATAATATAAAAATTAACATATAAACATATAGGAAAATCAATTAAATAAAATATTATTTCATTTTTGAATCGAAATTTATCGTATTTGATTTGCTGGATTTGCTGAATTTGATTTACTTTTTCATTTACGATTTTTTATATTAATATTTTTCGTTTTCATTGTTTTTTGCTGTTTTTTTTGGATTAAGAATATTCAAATTTCAAATCTTTCACTATTTACGTAGCCATTATCTAATAGTTTAATATGCAAGGTTCTAGGGGAAGTGCTGAGGTTGTTCCCCACGATAAACGCGAGCTCAAAAGGCTTTCCTCCCAGCCACATCATGATGAACTCGGATTTTCAGCTGGATTTGGATTTTGATGTGGATTATATTAATGATATGGACCTTCAATTCGATGCTCCACTTCCACTCTTTAAAGGAGTCGATCCAGCGCTTTCTGGACTTGTACCGGTGAGTTGGATAAGCGATTGGATTGGATTTGGAGCTTGGGTTGGACTTGGAGCTTGGGTTAGATTTAGAGCTGGGGTTGGATTTAGAGCTTGGATTGGATTTGGAGCTTGGGTTGGACTTGGATGAACGTTTACTTTAATCGGATAAGCTGTACTTTAAGCTCAAGCTTGTAAACGCAATCTTTCTAATGCATGCAAGTCTTTGCTTCTTTTTTATGCGATACCAAATCACTAGTGCAAGAAGATTTCAGTGCTCTAGACAGAGAGTACAGAATACACGGCTAAGAAAATCCTTATTGACGGGCTTTTGGTGGCTAGGAAGCTAGAATGCTGACTAGGAAGTTAGAACGCTGACTAGGAAGCTAGAGTGCTGACTAGGAAGCTAGAATGCTGACTAGGAAGCTAGAATGCTGACTAGGAAGCTAGAATGCTGACTAGGAAGTTAGAACGCTGACTAGGAAGCTAGAGTGCTGACTAGGAAGCTAGAATGCTGACTAGGAAGTTAGAACGCTGACTAGGAAGCTAGAGTGCTGACTAGGAAGCTAGAATGCTGACTAGGAAGTTAGAACGCTGACTAGGAAGCTAGAGTGCTGACTAGGAAGCTAGAATGCTGACTAGGAAGCTAGAATGCTGACTAGGAAGCTAGAATGCTGACTAGGAAGTTAGAACGCTGACTAGGAAGCTAGAGTGCTGACTAGGAAGCTAGAATGCTGACTAGGAAGCTAGAATGCTGACTAGGAAGCTAGAATGCTGACTAGGAAGTTAGAACGCTGACTAGGAAGCTAGAGTGCTGACTAGGAAGCTAGAGTGCTGACTAGGAAGTTAGAACGCTGACTAGGAAGCTAGAGTGCTGACTAGGAAGCTAGAGTGCTGACTAGGAAGCTAGAATGCTGACTAGGAAGCTAGAATGCTGACTAGGAAGCTAGAATGCTGACTAGGAAGCTAGAATGCTGACTAGGAAGCTAGAATGCTGACTAGGAAGCTAGAGTGCTGACTAGGAAGCTAGAATGCTGACTAGGAAGCTAGAGTGCTGACTAGGAAGCTAGAATGCTGACTAGGAAGCTGTAAAGATAGCTAGAAAGCTATAAAGGTAGCTAGAAAGGTGTACTTTAAGCTCAAGCTTGTAAACACAGCTTTCCTGGCACACTTTTCTCTTGTAGCCTTCCCATTTCTCTTGTAGCAACATCGATCGCAAGAGAGATTAAAGGTTCAGTGTTCCAGAAAACGTCTCTTCACAGGATTAAGCTCATGTTAGCGTCTCAATTTTTGTTTTAAAAATTTCCAAAAGTCCCCCGGAAAGTCAAGCTATTAAATTTCAATTCCCTTTGTTATAAAAAGCTTTTTTTTTTCAGACCGAAGACGAATTTCCGATCGATTTCATGGGACTCGGAAATGGAGAAGACGATTTTTGCAACAATCTCATCAATGGTTAGTTGTTTGTTGTTGTTGTTGTTGTTGTTGTTCTTTAAAAAGAAAACATTGATGAGGTTGATGGTTTAAAATTTCGAACTCGTCTAATTTGTTGAAAATCTTTCACTTAATTTGTCTAAAATTGTCTAAAACTTTCTTTTACAAGTAAATTTTAATCTATTTTACAATTTTGAGTTATTTCTGAGTTACTAAGGGACTTTTTAAGGCTTACCGATTGATAAATTCCTTGGACAACTACTGTTTATCAGCTTTGACTAACCAAAAATCGAATCACATAATTTGTTTGTTTTTAAGTGCAACTATTTGTTGATGAGAAAGAGGAAGAGAGAAAGAAGGGAAGAAGAGAAGAAGGAAAGAGAGAAAGAGAGAAAGAAAGGGAGAAAGAAGGACAGAAAGAAAGAAAGCAAGCAAGAAGGAAAGAGGAAAAGAAAGCATTTCGCAAGAGGTTCCAACGTGGCGCTGGCATTGTTGGAAGAATTTTCTGTGAGTGGGAATGTGTTGGAACCGAACACGTCTTATGAGAATGACTTGTGCAATCTTTGATAAGCTTTTTGTCTTCAAAACATGACTCAAGCTTGAGTTGTTGGAGTTGAAATGTTGAAGTTGAAATGGGGGCCAACATAAACCCCAAAAAATCATTTTCTCAAATAAAGGAAGGAAAAAAGGGAGAAAGAAAGATAGGAAGAAAGGAAGAAAGGAAGGAAGAAAGGAAGAAAGAAGGAAGAAGGACCAATATCAAGTGCTTTTAAACTTATTAGATGTTTTAGAGTTGTTTGAGTTGAAATGGGGGCTAACATAAACCCAAAAATTCATTTACTCAAATAAATTAACAAATTTACATAAACTATTTGTAATTAGTTCCAATATCGTTTACAATTTTCGAATTCAGTGATGGAACAAGAGCAATTGGATGACGAGCACAGCTATGCTGCATCGGCTTTCTCGCCGGGTGGCTCAGATCGTGGCAGCTCGTCGCTGGGAAGTGCTTGTGCTAGCTCGCCCTCCTCTGAATGTAAGTCAGAAGCTGTAGCTTACTCAGAAGCTGCTGTAGCTTACTCAGAAGCTGCTGTAGCTTACTCATAAGCTGTAGCTTAGTCAGAAGCTGTAGCTTAGTCAGAAGCTGTAGCTTACTCAGAAGCTGCTGTAGCTTACTCAGAAGCTGCTGTAGCTTAGTCAGAAGCTGTAGCTTAGTCAGAAGCTGTAGCTTAGTCAAAAGCCGTAGCAAACGCATCTTTCCTAGCGCACAGCATTCCTCATTTTCCTAGCAGAGAACTTTGGAAATGCTAGTGCGTCAGAAATCCGTTCTACTTGAGCACAAAGTTTTCGAAATGAATTTCTATTCACTCTATTTGTCACTAGCACTCCATCAGCACTCTTGCAATCTTTCAGCTTCAGCCTCCTACAACCTCGAGTACTTGCAAATGAATGGAAACGATTCATTTATCTATGATGCTCCTCAAACAACCACAAATACATTTTATCAATCACAACCGATTCAGAGAAGGAACTCGAATGTTGGGTGAGTTTTTTGGGTAGTAACCTAGCTAAGAACCTAGCTAAGAACCTAGCTAAGAACCTAGCTAAGAGCCTAGCTAAGAACCTAGCTAAGAACCTAGCTAAGAACCTAGCTAAGAACCTAGCTAAGAGCCTAGCTAAGAACCTAGCTAAGAACCTAGCTAAGAACCTAGCTGAGAACCTAGCTGAGAACCTAGCTGAGAACCTAGCTGAGAACCTAGCTGAGAACTTTAGATCCAAATTCTTTACATTATTTTCCCCAAATTTCAGAAACGCTCGCGTGCAGAAACAAACCGGCGCCCAAGCAGCACAGATGGTTAGATACAGTGAGTTTTTAGATGAGTATTCTAGAAAAACTCGAAAAACACCAGCTGTAAATGCACGTGTTCTTTGAATTCTTAGTTTAAAGATTCTTAAGAACTGTCAGAAATTCAGCTGTAAATCCAGATGTATAAAGAATCCTACTAAAGGAATCAGCTAATTGTACTAGTATCTAAGTTCTTTTACGTACGTACATAGTTTTATGTAGTACGGACGTAGTTTTATTTAGTACGGACGTAGTTTTATTTAGTACGGACGTAGTTTTATGTAGTACGTACATAGTTTATACGTACCTTTTCTGGGTTTGACTAAGAAAACAAAAAAAAATCGCCCCCATCGGGACTCGAACCCACGACCTATCGACCAATTCTTGCTTTCCCTTGCTTACCAAACGAGCGCTCTACCACTGAGCCACACGGACACTCATACATCCCCTTTAGAAAAGGGTCTTATCCCTTACTTCTAATCTGGCAAACAAATTCGGGTTAAATTAAAGATCAAAAATCAGTCCCTAAAGCACTATAAGGTTTTTTTCACAGTTTCGACAAATGACGTCGTGGTCTAGTGGATAAGAGTCTTGTTTCTGAAGCGAGCCATCAACTCTTTGCTCGGGTTCGATCCCTTCCTCATGTTTTCATTTTATTTTGATGTTTAACTGCTTGAACTTCTTGAACCTTGAGTATCTTGTTGCAATAATTATGACGCACCCTGTAGATACCATTCTTACAATTAATAGACAATAATCTTGTGATTAGACACTATTCTTTCAATTAATAGAACAATTACGGTCTACTATGCAGTAGTTTTAGTGATTCTTTATGCTTTATTCACATTCGCATATTTAAACGACTCTTTCGGCTTGTGTGGGCGTCTCTTGAAAGCCTTTTGTTGGTTTTTGGTTTCTCTTTTAGTTTCTTTGGGTCTCTTTTAGTCTCTTTTAGTCTCTTTTATCCATTTTCTCTCAAATTTCTCTTCATTTCCTTCCACATTTCAACACTTTTTTTCCTTTTTCATCCCCCAAAACAGAACCTTTTCAATGACGTGAATTTCCCTACCCAAAATTCGACTCGCTGAATATCAAAGATAAAAACAAATGTGCTTTCTAAAAGATATTATTTTGAAATTTGAGAATTTTTGAGAATTAAATTGATTTTGGAATCTGGAATCAATTTTGGAATCAATTTTAGAATCAATATAAATATTTGAGCTTTTTTTTGAAAAGCAAACAATTTCGAAGCTTTGAAATGGAAATGGGAAAATGGGAATGGGGAAAATGGAAATGGGGAAATGGAGAAATGGAAAAGACGAAGCTGTATTGTAAAATGTTAGAATATTGTTTAGAAACTTAGCTAGCTAGCTTTAACCTAGCTTCATTGAATCTTTAGATCTTTAGAATCCCAATTGAATATCTTTAGATCCTTAAAGTCCCAATTGAATATCTTTAGCTCTTTAGAATCCCAATCTCTAGAATCCCAATCTTTTCAATCCCAATCCCAATCCCAATCCCAATCTCTAGAACCCCAATCTTTTCATTCCCAATCCCAATCTCTAGAATCCCAATCTCTAGAATCCCAATCCCAATCCCAATCTCTAGAATCCCAATCTCTAGAACCCCAATCCTTTGAATCCCAATCCCAATCCCAATCCCAATCTCTAGAATCCCAATCTCTAGAATCCCAATCCTTTGAATCCCAATCCCAATCCCAATCCCAATCCCAATCTCTAGAATCCCAATCCTTTGAATCCCAATCCCAATCCCAATCCCAATCTCTAGAATCCCAATTGAATATCTTTAGCTCTTTAGAATCCGTCTTTTGAATCCCAATTGCTATTTACTTGAAATTGATCTTAGAAAGTCATTGCTGAGTCATCAGCTTTCTTCTCTTTCTTTTCCTATTTCCCTCATCCATTTCTTGTTTTTTTGTTCTCTTTTGGGGTTAGATATCTGCTCGATTGATGTGTTTATATTAGAGAAAAAGAGAAAAGAAACAAATCGAACAAATCCTTTTAGCTGAGCTTTCCTAGTTTATACTAACAGCTAACAATAAGCTAAATATTAGAAAGTGTTTACAAATCTCCATTCGCTTAGTATCTATTATCGATTATCGCCTTCTTCCGTCTGTAAAATGTTTAAGAATTTCCGTATGAATCGTCGAAAATCTTTCGATTTTTCCTGAAGAAGAGCAAAAAGATAGTTTGTCCCTTTGTAAAGTCGATAAAATTTTGGGGGAAATGGATGAAATAGAAATGGAAGATGAATAGAAAGGAACTAGATCAAGAAACGAACGAACCAACGAACAACGATTCTTTTTTTTTCCTGTACACACAATGAGATTCTTCTTTTCACCTTCTTTTCACCTTCTCTTTCACTTCTCTTTCTCTTTTCTCTCTTTTCTCTCTTTTCTTAACCACTTCAGTCATACAAGCGCGCCGATCGTGTCCGTGGGCGATTTGAAGGAGAGAAAAGGGGCGATGTGCGGTGGAAAGGAATTCGAATCTCTTGGGGAAAGGAATATTGATTGAAATTCGATTTTCAAGGGGAAATTTCTTAAATCTCAATGATCTCAATGATAGGTAGCTGATTTGACCCAAGAATTACGCTGATTCAGAAATCTGAATCAGAAATCTGAACGACTTGTTGAAAGGGGGAATGAGGAGATTGGCTGGAAGGCTAGAAAGCTGGAAATTCATTGAAATTAGACTTTTCGGAAGCTTTATCAACTATAAATTCAATATTATATGTCTAGCTTGTACAAGTCGATAAAAACAGTACAGATTTATCTGTGGGAAAGTCTTGTGGTGGAAGTTTGGATCTTTACGGTTATCGGAAGAGGGGCCGAGTTTTTGACCATTTTCCAGCCCAATTTTAGATAGGTTTTTGTTAATAACTTTTGATGAAACAAATAGTTTCTGAAAGTTGACGTTTTAAGCTATCTAAATCTTATTAAAACTTTCTGATCGGACAAGTTTAAGGTGCTTAAAAATGAGCTAGAAGTTGGCCAAAAAATTGCTCTCTAGAAAATTAGAAAAAGTGATGCTGTTTTGCCGGATTGTAACTTTAGATGTAGACATTGTAAAAATGAAAGCTATATAGCATTTGAAAGCTCTCATTGAGCTCTACAAGATATGATATAACAGTTTGAGGAAGACAGTAGTTTTTTTCAACTTTTACGGGCTTGAATCAAACCAATGAGGGCAATTTTTGTCTCACTTTTTGTCCCAGAAAGAGCTTGCTAATCACGTTTTAAAGCCTAAATTTAACTGTAATCTATTCTGTAAACATTCGTTAGTACTTTTGTCTTAAAAATAACTATAGTAATGGTTTATTGTTAGTCTCAATGAAGAGTTCTTGCGTTCAACTTTCGTCTGGAGCTTTTCTCGTTCAGCTCTCTCTCTTAACTTCAGCTAGCTATCAATTCTCATGCCAATTTCATGATCAGTCTCTTTTTTTAAAAAGAATCATCGAAAATTGAAAGATAGATCCGGGCGATTGGGTAAAAAAAAAGGAAAAAAAGACAAGACGGGTTGTAGGGACAATCTCTTCCCTCCGATCCGTCGTCGAAATGGGTCAGTCAGTCTCTTTTCTTCAAAAAAGACTCCTCTTTCTCTTTTCTTTTGCTTTTCTTCTTCTTTCAGCTTTCTTTTCTTTCAGTTCTTCAATCTAAGCACTTCAATCCTTCTTTTTCTTCTTATTTTTCAAGAAAACAAGATCACTTTATGAGATCTGTGCAAGAGAAAGAGCTAAAGATTTGGGTTAACAATTGAAATGATGAAATAGCTTTGAAATGGGATTAAAATGGATTTAGAATGGATCTAGAATGGACTCTTAAACTGGATTTAGAATGGATTTAGAATGGAATTAAAACTGACTTAAAATGGAGTTAAAATGGGATCTTAAACTAGAATTAAACTGGATTTAAAATGGAATTAGAATAGAATCTTAAACTGGAATTAAAATAGAATTAAAACGAAATTAGAATAGAATCTTAAAATGGAATTAAACTGGATTTAAAATAGAATTAAAATAGAATAAAATTATTGGGTTGGGGAGAATGAGTCGGCGCCCAACTTTAAAGGGACTTTTTGCACACATAAAGCCTTCTTTAAACATACGTTTGGTTTCATCAAAAGGATCCACTATTTCTCTACAAAATCACTTTTGAGAGATTCCACAAAGCTTTTCTTTCGTGGAGTTTATGAACTTCCAAACGCAGCTGGTTAAAATGGCAAAGAGTCCGACTCATCATTTGAACAGTTTCTTTCACATAAACCTTCTTTGGTGTTTATATAAAAAAGATAGAGCACATTCAATTACTTAAGTTGCCAAATTTGCAGGAAGATCCCACCAATGGTTTTTTCTAGATCACAGTTTGTAGTTTTTGTGAAAAAATGGCTTTTTCTTGCGCGGAGGCGCTGTTTGAATTTTCTTTTAAATGTGATTTTGTAGAGAATTAGTTAACCATTCTACTCATATCAAACGCATATTATTTGACGAAGTCGAATTGAAGTTTTAGACATTTTTGTGATTTTCGGCGCCGACTCATTCTCCCCAACCCAATAGAATCTTAAACTGGAATCTTGAAGTTGTAGAGATGAAAAATGAAATGAACTAGAAATGAACTAGAAATGAACTAGAAATGAACTAGAAATGAACTTGAAATCAACTAGAAATCAACTTGAAATCAACTTGAAATTGAGATTTGAAATGAAAAATTCATAAAAGAGAAGTTTAAATCGAAAAATGTAAGCAGAAAACTCAAGAAAAATAAAATGAAATGGTTAAACATCACTGAATCTTAGAGCAAAGAGTTTTTCAAGTTTAATGAGACAATTTAACAGACAATTCAACAGACAGACTAAACGAAAATTTGCATATTAGACAAGTGAATCTTATTTGAATCTTATCTTACGGCTTACAATTGAGATCTTTCAAAAAAGAGCTTTTAGAACCACTCGTTCGAGGCACCGCCGCCAACAATTTGGTCACCGCGTCCACCACTCCAGCTAAACTCACGCCAGGTGGGCTTTAGATGGCTTTAAATGTTTTGCAAATGAATATCGATGAATAGCTTTCGATTATACACAAATTTCGATCAATTTATCTAGACAATTTAACGATTTTGCTATTCAGCTGTCGGCGAGCGCACTCGCAAATACCCGCCGCTCGTGTTGACCGATGAGGAGAAGCGACTTTGCAAAAAGGAAGGCATCGTCCTCCCCGAGCATTATCCCCTCACCAAAGTTCGTCTTTTACAATTGGAGATTGAATATTATATTAATATTATTATATAATTATTATATAATTATTGAAACTTGACCAAAGTTAGATCCAGAATCACAGAACCAGAATCTAGTCTTTTTCTTAGAGCAGTGTCTGTCTGTCTGTCTTTATAGGCATTTTCTCGGTCATGTTTTGATCAATAAAGCTAAAAATTCTTTTAAAACCTTAAAATATATTGTAGTTATGTCATTTGAAAAAATTTTTATAAAAATCAAAATTGGGTGAAAGACCCGGAAGTCGAACCAGGGCCTTGAGGGCTACAGACCAGCGCTCTCCTGACTGCGCCATGATGACATATCGACCAGCATCCAAAAAGCCGAACAGAAAACCCTAACAGCGGGTTTTTCTGGCTAGATGATTTTTCCTAGATTGGAGCTAGATAGTTCTGTTTTCTGGGCAAGCTTTCTCGTGGCCATGGCCTAGTCGGGAGCGCTCTTGTTTACAGCTCACACGGCCAGGGTTCGACCCACCGCAGTGCCACTCGACGTTGCTTTTTCACTCTTTTAGTTGACAGATATCATATTTTGAAACTTTTTGAGATATTTAGAGATATCAGTTTATTTTGGCTCAAAAACGGTTGAGAAAGACGGACGGACGAACCGACCTTTCTCTTTTATATAGTAGATATTTTCAGGCTGAAGAGCGCGACTTAAAACGCATTCGCCGAAAGATTCGCAACAAGCGCAGTGCCCAAACGAGTCGCAAAAGGAAACAGGTTAGCGGGGAATTTTCGAGAAAACCATTTACGAGAGGGTTTTTTTTTCTAAATATTGACTTCGGAGTGAAACGGTAACAGGTACGGATTGGAGGAAAGGATGAGGAGACCTTCTTTCTTTCTGAAAGGCCGGTAAAGAGCGCCGGTCTCTTTACCTTTCAATGTTTGCTCTCTCTCTGACGGTCAACCTCTTTTTTTCTCATCGTTTTCGTTGAATGGTCAAGCCCGAGGGGTTTTACACAAAAATTTTGATTTATTACTGTAGAAAGCTTAAGTCTTTGGGCTACTTTGGGGTACTCTAGACTACTTTGGACTACTTTGGGCTACTTTAAACTACTTTAGGCTACTTTAGACTACTTTGGGCTACTTTAGACTGCTCTAGACTACTTTGGGCTCCTTTAGACTGCTCTAGACTACTTTGGGCTACTTTAGACTACTTTAGACTGCTCTAGACTACTTTGGGCTCCTTTAGACTGCTCTAGACTACTTTGGGCTACTTTAGACTGCTCTAGACTACTTTGGGCTACTTTAGACTACTTTAGACTGCTCTAGACTACTTTGGGCTCCTTTAGACTGCTCTAGACTACTTTGGGCTACTTTAGACTGCTCTAGACTACTTTGGGCTACTTTAGACTACTTTAGACTGCTCTAGACTACTTTGGGCTACTTTAGACTGCTCTAGACTACTTTGGGCTACTTTAGACTGCTCTAGACTACTTTGGGCTACTTTAGACTACTTTAGACTGCTCTAGACTACTTTGGGCTACTTTAGACTACTTTAGACTGCTCTAGACTACTTTGGGCTCCTTTAGACTGCTCTAGACTACTTTGGGCTACTTTAGACTGCTCTAGACTACTTTGGGCTACTTTAGACTACTTTAGACTGCTCTAGACTACTTTGGGCTACTTTAGACTGCTCTAGACTACTTTGGGCTACTTTAGACTACTTTAGACTGCTCTAGACTACTTTGGGCTACTTTAGACTGCTCTAGACTACTTTGGACTACTTTAGGCTACTTTAAACTACTTTAGGCTACTTTAGACTACTTTGGACTACTTTGGGGTACTTTAGGCCACTTTGGGCTACTTTGGACTGCTCTAGACTACTTTGGACTACTTTAGACTACTTTAGGCTACTTTAGACTTATTTTTCTTAGAGTACACGACTTTACGAATACAAAACCTACAGAAACACATATACTTTTGACTCTATGAAGACAGTAAAACAAGTAAAACAATACAAAATCAATACATAGCATAGCATAGGCATAGCTGAAAGCTTTGAAAAGTACTTTGACTTGTAAGTAACCCTATGCAGTGACCACTTTTATCTTCTACAAGATTTCCAGAAATCATATAAATCTTCTGATCCATTGATTACGTCATTTACCTTATTTTCTAACCATTTTTCAAATTGCTCAATCATCAGATAATCGGTGGAGTAAATCAGATAGTTTTTTTCGAGGCAAAGCACCCGAAAAGAAACGGTTCAAGGCCATTGATGGGCATTGGCCTAGATTTGGGGTCTCGTTTGTGAGAGTACCTCGAGAAAGGCTTTGACCCCACACACATCCATCCACCAAACATACCACCAAGGTCGATCTCTCTCTTTCTTCTCTTCTTTCCCTTCTCTTCCTTCTTTCTCTTCTCTTCCTTCTTTCCCTTCTTTCTCTTTGAATGACCGGCTGATCTTTCTTGGAAACGAGCCGAGAAATTCTGCTGGGGGAATTTTCGAGATTTGTGTAAGGACTTGTTGAAAGGAGGAATGAGGAGATTGGCTAAGGACTAGAGCTGAACTAACTAGAGCTGGACTTGGCTAGGTCCAGGTTGTTCAAGAAAAAGCCAGATCAGGTCAGAAGGCTAGAGTCAGGGCCAGGACCTGAACAAGGGTCTGTAGAGAACTGGACTAAGATTTGAGCCAAAATCTAAACTAGGATCTGAACCTGGACTTGAAACTAGAGCTGGACTTGGCTAGGTCCAGCTCTAGGGCTCCAAACTGGACTAGGTCCAGCCCTAGGGCTCTAAACTGGGCTAGGTTCAGCTCTAGGGCTCCAAACTGGACTAGGTCCAGCCCTAGGGCTCTAAACTGGGCTAGGTTCAGGTACAGAACTAGACCTAGACTTAATCCTGGGCCAGGACCTGGGACTGGACTTGGTGATGAAATTGGGCTAAGATTTAAACCAAAATCTAAAGCAGTGTCTAAACCTGAGCCTAAGCTAGGTTCAGGTACAAAACCAGACGTAGATATCGTGCTGAACATGAACCTGGACCTTGACTGGACCTTGATCAGATTGCAGATCTGATCTACAAAAAGTGGGGACGTCTAAGGGCCTGACTTCTGGTTTGAGCTTAGCCAGGGTTAGCCTTTGACCAGGGTTAGCCAGAGCCAGGGTTAGCCAGAGCTTAGCCTTTAACCCATAAAATTGCTGGAGAGCCAAAAAGTTTAAAAATGACTGTTATTCGATCATAACTAGGTAACTAGGTAAGTTAAAAATCCCCATAACACCGATAACATTGTGATGAAGTGAACCTAATGCATTCTCAATCTGTTTTTCGTTTCCAAAATGAGCTTCCAATCATTTTCTGATCTCAAATCCTTTGATGAATATCGAGAAAATCGAGATTTCTCCTAGATTTCTCGTAAATTTCTCCTAAAATCTCGTAAATTTCTCCTAGATTTCTCGTAAATTTCTCATAAAATTTGTGCTCATTCCTGAAAAAAAAACCGGTTTCCCGTTCAACCACCAGTGTTTTCCCCCCAAAAACGGAGCCAACTCTTGCGATTTTCTGGGCAGTGAATCGTTTTTGATTGTTTTTGTGGATGTCTGGTGAAATGGGGAGGGGAAAGAATGAATGGACATTACACAGAGGTCGAACGGCCAAAAGGAATGAGAGAGACGGGTCAAATCGGTTTGATCGTTGAGGGAAAAACGGCCACGAAACGGCAACTTTAACATATCTCTTTCAACTTTTCGATGCAATGGGAAACGTTCGCAATGGGAAACGCAATGGGAAACGCAATCGGAAACGTTTAAACGTTCGCAAAAAGACTTTAAGTAAAAGAAAGAACTGAATTGCTTCTGAAATCTTATGAATAAGAAAAAGCCAGGCCAATTAGGCGAGAAGCCAGGTTAGCCAGGCAAAATCTGGCTTTTGGCTTGTCCTGGAGAAATTGGCTTTGAAGGAATTGGCTTTGAAACAATCCTCAGGACTTTGAGATTCTTCTGATCCTTCTGATCCTTCTGATCCTTCTGATCCTTCTGATCCTTCTCATCCTTCTCATCCTTCTCATCCTTCTCATCCTTCTCATCCTTCTCATCCTTCTCATCCTTCTCATCCTTCTCATCCTTCTCATCCTTCTCATCCTTCTCATCCTTCTCATCCTTCTCATCCTTCTCATCCTTCTCATCCTTCTGATCCTTCTGATCCTTCTGATCCTTCTGATCCTTCTCATCCTTCTCATCCTTCTCATCCTTCTCATCCTTCTCATCCTTCTCATCCTTCTCATCCTTCTCATCCTTCTCATCCTTCTCATCCTTCTCATCCTTCTCATCCTTCTCATCCTTCTCATCCTTCTCATCCTTCTCATCCTTCTCATCCTTCTCATCCTTCTCATCCTTCTCATCCTTCTGATCCTTCTCATCCTTCTCATCCTTCTCATCCTTCTCATCCTTCTCATCCTTCTCATCCTTCTCATCCTTCTCATCCTTCTCATCCTTCTCATCCTTCTCATCCTTCTCATCCTTCTCATCCTTCTCATCCTTCTCATCCTTCTCATCCTTCTCATCCTTCTCATCCTTCTCATCCTTCTCATCCTTCTCATCCTTCTCATCCTTCTCATCCTTCTCATCCTTCTCATCCTTCTCATCCTTCTCATCCTTCTCATCCTTCTCATCCTTCTGATCCTTCTCATCCTTCTCATCCTTCTCATCCTTCTCATCCTTCTCATCCTTCTGATCCTTCTGATCCTTCTGATCCTTCTGATCCTTCTCATCCTTCTCATCCTTCTCATCCTTCTCATCCTTCTTGTTTCTCAAAACCCAAAGCTCTTGACTCGTAGATCCAACTTCAAACTTCCATTCAATGTCATTGGAAATCCTTGCCGATTTGGAAATCCTTGCCGACTTGGAAATCCTCTTTTAATTCTAGAACATCCATTCTCCTTTTGATTTTAGAACTTCTAGAAAGCTGAAACCGATTTCTGTCTCTCGGACAACTGTCAATCAGAATTCGAGACTGATCCTGTCAAATTCTGAACGTTTTGTGGCCTCCTGTCAACATTATTCCCGTCGAATTTTCCAATAATCAAATTCTTTCCAAGTTCCAAGTGATACAAAAAGGGGAAAAGAATGATCTGAAGAAGACGGCGCTTGTCATCTTTCAAAAAAGTCAGATAAGACTTGAGATTGGTGAGCTGAAGACTGAAGAAACGGAAATTGAAAGAAATTGGAATTAGGGAGTGAAATTGAATGACGAAAGAAATGGGGGAAATGAAAATTTAAAGTTATAACTCTTTAGAGAAAATTAGAATTCCTGAACTTCTACCGCTAGATTTCTTCAGCATTTCTGTACTACGATTCTTTGTTTTTGTACTACGATCCTTTGTTTTTGTACTACGATTCTTTGTTTCTGTACTATGATCCTTTGTTTCTGTACTACGAGATTCGAACCAGGAATGACAAGAGCCAGAGTCGAGCGCATTAACCACTAGGCCACGAAAACTTTTGCTCGTTTTAGATAACTAAAAGCTTAGATAGATTTTGTGATATCCAGCTTCAACAAAAAACTTTTTATTTTGACTCAATTTTCTTTCCTTTCTCTTAAAATCCCGCGAACTGAGAACACCAAAAAATAAGCGGAAAGAGACAAAATTAGAGCTAAAGAAAATGCTGTTTATAAATCCTGGAACGCACTGAATATTTTGCAATTATTAGTACCTGAAAATCGATAACAATTTTGATGGCGCAGTGGGTAAAGCGGCGTTGGTTTCCCAGGCGGAGGGTCGCTGGTTCGACTCCCGTTACCGCCAAAAGTTTTTGCTTTTTTTGAAAAAACATTAGAATTCTGTTTTAATGCTGGGGAAAATGATTGGGGCTCATATTGCGGTGGCGCCTTTTTGTGCTCAAAGTGCTCAAAGTGCTCAAAGTGCTCAAACTTTTCTGATTAGAAGTTTTCTGATCAATTTCGAAGTTGACTGAATATCATTAGGTTAAAATTGATATTTTAGCATCATCCTTGTCTACTTATAAAAACTAGAGCTTCTCTAAAACCCACAATTCACTTCACAAATTTCCAGGACTACATCGAGCAATTGGAGGATCGAGTCAACGATTGCACTCAGGAGAACAATGACCTTAAACAAGAGGTACAGGATTGAGAGGATTGATTTCCAAAGAGAAAATTAAACAAATAGACGTATAGAAATAGAAATAAAGAGATTTAGAGAGGTATGGAGAGGTATGGAGAGATTTAGAGAGGTATAGAGAGATATAAAAGAGGTATAGACAAGAAATTTCAACTTAAATTGAACAATTTCATTGAAATTTCATTGAAATTTCATTGAAATTTCATTGAAAATTCATTGATTTCATTGTCTAGGTTGAACGCCTTCGTCACGAGAATCTCTACGTGCGCACACAGTTGCGCAAATTGCAAGCCGCTTTCGCCGCCTCCACAAAACGATCCACTCAAGCGGGCACCTGCCTTGCTGTCCTCGTTTTGTCGCTTTGCCTACTTGTAAGTTTCAGTTTTATTTGGTTGTAGGTTTCAATCGATTTTCAATCGCTGTTCTAATCGCTCACAAAACTTGGGATTCTAGGTGGCACCAAACTTGAACCCATTTCTGAAGCACCTGCAAAACAACAGCGAAAGCGAGGCCGCTGCTCGAGCTGCCGCTGGACAACCAGCGAAAGCTCACGAGGGATCGAATCCAGTAGCTGCCCGAAGTGGGGTACCACAACGATCCGCGATTCCGCTACCGGGTGAGGAAAGGAAAAGAATATTGAAATATGTTAAGCTAGCTATTGGGCCTTAAAGCTAGCTAGCAGTCAATGTAAAAAGCCTTAAAAGTCATTCAACTGTTAACAAAACATTTAACTCATGTCAAAACAAATCAAAAGTCCTGTTCATCAATCAATTTCCGAAATTCTTTGATTGAGTCCGAAAAGCATCAAGCAACAGTAAAAGGAAAAGGAAAGCTGTTGTAAAAGGTGAAAAGGAAAGCTGTTGTAAAAGCTGAAAAGGAAAGCTGTTCTAATCCTGGTGTAATT
The DNA here is from genome assembly GCA_958450365.1 of Mesorhabditis belari. NCBI lineage: Eukaryota > Metazoa > Nematoda > Chromadorea > Rhabditida > Rhabditidae > Mesorhabditis > Mesorhabditis belari. The sequence continues at coordinate 2,359,931 of CAUEEP010000724.1, read as the reverse complement.
TTGTAATAGTTTGCCATTTAACCGATAGAGCAAACGTAATTACGGAATTCGCGAATGATAACCAAATGGGAACCGAATTGGAACCGAATTGGAACCAAACGGGAACCAAACGGGAACCAAAAGGGAACCAAATGGGAGCTAAACGGGAACTAAACGGGAACTAAACGGGAACCAAATGGGAACTAAACGGGAACCAAATGGGAACTAAACGGGAACTAAACGGGAACCAAAAGGGAACCAAACGGGAACCAAAAGGGAACCAAATGGGAACTAAACGGGAACTAAACGGGAACTAAACGGGAACTAAACGGGAACTAAACGGGAACTAAACGGGAACTAAACGGGAACCAAAAGGGAACCAAATGTGAACTAAACGGGAACTAAACGGGAACTAAACGGGAACCAAAAGGGAACCAAATGGGAACTAAACGGGAACTAAACGGGAACCAAATGGGAACGAAATCTGAACGAAATCTGAACGAAATCTCTGAACCAAAACTGAACTAAAACTGAACTAAATAGGAACCTAATCGGAACCGAATCGCGTTTGCGCACCGACTGATAGACAGACAGACACGTTGAACACAAAATCCATTAAAGTCTAACAGCCAAAATTCTCATAAATACGATTACATTTACATTCTTATACATTTCCGAATTTCTAGGTCGCTCGCGAACACTGATGGATCATATGCCGAAATGCGAGGGAGCAGCGATTGAAATGGAGGAGGCCCCGGTGAGGGGACAACGCACTCAGAATCAATGGCAATCACCAACTTTTGATCAGGTATTTCATTGCTATTTCATTCGGAAAATAGTCTTTCCAAATCCCAAAGAGCAATTCCAGAATCCAGAAATTTCAGAACAAATCCCTGAACAAAGTGCAACCGGCGAAGACTCCGCCGTCGCGTTTCCACGAGCAAAATCACGCGAAATCGATGCACGTCAAGCAAGAGGTTGGGAAGAAAGGAACAAAAAGAGATTTAAAAGAAAAAGATAAATGTAAATCTAAATAGATTATTTGATTAAATAGATTATTTGATTTCTAAAGCCAATCTCGATATTCAGATCATCTCACCCGAGAGCATCAACTTATTCGATGACATGTCCAAGGGAACCTATATCTACGAGGTTTGTACTGCTGTCAGGCCAGCTAAAAATTGATTAGAACAATCGCTTGTAGTTAGTTTTGGCAAAAATACAGAGAATCTCTTTGAAGTTGAAGCAATTTGATTGAACAGTGAACCTAGCTACAGTAATCTAAGCTTTGCTGACTAAGGTTCCCGAGTACAGTAACTAGAGTACGATAACCAAGCTACCGTAACCAGCCTACTGCAACTAGGCTACAGTAACCCGAGTACAGTAACTAGAACAAGTACAGTAGTCAGGCTACAGTAGTCAGGCTACAGTAGTCAGGCTACAGTAGACTGACTGCAGTAGCCTGGCGACAGTAGACTGACTGCAGTAGACTGACTGCAGTAGACTGACTGCAGTAGACTGACTGCAGTAGACTGACTGCAGTAGCCTGGCGACAGTAAGCTGGCGACAGTAAGCTGGCGACAGTAGACTGACTGCAGTAGCCTGGCGACAGTAGACTGACTGCAGTAGACTGACTGCAGTAGACTGACTGCAGTAGCCTGGCGACAGTAAGCTGGCGACAGTAAGCTGGCGACAGTAGACTGACTGCAGTAGCCTGGCGACAGTAGACTGACTGCAGTAGACTGACTGCAGTAGACTGACTGCAGTAGCCTGGCGACAGTAAGCTGGCGACAGTAAGCTGGCGACAGTAGACTGACTGCAGTAGCCTGGCGACAGTAGACTGACTGCAGTAGACTGACTGCAGTAGACTGACTGCAGTAGCCTGGCGACAGTAAGCTGGCGACAGTAAGCTGGCGACAGTAGACTGACTGCAGTAGCCTGGCGACAGTAGACTGACTGCAGTAGACTGACTGCAGTAGACTGACTGCAGTAGACTGACTGCAGTAGCCTGGCGACAGTAAGCTGGCTACTAACAAGGGATGGTGTACTGGCTGAGGTGGCCAAACCTATGCATTCGACGCAGTATTTTATGATACCTTATGGCTTTATATAAAAGTTTATTGAATTAGAATAGAAATTTCGTCTTTCAGTTAGAGCAAACGCACTACGTTGACGAGACGGTTCCATACGTGCAAAGTGGAGGGAAATTGGTGAATCGTACGAATAAAATGTTGTATGCAAATGTGGAAACAAATGGAAACACTGATGAACCGCCAGCAAAAAAACGCCTCTCCGTGCATCCATATTAAGAATTTTTTTTGTTATTGAATTGAAACTTCAATTGAATTGTATACTCAATCGTTATACTCAAATACTCAATCGTTAATATAATCGCTTCCAATCGTTTATTCGATCGTTTCCAATCGTACTCAATCGTACTCAATCGTACTCAATCGTACTCAATCGTTTCCAATCGTTTCCAATCGTTTATCTAATCGTTTTCTACATTTGGAGATTGAAATCTTCAAACGATCATTGATAATTGTTTATCTAACTGTTAAAGCTTTTTTGAACGATTTGTTGGATAATTTTTACTTGCTTTGTTTTACCGCAATCCTGTAGAATTGTTTTGCTGAGCTGTTTATTTGATCGTTTAATATTTGATCGGATTTGATCGGATTTGATCGGATTTGATCGGATTTGATCGGATTTGATCGGATTTAATAGTATTCAATCAGATTCAATCAGATTCAATCAGATTCAATCGGATTCAATCGTGTTTAATCGTTTATTTGCTTGTTTAATATTTGATTACAGTTTCCAATCGTTTATCTAATCGTTTCGAATCGTTTATATGATTGTTTCCAATCGTTAACTTGATCGTTTCCAATCGTTTATTCAATCGTACTCAATCGTTTATATAATCGCTTCCAATTGTTTATTTGATCGTTTAATATTTGATTACTGTTTCCAATCGTTTATCTAATCGTATTCAATCGTTTATTCGATCGTTTCCAATCGTTTCCAATCATTTATCTAATTGTTTCCAATCGTTTATTCAATCGTACTCAATCGTTTCCAATCGTTTCCAATCGTATCCAATCGTACTCAATCGTTTCCAATCGTTTCCAATCGTATCCAATCGTATCCAATCGTTTATTCAATCGTACTCAATCGTTTCCAATCGTATCCAATCGTACTCAATCGTTTCCAATCGTTTCCAATCGTATCCAATCGTACTCAATCGTTTCCAATCATTTATCTAATCGTTTTCTACATTTCACCCTTTCTACGATAGTTCCCCCGTAGTTCGGGCTATTTTGCACCTTTTCTATCGTACTTTTCTATCATACTTTCTCTAATATTCATCATTTTCTATATCAAATTTCTTTTACCGTATCCTCAGCCTGTTTTCTAAGCTAAACTTAGCTAAAGTTTGCACCTTCGATTCCTATTTTGCACCTCGATTACCGTATTTTGTCCCTTCTCGATGTTCTCTGTTTCACAAAAGAAGAAGGGACCAATTTTTCTTTATTTTCTTTATTTATCGATTATCTATCTTGATTTTTGATTCATCTATTATCTTTCTTTTTATGTCTGTACATAAGCATTCCAATTTTACGCCCAGCCGGTCTAGATTCACTAACATTTCCCCCTAAATCACCGAATCACCGAATTCCAGGAATTCTCTCTCTCCCGAATCTAGACCGTGCTCCACAAGCTGAGCTAACACGGCAATGTGCCATTTCCAAGTCATTTTTTTACTTCAATCCAAAAAATGACGATCAATTCATGATCGGCACGTTTGCGAATGTGATATTTTTCGATTTTTTTTTTGTTTGGATATCTGTTGATGAGGTTCAAAGCCGTTTTTAGGCCTGGAAGGGGTTTTAAAAGAAAAATGGGATCTAAAACGAATATTTAGAAGAACTTTAAACAATTGAATACCTACCTTACCGACAGCTGAACTTGGTTCAGATGTTCAGATGACCGCTATAGGAGTCGAACCAGGACCCCTAGAACACTAGCCAAAGATCCAACCGACTCGGCCATGGGGGCATTTGAAACCGGTCGAGATTTTCAGCTTTTCTCTCTTTTCATGGTCAAAAACAGGTCATGCATTTTTGCGAAAAAATCGGCTGCTCAAGGACTCGAACCAGGATCCTTAGAACTCTAGCCAAAGATCTAACCCGCTCGGCCATGGAGACATTTGAAACCGGCTCAGATTTCTAGCTTTTCTCTCTTTTCATGGTCAAAAACAGGCCCTGGATTTTTGCGAAAAAAATCGTCGCTCAAGGACTCGAACCAGGACCCTTAGACCTCTAACCAAACATCCAACCCACTCGGCCATGTAAACACTTGAACCCCCTTCAAATTTCCAAGTTTTCTCTCTCTTTTCATAGTCTTTTTCCGACTCAACAGTATTTTTAACTCGTCTAATCAAATGTTCATCCAAAAAAAGGCACAAAAAAATCGTTATTATTATGAAAAACTTTCGGAAAATCTATCTACATTTGTCGATAATTCGTTTAAGTGAAAAGTTTTTTCGCTTTTTTGATTCATTTTCTATTCATTTCTTTGTATTCCTTCTGTTTTCCTGGCGTTTTTTCGGGTTTCCTCTCGTGTTCTGTTTTGTTTTTTATGTAGGAGAAACTGTCCTCACTTGGATAAATATCTTTCTTTTTTTTTTGTTTGTAAAATGAAACACAAATGGAGGGTTGAATGAAAGACAAAACGAGGGAATATACATAAAGATATACTGGTTTTCGTTTAATTTACAGTTCTGGAAAGCTAGAAATCTAGAGATCTAGAAGTCTAGAGATCTAGAAGTCTAGAGATCTAGAAGTCTAGAGATCTAGAAGTCTAGAGATCTAGAAGTCTAGAGATCTAGAAGTCTAGAGATCTAGAAATCTAGAGATCTAGAAATCTAGAGATCTAGAAATCTAGAGATCTAGAAATCTAGAGATCTAGAAGTCTAGAGATCTAGAAGTCTAGAGATCTAGAAGTCTAGAGATCTAGAGATCTAGAGATCTAGAGATCTAGAGATCTAGAGATCTAGAGATCTAGAGATCTAGAAAATCTAGGTACAAACAAGTAAACAAAGGTAAAAAAATTCTCGGAAAAGGTGAAAATTCGCAATTTTTTTAGATGAAGAGTTAAGGTTTTAAAGAAAGATACAAAGTATTCAATATTAAGATATAGTAATCTTTTTGGAATTTCAAATTTAGTAAAATGTAAAAATAATCTAGAAATCTAATCTAGAAATCTAGAAATCCAATCTAGAAATCTAGAAAGTCCAACTCCTATGCATTGCTTTCTTCATAGGAGTTGAAGTTTGAGAGCACTAGACGATCTGCGATCTGCGAGCTCCATAAATCCCCATAAATCTTGAAAAGTACAGTGTGTTCTTGAAAAGTACAGTACATCAAGTAACTCATCTCTCAATTATAGCCTTTTATCACATCTACTATTACACTTTAAAGTCTTTTTTATCAATTCAATGCTAGAGATTTCAAATCTGAAAACCGTTTATCAATAGTTGCCACCGTTTTCGAGATCTGAAACGATTATGCATGGAAAACGGGTTTTTTAAGGTTTTGGCTTTTTTTCTTTTTCTGTTTTCGAAATAAATTCAATTCTAATTCAATAAACTTTTCAGAAACTAGAAAAAATTTGCAAAAATTTGCAATCTTTTGCAATCTTTTGCTAATGCTATAAGTCATCATTTCTCAAAGCTTCCTAGTAAACTTGTAACTCTACAAGAAGTGTAGAGTTACAAGTTACCACAGATCTTACTTCTAGAATCGTTAAGGGATCTTGTAAGTCGTTAAGGGATCTTGTAAGCCGTTAAGGTATCTTGTAAGTCGTTAAGGAATCTTGAAATGAATCTTGTAAGCTATTCGATCAAAAATCACTTTCCTATCTTCTAGCCTATCTATTTTTTTTCCACTAGACAATAAACGGTGTTTGGTCTCATCAAAATAATCCTCCTCTTTCTCTACACAAACAAGTGAACCTGTTATTTTTCCAGGACAAAAAAAAAGCTGTTTGGCACGTTTTTTTGAGCTGTGATCATGGTGATCATTCACTTGTTTGTCGGCCATAAAATAGGATTAATTTTAGAATGTTTGGACAATTGGATTTTGAATTGAAAACATAATACAATTGGATTCGAAAAGTCAAAACGAAATGCAAATGAATGGAGTTTTGAATGGGTGAATTGAAATTGAATGGAGTTTTGAATGGGTGAATTGAAAATGGATAGTTGAAAGTGTTGAAAAGAGTTGTTGAAATGGATAGTTGAAAGTGTTGAAAGGTGGAGAAGCGGAATATCACAGTGGGGAAAGCAATCAGAGAGTGCTCGGCTCGTTTACTTGTGATCCTTGCGAGGGGAGGTTCATCGAACTGTTGCCAGCCTGGAAAAGAAAAGTTTACAGAATGAAATATAAATCGCAAAGAAGCACATAGCAAGCATTGAAATTAGACGCCTCAAATCTGGAAAACCCCGGGAACAATCTATTGTTCTTGTTGTTGTCTATTGTTAACTTAACTATTTTTACCTTAACTATTGTTAACTTAACTATTGTTAAGTCCAGAGTTCACTTGTAAATGTGCAAAGTGAATGGCTGAGCCTGACTAGGGATCGTTGTTTATTTACCCTCGAAGTGAGATCTAGCCTATTTTGTAGCTGATTCTGAATATCTACCGTAATACCTGTAATATTAGCACTGCTAAGGCTGTAATATTAGCTCTGCTAAGGCTGTAATATTAGCGCTGATAAGGCTGTAATATTAGCACTGCTAAGGCTGTAATATTAGCGCTGCTAACGCTGTAATATTAGCTCTGCTAAGGCTGTAATATTAGCGCTGCTAAGGCTGTAATATTAGCTCTGCTAAGGCTGTAATATTAGCGCTGCTAAGGATGGCCCATCAGTATGGAGACATGATTTTTTCGGGTGTACATCAAAGCAAAGGCGTTTTCTTTGTAAATTGCTTTCTAACAAGGTAGCCTTGATCAAGGTACCCAAGGTACTGATCGAGCTTGTGTCCAATGACACGTCAAACAAACAAATGAGCTGAACAAAATGCACGAAAAATGGAAGCGTCGGACGCGGACGGACACCACGGTGGTGTGGTGGCGATGGTGGCGGATGCGCTTGACCTCAAAAGAGATTGATGAAGCTTTGACAATATGGATTCTTGAAAAAGGAGCAAAAAAAGGAGATTGATCCATCGAATGATCTGGAACGAAGCGGCTAATCGATCGGCTAATCGGTTTGCTGATGCAGAGATTCTCTTCAAGAGAAGACACGGTTGAAATCGTTTCCAAAGCGGCCCCAATTCTTATTGAGAGCCGCGACCACAACATGTCAAAAGCTTCCTAGCAAATTTGAGAAAGTTCTTGTTCTTTCCTAAACGTGAACAAGAAACTCGAAGAGCCGTTTCAAGCACGAAACGGTGACACTTCCAGGTGATGATCGTCGTTCTGCCAGTTGGCTGAGTAAAGTGAATGGCTGAGCCTGACTAGGGACCAATTCTTATTAAGACAAAACGGTTGTTTGGCTCGATTTTTCAACGAGTATGTTTGATTTTATTTTGTCATTGTGGTCAAGTGGTTAGTGGCCAAGACAGGCGCTAGGCTCTAAACTTTTAGCTAGGCTCTAGAGCTCTAGAGAGCCTAGCGAGCGAATCGTTTAAGCCCGAACTTAGGTAAAACTTTTGCTCTTCGCAAAAGCGATTTCCAAAGCTTTCCTTATTGTTGTTTTGTTGTTGTAAATTTGTTTTGGACCTTATATTAAGCAAATCTATTACCTATATAGCTTTTTCAGATTAATCCACGTTTTTGTGGCAATCGTTGAGACAATAACAAAGCTGAATCAGGGCTGGCATATTTCTGTGCATTTGTGTGATATTTTAGACTAAACCTAGCTCGGAGTTGATTCTGAATATCACGTAAAGCAACTGGCAAAACTCTCCCCGCCAAAATATACACGATAGCTCAAGCTCAAGTTCAAGCTCAAGCGCAAGCTCAAGCTCAAGCTCAATCTCAAGCCAGAAATTTATAAATCATTTGAAAAACCTAACCCTTAGGCATTACCTGAAAAGAAACTGTCGGATGTCGTGTGCTGGAGGAAAGTGGGCTGGGCGATGGAGTCCGACAACAACATCGATAGAGAACAATTGTGACACAAGGGAGAAGACAGACAACTGGCAGAACGACGATCATCACCTCAAAGTGTTTGAGGTAAAGCCCTTCATTTGTTTATCAAATTTTCAGATTACAGTTTTTGAATGATATTAGAGTCGTCGATTTACCGATATTTATCCTAAGTCAGGTCTAGCCAGGCCCAGCCAGCCCTAGCCAGGCCCCAGCCAGCCCTAGCCAGCCCTAGCCAGACCTAGCCAGGTCCAGCCAGGCCTAGCCAGGTCCAGCCAGACCTAGCCAGGTCCAACCAGGCCTAACCAGGTCCAGCCAGGCCTAGCCAGGTCCAGCCAGACCTAGCCAGACCTAGCCAGGTCCAGCCAGGCCTTAGCCAAGGCGATAAAAGTACTGTAAATTTGGTCCTGTCTAGCTCTTCAGCTAGGCAGAACCAAAAATTTCGTCGTTCTGCCTAGCTCTCTAAATTTGGTTCCTTATCTCAACAAGTTTGGTTCCCTATCTCTCTAAATTTGATTCCCCTATCTCAACGAGTTTGGTGCCCTATCTCTACAATAACCCATACTTTCAAACTTCAAAACCAACCAGCACCCAAACATGAAGATGTGAACAGCACTCCTTGTTCAAAGGACCGCAACATTTGTAGAAGGAGAAATAATCGGGTTCTAGAATTTGTTTCTATAAAGTTATTGTCGCAAGATTGCGCTTTTGACGAATAGCAAGTCAAAGGCTTAATCAAAGGCAAAGGTTAGTAGTCGCATACTCTCAAGTCAGAGAGTATTCCACTTTTTCTTAAAAGTTTTTAGCTCTCTCGTAGACTTGCCAGGACATTGATTTCCGACTAGATGAGTGGGACACCAAATGACCGCTTTTGGAGTTTCGACTTTGTCTTCCTAAATGGAAATTTTTGATTGAGCCCGATCCGATGAAAGGGCAAAAAGTTAAAGCCAAAATACTGAACAACTTCCTTTACAGTTTTTACCTCGAAATAATTAACTTATGAGATTTGGCAGCAATACGAATTTGGCAATTTTGGCAATTTTGACTATTGTGTTGGTGAATTGAAAACTGCGGGACTAAAATTTATTCAACATAAAACCATGAATTCATTCCAAATAATTCCCATTATTATTGACGACTTCTGCCCATTTTACAGGCAATTTGCGGATTCCTCTTTCGTGGTAGGATTTTGGTTTGTGTGTGAGACAAGTGTGAGACTCAGGACTGGAGATGTCCCAGTTTGAGCGCTTTCTTCAAAAGAAACCCATTTTGGTGTCAATAGAAAAGTTGTAGAGAATCAAAAATGAGGCTTATAGCCAAATTTCCAAAAAGATACACTCAGTAGTTTCGCTTAAAATGTTTTGTGAAATGCAAGTTTTGTGAAAATTCGTAAATTTGGCATTTCTTGAAAAGCAGTTTTTGAATCGTTCTGAAAATTTGGATATAAGCTTGATTTTTGATTCTCTACAACTTTTCCATTGACACCAAAATGGGTTTCTTTTGAAGAAAATGCTCAAACGATCACATATGACAATAGCTCGCAGTTTTCAATTCACCAACCCAATAGAAACTAGTTTTCAAAGCATGAGTATGATCCTCAATCCTAATTTTATTCATTAATCTCTGCGAAAATGACTGTACCACGTAGATAGTCGGGATTCCGGGTGAATGTGTGGAAGTGAATTCTTCGACGTTTTCTAAAGTGTTTAAGTTTCAAGATCGCATTCATATCAATGTACTTTTCACTCAGAAGCCCTTTCTAATACACTGAATTGCTCGTTTTAGTTGCCAGAAGTTGGCAGAAGAAATCACTAATTAGTGCACCAGAAAGGGTGTGTTTTGATCGAGCACAAATATACAGTGGTCCTATGATCCTATGGTATAAGTAAGTGTCCTATGGTAGATCCTAAGTATTGTCCTATGACCTCAAAAAAGTTCTCTCCGAAGAATTTTGGCATTTGCATTGAATGGCATAGGTAAATGCATTGAATATAGGTAAATGAAAAAAACGTGAAAAGTTTGACTTAAGAATTTGCCTAAGAGTTTGACTTAGAATTCAAGTGCTTTATGGATGTACAGAGGCATCTCCAGTCAGCACAACAGCTACATTGCAACAGACACCACAAGATCGAATCAAGAATTCCGGCTATACGATGGATCATTCTGAGGTGGGGACTTGAATTTCAGTTGTGACTGTAATCAAAAGATAACTGTGCTGTTTGCCATGCAAAAGTCAAAAGCAATATGTTTGAATTTTATTTCTTCAAGTCTCAAAATGCTTCTAGTTTCTCGTGCCAAAGTTTCACAAAGCCAACTTTATTCTAAAAGAACTTGTGCTCAAAAGATCGACAGCAGGTCGAGAATCGGCTCCGCAAAAGTATTGTCCTATGCGCATCTTTTTTATTTTTGTGTTTTTTAAAGTTTACTTTTGGAGTCATAGTTTATTGTTTAGATGATGGGTAAGTCAAATCTCTTTACCACGGATAAAGAGAAGCTCGTCGAGGTGCGGTCGAGGTGAGAGAAGCTCGTCGAGGTGAATGTCCGAGGAGAAGACAGGAAAACTCTTCAAGTGCTCAACCCGGACCTTTCGGCGGATCTTTGCACAAGGAGAAACCGGTGGAAATCTTGATAGAGGCTTCAAAAGCAGCCGTCCTCCGATTACAACAATGAGGGAAGATCGGGCAGTAGTGAATTTCGTGAAACAGCACCCAAATCACAATGCTACTGATGGCAAGAAGTACATGAAGGATCGTTTCGGCAAGATTGTTTCACCAGATACGATCGGAAGACGAATCGTGCTGGATTGTACAAAATGAGGGCTGCGCAAAAACTTCTGACAAAAATCGAGCATCGAAAACAGCGCCTCCAGTTTTCAAGGACCTACGCAAGTTGGACGACCCAAGTTCCGCAAGTTGGACGACCCAAGTTCCGCAAGTTGGCGGTCCAAGTTCTGCAAGTTGGACGCAAGTTGGACGAAAGTGCTTTTCACTGATGAGACTGATGAGATGAGAAAAATTAATTTATTTCGCGCAGACGGCAATCACCTTATCCGGTGACCGATTGGAAAGCGATATTCACATTTGCCCGACATTGAAATTAAATGGAGGAAACATGATGTGTTGGGGTAAGAGTTTGCTTTTAATTTCGGTGACTTATTGTTCTTTTCTAGGTGCGAAATGTAGTAGTTTCGTTAATCCGCGTAGACGCAACGATGGATGCCAATGCTTACAAAATGATCATGGAGATTCATATGCTTCCTCTTGCCACACAAACGATGCCTCCCGGATGGATGCTTTACCAGGACAATGGCCCGAAACACAAGTCAAGGCTGATGGGTACGATGGTCTACGAAATCTACGATCTACGAAATGGCGCCCGGGCTCGTTTACCCGGATGGTTTGCGGCGAATCGAGTCAAATTGATCAATCCACCTCTCAACCCAATTGAGCATTTGTGGTCTTTTGTGAAGTCCTGGCTCAAGGGAAAGAAGTTTGAGTCAATCAAGTCAGTCAGTCAAGCGGCCCTTCACATACAACGTCTCTGGTCGACCATTCCGAAAAATCTTTTGGAGAATCTCGCGAATTCCATGCCAGAGAAAATTCAAGAAGTGGTGAAAGCAAAGGGACGCTCAAGTTCTGATTTACTTTTTATTTTTTTTGGTTTTTTTGTTGATAGGACATTACTTTTGCGGAGGCTATTTGCAAATTTTTGTTAAACTTTTTGTTCCAGTTTTTTAATTGTTATCTGTACATAAATAAACTGTATTTGTTTATAAATTAGATACTCATATAAATACTGTAATAGTACCCCACCTCCATAATGACGGTGCGGAGCGTTGTGTAGTCTAGCTTTGGACGCGTTTTTCTCGACACTGGTTTATGCTAGAATGCTACAATAGGTATCAAAAAATAGCCCTGAATTTCAGCTATTTTTTGAAACCAAAACGAACATTGTAGCATAAACCAGTGTCGAGAAAAACGCGTTCAAAGCTAGACTACACAACGCTCCGCACCGTCATTATGGGGGTGGGGTACTATTACAGTATTTACGGTAGGTATTCAAAAACAGGGACCACTGTATAAAATCGCCTTTACCTGATTGACAGCTATACACAAACAAAACAGAAACAAGAAGCGTGATGAGGCCATTCATCGGATTCCAGGTCTATGGTTAATAAAAAAACTTTTTTTCTATATTTCTTTACCTTCTAATTTATTGAACCAAGTAAATAACGCTAAAGTAAGCAATCAGCGTAGTTTAAGTGTAAAATAGAGATGGTCGTTTGTATGAATCGATGAGAGAGTCGATTCACTTTCCCCATCTTGCACCAACACCCGCCGAAATGAGCCCCAATTTTCGCTCACTTTGTCTCCCCGTCGCAATTGTGCTCGTGTGACGACACAAAATCGGTCTTATACGTATCTCTTTCTTTATATACATCATGTGAAAATGAGAAAAGAGTGGATGTTGAACAATTTTGGTTGATTTAGATCATATCAAGACAGTTTGAGAAACTGAGTTTGAGTATGAGAAAGTTTGAGAAACAAGTAAAGAAAGCAGCTAGCTGTCGTAACTTGAAATTAACGATTCAACTGTCATTATTTGAAATCCTTTTAACTGAAAGAGTGATTCAAAGCATGAAACAAAGCATTAAACACTTCATTAGTCGGTTCTTTTCCAATATCGGGGGAGCGGTCCGATTATCGGGGGAGCGGAAAGAAAATCGGGGGAGCGGAAGGAAAATCGGGGGAGCAAATTTTGCCCCCTCGAAAAATGCATTTCTGGGACTTTTATTTTAACTGCAACGTTTTTTTTTAAACTTTTGTTTTGGTTACTTTTGTTTTATTTTGGTTACTTTTCTTTTTGTTTTGGTTACTTTTGTTTTTGTTTTGGTTACTTCGCTTACATTTCTTTCGTTGTTATGATCAATTATACTATTAATGAATAAATTTTTAGGTAGCCATTTGTTCGTTCGGGATTGTGGAGCGTTCGGCAAAAAGAGAAGGCGGCCGATAGGGAAGGTAGAGGTATGTTTGGTGTTAGATATTTAAGTCACTTTTGTGATCTAATATAAAGGTTGTGAGAATAACGGGTAATTCGCGGATTTTATGGCAGTACTTTGGATAATATAGGACATATGTAGCGCTGCCAAAAAATTAAAAAAAAAACGTTGCAGTTAAAATAAAAGTCCCAGAAATGCATTTTTCGAGGGGGCAAAATTTGCTCCCCGATTTTCCTTCCGCTCCCCCGATAATCGGACCGCTCCCCCGATATTGGAAAAGAACCCATTAGTCTATTAAGTAATAGACTAATCATCACAACTAATCATCGCGCCCGCGTATCTTATTCTTATAGATGACCGTCTCAAGCTCGTGCGGAATTTGAAAGTGCTTTTCATGGTAAAAAAATTTTTTGAATTTGCTACTCACATATTTGTTTTTTTAGTGGATCAGCTGTGCCGCAAAGGTGCGAAATCCTTGGTGGGACATCAAATCTGTCGTGTTTGAGCATTTCTTCGCATTTGAGTATCACGGTCTGACTCCTGATGATAAGATGACTTTCGATGATGAGCTCAGCCTAGTGATCAAGCAAGGAAATGTGAGTGTTTTTGGGGTTGTAGTGATCAGTGCAAATGTAAATTGCGTCTTTATGGGAATCGATGAGTGAATTGTATGTTTTTCTAGTGTGTATGGGACTCCCTGAGTCACCTCATTAGACGCGATATCATGCGTGACCCGACAAAGAAACGATATACTCTGGAGGATGCTCAATGTTATGCTGAAGGGGAAGGGCCAACTCTTTTCTTCCAGGTAAATACTTTTGTATGTTTAGATTATTGCTGTTTTATTGGAATTTATTAAGGTTGGTATTTTTTCAACGTCACTGCTTCGACACTCGTCTTGCCCTTGACAAAAGTAGCGAAAGTGGATTAACGAGCTGCAATGTCGAAGAATTGGCTGCACGACCAGCAAGAATCCTTCAACCAATGTGATGCAAAAACCATGGTCAAGGATTGGATTCTCCGAACCCATCTAAAGCAAGGCGAGCTCATTGACGATCTACTCATGGCTGAGAGGAAAAATCTCGAACAGTATAATAATTGTAATTTTTTTTTTGCCGGATTCTCCAAGCCGATATACATACCGAAATACAATACTGAATTTTAGATGATCTTGACCATCGTGATGCGGATGGTTTTAACGCCGTTGACCCTGAGGAGCTTGGCAACGCCATCGGTAAAGACGACATCGAAGACAAGCACATAAGAATCGTCAAAAAGCAGCAATTTGATCATGATGATCAACCAGGGACTACTGTTTTTTGTGTAACTTTGTGTTTGTGATTGCGTGCTGGAATATGTTTGTGTGAGAACCTTCAGACTCACGAAGATCATTGTCTTTGCACTAAAAATGGTTTGCAAGTCCACCAAAAATCTTTATTGATGGTTTTGCGCTTTTCTTTTGGCGCAGTTATTGCTCTGTTGTTCATGTTTTTACTTTAAAGTCTAAAGTTTAGACCGCGCAGCTTGTATAAAACATACCCTTATAGCCGTAAAATAGTCACCAATCGATTCGACATTGCTTATTACCCCAGAAAATGTTTTAAGTCTTGTAAATTATTTTTCTTTAGCTTTTCAACACCAGAGTTTTAGTCTTGTCTGTTGCATTATGAAATTTGCAGAGAATCAAATGGATAACGCACCGTAGCTCCCACTCTTTCACCATATTAAATGCGCTCAATTTCAACAGCTAAAAACTCGTTTAGTCATGAAAACTAGCTAAAATAGCTATCTAATTTTCATTTTTACAAGTTTTTAACATTAAATATCATTTAGAAAGGTTGCTTTTCGTTTTTAACGGGTTTTCCTTGTCATTCTCTTATCTAAATGGTTAACTTCCAGATATGAAAGCGCTAGCATTGCTGCGACGGACAATCTCAACGGCGGGCGCTCTACGAAATGGAGGTAAAATGTTATCAGTTTGCGTGTAAAACCGGCTTTTTGGACCAGAAAAATTTGCACTTAGTACTAGATTATAGAGCAGTAAGATTTACCCTTGTGAATCAAAAAAGTTCTGATTGTTGCTTATTATCTGCGTAACTAATTTCAAGTTTTAGCTCGATCTGCCTGGCGGAACGAATCATCACATGAAGATACGGAATACGATCGATATCAAAGGAATTATGACAGGTTTTTTTTATTTTAAGACTCGAGTTAGGTAAAGTAAACCACTAACTTAATGCTTTAACATTTTGAAGCCTGCAGAAATTTTTGTACGAGTATTAACATGCACGTTTACTATTAGATAGAATGAATAATAAGCTTTTTGTAAACTTTTAATTTTAGACCCAGTAACTCTCGTGCTCCGTTTGTGGATTTGCGCAGAAGCTCCTTTGGAAGTGAGGCTTTTTATCAGTAAAGCGTCTGGTCCAATCATTTCTCCAATTTACAGTACTTGTTTAGATACGAGCTATGGAAAATATCAAGGAGGTTTCACGAAAAATCGATCTTTGAGGCAAAGCAACAGCAACACACAAAATCTTCGCAAAGTCGATTGGCAGGAGACAAGTCTACGACCGATTATCAAAAATCACTACAAGGAACACGCGGATGTCACTTCACGAGCACAGGTTTGCTAAAATTCAATGACATTGAATATTGATTGACAAAGCTAAAAAAGTTAAATCAGTCTTTGTTTGGATAGTAGAAATGCTTTGTATCTTTTATTATTTGGAGGTTTAGCCACGGTTTAACAGTTTATGTGAATGTGTTTGTTGGCTCAGTAATGAAGTTTTATTTAGACAGAGATCGACGATTGGCTTTCGACGAACAAGGTGACGATGAAAGGCAATAACATTCCGCGACCCGTATTTTCTTTTGGTGAAGCAAATTTCAACCCAAGGATTTTGCGAGAACTCTCCAACTTTCAGGTTAAAACTTGCGATTTTTTTTGCAAATTGGAATTCAATAATTTTAGACACCAACATCGATTCAATCAATATCCTGGCCTGTTTTGATGAGTGGACTCGACATTATTTCAATAGCGCAAACAGGATCCGGAAAAACGTTGGCAGTAAGCTTTTTGTTCTACAGAGTGGCTAATAAGTATTATCGCGTGTTTGAACACGTGTTACTCCTTGAGGTTAGTTCCGACTCTCGTTAGTAAAATACCAAAATGTTGCTAAGACTCTAGGAAATTTAAATATATGCATGGATTTTTGAGACAATAGCTGTGAAAGATTTTATTGCTATTCTTGTGCTTTTCAAAAAGCCACTTTTTCCGCTGCTCTTTTTTAAAGTTTAGTTCAAAATATTTTTGTGAACGATGCTCAGAAGATCGAACTTTTGCTTAATTTTGGTACCAATTTTTTTAAAGTTCAAAACCGGGTGTGTAAGATCATATTTGGCTGGCTTTTAGACACCTGTTTTTTGCTTTTTTCTAAGGGAGGAAAAATAAGAGCCATAAAGAACATTACAATTTTTTAAAATCGTTACTTTGAGCCAAATTCCAAATTATTTCAGTAAGAAAACTTTAAGGGCAACATTTTGGAGCAAAATTGAAAAAGTTAGCTGAATAAATAAAAACTCTACTTGTATGAGAAGCTTAGAATTGACCTCAGGCAAAGTGCCTTTTTGAAAAGCACAAGAATCGCAATAAAATCTTTTACAGTAATTGTCTCAAAAATCCATGCATATATTTAGATTCGCTAGACATTTTGGAAACATTTTGGTATGTTACCCATAATATTTGAAACAAACCTCGAGGAGTAGCACGCGTTCAAGCACGCGACAATACTTATTAGCCACCCTGTATAAGCTTGAAAAAAAATGGTTGTTTAAAAGTTTAAAATTGCTATTTTAAAGGTTTAATGCTCAATAGAACGAAGTGCTTTTAAAAAGGGCAACAGAGCGGCACACCTAAAAAATGACAAGTAATGATTGAGCAATTTGATTGGTGATAAAGCTATTAGAAAACGTTTTTAAAACAATAAAACGAAATCTTTGTTTAGTACATGCTTCCGGCGCTTGAGCACATGTCACATCAAAATCTTCCAAAAGCTCTTTTCGTTCGCCTCGTTCGCCGACTATTCTCGTATTGGTTCCAACAAGAGAACTTGCGCAACAAGTATCTGAAGTTTCAAAGTGCGTTAAAGTTTTGTGAATGTTTTAAAAGTATGCATTGAAGTTATGCTGATAAAAGTCCGGAACTTTTTAAAAGTTGACAATTATCCTTGTGTTATTATTTTCTTATTTCAGGTCATGTATCAAAGCTTCGAATCTTCAATATGCAACTCTTTTCGGCGGTGTCAGCAAATTTGCTCAAGAGGACTTTCTGGCAAAAGGAGTCGATGTTGTTGTTGCCACTCCAGGACGATTACTTGATCATTTGAATACGAAAACAATTGATTTACGGTATCATTTGATTCGTTTCTCTTTTTCAAATTTTGTTACTTAGTAATTGTTCATATGTGGTGCTCGATGAAGCTGATCGGATGCTTGACATGGGTTTTTATTTAATTTTGTAACAAAGACTAAATACATTTTAGGATTTGAGCCACAAGTACGCAGTGTTCTTTCGCAAATTCGGGTATGTTCATTTGGTTTTGAATCAAGCCTGTGTTTTAACAAAAAATAAATAACATTTAGCCCGATCGTCAAACGGCAATGTTCTCAGCAACTTGGCCAAAAGAAGTGCAAAAACTTGCGCGGGATTTCTTGAAGGACGAAGTGTTTCTGAATGTTGGCTCAATGGAACTGTCAGCAAATCCGGATATTAAACAGGTAATTGATTCATTTTAGATCAGATAATGTTCTGCGCAAAAATCTTACCTAGTCTTTGTTCCGTTGAAGTGTAAATTGAAATTTCGTAGAAGCCTTGTAAACAATATTAAAGTTTTCATTTAGATTGTCGAAGTTGTAGATGGTCGTGAGAAGAGGGATCGTCTAAAGCATTTGATTGAAAATATATTTTCAAAGGTAAATCTTTTTGTTTGATTTTGATTTCATTTACTTAAATAAATTAATATTTCAAATTTAGGAAAACAACAAGACGTTGATTTTCGTGCAAACAAAAGTGGCGGCTGATCGATTGGCGACCTTCCTTGGGCATTTCGGACACAAAGCATTGAGTCTGCATGGAGACAAAACGCAATTGCAACGGGACACAATTATGCAAAGTAACTTTTAAGTTTGTTTGTTTGTTAAGGCTTAGCATCTCATCTTTCTTAAATAAAATTTCCAAATAAACAATTGAAGAAAGTTTTTAGGGTTCCGACGTGATGCTTCTGGAATTCTAATTGCTACAGATGTGGCTGCTCGGGGATTGGGTTAGTTTTCTTAATGTTCTTTTCTTTAAATGCTAACTGGCTAAAATAAATTACTTTAGATGTGGATGATATCGAGCACGTGATCAACTTTGACTACCCGAATAACTCGGAGGATTACGTGCATCGCATTGGAAGAACGGGACGGGCTGGTAGAACGGTTAGTTTAGATTTTGAGGAGTAAAACACGTTCATTTTTGTTTTGCGAAAGAGTTTTTAAAGATTTTGATTGAATTGAGTAACAATCATATAAATCTTATTCAAGCTGTTGATTCGAAAGGTTTCATTTTTGTTTCAGGGTGTTGCTTATTCGTTTGTGACTCCGGAAGAATCGCACAAAGTGCCCGATCTGATCGAAGTACTTCAAGAAACCCAACAAGAAATTCCACGTTCTCTACTCGATTTACAGGCGCCACCACCACCGAGCTTCAAACGAAGATCTTATCGGTAAAAGTCTAGTTGTTAGTAGTCAATTGTTAGTTACTTTAGTTGTTTTTGAATGTTTAACCTTTCTTGTTGATAAATTTTTCTCTTGACAACTTATTTATTCGAAACAAAACATTAAATTTGATATATCGCTAATAATTTGTGCTCACAATTCACTCTAAAAAATCCTAAAAGTTTTAAAAAGAGTAAATTCGGGAAGATTTAGATTTTTGTTAAAATGCAAGAATCAACGAGAAAAGAATGACGATTAGAGACGGGATTTTGTATTTTGAATCAAAATTTTGGTGATCTTTTGGTTGAATATCTTGCCAAATTGATTCAAAACGCAAATTTCCAGCCTCAAATCATGATTGCACTTAATGGAAAGGCTTTTCAGATACACAAATATTTGAATCTTCAGAAAAAGAACCACAATCAATCATCGATCATCTAAAATGAGCAAGAATTGTAATCAGAAAAAAGAATAAGGAACATTTTGGCGAAAAATGAGCAAAAATTCTTTTTTAATGAGGCCTTTTATTTGAGTTTAGTTGCCCATTTCATGTCATCTTCTCGTGGCTGCATTCCTGTCAAATAAGTGACCGTTTTCTGGAATTAATTCAATTTGGAGAGTAGGTTTTGTTGAAGCTGAGCAATTTGTACTTTCTATTTGAAATCATCGTTTCTACATTGCTCGGAAATGATAGGCACAAACCTCGGCTCTTCTCCAGAAATCGATAACTTCAAGCGGGTAATTCAACCATCCTGTCGTGATACAGTAATAGCAGGCGTGTGGTGAAATGTGATGGATCTGAAAAGAGTATGATAGTTCTGATGGATAGTCGAGGACTCGAAGCCTATCGTTTTTTGACTGGCTTTTAGCTAGATCTCTTACAATCTCTTTGCTAGCTCTTAGCTTCTAGTCTCCTCTATGTTGTTGAATACACCGATTGCCAGCAAATCTTTACCATGCTAGCACTGTTTATTCTATTTCAGTGCACACAGGAAACACCGAATAGATCCAAAAAGAAGGAGCTTTTCGAAGAATTCAAACACTTGAACAGCTACCTCGTCTCCTAACTCACTATCCATTACACCACGTAGCCATTGAAATCCAGCCCGCGCGTAAGCCTTATAAAGATATTCGACTCTTTGTCACTTCTTGCTTCTTTGCTACTTCTTTGCCAAATTGTGCATGATTTTGCATCGTCAGAAGTGAGCGTGAGATTTCGAGACGAAAATGCGATGCAAACACAAGTCGAGTACGGTGAGTACGATAGGGCTTTTGGTTTTTTGCGCACGGGTAATGGTTTTCAAGAAAAACGTGTTGCAAATTTAAGCATATACTCGGAAAACGGAGGAATCAAAAGAGGCGAGAAGCCTCTTTCAAGGGGTTAAAAGAGGCTTTTTGCCCCTCATCCCGACGAGCGAGTTGGTGTAGTGGGTAGTGAGTTGGGCTATGAAACCAACGTCTTCATCTGGCTCATGGGTTCGATCCCGGCGTGCGATTTTTTTTCGTATTTTTCTCGTGCTGCTTGACAATGTTTAACAATACTACAATTTATCTTAAATGTAATGAGAAAAACAGTTTAACAGTCGTTCGAAAATCCCAAGCTCACTTTCTGACCATTCTTGTAACTTCTCGTAAGCTTTGATTTACTGCAGTGCTTCTGTAAATAGACTCACTTTGTGATGATGTCTCGGGAGAATGATGTGCGCGCGTTGCAAAGCGATCACCCATTTCGAGAGGCCGAAATACGTGTGCGACCATTTGTGGATCTGAAAATGGCTTTGATAAGTAAAGAGAACTTGTTAAGCTTTAAGATCTATAGCTTTAAGATCTATAGCTTTAAGATCTATAGCTCTAAGAGCTATAGCTCTAAGATCTATAGCTCTAAGATCTATAGCTTTAAGAGCTATAGCTCTAAGATCTATAGCTCTAAGGTCTATAGCTTTAAGATCTGTGTCTTTAGAATCTTTCGCTTAAAGATCTGTAGCTTTCCGATCGATTTTCGAACCGAAAACCGATCTTTTTCAAAGGAAGCTCCTTTCCCGATTTTGATATGAATATTCAGTGCTTTTTCGAGAACCATTCTGCCCCTTTTCCCCCTTTGAAAATGTCACTAATGAATGCCGGATCGCCTATGAATTCGATAAGTGGAAAAGTTTAAACACTTTGTGGCTCTTTGTAAAGTTTTGCGAATGGCTCAGGTAAGCAGAACTTATTTTTGTGTGTACTTTGTGCTAAACGGTAAACGCATCATTTCCCATGCACTCTAATAGATATAAATTGATATCAAAAGGTATTGGATTGGCTTTTTTTTTTACGAATTTTAGAGTTTTAGCTTTAGTTTTAAGCAAGCACCGTAATTATTCTAATAGAAGAGCATGCCCGTCTAGTTTTCGAGACCCCAAAATCGACCGCCGAAAATAATAGATGCCGTATTATTTCCTCTAATAAACGCTCTCACCCTCGACCAACTTTAGACATCTCGTTCTCAGCCCTATTTTAAGAGATTTTGATGTTTAACATATCAAAAGATAGCCCTTAATGTGTTCTATCTTTTAGTATATTAAACATAAAAATATCTCAAAATGAGGCTGAGAACGAGGCGTCTAAAGTTGGTGGGGGCGGGGGTCGACGGGGCGGGGGGTCGAGGGGGGTCGAGCGCCCCCACCAACTTTCAACGCCTTGTTCTCAGCCGCATTTTGAGATATTTTTATGTTTAATATACTAAAAGATAGAACACATTAAGGGCTATCTTTTGATATGTTAAACATCAAAATCTCTTAAAATAGGGTCGGGAACGAGACGTCTAAAGTTGGTCGGGGGTTTTTATTAGAGGAAATACGGTAGGGTCCCCTAGATCAATCGAAATTTTTTGAAAATCAAAGAAATCTTATGTATCGACGGCATGTGCCAGATAGAGAGCGATTACGCGGCCGCACAAAGAATTTACATACGGATTTCTCTTTTGTTTTATAGATTCTACAAAAAGAAGTTATTCAGTTGTGAATTTGTTAGCGGGGGATCGGGCAATCGATCGGAGATCTTCATTTTATTAACTCTATCAATCAGAACTTGGATTTAATGGTTTTAATGTTTTAAGAGAAACTCAGAAACTTATTAGCGCCTGTCTCGAAGAGGCGACAATGTTTGATCTTTAGCAAAAACTTTTGGCAGCGATTGACGAGTTGAGAGATTATCTCCCGCTTCAACGAGTCGTCACCCGGCACACCGATCGAGCATCGGTTCTCCGCGTGACTTGTGCTTATTTGGAGGTTAGCTATTGTTTGTTCTTTTTGCTATTAGCTTTTTTAAAACTTATCTAACTAGATATTTTGAATAGCTTGTTTTAGACTCATAGCTTTCTCTCGCAAGCCATCGAAAAGCGTGCAGAAAAGGCGAAAGACGATGAAAAAGATGTCAAAATGCCGAAGATCAACGATATCAGCAGCCTGATTTTGCAGGTATTTTTTCTAGCTGTGTAGCTGTTTTCTAAGACTGAATATCTATGATCTGTTACTGATGATTGCTAAGGATCTGTTACAGATAATTACTAACTACTGTAAGCCACTTGTTCACTGCATTACACTACAGTATTACAGTCCAGAAGAAAACGAAGGATACTGTAAGCCATTCGTTCGCTACAGTACTACAGTCTAGACGAAAACTGAAGGTACTGTAAGCCCGTTAATTACTAAGGATACTGTAAGCCACTCGTTCACTACAGTATTACAGTCCAGAAGAAAACGAAGGATACTGTAAGCCTGTTAATTACTAAGGATACTGTAAGCCTAATAATTACTAAGGATACTGTAAGCCACTCGTTCACTACAGTATTACAGTCCAGAAGAAAACGAAGGATACTGTAAGCCTGTTAATTACTAAGGATACTGTAAGCCTAATAATTACTAAGGATACTGTAAGCCACTCGTTCACTACAGTATTACAGTCCAGAAGAAAACTAAGGATACTATAAGCCTGCTAATTACTAAGGATACTGTAAGCCATTCGTTCACTACAGTATTACAGTCGAGACGAAAACTAAGGATACTGTAAGCCTGATCATTACTAAGGATACTGTAAGCCTGCTAATTACTAAGGATACTGTAAGCCACTACATCACACTACAGTACTACAGTCGTTCACTACATTACACTACAGTACTACAGTCCAGAAGGAAAACATTTAGAGTCAATGAATGGCGGCATTCAAACAGATTCATTTTTGTACTGAATGCTTTGCTAAGCATACTGTAACGATTACTGTATCTTTGATACTATTCAGGTTACTTTATCTATCCTTAATTCAGGCACTAGACGGTTTTTGCATTTTGGTGAAACAAATGGGCGATGTGCTTTATGTGACCGAGACTGCGGCAGCACATCTTGGCTATTCACAGGCTTGGCTATTCACAAATCTCATTCACAATATCATCTTGGCTATTCACAAATCTTTTATCTCTATCTCTAACCTAGTTGGCAAGAGAGCCCGATTTTTTTCCTTTTCCTCAAAATCACTTTTTCTGGGGTAATTTTATCCCTAGATTCCGAAAAACACAATGAAAATTTGAGAAAATGCATTTTAAGCCAAGTTCCAAGGCTCCAAAGTGCGCACTTCTATAGTGTACCATATGGAGCCCAAGCTATCGACTATTGGAGCACTTTTCAAGGGCAAAACTAAAGCCAAAACCACTTTTCAACGCCAACACTAAAGCAAAACTAAAACCAAAACCATTTTTAACCATTAAAAATTGATTTTCGAACTTAAATTGACTTGTAGAAGGAAAAGAAATTGAAAAAATATTTTTAGAGTTTTTGACTCATGTGGGGGAGTACATGGTCAAAATTTAGAAAATTAAAAAAAAATTTTTTTTACTTTAATTTGATCAGAAACGTATTCAGCAGCTAAAATTATACAAAAAGAAGTGTTTTTGGCTTCAAAAAAATGCTTTGAGTGACCATTTTTAGACCTCTTCCCTATGTGTATCCCTTTCATCACACTGGATCACTTTGGAGCCCTGAAAATTGACTTAAAACGCATTTTTCCAAGCTTTCTTTGTGTTTTTCGGAATCTAGAGATAAAATTACCCCAGAAAAAGTGGTTTCGAAGATCGTTTCTATCGAACGAAAATTTAAGCTGGTTACTTGAAAGCTAAGCTGTTTTAGGTTTCGACACTTGGCTGTCACTTATCAGAATTGATCTCTGATCATGATTGGAAATTGCTTAAACAATTGCTTGACATTAAAGGCGATCCGTGAGTTAAACTAATGCAAATAAAGTCGTCTTCAAAAATAAGCACTTTCAAGAATTCTAGGAAAACCTCTGAAATGACTGCCTCGATTTTGATGGGAATGACTTGTCGACTGCCGAAGAGAGCCTCGGGATTGCTCAAGTTTGGGAAAAAGGTGAGAGGAAGGGATAAGAATCTATTCTGACGGCAAGAAAAAGATGTCTATAGCTCATTGGCAGAGCTTTCGGCAGAGCTTTCGGCAGAGCTTTCGGCAGAGCTTTCGGCAGAGCTTTCGGCAGAGCGTTCCCCTGGTAAGCGACAGAAGCAGGAACAAGGTCCAGGGTTCGAATCCTGGTGCTGACCATTTCTATTTTGCATTCTCAGCCCCAACTCATAAAAAGACTAACTGCGATAATTCTTTACAATCAGTTATATAGAAATGGGAATGCTTGAAAGCTTTAAAAATCTAAATTCATTGAAGAAGAATCCTTTAAGCTTTAAGAATTGAAATTCAAAAACTCTGAGCTCCAGTTTGTTAAGCCATTGTATCCTTTGAGCTCACAAGCTTCCACTCAAAACGGAGCAAAGTCAAAAGTCCAGCCAAGCTAATATAGTCATCAACGTCAGCTAATCTGCTCACAATCAGCTTATAATTAGTTTTTAAACGATCTGCAACTCTATCTGAGCTATCGTTGGCTAGGCTAGGCTTGACTTGATCTAGACGATCTAGAAGAACCGATCTAGATCTGGTTGTTGTAAAAAAGTCGAAGAATCTACAGGAATCTGCTGGAGATAGATCCTGTTTAAGAAAAGTGCCGCTCTTGGATTGTGTGTTGGCTGCGGTAAAAAACGTAAATGCAAGAATAGCTCCAGGCTGTCGAGGCGACCGCTTTTCTCCGCTTCAACGCCAACAACTCGCCCACATCCATTGAACACATCATCTTCTATTGCACTACTTTGGTGAGACTTTATCTACTATCTAATCGATTCAATCAAAAGACAAGCGAGCTTCTTAGGAAAGTGGTGGCTCAATGGAGATTCTCATCAATGAACACAAATTCGCGATTCGACTCGATCTTGCTTTTAAGATCATTTTCATTGAATTAAGGTGAGAATTGACGAAAGTGTGTTGACGAGAGTGTTGAAGTTGAAGATTTAGAGCCGCTGAAGCGTTGGGTTATTCGGGAAGTTCACTGATTGACACATCTCTCTACGAGTTGATCCCAAATGAAGATGTTGGATCGATTCAACAAGCGCACAAGAAATGTAAGGCGTTATAAATGTTATAAAGTTATAAATGAGCTTTTGAATACCCTAGATTCCTAGTGGATTACTGTAAAGTGTGCACTTCCAAGCCAAGTTCCAAAGCTCCAAAGTGTGCACTTCTATAGTGTACCATATGGAGCCCAAGCTATCGACTATTGGAGCACTTTTCAAGGGCAAAACTAAAGCCAAAACCACTTTTCAAGGCCAACACTAAAGCCAAAACCATTTTTACTTTGTGTACTTTGTTCTCTGGAGTAGAAACATGCTTTTCTGGTGCACTGAATTCTGTCATTGCACTGAATTCTGTTATTTTTGCATTGTTACATGATCTAATACTCGAGATCTAATACTGCGAGATACTCTAATACTAATAGTGAATGCTTTTGTCCGCCAGAAAAGATGCGTTTCTAGTTTTGAGAGGTACACAAAAGTAAAAACAGCTAGCAGAAACAGCAGAAAACTATTAGAACACCTAGCAGAACACTAAGAACAGAAAAAAATCGATCAAGTCACCATTAGCATCAATTCCTTTAGCAGTATCAGCTATCTACTGCAGTAATCACTGACTTTAGTACTGATCGATGAAACCGCTCAATCTTCTACCCCGATTTTGGCTTTGTTGAAAGCCGGTGGTGGAACACTGAGCGTTCTCATTCATTTCTTGCGTCACGATGCGAAAAGGCGTGAACACTCGACAGTAACCGCTATTTGCTCGATTGTTGGGTGGGTGAATGGCCAACTCTTGGTATAGTTTTAAAGAGGAAACTCCAGGCTTTCAAATGCTACCAAATAGAGGCTGATTGGACTGATGAGTCCTCAGAAATCTAGGGACAAAGTCAGACAAAGGGGACCAAGGGACAAAGTCTAGTCAGATCGCATTGTTCTTTAAATTTAGCTACTGTTTAAGTAGCTAAAGTTAATTAGCTACTGTTTAAGTAGTTAAAGTTAAGTAGTTAAAGTTAAGTAGCTAAAATTAAGTAGCTAAAATTAAGTAGCTAAATCTAAGTAGCTAAATTTAAGTAGCTAAATTTAATTTAACTACTGTTCAATGGCAATGACAGGATTCATTTTGTTGGCTCTAGCAATTGGAAATCGGATTTAATTGGTTGAAAGTGATGAAGTTGTGCATTATGAAGTACGGATTATGAAGTATGCATTATGAAGTACGGATTATGAAGTAGTACGGATTATGAAGTATGCATGATGAAGTATGCATGATGAAGTATGCATTATGAAGAATTCAATGACTTCAACTTCTCCAACAATGACAACATTCTCTTTCAACCACTTCTACTAACAAGATTTAATAGTTGAGATTCTTTTCTTAAGTCAAAAATGTCTTTATAGAGTCAGATTTGCTCGTGTAAGCTCAATTTACATTTTTCAGCAACGAGATCGACTCGGCTTTACTCTCAGTGATTCAAACGCGTCCGAAATGGAGTTCGGGTGATTGGTGGACGGATGGAGCGCCCGTTGGATCACATTCTTCACTACACTATGCCCACACTTTGGGGAAATTGATTAAGCCTTGAAAAAATGATACGTCGATAATGATAAAATGATAATGATAAGTCAAATCTAACTAGGGGAACTGTTGCAGCCTTCCACCGATCTTCGAAACTGGACCTAGCTACGAAACGCTTCTGTCGAACTCTAAGAAACATATATTTTCCTATTTTTTCAGAAAAACACGTGCAAAGTTCAAAAATCCCCTTCAGAATTCAGTTTGGACGATTTTTGCCTGGCCTATAAGTATTATAAGCCGAATACATGTGTTAAAACACTTCTAGAACCTCAAAAACTGTTTTCCAAAAACTTCGCAAGTTTGGTTATCGCAGTTTCGCTGTGAGAGGAATCGAACCCGCGAGCGGGGATGGCTTCGTAGCTTTGTAGACTAGCACACTATCCCCTAGGCTACCGGCGGTCTTCCTCCGTCACCGCTTGATGCCCCCTTATATAAGGGAACGCCGTAGCAGATGGTTAAAGGCATAAGGGAACGCCGTAACAGATGGTTAAAGGCATATAAGGGGCGGCAAGTGGGGAGGGAGGCAGACCGCCGGTAGCCTAGGGGATAATGTGCTAGTCTACAAAGCTACGAAGCCATCCCGGCTCGCGGGTTCGATTCCTCTCACAGCGAAACTGCGAAAACCAAACTTGCGAAATTTTTGGAAAACATTCTTGGCAGTTTTTAGCGGAAATTAGCCGCAATTTGCACGCGTTTTTCTCAAAAACTAGCCTTGACTAGGAAAAGATGAAAATATGTTTTTTGGGGCGTTTTGGGGCGCTTTTTAGCTGCGTCCAGTTTCGATAATCGGTGATAAGTTGAAGCATTTCCCTAGCAAGTCACTTTTTTGTTTTTCTAATAATTTTACATATTAGATTTCGATTTTCATTTGTTTTTTTTTTGGCTAATAATAGGCAATAGCTCTTTTGGAGCTCTTTTGATGACTTGAAATCGCATTTTAACACACCTGATTCGTCATTGCCACATAAACACCCAACAGCAATAAATACCAATGGATGAAGGCCCATTCGTGGATCTAGAAATGAGTTGTGTCTTTTAAATTAGAGATTAGGGGGGTGCACATCGGCGCGAAAATGCGTTTTCTATCTGGAACTTTTTTATAGATGCGGAAAATTGTGCTGATTCCGAATCTGAAGGAATTTTTCAAATCCCCTTGACAGAAATTTTTTAAAATTGAGTTTTACGCGGCATTATGTGAGACAGGGAAATTTTGTGGTGGGGGGACCCGGCAAAACCACGGTAATTTTTATTCTAGATATCTCTCACGATTTTGATACAAAAATAATCAAATTTGCTCAACTCTACAAAAAGTGATTTTTAGAAATGAGTTTAAAAAAATTAAATTTCTTTTTATTTTTCTACTTGCGGTTTTGTTCAAAAGAACAATGTAGCTATGGATCGTATTCACTCAAAACAGTTGGAATATGCAAAAACAAGATCAAGTGTGCGGACTCGACCAGACAACCCCATACTGTTTGCGCCGGATTGATCTAGCGCCGCGCCTTAGACCAGCGACGGTTTCCTCCACTTTGTTTCCTTTAGTGTTTTTTGCAAAATTTCTTTAAAGATGTTATAACTTTTTGTGGTTGAGCTTTGTGAATTTTATGTTTTATCAAATATGTTCGTGAGGCCTCTAGAATAAAAATTATCCCCTCGTTTTTGTCCGCCCAAGCCTTGCAGGGTACCACAAAATTTCCCATACAAAATTTGACCAAAAAACCATAAAATCACATTTAAAAATTTCTTTAAAGAGGATTATGAAAAATTCCTTAACGGAATCAGCGCAATTTTCACCAAAAGTTACAAAAAAAAAAGGATGGTTGCCGGTAAAAAAAATTTTTAGTTGCGCCACCCCCGAGATTAGAGACATTTTATACCGTAATCTTTAAATGCTAATTCCTTTAATGCTAATTTCTTTAACCTTTTTGAAATTTTACCTCTTCTCTCGTGTAGGTGAAATGCTGATACAAAATGTGGGCCAAATTTGGAATGCAGAGGAGAAAATTGTCGCCATTACACTGGAAATTAAAGATTTTCAAAAAGCAAAAGCTTTCATGAGGTTTACTCAGTTTTGATTAGTATTTTTGAATTAACCAATAGTTAGTTCAATTATTGAATTAATTACTTATTAATGATTTCTGAATGAAATCAATCAATCAATCAATCAAATCACCTCAATGAAATCGTGGCGAGTGATGGCTGTCGGGTCGACGTGATGCTCTCGAAAAGGACGAATGAAATTCTGAAAGAGATTTAGAACTGCTAAGATTTATTGTTCATTTTTTAAAGTATTTAGATTATTTGCTTATTTCCATCACAAACCCTTCCGATGAATGTCTCGGCGCTGCCGAAAGTGTCCGCGCCCCAATGCACGAGTCCAGAGGCGAAATCTGAACGAAATCTTGGGATTGTTTACCGTAACGGTGCTAGAACTTTTATACTATGATTGGGGCTTAAGCCTTTCATACTAAGATCCAGGCTTAAGCCCGTAACCCAGGCTTAAGCCCATAGCTCAGGCTTAAGCCCATAGCTCAGGCTTAAGCCCGTAGCCAGCAGGCTTAGGCCCATAGCTCAGGCTTAAGCCCATAGCTCAGGCTTAGGCCCATAGCTCAGGCTCAGGCTTAAGCCCATAGCTCAGGCTAACCAGGCTCCCAGGCCCAGGCAACCCCCCCCAAACCCGGGCTCAGGCTCAGGCTTAAGCCTGTTTTCCGAACCTACATAGATAGCTACGGTAGTTTTAACATTTTTGACATAGTGAGCACACCAAGGGCTACAAAAAATAATTTACAGACAAGAAGAGCTATAAAATTTAGTCTGTCTACCAGAACGAGTCTGTTTCAAATCACCAGCTCAACCCGAAACAAACCAGCGGTGAGTATCCCAAGAAAAGCGGCAATCGGAACGCTTTTCCAATTGTCAGAAGACCACGTGGAGATCAAACGAAAAATGACGAAAGTGAAGAGAATCGACGAGGCGCCTATGGAAAATCGCTCTTGGAGACGTTTCTCTGAAAATTCAAGGATTTTCGGAGTTGATTTATTATGGAATTGTTTATGGAAAGGCTTGAAGAATGTCCGTTCAGTGAAAAGTCAAACAGACAACGACAGACAATTAAATCTCTATTGAGATTGTAAGATTTATACAGTTTCTATGGAAATCTGCTTATGAATTGATCTTTCTCACCTCTGCTGTACATTCCAGCGAGTTCCCGGGCTCCGGCGTGCTGTGGGCCCCATCTGAATTTTGGTTTAAATGATATTTGTATGATAT
Organism: Mesorhabditis belari; assembly: GCA_958450365.1. Lineage (NCBI taxonomy): Eukaryota > Metazoa > Nematoda > Chromadorea > Rhabditida > Rhabditidae > Mesorhabditis > Mesorhabditis belari. The sequence goes on along the minus strand of CAUEEP010000724.1, from coordinate 2,329,748 downwards.
TAGTATGATATTAGTTTTCATATTTATATAGGCTTTTATAAGCCTTACAAGTAGACGATAACTTTTTAACAACTTTAACAACAACAACAGCAGCAACAAGAACAAGAACAAGAACAAGAACAAGAACAAGAACAGGAACAAGAACAAGAACAAGAACAAGAACAAGAACAAGAACAAGAACAAGAACAAGAACAAGAACAAGAACAAGAACAAGAACAAGAACAAGAACAAGAACAACATTGCAACTTTGGACTGGCCCGCTCGATCTCCTGACCTCCTCAATCTCAAATCTCGTTTCAAGTTCAAAGGTTATGCCATTTGTTCCATAGCAGACAATGTAAGCCTTTAGTCGTTAAAGCCTTCACAAACGCTAAAGCCAAAGCCAAAACCAAAGCCTTCACAAAAGCCAAACCCAAAGCTTACTAGGGATGCTTTTGGATTTACGCCTCGGTTTTGAGCCATTTGACCCGGAACTAAACCAGGTACAAAAGAGGATGTGTTGAACAATCACTTGCTGCTGTTTTTGCTTCTAAATCCAAGCGTTCCCTACGTGTTTCAACGCGACAACGCGTCAATTCATCGAGCCGGAGACACCCGAGACTGGCTGAACAACAACAACAACAACAACAACAACAACAACAACAACAACAACAACAACAACAACAACAACAACAACAACAACAACTAGAAAAACTGAAAACCACTAAAAGCTTCACCTTGGCACAGCGGCTCCCATTTGAACGTTGACGTTCCCGTTTGGATCATCCTCCGGCATCGAGTCCACCAAAACACTAGAATTTCATTTGCTAAACTAGCAACGAGATACTAAAATTTGATTTAATTTGATTCTATTTTATTCAATTTAGTTTAATTTGATTCTATTTGATTCAATTTGATTTTTACTCGAATAGCACTATTCAAAATTGATTTTGCTAACTACTCATCCGTCAGGTATAAACATAGATTGAAACTTTTCTCACTTGAAACCTTAGAACAACGCCGTCTTATCATAGATTTGGTTGAGTGCTTTAAAATTGTAAAAGGAAAACATCAAAACCCTCTTTTTAAAAATCTTTTTCGACTAAACTCGAGGCTTTTGGCGACTAGGCGTGGCTCTTTTATCTTGCATCCCGAATCTGCCTTCTCTAAATCCTCTAGAGCTTTTTTCGTAAATCGTGTGAATTTGGAATGCCCTTCCCGACAGGTTGCGTTTGATCTCCACCGTGTCTGATTTTAAAAGGGCTATTTCGTTGCATTTTAAGTGACTTTGTCATCTTTTATCTAGTACATTTTTCATGTCGTTTTCGCACTTTATTTCTTTCTGAATAAAGTATTTATATAATTCAATTTGATTTAATTTAATTTAATTTAATTTAATTTGATTTAATTTGATTTATTTATTGAAAATATTGATTACTGTATCCTTTTGCTAAAGATAAAGCCCACTTTTCCTCTTCCATCGAGCTGCAACCGGGCTCCGAATCTGAGATGTCTTCAAACTGCATGATGATTGAGCTGAAACTTAGTTTCTTATATTAAATCAATCTTACACTAAAAACAATCAATGTTTTAAATTTTCTGGAGGCATTTCTAAGAAGAATCTAAGAAGAATCCAAAATCTAAGAAGCCAAAATGGTAATCCAAAATTATGGCGACAACTTTTTAAGAGAAGTTTTTTCACATCTAGAGAGATAAGGAACTAAGTCTAGAGAGATAAGGAACTAAGTCTAGAGAGATAAGGAACTAAGTCTAGAGAGATAAGGAACTAAGTCTAGAGAGATAAGGAACCAAATTTAGAGAGAGAGATAAGGAACCAAATTTAGAGAAATATTTTCAAATTTGGATCACCCGGCGTGTGACGGCTTCTTAAAGAGTACGATCCTAAAGATACTTTTAAAAAAATTCCAAGTCAAACCCTCTTATTTTTTTCAAACTTTTTTCAAAACTTTCCATCAAAAGTCACAAGTATTATTTACTATTCGAAAGCAGAAAATCTCAGCTAGATTACTTATGTAATTGTTTTCCTTTTGTGAAGATACAGTTTTAAGTCTTAAAAGAGGATTGGAATGCACTCGCGACCTGGCGATCTACTGTTTTTCTTTATTTTCTTGTTTTTCTTTATTTTCTTGTCTTTGAGAAGGTTATTTTTCATCAAAACAAAAACTTTTTCAAAGGTTATTTAATTTTAATGTAAGCATAATTGTGCACAAAGCATTTCTTGCCAAATAAAAGTCTACAGTAGTCTATTTTTAAGGCAAAAGTCAAAAGAAAAGTCTAGGAAAAGTGATTTTGCAGAAAAATAAGTGATCTTTGAATCAAATGAAAGAAAAATAATGAAACTTTCTATAAGAAAAATAATTTCTAATGAAATACTTCAATTTAAGCATTTTTTTGGTTTACGGAAGTACGAAAAGGAATGAAAAGAAGCGAAAAGAAAAGAAACGAAAAGAAAAAAAACGAAAAGGAATATATATGTTGTGTCAAGTTTCTCGATTTCCCGCCGTCCGATTTAGATTGACCCTGATCCGGTTTAGTTTCACGGACCATTTAAATCTTATATGGATTGAACAATAATATAATATACTTAATGTTATTATATAGTTGTTTAGTGTTTTTTTTAGTTTTCTAAGGATTTTTCCCTTTATTTTACAGTCTTTTGTTCCTGTCGTCCGATACAAATCGAACAATAATAACGTGCTTAACATATGTTCTTTGAAAATTTCTTTGAAAAGCGCAGAAAATTGCAAAAAAACGCTTAAGCACCCCCCCCCCAAAACGGCGGTCCCGCGACAATCCGCCCAAATCGGACGGAAATCTAAATCGGACACAACATATATATGTCGTAGCCGATTATGAATGAAATTTTTTGGTAAATCTTTCTAGGCAATTCTAGCAGATCAACCCTTTAATGTATGAGGACAATATTATATCATCTTGTAGCGAATTCAATTCTGCGTCGATTGGTACCAAATTTGTGAGTTTAGGTTAAAAATTACCGGCGCTACAACGTTTCATTTAAAATCGGCGGGATCCCCGTAGCCGATTATGAATGAGTGGGTCTAGTCTAGGTCCAGGTCTAGGTCTAGGTCTAGGTCTAGGTCTAGGTCTAGGTCCAGGTCTAGGTCTAGGTCTAGGTCTAGGTCTAGGTCTAGGTCCAGGCCTAGGTCTAGGTCTAGGTCTAGGTCTAGGTCTAGGTCCAGGTCTAGGTCTAGGTCTAGGTCTAGGTCTAGGTCTAGGGCTAGGAGCGTCCAACCATCAAGTATTTGGTATCATTCAACGCAGAATCATTAATAATTATGTTAAATTTTTAAAATTAGAAAGATTTGATAAAAAGAAAAAAAAATTAGAGCAAAAAAACTGTTTGTTCAAGAAAAAACTTTGAAGCCCGATAATTTTTTTTCTTTTTATCCAATCTTTCTAATTTAAAAAATTTAACATAATTATTAATGATTCTGCGTTGAATGATACCAAATACTTGATGGTTGGACGCTCCTAGACCCGCTCATTCATAATCGGCTGAAATTCATAATCGGCTACGACATATAGATACTTTATTCAGGACCTGAGATAAAGTGCGCTAGATTTAAGATTAAAACACATGAATTCATACACATAAAACGAAAAGGGCCGATAAAAAGAAACACGATATAATATATGTCAAATGTGGGTAGCACAGATAACGTCAAGGATCCACTAGAGCTTCAAGATCAAGATCATCTACAGATAATTTAAAGGTTTCGAGACTAGTGGACTCTCTCAAAACTCTGGGGAGTCGATTCCAAATTCTGGCAGTTATTGGCAGAATGAAAAGACTTATTTGTCAACTTAATATGTAAATTTTTAAGGAAATTGAGAGATAAAGCATCAAGAAAAAGACCCATAAATCAAAAAAAAAACATTGAAATAAAGAGATTTTAAATTATAGAAACATTAAGAGAATAAAATTGTGACTAAAAGTTTCCGTAGAGCTGAAATTTTGAGTCAAGAACAAGTAAAAGAGCTAACAGTTAATGAGCTAAAAGATAAATGGCAATAAGCCTATCTACCAAACCTATCTACAAAGCCTATCTACAATTGGGCTATCTACAATTGGGCTATCTACAATTAGGCTATCTACAATTAGGCTATCTACAATTAGGCTATCTACAATTAGGCTATCTACAATTAGGCTATCTACAATTAGGCTATCTACAAAGCCTATGTACGAAGCCTATCTACATTGCATTGGAATAGCGTTGGAATAGCGTTGGAATAGCGTTGGAATAGCGTTGGAATAGCGTTGGAATAGCGTTGGAATAGCATTAGAATAGCATTGGAATACATGGAATGAATGTAAAGAGATTTCTCTCAAAATCTCCTCATTGCCGAGAGCATCTTTGAAGCTTTTATTGAGCTTTTATTGAGCCATCGTTTCTTGGCTGCTCACTTTAATCGATTTAGTCGAAGTGTCACTAGATTCTCATTGAATTTTCTAATTGTTCTTTTAGCTTTCTTTAAGATAAGAAAGTAAGATCTTTCTTTTTATAAACAACAAAAGTTTGATCGATGTAAATTCTATTCTGTAAATTTGGGAATAGCATTGGAATAGCATTGAATAGCGTTGGAATCGCTTGGAATAGCATTGGAATCGCTTGGAATCGCTTGGAATAGCATTAGAGTCGCTTGGAATCGCTTGAAATCGCTTGAAATCGCTTGGAATCGCTTGGAATCGCTTGGAATCGATTGGAATCGCTTGGCATAGCATTTGAATCGCTTGGAATCGCTTGGAATAGCATTAGAGTCGCTTGGAATCGCTTGAAATCGCTTGGAATCGCTTGGAATCGCTTGGAATCGATTGGAATCGCTTGGAATAGCATTTGAATCGCTTGGAATCGCTTGGAATAGCATTTGAATAGCATTGGAATGAATGTAAAGTAAAAGTACTCACTTTTTCTAAACAAATAAAGAACAAATGAAGTTTGAATACAAAAATGATCGTCGAGTCGTCAAAAAACGATGATGAGAAGGGATTTGAATGCGAAATGAAATGAGAAACAAAAAGAGAGATCATTGAACGATTGAATGGGGGAATTTGGATCTTTTTTGATTTAAATATTAAAAAATTACTATTATAACTAATAAATCTAAGATCTAATCATCAGAATCTCATTGTGAGTCTTTAATTTCCAAAAAAACTCTATACATTAGTTGAAATCCGTGTTAGAAAGTCGTAAAATCGGTTTTGAATCGAAAAACTTTCAAAGCCAATTTTTGACTGCTTCTTCCGAATCGAAGTGTTCTCCCGCAAGCTAATTACTCATGGTCCGGAATAAATAGTAATCAAAAGGAGCTGGATTGTATGGGGAATGCGCCAAAAGTTCCCAAGCAAGGCTATTTATTTTAGAGCGAGCCAGTTTTGCAACAGGAGGGCGCGCGTTCTCGTGGATGGATCTTTGACTTGGAGGCCCTATTCTTCTTCAGCGATTCATTCACCTTTCCCAACTGTTCACTGTATTTGATTGCATTAACGGTCGCCTTGCTATCCAGCAACTCCCAGTACACCACTCCCTCCATAACCCAGAAAACGCAGAGCATAAACTTCTTCTGGTGCAAATGGGGCTTAGGGTCACTTTCGGGTTTCTCGCCTGGCCCCACCCATTGCCACTTCCTCTTCTTCTTCCTCGACTTCTGCCCATTTTACAGGCAATTTGCGGATTCCTCTTTCGTAGTAGGATTTTGTTTTGTGTGTGAGACAAGTGTGAGACTCAGGACTGGAGATGTCCCAGTTTAAGCACTTTCTTCAAAAGAAACCCATTTTGGTGTCAATAGAGAAGTTGTAGAGAATCAAAAATGAGGCTTATAGCCAAATTTCCAAAAAGATACACTCAGTAGTTTCGCTTAAAATGTTTTGTGAAATGCAAGTTTTGTGAAAATTCGTAAATTTGGCATTTCTTGAAAAGCAGTTTTTGAATCGTTCTGAAAATTTGGATATAAGCTTGATTTTTGATTCTCTACAACTTTTCCATTGACACCAAAATGGGTTTCTTTTGAAGAAAGTGCTCAAACTGTCACATATGACAATAGCCCGCAGTTTTCAATTCACCAACCCAATATTTTCGATTTCGATCGATTAAAAACGTTTAACGATTATGAACATTTGAAAATAAACCAAATATAAGTATCAAATAAAGATTTATAGCAAAAGAGATCCTCATTGAATTGAAGAAATTGAAAGATTCTTGAGAAATTCTTGAAAAATGAGAAAAATGAGATCAAGAGAGGATTTCGCAAAGACAAAGACCCCCATTTTCGCTCGTATTACGTAAAAAGTTTTCTATTCGGAAAGATTTCTCACAAAAGATGTTTCTTTTCATCTTTTCCTCAATCGGATTAGCTATAATGGAGAGTTTTCGAGTTAAAAATTGCAGATTCAAAAATTCTTTTAGATTTCTAAAAGAAAAATCTTCATCGAGAACTTGTTCAGTGATAAAGTTAGTGGAAAATAGAGGGTTTGACTTTGAATTTTTTTTAAAGTATCTTTAGGCTCGTACTCTTTAAGAAGCCGTCACACGCCGGGTGATCCAAATTTGTGATCGCCGGGTGATCAAATTTGATTCCTTATCTCTCTAAATTTCGTATAGCTTGTCGACTTGTCCCCTACCATTGAAAGCAAGTGATGCAAATTTTTCCGAGCCAGACAAGACCGTAACTAGATACACGGCGCCGTTTTTGACCAGCTTCCGTAGCTAGAGTGTTTCTCACGAGTTATGCGTTTTTTAAAACGAAAGCTTTATCTCTCTAAATTTGGTTTCTTATCTCTCTAAATTCTACTGTCTCGATGGTCTAGTGGATAGTCTGTCAGACTGCGGAACTATTCTGATTTACTCTCGTCGGGTTCGAGTCCGGCTCTCGTCAAAGTCCGGCTCTCTTGTGCTTCTTAAATTCTTTTTCTTAATTCTTATTGTTCTTGATTCTTATTTTTCTTAATTCTTAAATATTAAACTCTTTCGTTATTTGCATTAGACTCAATTCTGTAACTTTCTGTAACTTTCTGTAACTTCAATAGATCATTTACAAAGCTTGAACCTTCGAAGCTTTGTTTCTTTCTGTTGCTTTCAGAAATGAGGCAATCGAAGCTTGAAAGCTTGAACCTTTCAAAGGATTAGAATCAGTAGATAAGTAGAAAATGTAACATTTCTTGTCACATTTCTGAAAGCAACAGAAACATATGCAACAGCAACATATACAACAGCAACAGAAGAACGAAAAAGCTACATAAAATTCAACTCTACTTATTCATAGCAAATTGGGAAATAGTTATCTAAAAAAACAAGAAGGTTTGGTGAGAGTGGGACTCGAACTTGGAGCAAAAAAAGAGCAATAGGTTCCGTAGTCTAGAAGACCATCCACTAAATCACCAAAGCAGTTGTCAAGCGAGCGTCTGATGGCTCATAAGGAGTCCAAATTATAGAGATCTTACGAGATTTAAAAGGTTAAAACTCCAAAATTGGCTATAAATAAGCCGCAAATAATTTCCCAAAATGGTTTTTGAAAGAATAAACGAAAAAGGGCAACGAGTGTCAAAAAGTATTAAATTTCCCGTTGTGGAAAAGTGCTGAATTTCACTCAAAAGGTGCTTTAAAAGAAAATGAGAAGGAAGAAGAAGGAAGAAGAAGAAGAAGGAAGAAGAGGGAGAAGAAGAAGAGGAAGAAGAAGAAGAAGAAGAAGAAGGAGAAGAAGAAGAAGAAGAAGAAGAAGAAAGAAGAAGAAGAAGAAGAAGAAGTGAAAAATATCCAGGACAACCATCGCTTCAGTCAAAATTTAGCCACAAGACCCAGCAAATGACAATGGGAAAAGTGTCCACCCACAATCAACCTCGTTGAATATTTTAGGCTTTTAAAGGATCTTTTAAAAGAAACAAAGCACGCAACTTTACGCTTTTCCGCAGTTTTTTTGCCTTTTAGCCCAAATTTGACGTGTCAGCGAGGTCTGATTTGTCGAAATTCGGAATCTACGCATACGATTCCCTTACATGAACATTTTTGAAGCTCTACGGCCTTTCCTTAGGCCTTTTCCAGCGAAAAAAGGTCGCATTTGTCCCAGTGAGTGCTGTAGAACGAATACGTTTAAATTCTAATCACAAAGTACAATCAAAAGATCAGTTCCAGGCTTAGGCTCAGGCTTAGGCTAGGCTTGGGCTAGGCTTGGGCTAGGCTAGGCTAGGCTTAGGCTCAGGCTTAGGCTCAGGTTTAGGCTAGGCTTAGGCTTGGACTTAGTGCGAAGGCTAGCGGCTAGCGCCACGCACAAAGCTTATTTGGGTTTGAGCTGAACCCCCATTTTCGGAATCTCATCCAGTTCCCGGAGCTAATGTGCAAGCAATTGCCCTTTTTGCTTTGGAACCCAAGGGGAGTATCCTTGCAATTAGGCTCAGGCTCAGGCTTAGGCTTAGACTTTAGCTCAGGCTTTTGCTTAGGCTTGGCCTTAGCCTTAGCTGCGACAAGTCCAAGTGAAACCCTGTAAAGATTGATGAATGGATTAGAATAATAAAAATGAGGTTAAGAAAAAGTACATGTGTAGAAAAAGTGCACGAATTTCAAATTTCAATTCAAATTTGTGGTAATCCAGCTAAATGTCAGAAAAATGTGTGAGCAAGGAATGTGACTGATCGCTAAACGATAAAAATGTTTCGTCTTTGAAAAGAAGATTAAATCTTCAAAGCAAAAAACGATCTGAAAAGAGGAAATACGGAATTTCTCCCGGAAAATCATCTCAAAATAATCTTGATGAAATTGCGTCAAAGAACAAGCCGAAGAAGATTGTGTAATTCGGTAAATAGACACCTGATTGGAGGGGAAAGGAGAGAGAGAGGAGAAGCGCTGCTTTTTGAGCTTTTTGATATTTTTTTGGTCAATGGATTTGTCGAGAAAGCACTCAATGAGCCGAGGTCTGTAGATCAGACACGGTGACGCTATAAATTCAACATGAATAATCTGACATACACAAGTCAACACACAATCCCTACTGCCCTAGCAGTAGCCCTAATAAGCCTACTGGCTATGCCTACTGCCTTAACAAGCCTACTCCCTTAATAAGCCTAGCTCTATTACAGAAAACCCATTTATTTTTCAAAAAAGAGCAAAATTTTCCAGCCGTGGGATCCAACCAGTGACCTCCCGACTGAGTTACAAGACTCCTAACCACTCGGCCATGGCGGCATTGCGTTCTGGAGAAAAAAAAGGGATTTTGTGTGTTTCTAAATCAAAATGAAACGAAATGAAAAATAGAAAAAAAAGAAACCCTCTCTTTAAGAGCCCGTCAAACCGGTCCGAAGCAAAAGCCTCTCTGGCCCAGTGGATAGTCTTCCAGGCTATCGAACCTATCAGCCTATGGTCCCCCGGGTTCGAATCCCACCCTCGACAAAATTTTTTGTTGTTGACTCTACTTGGTGACTAGTAAAATAACAACTTCCTTTTGTATTGGCAATGAATAAATGCGTTGAATTTTACTCATTTTCAAGCGATTTTGATTGAATATCTTGAATTTGTTGCTAGATTTTGTGCTGTCAATGTCTTAAACTTACAATTAGCATAATATCTGAACCTTTTAGTTTTAAACGGAAAGCAGAAAGCAGCCATAGAGTTGACAAGGAGCAGATAAGACCAGAATCATCCTTAAACCATCAGCTTGCATATCAACAAGAGGAAATTGTCTGGAAGTCAAAAAAGTCTGCTGCATTCCAACTTAGCTGCAGGAGCTGTAAGCCAAGTCAGGCCAAGCAAGACGAGATCAGAACCCGGATAAAAGCTAGGTTCAATTCTGGCTTCTGACCAGCCTAGAAGGGGATTTTTGTTGGACAAGCCTGTTTGCCAGACTGCTTACCAGACTGCTTGCCAGACTCTAGTCTGGCAAGCAGTCTGGTAAGCAGTCTAAGTCAAACTTGCTCTGTCTGGCCTGGATTCTGAATTTGGTTTTCAATTTTTGAATTTCAATTATGCGGCCGATTCAATCACAAGCACTTTCCCCTTTATAGCAAGTGAGAGCAAGTGAGGCAGGGTAAAAGATGAGAAAGAAATCTAACATTTAAATCTAACATTCAAAGCAACGTTTATGCGTTAAGCCCTGAAAAGGCACATTTGAAATATTCAGAGATTTAGAAACTATTAGCTTACATGAAATAAACCGCTGATCCGTAGGACTCACCTCTGATCCGGATAAAATAAATCTCTAATAAATCTCTAATAAATAAAAAAAAGCACGAGTCCAAATAATGAAATTCGAGCCGTTTATTCGATCTCCGATCAAAAACACAAAGAAATGAGGAGAAGAAAAGGAGAAGAAAGGAGAAGAAAGGAGAAGAAAAGGAGAAGAAAGAAGAAGAAAGGAGAAGAAAAGGAGAAGAAAGAAGAAGAAAGGAGAAGAAAAGGAGAAGAAAGAAGAAGAAAAGTGGTGTAAACAGTTTACACATTCTCAAGAGGACTTAAAACAAAAAAAGAATTGAAAAGAAAAAGAAAAGTAAAAGAAAAGAGGGGTTCTTTCATAAAAACGAAAAGATTTCTTTGGGAGAGCGATCCCCAAAATGATTTTAAAATGATTTCATGAGAAATGACTCGGAAATGAGTGAAATTAAACGAAATGTAGTTACTTTTAGAGTTCTATAAGTCTAAATATTCTATGGAAAGTTAAAACAACTTTCCATAGAATATTGAGACTTATAGAACATCTGGACATTAAAATAGAAGATTAAAACAATCATTAAAAAGTTTTTCCGATAAAAATATAAAAAACAGTAAAGCTTTTGCACGGAGCGGGGCCCGAACCCCCGTCAATCGTTTTGTAGACCAGGGCACTAACCGCTCGATCACCCAGCCATTTGGGGAGGCATCGTGTGAAGTCTTAAATACCGGTTATACCTTAAATACCGACTTTTGATCCGCCCGACCATTTGCCATCGGTAATTCAACTTTGAGCTCAAATTTCTTGGCTTTGGATTGGCCAATTTAAATAGTTTTTGGACCAATCGGCAGAGAAAGACTTGGCGCATCCAATGATACTAAGAATTTAGAAATTGCACAGCTGAACACAAAGATATTTGAGTTGAAAGTTGGATTGCCAATGGCAAAGAGTCGAGCGCGTCTCAAACGTCCGATAACCTCTCTTTTACTACTGTGCTCATATTTTAGACCGGTTTCTTGACTGAATATCTATTCTCAAAAAAACTCTCGAGCTGAAAGAAAAAAAGCAAAAGAAATATCAGGGAGCGATCATCAACTTCATGATTCTCAAGGCGATAAGGTTCTGGTTCTGGTTCTGGTTCTGGAAACTTGATCACTGCCCTACAAAATACCAATCGATAGAGAAAGACTTGACGCATCTAATGATATCAAAAATATCCAAATTGAACAACCCAAAGCCAAGATATTTGAACTCAAAGTTGGGTGTACAAAAAGAAGATATTCAGCTGTAAATTTGTACCCGCGGGTTTTCAGGGTCGGGCAATCCCATAATCCTAAATACTAGGTTCAAAAACGAGTACTTCAGATATCTCGTGTTACAGGCGTCGCCGATAAAAACTAAAAACCAATTTCGAAATCAGCGTAGCCGATTCTATAAGATGAGTTTAGTCTCTTTAAGCCAAGGTGAGTCCTTGACATTTCCTAGAAAGTTTTCAATTATTCTTTACCTATGAGAAACTAAAATATAAGTACATTTTCAGGATTAGAATTAGAACTCAAAGAGGATTAGAACTAAAAGATTGATAAATGAAAATTGATCAACAATTCTCTGTTTTTCAGTGAGTGCCAAAGTGCAACTTGAGGCTCAAGAAAGAGCTAATGTGAGCCAGATTTTCCTTGAGATCTTTGAGAGGTAAATTGAAAAAGATTGAAAAAAGATTGAAACAAGATGAGAACAAAAGATCAGTCTACATATAAACAACTGGAATGTAAACAAGCAAGACTAGAGCCAGCCTGGTCTTGCGTTAAACAAATCTGACCACAGTTCAGTGACAACTTAACCTAGTAAGCCTTGTTGTCTAGCAACTGGACCAAAGGAAGGCTAGGACCAGGCTACCAGCTCAGGACTGATAATGGCCTAACTTATAGTTAGGTTTAGGCCGGTCTAGATTTAGCCAAGAATCAGCCCAGAATTAGCCTAGAGTCTGTCCAAGGCTAGCACAGCATAAGGCCAAACCTAAGCCTAAGCCTAAGCCTAAGACCAAGCCTAGGCCTAAGCCTAAGACCAAGCCTAAGCCTAAGACCAAGCCTAAGGTCAGGCCTAAGACCAAGCCTAGGGTCAAGCCTAAAACCAAGCCAAAGACCAAGCCTAAGGTCAAGCCTAAGCCTAAGCCTAAGGTCAAGCCTGATTTGTCTGCAAACAGAGTGAGTATTGCAGTCTTAACCTGGCCTTTGCATAGAGTTGACAAGGATCAGACAAGACCCGAATCATCCTTAAACCATCAGCTTGCATATTAACAAGAGGGAATTGTCTAGAAGTCAAAAAAGCCAGACTATAATTAGTCCAAAGCCAGCCCGAGAAGATGCTAGATTCTGCGAGGATCAGTAAGCAAATACAAGCCCAATCTAATAAACTAATATGTAAACTTTACTGAAATTCTTAGCAATCACAAAATCGTATGTAAATTCTATCAAAAATTTGCCGTTTTTCTACCAGATTCTAAATTTGGAAGTATGAAAATGAACGGAAATGCGTTTCTCGTGCTTGAGTGCCCAATGACCCACCCTTTCACAGCCACAAGCACACCACAGAACACAAATATTCCTGGAATTTAGAGAATGCCTTCACTGCATTAGAAAGGATACGTTTACGTGTTTAAGCACAAAGTACACCCTGTAATTGAATTTTGTTTTTGTTTGATATAGAAAAATGGCACTTCTTCGTGCACAACTTAACCAAATCCGTTCATGAGTATTCAGCAAATAGAACAAGGCTTTAATGTGCTAATAATAGCTGTAATAGCTTTAACAATTGCTATTATAGCTATAATAGCTAGTATAGCAGCTATTATAGCTATTATAGCAGCTATTATAGCTATTATAGCAGCTATAATAGCTATTATAGCAGCTATTATAGCTATTATAGCAGCTATTATAGCTATTATAGCAGCTATTATAGCTATTATAGCTATAATAACTGTAATAACTGTAGCTATTACACTTTTTCTTATGAAATAACCTATCTACTATAGATAAAAGAGCTATTTCTGTGTGTCTGTCCTCCAGTTGTCCTCCAGTCAGCCGTTTCAAATAACCAATCATCTCTTTAGCTTAGAACTCTATGTAGTTATGCTATTTGTTTTTAAATTTTTAAAAAACCAAAAGTAGCGACGCGGGCGGGAGTCGAACTCGGATCGTTTGGGCTAGAGACTATCGAGTGGCCGAGTGGTTATCGTTTTGACCAGTCTACGACTGGATTTGACCAGTCTACGTTCAGTCCAGCTCTAGAGTAAGGGCTACTTTGACGACAATGAAATGCCTGACGGTCTAGCTCATTGGTAGAGCGTTCACCTGGTAAGCGAACGCTTTACCAATGAGTCGCGCGCACGAATCACGAATCCCCGCACGAATCCCAACTAATAAATGGGCCGTCAAATCCAAATCAAGGCCAGAGTTAACTCCCTCTGGAGTGAGGGAGATCAAGTGCGTTATGGTGTAATGGTTAGCACAGTTGGCTGATAAGCGAAAGGTCGTGTGTTCGAATCCCGGCAGCGCGCGAGTTTTTGATCTGCCCTAGTTTCAACTCCAGGTCAAGGCAAGGCCAGGACAAATCCAAGGCAAGGCCAGGTCAAGGCCAGGTCAAGGTCAGATCAAGGTCAGATCAAGGTCAGATCAAGGCCAGGACAAATCCAAGGCAAGGCCAGGTCAAGGCCAGGTCAAGGTCAGATCAAGGTCAGATCAAGGTCAGATCAAGGCCAGATCAAGGCCAGATCAAGGCCAGGCCAAGGCCAGATCAAGGCAAAGCCAGTTCAAGGCAATGCCAGGTCAAGGTAAGGTCAGGTAAGGGCAAGGCCAGGTAAAGGCAAGGCCAGGTAAAGGCAAGGTCAGGTCAAGGCCAGGTTTAGCTCTAGGTTCGGGTTCAGTTCAAGCCAGGCATAAGTCCAGTTCAAGTCAGTCCAGGTTCGGGTCCAGTTCAAGTCAGTCCAGCCCAGTTCAAGTCAGTCTAGGTTCGGGTCCAGTTCAGGTCTGGTCTAGCCCAGACCAAGGTCTAGATCAAGGTTCAGTCTGGAAAGTAAGTTTCTTCAGAAAACGATCAGCACAAGTTATATCATTAATCTTAGAATATAAAACGGCAATATAATCTCGAGAATCTTAGAATATAATCTCTTTTCATAAAACATCAATAAGATATTAATAGCTAGGTCAAAGTTCGACAGGAAACCAGGTCCAAAGAGCTTCTAGAGTTCGGAGAAAAATCGAAGTCCATGATCGGAGTCTTCGAGAAAAGTTTGGGGAAAAGGGAAAAAGGGAAAAAGAGAAATGAAAAGCAGTACAACAACTGACACTCTTTCCTTTTGCTATGCCTTTTCTTTTTCCTCGATTTCACTCAAAGGACCCATCTCAAGTGGGTAAAGGAATGGATCCATGAGAAAAAAGCTTTTCCAATGCCAGCTAAACAGGCAAGAGAAGTCCCACGGTGGATCCACGTGAATGGGGAAAGGGATGAGACACTCCTTTCCTTGTTCCATTTGTGTTGAAGGGGAAAACATAAAGGTGTGGGCTTCTCTAGAGAAAACTGGAGCTTCTCTAGAGAAAGCTTTTGAAGGAAAAAGGTAATGAGGAAGTGCGGAATTGGATCAGTGCAGAAAAACAGATAAAACTTTTGCAAAAGCTAGAATAGCTAGAATAGAAAAAGCTAAAATAGCTCCAATTTTCTCCTCAGAGAAAATAATTGCTTTAATTTAAAGATTAATAGCAAATAGAAGTAGCAGAGCTTAAAGATCTTAAAGATCTGGTGAATGATCTGACTTCTAAAGGCTAGATTTGAAGCTAGCTAGCTGAGCAAGCAAAATAGCTAGCTAGCTGAGCTTCAAGCAAAGTAGCTAGCTGAGCTTCAAGCAAAGTAGCTAGCTAGCTGAGCTTCAAGCAAAATAGCTAGCTAGCTGAGCTAGCTATGCAACATTGAGCTTAGTTTGAGGTTCTCACGCGTTTCCATCTTCATTTCTTCATTTCAGCTATCCCAGATGGCTCCATCGATCTTGAATCGACTTCAAAAAGAGGGAAATGACCCGATCGCTTAGAGAGCATCTCTACGAGAGCATCTCATTGTAAAAAAAAATATCCCTATTGTAAAATGATTAATTTGATTAATTTGAGAATTGATAAGCCTCTCTGGAAACTCGAAAAATCAGAAAACAAAGCAGAAAAGGAGATGAAAGTTTAGCCGGCATTGGAAAAGATTTTCTCATGGAAAATCTGTCAACAAACAGTCATACAATCAAAGAACAATAACGCCTTTATACAAAAATAAACTTAAAAAAAGATAAACCTTATAGAAATTCTTATAGAAATTTTGGCTCTTTCGTCATTCCCGGGTATTTTGAAAGAATTCAGGATTTTGAACGGATCACCCTTTGAAGGATCACCCTTTGAAGGCTTATAACTTTGTCTAGAGATAGTATTTTTGTTAACTTTTTATATCGTTGTCCAGAGGACATTTCAGGCTTCCAAATGATACCAAATAGCATTTTTGAATCCGGTAAGCAAACAAGATCTACAAGCAAAAGTTGTGTGTAATGCCCAATCCTGAAGTATCAGGGAGGACACTGGGTTGATTTTCAGAGTTGGATGTCAGATTTTCAGAGTTTCAAAGGTAATTCAAAGCCGACTAGGCAAGTGTCTATTCAGTGACAAGTCTGGACAATGCTAGGACAAGATTGGGACAAAAATATGGCAAGGTTAGGAAAGGACAGACAAGGACAGAGCAGGACAGAAGCCAGGATTTGACCTTCTTTCTTTGACCTGCCTGGCCTGACCTGATTCTGGGACAATTCTGGATTCTATTCTAGATACTAGCAAAGCTCTGGAACAGTTCTGAATACTATTTTGAATACTAGCATAGGTCTGGAACAATTCTGGATACTATTCTGGATACTAACATACCTCTGAAACAATTCTGGATACTATTTTGGATACTAGCATAGCGCTGGATACTATTCTGAATACTAGCATAGCTCTGAAACAATTCTGAATACTATTCTAGATACTAGCATAGCTCTGGAACAACTCTGGATACTATTCTGGATACTAATATAGCTCTGGAACAATTCTGGGTACGATTCTAGATACTAGCATAGCTCTGGAACAACTCTGGATACTATTCTGGATACTAATACAGCTCTGGAATAGTTTTGAATACTATTTTGAATACTAGCATAGCTCTGGAACAATTCTGGATACTAACAAATTTTGTTTCCGGTTTGGACATGATACTAGAGGATGGCCGCAAATTATCGCTCGCAGTTTTTAGGCTTTTTCTTGGCTGTAGGTTCGCGAACTCGTTTAACTCCTTTTTAATATGAAAATTGCGATAGTATTCTACTTTATTTGACTCTTTGACAATAATTTGCGGTCATCCTTGATGTAGATCAGATCGATATAGTATTGTTCTAGTTGAAATAGAGTAAAACAGAGTAAAAGAGTAAAACGACGAACGGCAATCGACGTAAAACACCAAAATAATCGACAAAGTAAACAGAATTTCTTCTATAAATCGATGAGAAGTAAAGGTACCACGCAAAAGACTTATGCCGAGTTTTTTGATTTGCCGATTTTTGCAAAAATTTGATTTCCCAGAAAAGATCAGCGATTTTTCTGAGCGCTTTCTCAGACGCAGATTACAAGGAGTAAACATAAAAAAGAAATAAAAAGGAAGGAAAATGGGAAAAGAAGTGGGGTGAAGAGCTATGAAAAAAAGGAAAAGAAATGATATGGAGCCATCGTTTCGAAAAAAAAGAAGAGAGTGACTGAAGAATTGAGGGTGGAATTGAATGGAGTGGAAGGGGTGGGGCGGAAGTTGAACGAGGGGCAGGCTGGGGTGGGTTCAGTTTAGGTTAAGTTTTGGTTGAGTTTAGGTTAAGTTCAACTAAAACTTAATTCTGATCCAGAATCAAAAAAAAAATGCTTTGTTTTAGCTTGGAAAGCTTGGCCAATAGCTTGGAAAGCTTGAGCAAGCAAGCGATAAGTTGAATTAGGGATGGAGAAGATGTGCAAAGAGCTAGAGTTATGAAAGTGATCCAGTATCCAGGACTGTTCCAGAGCTATATTAGTATCCAGAATAGTATCCAGAATAGTTCCAGAGCTATGCTAGTATCTCGAATAGTATTCAAAATTGTTCCAGGACTATGCTAGTATCCAAAATAGTATCCAGAATTATTTCAGACGTATGTTAGTATCCAGAATAGTATCCAGAATTGTTCCAGGACTATGCTAGTATCCAAAATAGTATACAAAACTGTTCCAGAGCTATGCTAGTACCCAGAATGGTTCCAGAGCTATGCTAGTATCTAGAATAGTATCCAGAATTGTTCCAGAGCTGTATTAGTATCTAGAATAGTATTCAGAATTCAGAAAATTCTAAAATAAAAGATTTTTCAAAAATTCAAAAATTCAAAAAGGCCATTTTGTAGATTAAGGATAGGGCTTTTGAATCAAGCAAACCGTTTTTGGATAAGCTTGGATAAGCTTGGATAAGCTTGGATAAGTCGTTTGATTGGATAAGCCGCTTTTTCAATAAAACACATTACCCAAAAACGATCGTTTATAACTTGCCAACCTAATCGTTTCCAGGTATTTTGAAAGAATCCGGGTATTTTGAACGGATCGTCACCCTTTGAAGGCTTATAACTTTGTCTAGAGATAGTATTTTTGTTAACTTTTTATATCATTGTACAGATGACATTTCAGGCTTCTAAATGATGCCAAATAGAGCTTTTCAGATCCAGTTCCAGATTTTCCATTCCCATGTCAACAAGGCGACCCGAGTTGGATAGGCGTCATTTGCTTAGAGTTGGCTCTGATTTTTTTGGACTGGCTTATCCAATTAAGCTCTATTTGGTATCATTTGGAAGCCTGAAATGTCCTCTGGACAACGATATAAAAAGTCAACAAAAATATTATCTCTAGACAAAGTTATACGCCTTCAAAGGGTGACGATCCGTTCAATATCCTGAATTCTTTCAAAATACCCGGGAATGACGAAAGAGCCAAAATTTCTATAAGAATATAACGGTTTATCTTTTTTTAAGTTTATTTTATTATCTCTAGACAAAGTTATCGCTAAAAGCTAAGAGCTAAAAGCTAAGAGCTAAGAGCTAAAAGCTAAGAGCTAAAAGCTAACAGCGAAAAGCTGAGCTAAGAGCTAACAGCAAAAAGCTAAGAGCTAAAAGCGAAAAGCTAAGAGCTAACAGCTAGCAGCTAAAAGCTAAAAGCTAAGAGCTAAGAGCTAAAAGCTAAGAGCTAACAGCTTTTACACAAATCAACAGCACAAATCAATTGTTTGTTACAAATCAAGCTGTCAAGCTAATTCCAAACAATAAGCATCGAATCACATCAAAAAGAACAAGTTTATTGTTAAACGTTAAACAATTTGAACCTAATTTCAAATTCATTCCAATAAACATTTAAAACAGCATCGACAAATCTTTTTCTCAATTCTGACAATTCTGAGAGCTCTACAAAAACGAAAAAATTTACGAGTCAACATTTTATGGCAGAGAAGAAATGATAAATAACTGCTCTCCGATGAGTGACAGCTTTTCTTCAATTTTCAAATTTCAAGAAATGAACTATGGAATCGTGATTTCTTTTTTCAATCGTTGCAATGTAATTTCAATCAAAATTTCATTTCCACTCATCAAATATAATCTCAATTACAACAGTCGCCAGTTCTTTCTTGATCCTTCGTCGACACGAGAGGGCCGATGAGAAAATAGGCGAAAACGTGGCCCATAATTACTGAAACTTCTCAAGTATACTGTTCAAAATGAATTGAATGATAAAAACAAATCCAAAACCCAACACACAATCCGTAATACCCCCAAAAGTGTTGCAGAGATTGTCTATGCTAAAAGAAAAAAATTTTCTAGCGTTTGGGGTCGAACCGAAAGGATACAAGACTCCTAACCAGGATAACAAGACTCCCAACTAGGATAACAAGACTCCCAACTAGGATACAGGACTCCCAACTAGGATAACAAGACTCCCAACTAGGATACAAGACTCCCAACTAGGTTACAAGACCCTCAACTAGGATACAGGACTCCCAACTAGGATACAAGACTCCCAACTAGGATACAGGACTCCCAACTAGGATACAGGACTCCCAACTAGGATACAAGACTTCTAACTAGGATACAAGACTCCCAACTAGGTTACAAGACCCTCAACTAGGATACAGGACTCCCAACTAGGATACAAGACTTCTAACTAGGATACAAGACTCCCAACTAGGTTACAAGACCCTCAACTAGGATACAGGACTCCCAACTAGGATACAAGACTCCCAACTAGGTTACAAGACCCTCAACTAGGATACAGGACTCCCAACTAGGATACAAGACTCCTAACCAGGATACAAGACTCCTAACCAATCGGCCATGGTGGCACTAAGATCTGTAAGCCAGCCAGAGCTTCAATCTCGTTTTCTTCAATTCCTCAGGCCGACTTCACCAATCAAATTTTATTTTGTTTCATTTAAAAGCCAACTCAAAGACTTTTGCGGCCTTAAGGCTTAACATAAATAGCCGAATTTTTACACTAAAATTTTTACACTTTCAACATTTGGTTTTACAAATGTTGAATGCACTAAATGAAGTACAGTTTGCATCATTGGAAAGATCTGGATTCTCTTTGCAAAATTGTTGTTGCCAATTAACTAGGTTGAACCGAATGAAACTGCCGCAAAAGCTTTTGTCTTGAAATTTTGATTTTGACTATTAGCCGGTGCTGCTATTAGCCGGTGCTGCTATTAGCCGGTGCTGCTATTAGCCGGTGCTACTACTAGCCGGTGCTACTACTAGCCGGCGCTACTACTAGCCAGCGCTGCTATTAGCCGGCGCTGCTATTAGCCGGCGCTGCTATTAGCCGGCGCTGCTACTAGCCGGTGCTGCTACTAGCCGGTGCTGCTACTAGCCAGCGCTACTATTAGAGGTGTTAGAGGTCTTAGAGGTACTATTAGAGGTGTTAGAGGTGTCAGAAATGGTGTTAGAAAGATTTGAGCACAAAGTACAATAGTCCAAAAGCTTAAAAACAAATAGCTTTTTGATGAAATGATGCTGAAACCTGTGCTTCATTTTCCTATTTTACTTTACCTGCGCAAACTAGTGGCACATTATACGTCATCGTGACCAACATAAGACAATAGCCGAGAAACGTTTGAAAGATTAACGTCACCGAGTTGAGCACATGTCGACCGTCCATAAAGATTTTCAAGCTAAACCCTGAGTGAAGCAAAAATTTGAGTAAGTAAGAGAATGAGCCTCGAGAATGAGCCTCGAGAATGAGCCTCGAGAATGAGCCTCGAGAATGAGCCTCGAGAATGAGCCTCGAGAATGAGCCTCGAGAATGAGCCTCGAGAATGAGCCTCGAGAATGAGCCTCGAGAATGAGCCTCGAGAATGAGCCTCGATAATGAAAGATTACTAGTTAACGTGATTCCCAATGAATGGAGTGTTCGATCGTTGTGATCCTCTTGATGACGCTCCATCACAAGGACATCCCAAAAGTGACGTTGTACAAGAACACTGAAAACCTTTAGGTTATTGAATTTGAAATTGTTTTGAACTCATTGTTTTGGTCATTTTGGATATTTTGGATATGGTACTTATTGGTTATCTTCCCAAAAAAAGAATCTGCACGAAATCAACTCTAGACACTGTAGTTTTAAAATCAATCAGCACTTGCTTTTAGTTTGAAATCATATTGCTCGTTTCTGTTGGGCATTATTGTTTTGAGAAGGAATCGAAAATGATTGAATGATTGAATTTGGTTTATTTGGTTGGATTGGATTTCGTTTTTAGTTAAACGGCTTTTAGTTAAATGTCATTTGTCATTCGAGTCTCATTCAAGCGCTTGTTAATAGAGTTGTATAAGTCCAATCGAGAAGTTTTTGGTATAGAAATATAGCCAAGATTCAGGGCTACAATCCTCTATATAACACCTGCCACTTTTGAAATAAATGAAACATTTTCCAGTTTCACAAAAATGGACGAGTCAGAGTCCGAAGAGAGATTGACTAATGTTCATTCAAGCGCTTGTGAAATGAGTTGTATAAGTCCAATCGGGAAGTTTTTGGTATAGAAATATAGCCAAGATTCAGGGCTACAATCCTCTATATAACACTTGCTACTTTTGAAATATAGACAATATAAATTCGACATTTCCCAGCTACTTTTCTAAAGGTCCTTTTTCGGCTACACCTTTTAGTGCTCCTCAAAAAACATCATCAGATCAGCATCAGATGAAACTTTAGCACAAAAAGGAGGATTGGGGAAAGGAGCAAAAAGGCAATTGAGCAAAATGGCAATTGGACAAAGGGGCAAAATGGCAATTGGGCAAAATGGCAAAATGACAATTTGTTATAAGGAAAAACTATGAATTAACTTTTTAACCATTAACCTTAATTAACCAAAATCAGAAACGTGAATCATAGCCACCAACTCGATAGTTTTAAACTTCAAAAAGCTTAAAAAGATTTCAAAATAAAAAACTCACATCTTCATCAACTTCTTTCCCAAGCGTCAATCGACCAAACTTAGCGAACTCAAAGAAAGCGGCCATTGCAAGAACAGCGAAACAAGTGAAGATATAGCCTTAAATAGTGCAACTTTACTTTGAGCTTAAAGCTCTAAACACAATCTTTCTGGTAAACACAAAAAATTCTTTTGTTTTCTTATGAAAACAAGTTGAAGTTGAAGTTGAGTCTTCCGTTACGAGTAAGAGTTTAGGAACTTTTCTATTTTTGCTCTATATCTTGACTTCTAATGAACAGATTGACCTAAGGTTAATTTTAAAATGATCCTCATTAAATTTGGTTATAGAAAAGTAGAATTTGTTTTATATACTCGTGTGTAAGAACATAGAGAAAATTTGTGTCAAAGGCACTTTAGCGCACTTTTCTATTTTACTCTATATCTCGACTCTCAGTGATCAGATCGACTTAAGGTTAGTTTTAAAATGATCCTCATTAAATTTGGTTATAGAAAATTATAGTTTATTTTGTATATTCATGCGCGAGAAGATAGAGAAAATTTGTATCAAAGTTGAACTACCTACCTGGAGAAGCCGATCAACTTAGATGGTTTATAACTCGAGGTATAGAAGCTGAATCAACTTATGGTTAATTTTAATAGAATCCCCATTAAATTTGACTAAAGAAACGTGGAATTTGTTTTGTATACTCATGCATAAGAACATAGAGAACGTAGCTGAAAGTGTGGAGTTGAGTGTGCCAGAGGGGATTTCTTGCTCACAAATTATTGGGTTGGGGAGAATGAGTCGGCGCCGAAAATGAAAAAAATGTCTAAAACTTGAATTCGACTTCGTCAAATAATATGCGTTTGATATGAGTAGAATGGTTAACTAATTCTCTACAAAATGACATTTAAAAGAAAATTCAAACAGCGCCTCCGCTCAAGAAAGAGCCATTTTTTCACAAAAACTACAAACTGTGATCTAGAAAAAACCATTGGTGGGATCTTCCTGCAAATTTGGCAACTTAAGTAATTGAATGTGCTCTATCTTTTTTATATAAACACCAAAGAAGGTTTATGTGAAAGAAACTGTTCAAATGATGAGTCGGACTCTTTGCCATTTTAACCAGCTGCGTTTGGAAGTTCATAAACTCCACGAAAGAAAAGCTTTGTGGAATCTCTCAAAAGTGATTTTGTAGAGAAATAGTGGATCCTTTTGATGAAACCAAACGTATGTTTAAAGAAGGCTTTATGTGTGCAAAAAGTCCCTTTAAAGTTCGGCGCCGACTCATTCTCCCCAACCCAATAGATTGTTTGCGAGAGTTAAACAAGAGGTTTAGTGCTTAAGTTTCTTTGACGAAAATTCATTCTACTTGTCATTGAGATTCAAAATTTTAGCAATTCTCTTACCTGTCACTGATTTCGTGGCCCAATCCTGAAACAGAATCACTTCCTCGACGCGAAAATGGAAATACATCTTCATCATCATCATTTTTGGGTTTTTTTAAAGCTAAATCTAGGTAAGTTTAACTCAAAATAGCTTAAAATAGCTCAAAATAGCTCAAAATCAAGCTAAATTTCATTAAAAACAAATCAAAATCACTCAAAAAAATGAAAAGATCATTCTTCTTAACGGAAAAAACTCTCAAATTCGTTGATAGATTTATTTGACCCGTGAAATGGTACTATAAAAACTAAATAATTCCTTATTATAAACAATGCATTAATCATTTCTTTTTTTTATCCACAGCACTCCTCCTCGGCGGCTTCCCTTTGGCCATGCGGTGACTGGGGAATGGGACGACTCCCGAACAAGTAGTAACCGATTCCAGAGCCTGTAAATGCTTAGAGATTTGCATTTTATTAGCTATTGAATACAATGGAGACTCAAAACTGTTTAAAAAAGCCAAAAACTGTAACCAAGCCATAGAAAGCCATAGATAAGCCATAGAAAGCCATAGAAAGCCATAGAAAGCTAAAGTAAGCCAAAGAAAGCCAAAGATAAGCTAAAGATAAGCTAAAGATAAGCCAAAGAAAGCCATAGAAAGCTAAAGAAAGCCAAAGACCAGCCAAAGAAAGCCATAGAAAGCCAAAGAAAGCCATAGAAAGCTAAAGTAAGCCATAGAAAGCCAAAGAAAGCCATAGATAAGCCAAAGAAAGCCAAAGAAAGCCAAAGAAAGCCAAAGATAAGCCAAAGAAAGCCATAGAAAGCTAAAGAAAGCCAAAGACCAGCCAAAGAAAGCCAAACATCAGCCAAACATCAGCCAAACATCAGCCAAACCTCAGCCAAAGATTTATATCTAATTTAGCTTGCCTTGGCTGATTTGGGACATCTCTAAGAACAATTCTGGCCAGGATTGTAGAAAATTTCCCAACTTTCCTAGTTGGTTTTCGAATTTTCTTAATTTTCCTGACCCAGGCTTGGAAGTCAGTGCTTGGTCTGACTGCTGACCTTGCTTAGCTTGATTTGATCAGGCTTGATCTGATTAGGACTCATTTATTAGTCGATAAACGTTCTTGGCTCAGTTGGACAGTCTCTTTATGGGTTAAGGCTGGAATAGGCATGGTTGGCGCCGGGATTCGGACCAGCGACCTCTCGCTTACCGGGCAAACGCTCTACCAATGAGTTAAACCAATACGTAGCCCTTGTCGTCAAAGTAGGGCCTTATACTCTATTAGTAGACTTTTGACCGTGTTCTGCCTTTGGCTTGCCTAGCTTAGCCCACAATAAGTTCCCAGGAGCTAGAGCTGGCTTCTGATCTGGCTTTGGCATTGCCTTGCTTGGCTTACAGGCTTAGGCTTAGGCTTAGGCGTAGGCTCAGGCTCAGGCTCAGGCTTAGGCTTAGGCTTAGGCTTAGGCTTAGGCTCAGGCTCAGATATTGACTAGCGTTCATTCTAGCGCTTGTGAAATGAGCCTGGGTGAAGAATTTATGATTCTTACTTTACTGTATTTCAAGATCGATCATGATCAGAATTTCTAAACACTTTGCTGTTTCAATAATCATTAAAAGTTACAGGCTTATTGGCCCTAGATTCGATTATATCTCACATCAACATCAACAGTATCAAGCTTAAACATTTTAAACATAAAACGGTAAGAAGTCGATTTGAAAGTGGCAACGATTTCATTCGATTTTACTCACCAATCGCAATGGCCAATCCAATCCACACCGAGAAAGTCATAAAAGCTAACATCAACATGTAGCTTAAGACGATTTGCACAAGGAAGAGCAGCACCTAAATTGAGAAAAGAATTGAGAAAAGGATTGATGAAAGGATTGATGAAAGGATTTTTTGACTTTTGATCTGGTTTTTGACAAACTTGTATTAAATGAGATGGATGAAAGAGTCGTTGAGCATAGCTGGTCGGTCTGGAAAGGATTATTATATCAAAGGATTGTTAAGAGACAAGCCGCTCAGATCGTATTGTTCTCTCAATTGACTCTCAATTTAGCTTCCAAAGACAAATGACAGATTCGCCAAAGAGCCATTGACTAGCGCTCATTTAAGCGCTTGTGAAATGAGTTTTATAAGTCCAATCGGGAAGTTTTTGTATAGAAATATGGCCAAGATTCAGGGCTACAATGCTTCAGAGATTCGCAAGAGTGTTGCGTATCTCAGCGCCATTGCATTGCTTCGGTAGATCCGAGATCAAACGCAATGCCTTTCTTGAGAACTTCTTGAGGACTTCTTGAGGACTTTGAGTGGCAATGTGGCATTTTTTAAGTCACGAGACAGTCGGGAGTCGAACCCGGATTGTGTGGGCGTGGGCAAGCGCGTTACCAATTGCGTTTGCCGTTTTGCCCTGTTTTGCCCAAATTCTTGGATCGATTTTGGGTTAAACTTGACTGTTTTTTCGCTACAAATTCCATCCTATTAAGCGATGAAGAACTCGAAGAACCAAACTGAGAAAGTCATACAAATTCAGCGTCATTTCACTCACAGCGATCCCTCCCATTGCTTTTCAACTCTCCATCTCAACCACTTCACCACTTCAACGAGAATCGAAGCGACCAGCAAAATTGCGCACGAATAGCTCATTTCTGAAACGTTTATAAGTCGAAATCGTATTAATATTAGAATTTTAGAATTTTTGCCGTCGATTTACTCACCCCAAGCCGTTTTTACCGTCCAAAAGTCGAAAAGAATCGTGTCATCAATTTTCGTGTGAAACCACATCCACATGTGATGATTCATGGTCATTTTTTCATTCATTTTCTACTAGAAATTTCATTTTTTTTTATTCAAAAGTACATTCAGAAGCAAGTTAGATCAAGTTTTCGACAAATTCGACAAAATAATAGCAAAAAAACAAGTTAAACACTGAATTTAGTCTGGAAAGGGATTGATTTACACTTTTTGAGCTGTCTTT
Organism: Mesorhabditis belari; assembly: GCA_958450365.1. NCBI lineage: Eukaryota > Metazoa > Nematoda > Chromadorea > Rhabditida > Rhabditidae > Mesorhabditis > Mesorhabditis belari. Next base: position 2,303,695 of record CAUEEP010000724.1, on the reverse strand, counting down.
TGAGCTGAAAGTAAGCAAAAAGAACGTTAAAGCTTGATTAGCTTTGGGTAAACTAGCTTGATTGAACTTAAACTTGGAATTGGACTTAAGTGTTCTTTAGAAAAGGCTTTCGTAATCCATAGCTACTAGCTTGTTTAGCTTTTAGGCTAGGCTTGGGCTAGGCTAGGCTAGCCTAGGTTGGTGAATTGAAAACTGGTGAACTGCGGGGTATTTCGCCGACTTGCAGATAAAAAAACAACAGCATTGAACCAGTTTGAAAGGCGGTTTGGTTACTTAAACATTTCCTCTAATTATTGCGAGAAAATTATGCTTCCAGCTTTTTATCTTTTGGTATTTTTCTTCACTTCTTCTATTGCACTCGAGAATCTCGACATATTCGTCATGTCATTCTTCATGAGTTCCTATAAGAGCACAGTGCAGGCTTGGCATATTAAAAAGATATATGTGAAGGACTTCCGAAAGAACGTGTCGAGTATGGTTTGCCAAGTTTCGATCTGGGGACAAATGTTTGAAAAATGCAGTGGAGTGGCACCCCAACTGGATGATTCCAAAACTGGATGATTACTCGAGCTCATTACCAACGACCATCGGGTATCATCGCGTGAATTGAGAGAAGAGTTAGGGGTTGATCATGCTACAGTGCTAAGGCACCTTTATACCCTTGGATTTGAATCGAAACTTGGGTGCCCCATGACCTCAATAATCCCCCAGAAGTGGCGGCGCGCCTCGAACAGTGCCTCGAACAGTGCTCAACGCCTCGAACAAGCGAAAAGAACGCTAAAGCTTGATTAGCTTTGAGTAAATTAGCTTGATTGGACTTAAAAGAAAGTGTTCTTTAGAAAAAGCTTTCGTAATCCATAGTTACTAGCTTGTTTAGCTTTTAGAAATCGATCAATGAATCTTAATAGTTAAAATTGTGAAAGAAAAGGATAGAAAAGGTAAAAAGAAAGTAAAAACAGCTAAAAACAATTAAAAAGTTTAAAAAGAATCAAAAAGAATCTAAAAAGAATCAAAAAAAAATCAAAAAACAATTTAAAAATCTAATCTAAAAACATAAAAACGAAAATTTTTGATAATAAACTCCTCAAATTGATGTAAATTAGCCGAATTTCATTTTGTATAAACAAAATACGATCGTTTCTTTCAGAATTTTTGAGTCTTTGAGTGAGTGATAAGGGGAAAAGGGAAGCAAAATGGAAATGAGAGCATTGCAGAGATAAGACTTGTGAACATCACCCGAGCAAATCTTGCGTAGATACATGCAAGAGTTGAGCCTGATCGGGCATTGAGATCAGACTCAATGGTGTTGAAAAAAAGGTCAAAACTTACTAGTTTCACCCTGAGACTTGCAATCTTTGGAATAGTCTTGTTAGCAAGTACTCTTGTGCTCTTGTACTCTTGTTAACCTGTAGTCTTGTTAACCTGTAGCCTTGTTAACCTGTAGCCTTGTTAACCCGTACTCTTGTTAACCCGTACTCTCGTTAACCTGTACTCTTGTTAACCTGTAGTCTTGTTAACCTGTACTCTCGTTAACCTGCAGCCTTGTTAACCTGTACTCTTGTTAACCTGTAGTCTTGTTAACCTGTACTCTCGTTAACCTGCAGCCTTGTTAACCTGTACTCTCGTTAACCTGTACTCTTGCTAACCTGCAGCCTTGTTAACCTGTAGCCTTGTTAACCCGTACTCTTGTTAACCTGTACTCTCGTTAACCTGTACTCTTGTTAACCTGTAGTCTTGTTAACCTGTACTCTCGTTAACCTGCAGCCTTGTTAACCTGTACTCTTGTTAACCTGTAGTCTTGTTAACCTGTACTCTCGTTAACCTGCAGCCTTGTTAACCTGTACTCTTGTTAACCTGTAGTCTTGTTAACCTGTACTCTCGTTAACCTGCAGCCTTGTTAACCTGTACTCTCGTTAACCTGTACTCTTGCTAACAAGTACTCTTGTTAACCTGTAGCCTTGTTAACCTGTACTCTTGCTAACAAGTACTCTTGTTAACCTGTAGCCTTGTTAACCTATAGTCTTCAAAATGTTTTCCCCTTCAAATGCCCTTGATTGTTTGTTTGTTTGTTTCAAACACTGTTTGTTTACATGTTACTTTGTTTACTTTGAAAAGTAAACAAAAAAGTACTTACTTTATTGCATTCATTCACTTCATTTAAATGAAGTGAATGAATTGTAGAGTTGTAGCGAATGAATGAACCTTAAAAGTAGAGATTTTGAAATTTTCATTGAAATTCTCATTGAAATTCTCATTGAAATTCTCATTTCATACAAACTCTTTCAGCAAAAGTCCCCATTGACAATGTTGAGTACTTAGAATGAACTCAGCTTCATCTTCACAATGAACTCTCGATATCCAATATCACAAATAGACTCCATTATCCAAAGGAGAAAAAGCTTTATGAATTTTTTATCATTTCCTTCATCAAACGATCATTTACCTTTCATTTGTGTGCTCTAATTGGGCTGAGAAGACTGAAAGAGCTCGGGTTTCCATCGTACAAACATCGATATTTGGATAAGTTTTGAGAATAGATAATGCTAAAGTGCGAGCTTTTTTCTGTAAGAACATTTAGACAATGAAAAGACAATGAAAGCTTCAGACTTTATAAAACTTTAAGTTAATTTGTATGCTTCTTGAATCCAAAGTGCACTGGAATCACTTAAAAATCTTTTTTAAAAAAATCGTTTTTCTTTTGGATTGTTCTGGAAAAAAGTTGATTCTATTAAATAAAAAATTTCTGAAAAAAAGCCATTAATCCATTTGCCATTAGATTGAGATCTATTTAGCTAGCTCAGCCTGCTCAAGATAGACTTGACCTTACTTGGCCTGACTCTAGGTCTAGCTTAATCTTAGTCCGGTCTATGTCTAGCTTAATCTCAGTCTGGTCTAGGTCTAGCTTAGTCTTAGTCTGGTCTATGTCTAGCTTAATCTTAGTTCGGTCTAGCTCTAGCTTAATCTTAGTCCGATCTAGGTCTAGCTTAATCTCAGTCTGGTCTAGGTCTAGCTTAATCTCAGTCTGGTCTTGGTCTAGCTTAATCTTAGTCCGGTCTATGTCTAGCTTAATCTCAGTCTGGTCTAGGTCTAGCTTAGTCTTAGTCTGGTCTTGGTCTAGCTTAATCTTAGTCCGGTCTATGTCTAGCTTAATCTCAGTCTGGTCTAGGTCTAGCTTAGTCTTAGTCTGGTCTTGGTCTAGCTTAATCTCAGTCTGGTCTAGGTCTAGCTTAGTCTTAGTCTGGTCTTGGTCTAGCTTAATCTTAGTCCGGTCTATGTCTAGCTTAATCTCAGTCTGGTCTAGGTCTAGCTTAGTCTTAGTCTGGTCTTGGTCTAGCTTAATCTTAGTCTGGTCTAGCTCTAGCTTAATCTTAGTCCGATCTAGCTCTAGCTTAATCTTAGTCCGATCTAGGTCTAGCTTAATCTCAGTCTGGTCTAGGTCTAGCTTAATCTGATCCTCATCTAACCTGGCCTCATACAATTCTAGGTTATTTTTCTGAATCCTGTTGAATGCTTTAGATCAGCTTAGTGTTCAATAAGCCTAGTGTTCACTATTTATGGAGACTTTTGAGCTTACAGGTCGTTTAGCGCTCTTAAAATTGGTTTATGAAGAAAGTCATCAAGAAAACACTGTACGAGTTGGAAAAAACTCGAATTTCTAGCTTATTTTTACAGTTTACTAAATTTGGTAATCTAAAAGTCGATTGATCAGAACTCGATCATCAATTTTATTGAATTTCATTGAATTTTATTGAATTTTATTGAATTTTATTGAATTTTATTGAATTTCACCAAAAAGAAGTCAAACCTCAGTTTTTCTTGTTTAACGATGAGAAAGTCTAACTATTTAACAGTTTTCGAATCTATGGGTCATTGAAAATGTTAGAATTTACCTTATTCATAAGGCTATTGGCTTTATGAATAGGGTAAAGAGCTTGGAGTTGTTGGTAAAGAGCTTGGAGCTGTGGGTAAAGAGTTTGGAGCTGTTGTTAAGAGCTTGGAGCTGTTGGTAAAGAGCTTGGATATCACATTATAGTTATATTTTTATAGCTTTTTTTTGTCAGCAGTATACTTTTGTATCGAATCAGGATTATCCCTAGAATCTCTGAAGGGTGCTGCGAGTGCTGCGAGTGCTGCTGCGAGTGCTGCAAGTGCTGCTGCGAGTGCTGCAAGTGCTGCTGCGAGTGCTGCGAGTGCTACTCCTGCAAGTGTCAACAACTAGAAGCATCCATGAAACTCTGCAATAGCTTTGATCCAATCTGGTGACTTGATTGACTCAAAACTATTCACAACTTCTAAATCTTCTTTCTTCCACTTCTTTAAACCATGATTTTTCACTGGATTCCAATATTTGCAATAATTTCCAATAATTTCCAAATCCCCGAAATCCCTTTTCCTCAAAATGTCATCCATATGATGCCATTATATTTCAGGTGTGTGCAGGGGTGCTCGTTTGGCAATTACCGGCTCAAATTACACGTTTTGCCGGTGTGCGTGTTTTCCTTTCTAAGCCCCACCTTCCCATCTGTTCCCCACCCCGGATTCTCGGCCACAAATATTTCCAAATCTCTTTTCAACAACCAATTTAGTTCAACAATATATTGGGGATCCCATTACATTCTTGAAAACGATTTTGGCTAAACACAAAGGATTTCAACTAGTTCAATCAGCAAATACGACTTCGAAATATGAAATTGATACTTTTATGGAGAAAAGATTTTGTATTGTTCAGATTTAGTGGCTGGAAAAGTTTTAAAAACAAAACTCATGCTGTAGCCAAGATTTGAAAGCCAAGCTGATCTGCCAAGCTTGAAAGCCAAGCTGATCAGTCCAGATTTAGCCAAGCTGATCTGCCAAGCTGATCAGTCCAGATTTAGCCAAGCTGATCTGCCAAGTTTGAAAGCCAAGCTGATCAGTCCAACTCTGGAGTGATCTCTAACAAGACAATCTCTAACAAGGATCCAATTGGAATCTCAATTTACAATATAGCTCATCTTGTAGAGCTTGAAAAGACGAGTCGAATGATGTAAATACTAGCTGCTTATGCGCATTGTAAACACACTAAAACTGGCTTACAAGTTTCCCGATTCAAGTTTACAAATTTCACGATACAATTTTACAAATTTCCTGATTCAAGTTTACAAATTTCGCGATTCAAGTTTACAAGTCACAAGCTAAAGGCTATTACAAGTTTTCAAGTCTTAACTCGTTTTCAAAGGCATCCTTTGGTTGGTTTAGCGGTCTAGTGGTTAGTGCAATGATTTACCAAGCAAAGGTTAGAGGTTCAACTCCTTTTGGAGCTGATTAAAGACACCTCAAGCTTCAACCAGTTCCTTGAAAAGTCCTCCTCACAGAAAGTCCTCCTCCTCTCTCTCTTGCTTAAAAACGAAATTTGAAAAGAATTGAAATGCCCAGTCGCAAAATGAATGAAATTAAAGTACTCTAAATGTAGAAAACTCTTGAGATTGTGAGATTAGTGAGAGTAATCTTTAGATTTGATGGAACGCTCTTTTTTCCGGTTATTGTAGTGCAAGAGGATGCTGTCAGTATCTTCAAGAAAAGCTACCGCAATCTTGTTAAAAAGCTACCGTAATCTACACGAGAACTTCATTTTTCATAACAAGATAGCTGCAGGGCACCCTGTAGAGTCAATCATTATTTACCCAATAGCTTAGCACTCTGTTAGTCTGCTCTCTTGTCTACAGCCTGTTGAGCACTTCTCACTGTGTCCTTCAGCCCATTGCACAGTTTGAGGAAAATTTGGGGACAAACGAGAACTTGATTACGCAAACAAATTCTAAGAATACAAGCATTTTACGTCAAAATCGGGCATCCACGAAACCGTGCACCCACGAGCCATAAGGATTCGACAGAGGTGGGTAGACATGAGCTCGTGGCCTAGTGGATAGTGGCCTAGTGGATAGTGGCCTAGTGGATAGTGGCCTAGTGGATAGTGGCCTAGTGGATAGTGGCCTAGTGGATAGTGGCCTAGTGGATAGTGGCCTAGTGGATAGTGGCCTAGATCTCTCGCTCTTTTGTCCCTGGTTTAGATCCGGGTCAAATGGCTCAAACCCGAGGTCTAAATTCAAGCATCCCTAGTAAGGCTTTGTGTCTGGCTTTAGCGTTTGTGAAGGCTTTGGCTTTGGCTTTAGCGTTTTTAAAGGCTTTATCGACTAAAAACTTACATTGTCTGGCCTACCTGGCTACCAGGCCTACCTGGCTACCAGGCCTACCTGGCTACCAGGCCTACCTAGCTACCTGGCCTACCTAGCTACCTGGCCTACCTAGCTACCTGGCCTACCTAGCTACCTGGCCTACCTAGCTACCTGGCCTACCTAGCTACCTGGCCTACCTAGCTACCTGGCCTACCTAGCTACCTGGCCTACCTAGCTACCTGGCCTACCTAGCTACCTGGCCTACCTAGCTACCTGGCCTACCAGCCAGGCCTACCAGCCAGGCCTACCAGCCAGGCCTACCGAAGCCTGGCTTTAACCTCATTGGCTTTTGATTTCTGATTGTAGATTGATTTTCTTTCAAAAGTTCAAATAAATATTTTGAAGACCCTGTATGTGGATGAGTGGATGATTTCCTTTGTTCGTCTCATTCACACAAAGCCCTCTCGATGAGCTCGAGAGACTCAATGACATTCGATATCTTTTCCAAATCCAATCCACACACACTCATCCCACATCGGTTAGGCCAATAAACGGGGAATTTTGTTGGGCAAACTTCAGGCAGGGATTCCATAGTAGATAATCTAAGCCTTTAGTCGATAAAGCCTTTACAAACGCTAAAGCCAAAGCAGGCACTTTTTTGAAATCTAGTAGAGAGGGCTCTTATTCCCCTTTTTCCAAGAATAAAGATCCAGATCCAAGAATCCATTTAAAGCAAAGTGCATTTTGTTACACGCCCGTCAATTACTGTATTTCGCGCACCATTTACCGCTGAGAATTGCCTGGGAAAGGGTGATGAGAAGAGTAATGGGTCACTCAATTCACACACAACTGCCTCCAATCGAATGAGCTTTGAGATTAGCGTTTGAATTTGTTTTCTAACAAACTAGTCAAGTCGATTTTTTCAGCAAGCTCGAGTTAGTACTTGTTGACTAGATTCTGTTTAGCTTGACTCATACGTTTCAAAAACTTTCAACAAACTAGTGAACCATCGAACCATCGAACTATTGAACTATTGAACTATTGAACTATTGGACTATTGAACTATTGAACTATTGAACTATTGAACTTTTGAACTTGTCAGCTTTCGAACTACCATAATCTAACTAACGAACTACTCTAGTCTAGCATCGATTTAGAATATGGGACCTATAAGGCAAGGCTCTAGGCAAGGCAAAGCTCTAGGCAAGGCAAAGCTCTAGGCAAGTCAAGACTCTAGGCAAGGCAAGGCTCTAGGCAAGGCAAGGCTCTAGGCAAGGCAAGACTCTAGGCAAGGCAAGACTCTAAGCCAGGCAAGGCTCTAAGCCATGCAAGGCTCTAGGCAAGGCAAGGCTCTAGGCAAGGCAAGGCCCTAGGCAAGAATTGGCCTAAATCGAAACCAGGCAGACTTGAAGCTCTTTTCCTGTTCTCCAAAACAAAGAACAAAGATCAAAGAACAAAGATCAAAGATCAAATCAAATCCAAGTCAACCTCATTGAACTTTCTCACACATTTTCCTTTTTCAAAAACCCCCATCTTAGCCTGTGAAAGCTTTTTGACTTAAATGTAAATTTGTTGTCTAAAAATTTGCCCAAATAAAACACGGCAATAAAGGTGAGATAAATGGCGGGTTTGTTCATTGGAAAAGAGTATTCAGTGAAAGACAAGAAAAAAAAACCACGGTATTGTGGGACAGCTACGGAAAAAAGCCGGAAAAAGATGCTCTAATTGTGGGTGTTTCTCTTGAAAACCCATAGATGAGCAGAATCGGACAATCCAATCGGCCAATTCCTTTTCGATTAGCACAATTGTGTAGTGCGTCCGTCGCGTGGCCGAGTGGTAGTGCGTCCCGGCGTCCGTCCAGCTCGGCGGGACTAACGTCGCGTCGAGTATAGATGTCGGAGGGTATCAGGGATGGTGGCGATATTGCTTTGGAGGATTAAGATTGTTACAGTATTGTTACAGGGATCTCGGAGAAGGCGCAGGAGGGGAGGAGACCCTTTAACTTGAGAGCTCAAACTATGCGTTGGCGTTAGCACCCCGGCGAGCCGAGTTGACGGCTATTTACGGCTTCCAAAGTTTTCCCAGAAGCTCAAGAGTCTAATCCCCCACTAGATCTCATCGTCAGCTACATTTTCCGACCCCACATCGATAGGTTCTGATAAGCGGTTCTCGAGATTTCGAGCAATTACTGGGTGCATGCAATTACTAGCTCAGGGATTAGAGAAAATACGGTAGCTATCAAATCAAGTTTTGCTAGTTCTAAAGCTAGTTCCAAAGCAAGATCGATTCTCGAAAGATTCCTTTTTATCTTTCGGTTTGTTTTACACTCAAAGGATTGACCTTCATCGCTTGAAATGTGTGTGTTTTTTTTTTTGGCCAATTAATCGATGTCATTCGGGAAGTTGAAAGTTTTCCCCAATGACATCGATTAATTGTTTCATCGAATCGAAAAAAAAAGGAAACAAATCGTTGTGTTTCTTTTTTTATAATCAATTTATAAGCAAAAATATACAAAACAAAATTTGAATACAAAAAAATATCACATTTTTTTCTTAAAAATCGTTTTTGGATTTTTCACAATTTTGAGGATCATTTTAATACTGATTGAAAAGTTAAAATATAAAAATTAAAATATAAAATAAAAAAGAGAAATGAAAGCTAGAGAAATTGGATATAAATGACTAGCTGAAAAATAATGTAAAAGATTTTTTGGGCTTAAAAAAGAGAATTCATTTGAGCAAGTATCTCAAGGTCAAGGAAAAATTTGATTATTTTGCTAGAAATGTTTTGAAATTGTTTTTGATTTGATTTTCTTTTATTTGATTTTCTTTTATTTTCTTTTTGTTAATCTTTTCTTTTCTTCTATCTTTTCATTGATTCGCCTGCGATTGAAGAAACATGAGCACACTTTGATGCGCGGAAAGTTGGGGCACAGTGGGCATGGTGGGCTCTGAAAGTTCTTTCTGAAAGTTGCTCTGAAAGCTCTGAAAGATCTAGAGGAGATCTAGAGGAGATCCTCTAGATCTCCTCTAGATCCTCTAGATCTCCTCTAGATCCTCTAGATCTCCTCTAGATCCTCTAGATCTCCCCTAGATCCTCTAGATCTCCCCTAGATCCTCTAGATCTCCCCTAGATCCTCTAGACCTCCCCTAGATCCTCTAGACCTCCCCTAGATCCTCTAGATCTCCTCTAGTTCCTCTAGATCTCCTCTAGTTCCTCTAGATCTCCTCTAGATCCTCTAGATCTCCCCTAGATCCTCTAGATCTCCCCTAGATCCTCTAGATCTCCCCTAGATCCTCTAGATCTCCTCTAGATCCTCTAGATCTCCCCTAGATCCTCTAGATCTCCCCTAGATCCTCTAGATCTCCCCTAGATCCTCTAGATCTCCTCTAGTTCCTCTAGATCTCCTCTAGTTCCTCTAGATCTCCTCTAGATCCTCTAGATCTCCCCCTAGATCCTCTAGATCTCCTCTAGATCCTCTAGATCTCCCCTAGATCCTCTAGATCTCCTCTAGATCCTCTAGATCTCCCCTAGATCCTCTAGATCTCCTCTAGTTCCTCTAGATCTCCTCTAGTTCCTCTAGATCTCCTCTAGATCCTCTAGATCTCCCCTAGATCCTCTAGATCTCCTCTAGATCCTCTAGATCTCCCCTAGATCCTCTAGATCTCCTCTAGTTCCTCTAGATCTCCTCTAGATCTCCCCTAGATCCTCTAGATCTCCTCTAGATCCTCTAGATCTCCCCTAGATCCTCTAGATCTCCTCTAGTTCCTCTAGATCTCCTCTAGTTCCTCTAGATCTCCTCTAGATCCTCTAGATCTCCCCTAGATCCTCTAGATCTCCTCTAGATCCTCTAGATCTCCCTAGATCCTCTAGATCTCCCCTAGATCCTCTAGATCTCCCTAGATCCTCTAGATCTCCTCTAGTTCCTCTAGATCTCCTCTAGTTCCTCTAGATCTCCCTCTAGATCCTCTAGATCTCCCCTAGATCCTCTAGATCTCCCTCTAGATCCTCTAGATCTCCCCTAGATCCCTCTAGATCTCCTCTAGTTCCCTCTAGATCTCCCTCTAGTTCCTCTAGATCTCCTCTAGATCCTCTAGATCTCCCCTAGATCCTCTAGATCTCCTCTAGATCCTCTAGATCTCCCCTAGATCCTCTAGATCTCCTCTAGTTCCTCTAGATCTCCTCTAGTTCCTCTAGATCTCCTCTAGATCCTCTAGATCTCCCCTAGATCCTCTAGATCTCCTCTAGATCCTCTAGATCTCCCCTAGATCCTCTAGATCTCCTCTAGATCCTCTAGATCTCCTCTAGATCAATATCTTCTAGATCAACATCCTCTCGAAGATAGGCTAAGTTTCCGAGTTTCTCTAAAAGTTTAACCCAATTAAAGCCGAGTTTCAATTGGTAGACTCAATAAAATAAATATCTCCAATCGATTGCCCACCCTGAAAACCCGCGGGTACAAATTTACAGCTGAATACTTTCTTTTTGTACACCCAATTTTGAGCTCAAATATCTTCGCTTTGGGTTGTTCAATTTCACATTTTTGGTATCATTAGATGCGCCAAGTCTTTCTCTATCGCACCAATCGCTTACCAGAAGTCGGCGAATCGGGCTGATCATTGAGACTCAACGATGCTCGGCCAATCGTTGTCTTCTCCACTGCGATCTCGGGTGTGTTCTCTCTGGTGGCCTCGCTTTTCCCCTCACCCTCATTTCTCACTCTTTTGTGCTTGGTGCGACGATTTTGAAACCAGACTTTCACCTGGAATTGAATTTTGCATTAACTAAATTTGAGTATTCAATTAATCTGCAATTTTCCAATTTTCCAATTAATCTGCAAATTGATCTGTTGAATTTTAAAATTTAAGAGTTTATATCAATTTTCTAGGTTTAGCTTTGAGCTTTTGAGCTGGCTTAGCTTTTGGCTTTTGAGCTGGTCTAGCTTTGAGCTTTTGAGCTGGTCTAGCTTTGAGCTTTGAGCTGAGCCAAGTATGCTGTGGTTAGATCTGCTCTGGTCTGGTCTAACTAAAGACTAAAGGCTTGAAAACCCTTCTTTTAACACTCTAATCGTCTAAAAGTAAGCACTCAACTCTCCTAAAAATCACTTTTTGATTGTTTGTCAATATCTAGGTCAATATAAGGTCAATCATCTAATGCTAGGTGTGAACAAAAGAAGAAAAACTTGCGGTAGAAGAGCTCTGAATAAACAAATTGAACAAAGAAAACAAATTGGATAGGTTTGAATAAACAAATTGGATAAAGAAAACAGAAAGAATCAATCGAGACTCGAGTCGGCATCTCTTTGAAAAACAGGAAATGGATGGGGATCAAATGAGCACTTCTTAACAACTGTGGATGGGGATCAAATGAACGCTTCTTAACAACTGAACATCAACAATGGAGATAAACACAAGGGATTTGAGTAGAGCAATCAATGCGGTGCACTTTATGCTCAAATCAGCCGAAAAACCCTTGTTTTCCCTAGTTTCCTTATCGGTAGTGCTTGTCTACGGCCTACACAAGCCGGGTTCGATCCCCATAGTGCCGTTTTTTGATCAATAAAGCTAAAACCTCTTTAGAATACCATAGAAGATATCAAGTTATGCCTTTTGAAATAATTTTTAAAAAAACAAAAGTTGGAGGGGAGACCCGAGAATCGAACCCGGACCCTGTGGTTTGTAAACCAGCGCGCTAACGACTGCGCCACAGTGGCCGATGTGAGGGATAGACAAAAAGGCGAGAAAACTCGCCTAACAGCGAGTTTTTCTGGCTAGATGATTTTTCTCTAGACTGGGGCTAGATAGTTTTGTTTTCCTGGCCAGGCATTCTGTTGCCATGGCACAGTCGGGAGTGCGCTTGTTTACAGTTCACACGGTCCGGGTTCGACCCACCATAGTGCCATTCAACTTTAATTTTGCTTTTAAAAGGGAAATATTATTATTAATTGACAGGTATTTCATAAATGGTAAGGGACAAGAGATATTCAGCTATTTGAACAAGATTTTAACTGTTTTCTTGGGTTTTTTGGCTTTTTTGGCTCTTTTTTGGCTTTTTTTGGTTTTTAGAAGGGCTTAACTTCGCTTGACTTCGCCTTCGTGAAATTAAGCACCCGCCAAAGCTGCTGGGCAAAGCTGCTCGGCGGCGAGTGGTAAGTTGCTACGCTACAAGGCGCTACGCTACAAGGCGCTACGCTACAAGGCGCTACGCTACAAGGCGCTACGCTACAAGGCGCTACGCTACAAGGCGCTACGCTACAAGGCGCTACGCTACAAGGCGCTACGCTACAAGGCGCTACGCTACAAGGCGCTACGCTACAAGGCGCTACGCTACAAGGCGCTACGCTACAAGGCGCTACGCTACAAGGCGCTACGCTACAAGGCGCTACGCTACAAGGCGCTACGCTACAAGGCGCTACGCTACAAGGCGCTACAAGATCTCAATTTTTCTTTTTAATCATTTTGAGCAGATTTTTCTAAAGTTAGAGGAAAAAAGGAAAAAGATCAGCCGAAGGAGGACTCGAACCTTGGTCCTTTGCCGCCCTGGCAGCTGGCAGGCTAACGCTTTAGCCACTGAGACTGACCTGTGTTTCGGAGAGACTCAACCGAGAGGCCAACTGTTTCCTTTCCGTTCCCACCACATAATGATTCGATTCAAAGGCCTGAAATGAGGGAATTTTGATCAGAAATTGCAATGTTTGATTCTTTTTTCTATTTGTTAACAATTTCTTTATCGATTTCTCTATCTATCTACCTATTTCTAACAAATTTGATTGTCGTTTATAAAGTAAGAAATGAAAAAGAAAGATTTCCGAAGAGAAGATTGAACATTTGAGCCTTTTCCTTGGCTTTTCCATGCCTTTTCCATGCCTTTTCAGGCATGAAAAAGCTATTTGGGATCTTCTTTTGAGAAATTTGAGCTATTTGGTATCTTCTTTTGAGAAAAAAGAGAAAGAGAAGGAAAACAGCGATAAAAAAAGGTGCTTGTGATTTTTGTGACCACTTTAAATTAGCTAGATTATTTACATTTAAGTATAGCCTCCAAAAAAGTCACGTTGTCACATTGTGCCTTTTTTTTGCGATCATTAACGATCTTTTTTGGTGATCTTTTAATTTTAAATGGAAATCAAGTTAATTCAAATTTAAATGCAAAGTTTTTACAAATTTGACACAAACTTTGCAAACCTTTTCCAATTGAACGAGTTGCGCGGGACTGAAAGCCGTTCGGATACGTTTTGATTTGCGAAATGGTTGGAGAAAGAGGCCGGCTGCTGCCTCGCCTAGAAAAATCGAATTTTTTTAGTGTTAACTAAGACTGGTAAGAGACTAAGAGAATTGCTCAATAGATATTTTGTTCTACGACTTCTTCTTCTTCCTAATACCTTCCTTCTAATGTCTTCTTCCTAATATCTTCTTCCTAATATCTTCTTCCTAAGATCTTCTTCCTAATATCTTCTTTCTAATATCTTCTTTCTAATGTCTTCCTAAGGTCTTCTTCCTAACGTTCCTAATACCTTCTTCCTAAGTTCTTCCTAATATCTTCTTTCTAACGTTCCTAATATCTTCTTTCTAATGTCTTCCTAAGCTCTTCTTCCTAATGTCTTCCTACTATCTTCTTCCTAACGTCCCTAACGTTCCTAACGTCCCTAACGTTCCTAACGTCCCTAACGTTCCTAACGTCCCTAACGTCCCTAACAATTCCCTTTTTTTCTTCTTCCCATTCCCCAATGCATTAGGGATACTGTATTTGTTTGTGTTCAAGTCGAGAGGATCGGAGGACTGCTTCTCGTAAATGCACGGGGAATTACCGATCGAGAAGAGAGCTGTGTATCCACCGAGGGGAAGTGGCTCTCTCACTTTCAACGGCTATTCAGACCAATACAATGACCGATTGAGAGAGTGCTAGGGAAAGGGGAAAAGAGGGAAAGAGACGCTGTGGCCGTTTTGCTTCTCTAGGGTTCTGTAGGTAGCTCTGTGATGGTATTAATACCTTTTGAAAGCTATCAAAAAGTTCCCACAAACTTTCCAAAAAAGCAAAAAACTTTCTCAGCTTTCTCAGCCAATCCAGGTCGAAATTCGACTTATTATATAGTATTTTAAAGCTGTTAAAGCTGAAATTTGAAGCTGAAGCTGACTAGAATTCTTGGAAGCATTTCAGAAAGTCTAAACCAGCATTTCTACACCTAAACAATCCTGGTCAGAGCCAGCTAGCTCTCCAAAATTGTAGGTAGAAGCACTGTAGGTAGAAGTTGATTAGAAAAACTAAAACTTGATTAGAAATCCCTATTTAAAACTCTATCAACACTGAATGCGAATCAAAAACGCCACTTTAACCCTTTCCCGTTAGTGTAGCTTGCTTTAGGAAGTGGAAAAAAGAGTATCTCTATCGGAGGAGTCTGTAGAGGTCTGCTCGTCCAGTTGGGCCCATCTGTAAACATTCTCCTCCACTTCCACCCATCCTCATCCACTTGTTCTACAACTTGTCAACCGGGGAAATGGATTAACAGCTCTTTTCCTCCTCTTTTCCTCCTCCTTTTCTCTCTTCTATTCACCCACTTGACACTAAATTACGGTGTGTGTGAGAAGTGTGGATGGGATAACGGGAGGCTGATTGGTAAACAGTAATCCCGGAAATATTTGTGGTCTAATATTGACGGTTAGATTGCATAATTTCAAGGTTAAAGTGTTGAACTGAACTGAAAACTGAACTAGAAGATTGAACTAGAACTGTCAAATAGAAGATTACGGTAAAAAGAAAGATTTTTTAAAGACAAAGCTTTTGGAAGTTTACTCTTTTTGAGCCAAAGCCGGATTGAATCAGAGCCGGATTGGACTAGATCCGGATTGAATCAGAGCCGGATTGGACTAGATCCGGATTGAATGAGAGCCGGATTGGACTAGATCCGGATTGAATCAGAGCCGGATTGGACTAGATCCGGATTGAATCAGAGCCGGATTGGACTAGATCCGGATTGAATCAGAGCCGGATTGGACTAGATCCGGATTGAATCAGAGCCGGATTGGACTAGATCCGGATTGAATCAGAGCCGGATTGGACTAGATCCGGATTGAATCAGAGCCGGATTGGACTAGATCCGGATTGAATCAGAGCCGGATTGGACCAGATCCGAATTGGACCAGAACCGGATTGGACTAGATCCGGATTGAATCAGAACCGGATTGGACCCGATCCGAATTGAACCAGATCCGAATTGAATCAGATCCGGATTGAACCAAATCCGAATTGAATCAGATCCGGATTGAACCAAATCCGAATTGAATCACGAATTGAACCAGAGCCGAATCAAATCAGCTCAGAATTGAAGCACGAATTGGACCAGAGCCGAATTGAATCACGAATCAAATCAAATCCGGATTGAACTAGATCCGAATTGAACCAGATCCGAATCAAATCAGATCCGAAGTGCTCTTTTTAAAAACTGTAACTTTACCTTACAAATAGCCTACAATAAGTATCAAATTACTGCAAATTACTGAAAATCAAAACTATGAGATTCTCAAATGTCTAGTTGTTAAAATAACCAACCAAAATGAGCAGCTGCTGAGCTCTGCTGAAGAAGTTCAAGCCATTGTTGAGACCAGAGCCGAGCCTGACTATTTTCCACCATTCCGCCGAGAAATGGATTTGAAGAAGCCATCTGAAAGAGATTAATTGTATTGTCCTCTTCTTTTGTTTCGTATTTCTTCTTAAATAAAGAAGGAGCAATAGCTCAGTGGTAGAGCGTTTTCCCGGTAAGCGGAGGGTCGAGGGTTTAATTCCCGGTTCCAAATTCTTTGCTATTTATTTTTTTGCTTAATAGCTATGCTTTTTAGCTAGCTTTCTAGCTAGCTTTCTAGCTAGCTTTCTAGCTAGCTTTCTAGCTAGCTTAATAGCTAGCTTAATAGCTAGGCTTTTTCTAATACTTCTGCAATTATTGTTAAATTTTTCCGGGTCAAGGCAGGCGGGCCAGGCCTAGAGCTGACACACTTACAGATTAAAGGGAATTAGCCCGAATGGCTATAAACTAGGAGTAAGGCATAAGGCGCTACTTTGACGGCAAGTGTTTTGTCGGTGTAGCTCATTGGTAGAGCATTCGCCTGGTAAGCGAGAGGTCGCGGGTTCGACTCCCGGCGCCGCCGACGATCGCCATAAAAGGATCGGAGTGTCCAACTCGGGTCTTAATCTTGGCCTCTCTCGCAAGAGTCTTAGGCTCAGGCTTAGGCTTAGGCTTACCGTGACCCGGTTCATTAACGTATAAGGAAATTGACAGTATTACTGTAGCCTGGATGACTATTTTCGATTACAAGCTCTAGAGATCTAGAGAGCTACAGTAATCCCAAGCATAAGCAAGCTACAGTAATCCCAAGCATAAGCAAGCTACAGCCATCCAAAGCTGCAGTAATTCCAAACTAAAGTAATTAGAGTTTTCTACTTCTCTGTGGTGTACTTTGTGCTCGAAAGTGTAAAAGTATCCTTTCTGTTGCACTGGATTCTTTATTCTTTTAGAGTTATTATCAAAAAAAGTGCAGAATTCATTGCATCAGATAGGATTTTTCAGCCTTTTTAGGCACAAATTATACTGAAGATGAAGGAAAATCAAGGAAAAGTTTTACAGTTTTACATTTTTACAAATCTTTGTCAACGCAATGTCAACAATCTTAATAGATTCTTACAAAAAAAACTCTAATCTTCTGCCATTTCTTTTTCAAATGAGTTTCGAGAATCGCTTTAAATGGACAAGAAAATGGAAAAGAAGAGGAAAAGAAGGAAAATTGTCTTTTCTTTTCTTTTCTTTTCTTTTCTTCAATCTTTTTCATTCTTTTCTTCAATTTTCGATTTGCCGCGATCCTCTTTGAAATGTTTTGATAGATGGCGAGAAATAGTGTCACAATGCAATCATTTTTTCTTTTCTTTTTGAATTGAAAGGGGATTGGCCGAGAAAAGAAGGGAATCTCGTTTTCAAGGTCTTCCTTGAAACCTATGCAAATAGATTTTACCGTAAACTGATTAGCTTGTCTCGTTGATTAACTTATCTGGTTGATTAACTTGTCTGATTGAAACTTGACTGGTTGAAACTTGTCTGGTTGAAACTTGTCTGGTTGATTAACTTGGAACTGCTTTATTACCGTATCCTGGTTCATTAGCTAACCTTTCATTTCATTAGCTTCATTAAGTTCATTAGCTTCATTAACTTCATTAGCTTCATTAAGTTCATTAGCTTCATTAAGTTCATTAGCTTCATTAAGTTCATTAGCTTCAGTAGCTTCATCAACTTCATTAACTTCATTAACTTCATAGCTCACAGTACACGTAAGCAAATCGACGATATTACTGTAACCCAGTTCATTAACTTATCTACTTAAGCAATACCTAAATTACCGTACCCTTTTAACTCACAGTACTCACAATACTCACAGTACAGTACTCACAGTACTCACAGTACCAGTTTATTATGTAGACTTTAAAAAAGCAAAACTTTCTATGAAATAAGCTTTCAATGAAACACGCCTTTCAATGCCTTTAAAAACTTTAACTTTAGCTTTGAAATGGAACAATTTAAAAGCAAAATTGATTGAACATTTGAACGATAATGATTTAACGATCAAAGTTTGTCAAAGAACTAGTCAAAAGCTCATCAACAAAGATTTTCTCGAATTTCCCTGTTGCTGAACTTTGCAACTTGCTATACCAACTGCTAGCTTGCTTTGTTATCAAAAATGGCATTCTGTCAGTGAAAGGGAAGGGAAAGCTTTGAAATTTAAGATTACAACCTGTACATGTGGTAGAAAAACATCAAAATATGATAGCGTGTGCATTGAGGGACCGCTGAGAGTTGATGGAGGAACTTCGGGAGATGAGGAAGCCTCCGATTCTCGACCACTCACTGGGCTGCTCTCGCGTTTCCGTTTCTAAACTAGATATTTTCTCTAATAGTAGTGCACCCGGGCGAGCCGAGTTGACGGCTATTTACGGCGTCCAAAGTTTTCTCAGAAGCTCAAGACTCAAATCCCCCACTAGATCTGATCCTCAGCTACATTTTCCGACCCCACATCGATAGGTTCTGATAAGCGGTTCTTGACACTTCGAGGAATTTAAGCGACGCTGCCGCGTGACCGAGTGCTAGTGCGTCCTGGCGTCCGTCCAGCTCGGCGGGACTAACGTCGCGTCGAGTATAGATGTCGGAGGGTATCAGGGATGGTGCCGATATTGCTTTGGAGGATTAAGATTATTACAGTATTGTTACAGGGACCTTGGAGAAGGCGCAGGAGGCGAGGAGACCCTTTAACTCGAGAGCTCAAACTATGGCCTTAGCACCCCGGTGAGCCGAGTTGGTGACTATTTACGGCTTCCAAAGTTTTCCCAGAAGTTCAAGAGTCTAATCCCCCACTAGATCTAATCGTCAGCTACATTTTCCGATCCCACATCGATAGGTTCTGATAAGCGGTTCTCGAGATTTCGAGGAATTTAGACGACGTGAGCCCTGGCGACGCTCAGGGTGCACTACTATTAGAGAAAATGCGGTAAGTGAATAGATAGATGTAAGCTATTGGAACTGGTTTAATAGTTGACAGCTACAGAGTGTCGCAAAAGTTCTTGGACTAGTTTTTAGTGCGTTAGAAGAGTTGTTTTGCCAGTGACTTTGTCGTTTATTTGGTCTTTTTCTTGTTTTTTTATCCTTTACTCTTGGATTCTTGGATGGATTCAATTCTTGGAATAACTGCTGTTTTTCAGATGAAATTGAATCGATGGATAAAAATCATAAACGCCAAGTGATTCTCGGAGTTCACAAGAAAGCGGAAAGAGCTATTGGGGTAAAGAAATTTGGCCCCGATTTGAATTGTTTGGCCTTTTTTTGCCCCCCTTCATTTCTCCATTTGGTCCATTATAAAAGAGGATTTCTCAGAAAGATTCATTCGATTGAGGGTTTGAAAGAGCTTTCAAGGCTTAAAAGCAGCTTTGAAACGAGCCTCGAAGGTTATAATCGTTCAACAATGTGCAACGGAGATTATTCACCGTTCAACAATGTGCATATCATTAAGAGCTTTCAAAAAAAGCGTCTGAAATGCATTGAAGCTGCATTGAAGCTGCATTGAAGCTAATGGTGGAAATTTCGAGCATTTTTTGTCATTTATTTGTTGCGAAGGTTCGAATAAACTATTTTGTAAAGAAAAAAAAACTCTAAATACTTGAAGTTGGCACTTTTCCGTATTTGCAAACAACGATTACTTATTACTTACTTATTTGCAAGTCCGGGGAACTTTTTTGACACTCTGTATTGGCAGTAATAGTTTAGCTTGAATAGTTCAATAGTTCAATAGTTCAATAGTTGTATAAGTTCGCAGTACACGTAAGCAAATCGACGATATTACTTTAACCCGGTTCATTAAATTATCTACTTAAGCAATACCTAAATTACCGCACCCTTTTAACTCACAGTACTCACAGTACTCACAGTACTCACAGTACTCACAGTACTCACAGTACTCACAGTACTGTGAAGTATAGTTGAATTCAGTTTGAGCTTCTAGGTTTATTCTGATTCGAAAAAGTCAAACCTTTGGTGTTTCCTCATTCGTTTCCTTTGCTTCGACTAGTCGATCTATTGAAAAGTTCAACGACATCTGAAAATCGATTTCTGAAAAGCTAGATAAGAAAAGGAAAGATAAGAAAAGATAAGAAAAGATAAGAAAAGATTTGGGCAATGAAGCATTGAAGCTTTGGGAAGATTTGGGAAGATTTGGGCAGGATTTGGGCAGGATTTCAGATGGAAATTCTGTAGAATGAAATTCTGTAGAATGAAATTCTGTAAAATTAAATTCTGTAAAATGCTTGTAGAGAAGTTGTAGATAAATTTTATGCAAGTTATGAGAAAGATCAAAGCTCGAGAAAGATAGAAGCTCGAGAAAGATAAAAGCTCGAGATAGCGTTGATCAATTGACCTTGACGTTTACCTGTGTGGCAATAAGGAGCACTTGTTTGCAGTGGTGGGTGGAGCTACGGTGTGCGACGAGATGGGCGGTCGCAGTCTCTGATTGGCTCAGCGTCAACCCGATTTCTTCTCTTTTCTTCACTCGAGAGAGTCGATTTCGTGAAAGATGATACCATTGAAAGGATACAAGAGAAATGTACTTATTAAAAAGCTAAATTAAAGCTCTAAATTAAAGCTTAATTTAGATCTTAAATTAAATCTTACTTTAATTTAATTTAAATTTAGAATCTCCTTTAGTCATTCTTATGGACTAGACTTGTTTTTTGATTTTTTCGATTTTTTCGATTTTTTCTTGATTTTTTTACACTAAAGAATTCATAATTTTGTCATTTTTAACTAAAATTGCTAAAAGAACTTTTAGAAAACAATTTGAGAATAAAAGAATTCAAAACTGGGATTGTTTTGAGCATTTTAAAGTATTAGATTGGAGAGAAAGTACTCGGAAAAAGTTTAAACTGTACTTTGTACTAGTTCAAATTACTTTGAACTACTTTGTACTAGTTTAAAATACTTTGTACTACTTTGTACTAGTTTAAAATACTTTGTACTACTTCAAACTACTTTGTACTAGTCCAAACAACTTTGTACTAATCCAAACTACTTTGAACTACTTTGTACTAGTCCAAACTACTTTGTACTAGTTTAAACCACTTTGTACTAGTCCAAACTACTCTGTACTGGTTCAAATTACTTTGTACTAGTCCAAACTACTTTGTACCAGTCCAAACTACTCTGTACTAGTTTAAACTACTTTGTACTAGTTCAAAAACTAGAAAAGAAATCTATTCAAGATATGTTTCATTATTAAGTATAACTTGTTGCTATTCATTTGGTAGAGCACCGATTCTCCCAGAAATTCTTTGGCTCCCAGAAAGCACTCCCAGAAATTCTTTGGCTGGCTGCGTTGCCAGGTTTCGACTTTAGCTCGATCTTCGAAGTGCTCTCCATCGAGTTCTGCAGTCAGCTTCTGGAATAGATGAAAATCAGAAGGGGCAAGGTCTGAGCTGGAATATGGGGAGAACTTCCCAGCCCAACTCCTTTAATTTTTCTTTTGTCAGCTTTGCAACAAGCAAGGAGGACTTTTCCCTTGTTTGGTCTTGTTTTTTTTTGATTTCTTTGACGAGTTCTAATTGATTTAGTTCTTCTAGTTGATTTGTATAAATTACTGATATAAATTGCTGTAACTGTTGTCTTTTCAGGCAACAACTCAGCAATAGATCTATCGAGATCCCACCAAATACTCAACATCATCTCCTTCTGTTGGAGTTCGGATTCCGGAAGCTGAGGTGAATGGAGAACTTTGGGTTTGTGTCAATGAGGCTTGTCAATGTCAATCAATGAGACTTGATGTAAAAAAGGTCAATTATCAGCGGCTGTGTCTGTTCGAGGAATTAAAGCTGGAATTTAATAAGTCAAAAGTGGAAAAAAGAATTCTAAGGACTTTCTTTTCAACTTGATGCCTATCGCTAGTTACTTTCAAAAATCTCGTGTAATTCTTTTGCAAAACCACGGAGAAATTCAACCTTTGAAATTACCCTTGAGTAACTAAACCGGGATGCCCACTAAAGTAAAGCTAAAGTAAAGCTAAAGTAAAGCTAAAGTAAAGCTAAAGTAAAGCTAAAGTAAAGCTAAAGTAAAGCTAAAGTAAAGCTAAAGTAAAGATAAAGTAAAGCTAAAGTACAGCTAAAGTAAAGCTAAAGATAAAGTAAAGCTAAAGTAAAGCTAAAGTAAAGATAAAGTAAAGCTAAAGTACAGCTAAAGTAAAGCTAAAGATAAAGTAAAGCTAAACTAAAGTAAAGCTAAAGTAAAGCCAAAGTAAAGCTAAAGCTAAAGTAAAGTTAAAGCTAAAGTAACTCTGCTAAAGTAGCCGCCAAAAAAATAGCAAACAAAGAACCGATTTTCGAGCAGAAAGCTTGAGCTTGCCTAGGCTTAGGCTTAGGCTCAGGCTCAGGCTCAGGCTTAGGCTTAGGCTCAGGCTCAGGCTTAGGCTCAGGCTCAGGCTTAGGCTCAGGCTCAGGCTCAGGCTTAGGCTCAGGCTCAGGCTTAGGCTTAGGCTCAGGCTCAGGCTCAGGCTCAGGCTTAGGCTTAGGCTCAGGCTTAGGCTTAGGCTTAGGCTTAGGCTTAGGCTCAGGCTTAGGCTTGGTCTTAGGCTTGGTCTTGGTCAACTTGCTCGACAAAACTTGAAAAAAGCATTAAAGCAATCAAAGCAAAAAAAGCATTCTATCGAATGATACAAATTTTATAATAAAATAATGTACTTTTGACATAAAAAAGGCCCTAAAACAAAAAGTACTTCTTCGGTTCGGTTTTTTTGCTAATTTTCGCCTTCGATGCTTACGATGCTTAGGTACTTTAAAATGCTCAAAACAATCCCAGTTTTCAATCCTTTGATTCTCAAATTGTTTTCTTAAAATTTAGCGATTTTCGTTGAAAAATGACAAAGCTATGGAGGTTTTAATGTAAAAAATCAAGAACAAAAGCAGAACAAAACCGAAAAACAAATCAGATGCACTGTGGATCTACGTTTAGACTTCAATGAGTTCAATGAAGCGTTTCGGATAAGAGATATTGATAAGTGAAATAATTTTGAGTCTATAGTCTAGAGCCTAGAGCCTAGAGCTTTTTTGGGTTTCTTGGGTAATTGAAACGGGCGGCGAACGGCGACAAGAGGTGCTCGAGAGGACAGTAGCTTGTGGCCAAAAGAGATCAGTAACAAAGCTAGACTGGAGACTGGACAAAGCTAGACTGGAGACTGGACAAAGCTAGACTGGAGACTGGACAAAGCTAGACTGGAGACTGGACAAAGCTAGACTGGAGACTGGACAACGCTAGACTGGAGACTGGACAAAGCTAGACTGGAGACTGGACAAAGCGAGACTGGAGACTGGACAAAGCTAGACTGGATCTGGCTTTGTCCAGACTTTGCCTCAGACTTCAGACTAGATCTGAGATCTAGCAGAATTCTAAAAGTTTCATTATTTCTTGCAGATACCGGTCCGTTTCTGCCCGCTTCTTTGCGTTCGACCCCTTCCCGGAATGATGTTTTCAATCTGCTTATTGTCAAGGAGTTCCCAATATCCTTTGAGATCCCACCAAACCGACAACACGTACTTCTTCTGGTGGGGGCTCTGGGGGACCTCCTTCTCAGCAGTAACCCAACCCTGCCGTTTCCTTTGAAAGTTTACAATTGCTATCCACTTTGCTCAATGGCTATCACCGTCAAGCAACCCTGATACCAAGCTACAGTAATCTAAAGCTAAGCAAGCCACAGTAATCTAAAGCATAAGCAAGCTACAGTAATCTCAAGCTACAGTCATCCAAAGCTACAGTAACCCAACTCAACTGAATCAACTGAATATCTTAAATATCTTCTACAATTCGTAAAATATTCAGTTCATTTTAAGTGCACTCGTTTCCCATTTTGCATTATTTCTTAAGAGGAACACACTCTAAATGTTTGTGAATGTAATGTAAGTTTGTAAATGTAATGCAGTTTGTTCTCGTGGCTGATTTTTGATGTTAAATTATACATATGTTAATTGTTGTTTATATGTTTTGTTCTCTTTGTTTTAATGTTCCCGTTTAGTTACCCAATTTTGAAGTAATAGGTTGACGAGAAAAATAATGCCCGTTTTGTCTTCGGGGAATTGTCTTCGGGGAATTGTCTTCAGGGAATTGTAGCAATTGAAATTGACTTCAACCCCTTCATTGACTTCAATCCCTTCATCGACTTCAGCTCCTTCATTGACTTCAATCCCTTCATTGACTTCAATCCCTTCATTGACTTCAACTCCTTCATTGACTTCAATCCCTTCATCGACTTCAGCTCCTTCATTGACTTCAGCTCCTTCATTGACTTCAATCCCTTCATTGACTTCAATCCCTTCATTGACTTCAACTCCTTCATTGACTTCAATCCCTTCATCGACTTCAGCTCCTTCATTGACTTCAATCCCTTCATTGACTTCAATCCCTTCATTGACTTCAATCCCTTCATTGACTTCAATCCCTTCATTGACTTCAACTCCTTCATTGACTTCAATCCCTTCATCGACTTCAGCTCCTTCATTGACTTCAATCCCTTCATTGACTTCAATCCCTTCATTGACTTCAACCCCTTCATTGACTTCAATCCCTTCATTGACTTCAATCCCTTCATTGACTTCAACTCCTTCATTGACTTCAACCCCTTCATTGACTTCAGCTCACGACTTGCGATGTTGATCCGAAGACAATCGACAACCATTTGAACCAAATCGGGGGAAAATTAGCTATGGAAAATTCCACAGAGACTCAAGTCCGTCTGTTCGCTGGTTCGCTGCACGACTCAAGACGACAAAACAACAAAACAACAAAACAAAACGTCAGCTCTTTTTTGCTCCATAAATGCTCATGGTTTTTAGGCTTCGATTTTGACATCTGATAAAACTTGGATTAATTACCAGAAGGTTAAAAGGAAGAACTAATGGCTTTCTACCGGAAAAATCCCTCAAACCATTCCAAAATCTGGTATTCATCGAAAGAAAAATAGAAAAAAAGAATGATCTGTTGCTGTGGAAATCAAAGAATGATCTGTTGCTGTGCTGTGGTTTGATGCATTTGATTATTTGATGTTTTATTTGATGGTTTAATGGTTTGATGGTTTGATGAATGAAATAATTCAGGAGAAAGCATTGATGCTGATTGATGATTGAACATTGATACTGATTTCTATTCAAAACAATATACAATACCTTTCACATTAATACGATCTGTATTGGTTTTTTATCTAATTGATCTAAGTAAAAGTAAATATTTTATTAAAAAGGTAAAGAGAAAACTAGCTGATGGCGGGCATCAAGACCATGAATCCCTCCAAAGAAAACATTATCAATAATGGGTTATTCTGATTGATTGATGCGGTTATTCTGATTCTGATGAAAAATGCGATTTAGCATTAAAGAAACGAGGTTTTGCAAGAAGTTTGAATCGAAATTGTTTCAAGCGAGCTGAATAACGACTTTAAGATCAGCAACAGATGAAAACAGCCGTCGGTTTTTGGTAAACTTCTCGAACCAAGATGCCCCCAGAGGTTCACAATGTGGTTGAGCCTTGGCCATCGACTTGGACAATCCATTCCATCCAAACCACTCCATTAGACGTCATCCATTGCTTTATCGTCATCCATTGCTTCATCGTCATCCATTGCTTCATCGTCATCCATTGCTTCATCGTCATCCATTGCTGATTGGCTTTGTAAATGCTAGCATTGTTCTACTGGAATTTGTAATTTACTTGGAGATTCTGAACCAAAACTTGGAGATTCTGAACCAAAATTTCTGAACCAAAAAAAGCAAGCTGGTTTCCAAAACATCCTTGTAATCCTGAGTAGTCATTCGATTAGAAATGAACTGAAGATTGACTTGTCCGTCGGGATAAAACGCAGCACATCCTCCTCCAAAGTATCTTGTCTCAAAATAAATCGGATCCTTTTGTAGATCCTTTTGTAGAACTCTCCAGTAGTGCGTGCATCCATCGGGACCACCAAGGTTTCATTTCTTCCATTTCTTTCGTCGCTAAAGATCACTCTCGTCTAATCCTTGGCTATTTGGGCTTGAGCAAAAGCTAAGCGACCATCCTTGTACTCTTGTTTCAATGCGGGCTGCTTCTGCAACTTATCCTGAACGATTTGCACTTCTCCAACTAATCCTGAACGATTGAAGAGCTCGCCAGACAGTTGACTTAAAAACATCAAGCTTTAGCTCCTCCCTGGCATCATTAATCGACTTCCCGTGGATTGTATTGTCGATATGTCAAACTCGATCGAGTCGAATCTCGATCGTTCAGCTTCTTTCTGTAGTTAGTGTGCTTCTTTGTGCCATATCCAATCCTTCCAAAAATTGTTCATAACAGAAAGTGTTCTCTTGATTTGCTTGACGATTGAGCGGTTTGACTCTCCCGGATCAGCGTGTCGATTTGGCCTTTTTCTTGGTTAGAAAGCTTGATTCCTCGTGCCATTTTCTAAAAATTATAAAATTATTGTCGTAAAGAAAAGTAAGATGCAAAAAGATTCATAAAAAATTCAAGTGAACGTCTTGATGTGAAATGTGCAAAAATGCTAAGTAATTTGTTGAGTCTAGTCTTTTTTTGATGCGCTTATTTTTCAATAAAGAAAAATCCCAAAATTGAAGTTTTAAAAAAAGAAAGGATAACTATATATGAATTGATTAAAAAAGTCTAACGGAAATGCATTTACAGAAATTTCGATAAAGCATAAGTTTAAAAACCTCAAAATTGTCAAAAAAAAAACCAGCTTTTTCACAGAAAGGAAAAATTATTGCAAAAACAGTAAAAACAAAGTTTTCCCATGAAATCATCCCAACTCTTAATTATTTTGAATGATATTTTTCAATGATATTTTAGGGCCGTCATTTTCCACTATATAGTCAAAAGCGAACCCTTGTAAAAGTGGGTTTTTGACTCTATTTTGAGCACACTAAACTTGTCCCTAAAGTGACTCGATTCCTTTTTTGGTCACTCGCATTTCGTCCGAGAAATTTCTTCAATCGTTCGATCAATTGAAACACGTTTTAGGCTATTTTGTAGAGGAGATTTACAACTTTCAAATAGTTTATAGTTTCAAATAGTCAAATAATTTATCGATATCAGGTTTCTATCGTTGGAAATTTATGAAAATGTTGAAATCCGCATTTCTTATGCATTTACCTAATGGATGAATTGGAAATTAGCCCAAATTTGAATCTTCAAATATTTTGGCTCCAAAAATCCCCAATCTTTCCAAAAGATTTTGATGGAATCAAGGACTTGAACTGGAGAAGAGCTGGAGAAGAACTGGACAAGAACTGGAGAAGAACTGGAGAAGAATTGGACAAGAACTGGACAAGAACTGGACAAGAACTGGAGAAGAACAAGAACTGGAGAAGAACTGGGCAAGAACAAGAACTGGAAAAGAACTGGAAAAGAACTGGACAAGAACTGGACAAGAACTGGACAAGAACTGGAGAAGAATTGGACAAGAACTGGACAAGAACTGGACAAGAACTGGAGAAGAACAAGAACTGGAGAAGAACTGGGCAAGAACAAGAACTGGAAAAGAACTGGAGAAGAGCTGGAGAAGAACTGGACAAGAGCTGGACAAGAACAAGAACTGGAGAAGAACAAGAACTGGAGCAGAACTGGACAAGAACAAGAACTGGACAAGAACTGCGTCGAAGATAGGAAGAAGTCATCGATAAAAATGGAGAATGTCTTACTGATTGATTGCCTATTACTTATCGAATGCAATAAATTGTTACACCCAACGCGTATTATTTGTTTTCCTAAATTCCTTAGTTTTCCTGTCTTACTCAATCTAATTGAGGTGTAATCAAACGCTTGAAAGAATTCATTTCGAGCATATCAATGCAGCTTTGTTCACAAGAGAATTTTCGGACAATTTCCCCAATTTCTGAAAACTTCCATGCAACTTTCCATGTCAAAAACTTTTCAAACAGCATGAGAAAATCTTTCGCAAACATTTTCCTTTTTTTCTTTTCAAATACAATCGGACATCCGGTCGACGGAAGCCTAATTATAGCGATTTTCAGCGCTCCAAAATCCTTCAACAAAATGAATGAGAATTTTTGGAGGTTTTTTTTTCTTTTCTTTTATTCTTTCTTTTCTTTTATTCTTTCTTTATGTCTACCCCAATTTAAACCAAGTATTTATCGAAAAACGTTATAGTAAAAGCGATTTTGAAAGCATTGAAAGCACTTTTTGAAAGCATTGCACACTTGAATCATTAAGTAGAAGTTTAAAAAAAGGTTAAAAAGCCTTTTTTTAAAGGCTTAAAGCCTTTTTTAAGGCTAAAAAGCTTTCTTTAAAGGCTTAAAAAGCTAAGAAATGTAAAATTAACTAGAAAATTTGAAACATTTATAAAACCAGAACAGATTTTCAGCTACCGTAAATACTGTAATAGTACCCCACCCCCACAATGATGGTGCCCACAATGCCCCACAAGGCCCCACAATGCCCCACAATGCCCCACAAGCGTTGCGTAGTCTAGCTTTGAACGAGTTTTGCTCGACACTGGTTTATGCTACAATGTGCGCTTAGGTATCAAAAAATAGCTGAAATTCAGGGCTATTTTTTGATACCTAAGCGCGCATTGTAGCATAAACCAGTGTCGAGAAAAACTCGTTAGTTTTGTTTGTTTAGTTTTGACAATTCTAGCAGCTTTTTGACAATTCTCGTGGGCTTCTCGTGGGCAATTGAACCAGGAAACCGATTTCGGCAGCGTGCCAGAAAGCCCGTGTTTACGTGAAAGCAAAAAGTACGCTTTTCCGATGAAATGATCCCAAAATAGTCGCCAAAATCCATCTTTTCAAAACTTTCTAGAGAGAGAACTCAGTCTTTCAAACTCACCTTGAATGTAGAGAATTGTAGAGAATCCGGGGAATCCCATGCAGTTTTCTTTTTACAAATAATAGCTTTACAAATACAAGATTTTGCAAAAGAAGCTGCAAAAGGAACCGAACCCGGGCAGAAGGGTGCTCGGCTCGACCTTGAAACAACCCTCTTAGCCACTACGCCACCGGGGCACTTTGAAGGGTAGTGTGTGGACGCCTCAAATAGACATGCCAAAGGGTCTCGAGGGTAAAAACATGATTTGATAGAGATTTTGGGATATCTAGCGTCCACAAGCCAATCGCCAAGGTCCCCTGGTGGCGTAGTGGATAGGGGGCTTGTGTCAAGACCCGGTTGAGCTTCCTTTGCTCAGGTTCAATTCCTTCCGCAGCTCTTTTGCAAAATCTTTCATTTGTAAAACTAAAAACTGCATCGGATTCCTACTGAGATTCTCTAAAGATGGTTGTTGTTTTGAAAGGGTTACTTCTTGCCTTTCCTTAGCATTGGTGATGTTCTTAAAAATTGATCCAATGAGCATCAGGTGATGTTCTTAAAAATTCATCCAATGAAGATTAAAAATTAATGATCCGCCAAAAGTTGATGTGTACATTGTAACCGGAGATTGGCGCTGAAAAGTGGAGAGAGTGGACACGATGAAACAACAAATATGTTCCTTTTCTTCAATTGCTGAAAAGAATTCACTTTTTATTTCATTTCTGATCTTTGCTGAGGAAATCTCGCAGTTTTGAGCTTTTTACTTTTAAAACGATTACCGATTTCTCATTCTTTCTCTAGTTTAAAACTAAAACTTTCAAATATAATAGATTCAGATGCAGATAGCTAAAAATATGAATGAGATGAGCAGGAGTTGAGCTATTCAGGAGTTGAGCTGGAGTTGCGCTGGAGTTGAGCTATTCAGGAGTGGAGCAGGATTTCAGCTATTCAAGAGGCAGCAGGAATTGAGCTATTCAGGAGTGGAGCAGGAGTTCAGCTATTCAAGAGGCAGCAGGAGTTCAGCTATTCAGGAGTGGAACAGGAGTTGAGCTATTCAGGAGTTGAGCAGGAGTTGAGCTATTAAAATGTTAGTGAAAGACTTTGATTGTCTAATTCTAAGCAATCATCAGCATATTATAAGGTTGTCCATAATCTTTACATGCTCTTTGCAGTCTATGATTTCATGAATCGGTTTTCTTCACTAATTTGGTTGTTGTGCTGGTTAAACTTATCAATTGGTGCTTTAGGTAAGGTTGAATATCTTGAAAAACACATAATTTTAAATCTTTGATTAACTGTCTAGAATCTGATCTGATTTGATTATCTAGAAAGTTTGATCTAACCATTTAATGATATGAAACTAAATCAAATGATACGGAATGAAATTAAATAAATGAACCATTCAAGTATAAGAACGGGGATAGCAAGGAGTGAGTAAAAGGGTAGAAGAGAAAGAAGAGAAAGAAGAGAAAGAAGAGAAAGAAGAGAAAGAAGAGAGGGAAAGAAGAGGAAGGAAGAAAGAAGAGAAAGAAAGGAAGGAAGAAAGAAAGACAAAGATTGGGCATGGATCGAGGGAGTGGATCGAGGTGATAGATGGGGATTGCTTGATGGGGCGGGGGTCTATTCCCCACTTGATCACAATTGATGTGATCTCGTTTTTTCCTCTTTCATCGTCTTTCCATCCGTCCAAAACGTTTTTGATTCCCCCATCTTTTCATCACCGACAAATTGGAACCCTTTTTTTTGCGTTCGGGTAATTCTATTGATCTTGTCCCTAGGCAATTTCCTCGTTCCCTTTTTTTCTGACTTTGATTACTTAGCTGAGCTTTTACTGTGGCTGAGGATTGATGAATCGAGGAATAAGGAAGGAATCGAGGAATGGGGAATGCGGAATGAGGATTCATTGATGAAAGTTCTTCAGCCCGCAATACTTTATACCTTCTAGACCACATTTAATATAATAAACGGTCGCAGAAGCGGATATGGGCACTATATTGTACTGTACTGTACTATCAACTGTACAAAACTATTGTACTGTACTGTACTGTCAACTGTACAAAAATATTCTACTGTCACACTACAAACTCCTCTAACTTTCTTCAAATCTATCGGATTGACATGATCTATAGCTCAACAAATAGAGAAACTCAAGAGCTTTCGAATGGATTAAAGTGCATCCAAAAATAACAGTTCTAAAGAAAGTTACAATGCATTGTAGTCTGACTCGATTGCTTTGACTATGCGACTACTACAAACCACTGTAACTTTCTTTAGCACCAATATTTTTAAATATTCTTTAATCCATTCAAAAGCCCTTGAAATTCTCTATTTTTTAAGCTATAGATCATCATAATCCAACAGATTTGAAGCAAGTTAGAAGCGTTTGTGCTTTACGTTATAGTTTACGTTTGTAGTTTACGTTTGTAATTTGTAGTGTCCATGTCTAGGCCATGTCTTTATAAACTTTTGGGTTTCACAATGAGGTTTTCTTTATCCCCAACGAATTTCGAAATTAATCAAAAATCGAAATCATTAATATCATCAATATCTTATTGAATCAATTTTTTCCACTTTTTCCACTTCTCTTCCTCTTTTTCTTGCTTTGTTAACTAAAAACTGCGTTGCCAACTGCTTTGCTAACTTCTGGGGCACTCAATTGGAAGACAATAAAGAATCCAATGCACCAGAAAGGTTTAAAATTTGGGTACAGCAGGCTTGTACCCAGGGGAAAGGGGAAGGAGCATTTGCCCCCTCGGCAAAAATTTTGGAGAGGACGAGAAGGCATTTGCCCCCCCGTCCACCTGTAATTTGGCTTGCCCACTACCAAAATTTTTTTCTGGAGCACACTCATGATTTTCTTATTTTCGTTTCATCAAAGCTCTTTTCTAGACACACACTCGATCCTGTACAATATTTACTCTTGATCCGAGTTGATGGATCTATTTGAAATCTATTTGATATCTATTTGATTCAGAAACATCAATGAGATCATTTTATCTAGAAAACAGTACTGCCTAAATTACAGTACTGCCTGAATTACAGTACTATCTGAATTACAGTACTATTTGAATTTTCGAACTATACTAGGTTTTATTGCTTTGCTTGAATTCAACTGATGCTTGGCCATTTTTTCAATGTTCACTGTCAGCTTATGAAGATGTCAGCTTCTGAAACAGTCAGCTTATGTAACAGTCAGCCTATCAATGTAAATCTAGTCTATTTGTAACTAGATCTAGTTCTAGTTCTAAAACTAGATCTAGTTCTAGATCTAGTTTTAGATCTAGTTCTAGATCTAGTTCTAGGTCTGGTTCTAGATCTAGCTCTAGATCTGGTTCTAGATCTAGTTCTAGATCTAGTTCTAAATCTAGTTCTAGATCTGGTTCTAGATCTAGTTTTAGATCTAGTTCTAGATCTGGTTCTAGATCTAGTTCTAGATCTAGTTCTAGATCTGGTTCTAGATCTAGTTCTAGATCTAGTTCTAGATCTGGTTCTAGATCTAGTTCTAGGTCTGGTTCTAGATCTAGCTCTAGATCTGGTTCTAGATCTAGTTCTAGATCTGGTTCTAGATCTAGTTCTAGGTCTGGTTCTAGATCTAGTTCTAGATCTGGTTCTAGATCTGGTTCTAGATCTAGTTCTAGGCCTGGTTCTAGATCTAGTTCTAGATCTAGTTCTAGATCTAGTTCTAGATCTAGTTTTAGATCTAGTTCTAGATCTAGTTTTAGATCTAGTTCTAGATCTAGTTCTAGATCTAGTTCTAGATCTAGTTTCTATTTTGACCTAGTTTACTTTTTTCTGAGAAAGATTGGGTTGATGAATTGAAAACTGCGGCCTATTGTCATATGTGACAGTTTGAGCACTTTCTTCAAAAGAAACCCATTTTGGTGTCAATGGAAAAGTTGTAGAGAATCAAAAATTATTTTTAGCCACTAGATTCGTTTATTAAAAAGCTGAGAAATGAAAGCTTTTCTTAATTTCTAAAGAAAAATTTCTAAAAAATGATTTTGCTGGGAAACAATAGAGCTTTCTGATAGAGCAAACCGTAACTCAGGCGGTTGATTAATCGCGTACAGTCGCGTAGTCGTTACTGTTTCACTTATTCCACTTATTCATCGAGAAAAGTAAATTCTAATAAACTTGCAAGACTTGGTACTCAATCTAATAGTCTCAAGAGAGATCCCAGTCAAAGTTATCTAGTTCTTATCCTTTCAAATGACTACTTTGTGCTAGTATTATGGTTTTCTTTTGCATAACAGTAATTAAACCAGAAAATCATTTCTAGAACATAGATTTTCGTGTTTTAAAACGATCAACTGGTTTAGAGGGATCAATTTGAATCAGCTTTAGAAGAAAATAGCTTTTGAAGTGACTGAATTTGGGTAAAAAGCTGATTGTGAGCCTGCTGGATGAAGCTCTGGTCTGATGCTGGTGCTGGATGCTGATCTAAGTTGTTAAGGTCTAAAGTTAAGGTCTAAAGATAAGGTCTAAATTTTAATTGCCTAAGCTTAAGGTCTGTGACTTAAGCTTAAGGTCTGTGAATTGTTTAAGCTTAAGGTTCTCTGTGAATTCCCTAACTCTCAACTGGCAAGACTGGCAAGACTCTTTCCAGTTTGGAGTCATTCCGTAACTGGCAGGATTCTTTCCAGTTCGGGAATTGTATCAGAAGGAAGCATAAGGAACGGGGCTTCAACTCGGATGAGAAATCAAGGAGTGCACCAGAAAAGATCTAAGTCTAAGTCTCTTAAGCATAAAGTACATCCACTAAAGCCTTGAATATCTTATTGTTAGATAAAAAGTAATCAGCTGACATTAGCTTTTAGCTGACAGCTGACAGCTGACAATTTTAGCTGATCTTTTAGCTGAAGCTGACTTTTAGCTGAAGCTGATTCTCTTTTCTCATCTTTCTCATCTCATCTAGCATCGCTTTTGAAATTCCCAAGTCTTCTCAATGCCACGGAACTTTAACAAAAGAAGTTATGTGGCTAAAAAGTTCAGCTGACCAGCGATGGGTTGGGTGAAGAGGCTCAAGGGCAGAAAAATGAGGTTCCCTACCTTTCCCCTTCTCCCTTTTCAATCCAAAATGAGACTGTCATCATCTATCATGTCATCCACACCGATCCCCTTTTCAACTCATTCAATTTTACCTCTACCAATTTGAACTCTACCAATTGTTTGATATTATTGATCTCTCGTTTTCAATCGATTCCATTTTACGATTTCACGATTCTGCTGAAATTTCACGATTTTAAAGGTTTTTTATTGCTTATTGACACATTGATTACATTGTTTACATTGAAATCCTTTTCTTCAATGGAACTAGTTTCGTTTCTTTTTCTCTTTTCCAAGAAAACGGGATCTCTTATGGATGCGTCAGATTTCAAACCTACGCCAACAGTGTTAAAATTTCAATTTCAAATCCATCTTTCAAATCAATCTATTCCAAATCAATCACTTTCAAATCAATCACTTTCAAATCAATCTATTCCAAATCAATGTAAGCTGTAAGCTGTAAGCTATGAGCTGTTAGCTGTGAGCTGTAAGCTGTTAGCTGTAAGCTGTTAACTGTAAGCTGTTAGCTGTCCAAATCAATCAATTCCAAATCAATGTAAGCTGTAAGCTGTGAGCTGTAAGCTGTGAGCTGTAAGCTGTGAGCTGTAAGCTGTGAGCTGTAAGCTGTGAGCTGTAAGCTGTGAGCTGTAAGCTGTCCAAATCAATCAATTCCAAATCAATGTAAGCTGTAAGCTGTGAGCTGTAAGCTGTGAGCTGTAAGCTGTGAGCTGTAAGCTGTGAGCTGTAAGCTGTGAGCTGTAAGCTGTGAGCTGTAAGCTGTGAGCTGTGAGCTGTAAGCTGTTAACTGTAAGCTGTTAGCTGTCCAAATCAATCTTTCAAATGAATCAATTCCAAATCAATCTTTCAAATCCCTTTCCCAAAAGCTCATTCAAACCCAACACTTTACCCATTTCATTTAAAAGTTTCGTCCGAAATTCCCGCAAAAATTCATAATCAAAACTATTTTCAATGGGAAAAGCGTAAATTTGAGAATTTTTTTTCTGTACACAAAAGTCGTGGAAAAACATTCCTTTTCGCACTTTTCCTCTTCTTTTTTTCGATTCCATTCCAAACAACAAAGACCTATTTGAATTGAAAAAGAAAGAAATCCGATCGATTCATCACTCGTGATTCGATATTTCCTTAAAGCTTTCTAAAGAGTGACTAGCGACATTATAGAGACAACTTTTTCGAAAACTAGCTGGGAAATGTCTAATTTATTTCAAAAGTGGCAAGTGTTATATAGAGAATTGTAGCTCTGAATCTTGGCTATATTTCTATACCAAAAACTTCCCGATTGGACTTATACAACTCATTTCACAAGCGCTTGAATGAGACTCGAATAACAAATGACAAATTCGCTAAAGAAAAATCGACTAGCATTCATTCAAGCGCTTGTGAAATGAGTTGTATAAGTCCAATGGGGAAGTGTTTGGTATGAAAATATAGCCAAGATTCAGGGCTACAATTCTTTATATAACACTTGACACTTTTGAAATAAATTAGACATTTCCCAGCTACTTTTTCAAAAAGTTTTCGCTGTAATTCGCGGTTACCCTGTAGAATTGTTTTGTTTTAATAAAATAAAAAAAAAACTTTCAAAGACATGTTCTTTTGCACTTTGAAATGTACTTTATATATATATATATCTATATTTTAATCTATATTTTGTAGCCAATTTTGATTTTCAGCCGGCAAGGGAAGGTTGATTGGGTCTCGTGACCTTTTCCAATGATAGCCGATTATGAATGAGTGGGTTTAGAAGCGTCCAACCATCAAGTATTTAGTATCATTCAACGCAGAATCATTAATAACTATGTTAAATTTTTTAAATTAGAAATATTGGAGAAAAAGAAAAAAAGTTATGGGGCTTCAAAGTTTTCTCTTGAAAAAACAGTTTTTTTTGCTCTAATTTTTTTCTCTTTATCAAATCATGCTAATTTAAAAAATTTAACATAATTATCAATGATTCTGCGTTGAATGATACTAAATACTTGATGGTTGGACGCTCCTAGACCTAGACCTGGACCTGGACCTGGACCTAGACCTAGACCTGGACCTAGACCTAGACCTAGACCTAGACCTGGACCTGGACCTAGACCTAGACCTGGACCTAGACCTAGACCTAGACCTAGACCTGGACCTAGACCTTGACTTAGACCTAGACCTAGACCTAGACCTAGACCTAGACCTGGACCTAGACCTAGACCTAGACCTGGACCTAGACTTGACCTAGACTTAGACCTAGACTTAGATCTAGACCTAGACCCACTCATTCATAATCGGCTACGGGGGTCGCGCCGCTTTTGAATCAAACGTTATAGCGCCGGCAATTTTTAACCTAAACTCACAAAT
The DNA here is from genome assembly GCA_958450365.1 of Mesorhabditis belari. Lineage (NCBI taxonomy): Eukaryota > Metazoa > Nematoda > Chromadorea > Rhabditida > Rhabditidae > Mesorhabditis > Mesorhabditis belari. Next base: position 2,267,776 of record CAUEEP010000724.1, on the reverse strand, counting down.
TTGGTACCAATCGACGCAGAATTTAATTCGCTACAAAATGACTTAATATTGTCCTCATACATTAAAGGGTTGCTCTGCTAGAATTGCCTAGAAAGATTTGCCAAAAAATTTCATTCATAATCGACTACGACATTCGATGCAGAATTTGACGCTCATTCCAATGATGCAAAAATTAGCTGCAGAATGTAACCTTTCATTGCTGCACCTTCCATTGCTGCCCTTTCCATTGCTACCCTTTCCATTGCTGCCCTTTCCATTGCTGCACCTTCCATTGCTGCCCTTTCCATTGCTGCACCTTCCATTGCTGCACCTTTCATTGCTGCACCTTTCATTGCTGCACCTTTCATTGCTGCACCTTTCATTGCTGAAAAGGTTTCAAGCCTCTTCCGCTAGCCGATATGGTTTGAAACCTTTTCGCCTACAACATATATCTGATCGGAAAAGCCGACGAAACCCAATCATCCTTCCCTTGTCAGTTAAAATCGACTGAAAATCAAAATCGGCCACAAACTATATACTTTGTGCTTGAATTTTGCAAATACACCCTTTCTAGTGCACTCAGTTCTTCGTTTTTCTTGAAATTATCGAGAAAAATGCAGCAGCTAGTGCACCAGGGGTGCATTTAGACTTTTTGGAGCACAAAGTACATGGTACTTTTTGCACAAAGTACTTTTTGAGCATCGAGTGCAAGCTGTTACAGTCAAATTTCAGTTGAAAATTCTCTTTCACCGTATTTCACTTTGTCGACAACAAATGTGGAGGAGTTGCTTCAAATATTTCACTGAATTCACGTGATTCCAAGATAAGCGATTACTCAAAAGCTGCAATTTACACAACAAGTGAGTTACACGGTTGGTTATGATTGCCTGCGTTCATTGCGTTCGTATAAATGCGTATAAATGCGTATAAATGCGTTCATTTCATTCCTTACAGACACTGCTTTTTCTCAAAAACTGGCTAATTTGGAAAAACTATTGGATTTGTAAGCTATTGGAAAAGCTACCGTAATCTAATTCTTCCAGATTTTCCCTGTTGTATTTGATTTTGATTCTAGAAATTCAGATTCGATTCTATTCGATTCAGAGTTTGATTCCACATCAAATGAGATCACAATTAAGTGAACAAAGTCTGCAGAAAGATTACGGTACCTTTTCCCAAATTGTTCACCTTTTAGAAAACGCGAAACTCGTTCTAATTCTAGTTCTAATTCGTTCGAAAACTCGTTCTAATTCTAGATCATCAAATAAGATTTGAACTAAGATTGAAACCTGTTAAGCAGGATTTTTTGTAGAAACTATGAAGCTCTGAAGCTCTGAAGCTCTGAAGCTATGAAGCTATAAAGCTCTGTAGCTCTGAAGCTATGAAGATCTTAAGCTATGAAGCTCTGAAGCTATGAAGCTATAAAGCTCTGAAGCTCTGACGCTATGATTAACGATTGTAAAAGTATCAATGATTTAACTGTATCTAACTTTAAGTACTTTATTAAGTACTTTAGTACTTTATTAAAACACCAAGTACAACCCTTTTCAACAAAAACGTTTAGAGAAAGAGGATTGTGTTGGCCCGTCATCGGTAGTTGGCGAGGGGCGGGGCTGAAGGAGAAATTGAGAATTGGAGAAGAGAAAAAAGGGGAAAAGATTTGTGCCTCTTGGAGTGCTCAACAAGTCTCAAAGTGACCTCAAACCATTTCGCTCATTCATTTTCTGCTGTGTGCTTTGATTGAGAGTTGAAATCGAGACAATGCCCGGCGCTGGATCGGCGAGAAACGCGCCCGATTTACAGGTGAGTGCTCGGGTATTTTTGAGAAATATTCGAGAATACTTTGAGCTCAAAAGAAACGTGCTCTTTCTGGCGCATTCTTTTAAAATGTAAGAATAGGCAAAGGTAGAATAGGCAAAGGTAGAATAGGCAAAGCTAGAGTAGGCAAAGCTAGAGTAGCCAAAAGCTAGAATAGACAAAAGCTAGAATAGCCAAAAGCTAGAATAGGCAAAGCTAGAGTAGCCAAAAGCTAGAGTAGCCAAAAGCTAGAGTAGCCAAAGCTAGAATAGGCAAAGCTAGAATAGCCAAATGCTAGAGTAGCCAATAGCTAGAGTAGCCAAAGCTAGAATAGGCAAAGCTAGAGTAGCCAAAAGCTAGAGTAGCCAATAGCTAGAGTAGCCAAAGCTAGAATAGGCAAAGCTAGAGTAGGCAAAGCTAGAGTAGCCAAAAGCTAGAGTAGCCAATAGCTAGAGTAGCCAAAAGCTAGAATAGGCAAAGCTAGAATATCCAAATGCTAGAGTAGCCAAAGCTAGAGTAGCCAATAGCTAGAGTAGGCAAATGCTAGAATATCCAAAAGCTAGAATATCCAATAGCTAGAATAGCCAAATGCTAGAGTAGCCAAATCCAAGAATTCTCAATTGCTAGAACCCCCATTTTCCTTCTTGGGCTAGAAAGGGGATAAGTTTGCAGAGTTGAGCTCAAAGTACACAAAAAAACTGAAAACACAGCCATCAAATCACTTTTCTAACGAGTTTCTTCAGACGAGATTCAAATCAAATCAATCAAATAACCAAACAAATCAAACAATCAAATGAAACAATCAAATAAAATTTGCAAGAATGAATAAATTTTAGATTCAAAATGGGAAACAAAACGGTTTCTCGACAGTCGCTCCACAAGTGATGATCGAAGGGAATCCGAAAGTGCCCGAGACTCGACTCTACAAAAAGAGATGGGCAATTCTCGTCATGTTCTGTTTACTCGTGAGTTTCATAAATTCAACTTTTCTTAAGCCAAATTTGATGAGGAATCTTTTAAAACCATTCTTGAGTCGATCCGTTTGCTGGAAGTCGAGCTGAAAATCGCGAAAGTGCCATTTTGACTATCTAGAAACGGCACTTTTGCGCAATACTTTTCAAAGCCGTTTTTCTCTACGTTCTTACAAATGAATGTACAAATAAATTGCACTTTTCTATAACCAAATTTAATGAGGATTCTTTTAAAAGCAATCACAAGTCGATTGAATTTCTATACCTCGAGTTATAGATCGTCAAAGTTGATTGACTTCTGCAGGTGTGTAGGTCAACTTTGATGCAATTTTTCTATATATTCTTACACATGAGTATACAAAATAAATTGCACTTTTCTATAACCAAATTTAATAAGGACCATTTTAAAACCAACCTCAAGTCGTTCTGACCACTGAGAGTCGAGATATAGAGTAAAATCGAAGAGTTTCCAAACTTCGAGACTCCCATTTGGAAGGTCAACTTTGACACAGATTTTCTCTATGTTCTTATACATGAATATACAAAACAAATTTAACTTTTCTCTAGTCAAATTTGATGAGGATTCTTTTAAAACCAACCTTAGGTCGATCTGATTACTGGAAGTCAAGATATAGAGTAAAATAGAAAAGTTCGCTAAATTGCCATTTTGACTATATTTTTATCAAAGAGCATAAAAATATAGAGCTTGAATCTAACTATAAAGTTCAAATGATAAACTTGTTTTCTTTTTTTTTCAGTCAGCCTCAAACGGTGCTCAATGGATCATCTACTCGATCATCTCGCCGATCATTTCCGATTTCTACGGTGTTTCCTATGCAGCCATCAATTGGACATCGATGGTTTACATGCTCACCTATATCTTCTTCTTCATCCCTGCAGCGTGAGTTGATCCAAGTAAAGAATGTTGATCGAAGTAAGCCTGAGCTTACTCCAAGTAAGCCTGAGCCTGTAAATTCACCTAACTATCGCATGAACTAAAGGTGAGCGGGAGGTGATCAAAACAGCGCCGTGTACAGACAGCGCCGTGTACAGACAGCGCCGTGTACAGACAGCGCCGTGTACAGACAGCGCCGTGTACAGACAGCGCCGTGTACAGACAGCGCCGTGTACAGACAGCGCCGTGTACAGACAGCGCCGTGTACAGACAGCGCCGTGTACAGACAGCGCCGTGTACAGACAGCGCCGTGTACAGACAGCGCCGTGTACAGACAGCGCCGTGTACAGACAGCGCCGTGTACAGACAGCGCCGTGTACAGACAGCGCCGTGTACAGACAGCGCCGTGTACAGACAGCGCCGTGTACAGACAGCGCCGTGTACAGACAGCGCCGTGTACAGACAGCGCCGTGTACAGACAGCGCCGTGTACAGACAGCGCCGTGTACAGACAGCGCCGTGTACAGACAGCGCCGTGTACAGACAGCGCCGTGTACAGACAGCGCCGTGTACAGACAGCGCCGTGTACAGACAGCGCCGTGTACAGACGGCGCCACCTCAAAAATAGCCCCTCCGCGGTGAAGTTTCCAAGTGTTTCTTATTCTTATTGAATACAGAATAGAGTTACCTACATTTTGCATACTTTAAGATCACTTAAAACAGAGTTTAGTGTCGAGAAAAAACTTGTTGCTTGCTTGCTCAGTAAACCTGTTTTTTTAGCTTAGCTTTTAGCTTTTAGTTTTTAGACTTTTCTCCAGATGTCATTTACGACATTTTCCCTTCCTTTTCATTTGACGATTAAAATCCTCTTGAACTTTTTGTCAGCTCATCAATTTAGCGCATCTAACTTGAATTTAATGCCGATTTTTTTGTTGGGCATTAAAATGTTTGAGTTTATTGTCTTTTTCTTTAAAATAGAGATCATTTTTAGTGGAAAAGAGATTTCTTTTCTTTCTATTTTATTTCTATTTCTATTTCTATTTCTCTTTGAGATGATTGGCTGAAATCATCCTTAGAACATCCCCGATTTTGAACGCCAATTTTATGAACACAAGCGAGGAGAGCTTATAGAAAAAAATAGAATAGAATAGAAAAAATAGAATATATTGGGTTGGTGAATTGAAAACTGCTAAGGGTCTTTCATGGAAATGGCAAAAAAATCGCTGAATTCGAAAATTCTTTTGTTTTATTTATTTATTACTGTGAAAAGCGATTGTCCGCGAAATTCCCTTCAAACAACAATTCCCCAATGCTGGGAATTGTTTGATGACATCGGATGTGGCTGTTAATGCGAATTCACAGGAGAAAAGCTCTTGTAAAGCTGTCAAGTAAAATGTTTGAAGCTAGAAAGTCCAAAAAGTGATTCACGCACGGTTAAGTTATCAAAGAAACGGGAAAAAGCTTCTAGACTCGTCAAAATGGAAGCAAACTTGTCAAAAATTTGGGGACTAGGGTTTTTCGATATAGAGAAAAGAAAATTTGGGAAGAGTAAAATGTTTGAAACTATATTTAGCACCTAAAATTGATCTTGCAGGTCTAAATTGAATCGAGTTTTGTATGACTGAGCAAATCAAACGGTTTTTGAAAGCTGAATAGTAAGAGCGCTTAAATCTCAACTTATGAGTCGAAGTATTGGGTTGGTCAATTGAAAACTGCGGGACTTTGAACTAAAATTTATTCAACATAAAACCATCAATTCATTCCAAATAATTTCCATTATTATTGACGACTTCTGCACATTTTAAAGGCAATTTCCGGGGTTACAGTCATCCTCTTTCGTACTAGGATTTTGGTTTTGAATCGAGAAACTTTCAAAGCCAATTTTTGACTGCTTCTTCCGAATCGAAGTGTTCTCCCGCAAGCTAATTACTCATGGTCCGGAATAAATAGTAATCAAAAGAAGCTGGACTGTATGAGGAATGCGCCAAAAGTTCCCAAGCAAGGCTATCTATTTTAGAGCGAGTCAGTCTTGCAACATGAGGGCGCGCGGTGTCGTGGAGGAGAACGATCTTTGACTTGAAGGGCCTATTCTTCTCCAGGGATTCATTCACCTTTCCCAACTGTTCACTGTATTTGATTGCATTAACGGTCTCCTTGCTATTCAGCAACTCCCAGTCCACCACTCCCTCCATATCCCAAAAAACGCAGAGCATAAACTTCTTCTGGTGCAAATGGGGCTTAGGGTCACTTTCGGGTTTCTCGCCTGGCCCCACCCATTGCCGCTTCCTCTTCTTCTTCCTCGACTTCTGCCCATTTTACAGGCAATTTGCGGATTTCTCTTTCGTAGTAGGGTTTTGGTTTGTGTGTGAGACAAGTGTGAGACTCAAAAATGGAGGACTGGAGGACTGGAGATTGAGATCTGGAGTCCCAGTTTGAGCACTTTCTTCAAAAGAAACCCATTTTGGTGTCAATGGAAAAGTTGTAGAGAATCAAAAGTTAGGCTTATAGCCAAATTTCCAAAAAGATACACTCAGTAGTTTCGCTTAAAATGTTTTGTGAAATGCAAGTTTTGTGAAAATTCGTAAATTTGGCATTTCTTAAAAAACAGTTTTTGAATCGTTCTGAAAATTTGGATATAAGCTTTATTTTTGATTCTCTACAACTTTTCCATTAACACCAAAATGGGTTTCTTTTGAAGAAAGTGCTCAAACTGGGACTCCAGATCTCAATCTCCAGTCCTCCAGTCTTCGATTTTTGAGTCTCACACTTGTCTAAACTCTAGCTAAACTCTAGCTAAACTCTAGCCTATCTCCTTCACTCCAATCTATCGTTTTCGAATTTCAAAACCTCAAAATTCATTCACCCTTGAAGCTTTCTTTTTCTAGTTTTTACTTTACTATGTGTTTGCTAGTTTTAGAGAGAAAACTCTTGGCCAACTTGGCCTTTCAAGTATCAAAAAAGACCGATTTCTTTTGAAAAGAAACGATGAGATTGGTCGAGGTCGAGAGTTGAATAGACGTAAAGCCGTATTTACTCCGTCCACACGTGTTTTCACGGTCTATTCCCTGTCCACCACTCAATAAATGCGAGTTTTTGTGTGCTAAGCTCCTTAGAAAGGTGAGAAATCTCCTTTTTTTTTTCAATTCCTTTAAGTATTTGGGATGGGTTAGAGTGAGTTTTTGAGGATTTCAATACATAGTTTTAATGTACATGTACAATGTACAATGTAAAAGAGAAATTTTGGAGTAAAAGAGAATCCTATGAGAATCAAGAGACGATCTGAACCAAATCTTAACAATATATGAACCAAATCTGAACCAAATCTGAACCAAATCTGAACCAAAACTGAACTGATCTGATCAAGTAATCGCATTGCGTTATTCTCTCACTTTAGCTGCTGATTTAAGCAACATAAAAGTTTACTATTAATTTGAACTCGATTTTTCTTGTATTAGTCTTGTTTTCATCGACAACCTTCCCCTTTTCTTAAAGTTGGCTTCTTTTTTCTTAGATCTTTCTCAGATCGAAACCTTTTTGGGCAAAAATATTGAGAACGTTCTCACAGAGCTTACCAACGATTAAAATAATTCGATGAAAAGATGAAAATCGAATCAAATCTATTGAGGTTTGAAAAGATTAGGTTCTCAAGGAGACTCTCCCAGATCGATTAGACTCTCCCAGATCGATTAGACTCTCTCTAGATCGAGTATACTCTCTCTAGATCGATTAGACTCTCTCTAGATCGATTAGACTCTCTCTAGATCGATTAGACTCTCTCTAGATCGATTAGACTCTCTCTAGATCGATTAGACTCTCTCTAGATCGATTAGACTCTCTCTAGATCGATTAGACTCTCTCTAGATCGATTAGACTCTCTCTAGATCGATTAGACTCTCTCTAGATCGATTAGACTCTCTCTAGATCGAGTATACTCTCTCTAGATCGATTAGACTCTCTCTAGATCGATTAGACTCTCTCTAGATCGATTAGACTCTCTCTAGATCGATTAGACTCTCCCAGATCGATTAGACTCTCTCTAGATCGATTAGACTCTCCCTAGATCGATTAGACTCTCCCAGATCGATTAGACTCTCTCTAGATCGATTAGACTCTCTCTAGATCGATTAGACTCTCTCTAGATCGATTAGACTCTCTCTAGATCGATTAGACTCTCCCAGATCGATTAGACTCTCTCTAGATCGATTAGACTCTCTCTTAGATTGATTAGACTCTCCCAGATCGATTAGACTCTCTCTAGATCGATTAGACTCTCTCAGATCGATTAGACTCTCTCTAGATCGAGTAGACTCTCTCTAGATCGATTAGACTCTCTCTAGATCGATTAGACTCTCTCAGATCGATTAGACTCTCTCAGATCGATTAGACTCTCTCAGATCGATTAGACTCTCTCAGATCGATTAGACTCTCTCTAGATCGATTAGACTCTCTCTAGATCAAGAGCGTCTAATCGTTTACGAAAAACTAGACTGAAGATCAGATTTTGAAGCTCAAAATACTTTGTACATTGGAATATTTTAGTAAGAACTGAAATTCAAACTTAACGGTCGACTCTTGTCCATCTTTTTGCTGTACTTTTTGATCAAACACATCAACGCGCCCTTTCTGGAGCACTTTCTTCAATTTTCTCACAGCACGGTTTTCAATTTTCTCAACAAACGGTTTTTCAAAGGAAAACAAGCTTTCAGTGCGCTAGAAAGGGTGTGTTTCGATGTTTAATCATAAAGTACGCCAAAAGCCCAACAACGCCCATCAATAGCAATCACTTTACAGTGCAAAGCTCAATTCAATTCAAGAGTTCAATTCTCTTCCTCCCAACTCTGAACTTGTGAATGAAGGAGAGTATTTTGTTGTAGTCATCAGAGAAGTCATCAGAGGTTTGACCAAGTCATGAGATCCGTTCCTGTCTAAACATTTGGACTTGTTGAGCTCGTGAAAAGATGGGTGGGGGTGAAAAATTGAAGAGGAGGAAATTCGGAAAAAAAAAACGTTGACAAGCTGGTGAACATGAGATTTCAAGCAAACACTGTGGGAAGGCTTGGGTCCATTCAGGTGAGGGAATGGGGGAAAAGCTGAGTGAAAGAATGAAAGAATGAAAGAAGGGGTTGAGTGGGGTTGACTCTTGACAAGACAACGGACAGGGGCTGATGACTGATGGGATTGAGTGGCAACAATGTGAAACAAACAAATAAGTATGCAATATTATCCATTTCAAATCCTATCAAAGCTGAAAGACGCTTTTTCATTAGACTGGAATCGATGATAGAAGTCTTGTGAAGGGTATACCAAAGTGAAACCGATCTTCAGATATAATTCTGAGTGTGTGTGTGTGTATCTAAACCCGTCATTTCCTTGAAACTCTGGATGGAATCCGTGTCTAAACCAAAATAAAACCGATCTTGAGATAGAATTCTGTTACTAGTTTTCCAGACATTGAAATTTGCATGTAATCAAAGAATAAAAGTCATGCAAGTGATCAAAAAGGCTTAAATGGAATAAACTAAAATGGAATAAACATAAATGGAATAAACTAAAATGGAATAAACATAAATGGAATAAACATAATAGAATAGATATAATGGAATAGATATAATGGAATATATATAATAGAATAGATATAATAGAATAGATATAATAGAATAGATATAATAGAATAGATATAATAGAATAGATATAATGGAATAGATATAATAGAATAGATATAATAGAATAGATATAATAGAATAGATATAATAGAATAGATATAATAGAATAGATATAATAGAATAGATATAATGGAATAGATATAATAGAATAGATATAATAGAATAGATATAATGGAATAGATATAATGGAATAGATATAATGGAATAGATATAATGGAATAGATATAATGGAATAAAAATAAATGAAATAAACATAATAGAATAGATATAATGGAATAGATATAATAATACTTTATTCAAACGATAAAGTGAAAGAAATCATAGAGAAATGCACAGTGATACTTAATCATACAATACATACTGAAATCAATAAGCCAATTACTTACGGCAAAGAGCCACTAGATCTAAAGCATCGATACGTTTCTTGAATACGAAAAGCGACTGAAATGGAATAGATATAATGGAATAGATATAATGGAATAAACATAAATGAAATAAACATAATGGAATAAACTAAAATGGAATAAACATAATGAAAATAGCTAGAAAGCACAAAATTTTGGTAAACTAGCAAAAAAATATACAAAATTTAGCTCGGGGGCTTTCTGTGCTGGGGCTTTTTGTCCGGAAACCTTGTGGTCCGGCTACGAAAAGTTCCGGATTCTCCTCCGTTCCGGACTCGGCTCCGAAATAAAAATAAATTGCTTTCTCATTTTAAATTCTTAATTTTGATCGAAAATTCTTTTAGCAATTTAGCATTTAAAAAAAATGAAAGTCAAACAAATGCAAACTTTTCACAAGGACTTTTTTGACGATTGCATTTTTGTGATTGCATTTTTGTGATTGGATTTTTGACGATTGCAAAAACTATTTAACTAGATTAGTTCTAGATTCGTTTACTAGATGAGTTACTTTACTAGAACTAGAACTAGTTTACTAGAACTAGAACTAGTTTACTAGAACTAGAACTAGTTTAGAGTTTGGGGTGCGACCCGCTTTAACCTTATCAACGAGGATGATTCTGCTTAAGAATGGCCGAATAGCACAAAAGGTTAAAAGGGTTTCCCCAAAAGCGCTTATAACGTAACAAGAACACGTAGTATCCAACATAAGATTAATACTCTTGAGAAGAGTACAGATCGGATTGATACTACGTCGATGGTGACACAAATGTTAGTAAAACCAGTCTCTAATGTTAGTAAGAGTCTCTCTAAAATGTTAAACCAGTCATCTAAACAGGATTTAAAACCTGAAGGATAGCATAAAGTAAAGTGAATTTATAACGTTACTGTTTATTAGTACAGAACCGAAATGCCGAAACGAAACCAACAATACCCATTACAAAAACAGCACGCGCATCAAAAAATGAAACAACAAAGTCCCCCCAGAAAGAAGGCAAAAACCCGCAGACCAAAAAAAAATCATTTCGGGAAGGGAGAAAAGGGCGAAAAATGCGACGCGAATAATTGCAAAATAGCAACGCAAATAGGAAGGAAACGGACGCGACCTTAGGTTACTTTCTAAACGTGGCTTGAATTTAATAAAATTTGTAATAAAATCAAATCTTGTCTTGCATAAAATCATTGCAATCAAACAAGAAAAATGAAAATAAAACATAAAACAAATAAATCATAAAACAAATAAAACAAATAAAACAAATAAAACAAATAAAACAAAATTCAAAATCCAATTTTCAGCTGGCTTCTCGACAAATACGGTCTTCGTCTATCGATTCTACTGGGAGCTGCTGGGAATTGCATTGGTGCATGGATTAGGATATTTTCAACAACACCAGGTAAATAAAAACTCATTTAAAAATACAAATACTACAAACTACAAAATTTTTCCATAAAACAAGCACTCGAACTTTCAGATGCGTTCTGGATCACGATGATCGGTCAAACAATCGTCGGAGCGTCACAGGTTTGTGAGATGTGAAAGTGTGAGATGTATTTGGTATTCAGATGTTCACCCTGGGAGCTCCACCACGATTAGCGGCTGTATGGTTTGGCGCTGATGAGGTGTCGACGGCTTGTGCAGCGGGAGTCTTCGGAAATCAGGTGATTAGCATTTGATAGAAAGCATTTGATAGAAAGCATTTGATAGACAGCATTTGATAAACAGCTCTTTGTAAAAATTAGTTAAAAGAAGACTCCATAAGGGAATGTGAATTGGGTGACATTGATCAGCTTTGACAAAATCATCGATGAAAAGATGAGACGAGAAAAGCATAGTTGACTACAGTTAAGACAAGGTACGACAAGCGGTTTAACTACGGTTACGACAAGTTACGACAATCATAGTTTGACTACAGTTACGTGTTCCATAGCAGAAACAGAAAACAGATTCGGAATCAGCGTGAAATTCTGCGTCGAATCTCATGTCATTTGGCCACCACACCCAGTTGAGATTCCATTCTGAGAAAGAGAAAGTTTAAAGAAGACTCAGAAAGAGTTTAGTTGGTTAAGAAAAAAACTCGTTGAAGCTGCTGAAGAAGCTGTTGAAAACTTGAAACTGCTTTTCTCAGCTTTTCTCAGCTTTTCTTTTCAAAAATCCAATGGATTACAGTTGGGCATCGCAATCGGTTTCGTCCTTCCACCGATGATCGTCCAAAACGGGACAAGCGAGGAGGTGGCCGAGGATTTGATGTCACTTTTCCTCTACTCCGCTGTTCTCAACACGATCATCTTCACATTGATTATTTGTTGTGAGTTTGATGCATATTCTAAAGCTATAGGCATCTGCTTCTCTAGGACTTCTCGAGTAATTTAAATAGCTAAAAGTTAAATAGCTAAAAGCTAAATAGCTTTAAAAGCTTCCTAAAGCTTCCAAAAGCTTCCTAGAGCTTCCCAAAGCTTCCTAAAGCTTTCTAAAGCTTCCTAAAGCTTTCTAAAGCTTCCTAAAGCTTTCTAAAGCTTCCTAAAGCTTTCCAAAGCCTCCTAAAGCTTCCCAAAGCTTCCTAAAGCTTCCTAAAGCTTTCTAAAGCTTCCTAAAGCTTTCCAAAGCCTCCTAAAGCTTCCCAAAGCTTCCTAAAGCTTTCTAAAGCTTCCTAAAGCTTCCAAAATCCAAATTTCAGTCTTCTCAGCTCGACCCAAAATGCCGCCCTCATATGCCCAAGTAAGAAACTGGATTTGAAAATTGTATTGTAAAATTGTATTCTTAATTCTAATTGTTAATACTGAATTCTAATTGTTAATACTTGTCTTCAAAAGTCAATTCTTTTAGATCACCGCTCTCGAGCAGTCGATCGACAGCAATTTCATGGGCACAATGAAGAAATTGTTGACGAATAAGGAATTCTTGTTGCTCTTCTTGACTTATGGTTGGTTTGTTAGGGTGAAATGGTTTTTTTGCAAGCTTATAGCCAATACCAAATGGCTTGAAAATATTTTTTGAATTCTAGGTATGAATACGGGTGTTTTCTATGCGGTGTCCACGATTCTCGCCGAAATGATCGAAGTCGTTTATCCGGGAGAAAGCGAGGCGAGCGGGAGGATTGGTTTGGTGAGTTTGGTATCTGTCTGTCTGTTTGTCTGTCTGTATGTCTGTTTGTTTGACCGTCTGGCTGTTTGTCTGCCTTTCTGTCTGTCTGCCTGTCTGCCTGTCTGTCTGTTTGGCTGTTTGTCTGTCTGTTTGTCTGCCTTTCTAGCTGCCTTTCTGTCTGTCTGTTTGTCTGTATGTTTGTCTGTCTGTTTGTCTGTCTGTTTGTCTGCCTGTCGGCCTGCCTACCTGCCTGTCTGTCTGTCTGTTTGTCTGTCTGTCTGTTTGTCCGTCTGTTTCTCTGTCTGTCTGTCTCTCTGCCTTTCTGTCTGCCTTTCTGTCTCTCTGCCTTTCTGTCTGCCTTTCTGTCTGTCTGTCTGCCTTTCTGTCTGTCTGTTTGTCTGTCTGTTTGTCTGTCTGTTTGACCGTCTGTTTGACCGTCTGTCTGTCTCTTTTTTCAGATTGAGCCAAACCAAGCAAAGCAAGTCAAGGACAGTTCCTGATTTAGCCTTACTGTAGATTTATTGCATGCTGTCAGGCCTGGATCCTTGGCCTTGCTTGTAGGCTCAGTCAATTACTGTAACTGAAGCAAGATTTGGATTAGCACAACTTTTCAGCAACCTCAGTAATGATTCTTTCTAATTCCGAATGTTCCCAGGCACCAGTTGGCCTATGGCTCATTGTACTGATAAGAAAGCTCAATGCAATTCTGATTTCTAAAATTCAGGCAATGGTTTTGGCCGGTATGTTTGGCTCGGTGGTCGGCGGAGTGTGTCTGGACAAGTTCAAGAAATTCAAGTACCTTTCTCTCTAGAAAAAAAGCTCAAATTTCAATTTCCAGATTGATCACCTTCGTTGTTTACTTCTTTTCATTCCTCGGCATGGTCTTTTTCACGTTCACTCTCGAGTTAGACATTTCGATGGTTTATACAGGAGCCATTGCGCTTGGGTGCGTTTTTGTAAATGAATCATTAAAAGATTAAAAGATTAATAGAACAAAATGAAGTTGAAAACACGTTTGGATCGAATCTTAAAATCTAATATCGATTCTAATCTTAAAATTTGAATTGCCATGAGCTACAAGTAGATTTTGATGTACTTGTGACTCTCAAGCAAACAAATAATGTCTAGTGTAGCTTCTAATGTAACTTCTAATGTAACTCCTAGTGTATCTCCTAGTGTAACTTCTAGTGTAACTCCTAGTGTAACTCCTAGTGTATCTCCTAGTGTAACTTCTAGTGTAACTTCTAGTGTAACTCCTAGTGTAACTTCTAATGTAACTCCTAGTGTATCTCCTAGTGTAACTTCTAGTGTAACTTCTAATGTAAGTCCTAGTGTATCTCCTAGTGTAACTTCTAATGTAACTTCTAATGTAACTCCTAGTGTATCTCCTAGTGTAACTTCTAGTGTAACTTCTAGTGTAACTCCTCATTATGGACGGATAGTCCGAATAATGAGGGTAAACTTTATCAGTATACTTTCTTTACTCCCAATTATGATTATGGGTTTAAGTTGGGGTGCTAGAGGATAATGGATCGATATTAAACTTGCAACGAAAACATCTGCTTTTCTTGCCGTTGGCAATTCAAAGTTTTTCGTGTCTTTCTCAGCACCAACCCTTCGATTTTGACTATTTTGACTATCATTCAATGCAGAAGAAAATTACGCGTCGATTGATACCAAAATCAACTCAAAATATAATATCCATGCAAAGTTATGAGGCTTTAAGTCCATAATGAGCGGGGTTTAGGTTTTTAGCCAACAACTTTACATGGATATTATATTTTGAGTTGATTTTGGTATCAATGGACGCGTAATTTTCTTCTGCATTGAATGATAGTCAAAATAGTCAAAATCGAAGGGTCGGTGCTGAGAAAGACACAAAAACCCTTTAAAGAACAGATAGATGTTTTCGTTACAAGGCTAGTCTAAGGCTTTTTCATTTGGCTTCATCCTACGGTTGCCTTTCTCATTTGGCTTGATTCTACTGTTGCCTTTCTCATTTGGCTTGATTCTACTGTTGCCTTTCTCATTTGGCTTGATTCTACTGTTGCCTTTCTCATTTGGCTTGATTCTACTGTTGTCTTTCTCATTTGGCTTCATTCTACGGTTATCTTTCTCATTTGGCTTCATTCTACTGTTGTCTTTCTCATTTGGCTTCATTCTACTGTTGTCTTTCTCATTTGGCTTCATTCTACTGTTGTCTTTCTCATTTGGCTTCATTCTACTGTTGTCTTTCTCATTTGGCTTCATTCTACTGTTGTCTTTCTCATTTGGCTTCATTCTACTGTTGTCTTTCTCATTTGGCTTCATTCTACTGTTGTCTTTCTCATTTGGCTTCATTCTACTGTTGTCTTTCTCATTTGGCTTCATTCTACGGTTATCTTTCTCATTTGGCTTCATTCTACTGTTGTCTTTCTCATTTGGCTTCATTCTACTGTTGTCTTTCTCATTTGGCTTCATTCTACTGTTGTCTTTCTCATTTGGCTTCATTCTACGGTTATCTTTCTCATTTGGCTTCATTCTACTGTTGTCTTTCTCATTTGGCTTCATTCTACTGTTGTCTTTCTCATTTGGCTTCATTCTACTGTTGTCTTTCTCATTTGGCTTCATTCTACGGTTGCCTTTCTCATTTGGCTTCATTCTACTGTTGTCTTTCTCATTTGGCTTCATCCTACTGTTGCTTTTCTCATTTGGCTTCATTCTACTGTTGCTTTTCCCTTATAGAGTAACTAAATGTAGCTATAGATTTAGTTCATAAGAGTCAAAAATAAGATTTATTTTTTTAGTTTCTTCATGACAGGCTATCTGCCGATCGGTTTCGAGTTTGCCGCCGAGTTGACATTCCCTTGTGCAGAGGGGACAATGTCTGGTCTTCTCAATGCAAGTGCTCAGGTTTGAAAGGAAAATTGATACTACCGCCGCCACCTTTCCATTTCGTTTATACTTCCGACAATCCAAAATCTTAAAAAAACATACACACCATAGATCATGACATCAAAAAGAAAAGAGAAAGTATTGGAGGGGATTTTGTTGTCGTTGCATTGGAGGGGATTTTGAGGAGTGATTTGTGTCCACAATTGTATCCACATTTGTATCGTATCCACAGCTCACGTACATATTCTCGTCGCCGATTTCGTGCCAGACGACAGAACAACAGAACGACCGAATAGACTCCGATAGGTACAGCACTGGACAATGAAATATGATATTTGAAAAACGATCGTCACTTTCGCGCGTCTGTAACTCCGTTGTCTTTGAGTTTAAACTATTAGTGTTATACATTTTCTGAAAGCTCTTTTCAAGGGCTACACAATGGTAATATTAATATTTAGAAATACGGTAAAGATAAGGGAGTTACAGACGCGCGAAAGTGACGATCTTTTTCCAAATATGATATTTCATTGTCCAGTAGTGTAGCTTGAGAGGTGGCTTGAGAGGAAAGCACGACTCGTCCCGGGTTCTCTCTTGGTTCTCCACTTGGCCGCACCGCAAATATGCTTGACACGTTGAGTATTGGATGTTTGGATGATCCAGAATTTGTATTTGGACGTTTGGATCATTTTGTATTTGGATGTTTGGATCAAAAGTTGAATTCGCGGTTAACTTTCTCATGCGAATAGGCAGCATTCTCGAAAATAGCATCGCTGTATTCAATTTGTTTTTCTAAACAAACTTTAATGGTTCAGCTCTTCTTTGTTCTTCTTTGAGTGCCGCAAAAGTATTTCTCTCGTCATGTCGAGTAATCGGTGTCTCCGATATTGATGTATTGATGTCGTTATTGATGATTGTAGGCTTTCCACGAGTCACTGTAAATCATCGAGTGTAATAGATTTCAAAAATCTCGTCAACGATCTTGTCAACGATCTTGTCAACAACAACAATTTTGCGACTACGCGACTGTACGGGTGGGGGCTGTAGGCTAGACTACGCAACGCTCCGCACCGTCATTATGGGGGTGGGGTACTATTACAGCATTTACCCGTCATTCACACGCTAAATACTGTTCTATTCAACAAAGAAAATAGAGCTTTTATTATCCGATTTTATCCGATCCGAAATAATCGGAATAATAAAAACGATAAAATCTCCAGATCTTCGGCATCGCTTTAACATGGGCTGCCGGATCGCTTTTGCACTGGTTGGGCATTTTCACGAGCAACACCGTCATGATCGGGGTTCTCATTTTGGGAACCATTCTCACTGGTAATTCTAGTTTTTTTTGTTTGTTTTCGAAAACAAGCAAGACAGCAAGACAATATCAGCTCTGATCCCCATTTTCAGCTCTGATTCGCGAGGATCTCAAGCGGCAAAAGGCGCAAAAAGCCCAAGTGCATTTGCCTGTGAGTTTTATGAAAACAAACATAGTGTATACTTTTAGAAAGCTTAAAAACAATACAATAACTGCTGGAAATAACAGCAAAAAGTTTATCTAGTTAGGCTTAAATTAAGCTTAAATAGCTAGCAATAAATAAATTACAACTTTACAAGTGTTACAAAGTTTTTCTTTTCCTGAAAGTCGACTTTGAAGGAAACTAGAAATAACGATGTGGAAGACAACGGAAATGTCGGTCATCCTAACTTATCAGCTACGCATTTTTGCCAATATTTTCATGAGTTTTTGCAATTTGGCCCTGTTTAATCACGGAGATCACGGAAATCACGGAAAACTTACAAGGGAAGGTGGCTGAGCCGGTCAACTGGCTGAGCCGGTCAACTGGCTGAGCCGGTCAACTGGCTGAGCCGGTCAACTGGCTGAGCCGGTCAACTGGCTGAGCCGGTCAACTGGCTGAGCCGGTCAACTGGCTGAGCCGGTCAACTGGCTGAGCCGGTCAACTGGCTGAGCCGGTCAACTGGCTGAGCCGGTCAACTGGCTGAGCCGGTCAACTGGCTGAGCCGGTCAACTGGCTGAGCCGGTCAACTGGCTGAGCCGGTCAACTGGCTGAGCCGGTCAACTGGCTGAGCCGGTCAACTGCGGTCAATCCGATTATGCGAGCTATACCATTCTTTAAAAATACCGACTGGGGCTACCAGTGGTGAATTTATCGCATACACGAAATATATCAATCACAATACAACGACACACACAATACTAGGCTATATCTTAACTTAACCCACGTCATGACAGACGGCTCCCTAACCCTAAGCTCAATGGGGAACTAAATAGCTTTTTTGGTGGTGAAGGGAAGATGACGATGAAGGAGTGGCTTGTCACTTTAAAGAACTGGGGCCACAACCACCAGACTGCCCTCCAGAAAACCTCTCAACCCGAAGGGAAAGGAAATCCGAAGGGGGTGACCATGTCGCATGTGGGGTTCGAACCCTCGACCTTCCGATTAAGATAAAAGACACATTCGCTGAATTTTATGCTGATTCCGAATATGTATTCCGTTTTTGCTAAATGACAATCTGTCAGGAATTATAAGCGTTTAAAGTTTGTTAGGAGTCTGAAAATGGTCATTTGATCATTGTGGTCATTTGGGTCTTGGGGGCCGTTAAGAATAACGGCCGTCTTAACGGCGTCCTCTCCGTGCAGCCGTGTCCGAGTGGTAGAGCTTTCGTTTCCAGAGCGAGACCTCACAAGTTTGATGCCCACTTCGAATTTTACTTTGGATTTTTGTCTGGCTTCTTTTCAAGAAATGCTGACTAGTCTTCTTGACTAGATTAGTGACTGAAATCCTGACTAGTGATTGGGATCGAACTTGTGAGGTCTCGTTCTGGAAACGAAGGCTTGTCCCACTGCTGCACCGAGGGACGCGGCTAAGACGGCCGTTAAGCAGGCCCTAAGACCCAAACGACCATGCGTCCTAACAAACTTTAGACGCTTATAACTCCTGTCAGATTGTCATTTAGCAAAAACGGAATACATATTCGGAATCAGCGTAAAATTCTGCGTCGAATGGTATAGCTCGCATAGCATTTGACCCTCTTTTGTTAATAAAATTTCCTGAAATAGCGTATGTTTCAGGAAATCTATATGTATAGTTTTAAATGGAAATTTAAATAAATGATTTTCAATGGACTAGAAATCAAAATAGGTACTACGGTAGAGCCGCTAAAATATTCTCATTCTCAGTAGAGCCTCTTTGATGCTTTGGTTAGTTTAAGTTTGCACAAAAAGAAGAATTTTCTTCTTGGGATTCAAATTTGATTCAATTTGATTCAATTTGATTCAATTTGATTCAATTTGATTCAATTTGATTCAATTTGATTCAATTTGATTCAATTTTATCCAATTTTAGTCAATTTTATCCAATTTTATCCAATTTCATCCAATTTTATCCAATTTTCAGACCTCCGAGACACAACTCACCAGCTATACCGTGGTGGCCGATTAAAAAGTTTCAAACTTCGTTTTGTATTTTTTTTTTTTGCACGTTTTACAATCTTGTTTATTTCACATCGTTTCACATTTTATTATTTTCGCATACACAAATGTTTCTTCACATTTTGCATTCAATTCAAATGCAAATTTCAAAATTCTAACCGGCTATATATACATTAAAATGTGAACCGCATACCTGTAAAAGAGTCGTACCTATAGAATTTCGGCATTTTTCAGTTGTCAAAATAGCATCAAGTCTTGCGGTAAACATTTTTCCATCATTTCCATTTGTTTCCTTTGATATAATTATAAGTTAACACGCGAGAAAATCCCAATTTTTCTCAAGTAACACACAGTCGAATGTTTACGGGTAAAATCATAGTTTATAGCTTAACATTTTCAAGAATTTCTTTTCTTACCAGCTTTTTTTTTCTTTATAAATCTTGATTTTCTCCGGTGATTGAGTAGAAATCGCAAGCTAAAAAAACTTCTCACTTTCGACCTCGTCCCTTTTCTTCCTTATGATTTTCTTACCTTTAGTCAAACTTGTAACTTCATATAGAACTTTCAACTGCAACATTATACCTGAAATAAATTTTTATAAAAAGATTTATGAGGCAATAAATAATAAAATACTATTTCAAAAAAGAAGCTATTCAGCGATCACAGTGGAAAACTTGGATCTCTATCGATACGTCCCAAAAATATAATCAAATTCACACAGGGAACCAAAACCAAGAAATCGTATCGATAGGGCAAATTCATAAGTATTAAGTACAAGAATGAGATGAAAACAAGAAAAAAATCAAAGGTTTAGAAATCGTTTAATTCAGAGACCGCTCAGGAGACGCTCGACCGCCGCGTTCACGTCACCAAACGTTGCTTGTAGAGCTAAATGCGATATTTCTTTCGAGAAATTCGATGTTCTTTCTACTATTTACAACAAGAACCAATATCCATCTTAAAATTTGATTTTAAAAGCACAAAATTCTCAAAAGATGCCATTTAGATCTTTGGTTTCATCTTATCAAGCTATGATGGCAATTATATATCCGTTAGATACCATTTCTACAAAAAAACCAACCCGCAATGTTGGCAGCACGATTGTTGAAACCCATTCCGGCAAGTTGATCCAATTGTGAAGCGTACCGTTGCTCCAGGTTTGCTTCAGGAGCGCCAGGCGGTGCGGCAGCGCTACCCTAAAGATGTATTTATATATTAACTTTCTCAAGTCCAACAAACCATTCCCATACGGCTAAAAAGTTGTTGCATCGATCGATACGAGTCATCGGGACGGCCACCACCACCACCGCCCATCAAGTCACCACTAAATAAAATTTACTTAAAGTATACAACACTCCCAACACTTACTTTAACAAGAATGGAGCTTCAGTGCGTAGTACTTCGACGCCCTGTTGGATTTGCCTCATCGCTTCGATCACTCGTGGATTCGACATAGCTTGCTGCATCTCGGGATTCGACATCTAAGATAACTTTACACCAAAGACTTTGATACAGTCGACTCTCTCTATAACGGAATGGAAGGAACCAAAAAATTTTTCCGTTATATATAGCTTAACGTCAGCCGGGACCAAAATCCTATTCCGTTATATGGAGTTTTCCGCTATATAGAGTTCCGTTATAGAGAGAGTCGACTGTACAATTTTGCACCAAAGAAAACTTACCGCTTGGATCATTTGAGGCATGCGCTGTTGGAGTTGAGCCGCCAATTCGGGATTGTTGGCAATAAGAGAATTTGCTTCGGTCATCTTAAGAAAGAAAAATTATCAATAGTGTATTCAAGACGCTGCCTGTTGCATGAATTGTGGATTTCCCATTAACTGTTGCATCATATCCGGATTGAACATTGCGCTAGGATTGCCCTCGCCCGGCATCATTTGTTGCATCAATGCGGACAACGCTGGATTTCCCATCAAATCTAAAATTTATATGTGCAATTGTTGAGCAAATTAATTATAAAATTGTTAATTCAAAAACTCACTTGCACCAGGAGCAGCAGCGGAGCCTGTTCGACCGCTATTTGGTTGCCCAGAACCATCACGCTGCTGTGGAGCAGCCCATGGATTCGGCAATGGATCCGCATTTTCAACTCCAGCCCTTTGAGATCGAGAAGCTAAAACATTCCCTTGCAATCTGGATACTGTCGGTGATACCCATTTTTAAGTTTTAAAGATTTTATAATCATTGCTTGACTACAATTGTTTAATGATGCTAATTTTTACTATTTACTTTGATGTCTGCAAAATCACTCACTTGCATTATCAGCGCTATTTGCTCCACCAGTGGCAAATGGATTTCCTCCTAATGACGAAGCTGCTGAGTTGAGAAGTGGCTCTTGTACATCTTGATAGAGACGTTGTAAAGCAGCTTCTCCACCGGGTATTCCCTAAAACATGTAAAGTTTAGAATTCCAAAATTGCTAATTCATCGCTAAATCCTTTTAAACAAGAACGGCTTGTTTAGAATAAGCAAGGCACACCTGCAAATTTCTGATGGCAATGTCATGGTTTCGCATCATCTCGTTGAACATATTTGGATTACGGACGATCTCCATCGTTCTTCTGATCATTTCTGGATCGTTAAGAATGTGGGCAAGTTCCGGGTTTTGCTAAACAATTTAATTAAGAAAAACTTGAAGAAAATTCAAACCTCAATCAGTTGTTGAACTTGAGGATTAGACGTTAGCATCGACTGGAAGATTTGAGGATTGTTGAAGATACCTTGCATGATTGGCGAGTCCATCATTTGTCGCATCAACTCGGGATTGGCCATCATTTGTTGCATTCCTAAAAGTACATTTTTTCATTGTTTAGTTTTAATTAAACGAGTCTATGTTAACATTAACACTTACCCATTCCCGGATTTGCTGCACTGAATTGATTGAAGGCTGCTGCCTCTGCTGGGTTATTTGGTGCGGCGGAAGGCTAAAAATAAAAAAGATTAAATTATTAACAACCTTTTCCGAAGCATACTAATATGCGCACCGTTTTAAACGACCTTACACAAAATACAACATATTTTATGTGAGCAAGGTCATTCTGCCATAACGCTGATTAACAAAGTACCAAATTCAAAAGTATTAAATGAGCCTTAAGTAAATGCTAAACTTAAAAACCCAATTATTTCCCGCCACCAAATTCTTAGCCAGTGTATAAACTTGAAAAGTTATTGATAAAATCAATAGCCAACTAATAGAAGAGAATTTCTAGACCTTCACTTACATTTTGTGGCCTTGTTGTAGGTGTCGACGTTGCTGAGGCGCCGCCCTGTTGAGCCTGTTGTCGGACCACCAAGTGCAAGGACATTCCATCGGTGATGTCTAAAAAATTTATGTAAAACAAATTGATTTTTGGTACTATTGGCTTTGGGGAGAGGGACTTTTTTTCGCCAAAACCATTTTTGCCGGGGTAATTGAGTACGCTGAGCACGAATATGACATTTTTACGGTAGATTTTGAATCAAAAACGCAATTTTTAGAATTTTACATTACATCAAAAGAGAACTGGCTCTAGTTGTGGAAAGGACGATATGAAGATGTACAGAGATAGTAATGCGCAAAAAGCAAAATGGGACTGCAATCGAAGGGCACGTCGTAAACCAGGAAAGAAGAACAAAATCGGCTTTTATGCTCTGACTTCCACACAAGGCTACACAAGGCTCTGACTTCCACACAAAGCGTCATTTAATGGTTAATCATCAGCTGAACTTCGTGAATCCGGTGAACGAATCACACAAAATGTGAAACCCCTTTGGTATTGATTTAAAAAATAATTAAGTGATATCATGGCCTCAACTGCCGATTAAATGACCGCTATACAGATTTCCTTCCGGAATTTATGTGGCGGCAAGAATTTAGAAAAGGCTGTAATTTTGGAATCAAATCTGTCAACTTTACAAATGCGAGTAGTGATTTTGGACCAGTTTATTCGTTTTTTTGTTACGTTTTAATGGAATCTTTTTGCAATTTGTTAGATTTAGATAATAGTCAATCAAAAAGCGCACAACCACAGCAA
This sequence comes from Mesorhabditis belari, assembly GCA_958450365.1. NCBI lineage: Eukaryota > Metazoa > Nematoda > Chromadorea > Rhabditida > Rhabditidae > Mesorhabditis > Mesorhabditis belari. The sequence goes on along the minus strand of CAUEEP010000724.1, from coordinate 2,244,633 downwards.
CAGCAAGCCCGAAAAGTAAGCCCAAATTTGCATGAAAACCCGTAAATTAACTTTAAAAGAGGAAATGCACATCTACAATGTTCAAAATTTCAAAAATCTACCCTAAAAATGTCAGATTCGCGCTCAGAGTACTCAATTACCCCGGGAAAAGTGATTTTTGGCGAAAAAAGTGCCCCCCAAAGCCAATACTACCAAATTTTTTACTCTATACAAAACAAAAAAGCAAAAACCCACTATATTTTTCGAGCGTTTCTGGGTCCTTCAAAATTTTTCCCGAGAAGATGATGCACAACTTGTCCGACGTGGCACCGACTTTCTCGCCGAGGATCTGTTTGACCTAAAATTGCTAAAAGTTTAAAAGCAACAAGAGAAAACATTGGGTACTTTTCCAATATCGGGAGCGGAAGGATTATCGGGGGAGCAAATTTTGCCTCCTCGAAAAATGCATTTTAACTGCAATGTTTTTTAAAACTTTAACGACGTTGCGGTTCTCCGGCATTTGTGCGTTCAAGGAATCGACGGCAATCTATTATTTCGTCACTAAAGGAGTCATCCAGTCACGGATTTGCAACTGTGGCGAATTGATGAAAGTCCGCTCAAAGGGAAAAGATCCATTTCGCTGGGTGTTAGATATTTAAGTCACTTTTGTGATCTAATATAAAGGTTGTGAGAATAACGGGTAATTCGCGGATTTTATGGCGGTAGTTTGTATCATATAGGACAGATGTAGCGCTGCCAAAGTTTGCTCCCCCGATTTTCCTTTCGCTCCCCCGATAAGCGGATCGCTCCTCCGATATTGGAAAAGTACCAAACATTGCTCACCTCACTGATTTGCGCATTTTTCTGGACCTCGATTTCATAAGAAGTCGTCGTGGTCTTCACGGAGAGCTTGATCTTAGGCGAAGACTCGTCGTCACTTCCCATTATTTAATCTAAAAATAAGAATTGTTTTACAACAAGAATGATCGTATAAAAAGAATAAAGAATAAAGAATAAAGAAAATATGATCGTATAAAAGAATTAAAGAAAACAATCTTTGCGATGACAATGAGTAGTGACTTAGACCAGTTTATTAGTTTCTCAAGGGAAATTAGGGAAATTAGAAAATGTTTAGCCTTTCGCAAGTAATGATGATAAATCTGTGATGGATTAATTGTTAGCTTATAGACTATATAGTCAACGTTTCATAAATTAAAAAAGCTTTAGCTTTAGCTGCCAAAGTTTCTTGGTAAACCGGATCGCATTTTACAAGTTTTCGTTGAAAAGGCAGAAACTATCAGCAGCATGGACATTAAATTTCGCTAATCCTTTATTAGTATTACTTGTACTTTTAGTTATTGAGTTGTCATGTTACTTTACTTATTAGTTATCATTACTTACTTTACTTATTGTTACTTTACTTATTGTTACTTTAACTTATTGTTACTTTAACTTATTGTTACTTTAACTTATTGTTACTTTAACTTATTGTTACTTTAACTTATTGTTACTTTTACTTATTGTTACTTTTACTTATTGTTACTTTTACTTATTGTTACTTTTACTTATTGTTACTTTAACTTATTGTTACTTGAACTTATTGTTACTTTAACTTATTGTACTTTTACTTATTGTTTCTTTTACTTATTGTTACTTTAACTTATTGTTACTTTAACTTATTGTTACTTTAACTTATTGTTACTTTAACTTATTGTTACTTTAACTTATTGTTACTTTTACTTATTGTTACTTTTACTTATTGTTACTTTAACTTATTGTTACTTGAACTTATTGTTACTTTAACTTATTGTACTTTTACTTATTGTTTCTTTTACTTATTGTTGCTTTTACTTATTGTTACTTTAACTTATTGTTACTTTAACTTATTAGTTAACGAAAAACACTGCAACGTTTCTTATCGAGATGACGCTAAAACACCAACAGAGCCGAGAAAAAATCTTTCGGGGTAGGCTAATTTCCGCCATACTATTTGAGCAACTCACCATAACTCTCCTAAGTGGGCCAATCTTTATGATTTTTGTGTCATTTTGTAGATCTCAATAAGTGCAACAAAATGACACAAAAATCATAAAGATTGGTCCACTTAGAAGAAAGAAACGGTACTAGATTCGGGGGTGGCTAGTTTCCGCAACTTTTTTTGCGCAACTCGCCATAACTTTCTTCTGAGTCGGCCAATCTTTATGTTTTTAATGTCATTTTGTAGATCTCAATAAGTGCAACAAAATGAAACCAATATCATAAAGTTATGGCGAGTTGCGCAAATAAAATAGCGGAAAATAGCTTTGCTGTCTTTGCCAATCTTTGCCTAAACTGTAAGGAAAAGTTTTTTATATAGTTAAATTCTTTTTGTCGAATACGTTAGCTTGCGCACGCTTTATCATTTCACCGTAAATGCATTAAATGTAAAGTAGAATTTATCAAATCAAATAGATTTTTTCAAAATGAAAATCAAATAAATTTTTTGCAAATTTTAAACAATCTATGACACGTTTCAATAAGCACGATGATGAAATTATTTTCCGGAAAAGTCGTGAAACTTCTGGATGATTTTTTGTTATGAAAGAGTTGGAAGATCCCTGTGAAACGTTAAATCATTAAATTTGGAACTACAAAGTACGAGCCAAAGCGAATCGATATCACCAGAATACGGTAATTGTCGTGATTCAGGGAAAATTCGGTCTTGCCAGTGGGCGTTTCATCCTATTTCCCGCAACCAATCACCGCGTTCCACACAAATTGAATGTCCACGTCCTAAACGCCTTTATAGAAATATGTGCGCTCCCGACAACCATATTAGGTCGCTTTCTCTGTGTTATACTTCATTTCCGCCAATGTAGACGAGATTTTTGTCTTTTTTTTGAGCTTTTATACTGATACTTTGAAGATTTTTTGCTGATTTTCTTGATTTTGTTGATCGTTTTTGTTCACTGCTTCCCTAGTGATGTGTCCGTTAGCTGAATATCTTTACTGTTACAGGAAAAGTTAAAGATATTCAGCTAACGGCTTCATTTCCCTTGAATTTTTACGTTAAACGCAAATTTTGTGATATTCAAGAACTAGCGTTTAATTTATAAAAGCTTTAGGCTTCTATTAGTTACCCTATTTCTTCTAATAAACGTCCCCATTCCTCGACCAACTTTAGACGGCTCGTTCTCAGCCCTATTTTAAGAGATTTTGATGTTTAATATACCAAAAGATAGAAGACATTAAGGGCTATCTTTTGGTATATTAAACATCAAAATCTCTTAAAATAGAGCTGAGAACGAGCCGTGTCTAAAGTTGGCGCTTGACCCCCCCTCGACCTTCGCCCCTTCGACCCCTACCCCCACCAACTTTCAACGCTTTATTCTCAGCCTTATTTTAAGAGATTTTGATGTTTAATATACCAAAAGATAGAAGACATTAAGGGCTATCTTTTGGTATATTAAACATAAAAATATCTCAAAGTGGGGCTGAGAACAAGGCGTTGAAAGTTGGTCGAGGACGGGGGCGTTTATTAGAGGATCTCAAGATATTCAGCTACCGTATTTAAAGAATACGATAGCTGAATATCTTGAAAATTCAAAAATCCACAATATCTTGAGATCAAAGACAACTTTCAAAATACTCTGACAAAGAGGTCACTTCCAAGAGAGTGACCCCGTTGCTGAGTATCTCGAGGTCAAAGAGACTCCAAACTCCGAACTTTGATTCGAAATTTCTTTCAGCACATTAAAGCCTCTTACATCTTACATCTTACAAGCCCATTATCTCATTTTATCGTTTTTAAGTGAATCAAAACTCTCAATCAACTCGATTTCCAGGTAATCATGAAACTGTTCCTTGTTGGAGCGTTGCTCCTTCTCTCCGTCTACGCGTCTGACGACGTAATCGTTTACGGGGATTCAAGCTGGGATGACGGGATCAAGCAACACGAGGTGGCTCTCGTCAAGTTCTACGCTCCATGGTGTGGACACTGCAAGCGAATGGCTCCAGAATACGAGAAAGCCGCTACCAAGCTGAAGGCCAATGATCCACCAATTGCCCTGATCAAAGTCGATTGCACCATTGATAAGGAAACTTGTGACAAGTTCGGCGTCCAAGGATTCCCAACATTGAAGATCTTCCGCAACGGAGAAGTCTCGCAAGGTTTGTGCAGAAGATTTTGTTATGAAAACCGCATTTTCTCTAATAGTAGTGCATCCAGGCGAGCCGAGTTGATGGCTATTTTACGGCTTCCAAAGTTTTCCCAGAAGCTCAATGTTCTAATCCCCCACTAGATCTCATCGTCAGCTATATTTTCTGATCCCACATCGATAGGTTCTGATAAGCGGTTCTCGAGATTTCGAGCAATTTAGGCGACGTGAGCCCTGGCGACGCTCACGGTGCACTAATATTAGAGAAAATACGGTTTTCGGAATCAGCGAAAAATTTTGCTACAAAATAGGTACAAAATAGGCTACAATACTTTGAAATTCGATGGTAAATAAACAACGATCCGCCATTGGAAAGTCTCGTAGTAAATTTTATAGCGCAATACAGCTTTAAAACTGTTATTAGAACGAAAATCTTTAGAAATTCTATAGAACGGAAAGTTTCGTAGTCTTTTTAAACCATTTCCTAGTTTCTAGAAAGTCCAGAAAGGCTGGCTGGTTCTGTTTTCGGATAGGTTGATTCAGATTTGACAGGAATTAATTAGAAAATGATTACGGTAACTTTTCAGACTAATTAGAAAATTATTACGGTAGCTTTTCAGTGTAATTAGCAAATGACTACAGTAACTTTTCTGTCTAATTAGCAAATGATTACGGTAACTTTTCAGACTACGATGGACCCCGTGAGGCTGATGGAATCATCAAGTACGTGCAAGCTTTTCTAGAACATATCAGCCGATCACTAACACATCATTAACATTATCACTTAACACAATAAAACATATAAAATCAGAACACATAGAAAATCAGAACAAATAGAATAGATTTCATAAAACCATTATCATTTCCGTTGTCATTTAGATACATGCGCGGACAATCCGGACCATCAGCTCGTGAGCTCACCTCGCAAGCCGACTTTGACAAGTTCTTGAGTCAAGATGATAACGCTGTGATTGGTGAGTTAAAAACTTCATCATCATCATCATTAAGTCATCATCAAGTCATCATCAAGTCCAATAACAATATGATTTCAGGCTTCTTCGAGGGTGAGAGCAAATTGAAGGACTCGTTTTTGAAAGTTGCTGACACTGAGCGTGATCGTTTCCGTTTTGGATACACGTCTGTTAAGGCTGTCCTCGAGAAGGCTGGATTCACTGAGTGAGTTTCGGAGCTGTTTAGCTGTTTAGCTGTTTAGCTGTTTAGCTGTCTAGCTGTTTAGCTGTTTAGCTGTTTAGTTGTTTAGTTGTTTAGTTGTTTAGTTGTTTAGCTGTCTAGCTGTTTAGCTGTTTGGTTGTTTAGTTGTTTAGCTGTTTAGCTGTCTAGCTGTTTAGCTGTTTAGCTGTTTAGCCGTTTAGTTGTTTAGTTGTTTAGTTGTTTATCTAAACCAGATGAAGCTAAGACGTTAAAGATAAACACATCAATGTTAAACTCACTGATTGACTCCTGATTGAATGACATTGACCCTGATTGACTCCTGATTGACATTGCCAGATCAATTCTAATCCAAATCACTTTCAGTGACATCGTCGTCTATCCACCGAAGAAACTCCAGAACAAATTCGAGCCTAATGAGTTCAAATACGACGGAAACTATGACACTGACAAGATCAAGAACTTCCTTGTTCATGAAACGTAAGTGCTGATTGAAATACAGCTCTAGAAAATCGTCTTCCCTTAATATCATAGAATTATTGGGGGTGAATCTTGTTGTCCGGTGATTTGGAAAAGATCCAAAGGTTTATCGACATTTGAATAAATGTGGGTTTGCTAGACTCTTGTGAGCCGCTCTGGTCGCTTATGGTCGTCTTTTGTGACCCACTTCTGGGGTCAGGTGGTGAGATTTACAGCTCAAGTTGATCTTGAGCTGTAAATCTCAAGATCTCAAGTTGAGCGCTTACTATTAGATGAAGAGATCAATCAATAGATGAATAGATCAATAGTGGAATACCCACAAAAATCTTACTACTAGTTAATGAGCGGGACTTAACCTTTTGCCTCATAACTTTGCAGGGATATTATATTTTGAGTTGATTTTGGTATCAATCGACGCGTAATTTTCTTCTGCGTCGAATGATAGTCAAAATCGAAGGGTTGGTGCTGAGAAAAACACAAAAAACCTTAAACTGCCAACGGCAAGAAAAGCAGAGGTTTTCGTTATAAGTCTAGTCGATATAGTGTATATTGCTTAGGGAAGAGCCAGCCTTGACTGCCAGATTTGACTGCCAGATTTGACTGCCAGTCTTGACTGCCAGCCTTGAGGCTGACTGCCAGATTTAACTGCCAGTCTTGACTGCCAGCCTTGAGCCTGACTGCCAGCCTTGACCAGTCCACAATATATCTCTTTAGCAACGGTCTCGCCGGCGTTCGCACCCAAGGAAACCTTTTCCAATTCGAGAGCAAACCATTGGTCACCGTCTACTACAACGTCGACTACGTCAAGGACCCAAAGGGATCAAACTATTGGCGCAACCGTGTGCTCAAAGTTGCCCAAGATTACAAGAGAAAGGTAACTTTCGTTTTCCTAACTTCAAATCCAAATCTCAGGTTCACTTCGCTGTTTCGAACAAGGAGGAGTTCTCGAGCGAGATCGATGAGCATGGACTTGCTGATCGAAAAGAATCCGATAAACCACTCGTTGCCGCTCAAACAAGCGAGGGAAAATTCCCAATGGATAAGCCATTCAGGTCTGTTGATGAATAAGAAATTGTTATAAATGTTTTTTTAGCATTGAGAACTTGAAGGAGTTCGTTGATGACCTTCTTGCCGGAAAATTGCAATCATGTAGGTTTTATGTTAAGCTTTTTTTGGTTTTCTAGTCACTTTTCTTCTAATCTAGAAGTTTAAAGAAGTAAAGAAGAGAAAGAGATTGCTTAAAAAGAAAGAAAGAAAGAAAGAAAGAGAGTTTTTTCAGACATGAAGTCCGAGCCAATCCCAGACAATCAAGAAAACTTGAAGGTTTGTTAAAGCATTGATATTTACAGAATACGGTAGGCAGAGATTAAGTATTACTTTAGTGTGCGGACTTTCTAGAGTTAACCAGATAGTTCTAGAGTTAACCAGATAGTTCTAGAGTTAACCAGATAGTTCTAGAGTTAACCAGATAGTTCTAGAGTTAACCAGATAGTTCTAGAGTTAACCAGATAGTTCTAGAGTTAACCAGATAGTTCTAGAGTTAACCAGATAGTTCTAGAGTTAACCAGATAGTTCTAGAGTCAACCAGATAGTTCTAGAGTTAACCAGATAGTTCTAGAGTTAACCAGATAGTTCTAGAGTTAACCAGATACAGCAAGAGTTACGGCACAGCTTTGAGATTAGGAATTGAACTCGACTTTCAACAAGGTTTTCAACTCTAGGTGGCTGTCGGAAGAAACTTCAAAGAGCTGATCATTGATGCTGACAAAGATGCTCTTATCGAGTTCTATGCTCCATGGTGTGGACACTGCAAAACCCTTGCACCCAAGTATGAGGAACTTGCTGACAAACTAGCTGAAGAGGACGTGATCATCGCTAAGATGGACGCCACCGCTAATGATGTCCCACCACTCTTCAACGTCAAGGGGTGAGGAGAGTTGAAAGAATTCAAAAGATTGACAAAGAAACAAGGAGCAAAGACAGAAACAAATCCATCTAGAAACAATCTTTCTAGAAACAAATCCTTCTAGAAACAAATCCTTGAAGTATTTGTATCCTTCAAGCTCTATTATGACAAGTATGGCAGGATTTCCTAGAGCCGGATAAGGCTTTGGCTTTGGTTTGGACTTAGTGCGAAGGCTAGCGCCTCGCACTAAGTCTATTTGGGTTTGGGCTGAACCCCCATTTTCTGGATCTCAGCCGGTTCCCGGAGCTCAGGCTTAGGCTTAGGCTTAGGTCTGGTTTAGCCTAAGGAATTGCTTTTAAAATAACCCTGATCTCAATGCCATAGTCTTCTGACAATAAACTTCTGGCAATAAAACAATGACTTTTTCAGATTCCCCACCCTCTTCTGGCTTCCCAAGAACGACAAGCAGAACCCAGTCCCCTATAACGGAGGTCGCGAAGTGAAGGATTTCGTCAAATTCATCGCCGCTCACTCCACCGACGGCCTTAAGGGATACGACAAGAACGGAAAGAAGACCAAGAAGTCCACTGATGAACTCTAAACGATATCTTCCCAAATGATTTTCCCAAAGAAAAATCCTCCAAACACCTCACTACATAACTTTTCTCTTCAATTTCAATTTCCACTTTGATCTAATATATGGGTTTTTCGAGATGTACCCCCAAAATTTTGGTTTGTTTCACGATTTTGTTATCTGGCAGCTTCACAGTTTTGTTATTTGATAGGCAAATTTAACTGAGAGTTATCTGAGAGTTATCTGATAGTTATCTGACAGTTATCTGACAGTTATCAGACAGTTATCTGACAGTCAAATTCATCTGACAGTAATCTGACAGTTATCTGACAGTCAAATTGATCTGACAGTTATCTAACAGTTATCTGACTATCAAATTCTTTACCAAATACATTCTTGCTAAAGATTAGCCAAATTTTGTTGAAAGTGAAACATTCCATTTCGTTTTTTTTGACGAGTATCAATCTCTCTAGGCTTCTTTAAATGTTAATTTATACGGTTCCGGTCATAAGTTATTGTTTTCTTTTTTTCAATGATTCTCTGTGCCTTTTTGTTTTTCTGGTTGTTTCTTAATAAAAATATTGATAAATGAAGCAGGTAAACAGTTTATTATTCGACAAAATATGCAAAACTATTGAAGCTAAATCAAAAAAAGGAAATCGAGATTCTCGATAGGCAATCAAGATTATTTTGGTGTTGAAAATATCATTTAAAAGCTACAAATATCATTTGAAAGCTACAAATCTCATTTAAAAGCTACAAATATCATTTAAAAGCTACAAATCTTCTTTCCAATATAGGCATGGTATTTCCAAAGCATTTTGCAAGAGCAAGGACCTTCTCACGAAGGATTCGGCTAATCAAAGTATTTCGGCGCTGCTCGGCGCTGCGCTGCTCTTTAAACCTGCTTCTTAAACCCCTTAAACCCCTTAAACCCCTTAAACCTTAAACTTAAACACAATGAGAACCGAATCGGAACCAAAGGAGAACCTGATCAGAACCGAATGAGAGCCTAATCGGAACCGGACCGGAACCGAATGAGAACCCGATCGGAGCCCAATGGAAACCTAATTGGATAAAATTGGAGAATTGGAATGGAAGCCTAATCGGAACCTAATCGGAATCGGAACCTAATCGGAACCCAATGGGAACCTAGTCGGAACCAAAGGAGAACCTGATCGGAACCGAATGAGAACCTGATTGGAATCCCATGGAAACCTAATTGGATAAAATTGGAGAATTGAAATGGAAGCCTGATCGGAACTTAATCGGAATCGGATCGGAACCTGATCGGAACCGAATGAGAGCCTAAGCGGAACTTAATGGGAATCGAATGAGAACCTAATCGGAACCGAATGAGAACCTAAACAATCGACAACAATCGAGTTGCGCTTCTTGAAAGACGACAACCATCCTTCTCTTGCTTTAAAATCGCTTTTTTTTTCCAAAGCATTTTGCAACAGCCTTCTCACGAAGAATTTGGTCGCTAATCGGAGTATTTCGGCTTCACCGCTCCTTGAACCATGAAATTGCCTCTTTTAAAGCCTCATCCTTCGCTACACCTGCTCTTTTGATTGATGACGTTTTCCTTTTGTCCGAGCAAACGTAAATTGACTGAGTCGATTTGACTGAGTCGATTTGACTGAGTCGATTTGGCTGAGTCGATTTGGCTGAGTCGATTTAGCTGAGTCGATTTGACTGAGTCGATTTAGCTGAGTCGATTTGGCTGAGTCGATTTGGCTGACTTGACTCAAACAGGACTAACTCAAACTGTTTGACTCAACTACTATTATCATTTTGTTTGTTGTTTTACTAAATCATTTTGGCTTTTGTCGTTTGTCATTGTCATTTGTCAAAACAGTCATTAGATTTGCAGAGGTGGAGAACGTTGAAGGCTATGTTTGCTCTAGAAAAACGAGAATAGGATTTTTTTTTGTGTCACTTGACCTTCTTACAGACATTCCGACCTCCAAAAACCTTTTTTTGTTACAATTTTCAGCTTCACATTCTTGATTCGAATAAAAACGCTTTTACTTTAATTAAAATTACATTCATTTCACTTGTTTTACTCATGAGCGAACTTATTTTCTCAACTAAGTCAACTAAGGCTCAGTCAGATAGAGGCTTGCTCAGCCTTGGCTCAGTCAACTACGGCTCAGTCAGATAAAAGCTCAGTCAGATAAAGGCTCAGTCAGATAAAAGCTCAGTAAACTAAGGCTCAGTCAACTAAGGCTCAATCAGATAAAGACTCAAATTTCCAGTTACAACTGATAGCAAGCTTTCCCTAAATACCCTTATTTAGGGAAAGCTTGCGATCAGTTGTAACTAGAAATTTGAGCCTTTATCTGACTGAGCCTTAGTTGACTGAGCCTTTATCTGACTGAGCCTTAGTTGACTGAGCCTTTATCTGACTGAGCCTTAGTTGACTGAGCCTTTATCTGACTGAGCCTTAGTTGACTGAGCCTTTATCTGACTGAGCCTTAGTTGACTGAGCCTTTATCTGACTGAGCCTTAGTTGACTGAGCCTTTATCTGACTGAGCCTTAGTTGACTGAGCCTTTATCTGACTGAGCCTTAGTTGACTGAGCCTTTATCTGACTGAGCCTTAGTTGACTGAGCCTTTATCTGACTGAGCCTTAGTTGACTGAGCCTTTATCTGACTGAGCCTTAGTTGACTGAGCCTTTATCTGACTGAGCCTTAGTTGACTGAGCCTTTATCTGACTGAGCCTTAGTTGACTGAGCCTTTATCTGACTGAGCAAAAGCTGAGCAAGCCTCTATCTGACTGAGCCTTAGTTGACTTGACTATTTTTGATTTTTTCTTTATAAGCTCTGGTTTTCGACAAAAACGTCTCCAAAGTTTTGACGATTTTTCGACAAAATCGACGCGAGCTCACCTATAAAAGGGCGCCAGGCCGGGGCTCAACTGAAGCAGCGGCAACCTAGGGGATAGTGTGCTAGACTCTGAAACCGATGCCGATTTTGGTTGCGGGTTCAATTCCGGTTACCGCCAAATTTTTCCCTTTTCTTTTCACAAGTATAAAAAACGTTTCTTGTGAGTATTAAGATGTTTTTAAAGTATAAAATAAATGTTTATTGTCCAATAAATGTTGTTTCAATAATTGTTTCAATAATTGTTTCAACAACAAAAGCTTCAAAGACAAATGACAAGCTCAATAAGTTCCTAACCTTTGTGTGGTTTTCTTTGAGTGGCTCTACTAGGGGTGAGCTAACTAGGAGTGAGCTAACTAGGAGTGAGCTAACTAGGGGTGAGCTAACTAGGGGTGAGCTAACTAGGGGTGAGCTAACTAGGGGTGAGCTAACTAGGGGTGAGCTAACTAGGGGTGAGCTAACTAAATAGCTAAATCCAGAATTGGTGGTAAGTTGAAACAATTCCATAACTGGTTATGAGGCTCTTAACCAGTCGATCATCACGCCAAAAGAACAAAGAGTCTGACATTTGCAATTAATGATCACTAATGTTTTTACAGTTCACTTAAAGATTAATTATTGTTTAACAACCCCGGGGAGAGAATTGCGATAAATTGGAATGGAATGGAATTGAATGGAATTGAATGGAATGGAATGAGGAATGGATTTGTGGATTGGTGGATTGATGGGTATCTCAATGAAATCCGAATATCCGAAGATAAAAGGGGATTTAAATAGAGGATCGGGTAGGGTGCTGGATATGGGAGACCATCCCCTAGGGAGAGAAACCCTTTCGGCCTTTGCACTTCGGCCTTTGCACCTCCTCCTTCGTTGTTTATGAGCGTTTTGAGGAAAGGATCTCATTCTCATTCTTCTAAACCATCCAAATCTCATCCTTATTCTTCTAAACCATCCAAATCTCATTCTCATTCTTCTAAATCATCCAAATCTCATTCTCATTCTTCTAAACCATCCAAATCTCATTCTGATTCTTCTAAACCATCCAAATCTCATTCTCATTCTTCTAAATCATCCAAATCTCATTCTCATTCTTCTAAACCATCCAAATCTCATTCAACAACCATTTTCTTGACTAGACTGCTCCGAATAAAGCTTTCTCTAAACCCCGCTTGGATAAAAGTTGATCATTGATTGTTTGTTTAGCTTAATTGGCTTTAATTTCCTTTCAGCTCATTTCCATTCACTAATAATTGCCAAATCTTTTTGTCAATAACTAAAAAAACTCCTGAAATTAATGATTCAAAAGCTATTTCAAAAGCTTCAAAAGCTACAGAGCAATTTTGCGGATGAATTTTCAGGCCCAGGGCATGCTATAAAAATGTAAACGTGATAAAACATGGAAAACTTTTACTTTTACTTTCACATTCACTTCCACTTTTCTCTCTTATTCACGCCTAAAATTGCATTTAGAAATTAGGCCATGAAAACGTGTTTTTTTTCTTGTCAAACATTGCTTAAATGTGAATCGTAAAAACGACGAGAACATTTGGGGACATTTTTACATTAGATTCTTGAATTTTGATCTCATGTCCTTGAATCTGACTATCAATTAGGCCATTTAGAATTTTGATTCTTTCTGATTGGCCATTTTGATTGGCTATTGATTGGCCATTGATTGGCCATTTTGATTGACCATTTTGATTCTTTTTGATTGGCCATTTTGATTGGCCATTGATTGGCCATTTTGATTGACCATTTTGATTGACCATTTTGATTCTTTTTGATTGGCCATTTTGATTCTTTCTGATTGGCCATTTTGATTGGCTATTGATTGGCCATTGATTGGCCATTTTGATTGACCATTTTGATTCTTTTTGATTGGCCATTGATTGGCCATTGATTGGCCATTGATTGGCCATTGATTGGCCATTGATTGGCCATTTTTATTCATTTTGATTGGCCATTGATTGGCCATTTTGATTCTTTTTGATTGGCCATTTTGATTGGCCATTGATTGACCATTATTGGCCATTTTGATTGGCCATTTTGATTGGCCATTTTGATCTTAAATCCTTAAATCCTTCAAATTTACTATTAAGTTTGCTCTTAAATTCTTGAATCTTTTGATAAAACCTTGAATTGCTTTCAACTTTTCATAGGCCAACTCTTCAAATTGATATCCTCAGTAGAAATGGTTTCGGATCGGATCGCGATCAGATAAAATCGGATCGGATCGAATTGCGCAATTCGATCGGATCCGAAAACTGAAAATTCGGCTCATCGCCGATCCTAGCCAAATCGAAAGCTGAAAATTCGGCTCCGATCCTATCCGATCCGAACTGAAAGCTGAAAATTCGGGTCACGATCCTATTCGATCCGATCCGAAAACTGAAAATTATGGATCAGATCCGTCCGATCCGATCCGATTCGATCCGATCCGATCCGACCTAACCCGAGTCCCCGCCAGCAACGCGACAAGGCTAAACAAATTTCAATTGATGAGTAAAACGCACAACAAACTTAACCCTGAACGATTTTTAGTAAAGATACGCAGATTGCAGAGCAGTTGGTGATTTTAATCATTTTGGATCAGATCCGATCCGATACGATCCGGAAAACGGATTTTTGGATCAGATCCGATCTGACTTCATCCGAAACTATGTCTAATCTACAATAAACTTGCTCAAGTATATCAAGTATATACTTTACAATACTTTGTACTTTGCTTTGCCGCTTTCCTTTGTAAACACATCATTTCTAATGCACTCAATCGTTTATTTTCTCTTACTATTAGCAAAAGATTAAGTAAATCAGAAGATTATTCGATCTTTTGAGCAAAAAGTACACTTGGTGCTGCTTTTAATATCTTTTTTATTTAATATTCAATCTTTAGATATCTTTTTTTCCAAAAAATTGTTTGTGCCTCTCAAAAGCCACGTTTTTTTCACTAGTTGAATGAAAAAGAAATCGATAGTTTTATGGGGATTATTGCTTGTTTTATTGTATTTCGCTTTCAGCTTCAATTTACAATTTTAGAGTATTAAAAGGGAAAAAATTTAAATAGAATGAAAATAGAATGGAAATAGAAATAGAAAATTGAATAAATTGAATAGATTTTATAAATTGAATAGATTTAATACCGTATTCTCTCTAATAGTGGTGCGCACTACTATTTTTTCAACCCCCTCCTGGACCGCAATACTATTAGAGAGTGCACTACTATTAAAGAGTTTTATCATTTACCAAAGTAAGACAGATATAAGATTTGTTGCAAAAATTCTTGTAACTCTTTCACGTACTCCTTTGGCTCCTTTTGACATACAGTTGTGGGCCGGCGAGTTGACAATTTGTGTCTTGACAAACAACAAAAAGATGTTTTTGTACTTTGCACAACAATTTTAGGTTTTTTGCGAACTTTTTCATGTGAAGAATAGTTAATAAATGAATAAAAAAAGTCTCACTTTTGCTTGCTTGAATAGCTTTAGAATGTCACATAAACATAAAGTCAAAAAGGTTTAGATGAAAAAGAAGCGCTATAAATTCAAATTTTCGAGGGTGCACTACTATTTTACTACAATACTTTCAATTAAAAAGAATTACCGTATTTCTTCGAATAGAAGACCGGGTAAAGAGTATCATCGCGTACTCCTGCGTAGCAGCCCTTTTTAAAATTTCTTTTCTGCATAAAAGCTTTCAATGGAGTGCTATAGAGCTGGAAAATGACTCAAAAATATCACATGAGCTAACAGATTTTTGAGTCATTTTCCAGCTCTATAGCACTCCATTGAAAGCTTTTATGCAGAAAAGAAATTTTAAAAAGGCTGCTACGCAGGAGTACGCGATGATACTTTTACCCGGTCTTCTATTCGAAGAAATACGGTAAACAATAATTTGACAAAAACGCGGGTGGGACAAATGCGACCTTTTTTTTGCGCACCTGGACATTTGCGCACCTTTTTTTTGCTGGAAAAGGCCTTAGGAAGGTCGTAGAGCTTCAAAAATGTTTTCATAGAAGGGAATCGTATGCGTAGATTCCGAATTTCGACAAATCAGACCTCGCTGACACGTCAAATTTGGGCTAAAAGGCAAAAACTACGCAACTTAACGCTTTTCCGCAGTTTTTTGCCTTTTACCCCAAATTTGACGTGTCAGCGAGGTCTGATTTGTCGAAATTCGGAATCTACGCATACGATTCCCTTCTATGAAAACATTTTTGAAGCTCTACGACCTTTCCTAAGGCCTTTTTCAGCAAAAAAAGGTCGCATTTGTCCCACCCCCACAAAAACAAATGATTTGAAAATGAAAAAGAAACGACGACGCGGCGCTCCCATCGACTACCTCCAAATGGCGGAATGCGGAGCGTCAATTGGAATGCGACGTCGCGCGTTCTCTACTTTTTCTCATTCTCTACTCGTGCAAAATTTCGTTTGCAATTTGCAAATTTTAATTATTCAATTTATTAAAGTATTAAATGAGAAAGCAATTTATTTCTATTTGCGAGCCGAGTGATGAATCCGGAACTTTTCGTAGCCGGACCACAATGAAAGCCAAAACTTACTATTAGATGGTTTTCCATTCATTCTCCAATTCAACATTGGAGTCTCCAACTCTAATTTTCATTCAACATTGGAGTTGAATGGAAACAACGAAAGCAAGACTCATCTTCTGGACCGTTACAAAATTGTAATTTCGCAAATGATTCGAAATCGATTGAAATTTATTTCTCGGATTGTTTTCTGCTCGAAAACCTTTGGTTCTTAGACAAAGGAGGCTCCGTTTAGAATTCGCTTAGCATTAGATCGATGATTGGAAACGTGTCTTGTGGAGTGATGAAACTAAGTTCGATTTGTTCAACGGTGATCGATTTGTTGAACAATTTGTTCAACATTGGCAACTACACCATCAAGAGACCCACGATACAACTCGAAATACATTCGTCAGACTGTCAAATTCAATGGAGAAGGAATCCTGTGTTGGGGGTGTTTTTCTTTAAACTCAGTCGGATCTCTAGTGCTCATAGATGTGATGTAAAACGGTATGCTTCTTTACGCAAATGTAGCAATAAGTCCAAACTGGTTGTACCAGCAGGATGGCGGATCCAAAACATACAATTGAATTGATGTTGGGGCGAAAACTGAAGACCCGGAGTTTTCGACCCGGAGTTTTCGTGAGATTACCAGACTGGTTTTGACTCAACAACGTTAATTTTCGAACACTACCCTATTTGATTGTAACCTTATTGAACATTTATGGAATATATGAACCTCGTTACGAATCTTTCAAAAAATCTCTGTGATCCCCAATTTTTTCCGAAAAATTATTTATTTTTTTCAAAAATCATATTTCTAATTTTATTCCCGATGGAATATTATTCCAAATTGACCCAAATTGACTAATTTACGCGAAAAAGAGATCGGAGAAATTGATTTTTCGAGGGGTTAAGGGGATGCCCGTTTATTGGAGAGAACCAGAGATTGGAGGGATTGGATTAGAATAATTGCGAAAGTCTTGATCCTGATTGAGGATAGGATTCTAGACCAAACATTACCTCGTGTCTGACCTGTTTCTGACTCTAGCCCAGCTTACAGCCCCCTAGGGCCAAAGTTTAAAGCTGGCCTAGACCTGAGTTTGGTTAGAGCACTCCTTGCCCACTTTTGACCATCTGGATTGCCGGATAAGACTAACTAATCTGCAGCTAAGCTATACAAAAACTAGGTGCCATAGTCTGATGGTAAATATCTATTAGGTTGAGTACTATATTGAGGTCCACACTCTTTAAACGACTAAACCAATTGACTCCTTTTCCTCCTTCCCGTCAACCATCTGTGGGTATTGTCGATTCTCTTCTTCCTCTTCTTCCTCTTCTTCCTCTTCTTCCTCTTCTTCCTCTTCTTCTTCTTCTTCCTCTTCTTCCTCTTCTCTTTTTCCACTTCTTCCATCCACATCCAAATCTCTCTTTGTTTACCCGAAATGAGTCCCTTTCCCCAGCCATTCCCTCTTTCTTAATTTCTTTCTTTTCCTCCTCATTTCCTTGTCCCTCACACCTCTCCCTCTTCCCCCTTTTTCGTGGAGCCTTGCTGAGGTCGACCCTTATCGATTTGGGGTCCGCACCTAAAGAGAGAGAGATTTTTCTTTAGACCTTAAATTTTTGTTCTTTCTTTCTTCTGTAAAGTCTTTTCTTTGTTTAGAACTTTCATTGTCACCTAATTTTCTTTGTCTCCTGTCACCTAATTTTCTGAAATTTTAAAGCTAGCGTTGTTGATTGGGAAATTTTGAAATGTAAATTGTTGAATTTGATGATTTTCTTGCTAATTTTCTTGCTAAAGCTAATTTTTCTGATTTTTTAACTAGATTATTAGCTTTTTGTCGAGATTTAAATGAGTTTTTTTTTAAAAATAAAGAAGAATCTTTGACTTACAAGAGGCTAATCCTTCGATTCTTCTAATCCGTTCACATATTTGACGATTTCTCATAGTTTTATTTGAAATTTAAATTCAAAATAACAGATTTAAATGTCATTGTTCAAATGTTCAAAGGAAGTATCCATGTTTTTGTAAATTTTAAAAAGAGAGATCAAAAGAGAGATAAAAATAAAGATCAAAATAAAGATTAAAATAAAGATCAAAGCAGAAATCTATTTCTAAAAAGCAACTAATTTCTTATTTAACTTTTCTTGAACTTTTCTTGAACCTTTCTTGAACCTTTCTTGACCAGTTTTTGGAATCTTTGGGGTAATGTAACAAATGCTATCTTTTTTTTGCGCACCTGGACATTTGCGCACCTTTTTTGCTGGAAAAGGCCTTAGGAGGTCTAGTCGTAGGTCGTAGAGCTTCAAAAAGGTCGTAGAGCTTCGAAAATATTTCCATATAAGGGAATCGTATGCGTAGATTCCGAATTTCGACAAATCAGACCTCGCTGACACGTCAAATTTGGGCTAAAAGGCAAAAACTACGCAACTTAACGCTTTTCCGCAGTTTTTTGCCTTTTACCCCAAATTTGACGTGTCAGCGAGGTCTGATTTGCTTTGATTTGTCGAAATTCGGAATCTACGCATACGATTCCCTTCTATGAAAACATTTTTGAAGCTCTACGACCTACGACTAGACCTCCTAAGGCCTTTTCCAGAAAAAAAGGTGCGCAAATGTCCAGGTGCGCAAAAAAAAGGTAGCATTTGTCCCACCCCCTAATCTTTGACTCTATTGTGATACAAATTTATGCAAATTCTATCAAGTCTTCTTAATTTGCAATTTTGAAATGTGTTTGTCGTTTTTCTGACTTTTGGAGGGTAATTTTTCATATAAATAGAAAATTATATGCTAATTTTAGTGTTTTGCAAATGTTCTCCTTCTCTTTCTTTCTTTCTTTCTTCTTCCTTGTCTTTCTTTCTTCTTCCTTGTCTTCCTTTCTTTCTTCTTGGAAAGAAGACGCCGATAGCTTAGTGGTAGAGCATCTGCCTGGTAAGCAGAAGGTCGAGAACTCAAATTCATTCATTTTTCATTCATTTCTTTGCATTCATTTCTTTATTTTATGTTTTCCATAGCTTTATTACATGTTTTAACATAGCTATAAATGTTTTACATAACGTGTTCAACTCTAGACTCAATAGATTCAACTCTAGACTCAATAGATTCAACTCTAGACTCAATAGATTCAACTCTAGACTCAATAGATTCAACTCTAGACTCAATATATTCAACTCTAGACTCAATATATTCAACTCTAGACTCAATAGATTCAACTCTAGACTCAATAGATTCAACTCTAGACTCAATAGATTCAACTCTAGACTCAATATATTCAACTCTAGACTCAATAGATTCAACTCTAGACTCAATATATTCAACTCTAGACTCAATATATTCAACTCTAGACTCAATAGATTCAACTCTAGACTCAATAGATTCAACTCTAGACTCAATAGATTCAACTCTAGACTCAATAGATTCAACTCTAGACTCAATAGACTCTCTAGATTCACTACTAAAGTCACAGGCATTTTTTATGATACTTAACTTAAATTTTCTTCTCTCTCTGATCTCTCTGAACTCTCTGATCTTTTAAAAAACGCGATTTCCTTGTCTAGTTTGTCTAGTTCCTTGAAGTTTATACAAAGAAACAAAAAAAGACAAGAAAAAGACAAGCTCTCGAAAAAGGCTCTCTCTTCAAGAAAAGCTCTCTCTTCCTTAGATAGACTGGATGAATAGATGGGAGATATCGATTGAGAGCTTCCGCTTGGGGAAATAGAATGGGTAAGGGCCTTTACTAAGGCTTTTACCCCTTCTCCTTTCCTATTTCATCTGATAGGTGAATTGGAAGACATTGAGTCGAAAACTTTACTCAAACTTTAGCATGAGTTAAGCTAGTGTTGCAGATCGCTTTTTCCTTATTTCACAAGCTAAACTCACAAGCTAAACTCATTTCAAAGCTTTAGGGTAAAGATACTTAAGTACAAGTTAGATGTATCATTTTTGGGTACAATGTTGGGTACAATGTTTTTCGACTTTTCTTAAATTAATCTTGATTGCAGCATCTTTATATCTGCCAAGAATGAAATAACCTACTCAAATTAGAGCCGATTTTGATAGACTTTTGCATGATTAGGGAATGATCTATCGATCTGAATAGGTGATAATCAGAAAGATGAATGTTTTGAATATACAGTGAACAGAAAATTAGTTTCCAAAAAGCTTTCAGAAAGCTTTCTAAATCTTTGTACTAGAAAGGTTTCTGTAGCTTTGTACTAGAAAGGTTTCTAAAGCTTTGTAACAGAAAGCTTCCTGAAGCTTTGTAACAGAAAGCTTTCTAAATCTTTGTACTAGAAAGGTTTCTGTAGCTTTGTACTAGAAAGGTTTCTAAAGCTTTATAACAGAAAGCTTTCTAAATCTTTGTACTAGAAAGCTTTATAAAGCTTTTTAGCAGAAAGCTTTTTGTAATTTGGTATTGAACAAGTATTTTCTTGTCGCTGAATCCTTTTCTTTACTGAATAAGATATGATTTACTTTTTTCAGTTATTAAAACCACAAATTAGCATTAATTTCTCCCAAATAACTAAAGAAAACAAATCCTTTTAATTACAAGCAAGATTTTACTCAATAACATTGTTCATTTATGCTTTTTTTTGACCAGAATTGTCGCTGATGTAACCTTTTTTTCGCTTTTCACCTTTCCTCTCTTCCTTTTTTTTGTCAGACTTTTGCATTCAAAATGCGTAAATCGTTTCTCCTTTCTTAAGAAAAGAAAACGATTTCTTTTCTTAAGAAAAGAAAACAATTTCTTTTTTAAAGAAAAACCCGCAAATGTTAAGTCGATTTCGAAAATCGTTCACAAAATCCCTTAAAAATCTTTCTTTTCTTTTATTCTTTCTGCAATTTAAGTTTACAGTAAATTGAAAAGAAAAATCAAAATAAAAGCTTTAGATTTCTATGGAAAGACTAAAGACTGTCTTTACAGTTTCCTCAATAGTCTAAGCCTCAATAGCCTAAGCCTGAGCCTGAGCCTGAGCCTAAGCATAAGCCTAAGCCTAAGCCTAAGCCTGAGCCTAAGCATAAGCCTAAGCCTAAGCCTAAGCCTAAGCATTCCGAGCCAGGCCTGGTGAGTCCAAAGTTGGGGCAAAAGCCAGATTCACTACTGACCTTAGCTGCTCTAGCTTTACTGCAAGTTTGGTCATTCATGGGCTCACCAAAAGTCATCACCTTCCTGACTGGCATCAACCTCTAAAGCCTGAACATCGGCCTGACTTTAACAGGATTTGACCAGAACAGTTTTGGCCTAGGTTAAAAGGCCTTTTTGGCCTTAAACAGGTTAAAAGTCGGGTTCAAGAACATATAGCAACCATACAGTAACCACTATAGCAACTCAGCAATTCAGCAATCCAAACAGTAATCACTACAGCAATTCTTAAACTGTACCGTGTCCTTTAAACTGTACCTTTGAAACATTCCTGATCCTAATCCATATTCTTATCGAAATCGAGCATTCTTGTTTGATTGTAGGACATTTGATACGTGGTCCGCCCCTTTGCCATTGGCAATCTAACTTTGAGCTTAAATATCTTGGCTTTGGGTTGGTCGATTGAAATAGTTTTTATATCAATCGATAGAGAAAGACTTGGTGAATCTAATGATACCAAAAGTGTTTAAATTGAACAGCTCAACACCGAGATATTAGGGCTCAAAGTTATATTGCCAATGGCAAAGGGGCAAAAGCATTTGATGCATTTAATAAGGAGCATTTGATATTCAAATGCTATATCAAATGCGCAATAATCTCGTTTCCACTTCAGCTTATAGAATTTAGAATTTAGAAGTTTCTTTTTCAAGCAATCCCAAGCTAAACAATAATTTCTGATTTGATTGACAAAGAGAAAAAGTGTTGGAAAGCGTTTACGGCCGGCAAATCGACAAAGAGGATTTTGTTTGTTGGGAGGGGCGAAAAGAGATTCATGAGATTCATGAGATGAAATGCACACTTTTCTTTTTCTGTCGTTCCATTTCTGTATGTACAGGACTCATCGGATCGCAAACATCGCTAAGCAAATCCCCTTTGAGTTTTTCCTTTGAATGTTTAACGCTTTAATATCCGAAATGTGGCTTTTGTTGACTTTAGGGGATTGGGAAATAAAAAGTTTTCCTATTTTAGGGAATTAAATTTAAAATTAAGTATTTTAAAGACATTTACATCCTAAAGAAATTTACATTTTTAAAGAAATTTACATTTTAAAGACACTTACAATTCTATTAGACATTAGTTAGCGTTAAGCACTTTGTACGTTGTACGTTGTACGTTGTACGTTGTACGTTGTACGTTGTACGTTGTACGTTGTACGTTGTACGTTGTACGTTGTACTTTGTACGTTGCACTTTCTACTTTGTACTTCGTCTTTTGTACGTTGTACGTTGTACGTCGTACGTTGCACTTTCTATTTTGTACGTTGTACGTTGTACTTTTTACTCTGTACGTTGTACGTTGTACTTTGAACGTTGTACTTTGAACGTTGAACGTTGTACTTTGAACGTTGTACTTTGTACTTACTTACTTCCTTTACTTACTTACTTACTTACTTACCTAGTTACTTACTTTCTTTCTTAGTTACTTACTCTCTTTCTTACTTACTTCCTTACTTACTTCCTTGCTTACTTCCTGACTTACTTACTTAATTTTCTTGTGTTTTGTTGTAAATTTTACTTCCTAAACTTTACAGTAACCCTAAATAGATGAAAATCTCTAACTTTTTTGAGTAGGTTAAAAAGTGGATAAATTTTCGATTAGGTGAGACGAATTTTCGTCAAAATACGGTAGTCGGCTTTCATGAATCGGTGATGAATCGAGATTTTCCCTATTCCTTGCCTTGTTACCTGAAAAATTCCTTGCCTGCCTTTTTGTCTAGTTAAAAGCATTCGAAAGCTCTATAAAAATCTAAAAATCTCTCTCTATATGAATCTTTATATAAGTTTCTATAAATCTATATGAAAATTAATAATACAATGTCTGGATAAACTTATGAATCGTTAAAGTAAAGCCTTGTAAAACTTATGAATCGTTAGAGTCCGGATTGGAACGGTTCTGAGAGAAAAAAAAGAGGATCCGACGAATGACGTCATGTTATTTTTAAGTGATTTCTTGGAATTTGAAAAATAACAGATTTTCTCCTTATTTTCAATGAGTAGACAACTTCAACTTCAAGTAGACAACTCATTGAAAATAAGGAGAAAATCTGTTATTTTTCAAATTCCCAGAAATCACTTAAAAAATAACATGACGTCCGTCATTCATTGGATCCTCTTTTTTCTCTCAGAGCGTTTCCAATCCGGTTCAGATTTTGGTTCGATTTACGATTCCAATATGGTTCCAATATGGTTCCTATTTTGATCCAATACGATTCCAATACGGTTCAGATTTTGATCCATTCCTATTTTGACCCAATACAGTTCCTATTTTGATCCAATACGGTTTCTATTTTTGTTCGATTTACGATTCCAATACGGTTCCAATACAGTTCCTATTTTGATCCAATACGGTTCATATTTTCATCCAATACGGTTCCAATATAGTTCCAATACGTCGTTAAAATGATTCGAAAGCTCGAAGCGTTCTCTATATAAATCTATAAATCTCTCTCTATATGAATCTACAAACCTCTCTCTATATAAATCTAAAAATATAAATATAAATCTCTCTCTATATGAATCTCTATATAAGTTCCTATAAATCTATATGGAAATTAATAATACAATGTCTGGATAAACTCGTTAAAGTCGTTAAAGTAAAGCCGTTATCGGATCGTTAAAGTCTGTCTACTTATTTAAAATAAGCAGAAACGCTGTTATTTTTCAAATTCCCAGAAATCACTTAAAAATAACATGACGTCATTCGTTGGATCCTCTTTTTGCTCTCAGAAAGCTCTCAAAGAGCTGTCTGTATATGAAAAAGAAACTCTTTATGAATCATCAAAACAATTTCTTCATCATTTCCCCTTTTTGTTATTAGATTTTACTAGAAATTGATGAATTAATCATTTCGTAATGATTCAAAATAATCATTTGGTAATGACGTAATGACTCTTGTACACTTTGTGCTCGAATCTGTAAACGAATCCTTTCTAATGCACTGAATTTCTCAATTCTTACAGAAATGCTTTGATATTGCAGGAAAATGAGGAATTTATTGCGCTAGAAAGGATATGTTTATAAATTAGTAGATCACGAAGAACATGTCCAGTGGCTGATGTAAGAAAAAGAGAAGAGAGATTCCCTAACAACTGTTTTGCCTTGATATTCTTCTTCTTTTTCTTTCTTTGCTTTCTTTGCTTTCTTTCTTTCTTTCTTTCCTTCTTTCTTTCTTTCTTTCTTTCTTCCTTTCTTTCCTTCCTTCCTTCCTTCCTTTCTTTCTTTTCCATTTCCCATCTTAAATGTCCCGGTCAATTTATGACCACTTGATGGGTCTTTCCGGGGAAATCACTTTTATTGTTGAAATGCTAGCAAAAGTGCGTTTTTTGTGCTAAAATTCGTTACGTCAAAATCCTTTACCCCCAATTTCACTTGCGACAAAATATTTTACGCCATATATCATTTGCGCCAAATTTACTGAAAATCATTGTAACTTTTCCCTTCCCCCTCCCCCCCCCCAACTTCTAATCAACTTTTTTCAGTTTTCTTCTTCACAATTTTCCCTAACACTGTTTTCAATTAGAAAACACGTTGAAATCCTTATAGAGACCTAAAAAACAATCATTTTTACGTCACCGATTTGGCTTTTTACTTTCTAGATTGATTTTATGCCATTTTCAGATTCGGCAAAGGCGTTAAAGTAGCATCAACAAGAAAAAGTAGTAAAAAAAATAAAAATAAACAATCAGAAATGGTAGAAAGGTAGAAAAGTGTGTTGAAAAGCGTAAATTTGGTGCAAATAATAGTCGGCGGAAAAAAAGATTTGGCGCAAATGATAAGGGCGCAAATTATAAGCGGCGCAAATGTTAGGCGAGGCAAATGTTAAGCGGCCCAATGTTAAGCAGCGCAAATGATAAGCGACGCAAATGATAAGCGGTGCAAATAATAAACAGCGCAAATAATAAACAGCGCAAATAATAAACAGCGCAAATAATAAACAACGCGAATGATAAACAGCGCAAATGATAAACAGCCCAAATAATAAACAGCGCAAATGATAAACAGCGCAAATAATTTAGCGCTTTTGCCTCTAGAAAATTTCCCTTACTTTTAATTACACTCAAATCCCTGTCTTTTCATCGTAACTTTTTAACTTCTTTTCATTTCAACTTTCTAATCTCAATTTCCCTTTTTACCTTTTCAATTTTTATTTGACATTTACAATTTACCAATTCGGGATTATTTCTTAAATTCCAGATCACGTGAAACTATTGCTCGAAAAAACGAATTGGAGAATCGTTGGGAGTGGAGCGGAGAGGAAAGGACGAATCAAAAACGTGACAAGCCTCAGGTTTATTTTGAGTTTTCTTTTTGTTAAAAAAGCTTAACATAACTGTTACCCTCTGATTCTGACGTTTGAATAGAAAGGATTTTAAAGGAATTGTTGCAATTTGAAAGTTGCAAAGGCTCATATCCCCATTTTGCACAATTCTTTGTAGAAATTTATCCTTAAAACCAATTTTTCTTTCTTTTAAAGTAATGATTTTCTTTCTTTTTCATTCCAAAGTCAACTTTGTTTATTATTTTTTAGTTTTAGATGTAATTTTGTAGATTTACAATACGTTTTAACCGTAAAAATAATGATTTTCCCTCAAAATTGACTTTGATTTGAATTTGATTTCAAAGATTTGTAATAAATTTCCGAAAATTTTCGATGTTTTTAAATGAATCATTCCGAAAATAGAAAAGCATTGTTTATCTTTTCAATTGATCGCAAAAAGAGATTGTCGAATCGTAAACTTTTCTTTATTTCACGCAAATAATTCGAACTATATAAGCTGCAGATTTTTCGAGATTTAGACGTCCTTTTATTTAAGCTTTAGCAAGTTTTAATAGAGTTTTATTGTAAAGTAAAGCTTCGATATGATCAGCATTTGGAGACGAGCTTTTTACTTCTTATTTTGAGACTTTCTTTTTTATGATTTTCTTCTACTTATAACAAGGAAACCCCCACCAGAACCCCAACATTGTTTCACTGGAAACAGTGTTTCTCATGCACAATTTTATGGTGATTCCTAAACTGTAAGCAAAAGTTTTAAGCAAGCAAGCAAGTTCTAAAGCTTTAAGCAAAAAAAGATATTCAACTTTTTCTTTTCCTGCCATTTTCGTGCCAAGCCAATCGGCGCGCAATAAGCTCCTTTTTTACGCAGCCCTTCTAACTAGACATTGGTTTCGAATCGGGTCGGGGCGGGAACTTTTGCTTTAGAAATTTTTGCTTACAGTTTCGGAAGCACCATGAGATTCTGCTTCAGAAACACTCTGTTTCCAGTGAAACAATGTTGGGGTTCTGGTGGGGGTTTCCTTGTTAGAAGTAGAAGAAAATCTTGTCTCCAAATTTTTCGGGTAGGATCGGGTTGAGCCGATTAGGTTTCCATTCGATTCCGATTAGGTTCTCATTCGATTCCCATTCGATTCCCATTAGGTTACTCATTCTAGAAGAAATTTCCTTTAGAAAATTTCCCTAAAAGCTGATTTTTCATTACCTTCCTTTGTTAGTTGACTTAAAATGAAGAAAAAGAGAGAGAAATGTTGACTCTGTATGAGAAAGAAAAGAAAGAAAGAAAAACATTTTGATGAATGGCTTTGTGTTTGGCTTTGTGGCAGAGGAACACATGGGCTCGAGTTAATTTGTTTAGAGGCTCGTGGTTTCGATGGGTTACATTTTGAGTTGAAATCCTCAATTTTAAACAATTATTGTTTCATTGTGCAACTATTTCATTCTTATTTCATCCTTATTTCATTCTTATTTTATTATTCCTTCATTATTTCATTTGATTTACGTTTTAAGACTAGATTTATTCTACAGGGTGACGCATAATGACCAGCACATCGGTTTTTTGAGCGTAACTTACCGCAATCGAAACGAATCTTTATACTCTTTTGCTTTTTTTGAGAAAATTAGACTCTTTTTCTACACTAGACTTTTATTGATTGTTTTAAAATGAAAATAAGGCTATTTTTTGAGTGATTCAAACTTCAAACTTCTGATCACCATCAATAGATTGAATGTTTTGGTTTGAATTATATGAAAAAACCTTCTTAAATTATCTAACTTGACTCTTAAAAATGTTTCTGAAAGACTTTATGAAAAGAAGATCGGCTAAGATTCAGGGCTAAGATCGTAGCTGGCTAATTAAAAGACTTTTAAAACAATCATTTAGTTTTTTTGAGAAGTTTCAGGAACTCTGTCTAGAAGAAAATTCTTTCAGAGATGTTTGATCTTGATTGTAAATGATTCACAGCTTTATTGTAGCCTAATTAATATACTTATTATATAATATATGCGAAATGTCAGTGTAGAAAACTTTTCATTTGCGATTAATTAGCCGCATAGTCGATCAGCGTGCCGAGAAACTCCAAAAATAGAAGTTTGAATTTTGTCTAGGTACCAGATTGCTTTTCCCTACTTTAGTAGGGAATCATTAGACTTTACTGTGTACTATTTAGTCAACTTCTAATGACTATTTAGTTGACTAGTTGGCTAAATAGTCAGTTGAACTTGACTAAATAGTCATTTAAAATTGACTAAATAGTACACAGTAAAGTCTAATGATTTCAGAAACTAAAGGACTATTTTAAAGTTTACGAGAGGTTTTATGAGGTAAGAATTGAGAGGGGAAATTCAGTGGAATACATGAAAAGGGAATGAGAGAACGGAGCATTGGCCAAGCGAATTTCGGCTAATTTCCGGGAGATATGGACCACTCTGGACGCTCATTTCTATGAAAAGACCCTAGCCATCTCTAGGAAAACCTTTTTTCCTTCTTTTTCTTCTTTTCCATATTTTCCCTCTTTTCCTTCTTTTCCATATTTTCCTTCTTTTCCTTCTTTTCCTTCTTTTCCATATTTTCCTTCTGTATCTCTCTCGAAAGGATTTTGACGTGTCCCCCTCAATCCCAATCTTCCATAGACGTATGCGGGACACGTCCTTGTCATTCAACGTTCATTGATTAATCGTTCGTTGAATCGTGAGCTTTTTTAATCTGATCTCTTTACGTCTAGCTTTTAGCTTTTAGCTTCTAGCTTCTAGCTTCTAGCTTCTAGCTCTTAGCTTTTAGCTTTTAGCTTCTAGCTCTTAGCTTTTAGCTTCTAGCTTTTTCCATTCTTTGACTCTACTACAATTGTTTATTAAAATTTTGTGGTTTACTTACTTACATTCTTACTTTGACATGTATTATGATAAGTTGTTATTAACTCAGGCAACAGATGGGCCTTTTGATGCACACGATTTGATAGAGGTTTAAATAAGGATTCCAACTTCGCTCTAGATATTTTGAAGCAGAAAGCTGTCTTGAGCACACTTGGGGAAGAAAATTGGTGCTTTCAGCAGGTTGAGGCGTTTGCCCACAAAGCCCGAATTGTGCAAGATTGATGTGATTGATTGAAGCATTGACTTTCACAAGAAAGCTGGAGTCAAGTTTGCTAAAAAGGTGCGTTTACAAACAGTCTACTTTGCAGCCATTGTTTGAGAGCTTTCATTGATTCCTATTCGGTTTCGATTTGGTTTCTATTTGATTCCCATAAAGATCTCATTTGGTTCCTATTTGGTTCATATTTGGTTTATATTCAGTTCCTATTTGGTTCCTATTCGTTTCTCATTCGATTCCCATTCGATTTCCATTGATTTGAACTCAATTGAACCCATTTTATTAAGTTCCGATCTTCAACTGGTCAAAGAGAGCTTTGTGGGCTGTTATCTAGAAATTTCTCTCTCTGATAAGCGTGTTTATTGTTGTTCTTTGTGAGAAAAATCTCCTCATAAGCGCTTTATTCTTTTGCCCATTTTTTGAGTCAAAGCCAAAGCCAGTTGATGGGTATAACTATAAGAGTTATAGTCATCAATTGATGGCTATAACTCTTATGAATTATAGCCATCAATTGTGTATAGCCATCAATTCTATTTCTAGTCATTAATTAGGGTTTTGCTCATCCGCGATACACCAACACCTTGCACATTTTTGGTCTGATTTTACGCTTCTTGGATAATCAAACCGAAAATCAAACCGAAGCTGTATAGTACACCCAATAAAGTACATCGTACTGCATAAAAATGTAAGGATTGGATTGAGATTTGAGCAATGCATAGACATTTACAGTTAACGCAGTACAGTCACGCTTTTCTTTCCGTACCCTTTCCGTAGCCACATTTGAAACACTTCCCAAAAAGGATTCTCTTTTTTTTTCTTGTTACAAAAATACCAGTTATTTGAAAGAAAAGAGAGATCATCCTACTTTTTGGGGAAAAGAGAGGCATGCCAAGGATGAGAGAATTCTTTTCCCACTCTTCATCCATTTCGGGAAGCCTTCTCTTCTCGATTCATGGTCCGGTTTCACCTTTCCAACCAAATGGAGTAGACAAGGACGGGTCGATTGAGGGGAAAAGCCTCGTTTCAGGGTGTGCCTCCTCTTTTTTGTCTCTCACTTCACACTTGATTTGAATTGACAGGTTTACTCCTACAGTCCAAAGCTTCTTTACTATACAGGGTGGGTTATCGGGCTTTTTTTACTGTACAGGGTGGATTATCGGGCATTTGTTAAGGCCCCACCTCTTCGCCATTGGCAATTCAACATAACAAAAGGAGCGCGGCGCGTATAAAAGGTGGGACATACGCGCCCGGCCTCTTTGCCATTGGCTCAACTTTGAACTAAAATATCTCGGTGTTGAGCTGTTCAATTTAAACATTTTTGGTATCATTAGATGCGCCAAGTCTTTCTCTATCGATTGATATAAAAACTATTTTAATCGAACAACCCAAAGCCAAGATATTTAAACTCAAAGTTAGATTGCCAATGGTAAAGAGGCCGGGCGCGTATGTCCCACCTTTATACGCGCCGCGCCCTTTTTGTTATGTTGTCTAGATATGTTTACTGTAATATTTTAGCACTCATTTCTGCCTATGAATGTCACAATAGGGAACTATTTAAGCATAAATTGATCTATGACTCGTTTCATCTTTCTTAACGGACGCTAAACTTGGCTTTAGTTCTTTCGAATAAAAGACGAAGCCAAGTGCATTCGGTTTTTGAGGAAATTTGTCTCATTTCTCCACAATATTAGTGGAAATTCATCTTTTTCGCCTTGTCTCGTCTACGCTCAACTCAAAACTCATAGATGAGGAGTGAATTGGGTGCCACTCTCACCCCATCTCCTCCCCCCGTCATCCACACCACCCTCACCTCTCAATTCACTCCATCAATTCACTCTACCCACACTTTTTACCCCCTTTTACGGGATTCTTTCCTTTTTTTTCTTTCCATAAGAGTGTAATTCATCCGCTGAATTCTCTCCTCTTTGCCTGGAGTGCGCCATCCAACACACAAATTGATGACCTCCGGAAAAAGCTTTTTGGCTTTTTGGCTTTGCGGCTTTTTTGGCTTTTTTGACTTTTTTAGCTTTTTTGGCTTTTTGGCTTGATCTTGAATCATTAAGATTTTGGATTAATATAGCTGACGGTTGAATAACTTGGCTTAGATGTAGACTTAAAAGCTTGGCCTTAAGCTTTTTGCGATCTAACTTGCTATCGAATTTATTCAACTCTTCAAAAAGTCGATCAGTGGATTATAATGATTAGGGCTAAGCTAATCGATCAGTGGATTGTCGATTAGTAGATTGAGCATTAGATTGAGCATTAGATTCGTCATTAGATTGGTCATTAGATTGGTCATTAGATTGATCTGCAGATTGATCTGTAGATTGTTCTGTAGATTGATCAGTAGATTGATCAGTAGATTTTCAAAAGCTAAGTCATAGCTAAGCTAACCAAAGCCAAGGATTGGTCTAGGAAGGTTGAAGAACCAAGCCAGGCAAACCAAGCCAGGCAAACCAAGCCAGGCAAACCAAGCCAGGCAAACCAAGCCAGGCAAACCAAGCCAGACAAACCAAGCCTTAAATGCCTAAAAACTTTGCTTAGCTTGCCTTGATCTGAATTTTTTGATTCTAGACAGAGCCTTGATGTCTTAAAGGCATCTTAAAGGCTTTTGCTCGAGAGTTTTTGCTATTTCTTTGCCTTGATCTTTCCTTTGAATTGATCTTATGGAAAGTAACGCGAAAATCTTATGCTTATATTGTGTGTTTTTCTTTGCGCTTCGTTTTCTCCTTTTCATTCTTTTGTCTGAATGGAAATGTTGCCTTTTCCATCCTCCAGGAAACATCCAAAACACAAACATCGACACCGACAACGACATCACCGACAGAAATTTACGATTAAAGTCAGAGATTTTCTTTTTCCTTTTAGCCAGAGATTTTCTTTTTTCTTCAAAATCTGATTTTTATTAGCCAAATATTCAAAGATTAATCTGTCTACGGTTTTAAATGCTCAAGAATCCTCTAATCCGTTTAAAGCTAGAGATCAAAATGCTCAAAAATAGCTAGATTTTGATGGGGACATTTCAAAAGCAAAAAATTATAGTTTAGGTTAAACTCGAATTGTGATCACAATCTAATAAAGTATTTTGGTACAGTTAACTACCAGATACTAGATACATTTATGATAGATAGCTAACAGATATGGCTATCTATTAGATAACAAATAGCTGACTAGCTAGTAGATAACTAGTTATTAGATAGTAGATAACTAGTTATTAGATAGTGGATAACTAGCTAACTATTAGATAGTAGATAACTAACTATTAGATAGTAGATAACTAGTTATTAGATAGTAGATAACTAGCTATTAGATAGTAGATAATTAGCTATTAGATAGTAGATAACTAGCTAACTATCTACTATCTAATAGCTAGTTATCTACTATCTAATAGCTAGTTATCTACTATCTAATAGCTACTAGCTAACTAAAACCGTTTAAGAAACCCCAGCTCTTTCCATTGCACTTCCACTGGGTTTTACTTTCTCAACTTTTCAATTCAACTTTCTCCATTTCTTTAGCTTCATCGTTTTCAACATGTTTAGCTAATATTGCTAATAGCTAATAAGCTAATAGCTTGCTTAGCTAATAGCTAATATTTTAAAACAATCCTATCTACAATTCTGTGCTTTATGTTCTCTTTGGTATCTTCTTTTTGGTATTAGAGATTTTTGTGAACCATTTTTGGTCTAGAAGGGATGGTCATCAAGAGAAATGGATGGCCCTTGACCCTTCAAGGAGAGGAGAGATTTCTTTGTGATGAGAATAGAAGGGAATGGGGAAAGAGGACAAGGGACTGGAGCTGGGACTGAAGGTGAGAGCTGAGAGGGGACAAGAGGCCAGGGGGACAAGGGTCCAAGAGAACGATGAACCCGAGGTGATCAATTAACCACACAATCTGTAACTAAGTTCTTTTTATAATCTTCTAACTAATCTTCTAACTTGAACTCAAGCTTGAACTCGTCTTTCTGTTCCTAAATCAAATGGATTTTCTTTGAAGCTATGAAAGCATCCATTGAAAGCTATTGAAAAGCCATTGAAAGCTAGATCACCAGTTCAAGATCACCTATCTCTGCTTCATTGAACGCTTTTTATCACTGTGTTCTTATTTATGTCCTTATTTGATCCTTACCAGAGCCCGGATCCACTAAACTATCTACCATTTACCATCTAGCAATTTTGCTAAACGGATTTAGCAGTTTAGCATTGCTTTGCTAAATGCTAAGTGCTAAATTTACCCAATTGAGTTTTATATCTTGTAGACTGAATATTCTGATGCCACCACATAAAGCTAACAACAGCAAAAAAAAAAAGCAAACATCGTTAAGAAGTTAAATCTAAATTTGCTAAATGCGCTGGTGAACTCGTTGAGTTTTGCAAAAGGGAAGTTTGCTAGATTTAGCAGTTGGTGGACTTGGCTACTTGGCCGGGGATATCAGTTAGATACCGCCATAGTTCTGACCGTAAACGATACCATCTAGCGATCCGGTGGTGGTTTTACCGCCTTGTCAACCTTTGACCCAACCTAATGTGCTCCGACCCGATCCGCTCCGACTCGATCCGCCCCGACCCGCTCCGACCCGACCCGCTTCGACCCGATCCTCTCCGAGCCGATCCTCTCTGACCCAATCCTCTCCAACCCGATTTCCCATGTCTAGCCAGTACATCAGCCAAGTCCAGACAGTCTTTGGAATCAGAACATTACGACCGTTAGAAAGTCAAGCGAAACCAGAGCTCGATCTGATTCCCAGACACTTTTTGTGACCCAGAGTCAACTCTGAACTTCAACTCAGAATCAATACAGACTTCTGATCTTC
Source organism: Mesorhabditis belari (assembly GCA_958450365.1). Classification (NCBI taxonomy): domain Eukaryota; kingdom Metazoa; phylum Nematoda; class Chromadorea; order Rhabditida; family Rhabditidae; genus Mesorhabditis; species Mesorhabditis belari. The sequence continues at coordinate 2,211,652 of CAUEEP010000724.1, read as the reverse complement.
CATTATCTCGCCTTAACTCGAAAAAGCCTTTTGAATCACATCTTATTCACTTAAGCATCGAATTCTTCGGCAAATCATTGCTGTAACTTGTATCAACTTTCTCAACCCATAGCCAATCGTCTTTTCTCGATCGAGGTCTCGATCTCGATCTCGATCATCTGCAAGTTCTTCAACTTCTGCTCAATTCGTCAAATGATCTAGATAGTCAGCTATGAGCCAGATTTCAAGAGATCAAAGAGAATACAGAACATTTGAAACTTTGTCAAGTGAACTTGGGCTTTCATATGCTTTTCTCTAAAGCTCTAGAGAGCTGGGTCTTTCAGAAAGGGAAAGGGGTGCTGGGTCTTTAGGATAGAGGCCAAGTGAATGCAAATGGCACCCTTTTGACGTGGCTGGGTCGTCAAGAGTGGGGGGAGACCCTATTCTCTGTCTGTTCTCTGTCCTCTTTCACCCCACTCATGCAAATCCCCTCCCCTTTCCCTTTGCATGATGTGGATGCTCTTTCCCCTTTTATCCCCTTTTCACGGCCAAAGTTTGATTCCGACAAAACATGCAAACCAGCTCCTTTTCCTCCTTTTTCCACTGATTTCCTCCGAAACAACTTGTTGCTTTATTGCTTTGTTGTGTTTGAATGGTTTTCTATCAACTAAACATTTAGTACTACAAGAACTTACCTAGCTTACGCACAGAAATCTCTATTTACTTATTTTTTAGCTTTTGCGTAGTTTCCGGGTATTTTAAAAGAATCCAGGATACTTTGAAAGTATCCGGGATTTTGAATCAGGTCAATCAGGTCGTCACCCTTTGAAGGCCTATAACTTTGTCTAGAGATAATATTATAACTAACTTTTTATGTCATTTTATAGAGGACATTTCAGGCTTTTAAATAATACCAAATAGAGCTTGATTGGATAATTGAGTCAAGAAAATCAGAGCTAACTCTGAGCAAATGAGGCCTATCCGACTCGGGTGTGGTGTCGGGATTTTGAACGGGTCGTCACCCTTTGAAGGCCTATAACTTTGTCTAGAGATAATATTATAGCTAACTTTTTGTATCATTTTGTAGGGAACATTTCTGGCTTTCAAATAATACCAAATAGGGCTTGACTGGATTTCTCATTCCCATGCAAACAAGGCGACACGACACCTGACTCGGATAGGCCTCATTTGCTCAGAGTTAGCTCTGATTTTCTTGACTCGATTATCCAATCAAGCTCTATTTAATGTTATTTGAAAGCCTGGAATGTTCTCTATAAAATGATATAAAAAGTTGGCCATAATATTATCTCTAGACAAAGTTATAGGCCTTCAAAGCGTGACGATCCGTTCAAAATCCCGGCTTTTTTCAAAATAACTACGCAAGAGCCTATCTTTTTAGACTTCTTAACGGAACAATAGCTAGGTTAGCTTCTAACGATCGTTTGCACGATTCTTGGTGTAAATCTGGGTCAAAAAGCAGTCAGTCATTGAGCCTGTATATAAAAGAGCAGTGTCTGTCCGTCCGTTTGTCCAACTGTTCGTCCGTTTGTTTCTCAGCCGTCTTTAGACCAAAAAAAAACTGAAATTTCTTAAAAAGTCTCAAAGAAAGTCTTAAAAGTCTTAAAAGAATTTTATATAGTTATGTAATTTCAAATAAGAAATTAGAAAAATCAAAATTGAGTAGCAGTACGGGGGGTCGAACTCGGACCGTCTTGGCCGTAGACAAGCGCGCTCCTGACTGCGCCAGAGCGACCGGCAACGCATCTAAAATAGAGGAAAACCCGTTGTTAACCTGGTTTTTCGGCTTTTAGCTTTTAGCTTCAGCTTTTCAGCCATCTTTGGCCTTTGGCCCTTTGGCCTTGCCTTCTTAAAATCCTATGCAAATGATCTGTGAGCAATTGACATTTTGTGGCTTTCCTTTCAAACAGCAGAATGTTATGTGTACTTGATTTTTATGCTTTTAAAACCCGTTAAAGGAATCCGATGCATAATTTGCGGGCAATTCTAGCACTTTCCAGCATTCTGGGGTGTGTGCAGAATGCCCGGGGTGCCGTTTCCCAAAGTCGAGAGGCTGGCTTAGGCTTTCCTCTTTCCAGAGGTGTTCCTCAAATTCCCAGGGTGACAAAAGTGCTCAATTTCTTTCTTTGCCCATTTTCCTACCATTTCCCTGCCATTTCCATCATCGAATTTTTATGAAATGAAAATTTTCTACAAATTTTTCCCATAAAAATTTGTAGAAAATTCTCCGCACTCTCTGCACCAAAAAAGCTATCGAATTTGAGGTAAATGGTGAGTTTTTTTAAAAGCTATATTCAAATAGTAATTAAAATATTCATAGTTATATGTAAATTTTTATATTATATCTTATTATACAAGCTTTACAAGTTTTATCATATTATGTTACAAGTTGAGACGACTTCTGGTCGTTCAACCACCTCTTATCTGCTCTTATCCTCAATCCGCTTAAACGTTGTCATCCAAGGCCAGATTTATCATCCAAGACCTTCTACCCAGCCCAACGTGTTTCCATAAAAAAAACGTGAAAAAACGTTTTTGAAATTTGAAAACGTCAAAAAACCCTCGCAGGAATCGAACCTGAGCCCTTGATGCTGGGGCTGCCTTACAGACAGGCGCACTAACCACTCGGCCATGCCGTTTTTTTATTAGCCTTCCTGGCAGGCGACTTAATAACTGCTTACGCCTCAAAAAGGGCCACGTTGAGGCCTCGATTTTAACTTAGAATTTTTAAGGGCACGATTTTAGAGAAACCGGCTGAGCCAAATAAAAAGTGCTAAAACAAAAAAATCTTGTATTTTGGTTTAGTTTCTGGTTTTGAGGGTCATTTCCTTTTTGTTTCACCAAAAGTTTGACGGAGATTTTATTTGATATATATTTATTTTATTTGACAAATTTCTCTAGTTGTGTTGTTGGGGTTTGAAAAGAGGGTGTTTTATTGTGTCCAATTGAGGAGCGTTGAGGAAGGAAAGAGTCCTTTTCTTGTGTTACCCTTTCTTCCATCCCAATTGTCCCCTCTCTGCCATCTTCACAATTATTTTCCTTGTTTCTAAAACACATGTTAACCTCGAAATTGCAGTGACAATCGATTGTAGCTCACTTCAAAAGACATTAGGGACATTATTTTTGAAATTTCAGCACATTTAGCTCAATTTGCCACTAAACCAGTTAAACGGCTGAATATCTTGAGAAGGAGTAAAGAGCGGCACGTGTATAAGACGACGTGTATATAAGGCGGCGTGTATATAAGACGACTCGCTAAGCAAGAGCAGGGCAGGTAAGCTAGGTTAGACGATGCAAGGCAAGGCAAGAGACTAGCTCCAGCTCAGCTTGGTCTGTTCCAAAGGTTCAAGGGACCAGGACCAAGCCCAAGCTTTGTAGACCAAGCCCAAGCTTTGTAGACCAAGCCCAAGCTTTGTAGACCAAGCCCAAGCTTTGTAGACCAAGCCCAAGCCTTGTAGACCAAGCCAAGTCCCGGCTCTTGTCTGTAACTAGTACTTTTAGGCCAAGCTTATCCCTGCCCATTACTCTGTACTCTCTCGTAAACACCCACTTTCTGACGCGCTCAATTCCTCAATTCCGATGGCTTTATGTTCAAAATATCTAAAATTAACCTATTTTCTTATAATCCTTGTTTTTTTGAATGCTTTTAGAACTGCTTTGACTTTATAATTGCAAAAAACTTTCTTTATTCAAAGTTAGTCATGTGGAAAATCAAATCTTTCTTTTAAATAACAGAATTTTCAGCCATCTTTGGCCTTTAGCCCTTTGGCCAAGTTGCCTTCTTAAAATCCTATGCAAATAATCTGTGAGCAATTATTTGAGCAACAAAAACTTAACTTTCGACGGAACTTTCGACTTTCTAAATCAATTTTGATTTCAAAATCATCAGATTTCAATCAAAAATCATCAGATTTCAATCAAAAATCATTTCCGTTGTTTTTTTTAAGATCATTTCCGATTGGTTAAGTTGAGAAGCAGAAATTTTCCGTTTATTTTGTCTTGTGATAAGTTTTTAGAGCTCATCAGAATCCTTTTTTGTGTGTGAAGAGAAAATTTCTCATTTTGAGCAAATGTTTGATAAGCGCCGATGAGCCAAAAGAAAGAAAGATTACTGAATGTTTTCCCCCCCGCCGATTGTTTACAGAATGAACTTGTTGCTTTGGGTTGTGCATTGGGTTGTGCATTGGGTTGTGCTTTGGGTTGTGCATTGGATTGTGCATTGGATTGTGCATTGGCTGGTGCATTGGCTGGTGCATTGGCTGGTGCATTGGCTGGTGCATTGGCTGGTGCATTGGATTGTGCATTGGCTGGTGCATTGGCTGGTGCATTGGCTGGTGCATTGGCTGGTGCATTGGATTGTGCATTGGCTGGTGCATTGGCTGGTGCATTGGCTGTTGCATTGGATTGACAATAAGCAATGACATTGACAATAAGCACAATCTATTTGCATAGCTTTTCATTAGGATTAGCGTTTCGATTATGGTTTTACAGCTTTTTACAGCTTTACATCCTTTTCTCTTCATCTCTTCGCTTAACTTTTCTTTCGTTCCGTACTTTGTGCTTAAATCTGTAAACAAACCCTTTCTGGTACAACCGTTTCTTCCTTTTTCGGCTTTCCTGCAAGAAAATGAAGAATTTAGTGTGCCAAAAAGGTGTGTTTACATAGCAAACACAAAGGATACTCAACGCCAATGCGAGAATGTTCAATGAGATTTTCCTCTAGCGTATTTTGCCAATGAACTTTATCAATTAGGTTTGTAAAGCTTAGTTACATTGGCTATTGTCAAGCCTCTTTAAATTGTCTATTGTCAAGCTTAGTTACAATCATAAGTCCAGTCCAGCTCGAGTACTCAGTGTACTTCCACAAGAACTACGTGCTAAAATCTGTTTTCTTTTGGCTAATCATCAGTCATCAATTATCCGATCACAAAGAACCGAAGTTGATCAAAGAAAGAAAGAAAAGTACAGTAATCTAACTCGAAATTTAAAGAATTCTGAATTCTGAAAGAGGAGAATTCTGAAAAGTCAAATGTTTTGTTATAATTTGTAAAACCTTATTTTTACCCATCTTCTTCTTCTCTTCTTCTTCTCCTCTTCTTCTCCTCTTCTTCTTCTCTTCTTCTTCTCCTCTTCTTCTTCTCTTCTTCTTCTCTTCTTCTTCTTCTCCTCTTCTTCTTCTTTTCTTCTTTCTCTTCTTCTTCTTCTTCTCTTCTTCTTCTTCTCCTCTTCTTCTGATTTCCCCAAAATTTTCCCCTCCCTCATAATCCTTTCAAAATCTTCTTATTTTAATGTCTTTTTCTCAAAATTTTCTTTCCCGGACAAAGAAAAAGCTTTTGTTTTTTCTTTTCTTTTCCTCTCCTTAAAAATGATCGGATCATCGGATTTTAGTGCTCATTATGACGCCTTTCCATCATCATTCCTTCAAAAAATCCTTTACTTATAACAAATCAAACTTTACAATGAACTTTACAATGAAATTTACATAAAAAGTTCATTTGAAAGTTTGGATTTACTTTTTCTTGCAATTGTCGTAATTATTGTAAGTTTAAGGTCAATTTTGAGAGGACAATCCTCAGCTAAATCTAAATCTAAATCTAAATCTAAATCTAAATCTAAAGTGATTGAACTCTTTCACTTTTTATTCACTGTTTCGTAAGATAGAAAGAGAAAGTGGACAGGGTTTAGAGCGCAAGAAGATTACGATTATGGTAGTTGGCAATGACTGTAGTTTACAATGACGGTAGTTTACAATGACGACAGTTTACGGCAGTTTTTAGAAACTCGATACGTTTTAGCCAGCTGAAAATTGTAAAAGCACTTTCTGATGTACTGAATTCTTCATTTTTCCCCATTCATCTCTGAATATCTATCTCAAAGAAAACCTATTCCCAAAGCATTTCTATTTCACAAAATTGATCCTCTCATTCGATTTTCAGTCATTCTGACACTTCATCTCTTCAAAAAGCTTTAGAAATCTTTAAAAATCTTTAGAAATCATAAATCCCAGGAAATTTCCACTTTTTCCCTTCTTTTTTTCTTCTTAGATGATCTAAACCGGAAATTTGAATTCGATTTGTGGAGATTCACTCCCGAGAAGATTTAATAGAAAAAAAAATGTGTATTTTCTAATGAAAATTCTCATTTCAAATGATTTTGAAATAGAAATATGCAGAAATTCCGTTCAAATCTTCTTTTGTTTCTTCTTGTTTTTGTTCTTCTTCTTCTTTTTCTTCTTCTTCTTTTGTTTTTCTTTTTGAATCTTTTCTAAATCTTCTTTTGTATTTCTTTATTGTACTTTTCTACTATCTTTCTCTACTAAAAGTGTGCTGAAAAAGCTTGTTTAACAAAAGCTTGTAAGGTTTGTTTAACAGTTAATAATTGTACCAAGCTTTTAAATAACTCATTGTTAGAATGTAGAAATGTAGAAATGTTATGATCGTTGTGTTCGTTGGAGTAAAACAACTAGACAAGTCTACTGTAGCTTTGGCCGGTGTAAGAAATATATGGTGATGCTTTGATCTATATAATTTCTTGTGAGACCGTGTCTCGTTGTGGTTCAATGGTGGTCTTCTTGAAAACGTAATAATTTATCCAACTTTCCCTTGTTAGGGCAACTTCGCTCAAACTAGAGCAACTTGGCACTATCACAATTAAATCAACACTTGAATGTGAAAAAAGAATGATAAAGCACAAAAAAGGAGAACAACAAACTCACTCAAAAGCAAAGCTTAAATAATGGGTTTTTTAAGCATACAAGCTACAACAACCGGACAGCTGAATATCATTTAGTGACTGATTACGGTAGTTTATCCACCAACTTTGAACTTTAACTTGTATTGAATTTTTGATTAACTGCAGAGCAGTGGCAATTCGCCACAGCCGGGGTACGGTAGCTGCTAGCAGACTTCTTAGAAATCACTTTACTCATGAGAAATGGGAACTTTTAGAAATCACTTTACTTTAATCGCTTTATTTAACAAATTTGAAACAAATCTGATTTCTGATAGCTATTTCTATTCAAAATCAATATTCAAAACCAATTATCAAAATGAGTCAGTTTTCTCATGATTGAAAAGATTTCATTACAGCTTACAGCTTTGAAGTCAAGCTCAGACTCTTGCTTTTCAAAAAATACCCATACTTTGCCGAGTTTTCTGGTAAAAAAATCTTCGAAATGCAATCGGAAACTCGTTTTTTAATGCTAGTATTTACATTTAAATACATCAATGCATCATTTTCATTTTGAATAAAGCTTTGGAATGTCATTCTTGGATCTTTTTTTCTTAAAAGTCTTGGATTTCTCTAGTACTTTGGCTTAAAAATTGTAAAAGCATTTTCTGATGTACTGAATTCTTCATTTTTCCCGTTACGGCAGAGAAAATTGAAGAAATATGTGCGCCAGAGGGATGCGTTTACAAGAGATTACAAAGTACACCTTATTGTAGTCTAAAAGTCTTACTGTAGCTTTTCTACCGTATTTCAATCCTGATTCTGACAATATTATTGATTCAATCCTGATTCTGACAATATTATTGACTCAATTCTGATTCTAAAGTTCAACTACTCTTCAGCTAACATTTCAATATCTGTACTGTACAAATTTGATTCTAGAATGCACCGGAAAGAGTCGACGATCCCGTTATGAGGCGGTGGATCGATGAGAAATCGATGGACATTCGCCCATCGACATCAAGTGAAAGAAATGATGTTGGGGAAAGTTTGGAGATCGATAATGTCACAATACGGACACTCAGGGTACGTTGCGATTTTTCTGGATACATTTTCCAACAACAATCGGATAAAATGATGATTTTGAACGTTTGATCTTTGACCTATGCATTACTGTTTAGAATAAACCTCGTTTTAAGTAAATCAGTCGATCAATTACTGTTAGCATTTAGTACTGTTAGCATTTAGTACTGTAAGGGAGCAAGTGGGTCTAAAAAAACTACAAACAAAGCTTCCGTCACAGAAAATGCTGTTAAAAACGTAACTTAGCTAGCTTAGCTTTATCCTCTTTGTTTCCTGCAAAAACAAACGCGACCATCATCAGAAAAACGCAAAAGAATGAAATGAAATAAACAAGAATGAAAAGAAATGAACAAGAATGAAAAAAAAATGAATAAGAATAAAATGAAATGAAAAAAAAGGAATTTCGCGCAAATTAGGAAGGGTACGGTAGTTTTACCACGCTTTAAAGCGCCAATCCAGGATTTTCTCGGAAAAAGGTCTCAAGTTCAAATTTAACCAACCAACTACAGTTTCAGCCCAACCATCCCTCACCGCTCTCTCCATCGGATCATTCTTCTCGAAGAAAACCCCGCGATTCTCTGTGGAGACTCAAAGGATTGTTCTACTTTTTCCAAGCCTCTCTCTTTCTATCTGTGATAGCTCTTTGTGCTGCGAGTAGTGATGAGGTGAGTGAACTGATTTCAGAGTCGCTAACTGTTGAAGTGTGTTCCTCGCGAGTAAGTAATTACTTGAATAAAGTTTGCAAGAGTAATTTTTACTCGATTAATTGACGTTTTTTTGGTCGACCAACTACGAGTAATCCTCTTTACACGTCGAGTAAATTGAATATCTTTAGATTGACAGGGGATTTCCCACCAAACCAGTTAAAAGGCTGAATATCTTTAAAAGAAGGCGGATATAAGTCGGCGTTCGTGCTCGCAATAATTTTACAATAATTTTGCAATAATGCAATAAAAATACAGTAAATTTTTCCCAATTGTGCGTTTTAAAAAACGCATTACTCGTGAGGAACATACATTGGAACCGTATTAGATCAAAATAGGAACCGTATTGGAACCTACCGTAAATACTGTAATAGTACCCCACCGTCCATAATGACGGTGCGGAGTGTTGCGTAGTCTAGCTTTGAACGAGTTTTTCTCGACACTGGTTTATGCTACAATGCGCGCTCAGGTATCAAAAAATAGCCCTGAATTTCAGCTATTTTTTGATACCAAAGACGCATTTTTTGAAAGCACGGGCGCTTTGAAAAAAGTACGCTTTGAAATACTAAAAACCTTTTGCGACTACGCGACTGTACGAGGGGGGTGGGGTACTATTACAGTATTTACGGTAACTATTATAATGCGTTTGCTAAAAAGTGCTAAAGTGCTAAAAAGCTTAAAAAAATGCAGAAACTGCCGTAATCTTTCCTTCAGATTTTTTCCGACTCACTTAATTATGATCTCAAAGCTTTTTATCATGGTTTTATTGTATTTTGTTGTCTACATCATGTCTACATTATTTCCTTTAGTATTCCCTTGTGAGCGATCGAGGCGGTCCCCGCAAAGTCTACACAAATGAGTGGGCGGTGAGGATAGCCGGTGGATCGACTGAAGAAGCCGATCGAATCGCGAGAAGATACGGATTTGAAAATAAAGGACGGGTGAGTTATCATTAAATTTTTCAATTTCTTTTCCTTTTGCAGGTAATCGAGGGTGGCGAGTATTTCATTTTCCTTCGGCCAAACGAGCGCCGAAAAGCGACCCGAAAGACGCGATCTCTCTACGTAAATGGACTCTCGCATGAGCCAGAGGTTTGTTTTGTTTTGTTTTGGATTCAAAAACAAACAGTTTATAAGATTATAAGATATAAGCTAAAGTTTATAAGATATCCAGACCCCTAAATATCAAAACTTCAATGCTGTCTTGGGTCTTTTGAACCTTGAAATCCTAAGCAATACTTTGCTTAGGATTTCTAGGATTTGCTTCTCTTTGCTTAGGATTTCTAGGATTTGCTTCTCTTTGTTTAGAATTTTCTGTTCTTCTAAGCTCATAGCTTACCCTAATGTCCAATCAATTTTGTCAATTATTAGCATTAGTGAGCATTAGTGACGACTGCTTGATGTTATTTTGAATGGACTTTAAATTCTCGCGCACTTGATCTTTGTTTTGGCTTCTTGCTTGACTAATGAGTTTCTAGAAAGCACGTTTACTTGAGCATAAAGTACGGATCAATATTTTGTTATGTTCAAGTGTAAATTCAAAACATCATGTTAAATAAATTAACCCAAAAGGAAAATCGGTTTTTGTAAAGTTTACGGGGTTTTTAAGGTATTTCTTGGTATTTCCTTCAGTTTTACTTTATTTTTTAGATACAAGTTGATATTTTTTTAAAAGAATAGTTATGATTGATAGAAAAAGGAACAGATCCTACGTACAAAAAAGATTATTATGTTTGACTTGGGGTATTTCTTGTTATTTCTTTTGACACGGATTGCCCTCAATCAGGAAATTTGAACAAACTTGTGGCTTTTGTTGCTTTTCGAGCAAACGAGCTGCTTTTTTTTGGCTTTTCTATCTATTCTATTGACCATAATTATTCTTTCAAACAAATATTAACTTGCAAATGTCGTAATTATTCCAATAAAAGAAGCACAAAAATGATAAAGCCTCGTTTATTCAGCTGAGAGGTAAAAAGTTGCACCAAATCGCGTGTTTTCAAGGAAAATCCCTGAAACTTTACCACAAAATGCACTTTTCATAGACACAGCTATAGAAATAAACCAAATTGAATTCCCTTCATTTATCGCTGAGAAAACCCAAAAACTTTGAAATAAAATGATGCGTAATTCAAAGATCTTTAATTTTTTCAGCGATAAGTTAATGGAATTCAATTTAGTTTAGTTATATAGCTGTGCCTATGAAATGTGCATTTTGTGATAAAGTTTCAGAGATTTTCTTTGAAAACTCGCGATTTGGTGCAACTTTTACCTCTCAGAGCGGAGCTTCATCATTTTTGTGCATCTTTTATTAGAATAATTATTAGACAGGGTTGGGTCTTATGCTTTATTTATAAAAATTATGCAAAACTGAAAGAAATAGCAAGAAATTTCTCAAAAACCTCGTAAACCTTACAAGAACCGAAAAATCTTTTTCTTTCAGGTATTATGGATGGAGCAACAAGTGGCGAAGAAACGGGTGAAACGGGATTTTCGACGAGTACGCCGAAATCTCGCCGACAACGAGGTTTTGGAGGTAAATATTTTTAAAAGAGTCAAAGTTTAAAGATTTGATAGATCACTTTTCAAACCATTCTATAATCTGCTTTTTTTAGGAGTCCCAGATCTCAAAGTCTCGTAATCGCAAGCCGAAATTCGATCCAAATGATCCATTGTGGACGGACATGTGGTACTTGGTGAGCTTTATCTTCAATGTTTTTGTACTTTATGCTTGTACTTTGTAAACGCGCCCTTTCTAGCGCACTGAAATCCTCATTTTTTTTTGCAACAGCGTTTGGTAACTCAAGAAAAGTGAAGAATTCAGTGCAGCTGAAGGGATGTATTAGAAATTTTGAGCACAAAGTACACTAGTAGGATTAGCTTATGACACAGTATTATTTATAGCTCTTTTTCGATTATTTATAAAGTTTTTTTCAGAATCGAGCCGACAAATCGGAAGAAGGCAAAATGGATCACAACGTGCAAGAAGCCTGGGATCTCGGCTACACGGGAAAAAGTAAGGGTTTTTGTGAAATGTTTTCAAATTCCTATATATTAGTGGATATACAGGGTGACCCATGACATGTTTTACGCCATATACAGTACAGTAGGATCAGTTGAGCCGGTTTCAAAGCCAATATCTAGCGCCACTAGTCATATCGATAAGGAATAGTACAGGGTGACCCATAACATGTTTTACGCGATATATGAAAGCAGATGAAGTCAAAAATATGTCAGATTGCTTAAAGGAGTTTATTATAATTTTATTTTTATAACATTTTTGCACCATTTTTACACTTCTATTTCAATTTTTAGCCCAATCAGTCGGCTAGAAGAAAAATTAAGGCCATTAGAAGCTCCGTAAATAAAAGCGTCCGGCACAATGTATATTGTCACATTGTAAGGCACATTGTCTTATGAAATCGTGCTTTAAATGCTTCAAATCTCAAAACTCTTCCTCAAATGATGTTTTTTTTTGCTTTTTCTATGTTAAGATTATAAACGAATTTTTGTCTGAACTATTATAGAATCAAATTTTAATTGCTTTAATTGTCGCTTTTGTCCATAAAATTGATTAAAATAAAGGCACTGAACTTTTCAGTGATTTTAATTAGTTATTGATGCTTTAAAAAGGTTAATAAAATTGAAATTATTACTTTCTGCTTAAACCTTTTGGCCTAATGTTAGTTTTGGAATCCTCTAAAACACCCAAAATAAGCTTATTTCATCTCGCTTTCAACATGGCGACAATTAAAGCGATTAAAGTTTGATTCTATAATAGTTCAAACAAAATTCGTTTATAGAAACATAAACAAAACATAGAAAAAGCAAAAAAACATTATTTGAGGAAGAGTTTTGAGATTTGAAGCATTTAAAGCATGATTTCATAAGACAATATACATTGTGCCAGACGCTTTTATTTACGGAGCTTCTAATGGCCTTAATTTTTCTTCTAGCCGACTGATTGGGCTAAAAATTGTAATATAAGTGTAAAAATGTTATAAAAATGAAATTATAATAGACTCCTTTAAGTAATCTGACATATTTTTGACTTAATCTTCTTAATTCATATAAGGCCACATATTATGGGTCACGCGGTAATACTCGTACTTAATTTAACGTTTAACAGTTTACAGTACTAATAAAGATCTAATCAAATTTCAGACGTTGTTGTAACAATCCTGGACGATGGCTTGGAGCACACACATCCCGATATATTGCCCAATTACGTGGGTAAAATAGTTCATTTGGTGCACTTTGAGATTAAAAGTGTAAATGCACTTCTGGTGCATGAAAGTCTACAGTTTTCCTCAATTCAACGATCCTATGTCACGGGAAAGAGGAAAGAACTTGTAATAGTGAGTGCACCAGAAGGGGTGCGTTTACACTTTAAGTGCAGCTCCCTAAAGGAGTTCAGATCATAAAAATGTCAAAATTTTATCTTTTTCTAGGATCCAAAAAGCCTCATACGATGTGAATGATCGTGATGACAATCCATTGCCAAGATATGAGTATTCAGATGAGAACCGACATGGGACAAGGCAAGAATTGACATTGCTTAACTTGTAAAATATTATAAAGACATAGTTTAAGTCCTAATATTAAATATCCAAGCTTATAGACAAATGTCTATAAGCTTGGATGTCTACGCATCAAAAAATATTCGACAGTCAGTGTAAACACTTGAGCTTTATTGGCATAAAAGTCAGCCTTCACTGCTGTTCCAAAATAGCAAAGGTTTTCCGAATACAGAAAATGGTACTTTATAATACTTTTGGCTCATAGCAAAATACCGTAATTTTGTCAAAAATTAAAAAATCTTCTTTCAGATGTGCCGGTGAGGTAGCGGCCGTGTTCAACAATACTCTCTGCATCGTTGGCATCGCGTACAATGCGAATATTGGAGGTACTATTCAAAGAGCCAATTGAACTTAGGTTTTAAATTATTTAGATCTAGTTTTAAGCATATTTCTGAGATAAAATATAAAGCATAGAATAAAATTTATAGATTTTCCTTCCAGGCATTCGCATGTTGGACGGAGATGTGACCGACGCGGTCGAGGCTGCCTCTCTCTCACATGGCACAAATCATATCGATGTTTATAGGTGAATAAAAAGTTTAATTTTTAAAGGTTTAGAACTGATAAAGAAATCCATATATTGTATTATTAGAAAATAATACTTTAGTGCTTCTTGGGGCCCTGATGATGACGGGAGAACGGTTGATGGACCGGCGAAGCTGACGAGAGCTGCTTTCGAGCGGGGAATTCGAGAGGTAGCTATTTTTTTACTCATTTAGATTACAATATTTGGTATTTTTGACAATTCTTGATCCATTTAGATTACGGTATTCGAGTTGTTATTGCAAAATTGTTTATAAGATTTTTGCAATTGCAGCTTATCTCAAAGTCAATCTAAATCTACTTGATGGGATTAGGAAAAAGCAAAAAATGCTGCAGATATTTAAAAAATAATAATCCATTTTGCAGAAAAATATAGGAAAGTCTTAAGATTTTAAAAACTATTCGAATCTTTTCAGGGTCGCGGCGGAAAAGGCTCAATTTTCGTGTGGGCATCGGGTAATGGAGGCAAAGATGGAGACTCGTGCAATTGTGACGGGTGAGTGAACGAGAGAATTCCCAGAAAATAGTATGACCATGCTAGGTTATTGTTAAGTCTATAACTTGGCTATTGTTAGATTTACGAATTTGGCTTAAGCGTTTGAGTCATTGACTCGTTCACCTCACTCGACTGATTATTAGGTTGAGTACAAAGTTTTTGCAAACCAAATTCATTTTCTAATTGAATTGAATTGAACGAATTGAATTCCAAAGTCTCAAGCTACCAAATACGGTTTGTTTCATTAGATAGCCCAATCATTTCTCTTGCAAATGACTTTTTAAAGTTTTTGAAAAGCTTTGTTTTGAAGGTTTTTCATTAGCAAGAAGCCGAGTGTTCAAGAAAGGTCAAATGATGTGATTTTGACTGTTTCTTCCAATGAAACCTGTTTTGATGACAAAATAAAAAAGATAACGCACAAAAAGTTGGTTCTAGAATCAAAATCTCAGAATAATTTGTATAATGGCTTTCTTTATGTGCTGAAATTTTCAATATTTTTGAAAATATCAATTTTCGTTCTCGGAGATTATTCTTTTGTTTAAAATTTTAAAATTGGGGGTAGGCTAATTGCCGCAACTTTTTTTTTGCGTAACTCACCATAACTTTCTTCTAAGTCGACCAATCTTTATGATTTTGGTTTTATTTTGTAGATCTCAATAAGTGCAACAAAATGAAACCAAAATCATAAAGATTGGCAGACTTAGAAGAAAGTTATGGCGAGTTGCGCAAACGACCCATTTGCGCAAATAACCCTGTTGCGCAAAAGAAATTGCGGAAACTAGCCTACCCCTAAAATTGTTTAAAAATGATAAAAAGTTAAAAGTTAAAATTTTAAACAAAAGAATAATCTGTGAGAACGAAAACTGATATTTTTGGCTACTTTGCGCAACTCACCATAACTTTCTTCTAAGTCGACCAATCTTTATGATTTTGGTGTCATTTTGTTAGAAGAAAGTTTGACAAGTTGCGCAAATGACATAGTTGCGCAAAAAAATTGGCCCAAAGTAGCCACCCTGAAAAAAAACGATAAACATTTATAATGAAAGAAATCGTTTGGTAGTTTGGTAGTTTGAGACTCGTTGAGTCAGATAATGAAATAAAGGGTGCAAAACTTATTAGGGAATGGCTAGAAGTGTTCTATAAGGTATGTAGACTTATTTTGAAAGTAATAATATCAGATTATAATATTCTTTAGGTACACAAATTCGATCTACACATTGTCGATCTCCTCAGCCACCGAGAATGGGAATATTCCATGGTATTCGGAGGCTTGCTCGTCCACTCTAGCCACCGCCTATTCAAGTGGCGCAGCCGGAGAGAAAATGATTGTGAGTTGGAGATTTTAATGTTAAAAGGGAAATCTTGGATGTGAATTGGAAGGCTCCATTTTATCTATTACATCAAAATTAGCATTTAAAGCGGCTGACATTGAATAGTAAAACGGGATGTATCATTTATATCATTTATATCATGTCTTATATCATTTCAAATTCTAAAACGAGGACACAAAATGCACAATGACCAAAATATTTCAGGTGACAACCGATTTGCATCATGGCTGCACCACACTACACACGGGTACCTCAGCTTCTGCTCCGTTAGCCGCGGGGATCGTCGCGTTGGCGCTAGAAGCTAATCCGAATTTGACGTGGAGGGATTTACAGGTAAATAAGGAGCATTTCTAATGTGAGTAGGCAAAAACTAAATATTCTGAATAATATAGATTGACTACTTTTAAACTAAACTAATTCAAGAGCTACTTTTTCTTGAAGAAGCATGGGTGAGCCATGCTTGGCCTGGTCTGATCCATGACTTGACTATGACTTTCTGGTCTGAGCTAGTGCACTAAACTTGTAACAAAAATATCTCTCGGTCCTTTTTTGCCGTTGGAAATTTAAGGTTTTTCTCAGCACCAACCATTCGATTTTGAGTCTTTTGACTATCATTCGATGCAGAATGAAATTGCGCGTCGAATGATATCAAAATTAACCAAAAATGTATTATCCATGCAAAGTTGTTGGCTAAAAACCTAAACCCCGCCCATTATGGGCGGAACTTAATCTTTTGCCTCATAACTTTGCATGGATAATACATTTTTGGTTAATTTTGATATCATTCGACGCGCAATTTCATTCTGCATCGAATGATAGTCAAAAGACTCAAAATCGAATGGTTGGTGCTGAGAAAAACCTTAAATTTCCAACGGCACGAAAGGACCAACAGATATTTTTGTTACAAGTTTAGTGCACAGTAAAAACTTTTCCATTTTCAATTATAAACTTTAGATATTGTTAACCATTTCAAAGGCTACTTGTAAGTAAAGTTTAGGATACAAAAAGTCCGAAAATCTTAAACATCCCATGTATCTTTTTTCTTGAATTTCCCCGAATTTTCCTTTGATGCTTTAGTGGGTGACTTTAGTACAAAAGTACTATAATTTTAAATTTTAAATATAATTTTAAAGTTTTCCCTAAGCTCCAGTTGAATATCTTTTAATTTTATGGAAAAATTCAAACAAATGCGTCAGCTATGAAAGCTATGAAGCACCACCCGCCCTTTTCTGCGTAGATTTTTCGTAGCTGTGCCTTTTGTTTGAAATACCCCATGAAACTAGAATTCAAGAATAGAAGATATTCAGCTGAGTGAGCAAGGAGGATACTTTGAAAGTCGAAAAAAGTACTCAAATTTTTACTCAAACTCAAAAATTTTAGCATCTCGTCGTGCGCACGGCTCGTCCGATTCATCTACGAGCGGGAGATTGGGTGACGAATGGAGTGGGCAGAAATGTATCGCATTCATTTGGATACGGACTCATGGATGCTGGTGAGTATTTGCATAAATTTGCATTTAATCTTTGATATTGGTGATTTTATTGAGAGATTTAGACATTAATTCTTTAATTCTTTCATTCTTTAATTCTTTAGTTCTTTAGTTCTTTAATTCTTTAATTCTTTAATCTTTTTAGGTGCCATGGTGAGATTGGCGAAAAATTGGACAACCGTCCCAGAGCAACATCGCTGCAAACAGTTTTACCCGTCACGTTTCAAGTGAGCTTGAGAAATTAGCATAAAAAGAAAAGTATCGAATTGAAAGCTTAAAGAATTTTAGCTATTATTTACATCGACTTTTCTCGTATCGGGAAAATCGACCGGCGAAAAGGTTTTAGCGTCGAAAGTCTTTGAGTTCACTGTTTTTCTTTGATATACACCCGAATAGGGGTTCGTTTTGTTCTTTGAGTGTATTTTGAGCTAACACCAACTTTCTGGCGCAATTCTTAAAGTTTTTTTTTATAATATCGATTGTTGTCACGGAAAATTGAGAATTCAGAGCACTAGAAAAGATTTTTCAGGCAGAGTTAAGTCAAGCGTACTTTGTGCTCTAGTAAACACATCTTTTGCTCATTTTGCTCTAGTTAAACACATCTTTTCTGGTATATTAGATTCCTTTTAAGCATGAGCGCTTGTAGAAAACAGTAAAGCAAAGCTGGAAAAGCTCAAAGTACACCCCCAAAGAACAAGTCGATTTCAATCCTGCAGTTTCATGCAAAACCTGGGTTTTCCGTTTGAGAAACCGATCGTTGAATCGTTTGATCGTTGAATTTCAGTTCTGAATTTGAGTAAATGAAAAAATAGTTGAGCTTTTTTGAAAAAGAACGATCTATTTAGAACGATTCCCCATGGTAATCGCTTGCAACTTCAACTTTACACGGACGGATGCGCCGGATCGGATGATCATGTGGCCTATGTGGAACACGTGCAAGCAATTGTCACTCTGAAAGCGCCAAAGCGAGGCGATATTCAGATTTACCTCACATCACCAAGCAGTGGGTTTTTTTTTTGAATAATATTTTCTTGCATTGTTGAAATGGTTTGTAAGTGATTATGTTTGTAACTTTACTTGACAAAAATCTAGATTCCATTCCTCTTTTAGATACGCGAAGTGTTCTGTTGACGAAACGTGCTCGCGACTCATCGAGAGCCGGCTTCACCGAGTGGGCTTTCATGACGACACACAATTGGGGCGAGTACGCGGCTGGACTCTGGACACTAGAAGTCGATAATGATGGATGGGATGGTGAGCAAGTTTATTAGAGTTATTAGCGTTTACTTAAAGTCAGACTTAACCCCAAACCAGCTGACAGGGGTAGCAAGAGAATTTGAGAGACTTATAAAAAGAGAAACAAAACCGCAATTTCCCTAATAGTGAGGGTTAGTGATCACTATTTAGAGAGAAATTAGGTGCAGTACGTTCTTAGCCAGCTAATAAGAAAAGACTTTCCAATAAACTTCAATAGTTGGTAGGCGTAGGCGGAGTAGGCGCAATCGAATTGGTTTTTGGAACCATATTGGAACCGTATCCGAACCATATTGGAACCATATTGAAATCAAATTGGAACCATATTGGAATCATATTGGAACCATATTGGAATCATATTGGAATCATATTGGAACCGTATTGGAATCATATTGGAACCATATTGGAACCATATTGGAACCATATTGGAACCATATTGGATGCATATTGGAATCAAATTGGAACCATATTGGAATCATATTGGAACCATATTGGAACCGTATCCGAACCATATTGGAACCATATTGGAACCATATTGGAATCATATTGGAACCGTATTGGAATCATATTGGAACCATATTGGAACCGTATTGGAACCGTATCCGAACCGTATTGGAATCATATTGGAACCATATTGGAACCATATTGGAACCATATTGGAACCATATTGGAACCGTATCCGAACCATATTGGATGCATATTGGAATCAAATTGGAACCATATTGGAATCAAATTGGAACCATATTGGAATCATATTGGAACCATATTGGAATCATATTGGAACCAGATTGGAACCGTATTGAAACCGTATTGGAACCGTATCGAAACCGTATTGGAACCGTATCCGAACCATATTGGAATCATATTGGAACCATATTGGAACCGTTCGACATTCGACTAGTCTTAATCATTTCCATTAGACTTAAGCCAATAGTACTATAGTCAAGAGTACTGTAGTCAGATACAGCTTTGTGAAACTCTTTATGAAATAAATCCATTTCAATCCCAGATGCCGAACTGGTGAAATGGGATCTCGTGCTGCACGGCACCGCGCAAGAAGTCGGTCCATCCGGCTCACAGCATCCGGGTCTCTCCACTCGTTCCGTGCTCACTCTTCCATCTCTTCAAGCTGGCCCATCTCAATCAGCATTTCTTTCATTCATTCCATCGATTATGATCATTCTTATCGTCAAGCTTTTCATTTAAAGTATCCAACTTTTACCCATTCACCTTCCCCTTTCCCCTAACGATTCCGGTGTTCCAGCCTTGTCACAGAATTTACTCTGATTTTTAAGGTACAAAATTTTTCCTACTTTTTACTTACTTGCTTACTTGCTTACTTACTTTCCTACCACTTTCCTACCACTTTCCTATTCTCTTCTAGCTTTATTACCCGATTGTTTGTTGGAGAACTTGAAGTTACCCGCGATTTTTGTAAGATCTCCTTTGTTTAAACGTAAATTTGAAGCTTCATTTGTAAGTTTAGACTCAAACCATGAGGTGTCAGAGATCAGCAAGCGAACAAAATGCTTTTTTTGTGCTTAAAACGAAGTGTAAACGAACGCCGTCTGGCGCGCAGAAATTCTTCATTGATTAGCCGAATGGTTAGCATCATTTTTCTATCACTCAACACAACCCTTGTCACAGAATTTACTCTGATTTTTAGTTTTCTGATTTGGTTCGAGTCTCAAAACCGATTTTCCTGAAATTTTTCACCATTTTCTATCTTTCGTGGCTTAAATGTGATATAATCGAATGCACAAGCGACTCTTGCTCGATCGTTTTCTTCTTTTTTTCTTCTTTTTTCTTCTTTTTTCTTCTTTTTTCTTCTTCTTCTTCTTCTTTTTCTTTTTCTTTGTTAAATTATTTCGTATCTCTTTGATTTTATTCACTTCGCCTATTCTTTCTTTTTGTAGTATATTTAGGGTCATTATTAGCTTGTGCTTTAGTTGAAATCGTTTTCTAAAAGATGAGGAAAAACTACCGTAATCCTGCCGTTATTTGTGTAATTACGGATTACTGTAACTCAATTATGTAATTCTGGACTAATCCTGGACTAATCCTGGCTTAATTCCGAACAAATTCTGACTTAAAAACGATTACGACTCGATTACGATAGCTGGGAAAGCGCTCGGATTACTGTAGCGAAAAGGGAGCCAGGATTACGATAGCGTCTGGATTTCTGTCTGGATTGCTGTCTGGATTGCTGTCTGGATTGCCGTCTGGATTACGGTAGCTAAAGACAAGGATTACGGTAGCTAAAGATCAGGATTACTGTAGCTAAAGACAAGGATTACTGTAGCTAAAAAACAGGATTACGGTAGCTAAAAAGTGTCGTAGCTTTTCCCAAAGACACCTTTTAGAAAACTCAATTAAACAAGCCAAATCTTGCTAGCAAAAACAAACAAATTTCCCCGGATCCCAGACTTTTCATTTCATTCACCTTTCCAATAGATTTCTTAGATTTCTATGAATTTCTCTAGTCTATCGACCCTTTTCAAATATTTGTACAAAAAGTCGTTCTACTTACGCACACACACACCTTTTTTCTTTTCTTTGATGACTTGTTGAATGATTTTTCCTTTTTTTGTTTTTTCTACTGTAGTTTTTTTATGTTCGAATAAACGAATTGACATAGTGAGGAAGCGGAGATAATATTGCAAAGATAACAAAATACTGCAAAGAAAATGTTGAATAAAGAGACTTTATCATAAGCTATCTTGGATGTAAACTAGAAGATTTGATTCATTTCATGACTGACAAGAGAATGACAACAATTGTTCTCTATGCGCGTGGTCAAATGAAATGAGCTATAGATCATTCGACGCAGAATTTCACGCTGATTCCGAATATGCTTTCCGTTTCTGATATGGAGCACTCTGTCAAAAGTTATAAGCGCTCGAAGTTTTGTTGGGAATCTTGAGTAAAAAGATCTTGAGCTGATAAATTAGGTGAGTCACCAGACACCTAATTTATCAGCTTGGTGACCGAGTGGCAGTGGGCTTAAATACGAGGCGAGGGCCCGAGGGTTCCACTTCGCCGTCTGGCTTTTGTTTTTTCTTCTTTTAACTTTGAATGGTTTAAATGTTTTGTTGAACGGTCGTCATTGGCTGTATATCCAGAGGTGTGCCAGATGCTGTACGATTGCGCATAGAGAACAATAAAACCATTGAAAGCTAGAAAAAACAAAACAAGAGTCAAATATCGGCCCCGAACTCAGGGGTCGTGCTTTGTATTCAAGCCCACTACCACTCGGCCACCACGACACGTTTCCCTCTTTGGTAATTCAACTTCTAAACTAACTCAAGTTAAATAAACCTGAGCCAAATAGCGAGCTGGCCTATTTAAGGTGGTTCCACGAGGGGCTCTGCGTGTCTCGGTAGCTCAGTGGATAATGGGTTAGCGTGTCGGGTCTCGGGTCTGATCCGGTTCCCTGGATCGGATCCGCTATCGACCGAATTTTCGTTTTTTTAGAAAAACACTTGAAAACTACTGTTCGGATGAGTAATTACAGGAATTACTTTACATTGCTGTGATCTACCGTACCCGAGCTAGTCCTAGATTCAGCAGAAAGTCTTTTCTAATCGAAAAATGCTGGCAAAACTCTTGACTAGCTTCCCCAAGCATACAGGCTGCGGCATAAGTAACTTGATTCGTTTCTTAATGATTTTCTTGAGTCTCGTGTGATCAATTTTTGGCGGACATCCACTTTTAGGAAGCTCTTCGACTCTATTTTGTTGCAAAATGCAGTATACCGTCATTCGATGCCTTTTCAGCAGTTTGGCAATATCCAAAGTTGATCAAAGGTAAAAGTTGATCATCCCTGTGCTCCAAGCTGAAGAATAGGGGCACGGTTGGGAGAAGCCTTCGCCATTATGTCCAAACTTCAAAAATTTGCTTAAAAACTGCTACATAATATAAAAAAGCATTCAAATTAAGAAAAAATAATCCTTTGGAAAGAAATAAAAATCAATCAGTTTCTTAAATCAATGTTACAACCTTGTAACCATACTTATGCCGCACCCTGTACATTGCTGTGAACTAGCGTACCCTAGATTCAGCAGAAAGTCTTTTCTAATCGAAAAATGCTGGCCAAACTCTTGACTAGCTTTCCCAAGCAGACAATGAAATTCCAGACAAACAATTTCAATTCATATTTGCATTTCAATTCATATTTGCAATTTCTAACAATTGCATAACAGTTAGCATTGAGCTAATCCCTTTCTCGTGTTTTGGGGGCTGTCTGTGTCGTCCCTTTTAAGGCTCTCCCTTCATTTTAAGGTCCCTAGGGGAACAGCCATGTCCCTTTCCCCAATTTTCCTCATTCTCATACGCTTTCTGATAAAATAAGTAATGAAAAGTAATAAGGAATAATAAGAATTCAATTGTAAAAAGAAATTTGACATAGAAAAGATTGAAATAGGAAAGATAGGAAAGATTTAGAGTAGCTCTGCTTCTTTAGGAAAGATTTAGAGTAGCTCTGCTTCTTTAGGAAAGATTTAGAGTATTTAGAGTTGCTCTGCTTCTGTTCTAAAAGATTTCGAGCATTTCGGTCCCCATTTCCAAGCAACAGATTCTCAAACTTTACAGTTTTCCATTAAGTTTCGAACTTTCGAGAGAAACCCGATCCAATCGGAGAAGGAGAAAAGGGATAGGTTGGGTGTGGCGATTAATTAATGCTAAGCGGGCCCCCTTCCCCTCGGGGAAATCCCTGGGGGATCGACGCCGCGTTCCCAATCAGCCGGCTCCCCTGGGAGCTTGTCCCCCCACCCCACTCTCCACCTCTTCACCCAGTCTCTCCCTCACCCAGACCCCCAAACACCCCACCCGGACCTCACTCATATACTGTCTCTATCGATTTTTCGTTTTCTTGTAGATTTTGTTTGCTTACTGTGCTTTTAGTCCTTTAATTAGCCTTGATTTCTCTCATTACTTGCTCCTCTTGGATCTTTTGAATCTTTGAGAGCTTCTAGATCCTCCAGATCTTCTAGATCTTCTAGATCTTCTAGATCTTCTAGATCTTCTAGATCTTCTCATTTTGATTTTATTATGCGATTTCTCTGAATTCAGCGCTTAGAATAGATTGTGGGACATTTGGTATGCGCCCCACCCCTTTTGCCATTGGCAATCGAGCTTTCAGCTCAAATTTCTTGGCTTTGAGCGGTTCGATTGAAATAGTTTTTATACCAATCGATAGAGAAAGACTTGGTGTATCTAATGATATCAAAAATGTTTAAATTGAACAATCCAAAGCCAAGATATTTGAGCTCAAAGTTAGATTGCCAATGGCAATCTGACGCCAGCTTCCTTTGCCTTATATACGCGCTGTCTTATATATTAGGTAATTGCGAAAGAAACTGTGGATTATAACCAACATTCGAAGAATCCAAAAATCAATAAGAAAACAACTTTATCCCAAAAGATATTCGCCATTATTATCAACTATTTTCTTCCATTTTGGGACATTTGGTACGCGCTCCACCCCTTTTGCCATTGGCAATCTAACTTTCAGCTCAAATTTCTTCGGACTTCGGACTAGACTTCGGACTTTCTTCGGACTAGACTTCGGATGCCTGATTCGAAGAATTCGGGGTCCCGCGACGCAAAGTAGTCTTGCACCCAAATTTCGACTTCTTCAGGATTGTTAAACTTTTGATTTGCATTGATTTGATTTGCAAGAGAGTGTTGCATAGACCGGAACAAGTGATAATCCGAGGGAGCAATATCAGGCGAATATGGCGGATGAGGCACAAGTTTCCAGCCGAATTCTTCTATGGTGTTTTGAGCCAAGTTTGATGTGTGTACTCGGGCGTTGTCAGCAAGCAAATTGATTGTCCTTGGATTAACACCACTTTCTCGTAGAATTTCATCAACTTTCTTGGTTCCTTATCTCTCTAAATCTGGTTCCTTATCTCTCTAAATTTGGTTCCTTATCTCTTTACGTTTGGTTCCTTATCTCTCTGAATTTGGTTCCTTATCTCTCTAAATTTGGTTCTTCAGCTGTTCGGCGTAGATTTGAGAAGTTATAGTTTTTGAAGACTTTTGTAGTTCAAAATAAACGATTCCTTTGATATTCCAAAAGACCGACAACATAACTTTCTTTCCGTGAAGTTCTGGATGTGATGTCGGAATCGGCCTTTCTCCTTTGCTCAACCATTGTCTTTTGCGTGTTGAATTATTGAAATATATCCACTTTTCGTCCATCGTCAACATGCTTTCAAAAAAGCACTGCCCGTAGCACTTTTTCAGCGGTTTTTGGAAGCTTTCGGCAGTTTCTTGGCAATTTTCGGCACTTCTTGGCGGCTTTCGGCAGCTTTCGGTCGTTTTTCGATGTCCAAAAGTCAACGTCTATCCATCAGCGGCCTGTGCCAGATGGATAGCGATTACGTGCGCGCCCAGAGCATAAAAAACACTTTTTCAATAAAATCCGAGACAATAAAACTCGATTGGCTTTGTTTTCAGGGGACAATTCATGTGGAACCCATTGGCCACAACGATTCCTTTTTCCAAAGCTCCAATAAGCGCAAGGTGTCGAGAAATCGTGCTCGAATCACATTTAAAGTATTCGGCTAATTCGGGCAAAGTTTGAGTTGGATCCAACTCGACAATCTCCAGCAACTCCACATTATCGAGGACAACTGGACGATATCCATGCGGCTCATCTTCCAAGCTCTCATCTCCTTCACGAAAACGTCGAAACCATTCCTGACAAGTCCTTTCACTCAAAATGTTTTCTCCGAATGCTTGAGAAAGATTCGACTCCGATGCTGATTTCTTCATTTTGAAGTCATAGAGAAGACAAGGCAACAGTAGTTTTTGATCGGTCATCTTGTACCTAAAAATTATGTGATATTCAATGATAGCAATAGCTGTGAAAATAATTAAAATGAATAAGCAATAGTAATGCAATATAATACAATTTAAACCGGACCATCACACTTTAAAATAAAAAAAAAACTTTGGTTCTCGGAAGTAATCCGTTTCTTTTGCAGTTTCTTTTGCAAGTCCCTAATAGATCGCTGTCTTATGATATTAAGAATATGTAAATTAGAAAGCCCAAGATATTTGAGCTTAAAGTTGAGCCAATGGCAAGCCAAGGCAAAAGGCAAGGGGCGAGTCTCGCCGATAACCCTTAGAATAGGCTTGGCTTTTGTAAACTTCTTTACAGCAAGTCCAGTAATCGGAAGATTACTTCAAGAAACTTGACAAATGCCTTTTTGAATGGACAAATGCTTTTTTGAATAGACAAACGCCTTTTTGAATGGTCCTAGTGTCTCCCTAATCAAAAAGTATCGTTTGATGTGAGATTGATTATCGAAAACTAGACATTTGCCTTGCGCCAAAACAAATTCGCTTCAATCCGGCAGTTCTCTGCTTTCTCTTTTTCCTTTTTCATTTTCGAATACTTATTTTGCATCCGTCCTTTCTCTTCAATTACAGTAACAATTACAGTAACAGTAGCTCAACTACAGCTACAGTAACTCACTACAGTAACACTAGCTCAACTACAGTTACATTAGCTCAACTACAGCTACAGTAATCTTTGATGTCTCGACGAAAACAATTGAAACCGAAAGCTCTAAAGGGTGAGTTGATTTTATGAAGCCTTCAAGAGATGCAAAGCTTTCAAAAGCTTTCAAAAGCTTTCAAAATCTTTCAAAATCTTTCAAAATCTTTCAAAAGCCTTCAAAAGCCTTCAAAAGCTTTCCAAAGCCTTCAAAAGCCTTCAAAAGCCTTCAAAAGCTTTCCAAAGCCTTCAGAAGCTTTCAAAATCTTTCAAAATCTTTCAAAAGCCTTCAAAAGCCTTCAAAAGCCTTCAAAAGCCTTCAAAAGCTTTCAAAATCTTGCAAAATCTTTCAAAAGCCTTCAAAAGCCTTCAAAAGCCTTCAAAAGCCTTCAAAAGCTTTCCAAAGCCTTCAAAAGCCTTCAAAAGCCTTCAAAAGCTTTCCAAAGCCTTCAGAAGCTTTCAAAATCTTTCAAAATCTTTCAAAAGCCTTCAAAAGCCTTCAAAATCTTTCAAAAGCCTTCAAAAGCTTTCAAAAGCCTTCAAAATCTTTCAAAATCTCTCAAAATCTCTCAAATTTCGTTTTTAGAAGGTGAATTGAAAGAAGAAGAGGAAGAAAGCGATGAGGAATGCCCAATAAAAATCAGGTTTAAACGATTAAACTTTCCAAAAAAGGTTTAAAGACAAAATTTGCAGAAAGCTTCTGGAAAACGATGACAAAGCTGATTCGGTGAATGAAGAAGAAAACGGGGGAAATGAAAATGAAAACGAAAACGAGACGAAAATCGAGTCGGATCCGTCGATCACAATCGATTGTCAACTGTGCGAGCTGCGTTTCGACTCGATTGCTTCTTTGCAGAAGCATACTCTCAAATCACATGTGGAAACGGTAACTTGAACTTGTGCAAATGCTTTGGCACACTCTAGTGACTCGGCTACTGTCTCCGTGTTTGTACTTGGGTTTTCAAAGTTGTTTTCAAAGTTTCCAAATTTACCTAGAACTTTACAAGCTAGAAGCTAGAAGCTTTAGAAGAAGAAGCTTTAGAAGAAGAAGCTTTAGAAGAAGAAGCTTTAGAAGAAGAAGCTTTAGAAGAAGAAGCTTTAGAAGAAGAAGCTTTAGAAGAAGAAGCTTTAGAAGAAGAAGCTTTAGAAGAAGAAGCTTTAGAAGAAGCTTTAAAAGAAGAAGCTTTAAAAGAAGAAGCTTTAGAAGAAGAAGCTTTAGAAGAAGCTAGAAGCTTCTGAATTTATCTATTAGGTTGGCAAGTTATAAACGAAAATCAAAAAACGGTTTGTAGTTTTGTAGATTAAGTTGGTTTTGTAAATTAAACTAGCCGGAAAAGGTCAAATGTTGTTTCAAAGATAGAAGCGTTATAGAAACGTACGAAAAGGAAAAACAGATTCAAATCCCTGATGAAAACTAGCAGATATTTATCAGAGATCTATCAGAGATCTATCAGAAAACTCTAACAGATAAAAACTCGATCTTGACTTGACAAGGTTCCCTAGTGAACCGGTTTCTTTCTGGGAGTCACTAAGTCTCTTTTTGAGATTAATCCCTTCGAAGGACGGCCTTCCCCAATTTGTTGACCTTTTTGTGAATGAGAACAGTGGAAGAGACTTGACTTGAGTGACTTGAACATTTTGTCTTTTGATCGTCTTTTTGCTTTTCCTAAGATTTTGCTTCAATTCCAATTCTCCTTATAACTCTGGAAATGAGAGAAAAAACCGTACAGTTACAGTAATTGTACAGTAATTGGGACATACTTAAAGTATGTCCCAATGATGACAGATGACACTTCACACTTCACAAGTTAAAGTCCTTTTAAAGCAAGTAAAAAGTAAAAAGCAAGTAAGAGCAAGTAAAATTCAGGGAAATCGAGTGCTTCCTTCGACAAGCGATGACATTTCTCTTGAGTGTCAAGTGAGTTATAAAAACAAAGCAACTAAAGTTCAGAAAAGCTGTTTGAGCACGAAATTTGCGAAATTGGCTTTGCCCAAATAAATCTTCTAAATAATTCAAATAATAATTCAAATAATTCAAATCCAATAATAAAACGATACAACGAAAACTGTTCAAATGAAACTCCAGGTTTGCTCAGCCAGGATGCCGACATTCGAAGCTTTCGCCGCCCATATGCGCTCTCATCTCAGCGTTCCGAATGGAGCGAATGTCTCAAATGAAATCCCGAAAAAGTGCCACTTGTGCAAGACAAGGTTCA
Organism: Mesorhabditis belari; assembly: GCA_958450365.1. Lineage (NCBI taxonomy): Eukaryota > Metazoa > Nematoda > Chromadorea > Rhabditida > Rhabditidae > Mesorhabditis > Mesorhabditis belari. The sequence continues at coordinate 2,183,787 of CAUEEP010000724.1, read as the reverse complement.
CAACGGAAGAGGTACAAGTTTTCCCTGCTTACTATACCTAAAACCTTTGCTATTTCAAATATTTGAGCAATTCTAAGCAAGCAAACAGCAAGCAAACAGCAATTCTAAGCATTGCAGAGACTCCAGCAACATTTGAGAACTCATTACGCCACGAAAATCTCCCGACTTCGGTGTTCGCAATGCCCACAAATGATATTTCAAAGTAAATTCGATTTTGAAGGCTTTCTAAAAGGTACTGACTTTAGAAAACTATCGTAATCAAGCGCTCAGTTTACTCAGCTCAATTTTCATTTCATTGATCAAGCTTTAGATTCCTGTCGATGTTAAAGAAAGTTACAGTCGTTTAGTAGCCTCGGAATGGACCGTACTCACACGTAGTCGAAGCGATCGGTTGGCTTTAGACGGAAAGCTCGATCTCGAGCGATCGAGTTAAAAATGTTAGCTAAAGAAAGTGACAGTGGTATAGCCTGACTCGACTTTACAGGGTGCGGCATAAGTATGGTTACAGACTCAGAACCGTGTATCGTAATGAAATATGAACGGATTCATGTAAATTTAATTTAAAATTAACAACAGTAATCATATTCATTTAAAAATAACAAATTATTCAATATGGGCACCTTTATTCTTGATAACGGCTTTAAGACGCTTTGGATAACTTTCCACCGCGGCCTACTACTTTGTGGAATTTCCGCCCAGGCTTTCTTCAGAGCCTTTTTCAGACTTTCAAAGTTTGCATGTTTTGTTGTGCATGCTTTTTACTCCAAAATTGCCCAAACACAGAAATCCATAACACTCATGTCGGGCGAATTAGCTGGCCATTCATTGGCGGGAATGAAGTCGGGCAAATTGTTTCGACACCACTCTTGAGTCTTTTTTGCTTTGTGCGCTGGGGCGCCGTTTTGCATCAACGTCCAGCGCTGATTTTGATAATCTCCTTGACTCCACGGCTGTGCATGTTTTGTGAGAACGTCCAGATACACGTCTGTGCTAATTTTCAGCCCTTTATTAACGAAAATCAGCGGTTGCTGACACCTCTGCAAAAACCATGACTCCTGCTGGATGTGAGTTCCTGTCCACAAATCGGTCACTTTTATTTGCTTCTTGAGGGCTGTAAGCCAAAATTCGATCATTTTGAGAGTTGAAAACTTGCTCAATGTTGACTAATTTCTCGTTGGTAAAAAGCATCGTCAGACGCTCATCATTTGCGGCCCTCGCAAGAAGAAAAGCACATTTTTGCTTCGTGTTTCTCATTTGAAGATCCGTCAGGCCATTATGCTTCCTTAACTTGTAAGGGTGAAGACCCAAATCCTTTTTGACGATACGACGGATAGTTCTATCAGAAACATTCAATTGGGAAGCCATTTTTCTCATGCTCCGGGCAGGATTGCGCTTGATTCGTTTCTTAATGATTTTCTTGAGTCTCGTGTGATCAATTTTTGGCGGACGTTCACTTTTAGGAAGCTCTTCGACTCTATTTTGTTGCAAAATGCGGTATACCGTCATTCGATGCATTTTCAGCAGTTTGGCAATATCCGAAGTTGATCGTCCTTGTGCTCCAAGCTGAAGAATAGCGGCACGGTTGGGAGAAGCCTTCACCATTATGTCCAAACTTAAAAATTTGCTTAAAAACTCCCACATAATATAAAAAAGCATTCAAATTAAGAGAAAATAACCCTTTGGCAAGAAATAAAAATCAATCAGTTTCTTAAATCAATGTTACAACCTTGTAACCATACTTATGCCGCACCCTGTAGTAGCCTCGGCTTTGGTAGATTCGACTACGCGCGAGTACGGTCCATTCCGAGGCTACAAACGACTGTAAATTTCTTATTTCTTTAGCGGTTAGCTTAGACGGTTGGCTTTAGACGGAAATCTCGATCAGGAAGCTTCTTCTGATAGTTTCTTCGTTTTTTCTATATTGAGCCGGGTTTTCACGGTATCTGGCAATCGTTTGATGAGAAGTTTTCACTTTTGCAGCGATTTCTTCGATTGAACACCTTCGATTGACCTTGACTATAGAGAAGATCAATTTAGCCTTTTTGATAATCGTTTAGCCTTTTTGATAATCGTTTAGCAATCTAATAATCGTTTAGCAATTCACCCCAGCTGCCATTTACCTTTAAAAGCTAAATATTAGGTTGTCCAGTTATGAATGCACGCCTGCTCTTGAACACGCCTGCTCTTGAACAGCATACCTTAGGGCTATACAATTTTATCAAACCCTATTCTCGATATGCTGTCCAAGATTTCTTATTTATTACAACTTTTCGTGTTTTTGACGCTAAACTTTAGGAATGATTGAATCGTTGACAATTTCTCACTTTGCGTATCAACTGTATCATAAGGAATAAGTAGAATAAGAAGGAGAAGAAGGAGAAGAAGAAGAAGAAGAAGAAGAAAAAGAAGAAGACGAATAAGAAGAAGGAGAAGAAGAAGAAGAAGAATAAGAAGGAGAAGAAGGAGAAGAAGAAGAAGAAGAAGAAAAAAAAAAAAAAAAAAAAAAAAAAAAAAAGAGAAAAGGGGGGGGAAAAGGAAAAGGAGAATAAGGAGAATAAGGAGAATAAGGAGGAGGAGAAGAAAAAGAATAAGAAGAATAAGGAGAAGAAAAATAAGTAGAATAAGAAGCAGGCTGATTCATTAGGTTGGCGGGAAAATAATGCGAATTTTTTGACCCGAATTTTTATTTTAAAAAAACAATAAATAAAGAGGATTAATATAAAAGGTATTCTCCATTATTATTTAGTGATTATGGACATTAGGACATTATGTCATCTTTTGCTCAATTCAATAATTCCATCTACAAAGAACTGGGGCCGTTTTAACGAAAAATAGTTGGTGACCGCATTTTCGACTTCCCGGAAATCCTTGAACAGCTGATCGGGGATGAACTGCTTTAGAGGCCTGAATAAGTGATAGTCTGATGGGGCCACGTCAGGGCTGTATGGGGCGTGAGGTAGAAGTTTCCAGCCCATCTCTTCGATTTGTTGGAAGATCATACTGCATTATCGATCGCAGGAGGCCGTCGTTGGTGGTTTTCGTCTTCCAAAGATTGATTTCCCTCTCGAAATCGTTGAAACCATCGGCGACACTGGCTTTCCGAAATAGCATCCTCGCCAAATACTTTCGATGAGATCTCGATGAGATTCAGCGGCATTTTTGCCCAATTTGAAGTCTTTGAAGTCATACCAAAGACTGGCACGAAGACGAAACTTTGTCTCGGTCATCTAAACACGGAAATTATTAGGTTGGCGGGAAAATAATGCGAATTTTTAACTTGTGCTCTTGGGAAAGTAATGGCCGACAAACAGAGAACAGAGAGCGAGAGTAACAGAGAAGCAGAGTGTGTTAAGCAGAGCAGAGTAACAGAGAAGCAGTAGAAGCTTACACAATCATAATATTATTCGAAAACATTTGTTCATTTGTTATCAAAAAATGACGGAACAAAAATTCCTTATTCGAGCTGCTGACTTCGAGCCTTACTCTGACTTTAAGCTTGGAAAATCTGCCCGTCAATCGCATAATTCTATTTCAAAGGCCTATGGCGCAGGTAGTATTAGCGAAAGCCAATGTTATCGATGGTTTGAGCGATTTCGAAATGGAAACAAGAGCCTAGAAGATGAGGATCAAGAAGGACGTCCTGAATGAGTCTGGAAAGCTGGATGAGTCTGGAAAGCGGGATGAGTCTGGAAAGCTGGATGAGTCTGGAAAGCTGGATGAGTCTGGAAAGCTGGATGAGTCTGGAAAGCTGGATGAGTCTCAACTTTTGCAAATTATCGAAGAAGATCCCACTTGCATCACTCGGGAGTTGTCGGAAATGTTCAATGTTCATCATAGCACCATTGAAGAGCATTCACATTTGATTGGAAAGCGAAACAGATGCGAGAGTTGTTATCTTAAAAACGCGAATTTATAACTGGACAACCTAATATTACAGTGGTAGAGAAGAAGTAAAAATACAACAAAGACGAAAAAAAATCGATGTGGATTACGATGGTTTTCTAAAATAGACGGGTTTTTTTTAGATTATTGTAATCATTGTAAATTGTAATCACTTAGTAATCAGCATCATTGCAATCAGCATCATTGTAATCACTTTTAGATGCCATCGATTTGGGCATTCACTCAGCCGAAACGCATCTCCGTGTCGTTCACCAATGCGCGATTTGTCACTCAACACATGACACGATTTTAGATTTCAAGGTGTGTTTGAAGAATGAGTTAAGAATGAGCTCGTTCTCTAAAAGCTTTCAATCCTACTGTAGTGATCAAAAACATTTCAAGGAACACTTCCAAATGCACAGTGAAGAGAGGGAAGTCCCCGCGTGCAATGTGTGCGATGTGGCGTTCAATTCGGAGGAGATTCTCACACTACACATTCAGCTTACGCACAGGTAATTGCTGCATTCAAGGATGATCTAAGATCGGGTTAGACTGGAAGCCTGGCTTATCTTTATGGCTTCATCTGGAATGGCTGGAATGGCTTGATCCTAGGTCCTAGGTCTGCGAGTTCTGGGCCTGAACCTAGCGAGTTCTGAACCTGGACCTAGCGGGTTCTGAACCTGGACCTAGCGAGTTCTGAACCTGGACCTAGCGAGTTCTGGACCTGGACCTAGCGAGTTCTGGACCTGGACCTAGAGAGTTCTGGACCTGGACCTAGCGAGTTCTGGACCTGGAGCTAGCGAGTTCTGGACCTGGACCTAGAGAGTTCTGGACCTGGACCTAGCGAGTTCTGGACCTGGACCTAGCGAGTTCTGAACCTGACCTAGGGAGTGCTGGACCTGGACCTAGCGAGTTCTGGACCTGGAGCTAGGGAGTTCTGGACCTGGACCTAGCGAGTTCTGGACCTGGAGCTAGGGAGTTCTGGACCTGGACCTAGCGAGTTCTGGACCTGGACCTAGGGAGTTCTGGACCTGGACCTAGCGAGTTCTGGACCTACCTAGTTCTGGACCTGGACCTAGGGCGTGCTGGACCTATCTCTGTCCCAGGACAGAGCTGAAAGGTAAGCTTTGTCCTGGCTTACCTTTCAGAGTTAGACTGAAACAATTTTTCCACGCTAAGCCATTCCAAACGTGGCTCAAGGATGTCCAGCAGACAGCCCTGGACCTCTAGGTGCCCAGGGCTGTCTGCTGGATCCTGATTAAACCATTTCAATCTATACTACTTGAAGGTTGATCTTTTATACTTAAGAACGTCTACCGTCAGTCCAATGACTTTTAAACTTTAAAATGCTAATGAAAAAGAGTTACTGGAGAATACTAATTGAGGCACCAAATGCCAGAATGCCAATTCAGCATTTAAAAAACAATTTAGAGAACCAACGAGGCCACCAAGCGGTTTCCCGTTACTACCACCATTTCACTTTCCCAATTTCGACTTCCAAATGCCAATCGATCCATCATTGGAACCAAAAAGCTCACTTGATTCAAAGGTTTTTATTGAATGATTCGTTTTTCACTTTTAAAACTAGGGTCGTCGACTTCACTGCTCGGTTTGTGATGTTGAGTGTGATGGGGAGGAGGCGCTTGATGAGCATCGACTCATCGCTCATTGCAAGGTTGACCTTAAAACTCAATCTAGTGAAAGACAAAGATAAAGTAAAAAGGCAAATTGGCAAACGAGCTTAAAAGAAAGCTATCAGCTTTTAAAGATGGACAACTTTTAAAGCCATCTTTTTTTCTTTCAACTTCAACTAGTCCTTCTTTCAAACTTTCCCTTTCTACGTAATTTTGATTCCATTCAATAAACATTTTCTTTCCTAAGCGAATAAGAGCAAAATTAAGTAGTAAAGTAGTAAGTAAGTAAGTAAGTAGTAAAGTAGTAAGTAAGTAAGTAAGTAAGTAAGTAAGTAAGTAAGTAAGTAAGTAAGTAAGTAGGAAGGAAGGAAGGAAGGAAGGAAGGAAGGAAGTAGTATAGTAAACAAAAACTGAAGGCAAGCTTGCGGTAGCTTTCTAAAGGATTCAAATTTTTGAGGTGCTTAAACAAAAACTGAAGACAGACGACAAGAAGACAAGAAACCTACGCTAATTGTAAGCAAGCTTTACAGTACCTACCGTAAATACTGTAATAGTACCCCAGCCGTACAGTCGCGTAGTCGCAAAAGTTTTTTAGTATTTCATTTTTTCCAAAGCACCCGTGCTTTCAAAAAATGCGTCTTTGGTATGAAAAAATAGCTGAAATTCAGGGCTATTTTTTTGATACCTAAGCGCGCATTGTAGCATAGGCCAGTGTCGAGAAAAACTCGTTCAAAGCTTGACTACGCTAGACTACGCAACACTCCGCACCGTGATTATGGGGGTGAAAACAAAACTTGTCAAAAATTATGAAGCTCACCTTTTTTGCTTATAGTTGTCAGCTCAGCCTAATTGAATCCAAAACTACCAACTGTTAAATAGAGAATTGAAGCCCTGAATCTTGGCTACATTTATCTACCGCGAAACTTGTAAATTATAAAATTCAATTCAACTACCAAGCTCGCAAATGAGCTCTAGCCGGCATTTCTTCCAAAAACCACTTTTTCTGGGATAGTAAATGGGGAAGAAGGCGTCCTTTTATAGGCGACAAGAGACGTAAGCGCGACATTGTTTAGGGTACGGTATTTCTAGTGTCTTATTAGACTGCAGCAGTTTTATTGACTCGCCTATCTAAGTATCTATCAGTCTCTTAAGCCAGTCTTTTCGAAAGACTTCCACAGTGTGCAATGGCCGACTGGTTAGCGGGCTGGCGCCAAGTGCGAGAGGTCCAGGCTTCGAATCCGGCTTCAGTCAAACGTTTTCCTTTTTTAACAAAAGCTCAAATACAATAGAAAGGCTGGTTTGCCGCTCCATTTTCTGATCCAAAGATTCAGATTAATGACTCTTGAGCTTTAGAAGAATGAAAATAGAACATCTACTCTAATCCAGGTTCTCCGCGGCGATCGCTGTTCGATGTGCAGTGCGGTGTTGAGTGTCCCATCGGAGCTGGCCACTCATTCCAGACTTCACGCGACGAATGGGCAAATCTCGTGCGCTGTTTGCAGGTAATCCAGACAACGAATCAAGCACCAGTTCAACAATTCAAATCCCAGGCAAACGATGCGCAACGATGGCCACCTACAATTGCATTCGCATTTCCATCTCGCAATGACCACTCTACCCGTTTCAACGCAAATTTTCGAGCCAACCGAAACCTTGACAAATCCCGAGGAAAGAACGGCTCCAACTAGTTGTTTTGCGTGTCACGAGGTGATCAACACTACCCTAAATAAAAAGAGAAAAATCTAGAATTTCATCGAAAATGAGAAGCTCGATGCGCATCTGCTTAAACACGATTCAGAAGCCAGATGTCCATATTGCATTAAAGATATAAAGCCGAGCAATTTGGTGAGAAAAAAATGTAAATTTCAGAAAAGTTATCGCTTCAGTTATCCCACATAAAAGAACGGCATGGCAATGAAGAAGCGGAAACGGAATGTGCCCGGTGCGGAAAGCAATTTCATTTCCGAATCCATTTAGAACAACACCAAAATCAAGGGAAATGTGTAGCGCCTAGGTAGGTATCCATAGTTTATCCATAGATACAATAATTTAGTTCTGATAACATCGATACGTGGAATATTTTTCCGAAGCCCAGCCTAAATCCGAGAGACCCTTTGCCGCTCAACCAACCACCGCCGAATATGCTTCCTTTCAATGAAACACCAAAAACTCAAAGGTAGTAAATGCCTAAAGACCAAGATACAACAAAAACTTCAGGTGCCCAATTTGTGGACTTTCTTTTAACACATCTGTTAGACTGGAGGCACATATAAAGAAGCACAACTCGACAAGCCGTTCCATTTGCCAAATCTGCGCAAAAAGTTTTAACAGGTATCCATTATACGTATAATGGACAACTTTTAAAGCCATCTTTTATTTTTAGCACCAAAAAAATATTTAGCAAAGAAGACTTGACTAAACATATGAAAGTCCACAAAGGGAACCTCGAAACGGCTGCAAGACTCGCATCTTAATTTGATTATTTGACTTTATGTTGCTCAATGTTTTGTGTTTTTGTTGTTGTTTTAAAAGAAAAGTTTATTTATATTTAATTTTTTTTCGAAACAACTTGAGTAACAATAACAATGAGAGAAAACACTTAACAAGCAATAAACCTACACTAGACACTAAACAAATTCAAAATAAAAAGATAACCGTAAATGAATGAGAGGTGCAAGAAAGCGACTTCACTCTTGTCTTGCGTTTAGAACATGCCACCGCCTCCCATTCCCCCCATTCCGCCCATCGCTGGAGCCGCAGCTTCCTTCTTTGGGATCTCCGTCACAACGCACTCCGTTGTTGCCAAAAGAGAAGCGACACCAGCAGCATCTTGGAGAGCAGTTCGAACAACCTTTAACAAGAGAATGTGAAAAATGCATTCATAAATAGTTACCTTTGTTGGATCGATAATTCCAGCATCAGTCATATCGACGAACTTGTCGTTCAAGGCATCGTATCCATATGAAGGGTTCTCGTTGGCAAGGACTTTCTCGACAATTGAAGATGGCTCAATTCCAGCGTTGCGAACAATCGTTGAGATGGGTTGTCTGATAGCCTTCTTGACGATTTCAACACCTCGCTGTTGATCCTCATTAGGGGCCTGTAAACAAACAAAATTTAGAGAAAACAAAACGCGATCACCTTGAATTTGTCCAATGCCTTTAACGTGCGCAACAAAGCAACGCCTCCTCCGGGAACGATGCCCTCTTCAACAGCTGCACGAGTTGCACACAAAGCATCAGTGACGCGATCTTTCTTCTCATTGACTTCAACCTCTGACGAGCCGCCCACCTAAACAATACTCACTCACTAGCTTATACTCATTAGACAAACCTTCAGTACTGCAACTCCCTTCGAAAGTTTGGCCAATCGTTCATTCAACTTTTCTTTCTCGTACTCGGATGTACTGCTTTCAATCTCCTCTGCGATTTGCTCAACTCTTCTTTCAATTTCTTTGGGTTCTCCCTTTCCACGGAGTAGCAGGGTGTCGTCCTTGGTGATAACAACTTCTTCAACCTCTCCGAAGTCGTGTGCTTGAACTTCCTCCAATTTCACAAGGTTTGAGTCGTCTCCGAACACAGTTCCTCCGGTGGCGATGGCTATCTAAAATTAAATTTACCTTAAAGTAGTAGGTGACAAAAGAATTAACAAAGGCGACCCACATCTTTCAGCGTGTTCTTTCGATTGTCACCAAATCCAGGCGCTTTCACAGCAACCACGTTGAGCCCAACCTGAAGATGCAAAATGTAAGTAATTTAAAGTATTTTGAGTAAAAACACAGTACCTTTAATCTGTTAAGCACCAGTGTCGTCAAAGCCTCTCCCTCAACATCTTCAGCGATAATCACAAGAGGTCTTCGATGTTTGTTGGCGAGCTCCAAAGCAGGGACGATGTCTTGAACTTGGGCAATTTTCTTTTCGGAAAGCAGCACCAAAGCCTTCTCATATTCAACCTAAAGTTCAAATTGATTATAACAATTGCAGAATTTTTATATACTATATTTAAACAGAAATCAACAATACCTTGGCTCCTTTGGCGGTGTTGATGAAATACGGAGAGATGTAGCCGCGATCGAATTTCATTCCTTCAATCACTTCCAATTCGTCTTGTAACGTTTTTCCATCCTTGACCGTGATAACTCCTTTGTTTCCAACTTTCTTCATGGCCGTTGAGATGAGATCACCGACAATCTTGTCACCATTCGCAGAGATTGTAGCGACTTGAGCAATCTCTTCTGGGCTAGTGACCTAAAGACACCATTTAGATGAATGAAAGTATAATCTTACTTGTTTGCTCATCGCCTTCAATTCGCTGACGACAACATCAACGGCGGCCATAATACCACGGCGAATTTCGACGGCGTTCACACCTTTGCTGATGATCTCGAAACTTTCCTTGGCAATTGCACGAGCCAAAACGGTAGCACAAGTTGTTCCATCTCCAGCCTCCTCATTCGCTTTGTTGGCAACGTCCTAAATTAAAAAGTTAATAAGTTGTACAACATCTTTATGTAGTAATTTTTGGCCATTACCTCTACAAATTAAAAAATTCTAGCCACACTAGTGTTACCAGTTTGTTAAAAGCCTAGCAAGTGATCAAACTACCAACAATTACTACAGTTTGTTGAAGCTTTGTAAGCCCAACAAGTATCAAACTACCAAGAAGCAACAAACCTTGAAATCTACTTTACTAAAGGCTAAACAGACCTGGATCAATTTTGCTCCAAGATTGTGATACTTGTCCTCGAGATCGATCGCCTTTGCCACGGTGACTCCATCCTTCGTGATCTTTGGACTTCCCCACGATTGCTCGATGACGACATTTCTCCCTTTTGGTCCCATGGTCACTCCAACTGCATCGGCGAGTAGATCCACGCCGACGAGAAGGGCTTTTCGGCTCTCCGATCCGAAGCGCAGGTCCTTTGCGTAGCCACGGACTGCGAGTTGTCGTAGGGAAGAAGAAGCAAGGCCAAGTCGAAGCATCTAAAATAGAAATATTTGTATAAAAGTTTTAGAAAAAGTACAACAAGATTATTAAAGAGCGAAATCTTGGAGCTAGTTAAAGACGTGTTACTAAAAACAGTGTGAGCGAACAAAATGTTAGATTCGTTGATTTTAGGGGAGCTTCTTTGCTTAACATAGCGGTTTTTGGACGACAAAATTTTTTTGGCCACAAATCAAAAGCTAGCAATTTTTTTATTGAGTATCTTAACAAGAGTGAGAGAAAAGAAAATTTACCTAGAAATTTCTGTCGAGAAAATGACGAAATCTTAAAATTGCGTCCACGCCGTTTCGTCGCGTAGTCAGTTTCTACCTAACGAAAAGGGGAAATTCTTATTCTTGTCCCTTTACTTTGCTTTTCCATTATTTTTTTTTCAACTTATCATCAATTTTACAACTTTAGGTTGCTCTTTCTCCGACGGGTTACATATAAAGATGTTCATTTCGCTTGTTCGTCAATCTGCTGTAAGTTTTTAAACATTTTTACAAACGAAAAATATCATTTTAGGTTCCTCATGTGCTAAAATCGTTTGCACCTTTGTTCGATCGCGTCCTTGTCGAACGATTCACGCCAGAGGTTCGGTTTCGTTTTTAAAATGAAGTGGCAATGTAAAGAATTTATGAAGTTTGGAATTGAGTTGTTTTTGGCACGAAACAATTACAATACAACCATTTGTAATTGATTTAAAAATTGAACGTTAATCAGCCGGTCAATCAAATTGTTTATTTTAAGGAGTCAAGCAAGATTTAAACACTTGTTATAATTACTGAGGGATGTTATGAACAAAAAATATTAAAGTTTAATCTCGGTTATACCGAAAAGCAACATGGCCATCATAAATTGTTTTGAAAAGAATTTTTTCGAGGCACATGACACATGTGATACAAGAAGCTGTCTAATATGTTAAAGGGATGACTATTAATATAGTTTTGTTTAGCTGAAGACCAAGGGAGGCATCATGCTTCCGGAAAAGTCCCAAGGGAAGGTGCTCGAGGCTACCGTCGTTGCTGCGGGACCTGGCGCAAGAAACGAGAAAGGTGACACTGTCCCGATGAATGTAAAGGCCGGTGATCGTGTTCTTCTTCCTGAGTACGGTGGCACAAAGGTTTGTTATAAATTACGCGATTCTATATACTTTTTGTTTAGGTGATCATCGAGGACAAAGAATACTCGATCTTCCGAGAGAGCGACATCCTAGGAAAGTTCAAATAAGAGACCGATCAAAGCATCACGATTTCTTATGGCTGTTTGATCTACGCTCAATTTTTGTTTTTCTTTATGTTTCTTGAAATTGTTTTTTGCCAAGGTTAGAATTTAGATTTGATAGTTGTTCTGTTTTTGTTTGTTATTTTCTTGTTTGAAATAAATTTTTTGCTACAAGAAAGAAATTGTGAAAGTTTGGAAGCGAAGCCAAAACATACTCGGAATAAATTGCATTAGATTCATAATTGCTGGTCTATCACGTCGTTTTTAAGATGAAAAAGCCCGTTCAACATCTGGTGATCGACACAAACGCTTTGATTCATCCTGTTGAACTGCATGTAAGCCTTTAATAAAATGGATTGAAACGTATAAACTAGTGCTTTTCTTGTGTAAATTTTTGTTATGTGTGAAATAATTATTTGATCTAGAATATCGCCGAGAAGTTCTACGCGCCACCGGGAGTTCTGGCCGAAGCGAGATGTCAAAGGAGTCGAATCAAAATCGACACCTTCCCCTTCGAAATTGTATGGCGTGATCCATCGAGTGAATCGATGGCAAAAGGTTTTGATGCTTTTTGATCAGTTTTATTTTTTTTTCCTTCAGTTGTCGAGGAATCAAAAAAGACTGGAAATTACCCAGAGTTATCGGCTGTGGATCTAACGGTAGGGCTTGTTTAAAAAATTTTACTTCTTAAATAATGAATACAATATCTTTTGCATAAAATATTGTATATGAAATTTGTTTAGGTTTTGGCTCTCACTTTGGACCTATGGAAACAACACTGTGGTGGAAGCACTGAAGTAGCTTCTAAAGATCTTACAATGGAAGAGGTTATTTTTTTAAAATCTTGATTTGAAACTTTGAGGAATTTTGTTCTGAATCTTTGTACATTTAGGTCGAAAATAAAGTCAAGGATTTGCATTTGGAAGCACCAAATACTTCAGAGGTAACTTTGCCTTTTTTATTCTATTATTATTTCTTTAGGAAGAAGTTGAAGACGGTGATCACGAAGAGCAAGGACAAGTTTTCGAAAAAGGAGATCTCCCCGAAGGCTTTTGCGCAAATGTGAGTGTGTAATCACTTCTTGTAATCTTGTAAGAGTGTTAATATTTTAGGCCGACAGCTCTGATGAGGAGGGTTGGATGACTCCTGAATCGATAGATACGGCTTTAAACAAAATGGGAGCAATAGAGGTTTGAGAATATGTGCTATTTTCTTATTCAAAATTCAGGTATCTGAAGGTACGGAAGTTGGTTGTATCACGACAGATTTTGCCGTTCAAAACGTTTTGCTACATATGCATCTCGGTTCGTAAGATTTCTTTCCTTTAAGTTTAATTTTTATTTTATTTGAGAGTTGATCTCACTTACTGGCTATCGCATTAAGAAGATCCAAACATATGTACTCCGTTGCCGATCTTGTTTCAACACTACATCCAACATGGAAAAAGAGTTTTGCGCAAAATGCGGTAACAAAACACTGCATAAGGTAAGGCTTTAAAATGCTTTTTCAAAAAAAAGAAGTAATTTTAGTGTGCCGTTTCGATAGATAAAGATGGAAAGCAACAACTACATCTGAATTGGAGACGCTTGACTAATCTTCGAGGACTAAAATACAGGTTGTTTTGATTTTCAGTTAATTTACTCTAATCATTTAGTATGGCCGCTCCTAAAGGTGGAAAGCATGCGGCTGTGGAGAAAATTGTTGAGGTAACTTTTGTTTGTAAATATTTAATTACTTAAAAATATTTAGGACCAACGTATGCCTGATCAACGCGTCGCTAAATGCCGTACAAAGCAGTTTGATGATAGCCCGTTCTCGATGAGAGACACCACAAGTCGCAGTGCTATGCTTGGTGTCGGTGTACAAATTCATCGACAACAGAGGTAGAATTTTGAGCTTTTCACTTTGCTAGGAAGTTAAACTTATTTATCGAATCAAGTAATTTTATACTTTCTTGCCTTTAGATCGAAGAACCCGAATGAATCAAGACCAAGTACGGGAAACAAACGAGGGAAAAAAAAGTAACTGTTCTGTTTGTTGTTTTTTGTTGCTTTGTTATTTTGATTGTTGAGTTTATAAAATTTTAGAACTTTATACAATTCAAATCGAAGAAAAAGCAAACGAATGTGAAAATGAGGTAATCAGTAGCACTCAACGAAAGAAACTAGTAAAATTTTGGGGATTTAATTATTAATTTCAAAAGCATTTGCACCTTGTCAAAAGAAATGGCAAAAACAAATTCAAAATGCAATAACCGTATTTCCAAATGAAGATAGCGATCGAAAGATCACATTGGACAAGAAGAAAGTTCTACAAAAGCCATCAAAATTTTCACCGGCAGCAACAATTTTCTTCGACTAGAGCTTTGTCGCCGAGTTGAATCTTTAGCGTCCCTGAAAATTCATTGAATATTTTCAAAAGGATTTCACTGCATAAAAACAAAATGTGTAGCTACAAGAGTCAAAAACGTGTGCTCAAGAGGGAAAAATGTACACTAAACACCTGTGTCGGAAAACTTATTCGTATGTAAACTCATCATCCAATTGATACCACTAAATGAGGGTTTTCTTTGAAAATATTTTTTATTTAGATATTTTTTAGTTTCCACCTCATTGAAGGGCTCCGGTTCGGCAAGGGGCGCCTGTGGGAGGAGAAGATATCCGGGAGCGGCTGATGAGTAACGAGGTGGGGCGTGAAGACCTCCAACTGTATCTCGCCCGCCCAACGCTGAACGTTCAGATGAGAAACGGCGAACACGGTGACGAACAACTTCGGCTACTCTCTAGAATTGGATTTTTTAGGAGCAATCTGTAAGTTCTGTGATTCTCTAGTTAAAGACAAAGGTTCTTATTTTATAGGACTTAACGCGGTGGGACTTAACGGACTTAAGGGACTCAACGGCGGGACTTAACGGACTCAACGGCGGGACTTAAGGGACTCAACGGCGGGACTTAACGGTAATCTTTTGGATTAAAAAAGACTTGAATGTTCAATTTTCATTCGAGTTACGAAAAGCTCAAGGAGATAGTTTTTACCATTTACATTTAGAAAACAAACACATTCTAGGAGGACCATTGCTTTGCAAGTCTTCAAGATGATCAAGAACATTTTTTGAAACTTTTGCAAGTATATCTGATCTGTGTCAGACGGAAAGTCACTTAGTACGTGACTACGCAACTTTCCGTTTTACAGGAGTGAAGCAAAAAAACAAACAAACCATAGTTCAATTGGTGCATTTGTTGGTTTTAAACGGAAATAAGAAAAGGAACGAAAAGACTTTTTGAACAGCTTAATATTATTGAGAAACCGATCCAAGCTTTTGCACTCTTTTAGGGATTTGTATATGTGACCGTGTAACAATCGATGTTGAAGCAACGACTTTGTTGAAGCAATTCTCTTTCACTCACCGCTTTCTTACTCTCGTGTTTATTCGCACAACAGCAAGCGATGAAAAAGGTGAGAATCGCGTAGAGAGGAATCGGCACAACGGGGATCAACGCGAGAGCCGCTCCCACCCATTCACTCCATGGCCAAGCGTGGATGGCCGGCGAATAACGCGAGAAATCGTAACCGCTCACGTTCACGAAAGCGATACCCTGGAATTTGGGATTTGAACGTTTGAACGTTTGAAAACGTTTGAAATTTGAAATCTGAAATCTGAAACTCACAATGGGAACAATTGGCAGCAAGTAGGTGAAGAAAAGAAGGAAATGGCCGAGACACCAGCAACAAGACGGAGATAACATGAAGTGGAGATCATTTCCCAAACGGTGGCCACCTGAATGAAGAGGTTTTAAAGATCGATTTGTAACCAGAAGTCTTTCTAAATGTAAAGCCTTTAAAACTGAAGCTCAGATTCAGCACTGGCTGGCAGTGCCAAACTCAGCACTAAGCTTGCAGTAAGACCAGGTCAGACACAAAGTGCACATGAACATACGACTTACAGTAAATCCAGGCCACCGCCAAAAGCTCGGCTGCGAGAATCGACCACAGTGTGACGTAGCGCAGCGATCCAACGGCTAATTCGTACGCGTGACGACCCGCCTAGATTGGCATACTCATTGTCCTAGTAGAAGATTCACAATTTTTGAGTATCACATGCTGAGACTTAGTAGCTGATCAATAGCTGATCAGTAGCTGATCAGTAGCTGATCAGTGGCTGATCAATAGCTGATCAATAGCTGATCAGTAGCTTGGTTTCGAGTCAAAAGGCCAGCTTGACTCTCCTTTCCCTTATCATTGTAAGTCTCAGCATTTCGATCATTCATTTCAGAGCTTCTTTACTGTTTTTAAAAACTTCAGATGATTTACCTGTGTCGTGAAATAGAGACTACACGCCATCACGAGGCTGCACACGAAAAACGCCAAAAGAAAACGCGGAAAACATTTTGAGGCTCTGAATTTTGGGGTTTTATTTGATGAAAAATTTTCCCACTTTTCCCCGAGCGCATCCTCCAATGTTGAGAGAATAGATAGAGAAAGGAGAGCCTAAAAAAAGAAAGATTACAATGGGGGAAAATCGTAGCTGATTGCATTCTTACTTTGTAAAATTCTGAACTAGAGATTTTTGAGTATTTTATTAAACAACATTTTTTTTTGATTTGTTTTCTAATTTCGATTTTCTAATTTTCTAATTTTCTAATTTTATATGATATTTTATCATTAGATTCTTTAGATTCTAATTCTTAGATTCTAAGACTCACGAAAATGTTGTAGAGAATGAAGATTGAGGAGAAGAGAAGAATGCCAGACCAGAGAACGGTTTGTGGGAGGTGCGAGAAGTAGGCCAAGAGGTAGTAGAGCTGCTCTTCGCCTGGAAATCATTGAAATCTAGAAAAGCTAGGAAATCTAGAAAAGCTAGAAAAGCTAGAAAAGCTAGAATCTAGTTAACAATCGTTTTTTTTTTTGATTACTAGATTAAAACTCACCCTTCACCATGAGTTCACTCGGCGGCAAACCGCTCTTCACCGACACATAGCCAACCAAACCGATCACGGTGGCTACCTGAAAAGGTATAGGTTAAGGTACAGCTTAAGATACGGGT
This sequence comes from Mesorhabditis belari, assembly GCA_958450365.1. Taxonomy (NCBI): domain Eukaryota; kingdom Metazoa; phylum Nematoda; class Chromadorea; order Rhabditida; family Rhabditidae; genus Mesorhabditis; species Mesorhabditis belari. Next base: position 2,167,020 of record CAUEEP010000724.1, on the reverse strand, counting down.
TTAGGTACAGCTTAAGGTACAGGTTTAGGGAAATGTTTTCACAGAATTTCTGAATTTTATAGGCTCTAATCGATTCTACAGGGTGACCAAGAATTACCGCAACAACTTTTCGGACAAGTATCTGGGAAATGTCTAATTTATTTCAAAAGTGGCAAGTGTTATACAGAGAATTGTAGGCCTAATTCTCGGCAACATTTATCTACCAAAAACATCTCGATTGGACTTATACAACTCGTTTAAGAAGCGCTTGAATGAGCGCTAGTCGACATCTCTCCGGCGAATCTGTCATTTGGCCACTTTTCTCTATTAAAAATTGTTAAGAAAAGTGTGATTCCTAATGTTATTAAGTGATATTAAACGCTATTCTTGCATTGAAGAAATATTGAAAACCTTTTCTTAACAATTTTTAATAGAGAAAAGTGGCCAAATGACAGATTCGCCGGAGAGATGTCGACTAGCGCTCATTCAAGCGCTTCTTAAACGAGTTGTATAAGTCCAATCGAGATGTTTTTGGTAGATAAATGTTGCCGAGAATTAGGCCTACAATTCTCTGTATAACACTTGCCACTTTTGAAATAAATTAGACATTTCCCAGATACTTGTCCGAAAAGTTGTTGCGGTAATTCTTGGTCACCCTGTAGAATCGATTAGAGCCTATAAAATTCAGAAATTCTGTGATCTGATCTATCTGTACGGGCATTTTCTATCGTCTTTGGGCCAAAAGGCGGTGAATTTTAAGATTGAGTGGCACTAGGGGGGAGTCGAACCCGGGCCGCGCGGCCTGTAGAAATGCGTGCTCCCGATTGCGCCACGACGAGCATTCCGGCCCCCAAAAAACAACTAGATAAACCCGTCATTAGCCGGTTTTCGGCTGGTATCTTATAATTAAAAATCCACTTAACGACCGGTTTATATAGTTGTTTTTTTCACGGCGACGAATGGTCGTCGTAGCGCAGTGGGGAGCACACATTTCTACAGCTCACACGATCCGGGTTCGATCCCTCTTAGTGCCACTCAATGTTTAAACTTTGATTTTTATTTCTTTTAAATACCATAGCTATATTATATTTTAAGAGATTTCAGTTTTTTATTATCCAAAAACCGCCGAAATGTTTATGCAAATAATTATGATTTCAAATCAAATCTAACTATCGCTTAAAACTGTAAACAAACCCTTTCTGGTGCATTGATTTCTTCACTTTTCTCTAACTGATTGTTTGCAAAAGGAAATTAAAGAATTCAGTGCACTAGAAAGGATGTGTTTACACTTTTGAGCACAAAAATCCCTTCACTTTTTTACCTGCATAAGCGAGAAAACGATGTGAGCAAAAACGATGAGCACCGAGTCACTAAAAAGGAAATTGAGTCGATGAAAGTTTAGGGAAAGATTTAGAGCTTTCAGGCATCTTTAAGATCATCTAGAAGCATCTAGAGGCATCTAGAAGCATCTAGAGGCCTCTAGAGGCATCTAGAAGCATCTAGAGGCATCTAGAGGCCTCTAGATGCTTCTAGATGCCTCTAGAGGCATCTAGAAGCAACTAGAGGCATCTAGAGGCATCTAAAGGCATCTAGAAGCATCTAGAGGCATCTAAAGGCATCTAGAAGCATCTAAAGGCATCTAGAAGCATCTAGAGGCATCTAGAAGCATCTAGAAGCATCTAGAGGCATCTAAAGGCATCTAGAAGCATCTAGAGGCATCTAGAAGCATCTAGAAGCATCTAGAGGCATCTAGAAGATCTAACTAACTTCAGGAATAGATCAAAATTCAGCAAAACTAGATGTCAATAAATGTCGATGTCAAGAAACTCACGCAACAAGGTTGTTGCTCCTTTTACTGTAGCTGCCCATTGTGATAAAAGCGCCGAAGCCGACCCCGCAAGCCATAATAGCTTGCTCGCCGGCTAAAGCCCATACCTGAATGGTTAAACTTTAAATGGATTCTATTTCTTTTTTACCGTATAATCCTCCAATTTCCTCCAATCGGTCGCTTTCCAAAAGACTTGAAGAATCTCTGGCAATCCGTCGATCGTCAACGCTCGGATGCATAGAGCTAACAGGGCTGAGAAAGCGGCGATGATCGAGAATGGGATCAACTAGAAAAAGAGACTTTAGCAGCTAGTGGATTGCAACTAGTGGACGCCAAAATCATCAAACAGGGCCACCGTTTAAACTAACTTTTCCCAACAATCGAACACCGAAGCAGATCATCACAAAGACGCCAACCCAGACAACACCGTGACCGATCAGGAAATGCAGATTGAAGTCACCGAAATCCGCAATCGATTGAGAAGAAGGGTCCAAAGTGCTAAAGATTTCGAAAGTGCTAAAGTGCTAAAGAGCTAAAGAAAGATTATCTTCAAGATGCATAGGGAACTAGAATCCATTAGATCTATTAGATCTAGAATCTATTAGATTTCACAAGGATTGTTTAAAAAGGTTTTCACAGTCAGGATTCACAGTCAGGACTCGCAGCCAGGATTCGCAGTTAAGATAGCAGTTAAGATTCGCAGTTCAAGATTCGCAGTCAGGATTCGTCTTTCTTAACAGTCAAGAACCGCATCCAGGATTCGCAATTAGGATTCGCCTTTCTTTAGAGCTTTTCTCAAGGCTAGGATTAGACCAGAGAATCTTGATTTGACTTGGCTTTCATCTTGGCTTCTGTTTGGTCTAGCCTGGTATAAAGATCCAGCTAGAACATCTCTCACTATGGCCTGAGTCTAAGCCTGAGCCTAAGCTTGAGTCTAAGCCTAGCCTACCCTAAGCCTAGTCTAGTCTAGCCTACCCTAAGCCTAGTCTAGTCTAGCCTACCCTAAGCCTAGTCTAGTCTAGCCTACCCTAAGCCTAGTCTAGTCTAGCCTACCCTAAGCTTAGCCTAAGTCTAGCCTAGCCTGAGCTAAAGTGTGCATATGGCCTAACGAGTTCAATAGCCTAAGCCTAGCTTGAGCCTAGCCTAGTCAAGTCTGAGCCTATCCTAGACTAGTCAAGCCTGAGCCTAGCCTAGCCTAGCCAAGCCTAGCCAAGCCTAAACCAAGCCTGAGCCTAGCCTAGCCAAGCCTAAGCCTAGCCTAAGCCTAGCCTAGCCAAGCCTGAGCCTAGCTTAAGCCTAGCCTAAGCCTAGCCTAGCCAAGCCTGAGCCTAGCTTAAGCCTAGCCTAGCCTGAGCCTAGCTTAAGCCTAGCCTAAGCCTAGCCTAGCCAAGCCTGAGCCTAGCTTAAGCCTAGCCTAAGCCTAGCCTAGCCAAGCCTGAGCCTAGCTTAAGCCTAGCCTAGCCTGAGCCTAGCTTAAGCCTAGCCTAAGCCTAGCCTAGCCAAGCCTAAGCCTAGAGAACTGTTCAAATGTTGAATCTAAAACAAACTTGACAAAGTGCATCATAGAGCTCTCTTGATTGAGAGTAGAGATCTTTGTATGCGCATCGATTGTCAGATTTGCGAGTTGTCCAGCGTCTCTACATGCTTCACCATGTCTTACAAACTCCGGGAAACCCCGACACCGTAGCCATGGAACATCTGAAGTTTATTTTGCTGAATTTACTGTTTAATGGTTTTAGTAACATTTACGCTTAAAGTAACAAGCGCTTAAAGATCTTTTAGTAACATTTATGAGTAGTAAACATGTACAATAAAATGTTTAGCAACACGTAGAATGGTTGAGTCGAGAATTTGTGGCAATTTGTGACCTCATAAGCGTCTATTAGGTTTCAAAAGTCGTGCCTGGGGTTTAAAGCATAGTCATAGCATTACCCGATGTGATTTGTACAAGATTCAAGTCTCTTGGTTCGATTTTTTCACCAAATCTTACTCGAAAAGCTACCTGGTCTTCCCTCAATCAATGACCAAAAGAGGTAGTAGAAGAAGAGCAAGAGTTGAGCGAGATAGCGAGTCATTGTTGCCAATACGAGCACACAAAGCAGTGTTTGAGCCACACCAACGCCTGAATTTGATTTAGATTTAGATTTAGATCTTCGGGCTTTGCATCAGCTTCTATATCAGCTTCTATATCAGCTTCTGTATCAGCTTCTATATCAGGCTTTATTAGCTTCTATAACAGGCTTTATATCAGCTTCTATAACAGGTTTTAGATCAGCTTCTATAACAGGCTTTAGATCAGCTTCTATATCAGGCTTTAACAGCTTCTATAACAGGCTTTATATCAGCTTCTATAACAGGTTTTAGATCAGCTTCTATAACAGGCTTTAGATCAGCTTCTATATCAGGCTTTAACAGCTTCTATAACAGGCTTTATATCAGCTTCTATAACAGGTTTTAGATCAGCTTCTATAACAGGCTTTAGATCAGCTTCTATATCAGGCTTTAACAGCTTCTATAACAGGCTTTATATCAGCTTCTATAACAGGTTTTAGATCAGCTTCTATAACAGGCTTTAGATCAGCTTCTATATCAGGCTTTAACAGCTTCTATAACAGGCTTTATATCAGCTTCTATAACAGGTTTTAGATCAGCTTCTATAACAGGCTTTAGATCAGCTTCTATATCAGGCTTTAACAGCTTCTATAACAGGCTTTAACAGCCTCTATATCAGCTTCAATATCAGCCTCTATATCAGGCTTTAGATCAGCTTCTATAACAGGCTTTAACAGCTTCTATAACAGGCTTTAACAGCTTCTATAACAGGCTTTATCAGCTTCTATATCAGCCTTTATATCAGCTTCTATAACAGGCTTTAACAGCTTCAATATCAGGCTTTATATCAGCTTCAATATCAGCTTCAATATCAGCTTCTGCATCAGCTTCTATATCAGCCTTTATATCTCTCGAAAACAATTGGACAACCTTTTGTGATTGGCGCTAGTGTGTGGAAGGCGAGCACAGGCGCTCTGCCGGTCAACTGCCCGACGGCCAACTCGAGAATGATAATCGGCAGCACACAAACGAGAAGTGAGACACCGTAGGCACTCACAAAGGCTACTGAAAAGAGATTCAATGGGATAGGCAGAGATTTGTACAGAAAATTGTGGACTTGATCTTAAAAGGATTTCAGCTTTCAGCTTTCACCTTTGAAACTCTGCTTTTAGAAACACACACTTTCTGGCTCACTGCTCACTTCTTTCTTTCTTCCCTTCTTCCCCCTTATCTTCTCTTCTTCCCTTCTTCCTCCTTATCTTCTCTTCTTCCCTTCTTCCCTTCTTCCCCCTTGTCTCCTCTTCTTCCCTTCTTCCCCCTTAGCTTCTCCTCTTCCCTTCTTTCTCTTGACAAGCTACCAGATAGCTCAGTGGTTAGAGTAATTGCCTGAAAGGTCAAAGTCAAGCAAAAGGTCCAGGGTTCAATCTTCAATCCAGATAACTACCTTTTCTTGCCTTCACTTCTTTATTAAGTAACTTTTGCAGGGGAATTGAGAGACCAAGTGTGCTAGAAAGGCAGTTTGTGAGGGCACACGTTATTTAATCACTCAAGACAACTCACATCCTCCATTCTCTAGAATCAACTTTGGCAAATTGAGGAGATTCGTTGTGGCGCAAACATATGCAACGGCGGCCACGAGGAAATCGATCTGAAATAGAAAATAGGTTAGGATAGAAGAAAGATAAAACCAAACCAAAGCTAAAGTCTTTTTAAGTTTTAAGATTAGATAAGAGAAGAAAAATTGCGTCAAAAATTCGCACAAAGAGCATTTCTTGAAAAAAGCCAAGGTCGGGCTCGAACCTAGGAGGTCTCGCTCTAGAAGCGAACGCTCTACCACTCGGCCACGAACTGACTTAGGGAGGGTCGCCAAGACGGGGTTAAGAGGTCGCTAAGAAGGCGGCTATTAAGAGACCCAAATGACCACATTTTCAGAGTTCTAACAAACTTTATCCCCTTCAAACTCCTGACAGATTGTCATTTAGCCAAAACGGAATATATATTCGGAATCAGCACAAAATTCTGCGTTGAATGGTCGGCTAACGAGTCCAAATTTCCTTGTAAGTTTGGTTTAAAATCTAGAGTTTTGTAAGCTCAAAGCTCAAACCTTAAACGACCATAGATCTCTCCATTCCTCGACGAGATCTGATGCTTTTATATTCGACCAACTTCGCTCTTCGAACCACATCTTAAAACGAAATCAATCAGCACTTCAATTTCATCCGTTTTAGCTGTCTTTTTCTGAAATTTGTCCTTTTTTCAAAAGAAATTGAATCTTTTAACAATAAATAACAATAAATGACTCAATTTTCATTTTCCGATCGCTTAGCTTAGAAAAGCTGAAGGTAGACGGCAAATTTTAGACGATTTCTTAAGAATTTACTCAAGAAAAACTCTTTAAAGGGTTTTCTTTATGAAATTTTTGGCATTTTTTTTGTTTCTAACCTATCCTCAAACATTTCATAAGAAAATTAACAACTTTTAAAGTGTTTTAGAAAGCTAAACTTTCCAAAATCTCTTAGCAATTCACAAAATTCCTCAAAATTCAAAAATTAAACAGAAAAACGAAATTTCTAGAAGAATTAAAGACCGAAAAGAAAAGCATCGCGTAGTCAAAGTCTCCTCTCAAATAAACACTCATATCTTTACACTAGTACGTTTTTTTCTGCTCGTTTTGGTATCAAATTAAAGTAGAGAAAATGGGTGTTTTTTTGGCATATAAAACTGATTTATAGCATTAACCAGTGCTTAGAAAAAAATGATTGAAAAATGATAAAAAATCGGCTTTTTTAATGATGAAAACAAACACTCATAACTCAGCACCAGTACGTTTCTTTTTGCGCAGTTTTGTATTAAATTAAAGTAGAGAAAATGGGTGTTTTTTTGACATATAACACAAGTTCCTAGCATTAACCAGCACTTAGAAAAAAATGATTCAAAAGTGGCAAAAAAGAGCCAATTTTTCAAAAAAAGCGATTTTTCATCATTTTTCAATAATTTTTTTCTAAGCACTGGTTAATGCTAAAAACATGTTTTATATGCCAAAAAAACACCCATTTTCTCTACTTTAATTTGATATTTAAACAAGCAGAGACAAGCGTACTAGTGTCAAGATATGAGTGTTTATTTGAGAGGAAACTTTGACTACGCGATGCTTTTCTTTTCGGGTCTTTAATTCTTCTAGAAATTTCGTTTTTCTGTTTAATTTTTGAATTTTGAGGAATTTTGTGAATTGCTAAGAGATTTTGGAAAGTTTAGTTTTCTAAAACACTTTAAAAGTTGTTAATTTTCTTATGAAATGTTTGAGGATAGGTTTGAAACAAAAAAAATGCCAAAAATTTCATAAAGAAAACCCTTTAAAGAGTTTTTCTTGAGTAAATTCTTAAGAAATCGTCTAAAATTTGCCGTCTATCTTTAGCTTTTCATAAAGAAAACCCTTTAAAAAGGTTTTTCCTTGGTTAAGTTTTTCGTTTTTCTTAAGAAATTGTTAAGAAACGATTAATCGTATAGAAGCGAAATCGTATAAAATCGTATAATCGTATTTCTCGTCTACTTTTCAAGATTTCAATAGCTTTTCAATTTCAATAGCTTTTCAAGATTGGAAAATGAAAATTGAGGGATTTATTGGATTGGAAATTGGACAAAAAAATGTCAAAAAAAATTGGACAATGATGAGTTGAACTGTTGAACGTTGGACAATAAGAAGTTTAACAGTTAGCAACGTTGGACAATGATAAGTTGAACTGTTGAACTTTGGACAATGAGAAGCTTAACAGTTAGCAACGTTGAACAATGATAAATTAAACAGTTAGCAACGTTGGACAATGATAAGTTGAACTGTTAGCAACGTTGGACAAGAAGAAGCTTAACAGTTAGCAACGTTGGACAATGATAAATTAAACAGTTAGCAACGTTGGACAATGATAAGTTGAACTGTTGAACGTTGGACAATGAGAAGCTTAACAGTTAGCAACGTTGGACAATGATAAGTTGAACTGTTAGCAACGTTGGACAAGAAGAAGCTTAACAGTTAGCAACGTTGAACAATGATAAATTAAACAGTTAGCAACGTTGGACAACTTTTAACAATGATAAGCAAAAGATAAGAAAAAGATAAGATAAAGATTATCTGGAAAATGAATGACAAGAAGAAAATGGATGACATTAAACTCTCAATAAACTCTAAATAAACTCTAAATAAACTCTCAATAAACTCTAAATAAACTCTAAATAAACTCTCAATAAACTCTAAATAAACTCTAAATAAACTCTCAATAAACTCTAAATAAACTCTAAATAAACTCTAGATATTTGAATTGAGTTGTACGATGAGAAAAGTAAGGAAAAATCGGGAAAATCGGGAAAATGGGGAACACAGGAAAAGGATGGGGAGCAAATGTTGTGATTAAATACGAGAGAATGCATCAATACAGGGGAAAGAGAGATTCGCTCCTTTTCTCTTGATTTTCCCCTCTCACCGTCTATTTCTTTCCTTTCTTCGTTGTGTCTATGTTTTGATTGGGAGAGGAAAAGTCGAAAAGTCAATCGGTTTTGTGACTTTTGTAGCAAAGTTTTGGACTTTTGTAGCAAGCTTTGGACTTTAATAGCAAGCTTTGGACTTCTCTAGCAAGCTTTGGACTTCTCCAGCAAGCTTTTGGACTTTAATAGCAAGCTTTGGACTTTAATAACAAGCTTTGGACTTTAATAGCAAGCTTTGGACTTCTCTAGCAAGCTTTAGACTTTAATAGCAAGCTTTGGACTTTAATAACAAGCTTTGGACTTTAATAGCAAGCTTTGGACTTCTCTAGCAAGCTTTGGACTTCTCCAGCAAGCTTTTGGACTTTAATAGCAAGCTTTGGACTTTAATAACAAGCTTTGGACTTTAATAGCAAGCTTTGGACTTCTCTAGCAAGCTTTAGACTTTAATAGCAAGCTTTTGGACTTCTCTAGCAAGCTTTGGACTGATCTAACAAGGCAATGTTCGACATTTCGACGCGAAATATTGGCAAAAAAGCAAAGCAAAACGATTACCAGGTTTCCAAAGCTGTAATCCGTTTTTTCAATCGACTATCAACAAGTGTTGGACAAACGTCTAGTCGTCTATTTGAACAACAATCCGGGCAATAACTTCACTTTTCTGCACAAGATACTCGTGATACATGCGAGTATCCATCAGAGATTGGAGATTATCCAAGAGATTGGAGATTAGCCAAAGCGACACTCTCGCTTGGCTGTAAGCATCGACTTGAACCCGACTTGGACTTGGGAATGTGTTAGGGAGTAATCAACGAGTTGAGAACACTCGTTTGAGATGTCTACAAGAGAAACAAGCAATATTCGAGTGTGAATGAACTCGAGAATTGAAGCTTGAAGCCATTGAAGAAGCTTGGAATCGATTTCAGCTGACAGCTCTTCAAAAACTTGTCTCTTTGTCTTGAAGTTGAACTAAAGCAAGCAGAGCTCACATATTATTCATTTATTTGATTTCTTGATAAAATAGTGCGCAATTCCTTTGGCTGTAGCTTTGATTTCTCTCCAGAATCGATAGCTATCGATAGCTCAATGCTAGAGTGTTTCTGTGCTCAATGCTGAGAAGTGAAAGGTTAAAGCTTCGATTTGGACAAGTTTTTTCTTTTTTCCAATTCTTCTTTCGCTTTTCATCAATATTGTACACTTTTTAGATGGAAATTGAGGAAAAGTTTCCTTTCGAATTACCCAAAAACATGATACAAACAAAGACTTTCAGTAAATTGAAGTGAAATCCTCTCTTGGTCACTTGGCTGGCAACTTGGCTTGTAACTTGGCTTGTAACAATGGCTTGTAACTCTTCAACCAATTCCCCTATCCATTTCTCTTCTCCAAACCATTCTTCTCACTCCGAACTCTCCGATCTCCGATCTCTTCGATCTCTCCGATCTCTTCGATCTCTCCAATCTCTCCAATCTCTCCAATCTCTCCGATCTCTCCAATCTCTCCGATCTCCGATCTCTCCGATCTCTTGGATCAAATGCCACTCTTGTCCATCAGTCTGACTCATAATCATCTCGAAATTGAAATGGAAAAGTTCCCAAAAAAAACTCTGACTAACATTTGAGAAAGATTTTGCTGAAAATAGATGATTGGATTTGATTAGATGATTTTAAACGATTTTTAAACGATTTTTAAAAGCTACCTTAAAGATTAAATTAAAGATAAAGAGATTAAAGGGTATTAAAGCTAAAAAAAGCATCTCCTTTCGAGTAAAAGGGTATTTTTGCTTAAAACGGGTGAAATTTAGCTAAATAAAAGGGATTTAAAAGGTGCGATTAACTAAGAAACTTGGCTGGGAACTTGGCTGGGAACTTGGCTGGGAACTTGGCTGGGAACTTGGCTGGGAACTTGGCTGGGAACTTGGCTGGGAACTTGCAACTAAGTCGAAAAGCATCTCTAGTTAAGCGCAAATAACTAAAACAAAACTCCAAGAACACTCGCAGAAACACGAAAAACAAACAGTTTGATGGGTAGATATCAAAAAAAACTAAGAAATATGATCTAAATGAGTTACTATGGGTAATTAGAAATGCTTATCCTCATTTCCATTTCAATAACATTCAGGTGTCAACAAGGAAAAGCCAAAGAAATAAGAAAGCTAAATAAGAAAGCCAAAAATCAAACCAATAATCGATTTGCTTTACAAATTTAACGTATTTTAATGTAAAGAAATCAGAATTTTAAGAATTATATGAACTTTTCGAAGAAAGGGAACGGAAAGAGAGAAAGAGAGAGAGAGAAAGAGAGAGAGAGAAAGAGAGAGAGAAAGAGAGAGAGAGAAAGAGAAGGAAAGAGAGAAAGAAAGAGAGAGGAAGAAAGAGAAAGAAAGAAAGAAAAGATCCATCTTCCAACAACCAAATGGACATCTGTTTTACAGCAAATGCGATTAGCAACATACACACAAATTGAGGCACAACTGGACACTCAAAAATTGAGCACGAACCAGAGGAAAGCGCTGGATTTGAAGTTCTGGTGTACGAAATTCTTTTGGCTTGCTAAATTCTTTAGTTACTGCAAGAATATGAAGAATTTAGTGCGCTAGAAATGGTGTGGTTGTATTCTTAAACACAAAGTACGATTCTTTTTGTTTATGATGAGCATTGCATTGAATCAGATAATTGAATTGAATTGAATTGAATTGCGAATTGACTTGCGAATTGAATCCAATCAGATACAGGCACAGGCTAGCTCCGAATCCAGCTCCGTATCCAGCTCCGTATCTAGCTCCGTATCTAGCTCCGTATCCAGCTCCGTATCCAGCTCCGAATCCAGCTCCGAATCAAGCTACGTATCCAGCTCCGAATCCAGCTCCGAATCCAGCTCCGTATCCAGCTTCGAATTCAGCTCCGAATCCAACGTATCCAGCTCCGAATCCAGCTCCGTATCCAGCTCCGAATCCAGCTCCGAATCCAGCTCCGTATCCAGCTTCGAATTCAGCTCCGAATCCAACGTATCCAGCTCCGAATCCAGCTCCGTATCCAGCTCCGTATCCAGCTCCGAATCCAGCTCCGAATCAAGCTACGTATCCAGCTCCGAATCCAGCTCCGAATCCAGCTCCGTATACAGCTTCGAATTCAGCTCCGAATCAAGCTACGTATCCAGCTCCGAATCCAGCTCCGAATCCAGCTCCGAATCCAGCTCCGTATCCAGCTCCGAATCCAGCTCCGAATCAAGCTACGTATCCAGCTCCGAATCCAGCTCCGAATCCAGCTCCGTATACAGCTTCGAATTCAGCTCCGAATCAAGCTACGTATCCAGCTCCGAATCCAGCTCCGAATCCAGCTCCGAATCCAGCTCCGTATCCAGCTCCGAATCCAGCTCCGAATCAAGCTACGTATCCAGCTCCGAATCCAGCTCCGAATCCAGCTCCGTATACAGCTTCGAATTCAGCTCCGAATCAAGCTACGTATCCAGCTCCGAATCCAGCTCCGAATCCAGCTCCGAATCCAGCTCCGTATCCAGCTCCGAATCCAGCTCCGTATCCAGCTCCGAATCCAGCTCCGTATCCAGCTCCGAATCCAGCTCCGTATCCAGCTTCGAATTCAGCTCCGAATCCAGCTCCGTAACCAGCTCCGAATCCAGCCCCGTATCCAGCTTCGAATTCAGTTCCGAATCCAGCTCCGTAATCTTACAAGCTCGCCAGCTCTCCCAGATCGCTCGATGCCAAAATACAGGTCGAATTGACGAATAAAATTGACGATGCTGCTCACAATGATGCAAAAATCAGCTAGACGACAAAGCATTGCATCAGCCGTATGTTTAGATATCTGGCATCTAGGTATCTGGCTGTTTGCGATCTCTCATTGAAAAGGCTTCTCTTGCAATGCTGAGCTCTCTCTCTTCTTGAGCTAGTGGCGCATTGGATAACTACTGTAAATACTGTAATAGTACCCCACCCCCATAATGACGGTGCGGAGTGTTGCGTAGTCTAACTTTGGACGAGTGTTTCTCGACACTGGTTTATGCTAGAATGCTATAATAGGTATTAAAAAATAGCTGAAATTCAGGGCTATTTTTTGATACCTATTGTAGCATTCTAGCATAAACCAGTGTCGAGAAAAACTCGTTCAAAGCTAGACCACGCAACACTCTACACCGTCATTATGGGGCTGGCGTACTATTACAGTATTTACGGTATGTACTTTTGTACTATAACATACTATAACAAAGTACTATGTACTTTTGCTTGAGCTCGAGCGTCTTAACGCTACAGATCGTGAGGAAAGCAGGTTATGAAGCTGGCAAGCAGGGTATGAAGCTGGCAAGCAGGCTATGAAGCTGGCAAGCAGGCTATGAAGCTGGCAAGCAGGCTATGAAGCTGGCAAGCAGGCTATTAAGCAGTTATGAAGCTAGGAATCTTTATAATTCGCCCCTAAGCAAATACCGAATGCTAAATTTACAAATTTTTGACCCAAAACACACTAAAGTCTTTTAGAATATCACAAATTTTTTTTTTGATCTAAACAAATCCGCACTAGCTGTGCTTGAGGCTTTCCCGCGTCAAAGCCGGGGATCATATATTTTGTCGAGAGTTCCTTTCGAGAGTTCCATTCGAGAGTGGCAACGAAAAGGGCAATGAATGGAAAGAGAGACAACGAAAGTGACTAGTGATGGACATTCATTTCTCCTTTTATCCACTCAATCCATTTTTTTTCTTACAAAACTTTAAAGCTAAGAAAACGCTAAGAAAGAGATCAAAGCTAAGCCCATTGCTATTCTAGCTTCATAATACGAGTAACTACTCGTATTTTAGTTAGTTATAGTTTTAGTTAGCTTAGTTTGTAAGGTGATAAGTTTCTACAAGAAAGAAAAAAAGTTTGACCGGACTCGGAGTTGAACCCGTGAGGCAGAAGGCCTTGGCGGTTTTGAAGACCAGCCCACTATCCCCTAGACTATCGGGGCTCTCGTTTGCTCTCCCCCTGGTGTCCCCTTATAGGCGATAGAAGGGCGTCAAGCGATAGAAGGGCATCAAGTGTTGCGTGGTCTAGCTTTGAACGAGTTTTTCTCGACACTGGTTTATGCTATAATGAGCGCTTAGGTATCAAAAAATAGCTGAAATTCAGGGCTATTTTTTGATACCTAGGCGCTCATTATAGCATAAACCAGTGTCGAGAAAAACTCGTTCAAAGCTAGACTATTTTGAATAGCTTCGCTCCGTCTGCGGATGAGCGGGAAGAGCTGCTTCGTCAATAACGCAATGATAAATCGTAAAACGGTTTTGATTGAGGTAAAGAAATCAGGAATGGAATTGAACAGTAAACTCTGGAACAAACTAACAAACAAACAGCAAACTAAACAAGTTCAGGGTTATAGTTTTAAAGTTAATTTATGTCTACTTTTTACAAGTAAGCGCTTAATCTAATATTGATGACTATATAGTGAAATTTGATGTGGAATCGAATGAAACCAATCGCAAGTCGATCGGATGCCTGTAGGTCGATCAAAATGCCTTTAGGTCCATCAAAATGCCTTTAGGTCCATCAAAATGCCTTTAGGTCGATCAAGATGTCTGTAGGTCCATCAAAATTTCCTTTAGGTCCATCAAAATGCCTTTAGGTCCATCAAAATGCCTGTAGGTCCATCAAAATTTCCTTTAGGTCCATCAAAATGCCTGTAGGTCGATCAAAATGCCTTTAGGTCGATCAAAATGCCTTTAGGTCCATCAAAATTTCCTTTAGGTCCATCAAAATGCCTGTAGGTCGATCAAAATGCCTTTAGGTCCATCAAAATGCCTTTAGGTCCATCAAAATTTCCTTTAGGTCCATCAAAATGCCTATAGCTCGACTCCGATCACTAGAGAGGCTTTTAGAGACTCCTAGAGAGTTTTAGAGCTCGACCCAGAGGCTTTAGATCGACTTTAGACTTTAGATCGATTGGCGGCTATTAGTTTAACAAATGGGTAGCTAAAAGTTCAGTTTCTCATGCTAATTTGTGCTATTTTTATAGAAAATACGATTAAATCTTCAAATCTAAAAAAAGTTCTTCAAAATAAAATAAATTCAAAAAAAAAGTATAACATTTTGTAGGTAAACGTCCATCAAATTCAGATGTAAAAAGAAAAAGAGACTTTTTCTTTTTAGATTGGAAGAAAAAGAGACTTTTTCTTCCATCTTTTCGCCTTTTCCTTACAAATTGGAAGGTTGGCGTTGAAAAAAGGAAAAAAGAAGTTTTATCCAGCTTTCCCCTTTCTCCTTTCATTCATTTTCTGTTTTTCTTTTCACTTCAAAACATTCGAGCCTCGTTTCGGAAATTATTCTCGATTAGTGGGCACTTGGAGGACTTTGAAATTGAAGAAAACTTGAAGAGAAGTTGAAGAGAAATTGAAGAAAACTGGAAGAGAAATTGAAGAAGACTTGAAGAAAGTTTTATTGGAGTTGTACTACTACTACTACTACTACTACTACTAGTTGTAATCTGTTCAATTTTTTCATAAGACTCTAAAAAGCAATTCGAATCTATTAGGAAAAATTATTGTAAAAATACTTTCCAGCAGCTGAAAATACTCAGCAGAAAAGTTGAAAGCGGGGATTGAACCCGCGTGGTCTCGCTCTGGAAACGAGCGCTGTACCACTCGGCCACGGATGTAGTGGAAACGGTCCACAGGAAGGCCTCTAAGAGAGCAAAAATGCTCAGCTGAAAATACTCAGCAGAAAAGTTGAAAGCAGAGATCGAACCCGCGTGGTCTCGCTCTGGAAACGAGCGCTGTACCACTCGGCCACGGATGTAGTGGGAACGGTCCACAGGAAGGCCTCTAAGACCGCAAAAAGGTCACCGAATGACCTGTTAGCGGCCTCCCTGTTTCAGGTTTTCCCATGAAATGATCCGAACTTTTAATTATTTTGAATGATATTTTAGGGCCGTCATTTTCCACTATATAGTCAAAACCAAACCCTCGTGAAAGTAGGGGTTTTCAAAAAGTGCAAAGGAGCAAACTTGGAGATAACAAAAAGCAAGGAACTTTGATTTTGAAACTTTGAAACTGAAACTTTGGAAACTTTGAGAGCTCAGAGAAACTGTTATATTATTTATAGAGCTCATAAAAGAAGCGCAGGATGATTGAAAGGAGTTATGAGCTCTTCTAGCGCTATTCCAGTCTATTCCAGTCTATTCCAGTCTATGCCAGTCTATGCCAGTCTATGCCAGTCTATTCCAGTCTATTCCAGTCTATGCCAGTCTATGCCAGTCTATGCCAGTCTATGCTAGTCTATGCCAGTCTATGCCAGTCTATTCTAGTCTATGCCAGTCTATTCCAGTCTATTCCAGTCTATTCCAGTCTATGCCAGTCTATGCCAGTCTATGCCAGTCTATTCCAGTCTATTCTAATCTATTCCAGTCTATTCTAGTCACTCTATTCCATTCGATTCTAGAAAGGATCTATTTCTTTTATATTAAAGTCAAGAAATCTCTTTCTTGTCAACCTAATAGAATAAAATAGTTGTCAAAATACCGAAGCGAACAATTGTTCAAGCATTTTAAACTTTAAAAAAAGAAAAACCTCAAAATAGGTTTTACTGCATAAGTTCTAGAATTCTAGTTCTAGAATATTTCTAGAATAGAATCTGATCTGCAGACAGGTTAAATGAAAGTTTCGAGTTTTCACAAAGTGTTAGTGCTTCATAGTTCCTAAAAAAAACAAAACAATGGCTTTAACAAAGCACTCGTCTGGAATCTTCATTCCAGACGAATGAAGGAAAAGTTTGTGTAAAAAGGGGATCGCAGAAAGACATTAGCATGCTTCCATAGCCAAAAGTCCCCTCAAAAGTCCCCTCTCTGAAAGGCCAAAGGGTGATCAATCGGGCACTCATAAATAATTACGCACCCCGAGCCTCCCCTCTTTCAATGCTTTCAGTCAAAACCCTTGAAATGATGGGGTGGAAAAGGATTTGTGAGGATTGGAGAGAAATTTTGAGAAACGAGGTGTTCAACCACGTCAAATCACAAGTGAAATGGGAAATTTCGGTTTCATTTTCGCTTAATATTTAGATAAATTAGATATACCTTTTTACCTAGACCTGGGCAACCTAGGGAGCCTAGGAAACCTAGGGAGCCTGGGGAACCTAGGGAACCTGGGCAACCTAGGGAGCCTGGGAAACCTAGGGAGCCTGGGGAACCTAGGGAGCCTGGGAAACCTAGGGAGCCTGGGGAATCTAGGGAGCCTGGGAAACCTAGGGAGCCTGGGGAATCTAGGGAATCTAGGGAACCTGGGGAACCTAGGGAACCTGGGCAACCTAGGGAGCCTGGGAAACCTAGGGAGCCTGGGGAACCTAGGGAACCTGGGGAACCTAGGGAACCTGGGGAACTTAGGGAACATTTGAAAAGTCTAGCTATTCAGTTAAACAAAAGCTATTCAGCTAAACGAAAGCTATTCAAATTAAACAAAAGCTATTCAGTTAAAGGGAAGCTATTCAGTTAAACAAAAGCTATTCAGTTAAACAAAAGCTATTCAATTAAACGTAAAGTAAAGTATTCTTTAGTAAAGTAAAGTTTAATAATATCTTTTTTATTAAAGTAAACTTTAGTAACATCTTTTCCATAAAAACTTTAAACGCACCCTTTCTCTTGCAATAAATTCGTCATTTTCTTATAGTCACGCTTTGGTTTCGAGAGAAATGAAGAATTTCGTGCGTTAGAAAGGCTGTGTTTACAATTTTGAGTCCATTTCTCTATTTTAAGTCCATTTCTCTATTTTAAGCCCAGTTCTCTATTTTAAGTCCAAAAGTTCTCCAAAAGTCCTAAAAGGCTCAAAAATTGAAGTTTTCTGTAAGAATGTATAGAAGAAAAAGTGAAAAGTAATTTCTTTTCCCAAGAAATTTGTATGATTCTCCTTCACTTTGAGCATTTCTCATAAACAAAAGCAGAATTCTTTCGGAAAAATGAAAGAGATCAAAAGAAAAGATGGCAACAGACAACCCTTTTCAACAATTTCTCCTAAAGCCTTTCATTTTGGTTTATTCAATTTTACGCGGAACAAGTTTCATTAGTGTTATTCTGTAGAATAGCTGTTGTTTCCTAAAGTCTGATTCTATAAATATTATTTAATATCATAGACAAACTATCTTACTTATTATTATTATAAACGAGAGAATATGTATGTTTATATGTTTGTCTGTCCGTCTGTCTGTCTGTCTGCATGTGTCTGTCTGTGTCTGTCTGTCTGTCTGTGCCTGTCTGTTCTTCTGTTTTAGAAAAAACAGCTGAACCAATCTCTGAAAATTTGACTATTATATTTATATTCAAAATTCTATATGCTTTCCAAAAATCAAATTCGTTTTGTGGGTTAGATGGGCGATTTTTTGTAAAAACACGCTTTCTCGGTTTCCCCTTATGAGCGTGGCCGAGTAACAAGCGGAAAAGTGTTTTAAATTTTTCTAAAGTTTAAACAAAATTGTCTTTAGATTGAGAATAAACCAAAACACAAAACTTTTTTGGTTTATTATTTAGCTGTACGAGATTGTCAAGTACTCGACGACAAGTCGAAAAAATGGAAACTCTCATTCATTTCTCTTTAGCACTAAAACGATTACCGGTTGGCAATAAAACGGGGTAAATTGGTCCGATAGAAAAGTTTTTGATAAAAACGATGCAGAGTTTTGCGAAAATTTATGATCACTGGAGAAAAGATTGAAATTTGAAATTTGAAATTAAATTTTTGGAATATTAAATCAAAATACTATTTCATCAGAAAACTCCCAAGCAAATAGGAAATTCGAGAAAGAGGAAAGAAAAGCAGAAAAAAAAAGTGGATTGTCTACATGGAGGAAATCGTGTTTGCATTCGGAAACAATTGATGAGAAAAGGAAAAAAGAGAAAAAGTGGAAGAAAGGGACAAAAAAAGGAAAAATGGGACAAGAATGGACCAAGATGTGCGGGAATCCCACATCCCCTTGAAGCCGTCTCGAAAAACAGCACTCGTAAGAAAACACGGCCTATGGAATGTTTATAGTCGGATCTTCCGGGCTAACAAAATACTGGAGAAAAGTTTCATTCAAAATAGAATTAAGAAGCTGAAATCAAGTGAACTCTTGAGTTTCACTGTGCGCGAACACCAAGAGTGCTAGGGATGGGGAGGGATTGAATCAATTACGGGAGAGAAATGTGAGCTCCCCGGTGATCCCTAAAGCACGGGAGGGGTGGGGCTGAAAGAGGAGGAGAAAAGGGTGAACACAATTGCTTCCAGGCAAGGGGAGGGGTAAGGAGATGGGACACAGGGAGGGACGCAGATGGCGCTTCTGATTAGTTGTTGGGGATTGAAGGGGGGGAATCCCCTCACAACACACAAATCCCTAGTCTCTTCTCATCTCCCCATTGAATGAATGTGCACACTTCTTCTCCATCAAGTGACCATTTCCACTTCCACCTACTTGCCTTCTTCTTCTTTCCCCAATAAGGATGAGAAATACAAGAAAGCATTTAGGGCCATGAAGTAGAGTTGTTGACTGAACTTGAAAAACTCCTGGCTGTCAATTCGTGAGCCCAACAGAGATGGATTGATGATTGCGACGATTCAATTCGAATCAGACTCAAACTTTTTAGTACAATATAGAAGTTTAGAAAAGATGAATGGCTATGAATTGTCCCGGAACGATGTCAATTTCATAAAAAGACCAAAAATTGACCGCTCATATTTTCCAAGGATCAATTTCTAATACTTTAATACTTATTTGGCTATCTTGTCAAATCTTGTTCTCATCAAATTTTCCGCACAAGTGATTGTTGTGTCACGGCGAATCTGTTCACGGACTGGTTGAGGAGGGGGTTCACCATAATTGCTTTGCGCCGATGATCACACAGATGGTGGTGCGCGAAAGACGAAAGGGGAATGGGGTGCTCCCGATTGCGCAAACACAGCACACACCCTCCACCCGCGAACACCCACAACCCCCAAATTAGATGCCCAAGAGGGGATAGGGTAGCCCTTATTGGGCACAAAACCACTCATAATGCTAAGTAAATCTGAATATCCGCAGTGCAAACAAAGTAGAAAGAAAAGTAGACCAAGTGAAACTTTATTTTACACAAAAACCCGACAAAATCTTACAATCACCTGTGAAAAAGAATATCAGCGAAATGAGATCAAATTACGAGAATCGCATACAAAATGAATATTAGCTTTAAACCATAAGTGAAGTGTAGTGACGTTGAATTGTCGCCGTGATATCCTGAATATTGAGACATCCGTCGGCTCGATCCGCAACTCGTCCCTCAGCAATCTAAATCAAGAAACTTGAGGATATGATATGATTTTGATGTATAAATTCCGCTGGTCCCTTCGAACTTTTTTTAAACTTCTTATCCAAGAGCGATGAATTTCAGTTTTCAAGATAAACTTACAGCCATCTTTTCGAGAATCTCCGCTTTTTGCACATCGTTTAGCACCTCATCAGCCAACACCGCATCCATCAATTGCGCCAAGAGTTGTGTGTTCGTGTAGGCTTGGCGACGCATCTAAACTTTTGTTTTAATGCAAAATTTTAAATTTCAAAACTCACATGTTCAACTGCTTGCAGCATATCGCCAAAGTGCGGTTGTCGACAAGCCGTCAAAAGATATTCGACCTGCGAATATATGTAACAGTTATAAACTATAAATTACTTGTTCCTCGGGGATTTTCCCAGTCATACTTTGCACAACATCGTTGTTGATGTGATGGCATCCACGAGCAACAGCCTAAAACAAAATATTGGGTCAATTGTCGCAAAGTCTAAGCTATTTTCGTTTTATTATGCTTATCGTTGATATTCAATGCTCCGAATAAGCATGTTTTAAAACAAACCTGTAAACTGGTGATCGATTTGCGCAAATCTCCCTCGCAAACTTCGATCAATTTCACAAGTGCCTCCTTATCGAAGCTGATTCCCTCTTGTTGACAAATTGAGTTCAGTCTAAAGCTTTGCCGTAAAAATGACAAAAGTTAACTTTTTACCTGTTAAATTGACTCTCAACCGGCAAAGGCTTGAAGCGGAATTTGGCACATCGCGAAATGATTGGAGTGATGATCCTCGAGACGTAATTGCAAATCAGGAAGAATCTAAAAACAGACTTAACAACATAAATTATCATCAAACTTTAAAAAGCTTTTCGTTACCTTTTTCATTGTTGAAACTTAGAATGTATAAACCAAACAAACCTAGTCGTTCTGCTGTGCTTTTCCATGATTCGCCTCATTGCCGATTGAGCGGCGCTTGTCATGGCGTCAGCCTCGTCAAGAATTACAATCTAAAAGATAACTTTTTATACAGTGCAAAAAGCAACACACCTTTAAATCAGAACATTTTGACTGTCCTTCATTAACAAGCTGATTTTGAGGCAAAGCACGCCTGGCGAAGTCCTTGATTCGAGTGCGTACTACCTAAAAAGAGAATAAATATTAATTATACTTTAAAAAAAATTTTATTAGTTGTCAAAGATGCATAAATTCAAATTTCAAAACCCACTTGAATACCACGTTCATCCGAAGCGTTCAGCTCGAGCACTCTGTCTCTAAAAGAATCAAAGTTGCTTTCAGATCTTGATTAGAAATTCTAGTTGTTATTCTAGCTGCACTCAAGCTATTGCAGCTATATTTTCTTGCTCATAAATCAAAACTATTGTATAAAACCTACTTATAGTGCTTCCCAAAAAGCTCTCTTGCCAACGCGACAGCCGATGAAGTTTTTCCAGTTCCGGGAGGTCCAAAGAAGAGCATGTGGGGTAACTAAAAGAAAATTTGATTCATCGACTAAAACTTGCAAGTTGCTAATAAATGAACTCAATGAATAAACTTACATCTCCACCGACGAGCACTTTTTTCATCACATGAACGATCTCTTCTTGGAAACAAATGTCGTCGACTTTCCTCGGGCGACTAAAAGAAAATTTTTAATAATCATCAAGTTCCATTTTACACTTTTAATATTTCTTTTGACTTATCCTTCAAAAATTCAAAAACTAACTATTTCTCAACCCAGGGCACGGTGCTTGGCACGGGTGGTCCCTCCATCTCGACATCCCGTGACTCCACATTCGTTGGCTTTGCTCGTTTTGCGAAGAAATCGGCCATCACTCCAAATTTTATAATCTTCTATATTAACGTTTTTGACAAATAACAACAAAAAAACATGTAATAGCATCACAACAAACAAATGAAAAATTCTAAGTAACAATATCATTTGTGCTTTGGGCGTGTTCGTGGTGGTCCGCGGGGTCTTCGCGGTTCCCATCGAAGACATTTCTCATCCAGGAGCAGAGACGGTGGTCTTACGAGTCCTAACGAACGGCAATGCTCGACAACTCGCTTCGAAGCACGCACAATGTGATCTCCTTTCCACGACTTGATCATCTGCATTGGATACAGAGTGGACACAATGTCAGCACTTGCGATTCCTGTCTCTTCCGACAAAATCGACGCTCGAACGGTGTCCGTTTCCATATTCTCGAGTGTTCCCAAGATCACCCACCACCAGTACGATCGATAGCTCACTTTGCCCAGATCAGACAAAGGCTTTTCCGGTGTCCCAATCCATCCTTCTCTTGATGAAAGCTCGTAGCTCAATTGAATCAACAGCTTGCCATATCCTTTTCGCTGATATGGTGGCAAAATCATGATACAGGCGAGATTATTGCCAGTGTCCAACTCCTTTGAGAAATTGCCAACAATATGCGCTCCTTCATTGTCCACTTCACAGAGCACATAGAAAAGAAACGTTTCCACATCGTAGTACAACGTCTTGTGATCCATGAACAATTTCGAGAGTAGACACAAGAATTGTGCATACTGGCGATCCTGATAGCCGCTCACTTCAAAGACGCTCAAGTTGCCTTTTCGGTAGATCTCGTTGCCAGGCGGTGTGCGCCTTCGACAAGCCAGCTTCACGTGTCTTGAGTAAAGCTTTATGTCATTGAAGTACATCAAACAGTACTCGCAAACGAATAGGTGAACGGTTTGATCGAAAGGAGCCGGGTATGGAGCAAAGTACCAGGTGTCGATCTCCCATCGTCCCAGCGTCACCATCTCAATGTTTCGCACCTTAGTTCTCTCCTCATATTCCCGTTCCAATTTAGCCACCGTTGCACCCATCACCTCATAGCCGACAGGCAAATGATTGAACTCTTCGTCGATTCTCCGTTGACTGCGTGTCACTTTTTGAATGCCCATTGATGGTGATGGTTTCTCAGACGAGGCGAATCCCAAGAAGCGATTCCTTTCAGCCCATTCGTCCAATCGTCGATCCATTCCCTCGTAGTGAATGTAGTACAAAGTGTGCATGGCAGTCGGGTTGGGCTCTTCTTTCGCCGACTCAGATACCTAAAGTTGACAATAATTTAAGAAGAAAAAATGGTAATTGTGAATTATTTTTGTTTAGTTATTGATCGATACCTTTTTAAAGTTTAAACAAAAGTTTTATGCGAAATGCACCCATTTACAGGGTTGAATTTTGCATAAAACATAAGGGTCGCCTAATATTACGCTTTATATGAAAGCAGATTAAGTCGAAAATGTGTCAGATTACTTAAAGAAGTTTGTTATAATTTGATTTTTATAACATTTTTACACTTATATCCCAATTTGTAGCCGGATCGATCGGTTATACGAAAAATTAGGACCATTAGAAGCTCCGTAAATAAAAGCGTCTGGCATGGAGATGCTTTTGTCCATAAAATTGGTTGAAATAAAGGCACTGAACTTTTCAGTGATTTTAACCAGTTATTGGTGCTTTAAAAAGGTTAATAAAATGAAAATGATTGCTTTTTGCTTAAAACTTTTGGCCTTAAAGCTTTCAAGATTAAAGATTAAAGATTAAAGATTAAAGAAAGAAATGCTTAAAGCTTTAGTTGAAGAGCGTATTTTAAAAGGCTTAATTGATTTGATAGTTAGTTCCTATTAGCAGGCTTCAAAATAAAACAGCTCCAAGTTTGTTAAATCTTTTTTAATGGACAAGATCTATCTTTATACTTATAGTTATGTTTTCAATTAAAAAAACGTATGTATTGCCGTCAAATTGGGTAGTTTGTTGCCCTTAAGAGGGCCGTTGGGTTGAGTATTAGTTAGGCGCCTCCATTCTCCTAGGCTTTGGCTCCGCACCTTAGAACCACGTGGTATCCAGGCTAGCCTGATTCTCCTAAGGCTGTGGTGAATTTCGTACCAGAAGCACGTAGCCTCCATAAATGCAGGATCAAAGCATCCCCGGTACGAAACTCACCTCAGCCGTAGAAGAATCAGGCTAGCCTGGGAGCTACGTGGCTCTACCGTGTAGAGCCAAAGCCTAGGAAAATATGGGCGCCTATATCATGTAGAGTTCATGGAGACGCAGAGTTTTTTCAAAACAAAAAATGTTACTCAAATACATGTTTTTTTTAAATTGAAAACATAACTCAAAAATGTTCTTTTCGTGATCAGCGCCATCAATTACCCTAGAAAAAAAAGTGCCCCCCCCTCCCAAGTTTATTAGTACTAACCATTATTTTAATCGATCAAAGCCCTTTGTCTAATTTTAACCACGTCAACTGTAACAAAATAACCAGTCGTCGAATACCGTATTCTCTCTAATAGTAGTGCGCACTACTATTTTTTCAACCCCCTCCTGGACCGCAATACTATTGGAGAGTGCACTACTATTAAAGAGTTTTATCATTTACCAAAGTAAGACAGATATAAGATTTGTTGCAAAAATTCTTGCAATTCTTTCACGTACTCCTTTGGTTCCTTTGACATACAGTTGTGGGCCGGCGAGTTGACAATTTGTGTCTTGACAAACAACAAAAAGATGTTTTTTTGCCCTTTGCACAACAATTTTAGTTTTTTTGCTAACTTTTTCATGTGAAGAATAGTTAATAAATGAATAAAAAAAGCCTCACTTTTTCTTGCTTGAATAGCTTTAGAATGTCACATAAACATAAAGTCAAAAAGGTTTAGATGAAAAAGAAGCACCAGAAATTCAAATTTTCGTGGGTGCACTACTATTTTTTCGACCCTGTCTCGGACCGCAATACTATTAGAGAGTGCACTACTATTAAAGAGTGCAATACTATTAGAGAGAATACGGTAATATGAAAACCTACCTGCCTATGTAGCAAGTTATTTTAATCAACACACTGATCTTTTTCTATTTTTAACCAAATCAAATAAACGAACCTCAATTGGCGTGTTTGTTTGCAGTTTCTCCTTTTCGGCTCGTATCTGCCGCAGTTGATCATCGGTGACTTGTTTTGTTGCAACAACGATGGCAATCGTTTTCTCCGGCACTCCATTCGTGATCCTCGTCACCACGTACGACTCTCCGATCTCCGGATCACCGTCCATCGAATCTGTGTCATGCGACCTCGAACGTGTGGTCGGGCGTCGCATATCTAAAATTAAAAATGGAATTTTGTTTTTCGATATTTTAAAACGATATTTTAAACAAGAAACTTTAAAAACAAGGCAAAAAAAAACGCTCGCTTTTCGCTCGTTTTCGCACACAAACATTCGAATCTTTTTGGACGGTTCGATTTCGTCAGCGCGCTCGGGTACGGTGATCGGGGCAGAGTTTAGTGCTCACAGAAATTGCCGTTGTGTTTGGATTCTTGTTAAAATTTTGCGCAAAATAGAAATTACAACAGAAAAATGGTTGTCAAGGGTTTTTAGGTCGATTAGTGCTTTCGATTTTACACCAAATTTCGATCCAGCAAGATCCAATTCAAAATGTGAATTAACAGCACGTAAAAATTCAAAAATTCAACTAAAACATGGAAAAGTTTACGATAGATCTTGAAGCTTTTACATTTTAGGCATTCAATGACTCAGTTACTTTCTAGTTTACACTTTTTCACAAAAGGCTTTTACACTTTTCAAAGCTGATCAACTGTTTTCTTTTTTTACATCTTTTCAAGCATCATTTCTTTCAATTTTGTACTAAATTTAATAGGTTGATGCATAAGTGTTTTCGTTTTTTTCGTACTTCTGTTAAAAAGTAAGAAATTCACCAATTAATCTATAGTTTGCTCTATAAAAAAAAGTGTTTTTTTGTTCAATTTGCATCTTTTTAAATGAATTTCGGTTCACTTTCAAGCAAATTCGAGAGTGAAAAACGCCTTTTTCGTAAAAATCTATAAAAAACTCTACGGAAAAATTGGCTGAATGAATTTCTCTGAAATTTTGGCGAAATATCAAACTTTTTTTTTCTCTATCTTTTATCTATTGACACGAAGATAGGTTTTCTTTAGCTAAGGTGTCTAAACCGCATCATCGAGTTAGCCCTTTTTGACTACCCGACTTCATACTCTCAAGAAAATCCAGGCATTAAATATTTTTAAACCCGTTTTAATGTTATTTTGCAGAAAAATAATTGCTTTTTCTAATGAAATCAACCGTAGTTTAATTGGTGCATTTGTTGGCTTGAAACGGCAGACGAAAAGGAACAAAAACACTTATGCATCAACCTAATATTTAAAATGAGCTAAAAATTCAGAAATCTCGCGTTCAAAAATTTAACTAACAAGGGTGTGATGGCCAAATTGGATATGGTAGATACTAACCGACTAAGAATTTTGCGCTCATTCCGAATCAACTTTCCGTTTTTGCAACGCAACACTCTGTCAAAAGTTATAAGCGCTCAGAGTATGGAAATTGTATGGAATGAAAGAAAAAAACTCACCATAATGGAATCGCAGAAAACAGACCGCAATGTTTATAAGTTGACTTGAGAGAGGAGAAAACATGTCGTGGTGGCCGAGTGGTAATGGGCTAGGATATGAGGCCAGTGCCCTAGGGTTCAAGTCCAGGGTTTGACTTTCGTTTTTTGATCCTTAAGCTTTGAATGTTTTGTATGTTTTCTATTTATATGTTTTTTCCCTTTATATGGTTTGAGTGTTCTCTATGTGGGCGCACGATCGTACATCTGGCAAACCGTTGCTCTGGCACAGCCAATGATCACCATCAAACATCGCCAAAACACTTAAAGTTAAAAAGAAGCAAAAGAAAAAGCAGACGCCGGTCTCGAGCTCCGACTCGGGTCCTGACTAAGTCCTTGCTTTGTATTCAAGCCCCGAACAGGGTCCTTGCTTTGTATTCAAGCCCCGGATAGGGTCGCTGCTTTGTATTCAAGCCCACTGCTACTCAGCCACTACGACATCTTTTCCCCTGCCAACTTATATCTTTTCCTCTCTAGTAAATCATGGCCTGTTTTCTGTGATTCCATACAAACTGTGATTCCCTACAAAACTTTGAGCGCTTATAACTTTTGACAGAGTGCTCCATATCAAAAACGAAAAGCAGATTCGGAATCAGCGTGAAATTCTGCGTCGAATGGTCTTATAGCTCATTTCATTTGGCATCACTGTTGACATTCCTTTGTAAAAAAACGCATGAACTTGTAAACTTTGATCTAAAAACGCTGGGAAAAGACTACAATAAAATTCTTTTTAAATTTCACCTTTCAGAAATCTAAAATCTTTCACCTTTGTCTAAAAGCATTGTTTTCTATTTGACATTCTTTCACTTCACTGCTTTCTTCTCTGCACTTTTTTTTTCGTCATTTCCAAGAAAA
The DNA here is from genome assembly GCA_958450365.1 of Mesorhabditis belari. Taxonomy (NCBI): domain Eukaryota; kingdom Metazoa; phylum Nematoda; class Chromadorea; order Rhabditida; family Rhabditidae; genus Mesorhabditis; species Mesorhabditis belari. The sequence goes on along the minus strand of CAUEEP010000724.1, from coordinate 2,140,131 downwards.
CCAGCTCTTCCATTACGTCACTTTTTTTCTCTCAAAGAGAATCAGATTCACTCTCGTTCCACAAGCGTCACCCCAAAGGAAAAAGTTCGTTGTTCTCAAAGCGAACACATAATCTAACATTAATGAGCAAGTTTCACCCAACTATTCATCGTTTTTGCATAATTAAAAAAAAACTAGATGACTTCTCTCGGCTTCTCACGACAAAGAGTTTCAGTTCGATTTGCAAAAAACGAGTATTACATAAAAGGTGAAAGTCTCTGCGTATTGTAGGGCATTTCCATTAGAATGTCGAAGATTTTGGTGGCATCGGCGTCGATTGGAGCGGTGGTGATCACTGCTATTTCATTGCTTTCATTTGCGGCTATTGTCAAGGATATCAATGGACTACAGGAGGAGATTCAGAAGGGCGTTTATGAGTTCAAGGTTTGGATGGTTTGGATGGTTTGGCTCGTTTGCCTCGTTTGCCTCGTTTGGCTCGTTTCTTTATCTAAAGCTATTGAATGCTAAAGAGACGAGTACTAGAGCTAGAGCTAGAGTTAGAGTTAGAGTTAGAGTTAGAGCTAGAGTTAGAGTTAGAGTTAGAGTTAGAGCTAGAGCTAGAGTTAGAGTTAGAGTTAGAGCTAGAGTTAGAGTTAGAGTTAGAGTTAGAGTACCTATTGTAAATACTATAATAGTACCGCATTCCTGGTGCGGAGCCTTGCGTAGTCTAGCTTTCAATGTGGTTTTCTCGACACTAGTTTAAGCTATGAGCGCTTAGGTATGAAAAAAGAAATTGTTGATTTTCCTCCGTTTTCTGGGGGTAATCGATGACGCTGATCACGAATTTGATTTTTAAATGCTGTTTAAATGTGTTGTCGATTGACTTTTCGAGTTGTTGAAGACCAGAAGCTTTGTTGTTCGCCAGCAAAAAGATTTTTGGAGCAAAGAATTGGGGGCAAGAGGAGGCGAACCCGCGACCTCTCTCTTACGTTTGAGAGACGCGCGCGTTAACCACTCGACCATGCTCTTTGTAGATGGCGCAAGCGCACTTTTCTCTAGCCCACACGTCCGGGGTTCGACTCCCGCCCGTGTCGGCGCTTTTGAGCGGCGTGTAGGAGTAGTGGCTACAGACAGACAGACAGACTATGGCTGGAAATACGATAAATCTGGCTCTGCAAGATCTGCTTTTGCTAGAACTTAGTGCTAAACTACATCTATCTGAGTGTGCCAGACGACGTGTACTTGCGCTGAAGAGTTTAAGCACAAAGTACACAAAACTGCCCTAGCTAGTTCGCTAGTAAACTAGCTTATAATGCCCATCTCTCTTGACGAGATTCTAAATCTCATACTTGAGCTGAAAACAGTAAAGTACTCGATTTCAGACAGTTTCCGACGATGCTTGGACAAAAATCTACAATCTAAACGTCCCACACGGCTCCACCGAGGCTCCATTCGGAACTATGTTCGGCCGAAACAAGAGACAAGCCAATCAACAATGTCGTAAGTGTTCTAAAAATAGATTAGACTGAATCACAAATAGATTGTGGCCCGCAGAAGCGTCAATGTCCAGCCGGCCCGCCCGGCCCACCGGGGACAGCCGGAAATTGGGGAGATGATGGACCCGATGGAAATCCTGGACCTGATGGGGCACAAGGAATCACACCACCAAATATCAAAGAGATCGATGTGCATAAATGCTTGGAGTGTCCGGCTGGACCCGCGGGGCCTCCTGGAGCTACTGGATGTGTAAGTTCTGGAAATGTTAAGCCTGCCACCGTAAGCCTGCCACCGTAAGCCTGCTACCGTAAGCCTGCTACCGTAAGCCTACTATCAAAGCCAGCTACCGTAAGCCAGCTACCGTAAGCCAGCTACCGTAAGCCAGCTACCGTAAGCCAGCTACCGTAAGCCAGCTACCGTAAGCCAGCTACCGTAAGCCAGCTACCGTAAGCCAGCTACCGTAAGCCAGCTACCGTAAGCCAGCTACCAAAGCCAGCTACCAAAGCCAGCTACCAAAGCCAGCTACCAAAGCCAGCTCCTTACCGTAACCCATCCTGCTACTGTTTCATCAATCTTTAACACTGTAAAGGCGGTAACTGGTAGTGTTTCTAAACCACCGAACTAGCCATAGCAAGTACTACTGGATACAGAAATACAATAATACAACAAATTCGAATCAATTCCAGGATGGACCTCCAGGAAAAGAGGGTCAACCCGGCAAACGAGGACCGGTTGGAGAGGATGGACCCCCAGGGCCACAAGGAGATATTGGAGAGCAAGGAAGAAGTGGATACGATGGAAGAGATGGACATCCAGGATTGCCAGGAAATGATGCATTGGGTGGAGAGGCTGGATTGCCTGGAAGACCTGGCAGAGCTGGAGAACAAGGAGAGCATGGAGAGCCTGGAAAGGTACAGTAATCCTAAACTCTCTACAGTAACCTTCTACAGTAACCTTCTACAGTAACCTTCTACAGTAACCTTCTACAGTAACCTTCTACAGTAATCTTAACATTTGATCACTATTGTAGCGTGATTTCAGGACGGTGACAATGGTACTGATGGCACTCCAGGGCAAGAGGGACAACCCGGAGAACAGGGATTGCCGGGAAATCGTGGAGATGATGGAACACCGGGAAGACCCGGAGAAGCTGGAGGTTGGAAAGTCTAAGCTTTCTACAGTAGACCTAAGCTTCCTACAGTAATCCTAAGCCTCCTACAGTAATCCTAAGCTTTCTACAGTAAGCCTAAGCTTTCTAAAGTAATCCTAAGCTTTCTACAGTGATCCTAAGCTTTCTACAGTAAGCCTAAGCTTTCTAGAGTAATCCTAAGCTTTCTAAAGTGATCCTAAGCTTTCTACAGTAAGCCTAAGCCTCCTAAAGTGATCCTAAGCTTTCTACAGTAAGCCTAAGCTTTCTAAAGTGATCCTAAGCCTTCTACTGTACCCTTAAAGCCTACAGAGTACCTTTAGATTATCTACAGTACTCTAAACTTTCTATAGTACCCTTAAACTACTGGTAAAGAGGTATAAAAGTATTGCTAAGCATAAATCTAAGTACCCAATTAGATTAAATGAAGATTCCGGATTTTAGTCGCTGGCAAAGATGGCGAGTATTGCTCTTGTCCCTACAGTGCTCGCGTTGTCCGCAAAGTAGAACCAGAAGTGAAAAAGGTGAACGAGAAGAAAACATTCCACCGTCAGCCACGTCATCACCGAAACAGAGCCGCGAAAAGGCACAGAAGCTAAAAATTCAGAACTTTGTAGAAAAGCTTAATAAAGATACTGTAGATCATGTCTTACATTACTAAAAACACATTACAATAAAGAGTAGAAAGAGTAATGCAAAGCTGTCTGTCTGTCTGTTCGTCTGTCTGTTCGTCTGTCTGTTCGTCTGTCTGTTCGTCTGTCTGTTCGTCCGTCTGTTCGTCCGTCCGTGCGTCCGTCCGTGCGTCCGTCTGTCTGTTCTCTGTGATCCGATTTGCATCATTTTTTGTTTGTTAGGCTTAGAATTCTATGTAGTTATGCATCTCATATTTCCTTTTTTTTAAAAATCAAAAGTCACGACACAGCCCGGGCCGTGTGCGTCTTGGACAAGACTTGTAGACAAACACCCTCCCTACTGCGCCACAGCAACCACGGCTTCCTGCCAGAAAAACCGGCTTTTAACCGAGTTTTCGGCTGATACGGTCGATAAAACGATAAGTTTATCGTTTCTTTGAAACCTATAGATCTACAGTAAATAGATCAGTCTTTCTATAGTCTATACAAGGCTAAAAAGGCTATGTAGGTAAGAAAATTCTAGCAATTCTATTGCAGACATATTGCAGCATATTAAAAAACCTAGCTGAACTCTTGAATTGCTTGAAAAGTTGAAAGTTCAAGCGAGAACAGCTAAAAGATTTCTGTTTTTGTTTTTCTTCCTTCCTTTTTGTGTTCTTCTTTCTTCTAGAGAAAGCTGAAGATATATGGAAAGAAATATTGGGCAAAAGAATGGATTGGAAAGGATAGGGAAAGAGGAACACCCACATATTTCTCTCCAGCCTCAGCCATCCATTTATCTTCCACCATGCGCCACTCTCGCAATGCAAAACGCAGATTTAAATATTTCTTTAAATTAATTCAGATTTATGGTTCTTTTCTTTGCCTTTTTTTTTGTTGCTTCTCGTTCTTTTTTCTAGTTCTTTTTTCTTGTTAAAAACAAGGTTGTGCTTGTGAAAACGGAAGATTCTTTTGTGGTCACTGAACAGCCAAAAGCCCTATTTAGCTTTTTACTCTTTATTAAGCACACTAGAGACTTTAAAACATCTAAAAATATCTAAAAACATTTTAATTTTAGTGCTTTAACAAATAGAAAAAGCTCTTGCACTCAGAGGATTCGAACCAGCGACAGCGCGAGCTAGGCCAACACACTATTCACTACACCAATCGGCCACGACTAAGGGGAAGTACATTAGCCCTATACCAAACTTCAATATTGGTTTTAGTGCCACAAAAAAAAAATTTTGACGCTGAGGGGACTCGAATCAGGGACAGCGCGAGAAAGGGGAAGCGCAATAAACGAGCGCACTATCCACTACACCAAACGGCGTGTTTTGCCTTAAAACTGAGCTTGCTAGCACCTAAAATAACCTGGAAGCGACAAAAACCTTTCTCCACCACCAAATTTCTCTTTGTTTTCCATTTTTCCTCATCTTTTCCCCCCAAAACAATCCAATCAGACTGACCAAAGTTGCGAAAATTTCAAGAATTTCAAGAATTACGGAGAAGACAGTGGATTCACTGAATCACTGAAGCTGAATTCACTTTTCATCGAGCTCCCCCTTTTCTTGAATTCCTTTTTTTCGATCTTTTGTCCCCTTTCTCCATCTCCTCTCAAGCTTTTGTTTAAAAGAGTTCGCAAAGATTATTGTTCTTCCGTTCTTCCCTATCTTTTGTCTTTCATCAGAGTTTTCTCATTCAATTTCCTTACATTTTTCTTAGCGATCTTTGCTTTTGTTTAGCTGAGAGTTTCGTAGTTTTGTTGGTTTAGAGATCATGAAGAAAGAAGCTTGAGAAATGCGTTGAAGCAGTTGTTAATGAGCATCAAGTTGTTAATGAGCATCAAGTTGTTAATGAGCATCAAGTTGTTAATGAGCATCAAGTTGTTAATGAGCATCAAGTTGTTAATGAGCATCAAGTTAATCAGCATCAAGTTGTTAATCCCAGCAGACCCAGCAATGAACAGCACTTGGAAATTGATTTACAAAGAATTTCTCGATTGTTCGATCATTGAAACTGTTCGATCATTGAATAAAGTTCCTTCTGAAATACTTGAGTTTGCTTTTAAAAAAAGAGAAATTCGATCTCTGAAGAAGTAACAGTTCTCTGTTGTGTAACAGTTCTTTTCTCTCAAAATTCCTTCCTCTACTTGACACCTTCAAATCCCTTTAGAGTCAGCTGTTCATTTAAAGAGATCTCTATGAGATCTATGAGTATGAGATCTCTATGAGATTTCCCATCTTTTCTTTTCACTTTCCCCATCCAATCTTTGTGTTTGCTTTGTGAAATGAGGCATGTTTCATTTGAAGCAGACAATGACTAATTGAGTTCTCTTCGTTTTCCCGTGCTCTCTTGTCCCCCCCGAAAAGAAAGAAGTAAAGAAAGAAAGAAGTAAAGAAAGAAAGAAAGAAGTAAAGAAAGAAAGAAGTAAGGAAAGAAAGAAAGAAGTAAAGAAAGAAAGAAGAGAGTACTGCCAATGAATTCCGGTGACACTTTTTGGGAAATTAACCAGAATATTATTGGTGAATGGATAGGAATTTAGATTTTCGTACTTAATGATTGAAAAGACTTTTACTAGCCTTACAGATCTTCTTACAGAAAAATCCTTACAGAAAAATCTATCTACCGAATCTTTAGCTTTACCGAATCTATCTACCGAACCTAATTCAACATGAATTCTTGACTAGAGCAAACTTGATAGGAAGTAGTCCAAAAGAAACCATAGGTATTCCAAAAATCATGAAATTCTAAGAAAATAAGCCAGTTCTAGGCCAAATTAGATCAAAAAAAGCCCGATTCAGGCTTTGCCATTGGAAATCCAACTTTGAGCTCAAATATCTTGGCTTTGGATTGTTCAATTCAAATACTTTTTATACCAATCGATAGAGAAAGACTTGGCGAATCTAATGATACTAAGGATTTATAAATTGGACAGCCCAACGAAAGATATTTGAGTTGAAAAATAGATTCCCCAATCGCAATCTGACTTTTTGCCATTACCCCATTTCCATTGACTCAACTTTGAGCTCAAATATCTTGGCTTTGGATTGATGAATTTAAACACTTTTGAAATCATTGAATTCATCATGTCTTTCTCTATCGATTGGTATAAAAACTATTTCAATTGAACAGCCAAAAGCCAAGAAATTTGAGTTTAAAGTTGGATTGCCAATGCGAAGTGGCAAATGTTCCACAATCGAAAAATTCTGCTAGAAAGGTTTGTCGAAAGATTTCTGGACTCCGCGGGAATACTATGCACATACTCTGTCAACGAGTTTCTCCGGGAATTCTCCGGAAACAAAGCATACGGGCCGGTCAGATCAAGGCAGACCGCTCAACTCAGAAACGGGGTCTTGCCCTGGTTCATTTCGATTGGATAGCTTTGTTTTGAGTTAGAGCCAAACCAGGACTGGCAGGACGTGAAGAAATGTGGCAGCCAGGCTCAGGGTCATCTCACAGCTAAAACCAAGTCAAGCCAGGACCAGGTGACCGATTTCAGTCTGTCTGGCTTGTAGTTTCTGGTCCAGAATCAGAACAGGATTGGTTCATTACTATTGTATGCAGTTAAAAACTTGCTTTACCATTTCCCAATAAGCTCTAGCTAAGCACAGACAAAGTCATTTTTGATTTGGTTGCCATTTTGGATCTGATAGCCGTTAGCTGTAGCTGTAGCTGTTAGCCGTTAGCTGTAGCTGTAGCTGTTAGCTGTAGCTGTAGCTGTAGCTGTTAGCTGTAGCTGTTAGCTGTTAGCTGTTAGCTGTAGCTGTAGCCGTTAGCTGGAGCTGTAGCTGTAGCTGTTAGCTGTAGCTGTAGCTGCTAGCTGTAGCTGTTAGCTGTAGCTGTAGCTGTAGCTGTAGCTGTTAGCTGTAGCTGTAGCCGTTAGCTGTAGCTGTAGATCTAAAACTTTGTAACGAAAAGCATTCTGGGATAGAGAATCTGAATCCATTATTACTTTTCACATGTGTTTCCTTTTTTCCTAGTAAAATTCTTTGTTTTAAAGCTTCTCGAAACGTTTTTCTTTAAAGTTTCAATCTTTAAAAGAGAAATTTCAGGCACAACTTCGTATTCATTTCCCGGAGACTCCAAAAACTAATGCCGAGGGATTATGTGGAAAAGTCTGAAGGGGAAATCGGTGTTTGAAAGTTATGAAAGGCTTTCAAAGCTTTCAAAGGGTTTTCCCCAACTTCTCTTTTCTTTATTTCGAATCGTTTGGCTCAAAGCGATTACTCATCCTCTCTTTTCTAATACTTGACTGCTTTTGACTCATCAATACAAATGAGTTGTGTTTGGGTTTTGGTTGGGTTTTGAAGGCTTTTGGCTGGGTTTTGAAGACTTTTGAAGGCTTTCTGCTGGCTTTTGAAGGCTTTTGGTTGGCTTTAAAGGATTTTGGCCGGCTTTTGAATGCTTTTGAACACATTGGAAGCTTTTAATTCAACTCTTCTAAAGGTTTTTAGAAGGTCTAAAGTTGGCGCTAGTCAGACTAGTCAGACTTAGACTTAGGCTAGGCTAGGCTAGGCTTAAGCTAGGCTAGGCTAGGCTAGGCTTAAGTTAGGCTAGGCTAGGTTAGGCTTAAGCTAGGCTAGGCTAGGCTTAAGCTAGGCTAGGCTAGACTAGGCCTTGTCTAACGCTAGACTTAGAGTATTGATCTCTTTAAGCCACAAGCACTTCCCAAATCCCCTTACTAATAAATGGAGTTATGCCAACCGGGTGTTGAGTGGTTAAATGAATCTTAAATCTTTTAAGAAACGAAGGAGAACAGGTGTCGGGGTTTTGGAAGAGAAAAGGAGAGTGGAAAGGAGAAGAGTAAAGCATTGATTGGGAGTGAGAGAAGGAGTAAAGGGAGTGGAGGAGCTGGCCCCTGCACCTCTAGTGAGGGTCTAAAGGGGACCCCCTGAAAATCACTAAACCCTGGGCCTCACCCTTGGGCCTTTCCCGTCCTTTCCCCTCCTTTCCCTGCTCTTCTCAGGGCGAAATTCCACTCCAGCTCTCTAGCCCATTGCTACACGCTCCCCCATCCACAAAAGATCCCAAAACTAATAATGACTTATCCTATATAATGATTTTAGAATTATCTTGAATATTATCTTGAAGACAACTAAATAGACAACTTTATTATATTTTTATACAACTTCCGATACTTACTACTTCATTTTTACTGTTTACTTCATTCTTGAAGGTCATTTTTTCCTTTTGTCTTGTTTTTAGTAGCCAATTTTCTTATTTTTATCATTATTGATTGATTATTTATCTATTGATCAGTCTATTTTTAGAATAAAACTGAAGAGTTGCTACTTTACTGAACTGAAATTTACTACTGAACTTTTTTGCTCATCTCCATTACAAGGTGATCTAAGATTTCCCGGACATTTTACAAAAGAAAGCTCCATTTTTCAGCTTTCAGCTTTCAGCTAAAGCCGAAGCCCATTTTTCAGCTTTCTTCTAACGAAATTCCACTTATTATATAGGATTTTAAAGTTGAAATATTGAAGCTGAGATTCTGCGAGCACTTCTACACCTAAATCATCCTCATCTGAGCCACCTAGAAGCACTGGAGATAAACTGTCATCGCGCTCATCTATTTGAACCTGTTTTCATGTTTTAAGCCCGATAAGGACAAGAAAAGCTCAACTCTAAGCTCTAATAAGGAAAGCTCAACTGGCTGAGCAAGCCAAAAGACAATAGTTGACACTTTTTGAAAAAAAAGCAAAAGAAGAACCTAAAGCGGTGTCGAACTCGCGAGGTATCGCTCTGGAAACTAGCGCTTTACCACTCGACCAAGCCATCATCGAAAACCCGCCGCAAGGAGACCGCTAAGACCCAAATGATCACATTTTCAGAGGGCGAAATTTTGATCAAGTAAGACAAGAGACCCTCTGGTGGCGACGAAATAAATGTCTGGGTGGCTCATCGGTAGAGTGTTCGACTGGTAAACGGGAGGTCGGGGGTTCGAATCCCGGCAAAGACCATGTTTTGGATTTTCAGCAGAAAAGGATTCTTTCAGCAGAATTCTGTCCAATTCTGCAGAATTCCATGTTTTTATCCACACTATTTTCACGATATTTCAGAGTACCCAAGCACTCAAAGAAGGAAACTGCGGGGGGTGAGTTGAAGAAAAGAGTTGAAGTAAAGCCGATAGTCCATCCAATTTCCCTTCAAGATGACGTCCCGCTCACTCTCACGTTTTTCTCCTTTCTGCTCATCCTTTTGCAAAGTCTAGAAAACATATGTTTCTTCTATTGATTGATACTTTTCTGTGTACTTTGTGCCCTCGCAAACATTAGCTTTCTGTTACATTTGGATTTAAAAGAGTTTCTTGATCGCTAGAGGATAAGCGCTAGAGGATCAGCGTTTCCGAGAGCACAAAGCACACGAAACTATTGAAAAATCGGCGTCTAGGCTATTCTAGACCTATTCTAGACCTATTCTAGACCGTCTAGACCTATTCTAGACCGTCTAGATCTATTCTAGACCGTCTAGATCTATTCTAGACCGTCTAGATCTATTCTAGACCGTCTAAATCTATTCTAGACCGTCTAGGCTATTCTAGACCGTCTAAATCTATTCTAGACCTATTCTAGACCGTCTAGACCTATTCTAGACCGTCTAGACCTATTCTAGACCGTCTAGATCTATTCTAGACCGTCTAGATCTATTCCTAGACCGTCTAAATCTATTCTAGACCGTCTAGGCTATTCTAGACCGTCTAAATCTATTCTAGACCTATTCTAGACCGTCTAGACCTATTCTAGACCGTCTAGACCTATTCTAGACCGTCTAGACCTATTCTAGACCGTCTAGACCTATTCTAGACCGTCTAGACCTATTCTAGACCGTCTAGACCTATTCTAGACCGTCTAGACCTATTCTAGACCGTCTAGACCTATTCTAGACCCTTTCGCCGCTTTAATTACCCATGTTTTATGCCAAAAAACTCACGTTTAAGCTCTCGCACAAAGAACAGCTTGTCGATTTCTAAGAATTCAATTTTTAGTCTTTAAACTTTCAATCTCTACATCTACTTCCTTTATTTTCTTTTTATTGAAACGAAATTCTGATTCAAATTTCGTTTTCAAGAGCTTTATCGGTTAGAAAGAGGAAAATTTTAGAGAAAAGAAAGAAGAAAAGAGAAAACTGAGTCACGCAATGCATCAACTTCAACTTCAACCCGACAAAATCCTCTTTTAAGGAATACATTGCGTTTGAGTGAATATTTTAAAACGATTTCCCCCCAACTGAAATAGTTCTCGTGTTGTTTTTGTGAAAGTTTCGATGACTGGATTGAACTGAATTCTTGGATTGAACGCTTCTTAGAGCAGCGATTTGGTCTTGGATTGAACGCTTCTTAGAGCAGCGGTTTGATCTTGGGTTGAACGCTTCTCAGAGCAGCGATTTGATCTTGGATTTGACGCTTCTTACAGCAGCGATTTGGTCTTGGATTGAACGCTTCTTACAGCAGCGATTTGGTAACCAGAAACCTGAGATCTTGAGCCTTACAGTTACCTGATCGTATTTAGAATCTAACCTACCAATAGGGTCGAGCACTGTAGCTAGAGCCGACTCTGTACCGTGGTCAGTTACCGTAGCCAGTTACCATAGCCCTGTACTGTACCTAGGATCTACTCCTACCGCTGGGACGATCTTGTACTGTAGAGCCCACTCTACCGTACCTAGGGCTAACCCTGTACCATAGCTAGCTAGAGCTAGAGCCATATCTAGAGCCATACCATAGCTTCTAGGGTCTAAACTACCGATAGGGCCGAGTACTGTAGCTAGAGCGTATCGTAGCCAGTTGCCGTAGCCCTGTACCGTACCTAGGGCCAACCCTATACCTAGAGCCGACCCTTTACCGTATCTAGAGTCTACCCTTACCGTTGGGGACGACCCTGTACCTTAGCTACTAGAGGTAGAGTCATAGCCCTGTACCGGATCTAGAGTCTAACTTTTGCCATTAGGGCCAGGTACTGTACCTAGAGCCAGTAGCCAGTTACCGTAACCCTGTACATACCTAGGGTCAACCCTGTACCATAGCTCTGTACCATAGCTCTGTACCGTAGCTCTGTACCGTAGCCAGGGCTCTGTCCCGTCAAGGCTTGGCCATACCAGGATAGATCCTCAATGGTGGTCAGGCCAGAGTGGGCTAGCCGCTGTCCCGTGCTGTCCTAAATGCCTAGGTTGATTCTAAAGATCAACTGAACTCCTCTTGTGCAGCTTACCAGTTTTTCTCTGCCTACTTTATGGTACCATTAAAACGATTTCCTGGTGCACTCCTTTTGCATTGAAGTCAACAAACAACACTCCTCGCCTCCTCAACGCTCCTCTTCCCCTTCCCATTTCCAATTTCGGCTCATTTCGCAGAAAATCCCAATCGATCTCTTTTTTATTCGTTTACCCATCCTTTTTCATTTCTTTTAATTTCCGATGTGTTCGAGTGAGATCTTTTTTCTACTTTTCCCCTTTTTCATTGCATTTTTAACTCTTCTCTTTGAATAAACAGAATTAGAATTAGAATTAGAATTAGAATTAGAATTAGAATTAGAATTAGAATTAGAATTAGAATTAGAATGAATTAGAATTAGAATTAGAATTAGAATTGAATTTGAATTTGGATTTGGATTTGGATTTGAACTTGTATTAGGATTAGAATTAGAATTAGAATTGAATTAGAATTGAATTTGAATTTGGATTTGGATTTGAACTTGTATTAGAATTAGAATTAGAATTTTCTTTATTCTAAAGTTAATTTTCCATGTTTTGTATCGATTCTTTGCAGAAAAGCAAGGGATTTCAATTTTTTTTTTTGAAAACTTTTAGTGAGAAAGGAGAAAGGAGGAAGGAGAAAGGAGAAAGGAGATGAGGCTAAGGAGGGGATTTTCTTCGGGGGAATAGAGTAAAGAAAACGGATATGCAATGTGATCCTTTAGAAAGGCTAAGAAAAGAAAAGAAAAGAATAGAATAGAATGGATAAAAATGAATCGACAAGAAAAGATTCAACGAGAATTTTGCATTAGAAAAGTATTGCGTATTGTTTAAGTGCTTAAAAGTAAGTTGTAAGTGCTATTTTACTGTATTTTATTGGATTAAATAACTTTAAAATAAGTATTATGTAATAAATGATGTTTATGATTATGATTATGTCATAGAGACTTATTCTAAAGTTAAAATAGAGTGAATTCGACCGATTGAGCATCAAAAGAAAAAAAACAAAAACTGAAAACAAAGGGAAGGCATCGAACCTGAGCAAAGATTTCACCGATCGTTTTGGAAACGAGACTCTTATCCACTACACCACCGGCTCCCCTTTACCGGAGAAGAAAGAAGCTGGTTATATTATAAAGGGACCGCTTTTTGGCCTCTAACTAACCTCTTGTTTGATTCTTTCTTTCTTCAGACTTCAAGTATCAAGCGATCTTACGCTACCCGATTGGATATCATTGTGGCCAAGTGGTTAGTGAGCTAGGCTTCCAACCCAGGCTCCTAGGTTCGAGGGCCTGGTTCGAGCCGGCAGTCGGTCTTTTGCTCTTTCCAAAACTTGCTGTAACTTTCTTTTGGTTATATTATATTAATCAAATCTATTACCTACATATGTTTCAAATTGATCCACGTTCATTGTCGATGATTTGACGTCCGACAATCGTTGAGATTTGTCGACAACGTCCGATTGTGGACAACGTCCGATTGTGGACAACGTCCGATTGTGGACAACGTCCGATTGTGGACAACGTCCGATTGTGGACAACGTCCGATTGTGGACAACGTCCGATTGTGGACAACGTCCGATTGTGGACAACGTCCGACAATCGTTGAGATCCCCGGTCGGAGCACGTAGTCGATTTCTGGCATTTTTTGTGATCGCGTGGCTTCTGTTTTACTTTTCAGGGCCAAAAATTAGCTACAAAATAGGCTAGATTCCAACGATCTCTAGTTAACTTTGTGATCCAACGATCTCTAGTCAACTTTCACTTTGTAAATCGATTTTTAGTAAGCAGCTTTTGCATTGAGCCGTCTTAAAATTAACAAACTGACATTTTGAAATTTTGAAATTTTGAAATTTTGAAATGACTTTACCGTGTATTAAATTCGTTTCCATTTCATTTTCTTCTTTATTTTTCTTTTTACAACTCATTCTACTCACAATTCAATCGTTTTTCTTTGTTTCTTTTAGTAGAAAAATGCGGCTCACAAGGCGTAATTTCATTTTTTTTCGTTTTTTTCGCATTTCAAAGAAACTCTTCTCTTTCAAAATTGACGAAAATTCAACAAAACTAACCTTTTTTTTGGATCTTTTGGATCTTTTGGATCTTTTGGATCTTTTGGAACGTTTGAGTCTTTTGGAACGTTTGAGTCTTTTGGATCTTTTGAATCTTTTGGAACGTTTGAATCCTTTGAACCTTTTTTTTTGAATCTTTTTGTTCTTTCAAACCTAATTGTACAACAAAAAAACATAAAATTTAAATTGAATTTTCTCTCTTTTTACCTAAAAAACAACTTTCTTTTCAAATAGAAATCGTTGGATTTTTGGTCTAAGAAAGTTTTTCGATTTCTTTTCTTTTGTTTTATTTTCAATTTTTCGCCTCAGGTGTTGGATTCTCTTCTTGAGGCATTTCGAGAATACATGTTTCCTAAATAAACTCATGAGCTTAGATTACGAGAAGAAATTCGTTTTTAGTTTACTTTTTGCTTAAACTTGTCAAAACACACAATTCTTAGTGCACTGAATACTCTATTTTCGTCAATTAAACAATTAGTATCTTAGAAATCAAGCAGTCTCTTAGAAAACAAGCAGTATCTTTGAAATCAATTAGTATCTTAGAAGAGAATTGAGAATTGAGTGGAAGAGAAAGGGTTTGTTTACAGATTTTACAGATTTAGACAGGTTTTAACAGGTTTAGACAGGTTTAGACAGGTTTAGACAGGTTTTTCGATAGAGACAAAGATTAGCGAGCTTTAAAATCAATTAGTGAACAGGAAAAGATTGGGGTTTTGCTTTTCTTTGGGTCATTAGATGATCAAGCTATTGGAAATAAAGAGAAAATTGTTGAAAAGAGGGAAAAAGAGGGAAAAAGAATGAAAAAATGATCGCCGCCTCGAAATCGATCGCTTTACGACGACCCTTTGAGTCGGGCTTTAAGAAATAAGAAAAAAGAGAACGATCTCCATCTTTTCCTTTCTTTCTTTCTTTCTTTCCTTCTCTTGTTTCCTTCCCTTGTTTCCTTCCTTGTTTCCTTCTTTCTTTCCCTTCTTTCCTTCCCTTTTCTCTGATAGCTTTCCAGCGATCAGCCTAGCTTTTCCCTTTCCCTTTTAGCTCAAAATCTTGGCCTCACTTTCATTTGTAAGTCAAAAGTTTTCACGAGTCAATTGGTTTCATACTTTTATAAGGCATGGCGTGAAAACGGCTTAGGCTAAGCTAGGCTAGGATAGTCTAGCCTAAGCCTAGCCTAGCCTAGCCTAGCCTAGCCTAAGCCTAGCCTAGCCTAGCCTAGCCTAGCCTAGCCTAGCCTAGCCTAGCCTAAGCCTAGCCTAGCCTAGCCTAGCCTAGCCTAGCCTAGCCTAACCTAAGCCTAGCCTAGCCTAAGCCTAGCCTAGCGTAGCCTAGCCTAAGCCTAGGCTAGGCTTACGCTAAGCTATGTGGTGTAGTGGATAGAGCTACGATACTCGGTAAAGCTGCTGGGTTCGAATCCGCTCACGTTTTTCCTCTTTTTTCTTTTTGTTTTTATAGGATCTCAGCTTCAAATCTCTTCTATTCTCACAAATTTCTACCAATCTCTCATTTAATTTGGTGAGCTTAGTCTGTTGGCCATCGCTTGTGAGTTGAGAGCATTGAGTGCGCCAAAAAGCTTGCGTTTTCATTTGTTTTTCATTTGTTTTTCTTTTGCTTACCAATCGTGTTCTTAAGAATTTTTCCCGCGTGCTTTAAGGATGAAAACACAGGCTTTCTAACGCACTCAATACTCTCAATTCAATAAGATTTCCTTGTCAATGAGCTCAGTAAAACTCTAAGACAACTCTAAGACTCTAAGACTCTAAGACAACAAGGCTACGATCGATTGATAAGCTACTTTTGATAAGTCTATAAGTCTATAAGCCTTTTATAAGTCTGTAAGTCCTTTATAAGTCTATAAGTCTATAAGTCTATAAGTCTATAAGCCTTTTATAAGTCTAGAAGCCTTTTATAAGTCTATAAGTCTTTTATAAGCCTTTTTCCAAGTCTCATTTAGCCAATAGCTCTTTAAATAGCTATTGTTTATTTCACTCAAACATTTGACACCAAAGATTTGCCACAAATTCATTTCTGATTCATACGATTGCAATCGGATACCCGATACAAGAGCTGACTAGCGAAAAATCACTAATTTTTCTCTTTTTTTCTCTAAAAACTCCGTTTTCCTAAAGCTAAATCGACTTTTCTTTACTTTTCTTTACTTTTTCAATGCAAATCCTTTGGCCAAGATTGTGCAAAACGATATGAAAAGCTGTGTGTGAGGCTTTGGAAGTGAGTGCAGCCTTTATAGAGTTGAGTTGAGAGGCACTCTTTGTCTACTTTCTTTATACTCTGCCAATTCCTTCAATTCCTTCAATTGTGCTCTGAGAAATGTAGACTTTAATTCTTGAAACTTAAAATCATGCCAAGTACTGTATTTTCTCTAATACTATTACAGAATTGATGATTTTACGGTTTAAAAGCTTTCGCAGAAGCAGAAGCAGAAGCAGAAGCAGAAGTAGAAGCAGAAGTAGAAGCAGAAGCAGAAGCAGAAGCTCATCTCCATAAGATCTCATCGTCAGCTACATTTCCCCGACCACATATCGACATTGCTGGCTTCACCAGCAAAAAGCCATTGATTTTTTTGTCATAACTGATCCAAGTCTCATTAGAAGTCAAGAATCTGTCGAAAATTCTGTCGATTGCACTTTTGAAAGAAGATAAAGCACTGACACGAGCTGTTGCCTTTGTCTTTTGTTGCCTTTGCATTGTTGCCTTTGCTTTGTTGCCTTTGCATTGTTGCCTCTGCTCCATTTTCAATGTCTTTTCCCCAACTTCATTCAAATGCTTTCAAATTGTCACATGGCTAACAAAAAATTCTGCTAATTCTCGTAAATGTGAGATGAATTTAATAGCATTGAGGAAATCGTGATTTGAGATTTCTAGAGATTGAGATTTGAGATTCCCTTCTGTCCATCAGTCCCTAGAAGGTGGAGGCTTTCCGTCTCAAAAACACTGACAATCATCGACGACACTGACACTATTAGCTTGTAGCTTGAAAAGATGACACAATCATCTCCAAAAGCTTTGACAAGTGAACGATAATATTCAGCAGGGGTTTTTCCTTTTTTGAGCATAGAGCATAGCAGAGCATAGCAGCTCGAGCTTGTAAAAGCCAGTAAAGTGCTGTAAAAGCCAGTAAAGTGCTATGAAAGCCAGTAAAGTGCTATGAAAGCCAGTAAAGTGCTGTAAAAGCCAGTAAAGTGCTGTAAAAGCCAGTAAAGTGCTATGAAAGCCAGTAAAGTGCTGTAAAAGCCAGTAAAGTGCTATGAAAGCCAGTAAAGTGCTGTAAAAGCCAGTAAAGTGCTGTAAAAGCCAGTAAAGTGCTGTAAAAGCCAGTAAAGTGCTGTAAAAGCCAGTAAAGTGCTATGAAAGCCAGTAAAGTGCTGTAAAAGCCAGTAAAGTGCTGTAAAAGCCAGTAAAGTGCTGTAAAAGCCAGTAAAGTGCTGTAAAAGTCAGCAAAGTGAAGAAGGAAATGGTTGAGATGATGAATGAAATGAAAGTCAGTATCGTCAAGGGCAATGATTAGAAATCTAGTGAGTTTTTTGTTTATTTTTGTTCAAAACATTATGTAAGCAAAGGTTTGGCATATTGCCAGCATTGTTTTCTTCACAAAGTTCTTCACAAAGTTCTTCACAAAGTTCTAGCAAAGTTCTCAAAGTTCTAGCAAAGTTCCGGGACTGGATTTGGATCTGTTTTCGATAGAATTCGACCTCGTTTTTGCTCACAAAGCTCTTGAGAACAAAGTACAAAGCACTAAATTTAAAATTTCGGGGTAAACCTAGTCCCGGAACGTTTGGCCGGAACGTTTGACCGGAAATTGGCAAGCTTTTAGGTTTTCTGTGAGATTCTCGTTTCCCAATTGCCTGAGAGAGATCAGAGTATTTCGTGAGTATCAGAGTATGCCTGAGGGATTTCCTCTTTACATTCCGGATCTCCAATCTCATTTCATATTCTACACCCAGCTTTACGACCTTTACGAGCTTTACCAGCTTTAGCAGCTTTACCAGGTTTACCAGCTTTACCAGCTTTACCAGCTTTACCAGCTCTACCAGCTCTACCAGCTCTACCAGCTCTATCAGCTCTACCAGCTCTACCAGCTCTACCAGCTCTACCAGCTCTATCAGCTCTACCAGCTCTACCAGCTCTACCAGCTCTATCAGCTCTACCAGCTCTACCAGCTCTACTAGGCGCTTACCATCTTTACCAGCTTCTACATTCCTACCTCTAGAGGCTAAGCAGTCTATTGGAGTTTCTAAAGGCTTTTTTTGAGTAATGTTTGGGATTACTTTGCTTTAAAATGTCTCTTTTCTTTTCTTTTCTTTTTCTTTTCTTTTTCTTTATAGACACTTTCTTATGAAGCCAGAGCCCAATCTGGGCAAGTAAGCAAGGAATTCGAACGATTCATAAACTTTAAAACCTTTTCATCATCAAATTTCATTTGTATCCATTTTACAACCTTCTCATCATCATTTCTATCCAATTTTCCAGCCTCTTCACCATTCAATTTAACTTGTATCCAATTTTCCAGCTTCTTCATCATTCAATTCCATTCATTTCCCATTGATATATACAATTCATCGTCAAATCCATGAACAAACTCGATCTTTTTGTGTTTTGTAAGCCAGAAGCTAAGCCAGAAGCTAAGCCAGAAGCTAAGCCAGAAGCTAAGCCAGAAGCTGTTTTGTAAGCCCAAAACAAGGTCAAACTAAAGCAATTGAAAACTCTTCTCTGAAGCCTTTTTCTAAATTTTGAATAGATTTTATGAAGGGTGAGATAAATCGAAGAGGAACCAAAAAAAACAACAATGAAAAAGATTCAAGAGATGTGAAGAAAAGAATGGAAAAGAGGTTGTCACTCTTTTCGAATATCGAACAATTCTCAAGGGATTGGAGAAAGGAAAAGAAGGGAAGGAAAAGAAGAGAAGGGGAGACGTTCGAATGGACACGCCAAGAGTCACACTCCAATCTTTCAGCTTTTCTTTTTCCTTCCTGCTATTATTATAAGTTATAGATGTTTAAGTTATTCTTTTTCTTCTGCTCAAAGAAAAGCAGATGGTAGATGCCTTGAAAACTTGATTTAATAAAGTTTTCCTTTACTAGAGGAAACCTTTGCTTGGCACTAGCAGAAGCAGAAGCAACTTGGCACTATCCCAAGCAGAAGCAACTTGGCACTGTCACAAGCAGAAGCAACTTGGCACTATCCCAAGCAGAAGCAACTTGGCACTGTCAACAAGCATTCAAAACTTGCAATCACAGTTACAATAAACGGAATGTCGTCTAGTAACTGAGTTTCTCATTCATCGACTTCGGATTTCAATTTGAATTGAATTTGACTGTGCTGTGGTTTGCAGACTTGTAGAGCTTTGCAGACTGTGCTGTGCTTTGCAGACTTGTAGAGCTACAGAACTAGACTAGATCAGATTAATCACTGATCACTGACTGACTAGGAATCTCGTAAATCCTCTAAAAACTTGTGATCCACTACCAGATTCTTTGATTCTTTGTTAGACGTCACCAATTTATTTTCCCGTGATCTCCATTCGCGAATTCGTCGTCCATTTGAGCTTTAGCAGCTTTATGAGCTTTAGCAGCTTATTTTTTCGATAGAGCTCTAAGTGCGGCACTTTTTAGAGAGCGGTGCTTATTGTTTCGAATGTACAAGAAAATAATCTGGAACAAGTATGAAAACCAGAATTTCAGGATATGTTGACTGGTTGACTAGGACTAGTTTGGAGTTGGGGGATGAGCTAGGACAGGCCAGGCTATAGTCTGGTTGACTAGGACTAGTTTGGAGTTGGGGGATGAGCCAGGAGAGTCAGGCCATAGTCTGGTTGACTAGGACTAGTTTGGAGTTGGGGGATGAGCCAGGAGAGTCAGGCTAGGCCAGGACAAGCAAGTCCAGGTCAGGCCAGGTCAAATCCAGATCAGTGACCTATTCAGCACGAAAAGTTGTACATTTTCCCCATTCAAACTAAGCTCTAAGTCTAATTAAATTTGAACTACCGGAAGTGATTTGCTGCCGGATGCGGAAAAAATACTTTTAAAACCCTGGCCACTAGTTTGGCCACTGTCCTTAACCCTGAGTCTTCTCTAAAGTGACACACGAATATCAAAAATTGTGGTTTAACTGGAACTCTGGAATTTCAATCCGGTTACTCTGGAATTTGAATTCAAAACTTTCGCTTTCTCAATTTTCAATTTTACCTTGCTTGTTGAACTTGTTGAAGTTGTTGAAGTTGTTGAACTGGTTTTAAACTTGTTGAACTTGTAGAACTTGTTTTAGACTTGTTGAACTTGTTGAACTGGTTTTAAACTTGTTGAACCTATTTTTAAACTTGTTGAATTTGTTTTAAACTGGTTTTAAACTGGTTTTAAACTTGTCGAACTTGTTTTTAAACTTGTTGAACTTGTTTTAAACTTGTCGAACTTGTTTTAGACTTGTTGAACTGGTTTTTAAACTTGTTGAACTTGTTTTAAACTTGTTTTTCAACTTGTTTACTTGTTGAACTGGTTTTAAACTTGTTTTAAACTTGTAGAACTTGTTTTAGACTTGTTGAACTTGTTTTAAACTTGTTGAACCTATTTTTAAACTTGTTAAAGTTGTTTTAAACTTGTTAAACTTGTTTTTAAACTTGTTGAACTGGTTTTAAACTTGTTGAACTTGTTTTAGACTTGTTGAACTGGTTTTTAAACTTGTTGAACTTGTTGTTAAACTTGTTTTTCAACTTGTTTACTTGCTTTTCAAATTGTTTACTTGTTGAACTGGTTTTAAACTTGTTCTAAACTTGTTGAACTTGTTTTTAACTTGTTGAACTTGTGTTAAACTTGTTTTAAACTTGTTTTTCAACTTGTTTACTTGTTTTAAATTCTCTGGACTGGAAATTCTTAAATTCAATGGATTTCTTAATGTTCTCCTACAAAATTTCTCTCCACAAATTTGACTTTTTTATTTGAAATTTTTCAATTTCAGAAGCGTTTCCACTTTTCCGAGTGTGCCGGGGGAAAAGATAGCTTATTCGATAACGAAAGTCGATCATCTGTTCTTGTCAATCTGGATGTCCCACTCACCGGGTGCTTCCAATCGCCCTCCGCCTCATCGCGGATAATCTCGTTCGTTTATTTGAATTCATTTCTAAATGATTTCAAATCTATTTCAAATCTATCAATTCATCAATTCAATTTCATCAATTCATTTGAATTCATTTTTTTATTTAAATGAAATGATTTAAACTTAAATCCATTTGGTTCCAATTAGCTAAGAAAGCTTTAAAGGAACTAAATAGGAACTATGACGGAGCTTTAAAGGAGCTTTAAAGGAGCTCTGAAGGAGCTTTAAAGGAGCTCTGAAGGAGCTTTAAAGGAGCTCTGAAGGAGCTTTAAAGGAGCTCTGAAGGAGCTTTAAAGGAGCTCTGAAGGAGCTTTAAAGGAGCTCTGAAGGAGCTTTAAAGGAGCTCTGAAGGAGCTTTAAAGGAGCTCTGATGGAGCTTTAAAGGAGCTCTGAAGGAGCTTTTAAAAGGAGCTCTGAAGGAGCTTTAAAGGAGCTCTGAAGGAGCTTTAAAGGAGCTCTGAAGGAGCTTTAAAGGAGCTCTGATGGAGCTTTAAAGGAGCTCTGATGGAGCTTTAAAGGAGCTCTGAAGGAGCTTTAAAGGAGCTCTGAAGGAGCTTTAAAGGAGCTCTGAAGGAGCTTTAAAGGAGCTCTGAAGGAGCTTTAAAGGAGCTCTGATGGAGCTTTAAAGGAACTAAATAGGAACCATAAAACCAAAATAGGAACTTGGTTCCAATTAGCTAAGAAAGTTCGAATCTTTTTGCAAAACGAGAAACAAGCTCAGTTAATATACTAATCATCGAGCATTTTGGGATTTTGGGATTTAGATGAAAATCCCATATTGAATGTGGAAATCCCACATAATCCCATAATCAAAAGAGATCGAATCACATTCGTAAACGGTTTTTCAGGGAGTGGCCCCGTGGATGCGTCTTCTGGGATGCACGGCGGCGCGCTGAGCTCCGTCTCCAATCGGTTCCCACTCAAGGTTTGACAAATGAATTACAGTTTAGTAATAGGTTTAGAATTACAATTACAGCAGAATGACAGATTAGTAGTAATTAGTAGATTAGTAGTAGTAAGATGGAAGATTTGATGCCCTTTCCCATCGGCTCAACTTTGAGCTCAAATATCTCGGCTTTGGGTTGCTCAGTTTAAACAATCTTGGTATCATTAGATGCGCCAAGTCTTTCTCTATCGATTGGTATAAAAAGTATTTAAATTGAATAACCCAACGCCGAGATATTTGAGCTTAAAGTTGAGTGAATGGAAAAGAAGCGGGGCTCTTCTGTCCCACCTTTTATACGCGCCCCCTTTGCCATTAGCTCAACTTTGCGCTTAAATATCTTTGCTTTGGACTATTAAATTGAATACTAATCGATTCTCTACTTTTTTAGCCATTTCTAGGATCGATTTTTGGATTTTGGGACATTTGATACGTGGTCCACCCCTTTGCCATTGGCAATCTACCTTTAAGCTCAAATATCTTGGCTTTGGGATGTTCGATTGAAATACTTTTTCTACCAATCGATAGAGAAAGACTTGGCGAATCTAATGATACTAAAACTATTTAAATTGAATAATCCAACGTCGAGATACTTGAGCTCAAAGTTGAGTCAATGGCAAAAGCGGTGGGGCGCGTGTAAAAGGTGGGACATCCGCGCAGTGGGACATCCACTAGTGGAGCAACTAGTGCACTAGAAGCTGCATATTTTCTGATATTTCTAGGATTTTCTAATGTTTTCTAGTGTTTTCTAATCCTTTCTAATGTTTTCTAATGAATGCTTCTGTTTCTAAGCCATCATTTCTTCAGCGCCTCCTCCTCTCTGTGTGCTCCTTTTCCTTCAATTTTGGGCTGTGATCTCCGCCAATCAACACGCGAATCGCTTATTTGAGGATCTTCTCGCCGATTACAACAAATTGGGTGAGTTAATTTGAGTTTAGTGCGATTTAATGCGCTTTTAAGTGATTTAAGTGCGACTTTTAAATCTCTCCAATTTCAATTGAAGAGATTTTCGACTTCTAAAGTCTGCTGTTCCTCAAAATCTCTCCAATTTCCAGTTCGTCCCGTCGAGAACAACACGGCCAGTGTGACGGTTCGCTTCAAGTTGAAACTCTCACAACTCCTTGACGTGGTTCGTTTCTATCATTCTTTCGGATGCACTTTCTAGTGCACTAGATTCCTTGTAAACAAACCCTTTCTAGTGCACTAGGTTCTCTGTAAACAAACCCTTTCTAGTGCACTAGATTCCTTGTAAACAAGCCCTTTCTAGTGCACTAGGTTCTTTGTAAACAAACCCTCCCTTTCTAGTGCACTAGGTTCTTTGTAAACAAGCCCTTTCTAGTGCACTAGGTTCTTTGTAAACAAACCCTTTCTAGTGCACTAGGTTCTCTGTAAACAAACCCTTTCTAGTGCACTAGGTTCTTTGTAAACAAACCCTTTCTAGCACACTAGGTTCTTTGTAAACAAACCCTTTCTAGTGCACTAGGTTCTTTGTAAACAAGCCCTTTCTAGTGCACTAGGTTCTTTATTTTCCTCAAGACAATAAGTCGTAGCAAGTTAAATGCTCAAAATATTGAGTAAATGCTCAAAATATTAAGCAAATGCTTAAAATATTGTGTAAATTAAATCTCAATATGCCCAGGCACCAAGAGAGGAGTCAAGAGGGCCAATTTGTAAGATAAGAGGAAAGCTTTAAGGAAAAGATGATGATCATCTCTTTTCCTACTCAAAAATGAGGCGAATTGACAGAAATTTGTGGTGGAGATGAAAATGGGGAAAAGAAAGAGCTGTCGAAAGGCTGTCGATAAGGTTGATTGACACCTCAAAGCCTCATGTGGTGTGTCCTCTGTATCATTGAGAGTTTGGATAGGATTAGGGAATGGGATCGATGTAGAAATGTTATGCAAAATTACGATTACAAAATGCGGCATTTATAGTGTTTCGCTTTAAAAAAAAATAATCATTAGAATCATTTTTAAAGCGAAAGAATCATTTTTACTTCAATCAAATCAATTCAAGAGTTGCTCAAAGTCTGCCCATCTTTGTTAGCCAAGATAAGCTCGCCTTTGCAATAATAGAGCTCAAAAAGCACTCATTTTCTAGTCATTAACTCTAAAAACGGATTAATCTTAAAAAAAGACAAAAAAGACGAAAAAAGACGATTTTTGAGGATTGTTTGATGTTTGATACGCGCCCCGCTCCCTTTGCCATTGACTCAACTTTGAGCTCAAGTATCTCGACGTTGGATTATTCAATTTAAATAGTTTTGGTATCATTAGATTCGCCAAGTCTTTCTCTATCGATTGGTAGAAAAAGTATTTAAATTGAATTATCCTACGTCGAGATACTTGAGCTCAAAGTTGAGTCAATGGCAAAGGGAGCGGGACGACGGACCTTTCATACAAGCAATATATCTTGGCTTTGGGTTGTTCAGTTTACATACTTTTTAGACCAATCGATAGAGAAAGACTTGGCAAATCTAATGATCTAAAAAACATTTAAATTGGACAATCCAAGGCCAAGATATTTGAGCTCAAAGTTAGATTGCAAAGCCTGGATCTGGCTTTTTTGATCTAATTTGGTCTAGACTTTCTCTATCGATTAGTACAAAAACTATTTCAATTTAACAGCCCAATAAGCACAATAAGCAAGGCCTAGGCCTAGCTTATTGTCTTTGAATTTCATGATTTTTCGAATACCTATGGCTCCTATAAAGAAAAAAAGAAGAAAGGCGCTTATGAAAAGAAATTTTTCATTTTCAGCACGAGAAGAATCAGATCATGACGACGAATGTCTGGCTACAACATGTGAGTCTTTTAGCAATATTATTTCGATTCAAGAGCTATGGTTTTATTCAATTACAGGACTTTATTCAATTACAGGCTCTATTTCATTTGATTTTATTGTCAGTTAGCAGTTATTAGTTGATCTTTTATGAGCTCCGGTTCAATTCGGTCGAATGATTGGATGAATGAGTCCTGAGAAAGCCAACAAATCAACCAATCAATCAACAAACCAACAAACAAACAAGCCAACCAACGAAGCCAATAAACCAACAAACCAACAAATCAACGAAGGCAACCAATCAATCAACCAACCAACCAATCAACCAACGAAGCTAACCAATCAACCAACCAACGAAGCCAACGAAGCCAACGAAGCCAACGAAGCCAACCAACCAACCAACCAACAAACCAACAAACCAACCAATCAACAAACAAACAAGCCAACCAACGAAGCCAATAAACCAACAAGCCAACAAACCAACAAACCAACGAAGGCAACCAATCAATCAACCAACCAACCAACCAACGAAACCAACCAATCAACCAACCAACGAAGCCAACGAAGCCAACGAAGCCAACGAAGCCAACCAATCAACCAACCAACAAACCAACCAATCAACAAACAAACAAGCCAACCAACGAAGCCAATAAACCAACAAACCAACCAACAAACCAACCAACAAACCAATCAACAAACCAACAAACCAACAAAACTCTCAAATAGAAACCTAAGTTCCATGCACTTTTTTAAGGCCAATTCGGCTGACAACTTTACAATCAGGGTTTTCGAGGGTGAGCAATTCGAATCTGTTATTAGTTTTTAAAGAAAATTGCTCGATTTTTTTGATATTTCATTCGATTTAAATACCCAAGCGCAGTCACAAATCCAATCCATTTGTTCTGTAATTGATAAATTGTTTTGTAGTTGATAGAATCGTTTTCATTTTGTCATTTGAAAATCAAATTCCAGAGTTGGGAAGACTACAAGTTGCGCTGGGATCCAATCGACTATGGCGGCGTTCAAGTGCTCTATGTGCCACCGGATATGATTTGGCTGCCCGATATCGTCTTGTATAACAAGTAAAGTAGTTTTACAGTACTCTTACAGTACTTACAGTACTTTGACAATACTTTTTGCAGTCAGTCCTTTCACAGTCCTTTTACAGTCAGCTTACAGTACTTACAGTACTTTGACAGTACTTTTTGCAGTCAGTCCTTTCACAGCCATTTTACAGCCATTTTACAGCCATTTTACAGCCATTTTACAGTACTAAGCAATTGCTTACACTTTTCAAATCACCTATTCTATTCTCCACAAATCAACTATTCTTTTTTCTTCAGTGCTGATGGGAACTATCAAGTTCAAATCATGACCAAAGCAAAGCTCAACTATAATGGCACCGTTGAATGGGCACCACCGGCTATTTATAAAAGGTAGGAAAGAATTTTGCGTAAAGAATTTTGCGTAAAGATTTCAAAGCATTTCTCTATATTCTTGTCTAGTTTCACTAGTTTCACTAGACAAGAATATAGAGAAATGCTCGATCAATGATCAATGATCAATGAGCAATCAATTCTAGCATGTGCCCGATCAATGTCGAGTTTTTCCCGTTCGACGATCAAACGTGCGAGATGAAATTTGGTGATTCAATGATTTCAATTCAATGATTTCAATGCAGCTTTTTCTTTTGAACTTTCGATTGTACTTTGTAATCGAAACGTACCCTTCGAAACGTACGCTTCGAAACGTACCCTTTCTAGTGCACTTGATAGGCTTTAAAGCCTTGGGATTGTTTGAGCTAAAAAGCTTGAGAAGCTAAAAAATTCGATTGTAGAACTCTCACAAACAATTTTATGGGCAAAATTCTGGAATTTAACTGGCTCTGATCAGCTTGATTTAGCCAAGATTAGCTTAGCTTGACTTAGCTAGAAATTTGAGTCTTGTAAAACTGCTAACTCTTGAGTCTAATAGTGAAATCTTTGCTTCAGTCAAGTTCTGATTTCAGCGTTTTCCTGTACCTTGAACAACTAGCTTTTATATAAACTTAAACTTAAAATAAATCAAAAAAAAAAAACTTAAAGTCATTTCCAGGTTCTTGGACATACGGTGGTTTGGAGGTGGATCTTCAACATCGAGACGCGAATGTCACCGATGTGCCCGTGAATGCGACGAATGGAGAGATCGAGATCGAGAAAGTCGTCTATGATGGTAGATTATCTATGATTTTAATCCGTTTCTATTTGGCTATGATGGTCTATGATGGTAGATTTTGATTCGTTGATCAAAGTCTAATGTATTAGGTTGATGCATAAGTGTTTTTGTTCCTTTTCGTCTGCCGTTTCAAGCCAACAAATGCACGAATTAAACTACGGTTGATTTCATTAGAAAAAGCAATTATTTTTCTGCAAAATAACATTAAAACGGGTTTAAAAATATTTAATGCCTGGATTTTCTTGAGAGTATGAAGTCGGGTAGTCAAAAAGGGCTAACTCGATGATGCGGTTTAGACACCTTAGCTAAAGAAAACCTATCTTCGTGTCAATAGATAAAAGATAGAGAAAAAAAAAGTTTGATATTTCAGAGAAATTCATTCAGCCAATTTTTCCGTAGAGTTTTTTATAGATTTTTACGAAAAAGGCGTTTTTCACTCTCGAATTTGCTTCAAAGTGAACCGAAATTCATTTAAAAAGATGCAAATTGAACAAAAAAACACTTTTTTTATAGAGCAAACTATAGATTAATTGGTGAATTTCTTACTTTTTAACAGAAGTACGAAAAAAACGAAAAGACTTATGCATCAACCTATTAGTTTGGTTAATGTAGTTTGGTAAGAAAAGGTAGATGTCTGAAAAGGGATTGAACCCTCAGCCTTTCGCTTACCAGGCTCCAGGCTTTAATTGCTTTCCATTGCTTTAACCACTGAGCTATTTGATGGCTTAACTTGCCAAGAGAAAGAGGGAAAGAGGAGAGGAAGAAGAAAGAAAGAAGGAGGGAAGGAAGAAGAAGGAAGAAGGAGGAAGAAGGAGGAAGAAGGAAGAAGGAGGGAAGAAGGAGGGAAGAAGGAAGGAAGAAAGAAGGAAATAACTTCACTTTCAGGAATCGATCTCACTGATTACTACCCGAGTGTTGAATGGGATATCATGGGAGTGCCGGGGACGAGACACGAGAAAAGGTTGGCTAAAAAATGACACTCATTTTATTGATTGAATATTTTCAAGAAATCTTTCAAGAAAAAGACTTTCGTCTAGGAAAAGAAAAGAAAACGAAAATAATTTACCTATCTTTTTCCCGACCGTTCCTTCTCACGTTTTTCCTTTCGGCAATTTTTTTAGCAGCTTTCCGCATTCGGAAAGGTAACTCCTATCTATCTCCTAGCTATCTGGTACCTTAACTTGTCAAGAGAAAGAAAGAAAGACAAGGGGAAGAAGGCTTTGTAAGCTAGGGTAGAGTAAGATTTAGGAGCGATATTCCCTTGAATTTACAAGACTTTGAAAAGTTAGCATTGAGAACTCGAAATCTGAACTTATTTCTTGGATTTAGGTTGGACTTAAATTCTTTAGCCGAATAAAAGCTGTACAAAAGCTGTACAAAAGCCGAATCAAAGCCGAATAAAACCGTACAAAAACCGTACAAAAGCCGTACGAAGGCCGTACGAAGGCCGTACAAAAGCCGAAGAAAAGCCGTACAAACAAACAAACAAACAAACTAACTAGCTAACTAACTAGCTAACTAACTAACTAGCTAACTAACTAACTAACAAACTAGCTAGCTAACTAACTAACTAAACAATACCCAAAAATTGTCTACAAGAAGCCTGGGTCATCTAAAGATCTGGAACTTTAAAAGAACAATAGATCAGTCGATCAATAGATCAATCAATCAATAATCAATCAATCAATAGATTCGAGACTTACACTACTGGACAATGAAATATCATATTTGAAAAAAAGATCGTCACTTTCGCGCGTCTGTAACTCCGTTGTCTTTGAGTTTAAACTATTAGTGTATTAGTGTTTTCAAGGGCTACACAATGGTAATATTAATATTTAGAAATACGGTAAAGACAAGGGAGTTACAGACGTGCAAAAGTGACGATCGTTTTTCAAATATCATATTTCATTGTCCAGTGGTGAGTGACGATAAGAGATTGACAATAAGAGAGTTAAGTAGAGAATTGTTTGATGAAAATAGAGGACTACAAGTTGAAAGGGAAGAGTTGAAAGGGTTAGGGTTGAGTCAAAGTCAAAGGGTGAGTCAAAAGACCAGCTCCTTCTCTCTCTCTTTCAAGTTTAAGTTCTAAATTGTTAGAAAGATAAAAGTTTACAATCAAAATTTACAATCAAATCAAATTCCACAAATGATACAATAGATAAAATGAATCTGACAGATGATAGGGCCATTTTTAGCCACTAAATCCTCACAAAATCCTCACAAAATCCTTTAGATATCCTTGCTGCGAAAGTCCATTCATCGATATCACTTATGAGATCAAATTGAAAAGGAAAACCCTTTTCTACACGGTGAATCTAATGATCCCGTCTGTTGGCATTAGGTAAATAAGAAAAAAAATGTTCAAAAAACCCAATTCGCCTAGCTTTCTAACGGCTCTCGTCTTCTATTTACCGTCAAATGGTGGAGAGAAAATCTCACTTTGTATCTCGATCCTCATCTCGTTGACTGTCTTCTTCTTGCTGCTGGGTGAGTTCTTGAACTTAGCCTTATAGAAATGCGGTTTATAATGGGGTTTATAATGGGGTTTATAATGAAAGGGTTTGTAAGCAAAATGTATTCAGCTACCCAACAAAATGCTATATCATTCAGCCATCGATTTAGTTCACCAGTGATTTTCAAGAGTAACCTTCCTCGACTAGAAGCTAGGTTCTAGCTTACTAGATCGGATCTTGGCCTGGATCCTAGCCTGGTTCTTGGCCTGGCTCTTGGCCTGGATCCTAGCCTGGTTCTTGGCCTGGCTCTTGGCCTGGATCCTAGCCTGGTTCTTGGCCTGGCTCTTGGCCTGGATCCTAGCCTGGTTCTTGGCCTGGATCCTAGCCTGATTCTTGACCTGGATCCTAGCCTGGTTCTTGGCCTGGATCCTAGCCTGGTTCTTGGCCTGGCTTTGGCCTGGCTCTTGGCCTGGTTCTTGGCCTGAATCCTAGCCTGGTTCTTGACCTGGCTCTAGACTTAGCTCTTGACCCGGCTCTTGGCCTGGCTCTAGACTTGACTTTACTCTAGATGACTCTTTACTCTTTCCAGCATCAAAGGCAAGCCAGATCCTAGATTTTGACTTGGCTTTACTAAGCCTGGGTTGCCTTGGTCTGCTGGTCGACTTAGGTCGGCCTAGGTCTGCTGGTCTAGGTCGGCCTAGGTCTAGCCGAGTTCTGGCTTTGCTTTCCTGGGATGGTTACAGGCTTACTACAGGAAGATCTCTACCCCTTTTCAAGCATTTTTTCAGTCTCTGATTGAAAATTGAAAGCCTGGCTCAACCTTAACAAAAAAAATTAGATTTTAAACATTCTAGAATATGGGATTTTTCACTAGAGGATTGGGCAAAATTACCTTTTTTGGAAAAATAGTTGTCGACAACTTTTTGGAAAGTAGTTTTTGTATACTTAATTTATTTCAAAGTATTAATTGCTATATAGCAAATTGTAGCCCTTAATCTTGGCTACATTTATCTTCTAAAAGCTTTCCATTTGGATGGAGACAGCTCATTTTACAAGGCCTTGAATGAGATGTAGAAAATTGTCAAAAATGCCCGGATAGAGCTTATTCAAGGCCTTGTAAAATGAGCTGTATTCATCCGAATGGAAAGCTTTTAGAAGATAAATGTAGCCAAGATTAAGGGCTACAATTTGCTATATAGCAATTAATACTTTGAAATAAATTAAGTATACAAAAACTACTTTCCAAAAAGTTGTTCGGACATTTTTGCTCAACCGGATCACCGGCTTTGCAAGAGACGATAATCGATAATCAAATGAAGGCAAATTCTTTTCAAGAACTTCTAAAAGCTTCAATTTTGCTAATACCGTATTTACTCTATTAGTGGGGTCCCCCACTATTTTTTCAATCCCCTTCCAGACGACCCCACTATTAGAGAGGACCCCACTATTAGAGAAATTTAAAAGAACATAAAACCAAAGTTTTAAGTTGAAAAGATATCAATTTTTCTCCGAAATTCTTGAAAAAACAAGTTTGGCTTCATATTTTATTTAGCTTTAACCGTAACAAAACATTAACAAACAGTAAAAGAACTAATCCAAGAGATCAACAATTGATGTATCACTTTCGTTACCAATATTAGAGAGGACCCCACTATTTTTTCAACCCCCCTCCAGACGACCCCACTATTAGAGAGGACCCCACTAATAGAGTAAATACGGTAGACTATTTTTTAAGCTTAGAAAGCTTAAAGAAGCCTAAAAAAAGCTTAGAAAACTTAAAGAAAGCTTAGCAAGCTTTAAAAAAAGCTTAGCAGGCTTAGAAAGCTTAAAAAAAAGCTAAGGAAGCTTCAAAAAAGCTCAAAAAAAGCTTAGAAAGCTTAAAAAAGCTTTTATATCAAAATTTCAGTCGAAATCATCCCGTCGACCTCTCTCGTGATTCCACTAATCGGTCGTTACCTCCTCTTCACAATGGTGCTCGTCACACTTTCCGTTGTCGTCACCGTCGTGACGCTGGTTTATTTTTATAAAAGTTACAATTCCTAGACAATTATCTATATGTTTCGATCAAAATCTGATTTGTTTATTTGTTTAGAATGTTTTCTATCGATCACCAGCCACTCACACGATGCCGAAATGGGTGAAAGTCGTCTTCATCGAGGTGGGCTTGAGTTTATTTTATAAATACCGTATTCTCTGTAATATTAGTGCACCGTGAGCGTCGCGTTAATTGCTCGAAATCTCGAGAACCGCTTATCAGAACCTATCGATGTGGGGTCGGAAAATGTAGCTGACGATGAGATCTAGTGGGGGATTTGAGTGTTGAGCTTCTGGGAAAGCTTTGGAAGCCGTAAATACTCGCCAACTCGGCTGGGTGCACTACTATTAGAGAAAATACGGGAAATCCACAGGATGTCCCAAAATTATTGAGCGAAATTTTTGTAAAAGCAGCAAATGGCTAACTTATTTCAAAAAAGTACCAAGTGTTATATAGAGATTTGAAGCGCTGATTCTTGGCTACATTTATCTACAAAAAGCTTCCGAATTGGATGCTTACAACTCTTTAAACAAGCTCTCGAATGAGCTCAACGCCATAGCCATTTGCTGCTTTTACAAAAATTTCGCTCGATAATTTTGGGACATCCTGTGGATTTCCCGTATTTTCTCTAATAGTAGTGCACCCAGCCGAGTTGGCGACTATTTACGGCTTCCAAAGCTTTCCCAGAAGCTCAACATTCAAATCCCCCACTAGATCTCATCGTCAGCTACATTTTCCGACCCCACATCGATAGGTTCTGATAAGCGGTTCTCGAGATTTCGAGCAATTTAGGCGAAGCTTTGGGTGCACTAATATTAGAGAAAATAGAGAAAATAGAGAAAATGGTTCGTCAAATTTGAAAGATTTCTACTAAATTCTAGTTTCTAATAGATTTCAAATCAATTCGAGTTTCTAATTTGAAATCAATTCCAGTTCCTCCCCAAATACCTCTTCATGCAACGACCACAGCCGATTCCCCGACAAATGAAAAGAAGCAACGGAATGGCACCTCCAACTGCTCCAAATCCAGCGGTAACATCTATTTTCTTTTTGTAAAATGTAAAATAATAGAAATCAAATGAAATTAGCGTGCGAGTTATATTAAGTTATATTATTTTCTGAATTAAATTCAGAAAATTCTCATCCTTAAATTCTTATTTCTTAAATTCTTATTCTTAAATTAAATATATATTTAAATATTTTTAATATCATTGAATTCGCCAAGTCTTTCTCTATCGATTGGTATAAAAAGTATTTAAACTGAGCAACCCAAAGCCAAGATATTTGAGCTTAAAGTTAGAGTGCCAGGTCCGTCGCCCCGCTCCCTTGCCATTGGCACTCTAACTTTAAGCTCAAATATCTTGGCTTTGGGTTGTTCAATTTGAATACTTTTTTTACCAATCGAGAGAGAAAGACTTGGCGAATCTAATGATCTAAAAAACATTTAAATTGGACAATCCAAAGCCAAGATATTTGAGCTCAAAGTTGAGCCAATGACAAAGAAGCGGGGTCCCCCGGTAAGTTGCTTCTAGCTTTCTTCAAATCTATCGGATTCATATGATCTATAGCTTAAAAAATAGAGAATCTCAAGAGCTTTCAAATGAACTAAAGCACACAAAAAATAACAGCTCTAAAGAAAGTTACAGTGATTTGTAGCTTCGACTACGGTCCGTTAGGCTACAAATCACTCTAACTTTCTTTAGAATTCCTCTTTTAGAGTCTGCTTTAGTTCATTTGAAAGCTCTTGAGATTCTCTATTTTTTAAGCAATAGATCATATGAATCCGATAGATTTGAAGAAAGTTAGAAGCGTTTGTAGTGTGATAGTTCATTATTTTTTGTCTTTTTTCGACTTTTTTTTGTAGTTTATAGTGCCAAAAGTTTCTAGTGTCCATCTAAAGTTCTCTATTTCATGCTACAAGTAAAACTGTAAGCATCTCTTGCGTATTGCATTACCAACTTTGGCCAACTTTCAATAAACAACGAAAAATTGATGACGATTTCTTACAGAATCTGAAAAAAGCATCACAGATCTCGAATTTCTCAATTGGTGGCCAAAATCATTACACAAGTGCGATGTCGGATCAGGTTTCTTTTGTTAAAAGTTTTAGAAATCGATTCGATCTTTCAGATGGATTATTTAACACCAGGCGTACGAAGAAGAGCCAGCTCAAACGAAGGAACATCTTTCTCATTACCTAGGTAAGAAAGACTCAAAGTAGAGTAATAAAGAAGACTTATAAAGACTTAGAAAGACTTATAAAGACTTAGAAAGACTTATAAAGACTTAGAAAGACTTATAAAGACTTAGAAAGACTTATAAAGACTTATAGAGACTTATAAAGTCGACTTTAAATCCTTATAAAGTAGATATTTGACTAGATCTTTAACTAGATATTGAACTAGATATTGAACTAGATATTTGAATGGATTATGTTCTTGATTGAGCTTAATGATCAATATTTCAGACAACGTGAGGTAAGCCCAGTGCGGAGTGCGGTCGAGAGTGTCGCCTATATCGCTGACTCATTGAAAAACGATCAAGATGATAAACAGGTGAGAGAAATTTGAAAATTTAAAGCTAACAGCTTAATGACAGCTAACAGCTCAATGACGGCTATAGCTCAATGACAGCTATAGCTCAATGACAGCTAAAGCTCAATGATAGCTAACAGCTCAATGACGGCTATAGCTCAATGACAGCGCTCAATGACAGCTAACAGCTCAATGACAGCGCTCAATGACAGCTAACAGCTCAATGCCAGCTATAGCTCAATGATAGCTAACAGTTCAATGACGGCTATAGCTCAATGAAAAGCTTCTAATGATCAAAAGAAACAGATTCGATAAGAAACAGACAAGATTCAAACCCAAATTCAGGTGATCGAAGATTGGAAATACGTTTCCGTTGTGCTGGATCGTGTCTTTCTCATTCTATTTGCTTTGGCCTGTACAATTGGAACCTATTTGATCATCTTCCGACGAGCCGCCGATTTAGGGAACAAGAGGATATAGGTGAGTCAAATTCAACCCCTATTTACCACACAAAACTAAGCAACTAAGCATTTTGCGTCTCTAGATTTGCACAACTCTTGCAGAGACATTTGTACAAGCTTTTCTAAAGCTAAAGCTCTAAATACTTTATAGAAATATGACTGGAAATGAAGCTAACATCAAGCTAACATCAAGCTAATCAAGCTAATCAAGCCAATCAAGCTAATCAAGCTAATCAAGCTAATCAAGCTAACATCAAGCTAACATCAAGCTAATCAAGCTAATCAAGCCAATCAAGCTAATCAAGCCAATAAAGCTAATCAAGCTAATCAAGCTAACATCAAGCTAACATCAAGCTAACATCAAGCTAATCAAGCTAATCAAGCTAATCAAGCCAATCAAGCTAATCAAGCTAATCAAGCTAACATCAAGCTAACATCAAGCTAACATCAAGCTAGCATCAAGCTAATCAAGCTAACATCAAGCTAATCAAGCTAATATGAATATAACCTCTTTCAGTATTAAAGCTTCATGAACAGACGATCTTTTCAGGTTCTCGATTTTCTCATTCACTCATTCACCCCACTCAATTCCCCCTCTCAACTTTGTGTGACGAGAGAAAGGACAGGGACCGATAGTGTGCTTATTTCTGAAGCGGGATTCCCCTAAAAACGGGTTTTTACTTTATTCTAAGTCTTCTACCGTATAGGCTTTGTATTTCTATTGAAAGTGTTTTCTAAAATGTGACCTTGTTACCGTAGTTCTGCAATCTAGAGGTTTTTTGGGAAAAACAGATCGAATTGGAACGGATCGAGCTAGTATCAGTTGGATCTATCGAATCGGATCAGATCGGAGCGACCTAGCCCGATCGGTCGAGTCCATCGAACTGGAACGGATCAGGCTAGCCTGATCGGTCAGATCAATCGGATCGGATCAATCGGGCTAGCTCGATCAATCGGACTGATCGGGCCGGGCTAGTCTGATCGGTCGGACGGATCGGATCGGGCTAGCCTGATCGGTCAGATCAATCGGATCGGATCGAATCGAGCTAGCCCGATCAATCGGACGGATCGGGTCGGGCTAGCCTGATCGGTTGAACAGATCAGATCGAGTCGGGCTAGGCCGATCTGTCCGACGGATCAGATCGGATCGGGCTAGCCTGATCGATCAGACCTATTGGCTCGGATCAGAGGGGATCGAGCTAGCCCGATCGGTCGTACCTATCGAATCGGGCTAGCCCGATCGGTCCTGATCCTATCCGCTCCGATAAAACCCGAACCGATCTGATCTGAAAACCATGTCTACTGCAACCTTTTATAAAGTTTCCTTCTCTTTCTTCCTTCTCTTTCTTCCTTCTCTTCCTTCTCTTTCTTCCTTCTCTTCCTTCCTTCTCTTTCTTCCTCTTCTCCTTTTTCTTCTCCGGCAAGCAGAAAACCAGATAGCTCAGTGGTTAGAGCCTTTGTCTAGAAAGCAAAAAGGCAAGCATAAAGATCGAAGGTTCAATCGCGTCTCCGAAATCTTTCTTTACCATTCCTTCTTTTAGTTTATCGTAATCCGTGATCAGTACTGATCTTGATCTTACTGATCTTTATCTTGTTGATCTTTAAAATTGCTTGATTGATTGCTTTAAAATGTTTAACTTTAGAGCTTTAAACCTAAGCCTTAAAGCTCTTTTCTTTTAAACTAATAATATGGTTAAAGTAGGTTTGCAAGTAGGTTTTTCTTTCTTCTCTTTCTCCCTTCTCTTTCTTCCTTCTTCCTTCTCTTTATACAATACAACCAGACTACAAAGGAAACATTTTAGAAAATGCCCAACGTCTAATAAACGTCTTTTTGTCTTTTTTCGTCATTTCTTTACATCCTCATTTCTAAATTGTGATTTTCTAATTGATTTTAAATTTTATTTATGCTCATATTAAGCTCTAATTCTTGCCCACTTCTGGGGGTGGGACA
This sequence comes from Mesorhabditis belari, assembly GCA_958450365.1. Classification (NCBI taxonomy): domain Eukaryota; kingdom Metazoa; phylum Nematoda; class Chromadorea; order Rhabditida; family Rhabditidae; genus Mesorhabditis; species Mesorhabditis belari. The sequence continues at coordinate 2,104,157 of CAUEEP010000724.1, read as the reverse complement.
AATGCGACCTTTTTTTGCGCATCTGGACATTTGCGCACCTTTTTTTGCTGGAAAAGGCCTTAGGAAAGGTCGTAGAGCATCAAAAATGTTTTCACAGAAGGGAATCGTATGCGTAGATTCCGAATTTCGACAAATCACCCTCGCTGACATCAAATTTGGGCTAAAAGGAAAAACTACGCAACTTAACGCTTTTCCGCAGTTTTTGTCTTTCTTTTCAATAGAAATCGTTGGATTTTTGGTCTAAGAAAGCGGAAAAGCGTTAAGTTGCGTAGTTTTTGCCTTTTAGCCCAAATTTGACGTGTCAGCGAGGTGTGATTTGTCGAAATTCGGAATCTACGCATACGATTCCCTTCCGTGAAAACATTTTTGAAGCTCTACGACCTTTCCTAAGGCCTTTTCCAGCAAAAAAAAGGTGCGCAAATGTCCAGATGCGCAAAAAAAGCTCGCATTTGTCCCACTCCCCTATTTCTTGCAAATTAAAAGAAAAAAAAACATTTTCCCATTTTCATATCCGAATTTCGTGATTTAGGCAAACAAATTCGGTTTTTTTGGACTTTTAAGAATGATTTTTTGGACATTAAGAATGATTTTTTGTTTCTAAATTCAGATTGATGAAGAAAATTGATTAAGATTGATTAAGATTTCGAAATTTAACGTGAAAATCGATTCTTGATTGATTTCTTTTCTTTTCTCTTCTTTTCTTTTCCGTTTTTTTACCCTCCAACCATACAAAGTGCTTTCGTTTTGAATGATTTTTTTTTAAAGGAAATAAATATAAATATTTTTTATGATGGAAAAAAACAAAAATCATTGATTTAGTAGTACTTTGGAGGCTTTTTTGATCTAAACGAAACCTTTCTGGAGCACTGAATTCTTTGCTTTTCTGGATAAAGAAAGTGAAAAGTGAAAAGAAAGTGAAGAAAGTGAAGAAAGTGAAGAAAGTGAAGAAAGTGAAGAAAGTGAAGAAAAAACGATTATATAACGAGAAAACTAGAAAACTAGAAAACTAGAGAGCTAGAGAGCTAGAGACCTAGAGAGCTAGATAACTAGAGAGCTAGAGAGCTAGATAACTAGATAACTAGATAGCTAGATAACTAGATAACTAGAAAACTAGATAGCTAGAGAGCTAGATAACTAGATAACTAGATATCTAGATAGCTAGAGAGCTAGATAAATAGATAACTAGATAGCTAGATAGCTAGAGACCTAGAGAGCTAGAGAGCTAGAGAGCTAGATAACTAGATAACTAGATAGCTAGAGAGCTAGAGACCTAGAGAGCTAGATAACTAGATAACTAGATAGCTAGATAACTAGATAACTAGATAGCTAGAGAGCTAGATAACTAGATAACTAAATAACTAGAAAACTAGAAAACTAGAATACTAGAAAGATAGAAAACCAGAAAACTAGAATCCAGTGCGCTGGAAGAGAAGCGTTTAAAGACTTTGAGCACAAAGTACACGAAGATTTACGTTTACCCGTGGAAATTGTTTAGCATAACAATCATTTAGCAAAAGATATAAAGCATAACAATCAAGCATCAGCATAACAATCAACAATCAATCATTATCCCAAAACATCGACATCTCGTCCAGCGACTCGTACTCCATAAACGAGATAGTAATAGGTGGCCATCATTATATCACTGACATAATGCGTCGTGATCAGATTTGTTGAGCAACAAGCTTTTCCCTGTAAAATTTGATCCTTTACTTTCACTAACAAGAGAAGTACCCCAGCTCGCCACCACCCACGCCCAAGGAGAATCGAACCCGAGCAAAAAAGACCATGATTGATTTGTATACAAGCACCTTATCCACTGGACCACCAACTCATTTTGACTTGGAGCGAAAAAAGCCTTTTAACCAAGTTCTCAAGTTCTCAACAGCGAGAAGTTTTCAACATCTCGCTTAAAAGACTTTTTTCGAGGGACGCCGGCGTGTGCTGGTGGCCTAGTGGATAAGGTGCTTGGATACAAAGCGAGCAATCTCTCTTCTGCTTGGGTTCGAGTCCTCGCCTCGCAAATCTGCCTCCTTTTTTGCAAAAAATGCGAAAAGTCTTTAAGCAAGATGTTGAAAACTTCTAAACCAAATATCTCGCAGTGTGGGCAGTTAATTTTGGGCATTTTGATGAGCTTATTCTATAACTTCTTGGGCGTCTGGTGGGCGGCGGTGGGAATCTGGGCTACTTCCCTTGTAAGCTGTGCTAAATTATCGGGATTTTCAATTGAAGGCTTGCTAAAAAAAGTTACACTACGCTACAATACGCCTTGAGACATAGCACTACAGACAGTTGTTACAGTACACTACAGTGCAACCGTAGCTGATGTGAGCATGGTTTCTAGATCGTTTATTAGACAAGGTTAAGCTAGGTTTTAAAAGTACTGTAGCGTACTGTAGTGTACTATGGCGTGCTATAGTGTGTTATAGCGTACTGTGGCGTACTATAGCATACTATAGTGTACTGTAGCGTACTATAGCGTACTATAGTGTACTGTAGCGTACTATAGCGTACTGTACCGTACTGTAGCGTAATATAGCGTACTATAGCGTACTATAGCATACTGTAGCCTACTGTAGCCTACTATAGCGTACCATAGCGTATTATAGAGTACTGTAGTGTGCTATAGCGTACTGTAGCGTACTATATTGTACTGTAGGGTACTGTGGCGTACTATAGCGTACTATGCTGTACTGTACTAATCTAGCAGTGAGTTGCAGCATGTTGTAGTGATTGGATGTGCACTGTTTTGTACTGTATTGGAATGATTGTGTGGTCTAATGCACTGAGCTGTAGCGGCTGTCTACTGTAGCGTACCGTAGCGTACTGTAGTGTAACTGAAGTAGCTGTTTACTGGTTTACTGTGCAGTTACGGGTCAAGCCTACCGATTTCGCGAATCAAAGAACCGACCGGCTGTAGCTTGGCCGCCACCGATTGCCGCGCCCATCCCCGATCCATTCCACTGATCCTGTTTGTTGGATGGATGATATCCATGACGTCGATTGGCAACATCCTTTAAATGTTCAAAGAAATGGGATTCACTTTCAAATCTGCTCTTTACTCTTTACGCGTTACTCTTTACGCAAAGAAAACTTACATATGAGCTCCCTGCCGGTCAACGGACGGGATCGCCGTAACGCCCGCACTCCGAAGACACCAACCGACCTGAAAAGTTTGAAAAGATTTCTTCCGATCTATTCGATAGTTTCTATTAGTACTTTTGACTACTTTCCACTTGCCAAAAGCCGTATTTTAAAGGCAGAAAAAGATTGAGCGATTGAGGCAGTTTTTCCGCTTTTTATTCGCAACTATGTTCAAATTTTTCGAAACAATTTTGCTTTATCCATTCTACCCTTAGCTTTTTTAAATGCAAATTTGCAAAATGCAAAATGCAAAATGCAAAATAAGCAAAGTACCCAATACTCTACCGATTTTCAACTTATTTTTGCTTACTTCCGTGTCCTCATGGAGATAGGAAGTGTTCCGACACTTCTCCCCATTCGATTCCTCGATCACTTCTACGAACCTGAAAATGAAAAAGAAATGAAAAATTAAGTAAATTTAATGATTTTAGTATAAGCACATGATTTTTGGGTGCTTTACGGTTAACGGGGGAGGAGGAGGAGCAGGAGGAGCAGGAGGAGCAGGAGGAGGAGCAGAAGGAGCAGGAGGAGCAGAAGGAGCAGGAGGAGGAGCAGGAGTAGGAGGAGCGGGAGGAGGAGCAGGAGTAGCAGGAGCGGGAGGAAGAGCAGGAGGAGCAGGAGGAGCAGGAGGAGGAGGGACATTGTTTCTTTTACAAATTCAACAAAATTCTCTATAACATCGTTTAATCATTTGCGTTTAAGCAAAATTTTGTTTAAAAGTATTCAACGTCGGAATTGGGCATTATGAATAGTTTTTAAGCAATAGATCGTGTCAATCCGAGATAGCTTTGATGTCGACAGAGAGTTTGAAGTGAACGATTGTAGTTTGTAGGCATTTCGGAGGCTTGTAGTTTGTAGGCTATTTCAGAGGCTTGTAGTTTGTAGTCCATTTCAGGCGCTTGTAGTTTGTAGCCTCGTTCGGAGGCTTTTAGTTTGTATTCTATTTCAGAGGCTTGTAGTTTGTAGGCATTTCAGAGGCTTGTAGTTTGTGTTCTATTTCAGAGGCTTGTAGTTTGTAGTCTATTCCGGGCGCTTGTAGTTTGTAGTCTATTTCGAACGCTTTTAGCTTGTATTCTATTTCAGAGGCTTGTAGTTTGTAGCCCGAATTTGTTCCGTTTTCGATGAACCGATGAAAACCGATAAAAAGTTCACCTTTTCAGTCCCTCTCTCGACAAAATATAACCCGATCCACCACTCGGATAGATGAAATCGCGTGGTCTCTTCTGCAAAATTTCGACATTTAACCTCAACTTTCAACAAACCGTCAACGAATGATCCATATATTTGAGCATTGTCGCCAAATAGAGTGGCTCATGCGGCGAACGACCCTTCAAATATTCTTTCAAATTCTCGATCACAACGAATGTGTCGTCGTCGGCTTTCAAAAACCAATCGTAGGATTTCTAAATTCGACGAGGATCAAATTTCGGACTTTTGCTCGCTTACTATTGCATTTTTTATACCTATTACATATATCTAAATGAGAACTAAATGAAAATATGAGGAAGTTTCTAAGAAGATATATGATAACGTCATTTTCGCATTCAAAGCGCCATTGGCACTCAAATATCTCGGCGTTGGGTTATTCAATTTAAATATTTTTGATATCATTGGATAGCCAAGTCTTTCTCTATCGATTGGTACAAAAACTATTTTAATTGGACAGCCCAACACCAAGAAATTTGAGCTCGAAGTTGAGCCAATGGCAATCTAACTTTGAGCTCAAATATCTTCGCTTTGAGTTGTTCAATTTAAATATTTTTAATATCATTGGATTCGCCAAGTCTTTCTCTATCGATTAGTATAAAAGCTGTTTTAATGAACAGCCCAAAGCCATAAAAGGCCCCAAAGCCAAGGTGGGACCCACGCGCCCCGCTTCTTTGTCATTGGCTCAACTTTGAGCTCAAATATCTTGGCTTTGGGTTGTTCAATTTAACGATTCTTAGTATCGTTAGATTCGTCAAGTCTTTCTCTCTCGATTGATATAAAAACTGTTTTAATTGAACAGCCCAAAGCCAAGATATTTGAGCTCGAAGTTAGAGTGCCAATGGCAAAGGGAGCGGAGCGACGGACCTTTCATACAAGCAATATATCTTGGCTTTGGGTTGTTCAGTTTACATACTTTTTATACCAATCGATAGAGAAAGACTTGGCCAATCTAATGATACCAAAAATGTTTAAACTGAGCAATCCAAAGCCAAGATATTTGAGCTCAAAGTTGAGCCAAGGTCAAAGAAGCGGGGCGCGTATCAAATATCCCACAATCTTTCCCAAATGTCACCAGGCCTGCATTTCTGCCCATAGAGATCTATTTTTAAAAAAAGTAGCGTATCAAATGTCCCACAATCAATCTGAAAAAGGTCCTATTTCAGCATGACAATGCCCGCCTAAACACTGCTGAACTGACTGAACTTTATGGAAATAAGGAACCAAATTCATAGAGATAAGGATCCAAATTTAGAGAGATAAGGATCCAAATCTAGATAGATAAGGAACCAAATTTAGAGAGATAAGCAAACTAAACACTGCTGAACTGACTTGCTCTATAATCAAGAGTTTGGTCTAAAAACTTCTCGCCTACTCAGCACAAATTGGCCGTCAATTTTGCTGATTATTCTAGTATCGAATAAATTATGAATCCTTTAAAACTCACCCCTTTCTCCTCGTAAAGTTTCTTCATCCCAGCACGTAAACGATCCCACAACCAGTAATGGTTATTGATATTGTAACGGGCATTTCTAAATATCTAGATGACGATAAACCTTAAGCAATTGTACTTGTACCTGTACTTGTACTTGTACCTGTACTTGTACTTGTACCTGTACTTGTACCTGTACTTGCACTTGTACTTGCACTTGTACTTGTACTTGTACTTGCACTTGTACTTGCACTTGTACTTGTACTTGTACTTACGTTAAGCTACGTTAAAGATACGTTAAGCAAAAGCACTTTGAAAAACAAACGTGAAGTTGAAAGTCCAATAATCGTGGATATTCTCTGTGTCATTTGTCATTGTCGTTGTGAAAATATGGCCATCACAGTGACGAGCCCATGTGGCCTAAAGAAGATTGTTCTCTGAATCTCAAGAACTCATACATTAACCGTTTTGATTTTATCGACATGAGAGGGCATTGTGTTGATCATACAGAAAATACGAGGCCATCTTCGATCTAAACTTTGAAATGATAGGCTTTGAAAGAAAATCAGATCATTTGCGTTGTTTACTAGAAATTAACACAGATTTCCGGATACTTAGCTACATAGCTAGCCCATTAAGCTACAGCTACAACTACAGCTACAGCTACAGCTACAGCTACAGCTACAGCTACAGCTACAGCTACAGCTACAGCTACAGCCACAGCTACAGCTACAGCTACATCTTCAGCTTAATAGAGCTTTTAAATGAAGATTTCAAATGAATCGATTCATTAATCATTTCTAAATTATTTCGAAAGATTTTCCGTTCAACCTAATATCTAGATGCTTTACTTGTTTCCTTGATTTGCTTATTTCTAGAGCAAAAGCTTTAGCGCTTAAATCAGGACAAAACCAAGCTGTGTCTATTTGGAGTTTAAGCTTTTAACTCTCAAAATCAAAATAGTACTTGTCGAAAAGTTATTGCTAAGATGTAGCTGTAGCTGTAGCTTAATGGAATTGCTATGTAGCTGTAGCTGTTATTGCTAAAGAGTCACTAGATTAATCTGTTTCTAACAAGACTGAATCCCAGTTAACAACTTTTTTCATTGTCTAATTTTTGTGTGTCTGTTTTCTGTGCTTAGACACGACTCAGATCTAGTCAGAAATAAAGAATCAAGTCTTTCAGAAGTCCTGTGCTTACAAATTGCCCCAAAATACAAAACCCTGCTCACCGGGCGTAATCCCCAGCTCTTGCATCAACGATTTCTCCTCGTTCATTTCCAATTGATCATCGTATCCACCATTTTCTGTATCATCCGCCAAAACTGAAAAAGATTTTGCCAAAGTTTCCTTTCTTAATTCTCAATTTCTTAATTTCTTAATCTCTTAATTTCTGAATTTCTGAATTTCTTAGTTTCTTAATTTCTTAATTTCTCAATTTCTTAATTTCTCAATTTCTTAATTTCTTGATTCTTAATTTCTTAATTTCTTAGTTTCCCTAAAGTCGCGAGTATAAGTTCTGTTTCGTTTTCGCATGCAAATTGACGGCTGTCTCCGGTGCGGTGTGTCGAGGGTTCGAACCCCGCTGCAGCATAACTTTTTTGCTTCTTAAGAACAATAATAGAAGTAAATTTATTGAGGGTTATAGCAATTTTATGCTGTTATTTGTTGCTCCGGGCGTGGCTCGGCGCGTCCGCCCTGCTCCTCTCCGGTGCTCAGTCTTATGGATCCCTCCCTGGCCTTTTCATCCGGCCAAAGTCCACGCGGCCAAAGAAAACCGCTCGACGGTCGAAAGAGATGCTTTCCAGCGTCTTCTTCAACACTATCGTCTGGATGTATCCATGCACATAACAAATAGCAATGGTGATAGGCTGTCACCATTGCTACCGTATTGGAACCGTATTGGAACCGTATTGGATTAAAAAGGAATCGTATTGGAACCGTATTGGGACCGTATTGGAACCGTATTGGATTAAAAAAAGAATCGTATTGGAACCGTATTGGAACCGTATTGGAACCGTATTGGATTAAAAAGGAATCGTATTGGAACCGTATTGGAACCATATTGGATTAAAAAGGAATCGTATTGGAAACGTATTGGAACCGTATTGGATTAAAAAGGAATCGTATTGGAACCGTATTGGAACCGTATTGGAACCGTATTGGAACCGTATTGGAACCGTATTGGAACCGTATTGGAACCGTATTGGAACCGTATTGGAACCGTATTGGATTAAAAAGGAATCGTATTGGAACCGTATTGGAACCGTATTGGAACCGTATTGGATTAAAAAGGAATCGTATTGGAACCGTATTGGAACCGTATTGGAACCGTATTGGAACCGTATTGGAACCGTATTGGAACCGTATTGGAACCGTATTGGAACCGTATTGGAACCGTATTGGAACCGTATTGGAACCGTATTGGAACCGTATTGGAACCGTATTGGAACCGTATTGGAACCGTATTGGATTAAAAAGGAATCGTATTGGAACCGTATTGGAACCGTATTGGAACCGTATTGGAACCGTATTGGAACCGTATTGGAACCGTATTGGAACCGTATTGGAACCGTATTGGAACCGTATTGGATTAAAAAGGAATCGTATTGGAACCGTATTGGAACCGTATTGGAACCGTATTGGATTAAAAAGGAATCGTATTGGAACCGTATTGGAACCGTATTGGAACCGTATTGGAACCGTATTGGAACCGTATTGGAACCGTATTGGAACCGTATTGGAACCGTATTGGAACCGTATTGGAACCGTATTGGGACCGTATTGGATTAAAAAGGAATCGTATTGGAACCGTATTGGGACCGTATTGGAACCGTATTGGATTAAAAAAGGAATCGTATTGGAACCGCATTGGAGTATCCCGCGCTCCAAGAACAATAATAAAAGTTTATATAACAATAAAAATGTATAAAAACCCAACAAAAATAAATTCAAAGCAATTAAAAAGCGAATGTAAATTAAGGCAGAACTTATACTCGGATCAACTTATACTCGAGACTTTAGGGTTCTTAATTTCTTAATTTCTTAACCCACTTTCCACAGGTTCACGTTTTTCTTCATCGGCCAAACGAGGGAAATCATCTAAAAATGGAAATTAAAAACGCAATTTAAAAACGCAAACGCAAAAAAGATACTATATAATTTGTCAAATTTAATCAAAGCACTTTTTAAAAATGGAGAAGTTGGCGCGAAAGCCACCCATCCAATCCCGATTCCCACCAGAGTGGCCACGAAAAGACGCCTGAATTTACTAGCTTTGATTGAATAGTGTGATTGTTAGTTATTGAATAGTGTGATTGTTAGTGATTGAATCACCATCGGCTAATTTACTACCTATCAATGTGGACATCTTTAGATTTAAGCACTTTAAACTAAACATTTTGATCGATCACTTAACAAACAGGCGATCGATTTGAGCTTTAAGAGAATCGAGAGACGAAACATTCAATTCTGGTTGCGCTGTTCGCTCAATTTAGCTACTGTTTAAGTAAAACAATGGGTTTAACAGGTTACAGAGTTTATAGCAAATATACAGCCAAATTTAGGGGAAAAATCGGTTATCGGACATTTGATATGCGCCCCGCTTCTTTGCCATTGGCAATCTAACTTTGAGCTCAAATATCTTGGCTTTGGGTTGTTGGATTCAAACATTCTTGGTATCTATAGATTCGTCAAGCCTTTCTCTATTGATTGGTATAAAAAACATTTAAATTGGACAACCCAAAACCAAGAGATTTGAGCTCGAAGTTGAGCCAATGGCAATCTAACTTTGAGCTCAAATATCTTGGCTTTGAGTTATTCAATTCAAACATATTTGATATCATTAGATTCATCAAGTCTTTCTCTATCGATTGGGATAAAACTATTTCAATTGAAGAACCCAACACCAAGATATTTGTGTTCAAAGTTGGATTGCCAATGGCAAAGGGGCGGGGCTCGTATCAAATGCCCCACAATCCAAAAATCGATCCCAGAAATGGCTAAAAAGTAGAGAATCGATTAGTAATCGAGAAAGTTGACAGATTTTCGAAAACGATCAGCTCCCAAAGACTTTGGGTACGTTTATAAATCCACCGTAAGCGCCACAAACCTGTGACTGTTCATCGTGGCTCGTAATCAATCTACAATTATACCCAATATCTAAACTTTGCTTTAAATAAGGCTTATGAAAAACTAACTTATGAAAAATAGAGGAAAAATCGAAAGAAATCTTGAAAGAAATCGTTTATCTGAACTTGTTTTTCTCGATTTTAAAAAGCTAAAAAGAATAGAAGAGTGAATCGTTTCGATCAAAGCCATTTTTCCCCTTGAAAAGACGCGAAAAAGCGTCCGCAATTCTAATATTTGTGCAGATGGCCCGGAAACACGACTATAACTCTGTCGATGCACAAAAAGAGAAGATCTCTTTGAAATTTTACAAGCACTTCATTGAAATCGAAGCGGGGGAATTTCGAATCTCTTTGTTTGTTTTACGAAATGGTGTGGATTTGTTGGAATCGATTCGGAAGTGATCAAAATTTCTGTTTCCAGCTTTAGAGACATTTCTTTTGTCTAATCCGTTTTCGTTTTCGAAGGTAAATGTTACTTGTTTGAGCAGGGATTGCTGTTGTGACAACGACTGTTGCATAAAACGTTTGACTTGAGACATACACATCGACCATTTACGCAACCATTTGTACATTTCCAGTGCTTGTGGCCCGAACAATTAAAGCAATTAAACAAACACAGGAAAGCAATTAAACAAACGCTACAAAAAAAATTACTTTGAAATCCGGTGAGAGATTCAGCGCCTACTGCTGAGCGAAATGATTTCTCCTTTGATAAAAATCTCGATGACATCCTTCGATATTCCATGATATTCCCTCAGTGCTTTCCACATTATGTCCCGTCCTGCGTGTTTATGATCCTTGTGTGTTTTCATCATCAGTTCAAAGAGATCTGGTACTGATTGCAAATCGATCAGATCCACTTGGGCCCGCTCATTTTGTTGTTTGGTGATGATTGGCTTGACAACGACTCCTTTTTTCGACGTGCCTTTGTTCAATTCACATTCAGAACAGAGTTTGACAAAAATCTCGATGATATCCTTCGATATTCCATGATATTCCCTTAGTGCTTTCCACATTATGTCCCTTTCAGGGTGTCCATGATCCTTGTGTGTTTTCATCATCAGTTCAGAGAGATTTTCCTTGATGATCAACGAGTGATCTCGTTTCATTTATTCGGTTCTTCCAATGTTGTAAATGATGTCCAGATTGTTCTCCTTTTGCAAAGTAAAGCGCGCCAACAAATTCATTTCTTCAGGAGTCCTTTTTCCTTTTGTATCTTCACTGGTTATTCGTTTGATCGTTTTCACTATTTCGGCGTGTTTTGTGACATCGGGAATCCAATTGTATTTCTTCGTAGATTGATGTTGCGTAGGGTGCTCGACAAATTTACTTTCCATTTCTAAAAAAATAACTAGAAAAGTTGAAACGATACACGAGATAAATCGAAAAGAAGAAACGATTGAAAAATTATTACTCAACTATTACTTAAAATAAAAATTATTACTCAACTATTACTTAAAATAAAAATTATTACTGATTAAACACCGAAGAAAGTAATAGTTTGTGTCTAAAAGATGGAATGAGTGGCGTTGTTTTAATTTTTTTTTCGAAAACATCTTTTTAAAAAGATTTGACAACAGAAGGCAACAATTTGACAACAGAAGGCAACAATTTGACAACAGAAGGCAACAATTTGACAATAGAAGGCAGCAATTTGACAATAGAAGGCAGCAATTTGACAACAGAAGGCAACAATTTGACAATAGAAGGCAGCAATTTGACAACAGAAGGCAACAATTTGACAACAGAAGGCAACAATTTGGCAACAGAAGGCAACAATTTGACAACAGAAGTTACCTCCCGAGGTGTTAAAATATTTGGTCCTATTAACCTAACTTTTTTATTTGCATGTGAGATAAATCTGCATTGTATTCCAAATGTTTCATTAAAAAAAACGCACTTTTGTACGCACAAAACCATTTGTACACTCACAGTGCTTGTGCCCTAAGCAAAAGCAATTAAACAAACGCTACAAAAAATACCTTGAGATCCGGTGAGAGATTCGGCGCTGACTGCTGAGCGAAATGATGTCTCCTTTTGTCCGTGTCCATGATCCTGTTTTCATCAACAGTTCAAAGAGATTTTCCTTGATGACTCGTTTCATTTCGTTGATGATCACTCGTTTCATTTATTCGGTTCTTCCAATGTTGTAGATGATGTCCAGATCGTTTTCCTTCCGCAAAGTAAAGCGCGCCAACAAATTCATTTCTTCAGGAGTCTTTTTTCCTTTCGTATCTTCACTGGTTATTTGTTTGAGGGTTTTCACCATTTCGGCGTTTCGGCATTTCGGCGTTGGCATCAGGAATCCAATTGTATTTCTTCCTAGATTGATGTTGCATAAGGTGATCGACAAATTTACTTTCCATTTCTAAAAAAAATAACCAGAAAAGCAGATACACTAGATAAATCGAAAAGAAGAAACGATTGAAAAATTAAATTAAAACTCATTAAAACATTAAAACTACTCATTAAAACACCGAAGAAAGTAATAGTTTGGGTCTAAAAGATGGAATGAGTGGCACTGTTTTAAATTTTAAAAAAAGACATGTTTCGGCTAGCCGATGGTGATTCAATCACTAACAGCTGAAAATCACGAGCGACTGCGACATATATTTATAAGAAATTTAAAAGAATTTTTTGAAAGCAAGCAAAAAGCAAAAAGTGGGGATCGGAATTGAACCCGAAAGAGAAAGCTCGCTGTGCCAGCGTGCTACTCACTAGGCCATTGGGGCACATTTTACCGAGTGCAAAAGAGGCCTTTTAGCTCCGAGTAGATGCCCAAATTTTAAAAGCGTTTTTGTCGAGAATGTTGCTTTCTTGACAAAGATCTAAATGTGGTATTGGATTCCAGAGGCGGCCATGGTCGAGTGGCTAAGAGGCTTGTATCTTGGTCGAGAGGTCAAGGGTTCAATCCCCGCCGGGTAGATTATTGGTTCTTTTTCTCATATATGGCTTTTTATATATATGGCTTTATATATATGGCTTTTTAAATATATGGCTTTTTTCCATTCATTGATTATGGCTTTTTCCTACATTTAGGGGTTGTGCTTGTATTGTACTGTACTGTACTGGTATTGTACTGGTATTGTACTGTACTGTACTTGTGTTGTACCACATTGTTCATCTCAATAGATGTATTTAAGAGTCATCACAACGAGTAATGTTAATCTTACTTAGGGCTATTGTACCAAGTAATCTACCTGATGCAGTTATTCCATTGTTACCATACCATGCCCAAGTTGGACACTACTTTTATAGGTTATAGGTATAGGTTATTGATTTTTATAGGTTTGGGAATACAAGTCGAGTCGAGGTCGAGGCCGGGATTCGGACCAGCGACCCATTCGTAGAGCGTTCGCTTACCGGGCGAACACTCTACCAATGAGCTACAGCGAGGCGTGTCACATTGCCGCAAAGGGGCTGTTATGCCCGTACAAAGCCGTACAAATCCGAAGCCCGTACAAATCCGCATTGTACTTTATCATAAGCTAGTCAATTATCATGCTGAAAGTGCATTTTCATCTTCTAAACTGAAAAGATTCATTCACCGACCAGCACCCATTTCAAAAATCGTATCATTATGCGAGATTTTCAAACCGAAAAAACACAGAACTTTATCAAGGCAAGGATCATGGCTGAAAGGGTTATCTAAACAAGTTTTGTATTGTCATGTACAAGCTGACTGATTTACAAATGTGCCACTGCAAAAACCCATCATTTCTGGTGCGAAATTGCTCATTTTTCTTCCGCCAATGGCTTGCTATGAAGAAATGAGTGCACCAGAAAGATGCGTTTACAAGTTTCACCTCAAAGTACACCTTAAATAGAGAAAATTTACAAGGAAATTCTCTATATTTCATTAGAAAGAAGGATTTTTCTCAAATCACAATCGAAATCAACACGAAGTCAGCACTTTTTAAAATTAAAATCAACTGTTTTCAAAAGCTAAATCTAGATCAGCAAATTTCATTTGTAAAATTAAGTAGTACAGGGTTTTTGAGGAGTAAGTTGTAGACATTGACACTACAAACTACAAGCTAAAAGCTCAAACTACAGACTACAAGCTCCAGCTCAAACTACAAACTACAAACCCTTGTAGAAACTCACAAAATGAAGATTTTTGAAAACTTTTTTTACTAAAAAAATTAGCCAAACTTTAGGCTTTCGAATGACACCAAAATCAAGTTAATTAATCCTTTTTTATTCCAAGAACCAACCATTTATAGCTATTTGTCTAGAAACCTGAAAGAAAACGTTGTATCTCATCACCGAAAACCTAATTTCGCTTGATTTTGGTGTCATTCGAAAGCCTAAAGTTTGCCTAATTTTTTTAGTAAAAAAAAGTTCTCAAAAATATCTATCCTGCGCTTTTCTACAAGGGTTTGTAGGTCTGGGCTTGTAGTTTGTAGTGTCAATGTTTAAGTTTTTAGTATTTAAACTCGTGAAAAGCGTCCCAAATGTCGTTTACAGCATGGGCACAAGTGAACCACGTCGAGACACGGCTCCAAACAAAACGGGATACAGCAGAAACACCTGAAAAGAAATTGATTTCATTGTGTCTACCAATTTTGGCTTTAGAACGGCTTTAGAACGGCTTTAGAACTCCTCTAAAACTCCTCTAAAACTCCTCTAAAACTAACCAGGGGATTCCAAAGAGGAAAAAGCCGAGAATGATGCAAACGGAGAAAATGATCCAAGGCAAGATACCGGCAACGCGTTCAATGTGCGTGATGATGTGAGCCTGAAAGTGAGTCAGTCAGTCAGTTTAGGCATTTTGCTGGTGTTTCAGAGTACGATAGCCAGAATATGTTACACTTTTTTATACGCGCCCGCTTCTTTCCCATCGGCTCAACTTTGAGCTCAAATATCTTGGCTTTGGATTGTTCAATTTAAATAGTCTTGGTACCGTGGGATGCGCCAATTCTTTCTCTATCGATTAGTAAAAAAGTATTTAAACTGAACAACCCAAAGCCAAGATATTTGAGCTTAAAGTTAGAGTGCCAATGACAAAGGGAGCGGGGCGACGGACCTTCCATACAAGCAACATATCTTGGCTTTGGATTGTCCAATTAAAACAGCTTTTATACTAATCGATAGAGAAAGACGTGACGTATCCAATGATACCAAAAATGTTTAAACTGAGCAATCCAAAGCCAAGATATTTGAGCTCAAAGTCGAGCCAATGGCAAAGAAGCGCGGCGCCTATCAAATGTCCCACAATCTTTCCCAAATTTCACCAGGCCTACATTTCTGCCCAAAGAGATCTATTTAAAAGAAAGTCACGTATCAAATCTCCCACAATCAATCTGAAAAAAGTCCTATTTCAGCATGACAATGCACTGCTGAACTGCCACGCTCTATAATCAAGAGTTTTGTCTAAAAACTTCTCGCCTACTCAGCATATACCC
Organism: Mesorhabditis belari; assembly: GCA_958450365.1. Taxonomy (NCBI): domain Eukaryota; kingdom Metazoa; phylum Nematoda; class Chromadorea; order Rhabditida; family Rhabditidae; genus Mesorhabditis; species Mesorhabditis belari. The sequence continues at coordinate 2,088,838 of CAUEEP010000724.1, read as the reverse complement.
CAGATCAGCTTACCATTTATTGGTTCTGATGTGAAAATTTCCTAGAGAACGCTTTGAAGATAGAAAAGATGCCAAAAAATGGGTACAGAACTAGTTTGACTCGAAAACAAAGAATATTTAAGAGAGAGGAATTCGCCTTTTACCAAAAAAGGATACCTATATAACAATTCATTTACAAAGTCTAACGGAAATCTAACGGGCACAAGCTATCGACAAACACAGAAACTATTTTAATTGATGGCTTTTTTGAATCAATATTTCTATTTGAAATTTGAAATGATTACTTATGGGCTAACCGAATTTGTACTGTACCGGGACGCGGCAAAATATGCCAAAATATGACAATATACCCCTTTTAGAATTGCTTTAGTCATTCAAAATCTTTATTTCTTTTACCTGACAATGTGGACAATCGATTTCGACCGGCATCGCTCCATAGACAGAGGTCCGTGCTTGGAGAAGGATCGGAGCTGCTGGGGCACCGCCTGGGAAATATTATGAAACTAGGAAACTATGAAACTATGAAACTATGAAACTATGAAACTATGAAACTAGGAAACTATGAAACTATGAAACTATGAAACTAGGAAACTAGGAAACAAGGAAACTATGAAACTATGAAACTATGAAACTAGGAAACTAGGAAACAAGGAAACAAGGAAACTATGAAACTATGAAACTATGAAACTAGGAAACAAGGAAACAAGGAAACTATGAAACTATGAAACTATGAAACTCAGACTTTCTCTACTAAACTAAGGGCTTAAAGAAGAAGAAGACAGATCCTAGAACTAAAGACAGAACTAAAGACCTTGTTTGAAACATTTCTGATTCGTAAACTGACTGGCCTAGTTTATTCACTGACTGACTCAAAAAGTCAGACCAGAGGAGATGAGATGTTCTAAAACCAAGCCAAAAGGCAGGCCAATTCCACCTGGTTAAGCTAGAGACAGAAGTCATAGCTGGATCTGGTTTGGCTTTAGTCTAACCTGGCTTTAGTCTAACCTGGCTTTAGTCTAACCTGGCTTTAGTCTAACCTGGCTTTAGTCTAACCTGGCTTTAGTCTAACCTCGCTTTAGTCTAACCTGACTTTAGCCTAACCTGGCTTTAGCCTAACCTGGCTTTAGTCTGGCCTGATCTAACTGACAGATGCCTTGACTTGTTTAAAACATTCCAGCTCTTCTTCTGGCTACTACTAGCTTTTCACTAGCTAACCGTAAAACTTTGCTTGCTTGCTTTATATCTTGCTTTATATCTTGCTTTATCTTGCTTTATCTTGCTTTACTTTTCAAATGAAACCTACCCAATGGTGGAGGTACAGTGGTGGTGCCCTGGAAGACATAGGGAGCCGGTGGTTGTACAGGGTATCCAGCTGGACCGATCACGGGATTTGCGCGAACCTCATTGGCACGATTCTGTTCCTGTGCCTAGAATGATGAGTTTGTTAATAATATCACCTTCGCGTTAATCTTTCTAGATCTTTCTAGATACTCAGAGACAGATATTTGCAGATAAAAGTAAGCCAAACTACAGGGTGATCGCCAATTATGGCGACACTTTTTGGAAAACTTGCTGACAAACGCCTGACCAATCACTAAAGTGCCAAGTGTTATTTAGAAAAATAAAGCCCTGAATCTTGGCATTATTTATCTATAAAGAAGTTCTCGATTGGAATTATACAACTCATTTTACAAGCTCTTGAATGAGCTCAAGTCAAATTGCCAATTTGCCATTTTTGGCACTTTTTTGGCTTATTGAATACTGAATTCTTCATTTCTTCACATAAGAAAATGAAGAATTCGGTGCACCAGAAGGGATGGGTTTACATTTAAGCACAAAAAACAGAACAGAACAGAACACAGAGCAGAACACAGAACAGAACAGAACAGAACACTGACCTCTTCATAGCTAGGCGGAGCTGCGTACGCCTCGGCTGCTTTGTTCTCCATGACCTGGAAAAAAAGAATAAAGTATACAAACTTATAACAAGTGAAGATAGAAATCTTATTAATAAAACGTTCCACCGTTTTGTCAAAGCCTCTTTTCCCCCACACCAATAGCCAAAGCACCACCAAACTCCTATCGACGGATGTTTTTGTGGGAAAGGTGTGTCTCTTCCTTTTCCCTTTCAATTCACACAATGTTTCACTTCAAGATCCCTCTTAGACCTTACGTAAGCGTAAAAACCCTATAAATTCTATAAAGCTTTTGTTGTAGTGCGCAACAGTTTCATTAAAAATTGGCTAGCGGGAATTTTTCATTAAAAATTACAATCTACTAGCCAGCCTAAGCTCTGTTTTGTTTGCGCTGTTTTGTTTGCGCTTTCGTGCGTGATTAGAAAAATTGTGTATCTAAAGAAATAGTTTAAAAACACATCATCTTTCATGGCTACAACAGGTACTATTAGAAGATAGCATTTAAATTTCTCCAATTCCCCCAACAAGCCAGCTGTTACAGATGGCTTTTTTTGAAATTTTTATAGACTTTCCATTTATTTTTCCAATAAGTTTATTTAATATTTATTTCATTAGTATTTATTTCATGAACATTTATTTCATTAACATTTAACTAAATATAGTACCGATTTGAGGTTGAAATAAGACTGGCTTGATAACCAAATAGTACCTTTATTGATATACCTTGATATACCTTTACATGAAAATTTCCCCGTTCTCTTTGCACTGTTACTTTTTGGTTTTTTGCTCAAAGATTACATTAAAGCTATGTATTTTAACTTTTTCTTTTGACAGTTATTGTATTTTGATCATTTTTCTTTTTCTTTTCTTTCTTTTCTTTCCTTTTATCATTTTTTCAATTCTAGAATGCAGGCCGGCCCGTCATCGTCAAATGGCACACTTCACCAAAACGGACATCAAGAATATAGAAACCGAAAGGTATGGATTTAAAAGTTGTAAGCAAATAGATGTAAACAAAATACTTAAATGCTGATTCTATTGCTAAATCTATTGCTGAATCTATTGCTGATTTATGAGATAGTCTAATTATTGAGCTAGCTCGAGGTAGTCTAATGATTGAGCTAGCTCGAGATAGTCTAATTATTGAGCTAGCTCGAGATAGTTTAATTATTGAGCTAGCTCGAGATAGTCTAATTGTTGAGCTAGCTCGAGATAGTCTAATTATTGAGCTAGCTCAAGATAGTTTAATTATTGAGCTAGCTCGAGGTAGTCTAATGATTGAGCTAGCTCGAGATAGTCTAATTGTTGAGCTAGCTCGAGATAGTCTAATTATTGAGCTAGCTACGTAAAAGTACACGTAAACAACCTAATTCGAATTTCATGAACACCATTTTCTATAAGAATTCGTTTTAGGTTGCTTCGAAATCGAAATCGCCAAGCGAACTTGATCTGGAAATCTTGGTATAAACATTTTTTTGATTTGAGGAGAAAATAATGCGCGTTTTGAATTTAGCATCAGGAATTGAAATTGAAATTCAACCCAACACTCACGACTTTGCAACACTCATGATTCACTCATGACTCTTGACTCATCCCTTGCGAGCTTGCAAAAATGTCAGAAATTTTACAATTTTCTGAAATTGAATGTCAGAAAATGTCAGAAGCAGGCTTGCAAACGGAAAAAAAAGTGGAAATTGAATATCTTTTAATTTTCAAAGAAAAATTCAAAAAATCATGCTCAAGTCAAAAAAAGCGGCTATTTTGGCTCCAAAAATCCTCAATTTTTCATTAATGGAATCAGGGATTTGGGTCTAGACTTGCTTATCGATATTATCGAAATGGCATGCTGATGTTTGCCCGTTCAGATCTCAGCTTCTAGAACAGCAGCTGTTCTAGGAAATTGTTTCGGAAAGTTTTGTTTTGGAAAGTCAAGAATATCAGCTTTTGATTGCTATTTTACATAGCGATTTGTAATGAGTAAGCACCTTAAAACCTTTATTGATACTTATCGATATCGAAAGTATCGATAAGCGATAAGATTATCGATATCGATAAGCTTTCGATATTTGAGTATCGATAAGCATTGATAGCTAAGTAAATCGATAATTAAGTAACTTCGATCGATAACTAAGTAACTTTTTAAGGCACTCACCCACGAGAGTTTGCTATGTGTGAGATAGCAATGAAAAGCTGACATTCTTGGCTTTCCAATGAAACACTTTTCAGGTTGATAGCTGCTCTAGAAACCAAGATCTGAGCGGTCAAACATGAGCTTGCCGTTTGTATCGATGAGATCGATAAGCAAGTGTACTTGCGTCGAAGATGGGGAAAAAGACATCGATAAAAATGAAGAATACTTACTGATTGATAGTTTCTATTTTCTAGAGCTTATCTAGAGCCTCTAGAGCTTCTGGAGCTTATCTAGAGCTTCTAGAGCCTCTAGAGCTTCTCTAGAACTTATCTAGAGCTTCTAGAGCCTCTAGAACTTATCTAGAGCTTCTAGAGCCTCTAGAGCCTCATAGAATGCAATAATTGTTACACCTAAAAACGCGCATTATTTTTTTCTCAACCTACCGTAAATACTTTAATAGAAGCCCTGTCTATAGTTTACCCTCAAACAAACGCTCATCTCTCGACACCAGTACGTCTGTTTTTACGCGCTTAGGTACCAAATTAAAGTAGAGAGAATGAGTGATTTTTTGAGATATAACACATATTTTTAGCATTAACCAGCGCTTAGAAAAAAATGATGATACCCAAGCGCGCAGAAACAGTGTTGTGTTGAGATTGAGCGTTTGTTTGAGTGTAAACTTAGACTACGCGACGCTCCTATAGGGCTTCTATTAGAGTATTTACTTTTTTTTTATCTATTAGAGTAATATATTCTAGAGAAACTCTCATTTTCAGCAAGAAAGGGATCAGCTGAGGGTCGAACTGAAAGAGCTACGAGAAATTCATGTAAGTTGAACAAAGTTGTGCTCGAATTTGTAAACGCATTGCTTCTGGTGCACCTAATTCTCTATTTTCTTTTTGAAGCTTGATACGGTGTCAAGAGTTCAGTGCGCTAGCAAGGGATTTGTGTTTAGATTTTTGAGCACAAAGAACAATTTACTTTGTACTACGCTTGTTTATCGGTCAAATTGGTTCAGATAAACTGGACGAAAATATCGTAATCTTTCTTTAATTTGCACTGATTTTAAAGGATAAACAAAGTGTACAATTAGCAAGATTTTCTGATAAACAATCATCAAAATTTTCATTTTCCCAATTTTAGAAAAAGTCTTCCGACGAATTGTTCGACATGAAGATCAAAATGACTGAGTGGATGGTCCTTTTATCGCCATATCGAGAGATCTATGAAGTATGAAATCTCTAAAGTCAACTTAAGGCTTTATTTATCAGTCAACATAAGGCTTTATTTATCAGTAAGCTATTAAAAATAAGATAAAGAGCAGAAATCACGTTTTCACTATCATAAATGATTAGATTCTAGAGCTATCGGGAGATAGCATTTGCTGGTTAGATTCTAGAGCTATCAAAAGTTTCTCAGAGCATTTGCTAGCCAAGTTTTCTTTTTAAAGCTTTTATCAATTAAAGTTAAAGCTATCCAAATTCAAATTAGCTCCAAATTGAAAAACTTAATTCAAATCTTAATTGTAAACCTATAGAAATCAAAAAATCCTATCAACACCGTCGTTTTAGGGTCATGGAGTTTATAGGCAATGGATGCCTTATGAAATCAACAAATCACGTGAGTTTTTAATATGAATATGTCAATGAATTTTTGAAAATATGTCAATGAATATGAAATGGCTAATTCATATAAATTTCTCCCGTTTCTGTTTGGTTAGAATGAAAAGTTACCGTAAATACTGTAATAGTACCCCACCCCCATAATGACGGTGCGGAGCGTTGCGTAGTCTAGCTTTGAACGAATGTTTCTCGACACTGGTTTATGCTACAATGCGCGCTCAGGTATCAAAAATAGCCCTGAATTTCAGCTATTTTTTGATACCTAAGCGCGCATTGTAGCATAAATCAATGTCGAGAAAAACTCGTTCAAAGCTAGACTACGCATCACTCCGCACCGTCATTATGGGGGTGGGGTACTGTTACAGTATTTACGGTATAATCTTAGAAAGTTATAATCTTAAGATTGACAGCTAGCTTAAGCTAATAACAGGCAACTTTTTTATTTGACATGAAATGAAATGGAGAAATGGAGAAACTTAGATCGTTGAGTCAACAACCTTGATGTTCTTTTAAGCCAAAGTTCTATTAGCTCGATATTTTTTTGAATCATTCTATTCAAAGATTTCAGTGAATTTTTATTAATGTTTTTTGAATTTTGATAATTTGAAGCAATAAAGCCTGGGATTTCTTAATGAAATAGCTTTTTATGATTTGAGCCCATGAAAATCATGACTGCTTGAAATAGTTTATTCCAAAGCTGGAATCTTTTGTCAAAAAGCTGATTATTAAGCAAAAAGCTGGTCAAAAAAGCGGATTATGGCATAACTTTTCACTAGCAACAAATCATAAAAGAGTAAAACCCGCAATTCCCACAGTTCAAGTACGGGTAGGCAACATTCCAATCCTAAATTCTATAATACACCTAAACTACCGTACTCGAGACGGCGTCTGCCTTTCCGCCCCTTCCTCCCATTCCTTTAAAATTGATTCTTTTAGAAAATCGGGTACTTGTGGAGTATCCGGGGGGTCTTTCAATATCCGGGGGGGTCATCGGCGTGAAATAAGGCAAAAATGCTTTTTCTATAGGATTTTTCTGGGAGTACCTTTTTTAGATGCGGAAAATTGTGCTGATTCCGAATCTGAAGGAATTTTCCAAATCCCTCTGACAGAAATTTTTTAAATTGAGTTTTAGCAGTTTTTTGGTCATTTTGTATGGGAAATTTTGTGGTACCCTGCAGTTTGGAGCTCGTAACTCGACAACGAGGGTCTAGAACCAAAAACGAAGGAGTAGGTCTTATTCTAGAGATTCTTACGAATATTTTGATGCAAAAATCATAAAATTTGCTCAACTCTACAAAAAGTTATAACATTTTTTAAAGAAGAAATGAGAAAATTTAAAAAATTCTCTATTGCACAATTGTTTTGTTCAAAAGAACAATGTAGCTATGTATCGTATTCACTCAAAACAATTAAGGAATATGCAAAATAATGACTGAAGTGCGCGGGAGAGTCGAACCAACAACCCCGTACTTTTGCGCTGGATTTTAAAATTTTAAGATCCGGGGTAAACTTTCAAAAACCAACCAAATGCCCAAAAATGTTTTTCTTGTTAATAGAACTTTCGCATCACGCTCGGAAAGCGCGCTCACCTCAGAATATCGCATTCTGAAAAAAAAACTTTTGATAGTATCCTAGTTGGGGGAACCACTTTTTTCTTCGAAACCACATGTGGGTTGGGCATCTGCCGGACCCACATCAACACATAAAATTACCTCAAAAAATGGTTTTGAAGAAAAAAAAAGGACCCGCCAACTAGGATATTATCAACATTTCTAATAATGACATAAAAAATTTTGTAGAAGTTACGTTTTTGATCGAGTATCACCTCGAATTACGTAATTAAGTAATCACCTCAATAAATTGAATATCTTTACATTTGAAGGGAATTTGCCACCAAATCACTTAAACCGGCTGAATATCTTTAAAAGGGGTCGTGTATAACGTATATAAAATTTTACCCCACCGGATCGGGGGTGGGACAAATGCGACCTTCTTTTTGCGCACCCGTTGCCCGGTCCGGCACTTCGCTGTTTCTTTTTCGCGTACATGTTCCTCTTTCTCGATTCCGTTTAAAATTTTGTTTATTGTCAAAATTGGTACTTGTATGGCTTACATGACCCATTTTTTTCTCGAAATTGACCACAAATCACCAAATCGACCCTTCAGAAAGAAATGAAGGTGTATCACACCAAGCTGGCGGATCGATTTGGAAGTGCAACGCTCAGCGTTGTCGAAACTCCAGAAGAATCTACCGTTACGGCTACTATTGGATTGGTGAATTGAAAACTGCGGGCTATTTCGCGGGACTCGCAGATAAAGAAAACAACAGCATAGAACCAGTTGAAAGGGGGATTTGTTTACTTCAACATTTCCTCTAATTATTGCGAAAAAATTATGCTTCCAGCTTTTTATTTTTGGGTATTTTTCTTCACTTCTATTGCACTCGACAATCTGCTACCGGGACATATTCGTCATGTCATGCTTCATGCGTTCCTACAAGAGCACAGTGCAGGCTTGGCAGCTGCTAGTATTAAAAAGATATATGGGGAGGACTCACCTTCCGAAAGAACGTGTCGAGTATGGTTTGCCAAGTTTCGATCTGGGGACAAATCTTTAAAAGATGCTGAGGGCCGTGAAGCGGCACCCCAACTGGATGATTCCAAATTACTCGAACTCATTACCAACGACCATCGGGTATCATCGCGTGAATTGGGAGAAGAGTTAGGGGTTGATCATGCTACAGTCCTTTATACCTTTATACCCTTGGATTTAAATCGAAACTTGGGGTTTGGGTCCCCATGACCTCAATAACCCCCAGAAGTGGTAGCGCGCCTCCATCAGTGCCGATCTCTCACAGTACAAAAGGAAATCCTTTCTTCCTCGAATTGTAACAGGAGATGAGAAATGGGTTTTATCAGTGAACTTTCGGAGGAAGTGGCAATGGGTGGGGCCAGGCGAGAAACCCGAAAGTGACCCCAAGCCCGATTTGCGCCAGAAGAAGTTTATGCTCTGCCTTTTCTGGGATATGGAGGGGGTTGCTGGATAGCAAGACGACCCGGTTCTCAGTTCGGCTTCATGCAGCTTGTTCCACGTAGAGATGCTACCGATTATCCAAGCTTTCATTCGATCTAGCTCTACGATCTACAGCGATCTTTGGCACGCGTATACTAGGCATACCACGAATTGCCCAACTCTACCGTCACATGGTAAAAAATTTTTTTGCCAAATGAGCTCATTTTTTGCACCCAAGGGATTTTGACTATGCTGAATCGATTGGTGATGGTTTTACACAACATTTCGTAACTTTTAACAACATTCAAGGCTCCTATATTTACCTAGGCTTTGACTCCGCACCTTAGCGACACGTGGCTCCTAAGCTATCACCTGGCTCCTAAGCTCCTGATTCTCCCACGGCTGAGGTGAGTTTCGTACCGGAAGTACGTGGCTTCTAGCTGGAACGAAACTCACCTCAGCCGTATGAGGATCAGCCGATAGCCTAGAAGGGTGCAAAAAATGAGCTCATTTAAAGAAAAAAATTTTTGCCCTCCCCCTCACCCTAACTACTAAAGCATCTTGAGTTTTAAAAACGGACATTTTCCCGCTACTAAATTGCCTTAAAAGTAACTTTTTCGTGATCAGCGTCATCAATTATCCCGGGAAAAATGGTTTTGGTGGAAAAGTGCCCCCCCCCCTCCCCCAAAGCCCATAGTACCAATATCTTTTCTGGTACTTTTCCAATATCGGGGGAGCGGTCCGATTATCGGGGGAGCGAAATGAAAATCAGGGGAGCAAATTTTGTCCCCACGAAAAATGCATTTCCAGGAGCTGAGAGACTGCAACGCTTTTTTAAACTTTAACGACGATGCGCTTCTCCGACATTTGTGCGTTTAAGGAATCGACGGTAATCGATTATTTTGTCACCAAAGGAGTCATCCAGTCGTGGATTTGCAACTGTGACGAATTGATGGAAGTCCGCTCAAAGGGAAAAGATCTATTTCGCTGGGTATTTTAAGTCACTTTTGTGATCTATAAAGGTTTTTAATATAAAGGTTGTGAGAATAACGGGTAATTCACGAATTTTATGGTGGTAATTTGTATAATATAGGACATACAGTGGCGAACAATTAAATAGAACCGATGCTCCATTTGCACAAAGACCACGAATTTTCCATTATTTTCACACCCATTCAAAAAAAGACATCAACAGCTATTTTTTTTGATGTTATCTTAGCTTTCGATTGGCACCACTCTTAGCTGAAAGTTCTTTCTCTGTAACTTGGTAGTTTAGGTTTTCTTCAGCCTACCCCATTATAGCCTTTGTTAATTGTTGAGTTATTAAATAAATACTAAATTATGTTTGATCAAAAGTGGTGCCAATCGAAAGCTAAGATAACATTAAAAAAAAATAGCTGTTGATGTCTTTTTGAATGGGTGTGAAAATAATGGAAAATTCGTGGTCTTGTGCAAATGGAGCATCGGTTCTATTTAATTGTCCGCCACTGTATGTAGCGCTGGCAAAATTTGCTCCCCTGATTTTCATTTCGCTTCCCCGATAATCGGACCGCTCCCCCGATATTGGAAAAGTACCTCTTTTCTTTATAAACGCCAGTCAATCCAACCCAGCCGCGAATCGTCTTGTTATCCTCTTGTTTTAGCAAATCATTTAGAATTGATGTTTCTAGGTTAAAAGATTTAGCAGTTTGGGCAAGCTTTCGAGCTGGAATTTGGATGTTTAGACCGTTACCGTTACCGTTACGTTACTAAAAAACTTTTTGGAATCTGGTGATTGGTTGGAGAAACCTGGGAAAATTTAACCACTTCATATGCATTGACCCAAGCCAATAGAAACATTAACCATTTCATATGCATTGACCCAACCGAATAGAAACATTAACCACTTCATATGCATTGACCCAATCCAATAGAAACATTACTTCTTTACTCTAGCCAACATCATATATGATAGTTTGTTTATTCAATGGATAAACTTTCTTTGACCTAAAAAAATTTGAGATTATTTTGAAAACTCTTGATTTCGTTCTGATTTCTTTCTGATTTCTTCTGAAAACCCCTGATTTCTTTCTGATTTAAAAAAATGTCGAATTTTAGAAGAAGTTCTTGGGCTCGATCGACCAGTCGAAGAGGAAATTGTGAGTTGCAAATTTTCTTTCTATTCAACTTGAGCTCTTTTCTTTTTCTATGATACTAGACCTGTTCTTCATTCCGCACTTTGTGCACAAAAGTGCTAACACACCTTTTCTCGTGCACTGAGATTAGTATAATCAGTTTTGTGTAGACAAAAGCCTAGTTAATATCTATATTTGTTGTTAATAAATGCAAATGTTCAGGCTGCCGAAAACAAGCGCTTCGCCGAATCGCAAGAACGAGGACGGATTCGTCGGATTGCGAGCCGGTGAGAAAATTGTTTTTGTTTTCTAAAATGTGTCAATTTTTGAACACCATCGTAATCTTGTTTTTAGCTTTTATCTAATTTTTTTGTCTGGTTTTATGAGGGTAACGGGGGTGGGACAAATGCTACCTTTTTTTTGCGCACCTGGACATTTGCGCACCTGGACATTTGCGCACCTTTTCTTTTTGCTGGAAAAGGCCTTAGACAAGGCCGTAGAGCTTCGAAAATATTTCCATATAAGGGAATCGTATGCGTAGATTTCGAATTTCGACAAATCAGACCTCGCTGACACGTCAAATTTGGGCTAAAAGGCAAAAACTACGCAACTTAACACTTTTCCGCAGTTTTTTGCCTTTTACCCCAAATTTGACGTGTCAGCGAGGTCTGATTTGTCGAAATTCGGAATCTACGCATACGATTCCCTTATATGGAAATATTTTCGAAGCTCTACGGCCTTGCCTAAGGCCTTTTCCAGCAAAAAAAGGTCGCATTTGTCCCACCCCCGGGTAACGAAGAATATTGAAAGATACAAAAGTGGATAGACTGGATAAAAGCTGGAGGCAAGATAGTTTTTCGAAATTGAAACGTTTCAGAAATTGTGTACTTAACAAGAGTGCGCTACAGGATGGCCGCAAATTATCGCCTCGCAGTTTTTATGTTATATCTTGGCTGTAGCTTCGCGAACCGATTTAATTCCTTTTTAATATGAAAATTAGGATAATTTTCTATTCAGAATCTCTTTATACAATTTGTAGAATGCTTTTGGGACTTTGATTAAAATCTTGGAAGATGATGCGCTCAGTTAGTTGCAATGATCTTTTTCAAAGTTTCAATTTTTAGCACTAGCAAGTCAATGTGGCTCTGAAAGTCAATTCTTAGAAGTTATCAGAAGTGAACAAATTTCCCCATTGTCGGACAGTTGTCATTATTGAGCTAAACTTCTTTATTCCTCTAAAGTCCCTTTATAGTTTTTTATAGTTCCTTTATAGTTCCTTTAGTTCCTCTAAAGTCCCTTTATAGTTCCTATTTGATTCCTTTAAAGTCCCTTTATAGTTTCTTTATACGCTCAAAAACAGCCCTTGGCATGCAACATTATTCAAGCTCTTTCTAGTTATTTTCAAACTGAAATCGGTTTCCTCGCTTGTTTTTATAAATTTAAGCTTTAAGAGTAACATTTGGATAATTCTTTAAGTTAACTTTGAGATGAACCAATAAAATTTGTCAGTTTCAAGAAAAATTCATCTTTAGGAGGCTTGTTTCATGTTTGTTGCATTGCATGTTTCATCCAAAGCTCATAAAAAACCACATGGTTGAAGATTTTTGTTGAAAAACATTTGTTTTAAGCTTTTTAACCAGAAAAGATTCAAATAAACCATGGGAGAGCCCTTAAAACCTGTTCATGAAAAGCTGCAGATTGAGTTCCGTGCCACGGGTTGTTTTGAGCGCATCATCTTCCAAGATTTTAATGAAAGTCTCAAAAGCATCCTACAAATTGTATAAAGAAATTCTGAATAGAAAATTATCCTAATTTTCATATAAAAAAGGAATTAAACCGGTTCGCGAAGCTACAGCCAAGATATAGCCTAAAAACTGCGAGGGGATAATTTGCGGCCATCCTGTAGTTGAGTTCAGAATTGAAATCATGGTTATCATTTCAGAATCATTCGAGAGCCTGAAGCGTGGAAACTTTTCGACTTCGTTGAAAAGAAATCACTGCAAAATGGTTTCCACGAAGAAAATGCTGAAATGCTGGAAGTGGTGAAAGAACAAGAAGCACAAGAAGAAGCACAACCACAAAAGGCTGGAGTCGATCAAGATCGATCAACCAGCATCCAAGAGGAAGAAAAGAAGCCGGAGAAGTTGCTAGAAAGTGATCAATTGCCATTAGTGGAACCGATTGAACCGGCCACTTCAGTCGAAAGCTTGCAAGGGTCGGTCGATGAACAGAAGCCGGCCACATCGATGAATCTATTTGAGGGTAAGTGGTGCAAAAAAGAGAGTTCTGATGATCTTCCTAATCAGTCAACGTACTTTAGCAGAGCTCTAGTACAATTGCTCGTAACTAGCTTTGATTTTCGATCAAGATGATATCGATTAGACGACGTGGCACTAACTTGACCGATCGATAAGACTCTAAGACATGAATTGAAAGCGCTAGTTTATGGCTTACCCCTTCAGCTACCATAATCTAAGTACAGTAGGATTAGTTGAGCCGATTTCAAAGTGTCCGATGACTTCTACTTGGGATTAAACTAGTGTTCAAGGATAGTACTTTACAGGGTGACCCATAAAATGTATTACGCTTTATATGAAGGGAGATTAAGTCAAAAATGTGTCCGATTACTTAAAGAAGTTTGTTATAATTTCACCTTTATAACATTTTTACACTTATACTCCAATTTTTAGCCCGATATGGAGGTTATAAGAAAAATCAGGGCCATTAGGCCTTACGGAGCTTCTAATGCCCCTAATTTTTCTTATAACCTCCCTATCGGGCTAAAAATTAGAATATAAGTGTAAAAATGTTATAAAAATGAAATGAGAACAAAAATTAAGTAATCTGACACATTTTTGACTTAATCAGCCTTCATATAAGGCGTAACACATTTTATGGGCCACCCTGTACTATTCCTTATCGATATGACTAGTAACGCTAGATATTGGCACCTAAAAATAGGCTAAAATAGACAAGTAGACAATTATAACAGCTTTGACAGTACAATATTTTCCTTTAGCCTATTCACAAGTCTTCCTCGCCTCCACCGAGCACACCAAACGAATGATTGAAGCCAGAAGAAGGTTTTAAACTTAACTCTTGTAAATATTATCTCATTCTAGCTTATCTCAATTGCCAAAGAGTGACTATCAGCTACCAGAGAATTGGTAAGTGAAATCTCAATTTTTTTAAACCCAAACTTTTTAGTAATGAAGACGGGCCGCTGGTTGTGAGATTCGTCGCCGAGTTGAACGTCACGGTCGTGATGAGAAAGTTCAAAAAGGTTTGTTGAGTGTCTGGAAAATAACGGTACTTGATCAAAATTTGTACTGTAATTTGTAAAAGGGTTGTAAATTTACAGCCTATTGCTCATTATAATATGCTGCAACGAAAAGGCCGAAAAGTCGTCTTCCGAATTTCCTATTCCAGCATACTGTAGTCAGAAAGTGCCTAAGATTACAGTAGTTCTAAAATTTGTAAGCAAAGTGTAGTGATAAGATGCAAAAACATTTAAAATGCTCAAAAATGTATACCTCTCATTTAGCCGATCCGAACGAGCCGACAACCAAAACCCCGGAAATACGCGACAAGAAGCTCACCGAGAAAACAGGTAAAAACCTAATGAAGATTTACTTCTAATTCTAAAATTTCAATGAAAATATTCAAATATTTTACAAATTCAGACCGTCCAAGTGAAAGTGGAGGAAGAAGCCGCGAAATCGTCAACAAATGAGGAACCGGAGAGGCCGATTGAGAATGTGGAAGCGCTGAAGGTAGTTTCAAAGCAATCCAATGGTTTTAGAAATAATGAAGCCATAAATCTGACCCAGCAACGACTAAATGAGCCATCAAAAAAATAATTTTATTCCAAATTTCAGTCCAAGAATCCTCGCGGGACGAAGCGGGCAGCCACGAACAGGAGAAGCTCTTCGAATGGTCCCAGCACTTCGCCCAAGCGTCCAAAAGAGGAACCATGTGAGACTCCGAAGGTTGGTTTTAAGATCTGCAAGGATTTTGTCTTCCGATCAAGCTCAACTCACATCGTTTCAAATAACGTACCTAAAAGCGTATTCATAGGAATGGTAATACATTAATTAAATTCTGATTTACAATTTTTTCGTCTTCTTTCCTGTCTCTAACTTTCTCTCTTTCAGAAGACCTATTCTGAGGAAATTCAGAAAATCATCGCCGACGCAAAGGAAATGTCAAACATGGGAAAGAGAACTTCAGCGAGGAGAAAATCGACTGCCAATAAAACACTAGAATTCTCGTGCTAGACTCATGTGTAAATATTTTTATTTATGATCTCAGGTGAAATGTTGTATTTGTCGGTTTATCACATAAATATGGGATTTTATTTACCGGTAAAAATCGCAAAACAACACTTGGTAAAATCAAAAATAACACAAGTAATGATGCTTATTCGTCGGGAGAATTGCCTTCACCGCCCTCATCGTCGCTCTCCCGGTCAGCCGAATTTTCGTTGAGAATGACGTACTCTCGAGAAGAGAATCCAAATTTAAGCACATCTCTTTCTTTTAGCTCATAATATCTAAAAAAGACAATATTGTTATTAATGAAAAAGTGCTTGACCTTTGAGGATCAACCTTGTCTCCATTCAAGAACGTTCCATTGCCACTTGAGAGATCGATGACGTATGGTCGAACAGCGCGTCCTTTTGTTCCATCAGGCCGAGTAAATGGCACACTCCTAAATAAAATTTCCTCATACAGATATCAAAACGTTGATCCTGTCAACTTCAAAAGCTTTAAAAACTACATTAATACCCAGAAAACACAACGTTTAAGACACTACAAGTTTTTCTCCAGAAGTTTTTCTAAATAGGATCAAATACCTGTATTGTATGACGGCGTGTTGTTTACTGCATGATGGATGATCAACCGCTAAATCAGCTACGACACGATCACGTCCAATCAGGTAAGCCGATTGACGATGAATGTAAAGAGTTGGCAGTGATTCATCTCCTTTGAATGGATAGAGACGCCATCTAAATATTGGTAAAATTAACAAAAGGCATCTTTTTTCATACCTTGTCTTAGGAATTTTTGCTTCTGGTGGCTCGTTGTATTTGATGACGACTCCTCGAAATGTGTTCGTGTCTTCGGCAAGCTTTCCGGAGAGTCCCATATTGACTTTTTGCTAAAATAGGTAAAAAATAGCTAAAATACAAAAAACCCAATTGCCTAGCAATACCTTTTCTTCTGGCGGAATTTCTTCTTCTTTTGGTTTCTCCCAATGTTCTGGTTTACCCCAAATCTCCCTAAATACAATCATTTAAATAAACCTCAAATTAAAACGCACTTTTTCTTTGACGCGTCTCCACTCAATTTTGACTCTAAATTTAAAATTTGAACAATAAAGCAACAACAATAAAGTTTACTTTCATTATTGCCATCATCACGATTCACTTCCTCTTTCACTTGCGGCTTTCGGCTTGATCTAAATGGGTTGAAGTTAAATTGACAAGATTTGCATCCTTACCCATCTCTATCTCTATTGTCATCGCGTCTACGTTCTTCTCTATCGTTGCGGTGGCTTCTAAAATTAAAAAACTTTAAACGCTCTAACTTTAAACTCATTACCTTGACGCTTGCCGCAAAGAGCCTTCCCCACGACGATCAGGGCTACGGGAGCGAGATCGTTGCCTCCTAAATAAAAAATATTGATCGATAACAAACGATTAGATACTTTGGTTATTAAAGGGCCACCTATATTTTTGAGATTTTCACTTTTTCCGGGGTAATCGACCACGCTGAGCACGAATTGCGCATAGCTGGGGAGTAATGACGCATCGGATCACAAGTTTAACTATTCCTATGTTACCCTTATTATCCGCAAAGCACTTCCACTTTCATAAAGTCTAGGAAAATCTAGCAAATGTCGTTTTAATAGGCAACTAACCTCCTGTCCGGACTGCGATTTCGGCGAGATGCTGGTGAGTCGTTCCTCTTACTAAAACAGCAGCTATTATTGTAATGCTCAAAAACTTGCTCAATTGAACAAACTAACCATTAAAACGTTCTAACGTTATCGCTTCTTGAATCTTAAAGTAACTGCTAAAATTAAACCAAAACGTTTGGCTTTGATACTTTTCAAGATATTTTCTTGTTTCGCCCTTCTTCTAGCTTCAAAAACAAAAGATAACAACTCACCGATGTGGTGGGCTTTCTCGTTGTCGCTTAGGTGACGGTGATGAGCGGGGGCTCCTCGGTTCGTCTTTCACTTCTCGGCGCTTCTTCTCATCTCGTCGAGACATTTCTTCGTGCCGACCCATCTAAAAAATCCAAATTAGCGAAGTTTGGTAATAAAATTGGCAGAAACATGACCAAAAACGAGCAAATTAGGCGAATACGATACATCTCTTAAATATATTAGAGCCTTAAAGTGTAAGTAAGACTTACTAAATTCTTAAAACAACAATCAGAGCTGACCAAACATCAGTTTGACAAACGCTAAATAAGGGCGTGGGACAAATGCTACCTTTTTTTTTGCGCACCTGTTTTTCCGCACCTTGCCCATTAGCGCACCTTTTTTCGCGTTTCAAAAAAGCTCTAAAAAGCTAATATTAACCAATTTCTATTCCAAAAGTTGTTTTTTTAGGTAATTTTAGGGCGTAGAATCGAAATTTTGACATAACAGAGCGTGTGGAACCAATTTGAAAGACAAAACGGCTAGATCAAATTACAGAAAATTGTCGATTTTTCTCTTTGTATAACTCCGTCCGTTTGTTTCCACAACCTCTGATATGCCAAAATTTCGATTCTACGCCCTAAAATTACCTAGAAAAACAACTTTTGAAATAGAAATTGGTTAATATTAGCTTTTAGAGCTTTTTTTAAAACGCGAAAAAAGGTGCGCTAATGGGCAAGGTGCGGAAAAAAAGGTCGCATTTGTCCCACTCCCCTAAATAAAAAGTTCACATCAATTTCTTGTTTTATAGCCTTAATTGATGTAAACAAACTTCTGTCTTTAAACGGAATATCTTAAAATAATAAAAGCGAAGGAGATTATGGCTTCTTTTTGAAATTTTCTCGCGACTACGTGACAATACAATTCCTTTTCGTTTTTCTCTTTCCCTGACAATTGGCATCCACTCAACATTGTTGATTCGTAACAATTGCTTTTCTCTCTGTCAGCCGCCTCTCATCTGGCCATGAAATTGCTATTCACATCTAGAGTTTCAAATTTTCAACGACCTTTCTTGTTTAGAAGTGTGTGTTTATGTTGATTACTTGTTTACATAGCTTTTTCAGAATTCTCGACGGCAGATGGAGTCGAGCTGGCCTTTGCGAAATATGGTGACCACGAGAAGAACCGAAAGCATAATCCGTTGTTGATTTGTCACGGTTTGTGCGCTTTTCCCCCTGACTTTTCTATTATTGTTTTTAGGTTTGTTTGGACAGAAAACGAATTGGAACTCGGTTGCGAAAGCTGTGCAAAAAAGGCTCGATAATGTGGTGTATGCTGTTGACTTGAGGTACGTTTTGTGGTGTTTATGTGATGTATCTGAGTATTAGTAATGTTACTGGATGCGGATTTTTAATCCTACCCAGTTTAAACAAAATTCGAAGCGTTAATGGTTAGAATTCAGTAAAATTTCATTAGCCAGCATTCAACTAAGATCTTAATAATAAAAACAAATAGGCATTCAAATAAAACAAACCAAATTTTTACTTACAGAAACCATGGGGATTCGCCACATTGTTCTTCTATGTCATACACCGAACAGGCCACCGATCTTTATCTTCTAATCCAAAAAGTAAGCACATATTTTTTTGCATGCAAACGTTTATATCTATTTTAGATTTGTGCAGAAGGCTCGTTCAAAAAAGCCAACTTGCTTGGACATAGCATGGGAGGAAAAGTAGCAATGCGCTTTGCCATTGGTATAATTGCCAATTAATTAAAGCTGACAGATAGATTTTAGATCCTCATGGTTCTTCCTTGATCGACAAGTTAATAATTGAAGATATCAGCCCAAAAGGATATTCTGTCAGCTCACATACATTCAGGTGTTCTTTTATAATCAATCAATGTATTTCGTTTTTAGATATTATGTGGAAGCGATGCAGAAGGCTGATCTTTCGCTTTCGAGGCAAGAGATATCAAAAGGATTAGAGCATGATGTATGAAACATTTATGTTTATTATAGTAAACGTATATTTTAGATTCCTGAGTTGGCTATTAGGCAGTTTCTTCTAACAAACCTTCGACCTCGTCAAGATGGAACTTTTGAGTGGAAGGTGGATGGTTTTGTCAGTATTTATTACAAAGGATTCTTTTAGATGAATCTTACATCGATCGGGAGACATTTTGAAGACATTTTGGGTTGCTCATTGCCGGTTGGAACTTTTCGAGGACCTACGTTGTTTATCTATGGGGATAAGAGTGGATATGTGCCAGATGAAGATCGACCCTTGATACGAAATTTGTTTCCACAGGTATCCACAGTTTTGAATGTTTTGATCTATTTCGTGTTTATTTTTACAGTGATATATAAAAATTTAGGTTGAATTTTCGTCGGTGAAGAACGCCGGTCACTGGGTGCACTCCGAGCAACCACAAACGTTTATTGATGAAATTTGTCGCTTTATAGAAAAGAAATAATCTTCATTATTGTCTTGTCTTGATTACGGGTAATAGATGTTATTTACAACTGCTTTAGAATAAATCTATTTTTGTGACAATTTTTCTCTTGTTTTGGTTTGCTACCAATACTCTATCTATTGTGCTTTTGTTTGCAAATTTACGTGTCCACTTTTTGCAAAAGAGTAGTCTTTAGGAATGTCGGACAGAAAGCTGCTTTCTGAGCTGAAAGTCTCCGAATTGAAGGTGTGTGATTGCAATAATGTATCGTGTAAAAATGAAGTTCCACCTTTCTAACTACGCTTTATTCAATAATTATTACATTTAGGCGGAACTCGAGAAGCGTGGATTGGACAAAAATGGAATCAAATTAATTCTCACAGATCGATTGGAGCAGGTGAGCCATAAATTGTAGTGAAGCCGCGTAATTACTAGTTAGTGTCCTTGAAAATTGGCACTTGCTAAATTTTGATTTTTGAGAGTTAAAAACCTCACTCCACCTACCCCCGGAATTCGGGTGAAAGCGTATTGTGTGTGATGTAAGAAAGTAGTTTCATCGCCTGGTTGGGGGACCTGAATTAGGTTTAAGTTAAACGTTCTGCAATCAGATGGTCGTATAGCGCATCTTATTTTTTTTTATGAAAGCTTGTCAAAGATATTTTTGAATTTGGAAGAATTGGCTAGTTTGTATTCGTTTACACTCTCATGATTGATAAACATGTGATGTGGGAACATTTAGTTTCTGCCTTATTAGACTACAGTCTAATAAGGCAGAAAGAGTCTACAGTCTGCATTTGATAATTTTTATTGATCAAACCTGTGGTGCAAAGGTCGACGCACCAACCATTCGAAAGCCTTTCAATGCCAAAGTATCAAAAGCTCTAAATTGACTCTAGTCTTTTTTGAACGCGTGAATTTTTCCAGCATTGATTGCCCTATTCAGCGGTATCGTTATTTCAATGCAGTTTGATTGGGGACTAGTTTCTTTGATTTTCCCAAAACAAAGGCTAGTTTTCGCAAAATATTTTAAATTCTGCGAAATTCAAATCTTTTTGGAAATCTAACCCTTTAATAGCTCTTTTCCTCCTTTCTCGCCTCTTTTCCGCGGCACCGGGATCTGCTCTTTGTTTTTTCGCGGACACTTCGATTATTCTTCAGGATGAAGGGCCACTTGGGAATAGGCGTTCTTTCGAACAACTTTTGCGCATTTTATTAAGTGAGCCGATACGATGGGGTTGAATTGCTTATGGAAACGATTAGAAGTACCTCTCGAGTTGTGAGTGCTTGAGAAAGAAACGCGACGTGTATTTGTCATCTGCAGCATCACCATCACGAGCTTCATTTAACTGCTCTTCAAAAACATCCCGACAAATTGCCACTCGTCCACAAACGACAATACGAACAACCTGAATAGTTTAGACTGAGATTTAGAATTTTGATACCTTTCGGAAAGTGACTTCTGGATTTAGTCGCCCAATTGAAAGTGCTGCTTGACAAGATAGGGTAATCGTGTGTGGGCTTGCATCCATCGAGGCCATTTTGTCGAGTCCCAAACGGCGTAGTTCAAATCTCCAAGAAAAAATGCTTTCTTAAGAATTCATAAACGCACCTCAACGTTTGCCAATCATCAAAGTTATCGGGTACAATAAGTCTTGGCTCCGTTCTTCTCAATGCATTCAAAATGAGAAGAATGATGTCTTTGTCGGATTTATCCAAATAATTTGGGTCAACAAGACGTGGTGCCTAAATTCTTTTTCGAAATCTGGCTTTGTTCAGTGGCCATTGACATGATTTTTTCATAGGGTCGGCTCGGGTAAAGGATTGAATTTGAGATTCCTCAAGGACCAAGTAGTAAAACAAATTCAGCGCTATTTTTGACTTTAAATTCAAAAGTTTGATCAGTTATTGTTATAGGTTATGAATATAAAAATACTAAAAGTAATTACAATTATCTCGGGCAAATTAAGGCAAAATGAAGGATTTAAAAAGGAAAAAGTTAAAAAGAATTTTACCTTTGTAATGGTATCCGGTGTGGTTACAAGCTCTCCATTAGCACAATGCAGTTGGATGAGCTGGGCGTTCATCGCGTGTATGCGACCAGATGCGAGGCCCCAGGCCACGCCCCGACCTCCTCCAAAGCGGGAAGAGATTTTTCTCCGCGGCGGTCCCTGCTCCCCAGTGGCCGAAGCCGAAGAGTGCCGGCGCCCAGTGACATAGCTTGCCGATGCTAGAAGAAATGCAAAGAGATCTTCGGGGGTTTTTGGGGAAGTGGGGAAGGAGCGTGTGCCCGAGTTAATACCCTGTCTTATCGTTCTCCTCGATTGAGGCGCTTTCGGCGGCGATGTGGGGCAATTGTCAGAAATACTCCCCATATGACACACGTGACTCGCCGAGCCACCCATCTAATAAAATATATAACTTTTGCTACATAATGAATTTGTTTTTTCTTATATGAGCCAAATGCCCAGCAGAACAAAGGCTTTGTAGAAAAATTTTTCTGAAACAGAATCAGCAAAAATAGGCAATTAGCGTTTTATTTTCTGGTTGCAATGAAGAAAAAAATTTGAAACTATATCTTTCATTGATTTTCTAATACAAATACGAAAAAAGAAAAATTATCAGCTGTGGGAAAACGTTTGTGAGGGCTAATGTATGTGCGTGGGCCGTGGTTGAGTTGTTAGTCTGGCGATCTCACGGAAAATCGAATTCTCTCGCCATAATAATTACCACTCTTTGGAGCCCACAGCGGCCGGTGTTAAACGAATACAAATTGGCATCGGCGGGAAAATTAGATGAAAGAATTTTTTTTTTGTGAAATGAAGTTGTTGTATAATTGTTTTTTAGGCCATCCGTGGTGAGGGCTCTGATCCAATGACGTATCATTTTGAGCTGAATGCAAAAGGAGAAGAAGGTGAATAAATTTATAAAAAATGTTCACTGAAGAATTTAGGTGAACTAGACACCTCAACCATGTCAACAGATGCTGCAAATTGGCAAAAAGAAGAACAGGTATTATTTTAAAGGCTTTGTTAGTTAAGCCTTTTTTAATTTAGGTCACTACAAAACCTACTGAAGGACCCATTTCAAGTGAAAATTCTGAACAAAATAAACCCGTAAGTTTTAGCTGAGTTGCACCCAACAAATGTTATTTAGGTTGAGACGGAAGAGAAAATGGTTACATTGGCTGAGACTTTGAACGAAGAAATTTTCGATTCTGTTGATCAAGAAGTATCAAAGGGAGACGAGTTTTTGATTCCAGAAAACGAGCATTTGGAAATGGATCAATCGACGGTGAGAAAAATTTAGACGCTGTTAATCTAAAGTTTTATGTTTAGGAAGAAATCCCGGAATTGAATGATGCTGTCAGCAAAGAAAACACGAACATTGATGAGGAGTTGAAAGAAGGCATAAGTGATGACAAGATGTCGATGAATCAAACTGTGAAGTCGATTTCCGACGGAGAAAAGCATCTAAACGAAGAAAAATCTTCTGCAACTGAAACGAACAAAGAAAAAGCGACGAAGCAAAAGATGCGGACGAAAGTGCTGCCCGATCGTTTTGGGTTCGCAATCTGCCGGGAGGAACAAAAGCCGCAGAACTGAAAGTAACGATTTCGATGATGCTTTTAAACTGCCGACATCATAACCAAATTCGTAAATGCTGGGCACCGTTACGCTAAATTTGTTGATGTTGATGATGAATTCCTTTTGAGAAGTTTTAAAAGACCTTTAAGCGAATTAAGTCAAATTGAACCAAAAATGGATCAGACGGGTTTTTTTCAACTAATCTTGTTCTTCAGGCTCTATTTTCTACAATCGGAAAGGTCGAGCGCGCAAAAATATTCACTTCAAAGAAGGTCGTCAACAACGCGAACGCTTTTGGATTCGTGACAATGACTGAGAAGAACGACCTTGAATTGGCGATTGAGACACTGAATCGAAAGGAATTCAAGGGTCGCGTTCTCACTCTCGAAAGGGTACGCTCTTCTTTCTTTTCACCAAGCAGCCGATCGGAAACCGACTAACTTTTTTGTTTATATGCATACTTAAGGATTTTCCTATTTGATTTTGAAAATCTGGTAATTTTTTAATCTTAGGCGGATAAAAGTCGACTTCCAACGGCGAAGGCAAATGCTCCAACTTCGACGTCGATCTCACCGAGCACCGACCCCAAGGGAAAGAAGAGGGCTGGAGATGAGAAACGCCAAATTGTGTCAAGCAACCCAGAGGCGAATAAGTCTCGAGAGAGGACTACAAGGGAGAAACATGAGATCAGAGGAAATGGGTCACGTCATAAAGAACCTGAGCGACGACGAACTGAAATCCGAAGCTTGCCACATCGCCCAAGAGTTTTTGCTGATCGGGATCGCGCTTTCAATGATCGACGCCGCCATGTTGCACCAGCCACAAATTCTCGGGGTCGGTTCTTTGGTAAATGCTCAGCTTCTTCATGTGTTATCCTACTGAATCCTACAACATGGCAACCATAAACCTTGGAAAGAAGAAAGAAAAAAATTACCGGCTTTTCTCACTAAGCCTTTCTCAGCATTAGTTGTTTTTGGATGCGGCTTTTTTAAAATGTTTTACTTTTAAAATTCTAAGTTAGGAGGGACCTAGGTAACCTTTCTGACTTTAGATCGTCCACTATTGCGAGGTTATGCACCACAAGGCCATCGAGGCAATCGACCGACTCGAGGATTCCGAGGAGGTTTTGGTCGCGCCGTTTCTTCACGTGCGATTTCGCAACGAGTGTCATATCCTGAGAGAGAATCGGCTAATACTTCATCAAGGGTTTGTTTTTCTATCAGAGTTTGAGTCAGACAGATAGTTTTAAGCAATTAATTTTAGCTGCTAACAAGGTTTACGTTTTTAAATGTGGAATAGAGAAAAATAGAGAAAAGATGTGGAAAGTAAACATTAAATCGACGTTAATTTTAGTTCGGCTCTCGTCAATCATCATCGAGTTTGCGAGCGAATGATGGCATTTCGTCTCGACAACTAGAGGAATTGCTTCGTCTCAAAGAGCAAGAAAGTGAACGGAAAGTACGCGAGATGCAGCTCACAATGGAGCGGGAACGGATTCGCTACGAGAAGGAGAAACTCGAAAGAAAGCGTCTTCAGCTGCAATTAATGGCATCACAAACTGGCAGTAGCTACGGTGGAGGCATTGCGCCATCAGAATCTTCAAGGTATAATTTCCAAAGCCATCAAAATATTGTTAATGATCAGAAATTAAAAATGCCTCAATTAATTAACGTTTTTAGTTCTAGATCATCGCGAGATCACCGCGGAACTGTTTCCAGGATTTCAAAAGATCGACATTCAGCAGGAGGGTTAGTGAATGGATGTAATTAAAAATTTATTTTGTTTGTAGAAACTCTCGCGATTCGGGACGCCATTCTACTCGCAATGACTCTCATAGTCGAGAATCTTCACGTCATCACGTCTCTTCTCGACATGAACGCGCGGAACCAAGGTAGTTTTTAGATAAAAAGTAATTAAAGAATATGATTTATATTGTGCAAATTAAAAGTTGAAAGGACTGCATCACGAGTTATTACTTTCGTTTACGCTTTTTTTGTTTAGATCGCGCCCTGAAACATCGCGTGATCGTCGCGATTCCCATCATTCTGATCGACGCGATGCACCAAGTTTGTTTCTCTGAACGCTAAGAAATTCAAATTTCAATTTTAGGGTATGGGAGCACTTCTTATACACACTCTTCTGGCGGTGGACGCGTTTATGAATCCTCTCAAGGATCTTCTCGCGATTATCATGGAGCTGGTGTTTCGAGCACGGGTTACTCAACAGCAACGTTGCCAGCCATCAGTGGTTATCGTAAGCATCTCAAAATGTCATAAAGTTTTGTTGTTTTAGCTGCCCGTAACATCTCTCTTCCAACCTTTGATACATCTGGATTTACTGCCGGGGCGACCAGGTGAAATGCTTCTGTCGGTTAAAAGTAAAAATATGGATTACTGATTGGGATACTATAAAAAATGATAAAGAATCTATTGTCATTGTCGACAATTTATTCATTTTAGTGGTTTTGCTTGGCCCACGCTTTCCAATCCAACGATTCAATCGCGAACAACTTTCAAGAACTCTGGTGAGTGGCTTTTCAGAATTTCCAGTGTTCAGTTAATTTAGATTACACATTTGCTGGCTCATCGGACTTGTCTGGAGGACGTCATTACGATTACACCCGCCGTTATTGAAAATCATTTGATGATTTCAATTTTGCGTGATTTGTGTAAAAGACTTGTCCTATTCGCTGCAGATCTCTTTCAACTAGCAATGCAGTCGGCTCCGTTTCAGTAATATGTTTGTTTTTAAATGTCCGTAATGTTTAAATTATTGCAAATGTATGTCATTTTATCTGATTTTATTAAATATTTTGGTTTAAATCGCAAATAATCAACGCACAGTAAAGGAAAACAATAAAACAAAAAGTCTAGACAAAGAAAGAGATAAATATAAAGATCTTTAAGAAGAGTTCAGTCAAAATACAAATAGATCATACCATTCACAACATAACAACAATTGAAATCAATACATACCCGGTTCACCCTTAAGAAGAGGATTGTGTACGGAACCTGAGGTCCCCACTGATCCCATATTGCCAACTGAGGGGATTTGCCCCACAGAACCAATGTTATCCACCGAACCCGGGCCCATCATCGAATTGGGCATTGGTACAGAGCTTGGCATTCCTAGAAAAATAGTAGTTTATAATTGTGACTATACTGGTGTCCCAAAAAAAGCCAGTTCAGCGCGATTTTTCTCAGAATTTCTAGTGGTTGGTGTGGTGCCAAAGCGAATATTTATTGATTAGCAGCTCACGAGTAGAACATGGCTGCCTCTTTGAACATTGCGAGTTAAAAGAGTTCTATATACAAGAGATTACTGGATTTTCTAAAACGATAAAGTATTGGGTCATAAATCTTAGTTTACATGTTATCTCTAATCTGACACCATGATGCCACTAGAAAGTTTCAATTACAGCAAAAATCTCATAGTGATGGCCCATACGGTGGTGGTAACCATGGTGGCTCAGAAATTTCATGTATTGGTTATTGGTGGTCATGAGATCGGGACAAAGGAAAAAAATATCAAAACCCGTCCAAAATATTCACGTCGGCACCACAACAACCACCACTAGCAACCACCACCAGCCACTAGAAATTCTGAGAAAAATCGCGCTAAAGTTACTTTTTTTGGAACACCGTGTACGTGTATAATGTAGCTCTTTCATGTAATCTTTTGCTTATCACATATTACATTTTGATTTCACTTTGCCAACAACTTACTGTTCAGCTCGGGTCTTTGAAGTAGCTGCGAAACGACCTCCCAAAGCGGGCACTCGTTGCTCTGCCTGGCCATCTCGTTTGCCGCCGCAAATATATTTGTTAGAATCTAATTTTGTGAAACTTTTTTGAACAACTATGCTTTCCTCACCTCTTTCTCGTCGGACATCCCTTGATTAACTTGTTCGACTTGATTTCTAAACGCAAAAATGGATAAATTGCTCGATATAAACAAACGTTTGGACATTGTATTGTAACCACATCATATGTCTTCGCATTTTGTCCGATTCATCGGGTGAAAGTGGGCAAAAATTCACCTAAAGGCTCACAGTGGCCTAGCTAAATGTTTTGCAGATAAACTCACATGAATTCTCATAGTCTGATTTCGATCCAACAACACTCCGGGGCGGAACTTTCGAGCACTCATCGTTGACTGGGACCCGTGAGCGCCACCACTTTGGTCGGGTTTCCGTTGAAGCATTGTCGGCATAATAGACATGTTCCAATAGATGTTGGTCAAAGGATCCTAAAATAAATTTTATGTAAGCAAAATCACTTCATTTAGGTAGTTAAGATCACTGACAGAAACTAAATTACTAATTGGGCTCCCAAAAGCCTTAATGCTTTATCAAATTTATTCACTAAGGGATTCTCTTACGATGCTTTCTTGAGAATTTAAGTTAATACCTCATCATATCCATACAACTGCCCTCTCATAATCTTTATGATTGAGAAAAGCGCTCCATTCGGTGTCATTCGGCACAAATTTATAAAAGCCACCAAAGCGTATTCGTTGTTAAACCTGAAACAAAAGATCAAACGCATTTTATAGAAAAGTTACCTGGAGATGTAATAGTCAAAATACGACTCGATGATAGAAATTTGCTCAGCTTTTGGTCCACTGTCGCCCAAGCCATCTATAAAATTGAAATTATAAAAACCAAGATCAAATTTACCATATTCAACGGAGCATTTAACTGTAAACGTGTTCGGACAAACAAAGAATTGGAAATTGACAATGCATGGGTAGTTCTGTCCATATGCACTTTGCGTTCTGATCGACAAGACGGAGGCTCGTATCTGAAATGAAAGGTTCATTTACATTGAAAAAGGCATAGTCGTCAGTTAGCATCTATCATCTATCTTCTTATAAAAATTTTAACATTATATCCACCCACCGAATCCGGCTGCACGTCAAGCTTTTCAAAGTGAACCGGTTGTTGTGGTAAGGGTAGAGAGTAGATCTAAAAAGATGTTGAACGAGGAAAGAACAACAACATAAACCTCTTTGAAAGCGGCACCCGTTCGATACACGAATTCAATGGCCGATAGATAGGAGTCCAAAGGAGACAAGTTGTTGGCAACTAAAAAAAAGCAATATAATCTTCCGTTTATGTGTAATCTAAACTAGACGAATGCAATCTACTGCCCAGAATAATTTAGCCATGATTAACAATGATAAGCGTCAAACAATTTCAACTCACATTCAGCGTTATTTTCTTTGGTTGGCACGAGTGGTCGTCGCAGAGCACTTTCGGGTGGTTGACAAGCCTTGTGCAACGTGACATGATCGACGAGAATGATATTTGGAGTAAGAGTAAGGCCCGATCCCGAAGTGGTGAATGAGGTGCCTTGCGAATGTGGAGATTGGTTGGTTGAGGATGGAGGCACGGATAATGATTGAGTGGATGAAGGAGGCGGTGAAGCGGCGGCTACGTGCTAAATTTAAAAGATTAGAAGTAGTTGAAGATAAGAGAATTATTGATGTTCAAGCGTAGCAGACTAGATTTAGACTTGACAAAGTTCTTATATTTAGATTCGTTTCTTTTTTCCCTAAAATCTTACTTGTGATGGCAGACTGGTTGGTGCATGTGGAGACGCATGAGAAACATTCGAATTCGTACACAATTGAGCGCTTCCCCTAAAAAGTATTTTATTTAATTGATTCAAAATGTTTTTGTTTTAGATGCAAAAGATTTTCATCGTGAAAAACTTGCCCAGATATCCACTTCCAAAATTGCTCTAACCCCACAACGGCCGGTTGGAATCGTGAACAATCTCTGATTCCGACCTGATCAGCTTTTTTTTAAAACAAATAGGCTTAAAACAATCCACCTGTGAATCCTGCAAAAATCGAAACTCAAGGAAAATATGGCCATATTGAAGTCGCATCGTATAATCATCAATCGCGAACAGGTAATACTAAAAAGCCACAGGTTAAACTCCACAAAAAGAATCCTTGCCTTCATCTCGAGTGGGAACGCCATATCATGATTGAGTATTTGCGCGAGAGCCTAAAATTTTCGCATATATATAATAGAAAGCAAGATTTGACCTTGACAGATTGGAATCGTATTCTCAAAAATTTCGACAAAGCGCATAGTGGAGCCGAGGTTGAGACGACATACTCAACCAGTTCGACGAGATCCGGATTTGCGTTAAACCTGAAACGGCAAATTTTAGTAGACTGGCTAAACTGAAAGTCAACGTAAGCAATTGGACAGTTAAACGCAAAAAAAGTACTTTTCATTAATTATGGGACTTAGTTGCGTATGGGGATTCCAGCGTCCCTCTTCTGGCCATTGAAAATCGTCTTCCGTATACGCATCAGTGGGCACCGTTTGGTTGAAAGTGATGCAGAATCGTTTTGGCTCACTGCTCTAAACCAAAGCAATACAATACGCCTAATTACATGTATACTTGAAACATACTTTAAGATTTGGCCTGAACGAAATGACCATCAATTGATCTCTTTTCTCTCCATATGCGATGATGAGTTTGTGGTAGGTATACGCTTGAATCTAAACAAATTAATTTAAAAACTTACAAAATGAAAACCCAAACCGAGCAAACGTTTTTGTAGACTTTCTTGTAAACGGGAGCAAATTCGTGAACAAGTTTGTAAATGTTCACGAAGATTTGTAAACGCTCCACAATAGCCGTCGATACTAAAAGAGGATAAAGTTGAAATAATTTTTAACTGGTTAAAACTGCTAAAAATAGAGTAAAGTTTGTGTAGCCACTAATATCTATATTGAATGTTCAGAAAGCTGATCGCAGCTTAGAATTCTTGGAATAAACTTTGTAACAAATCTCATCGAAACTTACACGAGTCGCTGGGGTTTATTCCGGGTGGTCCGCTTGAGCTGCTCAAGCTCACATCAAGCACACAAGCACGCGTCTAAATTGAGTGTTTTTAACGTGAAATAACTTATCGTCACTTTTCTATTCAACTAAAGATCTATTTCTTAGCTACATTTGGTCCCGGTTTCCCGGGCAAGCAATCCAATGGTAGGGGGTTGTTCTTGATGCAACACTCGAACGGCCATCCAATCCTCGTTCGAGAATCCAATCGTAAGCAGCAACGCACCTAAATTTGTGGTTGTTCAAAAATTGCCCCAATCCAACAAACCAAGTTATCGAAAAATTCAGGTGCCTCAGTGTCCACTGCGGCTTGCACACTAAATTACAGAATTACATTTGTAGAACATTTTAAACTCACTTCTTTAACCGCAAAACGAGTCCACCAACAACAGGCTCGGTTTCCAATGGATCGTACTGGATATTGCGTCGATCAAGCTCCTCACATAACTAAATAAAAGCTAAAATAGAAAAAACAAAGTCTATCTTACTTTCATGAACGATATTCTATCATCAACAGCTGCAATTGCACACGTCAATCGTCGGCCATAATGATCACCCTTTCGTAATTCCTAAAAAACGGCTTTATTAATTTGCTCAGTTAAATTTCTTAAGTTCATTCTTACTTCATCTTTGTTTGCGTATAAGAAACGAGTCATCGGTGCCACCAATCCTGGATGATCCTAAACAAGAAATTTTTAAGCAAAAACCATCAATCACTTACTCGACTTAAATGTAGCAGTGTCAATTGATCGTCATTTACACTCAACAAGTGCAGCTCCGTCTTCACAATCAATTGAGGATCAACAACAAAAGAGACAATCTAAAATTAATGTTCTTTAGAAAAAATTCAATCAATAAATCTAAAAACTGACCAAGTAAAAGCTATCATCTTTGTAGAATTGTAAAATGAGGCGATCCGCCGGTAAAGAAGTAATCTAAAAAGATTCGAATTTATTGAGGGACAATAGTAATAAAGGTAAGCTGTTAAACCCAATCAACTCGAAGTTTACTTACCTTGCTCAATTTTGAAGCCATTTGTGTTTCGGAGACGATTCTCACAAGAAGCGATGAGACGGCCTTTCGATAACGTTCAATCATCGTTAATACCCTAAAACAAATGTTGAATTTATTTGTTTGCTAGGATTCTAAATTTGATTGATGCTCATAGTCTATTTTGTAGCTTACTTCAGTCTATCAATGTGTTTTTTGATCGATTGGATTGGAGAGATCGGGTCAAGGCATTTCTCCAAATTTCGAAGCTCTTGAACTTCTCCTGGAAATGTATACTCTGTTGAAAATTTAAATAATAAATTCCAATTTGTAAAGCAAATTTCTTACCTAGACCATCGACGACACAAATCACTCGACCGCTGAACAAATTGACGGAGATTTTTAGCATTTCTTCTGGCGTTGATTTGTCCAAGAGTCGATAGATCAGCAGTGGAATTTCTTGTCCGGAAACTAGCACAGACGCAGCTAAATTATAGCTTAGCTTTAAAAACGATCGTTCCACATACAAGTACTCGACTCTTCCAATTTTTGGCGAATCTTGAGAAGGCGTTGTCGAGACCGAAAAGCGAACACATCCGATAGGAGACTGTGAATGGAGAGGCGGCTAAACAACAAATATATTTTATCTATATAAGCATCCATAATAGTAGAACTAATAATACAATTGAGCTCGTGTTGTATTAGGGTTATGGCTTATAAAACGAACCCCGATCGTTCATCGAGTCCACCAAGTTCCTGATTTGGCGGATAGTGCCGCACCCTCAACGAGGACCTCGAGTCCTCCCGATCGCAAGAAATTTGAAAGCGAAATTGGGCGTTGTATCTAAAATTAAAGATTTTAGATACAGCGCTCAATTTCGCTCAAATTAAAAAGTTTGGTTATTTCTACCTCGGGATTTGTCCCCTCTTTGTCGGCAACTTTTGAGCCCAATATCCAACTGTGAGTATCCGTTCTTTCTGATCGTAGCGCTCAATAAGGATTTTGTCTCTAAACAAAGCGCCTAGCTTTATCGTTCAAGTTTAAAAATACCTCAGTTTTCCATTTGCCAATTGTGTAGATTGACAGAAGAGCACATCGAGTTTGAGTGATTGCGCGAAAGAGTGCAAAAACGTGTACACCTCGTTCAAGGGCTAAAGTTGGATTATGCAAAGATTCTCTTTTAAAATTCATACATTTTTGCTGATATCCATTCTTGATTGAAGTACATTGTGAACAAGATTTAATTGAAGTGGATGAACAAGCTGAGTGCCTAAAACATTGTGTGTAAGAAGTTGAGGAAAATTCAATTGAAAAACTGACCATATCCAATTTCATAGTCTTCGACAAGAATTTTGATGTTGAGAAGTGTCCAGGGAAGGGTCTCTGCTTCACCGAGTACCGTCATTTTCACCTCGAATTCGCTCGGCACCACCAAAGTGAGCTATAAATTGAATTTATAGGTCACTATTTTGCTTTTTTATATTTATATTTGCTTTTTTATAGGTCACTATTTATATTTACTTGTTTCACTAAAACTAACCATTCCGTTTTTGATGTGTATTTGACGAAATTTCGGAGGCAATTTCGAAGCAACCCTCGATATTCTGTATCGGAGAATTTTGTTGATCCTCGAGAGGGCATTCGCTTGTTCTTTTGGCGTGATTTTCGGTTCGCGGATGAAACGCTGCTTTATGCAAAGTGGAAGCCGAGGATAGGTGCCCTGTAAATTAAAAATAAATACCTAATGAATGTTTTTGAAAGGCTAAATTTACCTGTGTGAGAATATCGACTGCAGAACACACTTGAAAAGTCGGCAATTTAGCTACTTCCAATTCTTGTCTAAACAAATAAGATTATCCTGATTAAAGCTTTTAAACCCTACCGTGAAAAGAAAACGAGTCGATCAGCGGTGTCGATAAAATATTGAGCTTGTTGATCGAGGATGTAGTTGATAATCTAAAAAGCAAGTATCAACCATTGTAAAACACCAAAAATTCCGGTTTTCTTCTTTTAAGACCACTCACCGAACAATTCTCGAACTTTTTACTCGACTTCACCCATTTCACAATTGCCAACAATTTCACGGTGAGCGTTCGCGTGTTGTGCGCAAATTGTACGAGCGAGATCTTCTTCTCCTCCTCGTATTTCTTTAGCAACCTAAATTAAAGACTTAGTATTATTTTATTTCAAATGGCAAAGCTTTTTGGCAAAGCAAATGGCAAGGCACGTTCACCCCAGAAACATTTTAAGTTGCTAATTTATCCAATAAAAATGTGCAATTACTTGCTTCGACTACGTGATTTCGAGAGTTTAAACTATTATTTCAAACTGAAAAGCCATAAAACTTCAATTTTTGTGATACCGTCTGTTTCGATACAAAGGATATCGAAAAACTCAACAAACTCACAATTCGCTCATCACCGTGATCTCGTGAAAAATTTGTTGCACGGCAAAGTCGAGCAACATCTAAAACTACGTTTTTAACATGGTTTCTATCAAAAACTCACGTTTAAGCTTTAAAATCTCTTGCTTTTCATATAATCAGCTTTCAATTGTAACCAACCGATAACGGAATCGATGGCGGACCACATTTCTCGGGGATCGGCTGAATCTGTTTGTTGTAGTCGTCATCGTCAGCCGGTTGTTCCATACAGATCCACTAAAAATCACATTTATTTCAATCGAGTGCATATCAAAACAAGTCGAAATAAATAGAAAATTGTCGAAGTTGAAAAATCACACAAACGAATAGAATTTTGTGCGATTTGTTGTGTTTTGGACTAATTTTATTCCCAATTTTGTGATTTTTCAACTTCGACAGACTTATCAATCAAAACTATCAAGGAAAAAGGATAAATTTGGTCGATAACTAATGGCAAAACACGCAAATATCAAGATATTAAGCAAAATACGCAAACATCAAGAATATTAAGCTAAATAAGGGAATATCTCAAAAAAGGTGTTAATTTTCTATATAGTTAGCTGCTTTCAACAACTAGAAAGCTGTTATTTGGGGAGTGGGACAAATGCGACCTTTTTTTGCGCACCCGGACATTTGCGCACCTTTTTTTGCTGGAAAAGGCTTTAGGAAAGGTCGTAGAGCTTCAAAAATGTTTTCATAGAAGGGAATCGTATGCGTAGATTCCGAATTTCGACAAATCAGACCTCGCTGACACGTCAAATTTGGGCTAAAAGGCAAAAACTGCGGAAACGCGTTAAGTTGCGTAGTTTTTGCCTTTTAGCCCAAATTTGACGTGTCAGCGAGGTCTGATTTGACGATTCCCTTCTATGAAAACATTTTTGAAGCTCTACGACCTTTCCTAAGGCCTTTTCCAGCAAAAAAGGTAGCATTTGTCCCACCCCCCTTATTTGAAACTTTTGCGTGTTCTACCTTTTTCCAACAAAATTAAAAAGCCAGGCTCTTTTAAAGAGCCAAAAAACCATTATAAAAAGGAATGAATGAGTGAATAGAAAAAGCAATAAACATCAATTTTTTCAAAAGCACCTGAAAAATTAAAGGCAAAAAGAAGAGGAGCAAGTGAAATCGGAGCTCGAGAAATACCTGATTTGATTGTTAAAGTGAAAAATCGTCAATCAATTTTAAAAGTGATTTTTAAAAAGAGAAAGTTCATCACATCAAAAAAAATAAGCAGCTTTTAGGTTTTTTTTTGAAAATGATCTTGATTTTTGGATTTTTTTCTTGAGTTTTACTATGTCAATGGTTTAGAATCGTCTATTTTTCACCAGACTTATAATAACCGCGTAGTTCCTTAAATATGGCTATGATATGGCTCTCGGATATGGCTTCGAAATTGTTTATGATTTTAGAAGGCTTTATTGAAGCGACATTGAACTTTACCCAAATATCTTAAATATGGTTCAATATGGTTCCAATATGGTTTACACGAGCATATTGCCCAGTTTAGCTTGAATTTAGCTTGCTTTATACGATTACAGCCCAAGAATACAGTTCAACAACTCATAACTCATACACCTATGATATTCGTGACATGCTTTAAAGCCGTAAAAACTTCAATAGAACGACCTCCTATAGGAGCGTCGCGTAGTCTAAGTTTGCTCCCAAACAAATGCTCAATCTCAACAAAACACTGTTTCTGCGCGAGATCTCGAGAGCTGGTCAAAACAGCGCCAGCCAAAATAATGCGTTTGCGGTTAAGTTTATTTGTGCTTCTTATTTTCATTAGATTTAGAAAAAAATTAGCTATCTGCTGAACCTTTTGGGACCGTTTAGAACAAATCTAGGATGAGAAAATGTCAAAAAAAACGAAAAAGGGCTCAAAAAGAGGTTAACTGAGCTTTCCTCGACACCAATTATGTTTTAAGTGATCCGAAAGTATGCAAAATGTAGAGAATTGTATTCTGCATTTAATAAGCATAAGAAACACATAGAGACTTAACAGCGGAAGGGCTATTTTTGCCGGGGCGCTGTTTGTACACGGCGCTGCTTTGATCAGCTACCCATATTTCGACACCAGTTTCGTTTTTTTCTGCGCGCTTAGGTATCAAATTAAAGTAGAGAAAATGGGTGATTTTTTGAGATATAACACATATTTTTAGCATTAACCAGCGCTTAGAAAAAAATGATGAAAAATCGACTCTTTTTTTGCCACTTTTCAATCATTTTTTTCTAAACGCTGGTTAATGCTAAAAATATGTGTTATATCTCAAAAAAACCACCCATTCTCTCTACTTTAATTAGATATCTAAGTGCGTAGAAACAGACGTACTGGTGTCGAGATATGAGCGTTTGTTTGAGAGTAAACTTTGACTTTGACTACGTAAGGCCCCTACCTCTATAGGAGCGTCGCGTAGTCAAAGACCGTTCTATTAGAGTTTTTATGGTAGCCAAGAAACCCTGTTAGAGTAAACTTCGACTTTTTCATTTGACTTTTTGGCTGATCTGTTTTTCACGAGTAACGTGTTTTCTAAAAGATGGGTTGTTTTGAACCTTGTAGTCAGATTTTAGCCGTTCTGTTGTCCTGTTTGTTTTTAATCCCATTCAACAGCTAGCTGATTCTTCATCGAATGAGTTTATGATCAAGTAAAAGGGATAATACCATGCAAAGTTACAATAGTTTAAAAAAAATTGACATGCTTTAGAAAACACATTACTCGAGAAATCCTCTAGTGTAAGTTAGCTACCCAACTCCCTACCCAACTCCCAAAGTTAGCTACCCAACTTCAAAATCATTTCCAAAAACCATTATTGATGCATAAAGTTGTGCAACTAGAAATCACCGATGTTTTAAATAGGCTAAAGTAGACATGGGCACTACAAACGTAAACTAAAAACGCTTTTAACTTGCTTCTAACTTGCTTCTAGCTTGCTTCAAATTTGTGTGTCCATGTCTAGTCTAAAATTTCACCAGTTTCGATCTTGCATCAATCTTTCCATCAACCTACTCCCATCGAACATAGGTATGAGGAAAGGTGCCTCTTTTCCCATCAACAATTCCCTCATAGAATCCATTTCCAATCTTTCGAAGCACCTCCACTTGTTGTCCTTTCTGTAATCGTAAAGCAGCTGTATCGTAGACGTTTGGCGTTCGATCGTGTACAACAAAAGCCTGTGCTGGGAGTCTCGGCTCAGCACTTTGCTCGTGGTCGTGTGTACTAGCAGTTGAATGCCTGCTTGGCCCAGAGCTACTACTTGATGACCATTCTCCTCGACTGTTTCTATCAACTTCCCCTAATGGTGCCACATAATTCGCCGGGATTAGTCCTGTCCTTTGCATTGCGTTCCTCGCTTGCCACCACTCAGGCTCCGGCTTTCCAATAATATCTAATTGTTCTCCTGCTTCAAACGAAAGATCAGTCTCCTTTGTTCCCTCGAAACGGAACAATGCCTGAACTCTTTCCAATTCCCGTTTCCTATACGGAATCGTCAACGAGGTTTTATCCAAAATGCGTAACTTGAAATGATTCAATAGTTGGGGCAAGTCAATGAATGTTTGTTCAGCGATTTTCACGCCTCCGCTCTCATTCTTCTCGATCAAGTAGTGTCGTACTTTCATCGCCTCATCCGATTCACGAACACTCAATGAGAAAGTGCCAGGACGAGAGCTGTCTCTCAACAGAAATGTTCCTAGTTGTACATCATTTTCCGAGAGGATTTGAACGGCTTCTTCGCGGCTCATTTTTGGGAAGTAGAAAGCGTTCCATTCAAATGGATCAAAAGCGCCCCCACTCGGGCCCGCCATTGTGATTGATCTAAAAATTGATATTGATTTAAGATATCATTGAATTTACAGCTAAATTAAACTTTTCAGAGCCAAAATACATTCAAAACCAGTCAAAAAAGAAAGAAAGAAAGAAAGAAGAAAGAAAGAAAGAAAGAAAGAAAGAAGAAAGAAAGAAGAAAGAAAACAGAAGAAAACATAAAAGCATTTTGAGAACTATTGGGTTGGGGACTATGACTCAGCGGCAAACTTTAAAGACACTTTTTGCACGCATAAAGCCTTCTTTAAATATACGTTTTCTTACATCAAAAGGATCCACTATTTCTCTACAAAATGACTTTTGAGAGATTCCACAAAGCTTTTCTTTCGTGGAGTTTATGAACTTTCAAACGCAGCTGATCAAAATGGCAAAGAGTCCGACTCATCGTTTGAACAGTTTCTTCCACATAAACCTTCTTTGGTGTCTATGTAAAAAAGATAGAGCACATTCAATTACATAAGTTGCCAAATTTGCAGGAAGATCCCTCCAACCGTTTTTTCTAGATGACACTTTGTAGTTTTTGTGAAAAAATGGCCTTTTCTTGAGCTGAGGCGCTGTTTGAGTTTTCTTTTAAATGTCATTTTGTAGAGAATTAGCTAACTTTTCTACTGATATCAAACGCGTATTATTTGACGAAGTCTGCTAGAAGTTTTAGAAATTTTTTTGATTTTCGGCGCCGAGTCATAGTCCCCAACCCAATAGAAAAGAAAGCAGATCTAACAATTATGCACTTCTTATCACGAGAAAATTTGGGCATAGGTTTTAAAGTTTAACTGAATTTCGAATTTGGTTATGAATAGAAATCTTTCTGGTTATCAGATGATATTAACACTGCAAGAAGGCATAACGCTCCCCTACATTCAAAACCAGTCAAAAAGAAAGAGATAGGTGTCTGTGTAGCGCATTGGTAGAACGTTCACCCGGTAAGCGAGAGGTCGTGGGTTCGAATCTCCGCGACGGTCATATTTTATATTCCCAGCCCAAACCCATAAAAGCACCGGTGTACATATAAAAGAACTTAGATACTAGATTAGTTAATTCCTTTAGTACGATTCTATAGATATCAAGATCTTGATTTACAATTGAATTTCAGATTTACATTTGAATTTCTAAATTAACAGATCTAAAGAATTCTTAATTTACCATTCAAAATCAAATTCTAACAACACGTTCATTTACAGCTGGTGTTTTTCGAGTTTACCTCGGAAAACTCCTTGAAAAACTCACTGTATCTGACCATCTGTATCTAACATTACAGAGCTGTATCCTAGCATAACCTGTCTTCGGCTAGTACCTTTAACGAGTCATAGTCTTAACAACAGAAATATGAGAGGAGCTTAAACGATGGGACATAAGGAGAACGAAAAGCTGAAGTACTGAAGACTTGGCTAGCAATAGGGCTACATTAGAGTACAGACTAGAGATGGGTTTCAGTTCGATTTCATCCGAACCTGGAACCGGAAAAAACAAGACTGAACTAAACTGAACTAAGTAGGGAGAGGCATGAACTGACTCTAGTACTAGACATGGGTTTTACAAGGCAGAGGAATGAACTCATCATGGTCTTTCAAAACAAGACCATCTTTTAGAGAATTTCACGGGAAATCCGATGTTTTAGTTTAGTTTTTACCCTCGAGACCTGTAAGGCAGAATATTTGGCAAAAGCACTTTTGGCATGTATATTTGAGGCCTAAAAAAATCCCTAAATAAACAAAAAGCAAAAGATTTAGCCGCAAAAGGAAATTTTTGCACTTTTCATTGCATTTTTCATTGCAAAGGCTTAAAAGACTGAAGCAAGCTGACAAAAATCAGGCTTTTACATGGACAAGATGATTAAAAACGATTCAAAATAAGGCAGACAATCAAAATATGAAGAATAATGAAGAATAATGAAGAATAATGAAGAATAATGAAGAATAATGAAGAATAATGAAGAATAATGAAGAATAATCAACAATAATCAACAATAATCAACAATAATCAACAATAATCAACAATAATCAACAATAATCAACAATATCAAGAATATCATGAATCTAAATCATGCAAAATACAATTGCTAAACAAAAACCCAACTCTTATTTCAAATATGCCGACGGCAAGACGGGTTTTTTCTCTCGATCTCTAAAAGATGAATGCACAATTCGTAGACACAAACTACCGTACTCGTTTCCCTTTTCCTTTCCTTTCCTTTTCCTTTTCCTTTTCAACGGCTCATCGGCTCCAATTTTTCCTTTCCTCGCGTAAACATTGAATCACTGAATCATTGAATATAACAATTGTCAACAGGAAAACGATGAGCAATGATTTCTACATCAAAAATGCTTTCAATTTATGTTGATGATTTGGATTCGATCAAGCAACAAGTCTGTGAGATTTAAATAAGCTAATAAGCTAAATAAGCTAATAAGCTAAATAAGCTAATAAGCTAAATAAGCTAATAAGCTAAATAAGCTAAATAAGCGGGGGTGGGACAAATGCGACCTTTTTTTTTGCGCACCTGGACATTTGCGCACCTTTTTTTTTTGCTGGAAAAGGCCTTAGGAAAGGTCGTAGAGCTTCAAAAATTTTTCCATATAAGGGAATCGTATGCGTAGATTCCGAATTTCGACAAATCAGACCTCGCTGAGACGTCAAATTTGGGCTAAAAGGCAAAAACTGCGGAAAAGCGTTAAGTTGCGTAGTTTTTGCCTTTTAGCCCAAATTTGACGTGTCAGCGAGGTCTGATTTGTCGAAATTCGGAATCTACGCATACGATTCCCTATATGGAAATATTTTTGAAGCTCTACGACCTTGCCTAAGGCCTTTTTCAGCAAAAAAAAGGTGCGCAAATGTCCAGGTGCGAAAAAAAGGTCACACTTGTCCCACCCCCAAATAAGCTAATAAGCTAAATAAGCTAATAAGCTAATAAACTGAAACCTTTGCTATAAGAATTTAGAATTTTTTGCTAAAAATTTCATTTAATTTAATTTGAACAAAGTTTTCAAGAGAAGAATACTTAAATTCTTTGGTGGCTCTTTGAAAATCGTTAATTTTACTGAAAAACTATTAAAATAAGTTATTAAAAAACTAGATTTCGCTATTAAATATTATAAAAATTCAATTCAAAACAAGTTTTTTAATCTTTTCTGCATGGGATGCTAGTCAATTTGAATGAAAACTATTAAAATAGGCTATTAGCAAAGTAAACTAGTCTATTACAATAGTAAACAGAACTAGTACTAACGGAACAAAACAGAACAAAACTATTGGGTTGGTGAATTGAAAACTGCAGAACTTTGAACTAAAATTTATTCAACATAAAACCATCAATTGATTTCAAATAATTTCCATTATTATTGACGACTTCTGCCCATTTTAAAGACAATTTGCGGATTCCTCTTTCGTAGTAGGATTTTGAATCGAAAAACTTTTAAAGCCAATTTTTGACTGCTTCTTCCGAATCGAAGTGTTCTCCCGCAAGCTCTTTACTCATGATCCAGAATAAATAGTAATCAAAAGGAGCTGGACTGTATGGGGGATGTGCCAAAAGTCCCCAAACAAGGCTATTTATTTTAGAGCGAGTCAGTTTTGCAACAGGAGGGCGCGCGTTCTCGTGGATGAGAACGATCTTTGACTTGAAGGGCCTATTCTTCTTTAGGGATTCATCCACCTTTCCCAACTGTTCACTGTATTTGATTGCATTAACGGTCGCCTTGCTATTCAGCAACTCCCAGTGCACCACTCCCTCCATATCCCAGAAAACGCAGAGCATAAACTTCTACTGGTGCAAATGGGGCTTAGGGTCACTTTCGGGTTTCTCGCCTGGCCCCACCCATTGCCGCTTCCTCTTCTTCTTCCTCAACTTCTGCCCATTTTACAGGCAATTTGCGGATTTTACAGGATTTTGGTTCGTGTGTGAGACTCAAAAATGGAGGACTGGAGAAATGTCCCAATTTGAGCACTTTCTTCAAAAGAAACCCATTTTGGCGTCAATAGAAAAGTTGTAGAGAATCAAAAATTAGGCTTATAGCCAAATTTTCAAAAAGATACACTTAGTAGTTTTGCTTAAAATGTTTTGTAAAATGCAAGTTTTGTGAAAATTCGTAAATTTGGCATTTCTTGAAAACCAGTTTTTGAATCGTTCTGAAAATTTGGATATAAGCTTGATTTTTGATTCTCTACAACTTTCCCATTGACACCAAAATGGGTTTCTTTTGAAGAAAGTGCTCAAACTGTCACATATGACAATAGCCCGCAGTTTTCAATTCACCAACCCAATAAAAGCACTTTGTGGCAATTTGTTTTATAAGTCGATAAGTCTTTGCGATAAAAATCAATGGCTTTTGGATTAATGAATAAAATTGTTGGGGAAAAATTCAAGTTTAAAAGTTCTATAGTTCTTGAAAGAAATAGAAAAGCAAAAAAAATGGCGCTAGGGTCGAACCAGGGTCGTAAAAATGGAGGGCTGAGGTGCCGAAATCTCACTTCTGATCATTGTCAGTCTGCTAAAGGCAATACAGTACAAGTACATTACAGTACAAGTACATTACAGTACAAGTACATTACAGTACAAGTACATTACAGTACAAGTACATTACAGTACAAGTACATTACAGTACAAGTACATTACAGTACAAGTACATTACAGTACAAGTACATTACAGTACAAGTACATTACAGTACAAGTACATTACAGTACAAGTACATTACAGTACAACTTATAGCTTCCAACAACTTTGGACTTTGGCACAGTGAATGTGGAAATCTTGACCGTTTCCGTGACGAATGACTGGCTTGTGGTGGGCGCGAGTTGTGGAGTGATCTTCATCTTCACCCGATTCGACGCAAAACTATACAAACAGTTTCGTCAAAGATCAAGTCAAATCTAAATCTTCTTCCAGAATTCGAACCTCTTCAACGGATACGATCTCTTGTCTCTCCGTTCTCGGCAATCAAATCGCTGTCGGCCATCACTCGGGCTTGCTCTTTCTCATTCATCTACAAACTGGGAAAAGTAAAAAGGTCAGAATAATGATTCGTTTAGCTGAATTTGATCCTCTTTCAGAAAAACAGAAAAAGAAAACAATAATAGCTGACAATAAACAATAATAGGGAGACGTTAGGAAAGAACGGCTTCCAACAACTAACAACTAAACACTAACAAGAACGTTAGGAAAGAATTTAGAATCCGTTTTCAGTTTTCGGGATGATAGTTGGGTTTTTGTGATAACACAGCCAGAGCGGCAGCCAGAGCGGTAGCTAGAGCGGCAGCCAGAGCGGTAGCTAGAGCGGTAGCCAGAGCGGTAGCTAGAGCGGTAGCCAGAGCGGCAGCTAGAGCGGTAGCTAGAGCGGTAGCCAGAGCGGTAGCCAGAGCGGTAGCCAGAGCGGTAGCCAGAGCGGTAGCCAGAGCGGTAGCCAGAGCGGTAGCCAGAGCGGTAGCCAGAGCGGTAGCCAGAGCGGTAGCCAGAGCGGTAGCCAGAGCGGTAGCCAGAGCGGTAGCCAGAGCGGTAGCCAGAGCGGTAGCCAGAGCGGTAGCCAGAGCGGTAGCCAGAGCGGTAGCCAGAGCGGTAGCCAGAGCGGTAGCCAGAGCGGTAGCCAGAGCGGTAGCCAGAGCGGTAGCCAGAGCGGTAGCCAGAGCGGTAGCCAGAGCGGTAGCCAGAGCGGTAGCCAGAGCGGTAGCCAGAGCGGTAGCCAGAGCGGTAGCCAGAGCGGTAGCCAGAGCGGTAGCCAGAGCGGCAACCACAGGCTTTGTGGGTCATCCTAGTGAAAAAATGTTCGTAGCTTCGAAATATCTAAAGGAAAAAGCTTCCTTTGAGTCCTTGTCTCCTAAATAGCAACCTTCCAAACCATCAAACTATTTTAAGATGCGCCTAGCCCCCTAGATAATTTTCCGGTCGGAGCTCCGTCTTGTTGAAATGTCTAAATTTGATTTTTGGAAATCCTTTTGTGCGTAGTGTAAAATTTCAGCTTTAAGGAGATCGAGATCGTTAATAATAATCGAGAATAAACCATTTATAATTATCGATAAACCATATAATTATCGATAAACAAATCCACAATATCGATTTCCAGGTTGACAAATACACGGATCGAGATCAGCACCGGGGTTCCGCTTTGCGACAAGTGATCTGGTCGACGAAAGATTGCACAAAGCTTGTCTCATCTGATGAATCAGGAATCGCTATTCTGACAAATGTCGATTTTCACAAGGTAGACCAATACACGAGCTGAAGAGCTCATAAATAAGCTTAAACGACTCGAAACTCGAAAAGTTTAACTCGAAAAGTGAACTTAACTTAAATAATGTAATTTAGAAAGCCTACACTCATTCATTTCTCTTTTGTGACACCATTCCTTCAGCAATTCGATCGATTGATCTTTCCGAGCATCAGGTGAAATAAAGCTACAGCTAAAGCTAAAATTCGAACTTATAACACGCTTTCTAAAAGGTGGAAAGAGCTGAAGGAGAGAGCTGAAGGAAAGAGCTGAAGGAAAGAGCTGAAGGAAAGAGCTGAAGGAAAGAGCTGAAGGAGAGAGCTGAAGGAAAGAGCTGAAGGAAAGAGCTGAAGGAGAGAGCTGAAGGAAAGAGCTGAAGGAAAGAGCTGAAGGAAAGAGCTGAAGGAAAGAGCTGAAGGAGAGAGCTGAAGGAAAGAGCTGAAGGAAAGAGCTGAAGGAGAGAGCTGAAGGAAAGAGCTGAAGGAAAGAGCTGAAGGAAAGAGCTGAAGGAAAGAGCTGAAGGAAAGATTACGATAGTCCTCCAAACTATTCACCTTTTTGAAAACGACACTTAAAAAACGAACGACAAGTACAAATGCAAGTAATTTAGGCACTAATCTGCGGTGAGAGCAACCAGTGCAGTCTTGTTGTGCTCGAGTCGGCTGAAGTGACACTTGTCGGGGAACAAACTTGGTATAAATCCTTATGAAAGCTACAAAAGCTCCTAAATAGCTATAAATTGAATTTCTTGCAAGATTATGAAAAACTTTTATCATAACTATCACCAAATTAATGCAAATGCTTAGCCAACTCTAAACAATGCTTAAACTACTGTAAACAAGCATTTCGATAAGTAAAACTTATTCAGTTAGCAGCCGAAAAATGCCTAACGGGGGGTTTTATTGGCTGAATGTTTTGGGGAAACGGATAGTCGCCGTGGAGCAGTCGGGAGCGCGCTTGGTTACGAACCGAGAGTGACAGCTCACAGCTCTACAGCTCACAGGGGGCAGGTTCGACAGCTCACAGGGGGCAGGTTCGACGCCCGGCTGTGACATGACTTTTGCTTTTTAAAAAACGAAACATCTGATGCACAACTACATAGAATTCTAAGTCTAAGAAACTAAAAATGATTTAAATCGGCCCATGGGAAGCGGAGAACTCGCGCGGTTAGACAAACAGGCAGACAGACAGGCAGACAGACAGGCAGACAGACAGACAGACAGACATACAGACAGACAGACATACAGACAGACAGACAGGCAGACAGACAGGCAGACAGGCAGGCAGACAGGCAGGCAGACAGGCAGACAGGCAGACAGACAGACAGACAGACGGACAGACGGACAGACGGACAGACAGACAGATAGACAGACAGA
The DNA here is from genome assembly GCA_958450365.1 of Mesorhabditis belari. Taxonomy (NCBI): domain Eukaryota; kingdom Metazoa; phylum Nematoda; class Chromadorea; order Rhabditida; family Rhabditidae; genus Mesorhabditis; species Mesorhabditis belari. The sequence goes on along the minus strand of CAUEEP010000724.1, from coordinate 2,044,181 downwards.
CAAACACTTCCTTTTATATATAGTGCAATAAAAGCAGCCTCGTAAACCATAAAACAGTTCATTTCCTCATTTTGCTCATTCTATATCGTTCAAAAGTCTATAAAGGCTTCAATCATTCTGCATTGGTTATTGCTCTCTCCTTTTATTGCTTCTTATAAATTCGGTTTAATTACCCAAGTTTGAGAGAGGTAAACGAGTGATTCAATAATTGAGAAACTACACGCTTTGATCCATGCCAGTTGCCTTATCTAACAACATTTTCTCGTTACAACAAAGCTTTTTCAAACTATTTTCATATTTAGCAACTCTTCTCAAGTGATCGGTGTCGCTTGGCTGAACGAGGAGACATTTTGCCTTTTACACGAAGATTTCCGTGTTTTCCTCTACAAAAAGGAAAACTTAGCCACGCCGATGAGGATTTTTGATCTCTTAGAAGAAATGAAAAGACACTTCATTGCCGAGATTTCGATCAACGGTCAAGTGATGAGTGCCGGCTTTGAGAAACCGTCGACTTTGAGGTAAAATTTCACTTAACTTGTAAAAATTTCTAAGAATCCAACTTTAAACTCAAACTTCGTGTTGGGTTGTTCAATTAAAACATTTTTGATACCATTCGATGCGCCAAGTCTTTCTCTATTGATTGGTATAAAAACTATTTGAATTGAACCATTCAAAGCCAAGATATTTGAGCTTGAAGTTAAGCCAATGGCAAAGGGGCGGGGCGCGTATGTCCCACCTTTTATACGCGCCCCGACCCTTTTGCCATCTAAGAAAAGGTTACCATAACCTCAGCACAATTGGCTTAATTGAATAACGGTCGGTGTAGATTGCACTTCACTAGGCAAAGGGTCGGGGTAAAAGGTGGGACATACGCGCCCCGCCCCTTTTACCATTGGCTCAACTTTAAGCTTAAATATCTTGGCTTTGGGTTGTCCAATCAAAATAGTTTTTATACCAATCAATAGAGAAAGACTTGGCGCATCTAATGATATCAAGAATGTTTGAATTGAACAACCCAGCACGAAGATATTTGAGTCCAAAGTGGGATTGCCATTGGCAAAAGGGCGGGGCGCGTATAAAAGGTGAGGAAATCCTGGCTACCGTACTCAAACTGAAACACCGGCTTTGGCACATTTTACCCAGTGTTTGAGTCGTTTAAAATGCTTAATTTAGCTCTTTGACTAAACACAACGGTATCCCTTTTTAAAATGGATCTTTTCGAAACCCGAGAAATTCTGAAATTCTAAATTTCAATTGAAATGAAATGAATTGAAATGAATTGAATTCAATTCTGAATCTATTTCAGATGGCTAACATATTCCGAGTCACATTGTTGCCTTTCAACGAATCTGAATCAGCTTTTATTGTTGCGAATGAACACTGAAATCACCGTCGAAATGGCTTTCTATCTCGGGGATTTAAAAGTAAGGCAAATTTTCATTTTCTGTAAATTTACTCTATTTTTAGATCAAAGACGCTTCCTATTTCGACAAAGAGCTCTTTTTATTGCATCAAAATCGAGATTTGCTAAGAATCAGCACAAGAAAAGTCACGACGTTTCAAGAAATGCAAATGGATGGTATGCAAATGAATGGTATGCAAATTTTCACTAAAATATTTAACTAATTTAGATTCAATTGGACCGAGTCTTTCCTCAATAGTTGATTCGACTTCAACGCTTTTGGGAAAAATGCGGCCATCAAAAGATGCGACAGTTAAGGAAACGATTGAAGGTTAGTGTTCTTGAAAGGCGGATACTGTAGCTATTAGATATACTATAGCTAGGGTTTCAAGCTACGGTGTATCTAAAAGAAAAAATTCCCATTCGGTTCTCATTTGATTCCGATTTGGTTTCTATTTGGTTTGTATTTGGTTCCCATTTGGTTCTCATTCGGTTCTCTTTTGGTTTCGATTTGGTTCGGATTTGGTTTTCATTCGGTTCCTATTTGGTTCCCATTTGGTTCTTATTTGGTTTCTATTCGGTTCCCATTTGGTTCTCATTTGGTTCCTATTTGGCTCCTATTTGGTTTCGATTTGGTTCCCATTCGGCTCCCATTTAGTTCTCATTAGGTTCTCATTTGGTTCCTATTTGGTTTCTATTTGGTTCCTATTTGGTTCCCATTTGGTTCCCATTCCGTTCCCATTCTGTTCCTATTTGGTTCCTATTTGGTTCCTATTTGGTTTCTATTTGGTTCCTATTTGGTTCCCATTTGGTTCCCATTCCGTTCCCATTCTGTTCCTATTCGGTTCCTATTTGGTTTCTTTTTGGTTTCTATTTGGTTCCCATTCCGTTCCTATTCGGTTCCCATTCCGTTTCGATTTGGTTCCCATTCGGCTCCCATTTAGTTCTCATTCGGTTCCCATTTGGTTCCTATTTGGTTTCTATTTGGTTCCCATTTGGTTCTCATTGGGTTCCCATTTGGTTCCCATTTGGCTTCTATTCGGTTCCTATTCGGTTCCGATTTGGTTTCTCCTCAGATCCTTTTCGGTTTCCATTCGGTTTCCATTCGGTTTCTATTCAGCTCCCATTCAGTTCCCATTCGGTTTTCATTCGGTTCTATTTGGTTCCCATTTGTTCCCATTCGGTTCCCTTCCAAATTAGTCAATTCAAAGTCTATGTTTAAAATCTAAGTACAAAAGAGTATTTTTGTCTTCTTTGCAGATGTTGCATCACGTGGAATGGACGCGATCTCAACGCGAATCACTCCATCACTCAATCAACTGCTTGACAATATGAGGAAACATGTCGACAACTCGAATTTTGGAGTAACCACCTTTAGCATTATCGATTAAATGAAAGATTTTAGGCTGAAGAAGGGGAAATCCCGGCTGGATCGATGGTGTGCAAGGGGAAAATGGATGAAATCGGTGGGTGAAATAAGAACTTAACTTTTAGCATGACTTATGAAAGGTCTATCCAGTTCTAAAGCAATTTCCAGAAGTCGCTGAAGATGTATCTCAAGAAAACGCAGTGTCAGTGGTGAGAAAAGAGCGCGGAATACAAAAAAGAAAAAGAAAAGAAAGGAGACGATCGATTGATGGAAGTGAGGGATCTGTGCAATCGGATGAGATAAATCAGCAGGTTTGAAGGGGGCAAATCTGGCTTTATTCTAGCTTTATTCTAGCTTTATTAGCTTTAATTTGTTAGCTTTTCAAGTGAATATAGTATCTAGTGAAAGCTGTGTTCTACAAAGAACCACCGGATACCGTAACTTTTGCTGAATCCTCTTTTGCGACCTCGTTACAGTACGCCGCAATTTGAGAGCTATTTTTGTAAGCATCACTATTCTAGCAGAATCTCTAAGTGTACTTTGTACTCTGTACTATTCTAACAGAAGTTCTAAGTGTACTTTGTACTCTGTACTATTCTAACAGAAGTTCTAAGTGTACTTTGTACTCTGTACTATTCTAGCAGAATTTCTGAGTTTACTTTGTACTCTGTACTATTCTAACAGAAGTTCTAAGTGTACTTTGTACTCTGTACTATTCTAACAGAAGTTCTAAGTGTACTTTGTACTCTGTACTATTCTAACAGAATTTCTAAGTGTACTTTGGACTCAGTTTTTGTAAACACCTTCTTTCTGGTGTGATTTGTTTTCCATTTTCTAATGTGAGGTCAAAATTTGAGTCAGAAAAGTTCCAAACTAGAAATTGAGCTAGGAAATGGCTAAAATGCACCAATGAATAGATGAGTGCCCCAGGAAGGGTGTGTTTACATCTAGAGAATAGATGAGTGTCCTAGGAAGGGTGTGTTTACATCTAGAGAATAGGTGAGTGCCCCAGGAAGGGTGTGTTTACAAATTGAGCTGAAAGTACACTTATCAAACTTTTCAGCATTCTCCACAAAGCAACGATGAAGAAGTGAGGCTGAGAAATGTTCGAATGGGTAAGTTGATGACAATTTGGGACACAAGCCAATTTGGGACACAATTTGATACAAGCCCCGCCCCTTTTGCCATTGGCAATCCAACTTTAAACTCAAACTTCATGTTGGGTTGTTCAATTAAAACATTCTTGATACCATTCGATGCGCCAAGTCTTTCTCTATTGATTGGTATCAAAACTATTTGAATTGGACAGCCCAACACCAAGATATTTGAGCTTGAAGTTAAGCCAATGGCAAAGGGGCGGGATGTCCCACCTTTTATACGCGCCCCGCCCCTTTTGCCATCTAAGAAAAGGTTACCATAACCTCAGCACAATTGGCTTAATTGAATAACGGTCGGTGTAGATTGGGCTAAAAAATAAAACCGAAGCCATCAAATCCAATCAAACGAAAAACTTTCAGTTGTGGCCCAGCTCGGCACTGGAAGAAGGCATTCCCCTGATCGCTCATCTCATCTTTTCTCTTCTTCACCAAAATCTTTCCAACCCTCACCATTAGCACAACGAAGAAAGGATTTGATCAGGTTAGAATTGAATAATAGATTCTGATGACAACTAACTTACTCTTTATTCTTTTAGAGGGACAAAACAGTAGTTGGATAGTTGGACTTTATCTGCAGCACAGCAGATAAAGCAGCAGCACTGCAGATAAAGCAGCAGCACTGCACAATAAGCCCAAGCTTCAGTCAATCAAGAATTTGCATACTATAGAATAATAGAATAATAGAATAGAACAGTATGACTCAAGGTCTAAACTATTAACAGCAATTTCAGCCCAGCTTCTTCATCGACAACAGAAGACGAGAAAAGTCGACTTGGAGCAGAAAGTGAAGAAGATGAAGAATTGGATGAAGAGAAAGCATTGAAATTGATCTTGGAGAGGACAGCTGTCCCATCTGGAAGCACGGATTCACAGGTTTATGACACTTTAACCTTAAACCAATTCTATCAAACACTTGCTTTTCTGTAAGCCAGACTGGGCAGAAGCCAGACTGGGCAGAAGCCAGACTGGGCAGAAGCCAGACTGGGCAGAAGCCAGACTGGGCAGAAGCCAGACTGGGCAGAAGCCAGACTGGGCAGAAGCCAGACTGGGCAGAAGCTAGGGCTTTTGGACAAGCTTGGACAAGGCTCCAAGCCTCCAGATTTACAGCAAAGCCAGGTCCAGAACCTGCTTGTCCCTGGTTTTGACTGATCCTGGCCTGGTCCTGGCTTGTTTTTGACTGATCCTGGTCTGGTCCTGGCCTGTTTTTGACGAGTCCTGGCCTTGTCCTGGCTTGTTTGTGACCCGGATTCTAATATTCTTCTTCATTCAGACTACTGTTTCACTGGAAATCCCAGCAGACGATTCACCGAAGAAACTCGCTCTGCAAAAGGAGAAACTTGAGAAAGCGGTTGTGGTGAATGACTTGGTGGATATTTGGAATGAGGTAATCTCTATGAAATATCGATTTTGACTCTTTAATTGTCTTTTCATGTCTTTTCATGTACTTTGGATTGAATTTGACTTTCATGAAAGCCTCGTTTGATCATCTTTCCTTTTGTTGTTGATAGATTGACTTGGTAGTTGATAGATTGACTTGGTAGTTGATAGCTTGGCTTGGTAGTTGATAGCTTGACTTGGTAGTTGATAGATTGACTTGGTAGTTGATAGATTGACTTGGTAGTTGATAGATTAGACTCGATTGATCACCGTTTCTTTTGCTCATTGATAGATTAGCTCCAAAGCGCCAAGTTTAACGAAGTTCAACCCGAATTTGTTAAGTGTTATCGACAATAATGAAGCCCTTAATCTTGGCTAGATTTCTCTATGAAAAGTTTCCCCATTGGAGATACAAAACTCATTTTATAAGCCTTTGAAATCATTTTGAAAGCAATTTTGAAAGCAATTTTGAAAACAATTTTGAAAACAATTTTCCACTTCTTCCAAAGGAACCTGATTTCAACTAAGTTTTTCGATATTTTGAGTAAAACGAATCGATTAAAAACAGTTCTTAATGTTATTAAATGATGTTAAATACTATTTTAACATAAAATAAATATCGAAAACCATATCTGACAATTTCTTATAATGAAAATCGCCAAAGATGGCAGCGGGGAGGGATCAACTAGTAGTTATTGAAGGGCTTGCAAAATGAGTTGTATCTCACCGCCTGTAACTCCCTTGTCTTTGAGTTTAAGCAATTAGTGTTATACATTTTCTAAAAGCTCTTTTCTTTCAAATATGATATTTCATTGTCCAGTGGGGTCCAATGGGGTCCAGTGGGGTCCAATGGGGTCCAGTGGGGCCCAGTGGGGTCCAATGGGATCCAGTGGGGTCCAGTGGGGTCCAATGGGTCCAATGGGGTCCAGTGTCCAGTGGGGCATTTGCGTGGGGCATTTGCGTGGGGCATTAGCGTGGGGCACTCCACTTACGTCCACAATCTACCTATCTAAAAAAACCACCGTAAATACTGAACACCCTCTAGTTAGCCTAGATCTAGCAGTCAAAGTGAGTATTTAGCTTATCGTTATTATTCGTCCTATTCGTCCAATCCGTCCTATTATCGTCCCGTTATTATCGCTACTATTCAGACAGTGTATCCGATACCAAATACCTATCTTATCGTATCAAATACGCATCTTACCTTATCCTATCAAATACTAATAGAGTTCTCTATAGAGTTTGAAATCCTCTTATCATCTCCAGATCCAACTCCCATTCACCCCCTCATCACTCTCGGCGAACAAGACCCATCTCTTGATGTGTCATCGGAAAAAACACCCAAAATGGGCACCAATCGAGGATTTGAATACGAAGAAGAGACTCGAATGGATAAATGCTAATTTCATGGCCGATCAACTGGAGTCAAATGGTTTAACTTTAGCACTTCTATTTATTCAGTAACAACATTTGTAAACATACCCTATCTGATGCGCTTAATTCCCAATTCTCTAATTCTCCAATTCTCCATTGGAATTGAAGAATTGAGTGCACTAGAGAGGGTGGGTTTAAGCTTTGAACAGTTGTGGAAATGAATCTTTTTCCAGAGGACGGCTCGCTGATCTGGCGAATCAAGAAAGGAGTGCCCAAAATGTGCACAGCACTCTCACCTACAGTTTCCTGGATTCCGGTGAGTTATTCTTATAATTAGAATTATCCAAACCACTCAAGACTTTCAAATCTATTTATATCTTTAACATCTATTTATTATTACTATTACGCTAGAAAAGTACTCAACCGATAGCCGAAGATCTTTTCAACTTTTCGAAGCTAATCTTACAGTACTTAAGACAAGGCTGAAGACTTAAGGCTGAAGACAAGGCTGAAGACAAGGCTGAAGACAAGGCTGAAGACAAGGCTGATGACTTAAGCCTTAAGACAAGACCGAAGAGTTAAGACTGAAGACTTAAGCCTGAAGACTTAAGGCTGAAGACAAGCCTGAAGACTTAAGGCTGAAGACTTAAGGCTGAAGACTTAAGGCTGAAGACAAGGCTGAAGACAAGGCTGATGACTTAAGCCTTAAGACAAGGCCGAAGAGTTAAGACTGAAGACTTAAGCCTTAAGACAAGGCTGATGACTTAAGCCTTAAGACAAGACTGAAGACTTAAGCCTTAAGACAAGGCTGAAGACAAGGCTGAAGACTTCTTTAAGACTTAAGACTTACTTAAGACATTCACCAAAGATTTACATTTGCCATTCGCTTTAACTGAATATCTTTAGCCAATCCGGTATACTGTACTGTAATGAGTGTAAGAGAATCTAGTCTAGTCTAAGTCTAAGAGTCCAAGACAGATAGTCTAAGAGAATCTTTTACATCTTCTCTAAACCATCACCAATCTAGATAATGAAAAGTTCAATGAATCAAAGCAAAGTAAGTGTTCCTTGGGCATTTTTCTAATCTTGATTTTATACAAATTTTGCATGTGCATTGATAAAATTTTGATCTCCATGTGACTCAAAATTTGATTTCAGGTGGAAAGCTGTAGCAATGGTGTCTCAGGGTGTGCGTTGGCTGCAAAAGATGCTTGGTATGGGACAGATAATCGGGTAATTGCCATTTGAATGGATTCTTCAGTACGGTATTCGACAGTAAATAGTGACACAGTTACGGTAGCCTTTAACTAAAGTAAAGACTTTGATACAGTTGATACAGTATGATCTTTGTTGGATAGTGCTTCTTCTGCTTCTTCTTAAACAGAGTGCTTCTTCTTAAACAATGTCTTTTTTAATGAATTCATTTTTTAAACTACTTTAATATTGTCTCTAGTTTTCATTCAATCAGGCTAGAGATATTGTAGATTAAGCTAGAGATCTTGTAGATCAAGCTTGAGGCTTTCGATATCTTTTTTGAATCAGAAAATGGATAGACTGGATAGATATGGATATAGATAGATAGATAGGATATAGATAGATAGATAGGATATAGATAGATAGATAGGATATAGATAGATTGATAGGATATAGATAGATTGATAGGATATAGATAGATTGATAGGATATAGATAGATAGATAGGATATAGATAGATAGATAGGATATAGATAGATTGATAGGATATAGATAGATTGATAGGATATAGATAGATGGATAGGATACAGACAAGAATAGTTGATAGATTGACAGAGAAGCTGAGTTGATAAGCTGAATTGATAAGCTGAGTTGACAAGCTTAGTTGACAAGCTGAGTTGACAAGCTAGTTTTCGAAGTTAGAAATGGATAAAGCGAATAAAGCGAATAAAGCGGATAAAGTGGATAAAGCGTTAGGACAATAAGAACATAGAAACACTAGGCTCTCCTTAATTGCAACCTTTTTTCAGATCTCTCTTCAAATGGAGCTCCCCGAAGAGGGTTTCCTTTATGAGACGGAGGGTGAAGCAAAGATCAGGTGACTTTAATCGAACTGTCGATTAGCTTTATCCACTAAAGCTTATAGCTTTATCCACTAAACTTTCATAATTGACTGATCTGTTAAGACTATCTCTAAGACTATTAAGGCTATCTCTAAGACTGTTAAGACTATCTCTAAGACTGTTAAGACTATCTCGTTAGAATCGTTACAAAATGGTCAAAAGCTTCGGATGCTTATGTCACTTCCGGAGACTCCAATATATTCTAGCAAATTCAAGAGGTCTATTAAGTCGTCTATTAAGTCTATTAAGTCTATTAAGTCTATTAAGTCTATTAAGTCAAGTCTTTTCCTTGAGGTCCATTAAGCGATGCATTTTCGCTTCTCGCATCTCGAATCCAAGAAACAACGGCTTCTTGATCAACGGCTTCTTGATCAACCGCTTCTTGATCAATGGCTTCTTGATCTTGATCAGCTTGTGTTTCCCTCCTCGAAAAAGATTTCGTTCCTTTTTGTTCCATCATTGATTCCCTTCAAAGTCTTTGTTTTTGTTCGTAAAATCGTTCAAATCGTTTCATTGGAGAGTTTGAACAAGTGATCAGAACAAGTTTGAACAGAACGGGCCAATTGAGAGATCGATTTCCCAGCTTCTCGCAAGACTTCTCTCTTTCGCTCTAAAGAAATCGCTTTCATCGTACTTAAATAAAAAAATGTAACTACAGATTCCCAGCGAATGGGTGACGCGACATTAGGTGACCAAGCTGACAATAGGTAGTATATCAACTGTGATCCAATGAGGAAAATACTCGGCGAGCCAATCTTTGTGTTTCTCAAGCTTTATGTGGAGCTCTGTTCTGCTGAAATGGCTTATTTTCGAAGTGATTTCAAGGCAAAATTTCTGTTTTTAACACGAGCCTAAGAACTTAAAAATCATGTAAATGGACTCACGGGGAGCCGAGAACTCGCGAATAGACAGACAGACGGATGGACAAACAGACAGACAAACGGACAGACAAACGGACAGACAGATGGGCAGACAGACAGACAGACAGACAGACACTTCTTTTTATATATATATAGTAGTGATTGCATAAACTTGCATAAACTTTTCAATGCAAATGAAATCAATCCTCTAAATTTTAGAAGCCTTACCGCTACGCGTAAAGCGGTGTGGGCAATCCGGGAAGACACTGGGACATTGATGGTTCGAGTTGGGATCAATCGGTGCCGAATGGGATACGATTGGGTTGATGTTAAGTAAGACACTTGATTTTCAATAAACATAGCTTTCTTATAAAAATCTGATACACCAGAACGAAAAGAAAAGATGCCAGGATCGACTTTGTTTTATTGGTATTGGTAAACGCTTTCTGGTGCACTTGATTCTTCGAATTGTGAAAATGTCGGTGAAAATGCAGAATCTAGTGCGCCATAAAGAGTGTGTTTACACATTTGAGCACAACGAATAAATTCTACTACTTTGGCTCCCTTTAGCTTGGATTTGGGCGGGCGTTTTTTGTGGGCGAAACTCGTGGACACCACCGGATTTCTTCTAGATGAGCATGGTAAGGCTGACGCTGACTCTGAATTCGTTCTACCTCTATCCACAGCTTATTTATTCACTTTAATTGAATACCATTATACTTTCAAAGTGTTTCCCTTGCCCACTCAGCTGAATATCTTCTGATTTCTTGGGGAATTTCAAACAAAAGGGGCAGCTACGAAAAAGGCAGCTACAAAAAGGGCAGCTATAAAAAGGGCAGCTAGGCAGCTACAAAAAGGGCGGCTACAAAAAGGCAGCTACAAAAAGGGTAGCTACAAAAAGGGCAGCTACAAAAAGGGCAGCTAGGCAGCTACAAAAAGGGGCAGCTACAAAAAGGGGCAGCTACAAAAAGGGGCAGCTACAAAAAGGGTAGCTAGGCAGCTACAAAAAGGGCAGCTACAAAAAGGGCAGCTAGGCAGCTACAAAAAGGGCAGCTACAAAAAGGGCAGCTACAAAAAGGGCAGCTACAAAAAGGGGCAGCTACAAAAAGGGCAGCTACAAAAAGGGCAGCTACAAAAAATCTACACAGAAAAGGGCTTCATAGCTTTCATAGCTGCCCTAATTGTTTGAATTTCTTGGATGAAATTAAAAGATTAGAGCTAGAGCTTTAACTAGAGCTAGAGCTAGAGCTAGAGCTTCAACTAGAGCTTTAACTAGAGCTTTAGGGTTTTAGGGGAGACTTTGAAAGTATAGACTGATAAATCAATAACTTTTACGATATTAGGCGGTTTGTGGATGACAAAAGGAGTCGACGAACATCATCCATACGGAAATGCCGACGGTTTCATGCGAGTTTGCACACCGCTAGAGAAACGATCAAAGATACCAGCGCCTAGTGAATGGTAAGTGAATGGTAAGCGAATGGGAAAGCTTTCAATCGATAACAAATGAAAGTTGAGTGGTTTAACGTATTCTCAGAGAATCGATAGACAAAACTCACAATTCAAATCGAATTGTTCTCTCAATCGTTCTCTCAATTGTTTTGTCCTCTCAATTTCGTTACTATTTGAGTAATAAATTGATTTAACGGGAATTTGTAGCAAAAATTGTTAAATTTATAGTTAAATTGTAAAAATATAGCTTCTGATCTGTCTTCTGGCAGCATTGGAGGTCCAGGCGGGGGATTAGCTGAGAGAAAGCTTTCAAATGATAACAAATGAAAGTTGAGTGGTTGATTTTTTAGCTCAGTTTCAACCTTGAGTGTCTCGGCTAGTTTTTAAACAATGAAGTGAAAGATTAGCTGTAGTCATTGAAGAGATCAAAGCTTAGAAGAAAGGAAGAGAGGAAGGAAGAAAGGAAGGACGGAAAGAAGGAAGAAAGGACGGAAAGAAGCAAGGAAGGACGGAAAGAAGGAAGGAAGGACATAAAGAAGCAAGGAAGGAAGGAAGGAAGGAAGGAAGAAAGAAAGGAAGAGAGGGAAATACTAGGGTTTAAGATGTTTGAGAGGTTTTTTTCCATTGTTTTATTGTAGTTCTGGTACAAATTGGAATCGTTGGAAAAATACGATCTTGTCTCTTCATTTTCTTAGGATTAGAAGTCCAATCAGACTCTATTTTCCAGTAATAACAAATTTTTAATGTTGTTAGCTAATTCTTGATGTTACTAGCTAATTCCTGATGTTGTTTTAAGTTTCTTATTGGTCAATCGATACATTTTTCAGGAGAATGACCGCCTCGCAAAAGGGACTCTTCATCTCGGCCGGGAGAAAACTCTTTTGTTCACGAGTTGCTGTTTCAGGACATCGGTATATTGAGATATTTAATAGTAAGATCAATTTAACAGTTTTAGTTTAATCTTTAATTAATCAGGGCCCAATTTCACCACCATTTTAAGTCAGTGACTTGGGGAGAGGTGGCAGAAAAGATCAGACACCATTTCACCACCATTGTCAGCAAAGTCAGTCAGCAAAGAAGAATCTCTGTGCAACGGGTGATGGACCAGGATTGGAATTGCCAACCCCAAATGCCAATTGGAATTGCCACTTCTCAGCTAGCTCGAGCCAATTGCAAAAATCGTTGGGAATGAAGAAACGGTGAGGGGAATTGCCTTTGCACTCGATTCAGACGATGGATCGATCAATATGGATGAATTTGATAATAGATCGCATGAAAATATGGGTTAAAAAGCTTGGAAAGCTCCAAAAAAAGCTTAGAAAGCTCCAAAAAGCCTAGAAAGCGCCAAAACGCTCCAGAAAAGCTTAAAAAGCTCCAAAAAGCTCCAAAAAAGCTTGGAAAGCTCCAAAAAAGCTCCAAAAAGCCTAGAAAGCTCCAAAACGCTCCAGAAAAGCTTAAAAAGCTCCAAAAAGCTCCAAAAAATCTTGGAAAGCTCCAAAAAAGCTCCAAAAAGCCTAGAAAGCTCCAAAACGCTCCAGAAAAGCTTAAAAAGCTCCAAAAAGCTCCAAAAAAGCTTGGAAAGCTCCAAAAAAGCTCCAAAAAGCCTAGAAAGCTCCAAAACGCTCCAGAAAAGCTTAAAAAGCTCCAAAAAAGCTCCAAAAAGCCTAGAAAGCTCCAAAACGCCCCAGAAAAGCTTAAAAAGCTCCAAAAAAGCTCAGAAAGCTCCAAAAAAGCTCCAAAAAAGATGATGTTGGTTGGTTGGTTGGTTGGTTGGTTATTCTACGCCTTCATTAAAAGCTAGTGATACGCCATCATCAAAAGTTGTTCCTTCAAAAGACGGACGATCTCCAAAATATTAGGGTGGTGCAAAAGAAACTGCCGATTTGATAGTAAATTTTAAAAAAAGATGGCTTTCGATGGTGACATGATCACGCTGGAATATTTTCGCAAGATCTCGAGCAGATTGACATGGATCTGCTCGAGCCGTCGGCCTGAATAACGTCCCTCAGCTTGGCTTCGTTCACGACTTCTGGCCGAACCCAACGCCTCGAACCGTGCTCATAATCTTCCAAAGTCTCCCTCTCGGAATCGTTGAAACCAAGTCTGACACTGCCTGAGAGACAAACTGCCATCTCCGAAAGTAGCACTGAGAGAACGATGCGATTCGGCAGCAGACTTGGTTCCTTTTCTCTACAAATTTGGTTCGACGATATTAAATGAATTCAAGCAGCTGATTTGAAGGAGGATTGCTGAGGACTTCTTTTATCAAGCTGTTGTTGTTTTGCGGTGAAGACAAGACATAATCTCCGCCAAGTCATCTCTAGAAGAAGCCTCCTAGCTAACTTAGCGCTTTCCATAGTAGCGCTAAGTCAATGACTTATCGGAAAATTTAAGTCAGTGTCCTAAAGTGGTGGGTGAAATGGTGACTTAGCTAAGTCACTCTAAGTCAGTGTCCTAAATTGGTGGTAGTGACTTAAGCATTTTAAGTCACTGACTTAGCGGTGATGAAACCGGGCCCTGTATTCAATCTGGTGATTTTATTCTAGATTCACTCTCGTTGTCCCGGCAAAAATCCGTCATTATGATCGTTTCACGATGCTCACCGCTGGAGCTTTCATTGATGAGCAATCAAGTAAGGAAACGGTGTACTTTGTGCTCGGGAACTTAAATACACCCTTTCTGGTGCATTTGCTTTGTCGTAATTGGATAGACAAAGCATGTCATAACTACCGTAGCCTTGACGTCACAGTAATCATTACGTAGCCCTTAGCTTACTGCTAACTAAGGGCTAAGGGTTATGGTAGCTGAGGGTTACGGTAGCTGAAGGTTACAGTAGCTGAAGGTTACAGTAGCTGAAGGTTACAGTAGCTGAAGGTTACAGTAGCTGAAGGTTACAGTAGCTGAGTCTCCTATTCGAGTCGGCGTATCAAGTAGAGTAAGACGACTTTCAAGAAAGTACCCTCTATGAGTGTACATGCTCAAAAACACATCCTTTTTGGCGCTGAATTTTTTACTTAAGATGGAATCTTTGCATGCCGACCGAACAGCGAGTTGTTCGGGTTCAAGCCAACGAAGAAAATCTTCTCGACTCACATGTTACCGATATCAGATGGACAAACGAGCACGGTAAAGGGCTATCATAAATAAATATTGATCGAAACTCAATGAAAACTTTAGATAATCTCTCTACAAGCTGTGCCTAATAGTTTAATGTTATTGGATAGTTGTGGGAGTCTTTTCGAGAAGAGATTGCTTAATGGTGGAGTCTCGGAAACACAATGGAATCAAGTGGATATAAAAGGTTTGAATCAGTCGAGCGAATGCTTTAAAGCTTTCCCCAGCTACCGTAACCTTCTCAGATTTTATTTTTTGTTCCCTAGTTGATGCTAAGTTACACGGGTTACTGTAAAATTTACTGGTTACGCTAGACGGTAACGCTAGACAACACAGACAAAATGGTAACAACCAAGGAACCAATGGTAACAGCCAAAATGGTAATAACCAACCAACAACCAACCAACTTAGCCAGTTTTGGATCTATTTCAAAACTGGTAACAAATTTAACCTTAAATCTTTCTTCAAAATCATTAGCCAACCAAGTTTTCCAGTCATTAGCCAGCTAAAGCCAGCTAAAGCCAGCTAAAGCCAGCTAAAGCCAGCTAAAGCCAGCTAAAGCCAGCTAAAGCCAGCTAAAGCCAGCTAAAGCCAGCTAAAGCCAGCTAAAGCCAGCTAAAGCCAGCTAAAGCCAGCTAAAGCCAGCTAAAGCCAGCTAAAGCCAGCTAAAGCCAGCTAAAGCCAGCTAAAGCCAGCTAAAGCCAGCTAAAAAGCCAGCTAAAGCCAGCTAAAGCCAGCTAAAGCCAGCTAAAGCCAGCTAAAGCCAGCTAAAGCCAGCTAAAGCCAGCTAAAGCCAGCTAAAGCCAGCTAAAGCCAGCTAAAGCCAGCCCAATCCTCAAGCCATCCAAAGCCAGCCTTTCAGGTCAACCAATCATTTCCTTTTGTCTATCTGAGAGCTCACTTTGGGTGATCACTGCATCAAATGAAATCTTTGCTCGTTTCAATGAAGATCTATCGAAATGGCATTCCATCGAATCTCCAAAATCCGTCAAGATTGAAGAGGTGATATTTATTTCAATTAGTTATTTCACATTATTCACTTATAACACAGTAAAACAAACAAGTCTTATTTTCACTAGTTCACTCACTGATTTTTTAGGTACGATGCTCGCGAAATGGTCGCTATGTTTGGGTGATGAGTGTGAGTGCGAAGAGGTGAGTAAATCTCTTACTTTTGTTCTGAAAAGTTCTAATTTTCGTTTAACTATTATTGTCCAATGAAAGCCTTTTTCTAGGTTCTAATCAAAAATTCTAGAATCTTCTCCAGAAGTGCTGTCGCCGAGTTGACACCAACAGGGATCAAATGGCTTGAGGTACTGTAGATACTTGATAAAGGTTTCCTAAAAATTGCGTACTAGGAAGTTACCGTAATCGAGGAAGTTAACAGAAAGTTACCGTAATCCAGAAACCTACCGTTACCAGAAAGCTACCATAATCCAGAAACCTACCGTTACCAGAAAGCTACCATAATCCAGAAAGCTACTGTAATCCAGAAGGTATCGTAATCCAGAAAGCTACTGTAATCCAGAAACCTACCGTAACCCAGAAACCTACCGTAACCCAGTAATCTACCGTAACCGTAATCCAAAATACCGTAATCCATTTAACTTTTTGAAGAAACCAAGTGATTTGAGTTTTTAAAGGGAAAAGATCATCAAGAGAAAGGCTTAAATGTTACAAAGGCTTAAATGTTCTAAGCACACTAAGCTTTCCGTGAATCCAAACAGACTAGGCTTTCTGTGAATCCAAGCACACTAAGCTTTCTGTGAATCCAAGCACACTAGGCTTTCTGTGAATCCCAGCACAATCCAAGCACAATCCAAGCACAATCCAAGCACAATCCAAGCACAATCCAAGCACAATCCAAGCACAATCCAAGCACAATCCAAGACAAACGGAATACGGTAGCTTTTTCCTAGGCGCAGCTTTTAGGTAACGCTTTAATTAAATTATCTATTAGATTATCTATTAGATTGCCTATTAGATTATCTATCAATTATTGAGAATCTATGTCTATTCAGAGCTGCCAAGATCCACCAATGCTCGAGTTATGTGTGGGTGATAATGTGGTTTGGGGACTCGCTTCGGATGCTACTTTGTACAGGTTCGAGACCAAAAAAAAGCTTCTATAGGCTTCTTTAGACTACCGTCCTTTCAGCTCATTCCTAAACATCACAGTACTCCTTTGTACTTTGAAACTACCGTACCCTAGACAGACAATTATTAAAGTATTAAAGATATCAAAGTTTATGCTAATAAGTCTAGAAATAGAATTTGAAAAATTTCACGACTTACAGTGTGCAACACGGGCTCTCCATTAGCACATTTCTCTCTGAACGCTTTGCGAAGTTTGTCAATCGGTGCCCGGATTGGCACCGACTCGTAGCCAACTTCCGGGGTGTAGTCACGCTGAAGTTCTTCGAGAAATTGTTTTCAGAAAACTTGGCATGACAAAAACTGTAGACATACCATTGTCTAGCAAACTCAGAGAGCTTCATCCAGAGATCTGGTCTCGAATACAGACGCTCTACCGCTCGATCACAGCCTACTAGAAACAAGGCCGCGCAGAAAGCGCCTAAGACCCAAAAGCCCATATTGTAGACATACCATTGTCTAGCAAACTCGTGCGCTTTTTACAAAGACAAGTTTATAACAGAAGTCAAACCTTTTCCCCAGTTCGTATCACAAAGCCTAGCGAGTTTGGACTCACAGAAAGATTAGTGTGTTTGGATTCACGGAAAGCTTAGTGTGTTTGGATTCACGGAAAGATTAGTGTGCTTGGATTCACGGAAAGATTAGTGTGCTTGGATTCACGGAAAGCCTCGTGAGCTTGGATTCACAGAAAGCTTAGTGAGCTTGGACTCAAAGAAAGCCTAGTGAGCTTAGATTCACAGAAAGCTTAGTGTGTCTGAACTCACAGAAAGCCTAGTGAGCTTGAACTCACAGAAAGCTTAGTCTGTTTGGACTCACAGAAAGCCTAGTGTGTTTGGACTCACAGAAAGCTTAGTGAGCTTGGATTCACAGAAAGCTTAGTGAGCTTAGATTCACAGAAAACAGATTCGAGATAAAAAGAATTCTAGTTTCAATGTACTTAAATAATCCTTGAATTCTTGTTTTAATGTACTCAAAGAAACAAATGTTTGCAAGTTCTCAGATCTATTTTTAAGAAATGAGATCGTTTTAGACTCCGAGGCCTTGCCGCCACGAACCCAGCGGGAAACTATTGGAGAGCTCTGCCGGTGAAATTGAGGTACTACTTTTCAGAGGAGTCTAATATCTTATCTCAGAGGAGTCTAATATCTTTCTAGATTTAATCTAAAGCACCTTTTAAGCATAATATCAGGTTGGCAACTAAATAATGGCCCTTTTCAGTAAAAAACAAAAAATTTATTAACAAGATGAACAAATATCAACATCAATCCAAAAGGTATTCTCCGTCATTTTTTATTACTTCTTTCCACTTTTGACGGAGCAACTGGATTCCTCTCTTGAAAAATTCTTCTGGTTGATCGTCAAAGAACTTCTGCACTGAAATTCGGACTTCGTCAAGGTCATTGAACTTTTTCTCGGCTAGAAAGTGTTGCATCGATCGAAAAAGATGGTAATCACTAGGCGCCATATCCGGGCTGTATGGCGCATGAGGAAGAACATTCCAGCCCAACTCCTCGATTTTCTCCATTGTAAGTTTTGCAGTGTGTGGTTTTGCGTTATCATGGAGAAAATGAATTGAAGAGGGTTCGAGTCCTTGAGAGCGAATTGCTTGATCTACACGATGTAGTTGAGACGAATAGAGTTCTGAATTAACCGTTTGCCGGCTTTTGAGAACCTCGAAATGCACCAACCCACGAGAACTCCACCACACACAGAGGAGAGTTTTCTTTGAGTGAATATCCGGCTTCGGAGTTGGTTTTAGGTCTTCGTTTGTGCTAAGCCACTGTCGTTTTCGCGTTCGATTATCATAAAAGATCCATTTTTCATCAGAAGTGACAATGGAATCCAAGAAGCTTCCCTTTTTCGCAAGTTTTAGTAGTATTCCAGCTGTGATAGCACGAGTAGCCTTATTTTCTTCGCTCAATTCATGCGGAATCCACTTTCCACTGCGGTTACTTTTCCCCCAATGCATGAAGTCGCTTTTCGATTGCAGTATGCGAAAAGCCCAATCGACCCCCCTAGCTCGCGTGATGTTTGACTTGGATCCTCCTTTAAAGCTGCTTCCAAAATATCGTTCTGCAGAAGTTCGGGTCGTCCTTGGCGAGGCTCATCTTCAAGACTTTCATCCCCTTCCTTGAACCGTCGATACCATCTCTTACATTGTGTTTCGGAAAGAGCTTCATCACCAAAAACTCGCAATAAATCTCTGTGGGATTCGGCAGCTGTTTTGTCTTGTTTGTAGTCGTACCAGAGACAGACACGCATTCGATATTTGAGATCTTCCATTTCTAAACAAAATTATTTGAAAAGTATCAAATCAAGGAAAGTAAAAACGTATAATAATGCACCAGAAATTCAGTAATATTCAATTAACAACAAGCGAGGGTAGATTAAACGCAAAGATTAAAAGATTTTATCAAAAAAGGGCGAGGGCCATTATTTAGTTGCCAACCTAATAGTTACTCAGTTTGTCATTTTGTTAGCATCTGGTATTATTAAGAGTTTTTTTAGTAAGTAAATCTCATAGTAAATCAAATAATGCTTCGATCAATTGAAACACGTTTTAGCCTATTTTGTAGAGGAGATTTACAGCTTTCAAATCGTAACATTCATCGAGTTTATAACATTCATCGATATCAGGGTTTTTATCGTTCGAATTTATGAATTTGAAGAAAATTTTGAAATCCGCATTTCTTATGCATGTAAGAAATAAGTTTAAAAAAGCCGCATTCTGTTCAATCCTTTTTCAGAGCGATCTCTGTGGATGCTTCTAATAGTTTATGGGCTGTTGATGAAGAAGGAAGTCTCGTTAAACATGTGGTTTGTGAAAATGCACATAAAAACTAATATCTAGTAAGAAAAGTCGAAAAAAAGCTTTCTGGAAACCTTTCTCCTTTCTGAAAGCCTTTTCTAGAAATCCGCCTTTCTGGTGCACTCAATTCTTCACTTTTCTCTTCGGTATCGAAAGAAAAGTGAACTTGAAGACGCCAGAAAGTGTGTGTTTACGAATTTGAGCCATTTGAGCCATGTACACACAGCCATTCCACTAGACTTTCTTTAGACGGATGTTTACAAGTTTGCTGATGCTCCTCCCGTCGACTTTGGTCATCAATCAGCTTTTGAATTTATTTAAAAACCAATTTTTCAAAATCAGCAGCTAGTAGATTACTATCATCACATAATTTCATTAATTTCTGAACGCTTTTCATCTAATGGTGCTGCAAATTGTGATAACATTAAATGGGTGCTTTTTGTTGTATAAAATATCTCAGTATTTTGCTAAAAGTAGAAGTATTTCAATACAGAAAACCTTACAAGGGAAGAGCAACTGGTTGAGCCGACCAAATGACATTCGACTTGTACCATTTGATGCAGAATTTCACGCTGATTCCGAATCTACTTTCCGTTTTTGCTGAATGTTATTCTGGTGGGAGTTATAAGAGTCTAAAGTTTTGTTAAGCCTCTGAAAATATGGGCTTTTGGGTCTTGCTAGTAGTGTTTGTATCTTGTAGTGCTTTCTGCGCGGCCTTGTTTCTAGTAGGCTGTGGTCGAGCTGTAGAGCGTCTGTATTCGAGATCGGATCTCTGGATGAAGCTCTCTGGATCAAGATCTCTGGATCAAGCTCTCTAAATCAAGCTCTCTAAATCAAGCTCTCTAAATCAAGCTCTCTAAATCAAGCTCTCTAAATCAAGCTCTCTAAATCCAGCTCTCTGGATCAAGCTCTCTGGATCAAGCTCTCTGGATCAAGCTCTCTGGATCAAGCTCTCTGGATCAAGCTCTCTGGATCAAGCTCTCTGGATCAAGCTCTCTGGATCAAGCTCTCTGGATCAAGCTCTCTGGATCAAGCTCTCTGGATCAAGCTCTCTGGATCAAGCTCTCTGGATCAAGCTCTCTGGATCAAGCTCTCTGGATCAAGCTCTCTGGATCAAGCTCTCTGGATCAAGCTCTCTGGATCAAGCTCTCTGGATCAAGCTCTCTGGATCAAGCTCTCTGGATCAAGCTCTCTGGATCAAGCTCTCTAAATCAAGCTCTCTAAATCAAGCTCTCTAAATCAAGCTCTCTAAATCCAGCTCTCTGGATCAAGCTCTCTGGATCAAGCTCTCTGGATCAAGCTCTCTGGATCAAGCTCTCTGGATCAAGCTCTCTGGATCAAGCTCTCTGGATCAAGCTCTCTGGATCAAGCTCTCTAAATCAAGCTCTCTGGATGAACGTTATTCTGGCAGGAGTTATAAGCGTCTAATGTTTTGTTTTTGGGTCTTAAATACGGGTTTTTGGGTCTTAGGCGCGGCCTCGATTCTAGTAGGCTGTGGTCGAGCGGTAGAGACCAAAGATCTCTGGTTTTGTGGGTGATTTTCGAGAAAAATTTGATCGAATATGGGGCTTTTTGTTCGATTTCTGCTTTCAGTTCGAAAAAAGAAAGTAGAGTTCGAGAATTGGAAGGCTTGTTTGCTGCTTTCTTTCGCTTTTTCATGTTTAACAAAAAACTTGCACAAGGAAAAAATTGCACAAGGATATTGGGGGAAAAAACTACCGTAAAGATGATGATGATGGTAAAAGATGATGGTAAAAGATGATGAGTCTCAAAATCAACAAAATGTGTCTCTTCAGTGTCTCTCTTGAATGTCTCTCTTGAAAAAGTTCTCTCTCAGTTTCTCAAAAGATTTCCGCTATTTACTTTTACTTTTTTTCTAGACAAAAACGATCAAAGCAGAAATTTCGTTGAATTCTTTCGCAAGAAAAACTCGATTGCCTAAATCCGAGCTTTAAAAGCACTTCTAATCGGGTCATTTCAAAGTTTTGTTTCTAAATTTTCTTTCACATTTGTAGCTTCACAAATCTTCAATGTCTGGTTGGTTTTTATTCGTTCATTCATTCGGTATAAACGGATGTGGACTAGAATTTGGGGTAAGTTAAAGAGAGTGGATCCCTTTCTGATATCCCGCCATCTCTAACACCCCGACAACCCAACTCAACTCCTCCAACGCATTAGAGGGGAGTCCCTGTGAAATGACCGACCTGTACTGCAGTTGCATAGACCTGGAAGATATGTAACTTTATTTACAGTAGTTCAATAAGACGAATAGATTACAAATGAGTGTAAGGGGAAGGGGGGACTCCAAATGAGGGTCTCACTTGTCCTCCTAGGCTCCTCACTGTCCTCCTAGGCTCCTCACTGTCCTCCTAGGCTCCTCACTGTCCTTCTAGGCTCCTCACTGTCCTCCTAGGCTCCTCACTGTCCTTCTAGGCTCCTCACTGTCCTCATAGGCTCCTCACTGTCCTTCTAGGCTCCTCACTGTCCTCCTAGGCTCCTCACTGCCCTTCTAGGCTCCTCACTGTCCTTCTAGGCTCCTCACTGTCCTCCTAGGCTCCTCACTGTCCTCCTAGGCAATCCCAAGGACCGCCCCTTCTCGGCAACAAAAGGGATAAGCACAGGGGAGGACACATTTGCATAAGAATAGACAAATCATTCAATAATAACAATATAGTAACTAAAATATCAGTTTGGCTCGGAGCTGACATTTTACGTTTTTGAAAAAGTCAAAATTAAACACTTTTAAGTTTAACTTTAACTTTTAAACTTTGTTTCTAAATTTTTAGAATTAAGAATTGAGAACTGGGATGACAAACTGGGATGACAAAACTGGGATGACCGAACTCTTGGGTTGATGAAGGTAATTGCCCTCCATCAGCCCAAGAATCATCCCCCACATCGATCACAAAATACCTTATCTTACCTTATCTTACAGATCAAATCATTCTTAAAAAAACCCGGCTGCTTCTCACCGCCAAAGCTTCGTGTCTGCAAAAACCAAACAAACAACCTATGTTTTTATCATCAAATTAGGATTCAGCATGCTTAAAAACCCTAAAATGTGACTAAAAAGAAAAGAAAAGAAAATTTTTTGACTTCTTCAAAGAGTTCATAGGGGGGACCACATGGAATTAGTCAACTTCAAATTGCAATAATTTTTTTTTGATAGATCAATTTTCAATTTTGTTTTTGTTTTGAGATCAGTAAAAATGCAAAAACATTTGCTAGCAGCCGGATTTTTTATTTGTAAGAAAACGTATTTTCGCCTTATACCGTGATCGATGTGCCCAAGCAAAGAAAAATTACTATGGGTGGGCGGGGGGCAATAGAGAAAAGGAATCAAATCTGTACCGAAAAGGAGCCAAATCTGTACAGAAAAGGAGCCAAATCTGTACAGAAAAGGAGCCAAATCTGTACAGAAAAGAGCCAAATCTGTACAGAAAAGAGCCAAATCTGTACAGAAAAGAGCCAAATCTGTACAGAAAAGGAACCAAATATGGGGGTTATTCTAAGATCGTTTTCGTTTTGTTCGGTTTTCCCACAAAACCCTTATTCAGGCAATAGAGACGGTGAGGTGAAAGAGGCATGGCCTCCAAGAAATATGGCCGATCTTTTGTTTACATTTGGATGGAGGACGCCGAGAGAAATCAATAACATGTCCAACGATGACAAGAAGAATACGATAATCGTCGAATTGGGGAAATTGATGGGAGAAAGTGTGGAAAGACTGCAGGAAAAGAGCTACGAAGGACTCGTCGATTTGACTGCTCTTGTTGTTCTTTGTCACAAAAATGGTTTGTTAAAAGGAAACAAAGAGGAGTCTCGATTGTCTAGGATTACGGGGAGAATGAGAATGAGATTAAAGAATGAGAATTTAGAGACTATCTTACATTAAAGTGACACCAAAACAGCAAAAATTGATTTAAATTGTTTTACTGAGTTGATCTGAATCTGAATCTTTCAGAATGGTTACCTCGAAAGAACATGTCCACGTATGAAATCATGAACAAGTGCATGTTCGAACTGGAGAAGAAAGGCTACGGAAGTGTGGGCGATTTGCTAAACCAGGATATGAGATCTCTTGTCGACAAGACATGCAACTGGCACGAGAAGAATAACGGTCTGGGAAAAGTGATCGACATAAAACTCGACTTCCCACGTGCAAAACTCGCCTACAAACAACCGGACATCATCGGCGTCGGCTACTACGATAATCTGCATTCGAGTCAAGAGTTGCACGGCGAGTACACGTGGGTTTTATTAAAAATTCAAAAGTTTTAGAAGAGTTGAAGTTTTCAAAAGTTTTAGAAGAGTTGAAAGAGGTGAAAAGTAAAGTTTAGATGGACCCGAACACGAGCCGACGAGCACTCGGTCAGCTTTACGAAAGAGACCCACTGGACGATGAGTGTGGCTACGGGAGTGAAGTTCGAGTTGCAGATTCCGCTCATCAAGAAAAGTGAACTGTCTTTAACGGTCACTAGTGGAGGTAAGTGCTTGTGAGATTTTGCATAAAAACTAGGCAATAAATTCGCGTTTGATTAGCGTTAGCGAATGTATTGGGTTGATGAATTGAAAACTGCGGGACTTTGAACTAAAATTTATTCAACATAAAACCATAAATTCATTCCAAATAATTTCCCTTATTATTGACGACTTCTGCCCATTTTACAGGCAATCTGCGAATTCCTCTTTCGTAGTAGGATTTTGGTTTGTGTGTGAGACAAGTGTGAGACTCAAAAAATGGAGGACTGGAGGAATGTCCCAGTTTGAGCACTTTCTTCAAAAGAAACCCATTTTGGTGTCATTAGAAAAGCTGTAGAGAATCAAAAATTAGGCTTATAGCCAAATTTCCAAAAAGATACACTTAGTAGTTTCGCTTAAAATGTTTTGTGAAATGCAAGTTTTGTGAAAATTCGTAACTTTCGCATTTCTTGAAAACCAGTTTTTGAATCGTTCTGAAAATTTGGATATAAGCTTGATTTTTGATTCTCTACAACTTTTCCATTGACACCAAAATGGGTTTCTTTTGAAGAAAGTCCTCAAACTGTCACATATGACAATAGCCCGCAGTTTCCAATTCACCAATCCAATATAAGTCAAAATGAGATTCTGGCTTGTTGACGTTTGCATTTAAAGCACTCTAAGCAGGTGTTAGAGTGCTTTAAATCCACTCTAACACTAGACTTGACTTGAATAAATTTTTGTTGTTACTTTCCGCGAAAAGGCTCTTTTTTAGGCGGAGGCAAAGAAACTATGAACACGACAGACAAAACTGTGAAAACCGAGTCGTTCACGCTGAAAAACGTCGTCAAAGTGGCGCCATATAAAGATTTGTATAAAGCTTTTGTGGTTGATGTTTATGAGATGGACATTCCATTCACGATGATCATCGAAACGAAGAGCAATGAAAGGAAAACAGTCACTGGAACTTATCATGGCACAAGCGGAATCAACGAACGGATTGAGCAAAAAACCGGTTTGTTTTTATGAAGTTGTACAAACTTTTAATGAAGTTGTACAAATTTTTTTTTTATTTTAGGGAGCGAAATTTCTGAAGCCCAAAAAGGTCGACCAGGCACGATTCAGTTGATGAGTCAGAGATCTCAACAAGCTTCAGCAGGTGTTGAACGAAAATGCTTTTCAAAATAAAAAATGTATGGACAGGGTGCGCCATAATTATCGCAACAAGTTAAAGTTATTTTTTTAAGACAGACAAGAGCAGAAAAGACAAGTTTTTAAGTGAATAATATTTCTTGTAAATTAACAATTATTATGAACAATGAACTATCAAATTCGAATCGGCCACCATTAGCATTTGAGCAGGCTCGCAGGCGTTTCGGGAAGGCGCCAAGGGACAAAATAGGCTGAATCGAGCTTTTCCCACGCTTTCAACAGTGATTTCTTCAAGCTTTCGATGTTTGTATCGGGCTTTGAACAAGCTTTGGCTTCTACCGAACCGAACACACTGAAAAATGCATTGGGTTGAGGTTTGGAGAGCTAGGTCACTCAGCGAAAGAAATGAAGTCCGGGGAGTTGTTTTGGCAGAACTCTTGGACTTCGTTAGATTTTAGCGGCATTCGAAAGAAGTTTAGCCTTGTTGCCTTAGCCGAAAGAAGTTTAGTTTAGTTTAGCCTTGCTTTTCTTGTAAGCAGTAAGTTTGAGCCTATTTTTGAGAATCCGACGCAATGTGGTGCTTGAAATCGCCATCTTTTTTGCCATTTGCCTTGCTGACTGGTTTAGCTTCTTCTGAATTCGGTCCCTCCCTCGCTTAATGTTTGTCTTTGTGACGACAGTTGATCAGAAGCGGTAGACGCCCATCGACCGCTTCTTAGTGCATCAGCAATTGTTCCTGTAGCTTCGTAGCGTTGAATAGTGTGGGAAATGACCACTTAACTTAACATTAGTTGGCATCAAGTTCCTGGAGCAGATCGTCGGGAAGCAAGTGGGTCTAAAAAAACTCTACAAACAAAGCTTCCGCCAGAGAAAATGCTATTAAAAACATAACTTAGCTCTTTGCATATAAAAACATATCCTCTTTGTTTTCTGCAAAAACAATTAAACAAAAAACAACAATGCAAAAACAATGCAAAAACAACAAAAACATTAGAAAAATGCAAAAAGAATAAAATGAAATGAACAAAAATGAAAAAAATGAAAAAAATGAAATTTCACCCAAATGAGGAGGGGTACGGTAATTTTACCACGCTTTAAAGCGTCAATCAAGGATTTTCTCGGGAAGAGGCGCAAGTAATTGGAAAAATTGCAATTACATTTAATTAATTAATTACTTATAATTGCATTTAAAGTGCGTAGTACATAATTATAAATAAAAGAATTTTTTTGAGTATTTTCAGAGTCGAATCTCAGCGAGAGAGAAGTATTCGCTCAAACCGTTTGGGGATCAGCTCATTGGCAACCGTATGAGGCGTGGATTTGGGTGGCATGGGTGATCAAGAATCGAGCCTTTCATAACAAGCCGTATTGGGGTGGAAATTTTGTCAAGGGTAAGTTTTTCTTCTATAAACGTTCTATGGTGATCAGAACCGTTCTATGGTGATCAGAACCGTTCTATGGTGATCAGAACCGTTCTATGGTGATCAGAACCGTTCTATGGTGATCAGAACCGTTCTATGGTGATCAGAACCGTTCTATGGTGATCAGAACCGTTCTATGGTGATCAGAACCGTTCTATGGTGATCAGAATGAAACCAGCGCTCACATATCTTTTCAAAAGTCACAAAGATTGCAAGCATCAAGCAATAAGTGTTGGTACTTGTCGGTTATACATTCACAAAGACTTATCCACAAAGACGAAGAGAAGCGTCCCCATCCGAGTCCTCTCGGTTATCGATTTTTGTTCAACTGATCGGCTGATCACTTCAGACGAGACTTCAGACGACTGATCACTCTACTTCACTGAACATAATCACCAATCACAAGTTGTCAGCTGCTTAACCGACAGCTGCTTAACCGACAGCTGCTTAACCGACAGCTGCTTAACCGACAGCTGCTTAACCGACAGCTGCTTAACCGACAGCTGCTTAACCGACAGCTGCTTAACCGACAGCTGCTTAACCGACAGCTGCTTAACCGACAGCTGCTTAACCGACAGCTGCTTAACCGACAGCTGCTTAACCGACAGCTGCTTAACCGACAGCTGCTTAACCGACAGCTGCTTAACGAGTTGAGTCTTTGTGGATGTACAACCGACAAGTACCTAAGTGGTGTAGACTGTTTGAAAGCCCTGAATCTCCTCTATAAGATAGATTTTGAATTGGATTGATTATTGAGGACTTGGGTGAGTTTTAAGTTGAAATGAAAAAAATGACCATTTTCTGGGGAATGTCCAGTACCGGAGTCAACCCGTCCCTGCACCCCACTTTCAACATTATTTTTGGACAGATAATCGCAAGAAAACCCCCAGAACACCATATATTTTCTGAAAGCCCAATTCAAGCTCTACAAGATACATCTATTACCTTTTTAAAAGACAGCTGTTTTTGATACATTTCAGCTTTCAGAACCTACTCGATCGATTTCACCTCTCTCTGAATGAAAACCTGTTAAAACTAGAACGAAAACCAATTAAAACCAGAACGAAAACCCACTTTTTCTAGGATAATTTTTTACGAGCCTTCTAAAAAAATGGGTTTTGGAACGATTTGAGCATTGAAAACTTAAGAAATATGCTTTTGAAAATGATGTTTTGATCCGTTGCCCACAGGCGCAGGCACCCAGGTTAAGACTTGACTTGCTGTTACTTTTTAACACCCAAGTCCTCCAATAATCAATTCAATTCAAAATCTTTTTGCATTACTTTGTAGAGGAGATTGAGAGCTTTCTGTAGAGATTGAGAGCTTTCTCTAGAGATTGAGAGCTTTCTGTAGAGATTGAGAGCTCTCTGTAGAGATTGAGAGCTTTCTCTAGAGATTGAGAGCTTTCTGTAGAGATTGAGAGCTTTCTGTAGAGATTGAGAGCTCTCTGTAGAGATTGAGAGCTCTCTCTAGAGATTGAGAGCTTTCTGTAGAGATTGAGAGCTCTCTCTAGAGATTGAGAGCTTTCTGTAGAGATTGAGAGCTCTCTGTAGAGATTGAGAGCTTTCTCTAGAGATTGAGAGCTTTCTGTAGAGATTGAGAGCTCTCTCTAGAGATTGAGAGCTTTCTGTAGAGATTGAGAGCTCTCTGTAGAGATTGAGAGCTTTCTCTAGAGATTGAGAGCTTTCTGTAGAGATTGAGAGCTCTCTCTAGAGATTGAGAGCTTTCTGTAGAGATTGAGAGCTCTCTGTAGAGATTGAGAGCTTTCTCTAGAGATTGAGAGCTTTCTGTAGAGATTGAGAGCTCTCTCTAGAGATTGAGAGCTTTCTGTAGAGATTGAGAGCTCTCTCTAGAGATTGAGAGCTTTCTGTAGAGATTGAGAGCTCTCTCTAGAGATTGAGAGCTTTCTGTAGAGATTGAGAGCTCTCTGTAGAGATTGAGAGCTTTCTCTAGAGATTGAGAGCTTTCTGTAGAGATTGAGAGCTCTCTCTAGAGATTGAGAGCTTTCTGTAGAGATTGAGAGCTCTCTGTAGAGATTGAGAGCTTTCTAATAGTATAGAATACTTATTGACTTGCAATCTTTTTATTTTTGAAAAGATATGTGAGGGCTTGTTTCATTCCGATCACCCTAATACGGTCCTGAATTCGCATAGTTTTAGAGTGAATAAGTCGGTTACTACAGTCCGTTTCATATTTCTTTATCCACACCCCAAAAAGAGGTTTTATGGAGAATGAGTGGAGATATCAAACTATTTTCTTTTGCAATAGAAAGGCTACATTGTAAAACCCTAAAATCTCCACCCATTCTCCATAAAACCTCTTTTTGGGGTATGGATAAAGAAATATGAGACGGACGAAATATGAAATGGCTCCTTATCTCTCTATCTCTCTAAATTTGGTTCGTTCCAAAAATTGTAACCGATTTATTCACTCTAAAACTATGCGAGTTTGTCTAAAACTTCAGGAGTTTGTCTGAAGCCAGGGCAATTCCTTTGTTGGAATGACTCGAATCGGAGACATGGGATTCACATCGACAACCCGGCTCATTATGCAAAGATCAAAGAGCTCACCGACAACATCTACTATCAGCCGATGAGCGACGATCCAACCGGAGGAGCCGATTCTTTCAACAATCCGAACACTCATGGTCAACCAGAGTGGACGAAACGATGTGATAAACTCAAAACAATCAATGACTACAATTTTCTTCGAACTAAACGACAATTTTTGTAATGAAAACTTTTGCTTTTCGTTATCTATCTTCTAATAAAGTTATTTTACTAGATGTTTTTACCTTTTAACCGTCCTTTTAGCCGTTTTTAGGTCCAACACCTTTATCATTTTCAATCAAACCAAAATCTTACAAAAACTAGTCTATTATCTTCATCAATTTTGCTTCTTTCAGGAAATTTTTGAGGTTTTTGGAAGCTGCTTTCTAATAGAGACTTTAATAGACTCAAATAGACTTTAATAGACCGTAAAGACTCTAATAGAAGCGCATGAGCTTCTAATTTTTCTTTCTCTAATGTGTTTGCGCTTTTATTTGAGTTTGCGCTTCTATTTGAAGCGGTTTTTTGAGTGTGCGCTTCTATTTGAAGCGGTTTTTTGAGTTTGCGCTTCTATTTGAGTGTGCGCTTTTATTTGAGTGTGCGCTTTTATTTGAGTTTGCGCTTCTATTTGAGTGTGCGCTTCTATTTGAAGCGCTTTTAAGTCTCCTCCTGAAAAATCTTTTAGACAACGCGATCTGGAAGTCTTCTAGATAATTCATTGATATTTTTTGACTTTTGAATTTCGTTTATTCATCTTTAACAATCAACAAAACAACAATGTTGCGAACAAACAACAAACATAAAAACAGATCAATCCCCAAAACAAAACGATGCGTCTAAATCTATAAATTCATCAACTCCTTCTTCTTGAATATCTTGAACATCAATTCCTTCTTGAATATCGGAATTCCAGAAATCGTGTTGATTGGAGTGGCCCCAGAACATCATCGATTTCTTTCTCCGTTCAAGCGTTTTAAGCAGCTGTCGCCTAGTAGGAATCGGTCTTGAAACATTGAATCATATCGTCTTCTTCGCCGATTTGGTTTCTATATGGGTCCAATGCGGTACCGATTTGGTTTCAATATGGTTTTAATATGGTTCGGATACGGTTCCAATACGGTTCGGATATGGTTCGGATACGGTTCCAATATGGTTCGGATACGGTTCCAATATGGTTCGGATACGGTTCGGATACGGTTCCAATACGGTTCGGATATGGTTCGGATACGGTTCCAATATGGTTCGGATACGGTTCCAATACGGTTCCAATATGGTTCGGATACGGTTCCAATATGGTTCGGATACGGTTCGGATACGGTTCCAATACGGTTCGGATATGGTTCAGATACGGTACCGATTTGGTTTCAATATGGTTTCAATAAGGTTCCAATATGGTTCGGATACGGTTCCAATATGGTTCCAATATGGTTCCAATATGGTTCCAATATGGTTCCAATACGATACCGATTTCGCTCCAATAAGGTACCGATTCAGTTCCAATTGCTGAAATTCCAATTCCACATCATGAAAGACTTCTGCATCATTGCCTTTAAAAGATGTTCCCATGCTTTGAAAATCCATGTCAAGTACGTCTCTACAGAACGTCGTAGGTTTCCCCCCTTTGCGAATGCGATTGCGATTACGATCTTTGCGCGATCTCCTCAAGTCTGGAGCCAAAGTTAAAACCCAGGATTGTTGCCTGATGTATGCTTTAAAAGGAGCATTCCAACAAACATTATCAAACTTGCGAATTTGGTCGTCCCTCCAGGCACGTAAATGCAATTTCATCTTTTCAAGACATTCCTTTGTAGACTCACTTTTATGTGCTGTGTGTTGAGGTCAGATCCCAGAGCGATGAGCTCTTTTTTGGAGAAGCCAAGTCCACCAAATGATCGCTGTAGGCATTACGCTGAGTGCGTATAAGATAAATTCTGTTGGCAAAAAGGCATATAAAGTAGTAAAAGGTTAGAAAATTGTCTAAAGATAGAAAAACGACTCCCGAACTTGCAAAAAGAATCTCGATTACCATAACCCGTTCCCTATAGTGTTTCCCCTTTCTCTTTCTATAATATTGTCTTTATCTTTAGCCAATTAATCAACTAATGCGTTTACAAAAGCACAAAGTACACAGCGTGTTTGTTTTTTGTTTATTTCTCCGGACACTATAGGGAACGGGATTTCTTTCCCCCAAATTGATCTTTAGCATTTGATTTTATGAAATGAACAAAAATTTTTGAGAGAAAGAGAAACCGATCGTTCTCGACACGTCCTGTTCTTCAATTTTCTTCTTTTTTTTCTGCAATTGACAAAAATTTGAAGATCTCTGCTGAAAAGCTTTCTCTCTCTTTCTCTCTGACAAATAACACACAAAAAAATGATCGCATTAAAGAAATGATTGAAATGAAAGAAAAGAAATGATTGCATTAAAGAAATGAGCATCAAAAATGGCTTTTTATTATCAACAATCGTCTTGAATATATTTCTTTTTGCAGGTAAATTTTTGCAGGCTTTTTGCAGGCTTTTTGCAGGCTTTTTGCAGGTGATTTCTAAATCTATGATTGATTTTCTATTTAGCTTTTCATTTGATAGTTAGCTTTTAGCTCTTTTTGAGTAGCTCTTTTGAGCTTTTCAGTCTTTTTTTCTTGTTTTACTTGTTTACTTTGTGCTAAAACGATTTCTCTGTGTGCAAAATAAACTACCGTATTCTTTCTAATAGTAGTGCGCACTAGAGTTCGGGCAAACAAAACCAAAACCAAAACAGACCAAAATCAAAACCAAAACAAACCAAAACCAAGACACCAAAACAAACCAAAACCAAAACAAACCAAAACTCAATTTGCATATAAATTAACATGTAAATTTAAAATTGTAAAATGCAAATTTAAAATTGTAAAATGCAAATTTAAAATTGTAAAATGTAAATTTAAAATTGTAAAATGCAAATTTAAAATTGTAAAATGTAAATTTAAAATTGTAAAATGCAAATTTGCCTTTCACTTTTTCTCGCTCCACAAAATCTCGCGGCCGAAAAAAGGACCAAAACACGACCTCGAAATTTCGAAACAACAAATAGCCTATGGGATAGATTTTTGCATGCTGATTTCAAATCTGCAAACAGATTTTCGCTAGCTCCTCCCAGTCGCGAAATATTGGCGAGTTTTGGTTAGTTTTGGTTTTGGTTTTCTTATGGTTTTGGTTTTGTTTGCCGAACTCTAGCCTAAACCAAAAGCTCCAGATTTTACCCAAAAGCCGAAATTCATTTAATGACATAGTTTTGGTTAAGTTTTGTTTTCCGAAGTCTACTAAAAACGATTTCTCTGTGTACAAAATAAACGATTTCTCGTGCACTTAATCCTTCATTTTTTTCACCGAACAATATCTAATTAGATACTACCGTAAATACTGTAATAGTACCCCACCCCCATAATGACGGTGCGGAGCGTTGCGTAGTCTTGGTTTGGACGCGTTTTTCTCGACACTGGTTTATGCTACAATGCGCGCTTAGGTATCAAAAAATAGCTGAGATTCAGGGCTTTCTTTTGATACCAAATACGCATTTTTTGAAAGTACGGGCGCTTTGAAAAAAATAAAATACTAAAAAACTTTTGCGACTACGCGACTGTACGAGGGGGATGGGGTCCAATTACAGTATTTACGGTAGCTATTCAGTCTTCATAAATAGCTAGAATCTAATTAGAACTAGTTACCGTATTTTCTCTAATAGTAGTGCATCAATTGCCCACGATCAACCTGGACTGGACCTGATCTGAGCCGACATTGTCATGTTCTGGTCTGACCCCGTCCGGATCTTGGTCCTGACCCCGTCCGGATCTTGGTCCTGACCCCGTCCGGATCTTGGTCCTGACCCCGTCCGGATCTTGGTCCTGACCCCGTCCGGATCTTGGTCCTGACCCCGTCCGGATCTTGGTCCTGACCCCGTCCGGGTCTTTTTTGGTCTGACATGGCCTAACCTAGTTTAAGCCTGATTTGATCTTACTTACAGATCCTTTTACTCGTTTAGGACAGCCGGTTCTTGTGTAGTTTCCGGGTATTTGAAAGAATTCGGGATTTTGAACGGTCACCCTTTGAAGGCCTATAACTTTGCCCAGAGATCATACTTTTGTTAACTTTTTATATCATTGTACAGAGGACATTTCAGGCTTTCAAATGATACCAAATAGAGCTTGATTGGATTTCCATTCCCATGCCAACAAGGCGACACGACACCCGAGTTGAACAGGCGTCATTTGCTTTGAGTTGGCTCTGATTTTCTTGAACTGGATTTTCTTGAACTGGATTTTCCAATCAAGCTCTATTTGGTATCATTTGAAAGCCCGAAATGTCCTCTGTACAATGATATAAAAAGTTAGCTATAATATTATCTCTAGACAAAGTTATAGGTCTTCAAAGGGTCTTCAAAGGCACAGAAAAACAAAAATCTTATCTCTACCGTACTTTCTCTAATAGTAGTGCACCCAGCCGAGTTGATGGCTATTTACGGCTTCCAAAGTTCTCCCAGAAGCTCAAGACTCTAATCATCGTCAAGATCTCATCGTCAGCTACATTTTCCAACCCCACATCGATAGGTTCTGATAAGCGGTTCTCGAGATTTCGAGGAATTTAGGCAAAGCTTTGGGTGCACTAATATTAGAGAAAATACGGTAGTCATTCTTCTAAGTAGAATGACTTAGATTCTAGGTAGCCATTCTTCTTCTATAGCTAGAATGTTGCTGTGAGAAAACTGTAGAATTCAATGCACAAGAAAGAGTGCGTTCACAGATTTGAGCACAAGTTTGAAGAAACACGAAATCCTCTCCAAAGTACTTTTTTCTCCCAAGAGATTGAACGCATTCAGCTGTGAGATCTGAGCATTCCCTTACCGATTTTCATCGTCGTCTTCACGCCAAAGAACCCCATCACCGAGTGGCCATTTGGGATTTTGAGAAACCGATCGGATCGTTGGCCGGACAACCGGTGGGTGAAACTCTTTATCTCAACTAACAATAAGCTTACTAGCAAAGCTTACTAGCAAAGCTTGCTAGCAAAGCTTACTAGCAAAGCTTACTAGCAATAAGCTTACTAGCAACGATGTGGCAAAAGGCAAAAGGCAAAGTCATAGATCATTCAACGCAGAATTTCACGCTGATCATGATGATGTTTTTCTTTTTCCCTACAGAGCACTCTGTCAAAAGTTATACGCCTTTAAAATTTTTGTGAAGAGTAAAAATCAAACCGTGACATTACAACCCGGTCTTCCGCGAGCCCAGCAATTGCAACGGTGGCCGAGTGGCAATGAGTTAGGATGCAAGGCGAGGGCTGTTTGGTTCGAGTCTTTTGGCTGATTAGATGTGTATATGTCGTAGCCGATGAAGGATTTCAGCTCTCAGACTTCTTCGGCTAGCCGATTAAGTCTCAAAAATGAAATCTTGAGTTATGACTCAAGTCAATACCACAAACTCAAGCTCTCTAAAAGGCGCTGAAAGCTAAGAACGCATTCTAGTTGCAGTTGCATTTTACATTTTTCATTGCAATTTGCATTTTTCGACTTTTTTCGTTTTTTTGAAATGATCCTGGTAGACCATCAAAAACTTGAATTCTCCATCGGAAACGGATTGAAGATCGATTAAATCCACCTGGATTAAATCGATTAAATCTCTCGTTGAAATCCTTTGTAACAATTGGCTTCACGACTATTCCTTTCTTTGGTGTTCTTTTTTTGGGCTCGCATTCTGGGCACAACTTGACAAAAATTTCGATTACTTCTTTTGAGATCCCATGATCGTCTCGTAGTCTCGTAGTCCTTGCCACATTATATCTCGTTTGATATTATTTTGGTATTATTGTTTAGTTTTGTTGTTTAGTTTGGTCGAAAAATGCAACTTGCAATGAAAAATGCAAAATACATACTATAACCAAAGGCTATAAAAGGGCCCTTTTCGTCATTCGTCAAAGGCACGGATTTAATCGATCTTCAATCCGTTTCCGATGGAGAATTCAAGTTTTTGATGGTCTACCAGGATCATTTCACAAAGTTCGTCGTTTTGCGGGCATTGCAAAGAAAAACACAATTTGAAGTTGTCGATCATCTAATGGAAATATTCGGAACGTTTGGAGCCCCAAAAATTCTTTAGTCCGACAACAGAAAGGAGTTCAGATTTGGTAACAGATTGGTAAGCTTTTACTTTTGTGTCCTATCGAATTTCTTTATGACGCTTTATTTTGTTTGCTTTTAGGTCAAAGAACTCGTGAACCGGTGGTATTATTGTTTATTTTTGTTTTATTATTGTTTATAAACTCGCTTTTTGGTATTATTGTTTATTTTTGTTGTTTAGTTTGGTCGAAAAATGCAAAATGCAACTGCAACTAGAATGCGTTCTTAGCTTTTAAGCGCCTTTTAGAGGTCTTGAGTTTGTGGTATTGACTTGAGTCAATACATAACTCAAGATTTCATTTTTGGGACTTAATCGGCTAGCCGAAGAAGTCTGAGACTTCTTCGGCTGAAATCCTTCATCGGCTACGACATATATTGGGTTGGGGAGAATGAGTCGGCGCCGAAATTTAAAGAAACTTTTTGCACCCATAAAACCTTCTTTAAATACACGTTTTGTTTCATCAAAATGGTCCACTATTTCTTTACAAAATGGCTTTTGAGAGATTCCACAAAGCTTTTCTTTTTTGGGATTTTATGGATTCCCAAACAAAGCTAATCAAAATGACAAAAAGTCCGACTCATTGCTTGAACAGTTTCTTCCACATAAACCTCCTTTGGTGTTTATTTTAAAAAGATAGAGCACACTCAATTACATAAGTTACCAAATTTTCAGGAAGATCCCTCCAACCGTTTACTCTAGATGACAGTTTATCGATTTTGTGGGAAAAATGATCCTTTGTTGAGTTGAGGCGCTGTTTGAGTTCTCTTTTAAATATTATTTTGTAGAGAATTAGTTACCCTTCTACGGATATCAAACGCATATCATTTGACAAAGTCTGCTATAAGTTTTAGAAATTTCTTTGATTTTCGGCGCCGACTCATTCTCTCCAACCCAATAGATGGTGTGTCAGATTGTGGATTTACACAGAGAACAACAAAAAACAAAAGTTTTGCCAGAAAAGAATTGAACTCAAGCAAAGAAAAACGGAGAATCAAATTCGAATCCTCGATTTCTAGGTCTATCCACAACATGAAGAAAGAGGCGTTCACCGGGATCGATCCGGTGTCCTTTGGAGACCCAGACAAGGGTAAGTTTTCTTCTTCATGTACTTTGTGATGTACTTTGCGCTTGATCTTCTTTGCGCCCGTATAAACGGTGCATTTCATTCGTGCATTTCTCTTCGCTTCATTGCTTTATTTTTAAACTTTAGAATTCACTTCGCTTGATGAGTTCGTTCAAAAGAAAATAAAGATTTATTAACTCGTTCCCTGCAAAAGGAAACAAAAGAAAACAAAAGGAAACCAATTACAAAAGAAAGCATTGACAAAATGGGTAGAGTTTAAAAATTTTGTTGTAGTTGAGTGTGATGCTGTGGTTGTTGATGTGTCGGTGGAATTTCGAGGAATTTGAGATGAACTGGAAGATGATGGAGATGAGGATCGTCAACTATTGACGATGTCGTCGTCGGAACAGATTTTGGAATCCCTGGTTTAAATCCGGGTGCAACTTGAGGAATTTGAGATGGACTGGAAGATGACGAAGATGAGGAATCGTCAACCATTGTCGTTGTCGTTGTCGGAACAGATTTTTGAATCCCTGGTTCGAATCCGGGTGCAACTTTTTATTTTAGTTTTTTTAAAAACACTTTCTAACACTTTTTTGTTTTACTATTTTGAATATGTAGAGCTGGAGCCTCGAGCTCTACTTTTGAGCTGGAGCCTTGAGCTCTACTTTTGAGCTGGAGCCTCGAGCTCTACTTTTGAGCTGGAGCCTTGAGCTCTACTTTTGAGCTGGAGCCTCGAGCTCTACTTTTGAGCTGGAGCCTCGAGCTCTACTTTTGAGCTGGAGCCTTGAGCTCTACTTTTGAGCTGGAGCCTCGAGCTCTACTTTTGAGCTGGAGCCTTGAGCTCTACTTTTGAGCTGGAGCCTCGAGCTCTACTTTTGAGCTGGAGCCTCGAGCTCTACTTTTGAGCTGGAGCCTCGAGCTCTACTTTTGAGCTGGAGCCTTGAGCTCTACTTTTGAGCTGGAGCCTCGAGCTCTACTTTTGAGCTGGAGCCTCGAGCTCTACTTTTGAGCTGGAGCCTCGAGCTCTACTTTTGAGCTGGAGCCTTGAGCTCTACTTTTGAGCTCGAGCTAACCTGCTAAAAGTTAGTTATCAGAGGTGTCAGATTTCTGGTGTCTGTGGTCTTGGATGTGCTCTTGGCTATTTTAGTACTGAGACCACCAGAAATCTGACATCAGAGGTGTCAGATTTCTTTTGAAAGAGCCACGAATGACATGAGTGCATTTGAAATAAACATAAATTGAATGTGTAAAGTTTTCTTGTATTCTCAACTTTTTATATAAAATGGTGTAAAACAAAAAAGTGTTAGAAACTGTTTTTAAAGAAACTAAAATAAAAAGTTGCACCCGGATTCGACCCAGGGTTTCAAAAATCGGTTCCGACAACCACAACGACAATGGTTGACGATTCCTCATCTTCATCATCTTATATGATATCATTTTTGGATAACTCTTTCATTTCACTTCTCATTTTCCTCTAGAGCTATTGTTTTGCTAGCATTTTTGCTCAATGACGAGCTTGTGAGCTCTAGAAAGCTCTAGAAACTGCCAGTGAGTGTTCTTTGGCAAGTTACTTGCGTAATCTTACTAACATTACACGATTCAATCACTGTTTTCCCTTCGTTAACTTTCTTTCTTAAAGGCGGTGTCTTGTTTACGCCATTTAGCTAATGCCAACTTTAAAACTATTTTTTCTGGCCTTGGAGGATGTACAGAGTCGATAATGAGTACAGATTTGGAATCAGCGCAAAAAACTAGACCATATCTAGACAAAAAACTGGCCTAGATATGGTCTAGATTAAAAGCTGGTGATAAGTTGAACCTCCCTTGTTAACCGATTTTAATTGTTAACCGATTCACAACGATTTCCTGAAGTTCCTATAATATCTGTGAGTTCATTAAATTTACTGAAGTTTAGTTCAATTCGTTTATCAGAAGTCTGGGAGGTTTACTGGGCGTCTAGATGAGCATTTCGACAATATCTTTCATTAATTTTGATTTTCTTGGGTTGACCATCGTTGTGATTCTCTTTGGAAGCAAAAAAAAAACGTTATGAAGATCTTTTTGAGCTTTGAATGTTTGCTAAATACATATTGAAATGTTTTTTTAAAATTGACATCGAAAATCGACACCAACTATGCTAACTGTGATCTAAATCTACTCTATTCCTCCTTCTCTCTCTTCCTCCTTTTAAACAGATGAGTTTGGTTTGTTTTTCCAAAGAAAAGCATGAAGCTTGCGCGCTAAATGCATCAAATTCATCAATAGAACAAAACGTTTACCGTATTTTCTCTAATAGTAGTGCACCCAGCCGAGTTGATGACTATTTACAGCTTCCAAAGTTCTCCCAGAAGCTCAAGAGTCTAATCCCCCACTAGATCTCATTGTCAGCTACATTTTCCGACCCCACATCGATAGGTTTTGATAAGCGATTCTCGAGACTTCGAGCAATTTAGGCGACGCTCAGGGTGCACTACTATTAGAGAAAATATGGTATCTATTTGACCCTCAATCACCGTGTTCGTCAATTCTACTTGAGCAAACGGCATCGTATATCGAAGACTCGAACAAAGCCCTGAAACAATTATTGAGCTCTTAACTTCACAAACTTTTGTTAATAGACTTCTTTGTGTTCAAAGAAGTCTATTAACGGTTTGAGTTTTCCATTTTGACTTTTCTTTTGTACATCGGCGAGTTTTTTAATGAAATTCTGATGGTTTAAGGGTTGATTTATAACAAAATAGTCAAGAATGAACCAAAAAATCAGAGAAAATACGGTAGCTAACTTCATCATTTCTATACACACTTCATTTCCATTTCTTTTCCTCTAGTTATTCTAATAGATTGCAACTCTTTGGTCTTGAAACACCAACCCCGCCTTATCATCGATTTAGTGGAATGCTTTAATTAGTGGAACGATTTAGTGGAATGCTCGAGTTAACGGCATTCATCCCGGTGCCCTTTTTTGGTCTCTTTCAATTCAGCTCTCTACATATTGACCATATTGACTACATACACACTTCATTGAGTTTTCACGTGCTTTTTCAGCCTTTCTTTATCAGGTTCTTTCTGAAAGACATGAAGACTTCAAGTGTTTTACAAAAACTTTCTTTTGCAATTTTATACCAGAAAAAAGCCTTTCAAATTATTTTAGTTGCAGTAAGCGTTTCCATTGACACAGAAACCACCATTCATATGGTTGTTTATGCCACAACAACGGCCGATATCCTGAAAATGATAATTTTGAGATGAGATAAGAAAATTATGACCATGAGTCTGATGTTTGTGAAAAACAATCTTATTTTACTCTTTTAATCAACCTTATCAACCACGTTTATATCAAAAAGAAGTCATTTTTGAAAGACTGATTCGTATTCACAAAACTCACTGGACAAGAAGGGTTACACCTTGCGTAAGACTCAGCATCGACGAAGGAAACAGTGCCTGTAATCTTGATTTAGCTTGGGTTTTGAAATTAACAAGTTTTTATCGTAATTAAACTGAAACTTACTGAAGACAAGAAGAATAGCGAAGAGGAGCACGATGAAAGAGCAGAGTGGACGAGGCATCTTGGCGACTTTGTTCCAATGAAGAGAATCGGTTACAATCAGAAGACCTCATTGCATTTTATAGCAAACAACTGGCTATTTTGGTACTGAGACCACATCATTTACAAGTTCTATTTTTAAATTTCTTTGGCTAACAAACGTAAAAGATCTAAAAGTGGCTCATTGAATTAAGATTCTGAACAGCATATAAGCTCTATTTTGGCGCTTTCAAAACTGAACTAAAAAAAGACGCAAAGTTTTAAAAATTCGTCATTTGATCAAAGCACACATCTAAAAAGTTTGTTTTGTAAAAACCTTTGTCGAATGGTTTCCAAAATAGACCTAGATCTATTTTACCTCTTGTCTTCGCTCAGAGTACACGTCTAACAGTTAAAGCTGATGATGATTGCACTGAAAAGGGAAGTCCTTCAGGTCGGCATCTAGGATTGAGCTGAGACCATATGGATCTTATAGAATCGACGATGCTGAGCACGAGCTGAGGCCATGATGAAGTTCTTCGCGACTTCGTTTCACACATTCCAACCCAATTCAAGATAGGTTTTTGTTAGTGGTGTGGTCGGATTTTCATTATGAGTCAACGGTCTTCGCCCGTTCAGCATCTAATCTTCATATTGAACTTGAATTCCCGTTTTAAAAGAAGCATTCCAGACCACATCCGGTGCTTGAATGTACTTACAAGGAAAGTCCTTCAGGTCGGCCTTTGGGATTCAGCTGAGACCAAATGGAGCTTACAGAATCGACGATGCTGATCACGACTACCTATATAACTTTTGCCCTCGTTCCCCCAAACGTAAGTTATTTGGCACGGAAGTTTTAGTACTTACCTTATAAGGCTCCTCACGCGTTGGAAGAGAGTCCGCCTGTGGTCTAGTGGATAAACGGCTTATATCAGGTGCGACCATTGATTGTTTTGCCGCTGATTCAAATTCAAATCAAATCCTTTTGCTGCAAAGCTTTTTGCTTTTTTTGTCTTTTTTCGTTTTTTTGGCATTTGAAGGCTTTTAAGTATTTTAAGCCTTGCCTAGTCAACTTGAAATGATCCCGAACGTTCTAACTATGAATCAAAGACTTTGAAAA
The DNA here is from genome assembly GCA_958450365.1 of Mesorhabditis belari. Lineage (NCBI taxonomy): Eukaryota > Metazoa > Nematoda > Chromadorea > Rhabditida > Rhabditidae > Mesorhabditis > Mesorhabditis belari. The sequence goes on along the minus strand of CAUEEP010000724.1, from coordinate 2,003,574 downwards.
AAAGGTTTGACCAATCGACCAATCGAAGCTATCGACCAATCGACTCAAAGAGTTCCTCACGTATAGAAAAGTTAAAGAAGATCAAAAGAGAAGATAAAAAAAAACAAAAAGAAATCAGGGGGCACCCAGGTTTGAACTAGGGACCTCTCGATCTGCAGTCGAATGCTCTACCACTGAGCTATACCCCCATTGTGAAAGGGAGAGAAAAACCTTTTGATCTTCTCTTTTGATCTTTCCTCACTGTATCCTGACGTTCTCTCAAGAGAAAAGAATCCACACGAACATCATCTGTCTTTCAAAAATGTTTACATTTGAAACTTGAACTTTGAGCTTTTGAGAAAAGTTTATGGAAAAGCTCCTTCAGTAGAGCTGGAAGTTAAGCCGATGACTGTGAAAGCCGATGACTGTGAAAGCCGATGACTGTGAAAGCCGATGACTGTGAAAGCCGATGACTGTGAAAGCCGATGACTGTGAAAGCCGATGACTGTGAAAGCCGATGACTGTGAAAGCCGATGACTGTGAAAGCTGATGACTGTGAAAGCCGATGACTGTGAAAGCCGATGACTGTGAAAGCCGACGACTTCGCATGTCATTTGTCATTTGGCATGTATGTTAACAGAATAAAGTATGAATATAATTTATTATGAGCGCGTCACTTCAGCAGCCAAAAATGCCTTCACTGCTGTGGTAATTTATGAAAAGGGTTGAAGAAAAGGGAAATTGTGAGTCAAGAATGAGCAAAAAAAGACCTGTCTCATGCTGGAATCGAACCAGCGACCTTCTGTTTACTAGACAGACGCTCTGCCACTGAGCCAATGAGACGATAGATGGGTTAGATCTGAAGAGTTTTTCTGGCGGATGGATCTGTAGCTGTTCAAATATGAATGTGATGACGAAGAGTCATTGAAAAAGGAGAAATGACATTTGAAAAGAGCTTTTTTGTGTGAAATGTTTATTCAGCAACAAATTTTGACCAGAACTTGTCGGTTTCTCGTAGTGATACTACAGCTTTGACCGATACAAATGGCACAAACAGTCACGAACTGAACGACATCTCATCTGCAAAATTCGAGTTTGATTGGGTTACCAAAACGAAAATCAAAAATGAAACGCTGCTTTGTTACTGTTTTGTAGGCTTAGGCTTAGGCTTAGGCTTAGGCTCAGGCTCAGGCTCAGGCTCAGGTTCAGGCTTAGGCTTAGGCTTATAAGTCAGCTGCACTTTATTTATTCGCTAATCATGCGCCATCCTGAGCCATGCCATCATGCGCCATCCTGCGCCAGGCCATCATGCGCCATCCTCCCCTATGCCATCATGCGCCATCCTGCGCCATGCCATCATGCGCCATCCTGCGCCATGCCATAATGCGCCATCCTGCGTTATGCCATCATGCGCCATCCTGCGTTATGCCATCATGCGTCATCCTGAACGTCCATACCTTAGAAGAATCATCAAAAACAAGCTCAAGTTAAAGGCCTACAAGAAAAATAAATCACAAATGCTATCAGCTGACGCTATCAACCACACAAAACTGTTGATAGTTTGAAAAAAGCGCTCGAAAAGGCTTGAGAAGAGCTGGATCTCATATAACTGGATCTGGATCTCATATAACTGGAGCTGGATCTCCTATCTCCTATCTCCTATACCTACACGATCGACGCTTTTCTACGATGTTTGGACGCCCGTGTAAAAGCTATTGGAGATCTGTTTGAAAAGGAATTGTTTAGGAAGAGCTTCTATGAATTGTTATGAGACAATAAAAGTTATTTTTAAGAAAAATCTTTGTCCTTTTGAGTTGCTTTTTATACAGAGACTTTTTTTATATGTAACGGTAATTTTGGCCCACGCTGTAACCATCAAAAATCGAGTTTTTCAAATGATTCATTCTGTATATTGTTGATTAATTGTTTTGAGTTTATTTAAGTGAGATAAAATCCATAGCTGGGGGTACTTTTAGTACTGGTAAGGGGTACTGGTAAGGGGTACTAGTAAGGGTACTAGTAAGGGGTACTAGTAAGCCTTAAATCTAGGGAAAAACCAATAATCTAGCCGATGGGATTGTAGCCTTGAGCTCCCGACTAAGCGATAGGGCTCTTAGCCAGTCGGCTATGGCGTATTTGATAGGGTATCTTCTCAACTCGATTACCAGTTCCATGTCTCGTTCCCTCGTATCGACTGTCATCCAATCGATAAAGACTTGAGTCTCTTGAACTGCATGGAGAGCACATTTTTGGAGATACACAATACATTTTCTTCTTGCTCAAAAACGAAATTTCAATGTCGCCAACCAAATAATTGAAACAAATTTATTTAAAAAACAATAAATAAAGTGTTAAATCAATTTTAGCCAAATTGGTTTGTCATTTATTTTTGTTTGTTTAGCAGATTGAGTCGATCGGAATTATCTAGCCTTTTCCTTGGCTTGATCCTGTTTATCTACGATACTACTAACGAAAACCGATGACAAGACATTCTATAGGTTGACCGGATTACCGTAGTCTTGCTACAGTGGTCTCTTACAATTAACTGACAAGAGAATGAGACGTAAGCTGACATTAACTGACAACTAACGTAAGCTTTCGCTCTAGTCTTAAAGAAAACAAATCTCCGGCGTAAAAAAGCCGCCGGCAAAAATCAGTGTGCCAGAAATCCGAGAAAAGCCTTCATTTCTTCGAAATTCATACGGCTATAACTTTGTGTATTTTGCTGATTAGCGGTTTTTGAAAACAGTTTCTGAACTTACATCTTTAGGCCTTTGAAACCTACCTCATATTGTAACTCGCGGGTAACTTGGGAAGTTTCCCCTAGTTAGCATTATCCTTCAAAGAGCACTGTAGTAGACTTGTGTTTCGGTTGAACCAGAAACGTTCTTTTTCGGTTCGGTTTCGGTTTCGGTTCAACCGAAGTCAACCAAAATCTTTCGGTTCGCTTCGGTTCAACCGACAAGAGGAGTTTTTCGGTTTGGTTCTGTTTTGGTTGAACCGAGAAGATGATTTATGATGAAGAGAGAAGCGAAGATGAAAAAACTCCTTCAGTAGAGCCTTCTTCCGACGAGTGAGAGACTTTATAAGGTAAGTACTAAAACTTCCGTGCCAAATAACTTACGCTTGGGGCAACGAGGGCAAAAGTTATATAGGTAGTCGTGATCAGCATCGTCGATTCTATAAGATCCATTTGGTTTCACTAGGCAACGCTGAGATTTTGCAAGCGAGAATCCAAACCAAAGCTTTATGACTTACGCAAGTCGGATACGGGCAACACGATGGCGCTTTATATAGTTATATAGGTAATCGTGATCAGCATCGTCGATTCTATAAGATCCATATGGTCTCAGTTCAATCCCAGATGCCGACCTGAAGGACTTCCCTTTTCAGTGCAATCATCACCAGCTTTAACTGTTAGACTTGTACTCTGAGCGAAGACAAGAGGTAAAATAGATCTAGGTCTATTTTGGAAACCATTCGACAAAGGTTTTTACAAAACAAACTTTTTAGATGTGTGCTTTGATCAAATGACGAATTTTTAAAACTTTGTGTCTTTTTTTAGTTCAGTTTTGAAAGCACCAAAATAGAGCTTATATGCTGTTCAGAATCTTAATTCAATGAGCCACTTTTAGATCTTTTACGTTTGTTAACCAAAGAAATTTAAAAATAGAACTTGTAAATGATGTGGTCTCAGTACCAAAATAGCCAGTTGTTTGCTATAAAATGCAATGAGGTCTTCTGATTGTAACCGGTTCTCTTCATTGGAACAAAGTCTCCAAGATGACTCGTCCACTCTGCTCTTTCATCGTGCTCCTCTTCGCTATTCTTCTCGTCTTCAGTAAGTTTCAGTTTAAATACGATAAAAACTTGTTAATTAACTGGTTTATTAACTTGTTAATTTCAAAACCCAAGCTAAATCAAGATTACAGGCACTGTTTCCTTCGTCGATGCTGAGTCTTACGCAAGGTGTAACCCTTCTTGTCCAGTGAGTTTTGTGAATACGAATCAGTCTTTCAAAAATGACTTCTTTTTGATATAAACGTGGTTGATAAGGTTGATTAAAAGACTAAAATAAGATTGTTTTTCACAAACATCAGACTCATGGTCATAATTTTCTTATCTCATCTCAAAATTATCATTTTCAGGATATCGGCCGTTGTTGTGGCATAAACAACCATATGAATGGTGGTTTCTGTGTCAATGGAAACGCTTACTGCAACTAAAATAATTTGAAAGGCTTTTTTCTGGTATAAAATTGCAAAAGAAAGTTTTTGTAAAACACTTGAAGTCTTCATGTCTTTCAGAAAGAACCTGATAAAGAAAGGCTGAAAAAGCACGTGAAAACTCAATGAAGTGTGTATGTAGTCAATATGGTCAATATGTAGAGAGCTGAATTGAAAGAGACCAAAAAAAGGGCACCGGGATGAATGCCGTTAACTCGAGCATTCCACTAAATCGTTACACTAATTAAAGCATTCCACTAAATCGATGATAAGGCGGCGTTGTGACGTTTCAAGACCAAAGAGTTGCGATCTATTAGAATAACTAGAGGAAAAGAAATGGAAAAAATGAAGTTTACTGAATGTTTAGTGAAATGAAGAAAAATTAACAATCTGGCAAAATTAACAATGCAGGCAAAAAAGTGATAAATGTTAGAGAGCTTGCAGCCTTTATAAACGAAGCATACAGTATAGGAAATGAGAGGTCATAATTTAGAAAAGTTAGTTGGCGTTTTTTTAGCACAGCCGGGTTGGGTCAGCGGGTCAATTTTGGCCGACCGGATCCGATCCGATCCGATGTCCATGTCTAGTGAGTTGTCGATTGTGGAATGGGTGGATTAATCCTAGAAAGAATCACTCCTTTCTCGCATCTTTTCCCTGTCTCGATATTGGATCAGGATGAAATTTTGAGATTGAATAACAGTAGAAGAAAATAGTTTCGAGATCGGTGATGGTTGGCCGGGCAACGGGTCAAAGCCGTTCCAATGTGCTCATTGAAATGTTTTGAATGCGATTGAAATGTCTACTGTGTTTTCTAAGTGTCTACTACTCTCAAATCTCTCCTGTTTTTTTTAATACCCCTTTAGATAATCCCACAGGATGGCTTTCATTTACAATCTTAATCTTCGGTACACTCATTTCGTGTCCTCTTCCTCAATTTATCTTTTCCGTTCTTCTTTCTGATGAAGCAGCAATTTTCCGCTTGTAACTCTTGTAACGCTTAATAACTCTTGTTTTCTAATACTCTCAATTCACTTATCACTTCACTTTGAGATTAGCTTTCTCTGACCCAAACTTTAGCTACATACAGTACCGGTGATCAAATGAGATCAAAATCATATCCCTTCCAAAATATCCCTTCTTTGGAGGCTTGTAACATTTTGTCTAGTCATCGTACAAGCATATTCCATAAAGATTCTAAAAGCTCTTTTTTAACTCTACAACTTGCACTATAAGACTTTTAAGAATGCGAAAATTTAAGACAATTTTTAATGGCTTGAATCAGAGGCAAAAAAAAATGTGTGCTTTTCCGAGCGATTTTCATCTATCGTAGACCCTTCGAATCAATTTTAAGCTATGTTTTTTTGAAAAGAGCTCAAAAAATTGATCATTGGGTAAGATCCAGCGAGTTAGACTTTTAAATTAATCTTTCAGTTTAGCATCAAGGCTTAAAGCTGCCATTAAAAAGCAAAAGTAAACAATTCATGTGGGATTTAAAAGCTTTCCAATACGGTTAATATTATTAAACTTTAATAAAAACACTAAAAAAGGTTAATTAAATGCATAGGACGTTGCATTTAATGCTACAGAAGGAAAGCATTTTCTAAACGAAGACGATCTCAAAAAGTGGTTTTAAAAAGTGGTTTTAAAAAGTGGCTATTGGGTTGATGGAAAAGTCCTTTCCGATTTTTTGGGAGAGTACCTTAAATTTGTCGAATTTTGACGTTTTATAGCTCATCCTAAAGCTGAATTCAAGACGGATCGATTAGTAAAAACCGTTTTGAGATATCTCTTTTCTAAAGGTTTTTTCAGCTATTTTAGTGTTTGAAAAATGATGAAAAATCGGCTTTTTGGTCATGATGAAAAATTCGCTTTCTTTACCACTTTTCAATCATTTTTTCTAAGCGCTGGTTAATGCTAAAAATATGTGTTATATCTCAAAAAAATCACCCATTTTCTCTACTTTAATTTGATACCTAAGCGAGCAGAAACTAACGTACTGGTGCCGAGATATGTGCGTTTGTTTGAGAGTAGACTTCGACTACGCGACGCTCCTATAGGGGGATTTTCTATTAGAATATTAACGGTAATACACTTATGGGGGGTTCTAGTGCTATTTATTCTGCACATTCCTTCGTAAGAATATATAGAAAAATTGCGTCAAAGTTGACCTACTAACCTACAGAAGTCGATCAACTTTGACGGTTTATAACTCGAGGTACAGACATTGGATCGACTTGTGCTTGATTTTAAAAGCATCCTCATCAAATTTGACTAGAAAAAAGTGCTATTTATTGTGTACATTCCTTCGTAGGAACATAGGGAAAAACGGCGTCAAAGTTGACCTACTAACCTGCAGTCTCTGGGGCAGAGGCTTGCCTCATTGTATTGGGTTGATGGAAAAGTTCTTTCCGATTTTTTGGGAGAGTACCTTAAATTTGTCGAATTTTGACGTTTTATAGCTCATCCTAAAGCTGAATTCAAGACGGATCGATTAGTAAAAACCGTTTTGAGATATCTCTTTTCTAAAGGTTTTTTCAGGATAGATTTAATGCTACAGGTTGTACGCAAAGCATTTCCGAATCCACTAGAGTGTGTTTCTTGCAGACAACGCGTTTTCTAAAAAGGGCGCGCCAAAGATAAGCTACCGTAACCCTATGCTTTGCATCCGCAAATTTTTCGAAATGCAAATGTACATTAAAATCTTGCGCTTTTTTTTCTATTACTCTTTCCTTAAATTTTTATTTTTTCTTCTCTTTTTCAAACAGGTTAAATTGTTAAATTGGTAATTCCTACTATTTAGAGTTACCTACTACTACTATTTACTACTATAACCGTGTGATTGTGAGAGAAAATGAATGCTTCTCCCAGTAATAGGGTAAATTCTAGTGATAGTTGCCTTTACGCTTATAAATCATTTTTGAGAGTTCCGAAACTCCTTCGCGTAAACCTAAAATGCCCTCATTAGACTGGGATTTTATGTCAAAGTATGTAGATGTGAGCAGTAAAGAGAAAGAAGAAAGAGAAGAAGAAAACTTACCCTTGTCTGGGTCTCCAAAGGACACCGGATAGATCCCGGTGAACGCCTCTTTCTTCTTGTTGTGGATAGACCTAGAAATCGAGGATTCGAATTTGATTCTAATAAGGAAACGATAGAAATACTGTAACTTTAACGATAGAACTTTAAGTACTATTAACTTTAAGTACTACTAGTAAATACTGTAAGTGTAACTATTGGGTTGATGGAAAAGTCCTTTCCGATTTTTTGGGAGAGTACCTTAAATTTGTCCAATTTTGACGTTTTATAGCTCATCCTAAAGCTGAATTCAAGACGGATCGATTGGTAAAAATCGTTTTGAGATATCTCTTTTCTAAAAGTTTTTACAGCTATTTTAGTAAAGGGCGGCAGAGCCAAAAAATGGCTGTTTTCACGTTTCGTTAGTTTTCCGTGCAGAAACCTAGGCTAAAAACATGTGTTTCGTGATCAGCGTCAAAAATAACCCCTAGACACGCATTTTCAAAATCTTAGCAAAAAATTTTTGAAAAATATTGTCGCCGGTGGAAGTCGAACCAGCGACCCTCAGATCAATAGCCTTTCCTCAGCTTTTCGCGATTTTCCTTCGTTTTTCTCGTTTTTTTTTGTTTTATCATTTTTTTGATGTTGTTAGAAGGCTTTTTTTCAGGAATTTTTCACGAAATCGTTGAAACCAATTCCGGATATTTCGTTCGGTCATGAAATCGGGTCCATAAACATCAGTAATCTCTCGATGAGCCTGTGTGGCATTGGGTTTTCGGTTGAATGCATACAAAAACAGGTGTCGCTGGTGCTCCTCCGATTCAACTTGACACGACAAAATCGTCGAAGGTTATTCCAAATAACGGAAACTATTTCGAGTCAACTGCTTGTTTGGTTGTGAATAAATTTTTAAACAAAACTGTTACCAAGACTTATGAGCAAACCTAGCATCTAGGATTATTTTAGAATTTAAAATCAAGCATCATCTTTTATATCTTCAATCATCTTTTCTAACTTCAACTATAAATTGAATAAAGCTCAAGGTTAAATCATTCATATCTTGATACCATTCAGCTTTGGACTGGTTCTGATCATTAAAACATGAATGAACCAATACCAAAACCAAAACCAAAACCAAAACCTAGAGCTAAACAAGTTAGCAAACAATTTCTGACTGATATTGTTTGTTTGTTGTTTTGCTTGTTGTTTGCTTGTTGTTTGCTTGTTGTTTGCTTGTTTGTTGTACAATCTTTTTCCCCGCTTCGAACGCTTCTTGACCCAATGAAGCCATGGCGAAATCTTGTTTACATTGTTTTTCGAGATTTTTCTTTCTGAAGAAAAAGAAGAGAAAAGGAAGAACGCGATTTCTCGCTTTGATTATGCCCCCACCCTTTCATCCACTCTCTCCATCTCAATCATTTCTTTCCATTCCATTCCATCCCTTTCCATTCCATTCCATCCCCTTCCACATCTTTGATATGTTTTTTTTTCGATGATTAAACACATTTAATCCCATTTTTTTCTATTTTCTCCAATTTTTTTCACTTTTTGAAGTTGTTTTTGAAAGATTTGCCAAAAAATTTCTGTAAAATTTCGATTCATTTACACATGAATCATCGCAATTTGTCATGACAATTTTTTTCAGTTTCCTGAGGCATCAATTTCAATTCTAGAAGGTGCCCAGAAAAAAGCTTATTAAGGAATTTCCAGAAGAAAAGCAATGTGGAGAAGATGACGTCGCTGGATCAGCTCATCATCAGACGACCGCGACGAAGGCAGCGCTCTACCTATTTTTCTACTACCCTGCTTTTCATATTTATTCTAGTTCTATTTTTTGATCAGGTATCAATTTTGATTTTTAAGTATATTGTTGGGGTTAGGTTGCGTCCATATCCCTTGGTTCAGGCAGAATATTTATTAAAGCACCGGAGGGTTTATATACCGAAAAGTTGAGTGCTAAATGTTTTGAAAGGTCTATGTTGTGTCTGGGGAAATCGCGGAAAGATTATGGAGGATAAAGGAGGATTAAGAGGGAACATTGATCGATAGATTTTAAGAGAAAATAGACTTTATCGGAAGAATTTCCGAACATATATGTTGTATCCGATTTGGATTGAACTCATATATCCGATTGCCCAAAAAAGGCTTTGGTTGAATAAGAATACTGCAAAAAAGGCTGTATTTTAATGTGAATTCAAATCAAAGCCCTTTATTGCGTCCGATGCGACGAGCAATGTCCCTGTTTGAGTGACCAAGCGTGTGGAGCACATCGATACGTGTTTTTTCCACCACATCCAGTTGTTTTCCAAGTGGCATATCTGAAAATGTAAAAACATTTATAAACATAACTAATAAGCAAAAAAAATGAGCAAAACGAACAATTATCGATAGAATAAATCGTCAAATTTAAGTTGCGTCTATAATTTTTTGAGAGCTGATCAAAACGTTTTTTGTACGATAAAGTACTTTGGATGAGTGAAATGACTTGAAATTTCGCATGGGTTGTTTTTTTTACATTAAAAAAACTAAAAGATACTTTTCACTGGACTAGCACTTATATCCGGCTCTAAACTAGCAAAAAACAGGGTGCGTCTATAATTTTTTGACAGAGTGTATGTTGTATCCGATTTGGATTGAACTCATATATCCGATTGCCCAAAAAAGGCTTTCCTGTATTTTAATGTGAATTCAATTCAAAACCCTTTGAATTTAATTATTTAATTGTTTAATTAGCGGTAACTTTATCGTAAATGAAAATAATCATAAACAATAAAATAACTGGTTAATTGCAAAATTGATGCAAAAGCAAATTGATGAAAGTACACCATAAACGATAAAAACAATGTAACTAAACAAAATGTAATTGTGACAATGTAAAGAAAAACATGGAACTATTTGAAAACAACTATTTGTTCTTGCAACTAAGACTGTGATGGCATCTGGAATTGCAGCGGAGACCAGGCACATCGCAGGCACATCGGTTTGACGAACATCCACCAGTACATCGGTTTGACGAACATCCACCAGTACATTGGTTTGACGAGCATCCACTAGTACAGTGTCTGTGACCTATACGTACTCATCAGTTAACCAAATAAAATTGGAAACTACCTTGCTTCCCGTGAATCACGTGAATCACTCATATCCTTGCATGTCCAAGTTTAACATGCGTTTTGTAAAGAATGTTGAAGAGTTCTTCTTGTTGAATTACTCGTTGCCTTTCTGGTTCGCTACCGACTTTCCGTCATTCGTCTTTGTGAGAAAGAGTGACTCCCGTGTTTTCGATTGAAAGAATGCATCACTTCAGCAAGTTGGCTTCATGATAGTTCATTTTTGAAATCTCCAGTGACTCCATCTCCAGTGTTGAATCGTTAAAATTTTTGATTTTATCAACCATCAGCTTGTAGATTTCGGCTGTCGGAATTTGGCACGTCTTTTTTTGCTTCAAGAAGCTGTTGAATGTTGAATTTCTCGTAGAAGCGTAACTCCATCTGTAAAACAACAACGTAAAATAGGGTAAACAGCATAAAGACATAAAAAAAATGCAGAAGCATCTCAAAACGCGTAAATAAACTACTTTTTGGGCAAAGGTGGTGCTAACGGATTGTTCTAGGTTGCCAGAGTTAAATTTCTATGAAATTTTTAGAAAATGATTAAAAGCCTTTTAAAAACATGGGGTAGGCTAATTTCCGCCATTTTATTTGCGCAACAGGGTCATTTGCGCAACAGGGTCGTTTGCGCAACTCGCCACAACTTTCTGTTAAGTGGACCAATCTTTATGATTTTGGTTTCATTTTGTTGCACTTATTGAGATCTATAAAATGAAACCAAAATCATAAAGATTGGTCCACTTAACAGGAAGTTATGGCGAGTTGCGCAAAATGACCCAGTTGCGCAAAAAAATTCGCGCAAAGTAGCCTATCCCAAAAACATGACACCCTACTGTGAAATAATGTTTCAATCCAAATCGGATACAACATATATGTATAGCCGTTAACGAATGATTCATCTCATTTGAAACTCAAACTCATTTGAATCGAGCCATGTTCGCAGAAGCCGATTACAAATTGTACACGGCTAGCGAAAAAATTTCATTCGTAATCGGCTAATTGTCAACGAATCATTCGTTAATGGCTGAAGGATTTCAGCCGAAGAAGTCTCAAAAATGAAATCTTGAGTTATGTATTGACTCAAGTCAATACCACAAACTCAAGCTCTCTAAAAGGCGCTTAAAAGCTAAAAACGCATTCTAGTTGCAGTTGCATTTTGCATTTTTCGACCAAACTAAACAACAAAAATAAACAATAATACCAAAAAGCGAGTTTATAAACAATAATAAAACAAAAATAAACAATAATACCACCGGTTCACGAGTTCTTTGACCTAAAAGCAAACAAAATAAAGCGTCATAAAGAAATTCGATAGGACACAAAGTAAAAGCTTACCAATCTGTTACCAAATCTGAACACCTTTCTGTTGTCAGACTAAAGAATTTTTGGGGCTACAAACGTTCCGAATATTTCCATTAGACGATCGACAACTTCAAATTGTGTTTTTCTTTGCAATGCCCGCAAAACGACGAACTTTGTGAAATGATCCTGGTAGACCATCAAAAACTTGAATTCTCCATCGGAAACGGATTGAAGATCGATTAAATCCGTGCCTTTGACGAATGACGAAAAGGGCCCTTTTATAGCCTTTGGTTATAGTATGATAAAATGCGCACTCTTTAGAATGCGTTTTTAGCCTTTAAGCGCCTTTTGGAGAGCTTGAGTTTGTGGTGTTGACCTGAGTCAATACATAACTCAAGATTTCATTTTTGAGACTTCTTCGGCTGAAATCCTTCATCGGCTACGACATATATATATATCCAGTTTCTAGGTATCATGTTTCACGGAAGTGCGCTGCCCGAAGCTCGACATTCGAATTTTCCCACATCGAGTGATCGATCAAGATGGAGTCACGGATCTCGCGATGCGGTAAGTTGAATAAGAATACTGCTAATAATTGCTTAAAAAGCTAATAAATGAGCTAAGAGCTAATAAATAGCTATACATACAGAAAGTGTTTAGCAAGAACTGCACAATCATCGAGGGTTCACTCTCAATCACGATGATCGGCGCAAACACGACAATGGACGAGTTCGTCGTCTTCGAGAACCTCCGCGAGATCACCGGCTATCTACTCATCTATCAAGTCGGGTAAGTTCAACAAAAATCTTTATTTTCTTCGGTTAAATTCCTATTGACGTGCGGTTTTAAGGGACTGGCGCGAAAACGACGCGGCGCGCTTTCTAAAGTCTGGATGCGTTACCGTACCCCGCACAAAAATTCCCCTTTGCCATTCTTTTCATTTTTCTTTATTCCACGATGTAGTCGTGAATGTTGCGCGGTTTTTTTTATTGCTGTGTCTCTCATAATTTGTCTTCCTCCTTCTGTAAAATCTATCCTCCTTTTTGTAGCACATTTTAAGGTTATCTGTCTTGCCAAATTCGCTTCCGGTTATATTGTTTCCACTTTTGTTTTCTGTTTAAATTTTTAGAATGGTTTTGTTTCGTTTCTCTCGGGTCCCTTCTACTCCATTGTCTTAGATTCTTTTTTTTTGCATGCTGCGTAGATTTAGCTTAACCGATTTAGCTTAACCAATTTATCTTAACCAATTTAGCTTAACCAATTTAGCTTAACCAATTTCCTTCCAACTAAAACGCATAAAATCTACCAAATCAAAACCGGCGCGATTTTCTTGGGTTCTTCTTTGGTTTTATGTTAATTATTTTAGCAAAAAGGTATTAGATAAGGTTAAATGGTTAAAAACTCTTCTCAGTTAACAATTTTCTTTTTCAGTGCCCTTCGCACGTTAAGTCGAATCTTCCCAAAATTGCGAGTGATCGGCGGAAATGAGCTTATTATGAGCTACTCGTTGATCATCTTTCAGAACTATGATCTCATTGTGAGTGGTAGAAGCAAGATTTGATAACTTATTTTTAGGAAGTGAACTTGCCGAGTTTGACGACGATTAGGAATGGAGGAGTGCGGATCACGGAGAATTCGCATCTATGTTTTGTGAAGACGATCGATTGGAAATCGATTGTGATAGGGTCGATCAATGACATTCTCGTCGAAGACTACGCATCGATGCCCACCGCAACTAAAGGTATCTTAGACTCAATACACATAGCTATATTTTATTATGCGAATCGTTTAAGACTCTTGCGACGAGTACTGCGAGCTGGATGTTGATGAGGGTTCTTGCCATAAGATAAACGATGGAAACGCTTGTTGGAATGCGGCCACATGCCAAAGAAGTGAGCTTTTTTAAATATTCAGTTTGTGTTTTCAGTAGAAAGTGGTAGAAATTGATTGGTGGGTTGCTTAGAAAAAGAAAATTCACCACTTTTCTTTGGCAAATTTCTTTTCATTGATTGGTCCTTAGTTTTTTGGTGCCACACGAAGATCGATCACTCAAATCTGATTGTTTTCCCTTATACAATCCGCTCACAAAATTTGATTTGATTGAATGTGCTGAGGGATTCTCATGACGTGCCCCCTTTTCCCCTTCTCATTCTCAAATTCTCTCTTGCTGACTGCCAGTCACTTTTTCCGGCTTTTCCCATCGAAAGAAAAGACAATTTATGACATGCAAAATTTGGGGACTCTCGATTTTGCTCATCTCTATCACTTTTCTACAAAAATTTGACCATTTTTACAGACTTTTCAAAGTTCAAAGTCCTGGCAAGCATTTCAAATTAAATCTGAAATCTAGACGGTTGAACTTGGAAAACCAAGATGTCGAAATTGTTTAATTATCAGTGCCCAGATTCAAATTCAAATTCCAAGCGTTAATGAGGGTGTTGTCGATTCGGAAAAAAAGAAAGAGGCAAAGCGAGAGAGTGCAGAAGAAGAAGAACAAAAAAAGGAGAAAAATGAGCAAAAGAGAATGAGTGTTTGTGCGTTCGGGGACAGGCGTTTTCATCCACCTTGTTCTTCTAATGGAAAGGGGAAAGGGGTGGCCGGGGCAGAGCTTATGTTTTTGTATCTTTTTCAAAGTTCCACCTTCTTTTTCTCCCTCTACACCTCTCAGTAAGCCTGGTCTTCTATGTCTCATAGAAAGAGCGTTCGATCTGTGCTCAGCTCTTGGTGAATGTATGAAAGAAAACCGAAAGGATCACCAAACATGGGCAAAACACTTTTTCCAGCTCTTTCCTTGAATCGTGGTCTTTGTTTTTTACCAAAAAGCCTTTTGAAATTGTTTTAACGTAGTTTATTAAGTTCCACATGCACATTTAATCAAAATTTAAAGAACAATCGTAAGAACAACAATTTTAGCATCCCAGCAAAACGCAAAGCTTTGCGCGCCTTGTGTTTCCTCGGACAATGCTTGTAAAGCTGGCCTTCACATACAGCGAAGACAGACATTATTGCCAACTTGACGATATCCTGTTTAATTTACAGGATGTCCATATTCCAAAGCACAAAACAGAAGTGGCCCAGGACCGGGATGCTCGGATCAAGATGGGTCACAGTGTCATTCACAATGCATCGGTAAGTAAAAAGTATTGGCAGGATTTACAGCTTGAAAACTATTACAAGCAGGCATGATTATAAAGATCAAAAAAAGTAATGCCAACTCTAGGCGGCTGCTCTCGAGCCAACGATCCGGCTGCCTGTCATTCATGTCTCCATGTGGTACATGAGGAAAAATGCATTGCCGCCTGTCCGCCGGGTTTCTTCAAATTCCTCAAACGACGGTGTATCACCGAAAAGGCTTGTCGAAGTGTGTAAGTATTCAGTATTCTTGAAAATTGTAAGCATACGCTCTTTTCTAATCTTTTTCTATTTCAGCTCGGCTCATCACAAAACAATCCATGGCGAATGTGTGCCTGAATGCCCGGACGAATATCAAGAAGGTGATGATGAAACTGGATTGGATTTTTAGAACATTAACTTTAGATTCAAAAGACCCACACCTTTGTCAAAAGTGTAAAGAAAGTTGTCCGAAGAGATGTGATGGAAAGGTTGGTTGAAATCTCAGAGAAAAAGATCCATAGCCTAACTTCCAGCTCGTTCATTCTATGAGGCAAGCTTCGAGCTTAAAAGATTGTTCGATTATCACCGGCAATTTGGAGATCGAGTTGAGGAGTGGAATGGGCTCTGAGAAACCTGAGAAATTGGCCGAAGCTTTTGGAAAGATTGAAGTGATCGAGGGGTAGTTTCCCAATCTAAACTTTTCTTATTTAATTCAGTTATTTGATCGTTCGCTCCTCGCCGACTTTTATCAGTCTTCACATGTTCAAAAGTCTCAATCGAATCGTTGGCAAGAATCTTTTCAGAAAAAAGTAGGCGAAAGAAACTGACTAAGTAGTGAATTTTTGTAGAAAACGACAGTCGAAATTTTTTTGTACACTAGCAAACAGCTCTTGTTTTCGAAAGCCTGAATACAATGCTGCACTGGTGGTCATATGTACCGCAGTCAATTTTCTCTCAAAGATTACTCCCTTCAAAGGTAGCCGAATTGAAAGATGATATGATGAATACAGATGACCACTAGTGTATTTTGAGCTTTAGAAAACAAAAGATTTTTGCGTGGAAATGACACTTTCTACAAAAAATTTCATATTTACTGTACACACAATACATTTAGATATTCTCTAATCGTTTTTGACAATCAAAATCTTCGCCAGCTATTCAATCCTGGTCAAAATATCACCATCGAGAAGGGGAAATTCCAGGTTTTCGAGATAAAATGAAACTTGTTTAAAGTAGAATTTTCAAGATTCAAAACAATCGAATGCTGTGTTTCAATCGGATTCACGATTTCATGAAAGCCGTCGGAAAAGAAAGCGAAATGGACAATGATGATCAAAGTTCGGATAATAATGGCGAAAAAAGCAATTTGTGAGTGATAGATAAACAAAAATGAAATATTTTAGTGTTTCAGTTGCTAAACGATTTCAATTTTTAGGCGAAGAGGTGGGGTTGGAAGTGAACGAGATCGAGGTGGAGCACAATCGTTTCACCATTGAATGGAAACGTCCGAATGGCAGCGATTTTGACTCCCGAAAATTCCTTGGATATCAAGTTTGTTTAGAGAAATCAAATCAAATTTCTGATTACAAAGAGCTCATTAGGTATTCTACAAGGAGGTGCACAGCATTGATCACAGTATGTCAATTGATGATGACCGATCGGCTTGTTCCGACTCATGGGATATGCGTTTTGAGGTAAGTAAATGACTACCGTATTTTCTCTAATAGTAGTGCACCCTGAGCGTCGCCTAAATTGCTCGAAATCTCAAGAACCGCTTATCAGAACCTATCGATGTGAAAATGAAAATGTAGGGTCGGAAAATGTAGCTGACGATGAGATCTAGTGGGGGATTAGAGTGTTGAGCTTCTGCAAAAGCTTGGAAATCGTAAAATAGTCACCAACTACTATTGGGGTGCACTACTACATATAAGAGAAAATACGGTATGATAAAGTTTCAAACTGAATTCTCCAGCCGGAAATGGACGATGCCACAATTTCAAATCAATCCAAGACAATCGGCGTTTCAAGCTCGTCGGTGATCAAATCCAATACAATGTTTGTGTGCATTCACTGATTTTAAAAAAATAAGTCTCACTTTAGTTATGCTTTCTACGTGGAAACGAGAATTGTGAAACACGATGGAGCGAGAAATTTCGTGTCAAAGATTGGCTTCCTCGTCACCAAATATGAGCCGAATTTCAAGAGGGTCACCCCGCTTTCACCTCACTCGGTAAAATGGCACTTAATTTAAAATCCAAAAAATCTTCATCTACGAAAATTTACAAACCTCAAATACAGGTTGAGATTGAATGGGATGAGCCGACGATGGCGGACGGAAACATCTCTCATTACATCATCACATGGATACGCGAACGCGATGAAGCGATCACTCAACACGCTTGTGATAGGAGACACTCTCACGCCGCGGAACCCGAACAACCAGCCACTGCATCGGTGATGGCCACCTTTTTTACCGAAGGAAGAAGATCAGGGCACTTGCTCAAATGTTTGTTTCTTTGAAGTTCTTAGTCTTTGCTTACTTTATACTAATGCCCGTGTTCTGATCTTCAGGTAGGGCGGTAGCCCACGGTTGTGAAGAGACGGGTATTTCCTTCTCTTTCTTTCTTTCTCTTCCCCCTTGTATTTCCTCTTTCTCCTCTGGCAAGAAGATACCGGATAGTTCAGTGGTTAGGGCATCTGCCTGGCAAAGCAAAAAGGCAAGGAAAAAGGTCTAGAGTTCAATCCCCTTTCCGGAAATCTTTCGTTGTCATTCCTTACTTTACTTTAAGATGTTGTACCCGATTTGAATTTCAATTCAAATCGGATATCTGATTTGGATTGAAACATTATTGCACAATAGGGTACCATGTTTTTAAATCTTTTTAATAATTTTCTAGAAATTTCATAAAAGTTTAACTCTGGCAACCTAGAACAGTCCGTTAGCACCACGTTTTTGCCAAAAAAAGTAGTTTACTTACCCGTTTTGATATGCTTTTGCATTTTTTTTTATGTTTTTATGCTGTTTACGCCTATTTTACGTTGTTGTTTTATACTCTATTGTGCAATAATGTTTCAATCCAAATCAGATATCCAAATCGATTCTACGAGAAATTCAATGACTTCTTGGAACGAAAAAAGACAAGTCAAATTCCAACAACCCAAATCTACAAGCTGATGGTAGATCAAATTAGAAATTTTAGCGAATCAACACTGGAGATGGAGTCACTGGAGACTTCAAAAATGAACTATCATGAAGTCAACTTGCTGAAGTGATGCATCTGAAGTGATGCATCATCTTTCAATCGAAAACACGGGAGTCACTCTTTCTCACAAAGACGAATGACGGAAAGTCGGTAGCGAACCAGAAAGGCAACGAGTAATTCAACAAGAAGAACTCCTCAACATTCTTTACAAAACGCATGTTAAACTGGACTTTTCCTGGACTTTTAGGCAAAAACGTGGTGCTAGCAAACTGTTCTAGGTTGCCAGAGATAAACTTCTATGATTTCTATGAATTCTAAACTTCTATGACTAGAAAATGATTAAAAATATTTAAAACATGATACCCTATTGTGCAATAATGTTTCAATCCAAATCGATTAAAAATCCAAATCGGATACAACAAATACTTGTTAATTTAGCTGCCCGCTTGCTGTCAGTGCGCTGTGCTCCCATCGGCATCCACAAATCCAGTGGACTCACTCCTTGAGGACGACGAGGAGATCTCGCAAAATGCGTATGTCGAGAACGAAATTCGAGATTCAGAATGTGTACAATCATATGTTCACCAATAGGTTTCTTTTGAGATTTACTGCACTAGAAGATAGCAGTAGGATTAACTAAATGTAGATGATTTGCCCTGATCCATTTGCAGTATGTTTGCTGACGAGGGAGATTCACCAAGCTACCACCGGGTTTCGAAACGGGACCTAGCTCATCTAGATCAGTTTTTTTACGCTGATTCCGAATCTGCAGTCAAATCTACCCTGGAGACTATATCACCCATATTCACCGAATCCTTTCGCAACATTGCTACAACAGACAACGCAACAACAGATCCACAAACTTTAAGCTTACTTTCACTGTTTGTCGTCTGCTTCGGCTTCGTCTGCACGAGGCATTGCGTTTGCTTAAATGTACTAACGATCTCTGTCTATTTCTTAACTTAAATCATCTCTTTCTTAACTTTTCAAAATTAACAATTCCTGTGGCTATTTAGTGTAAACTGAAAAATCTAGACAAGTAATTTATAAAATTTTTTAGCAATCAGCGAAGAAAGAGATCAATTGAGGTGTCAACGGGAAAAGATGTCAAAAAGAGAAAAACGGTCAAAGATGGAAAAGAAAAAGCTGGGAAAGCTGCAGGGAAAAGTGTATGTTTTGAAATTATAGCTAGAAATTGCTAGAAATTGTTTTCCTTTTAGCAAACGTCTAAACGATCGGCAGTATTGCTTGCGTCGAGTCACTCACAAGAGACTTCCCCCACTTGGGATTACATTATTCGATCGAAAAATGTCACTGGCACAAGATTCAAGATTGAGAATCTCACCCACTTTGGAAACTATCGGGTATAATACAGGGTGACCAGAAATAACGTTGCGGGATTTTCGGCAGCCTAAAATCCTCATAGTTTCAATTTTGGGAGACAGATTTATTTTTAACCTATTCTCTGTGATTGTTTTTATTAGTTTCTTTGTTGTTTTACTTTGTTTCAAGTCTATTTATTTTTTTATAGGATGACAAACAAGGGATCTGCGATTCTGGAGCTTCATCGTCAAGGTCAATGCTTGAGTGCGATCGCGCGATTGCTACGTGTTTCTCATCAGCTCATCTCAAAAGCGATTAAGTGATACAAGGAGCTTGGCAACGATGGAGATCGTCCAGGAAGAGGCAGAAAAAGAACTGTCAACACCTCCAGAAATCGCAAAGTGATTCAGAAGCGCGTGGCCCGGAATCCACAGGTCTCAATGAGAAAGATCGCTCGATAGACGGGGATCGCTCGCGAATCGGTTCGACTTATGGCCAAAAATGAGCTCAATCTTCACCCTTACAAGCTCAAGCAAGGGCAACAACTCGACGACAACAACAAACGAGTTCGACTCGAAAGATGTCGAGAGCTTCTCAAGCGGGCCGCAACTTCACACTGGGAGCGAATCCTGTTTTCTGACGAGAAGCTCTTCTCGGTGGAGCAAAGCTACAACCGCCAAAACGATCGTATTTGGTCAACGTCCTCTCCAGGCAGCTCTGCGGTTGTTCAACACCGACAAAATCCCAAATCGGTCATGGTATGGCCCGGAATCTGCGCAACCGGCAAAACTCCTCTCATTTTCATTGATTCCGGGGTGAAAATCAATAAGGATGTGTACCAAAAAAGATTCTTGAGGATGTTTTGCTTCCATGGGCTCAACAGCACTTTGGTAACGAATTTTGGACCTTCCAACAAGACTCAGCTCCTTCTCATCAAGCCAAATCCACACAGGACTGGTGTAGGACAAACTTTCCGGATTTCATCTCGGCCCAGGAATGGCCTCCGTATTTGCGTGATCTCAATCCGTTGGACTACAGTGTTTGGTCAATTTTGGAGGCAAGGGCTTGTGCAAAACCCCACAAAAGTTTGGAGGCTCTTAAGCGATCGTTGACCAGGGAATGGGATCGAATCACTCCGGCCGAGCTGCGGCCCATCCTCGAAAACTTCATCAAGCGTTTGAGGTTCTGCATCGGAGCCAAAGGTGGCCACTTTGAAGAAAAGTAGATTTTATACTCTCTTTATATCTGTTGTTAATAAAAAAAATGTTTCTGTTACAAAATTTTTTAGATTTTTAAAAAATAGGCTAAATTAGGCCGCAACGTTATTTCTGGTCACCCTGTACTTTAAAATGGCTTTCAGCTTTAGAAAATGGCTTTTAGATCTCGATTGTTGCTTGTCAAAATGTGAGCGTTGCTGAGAACTCATGCACCAGCTCGTGGAAAAATGTTCGAACAAAGCCAATTCGTGAGTGAACTTACTAAAATCTAAAGTTCTTTTAATCTAAATCTAAAATTCTTTTACATTTTACTAGCAAAAAACTTTAGCTGAATACGATTTGGTGAAAAACGACACGATTCTCGTTGAAGTGATGAATGAAATAACGAACGATGTGAAAGTGAAATGGGATGAGCCGGTTGATCCAAATGGGTTAATCCTTGGATACAGGATTCGTTTAGAGAATCAACTACAGAATGCGGTAAGTGTTGCTAAAGTCTCTAAAGTCTTAAAGAAATCGGAAAGCAAGCGGAAAGCAATAAAGTATTTCAGCACGCTTTCGATCAATGCATGAGTCGATCGCAGTACAACGAGAGCGGCGGCGGGTGGTTGTTTCCGGGTTTACCCGATGGAACGTATAAGGTAACTTTAAGAAATATCTACTATATATGTTATGATCTAGAAATCCGTCCGATCTAGACTGATTCTAGATTAGACTTTCGATCTAGAGTGAAGTGAGGTCAAACGTCCGATTTTGAATCAATCAATCAATCAATCAATCGATCGATCACTCTAACTCAGACGTCCGATGCAGACTTAGATTTAAAGTGATCGGCTTGATTCTAAATCGGACGTTGACCTCACTTCACTCTAGATTAAACGTCCAATCTAGAATCGCTCTAGATTGGACGGATTTCTAGAGCGGACATCACAGGGTGTCCGAAACAAAAGTGATCATCGGTTTGAGTCTGAAAAATTTTTCTTATTGATTTTTATACAAGAGATTATACAAGAACACAGCAATACATTATGATTAGGAATCTACTATATATAAAAAAGCAGTGTATGTTTGTCTGTCTATCTATCTGTCTGTCTGTCTGTCTGTCTGTCTGTTTGTCTGTTTGTATGTCTGTCTGTCTATCTCTCTCTGTCTGTCTGCCTGTCTATGCGGGCATTTTCCCGGTCATGTTTTGCCCAATAAGGCTAAAACCTCTTTAGAAAACCTTAGAATATATTGCAGTTGTGCCATTTAAAATAAAAAATTTTAACAGTCAAAATTGAGTGGCACTAGGGGGGATCGAACCCAGATCATGTGTCCCGTAGACAAGCGCGCTCTCGACTGCACCACGGCGACGCAGTTTGAGCTGACTAGCAATTAGCATATGAGAAACGCATCCGAAAACCGTAAAAAAAGTCAGAAAAACCATTTAGCCATGTCTCTTTTTGCCTTCGGTGGCGCTTGGGAGGAGAGGGGGCGTGGCCAAGGTGGTTAGCGTCCCGTCTACAAAACGATTGCCCTATGGGGGTGTCGGGTTCGATTCCTGTCCGTTCCAAACTTTTTTCTGTTCCCGTCTGTTCCAAACTTAGATTTTTCAAACATGAAGTTGAAGTATGCAAATTTGGGTTGCCTCAGAGCGAAGGTATTGTTACAGGGGTCACAGGAGGGGAGCGGGAAGCGCATCATTCCGCCGAGCGCACCCAATATAGATGTCGTTATTGCTGCGGAGGGTTGGTCTCGTTATTGCTTTTAAGGATTAAGATATCTTTGTGATCCCAGTATTGTTGCAAAGCGCGAGACGTGGCGTTAGTCGCGCCGAGCGCCATTTAACTCGAAAGATAAAACCGTCAGCCCGTCAACGTCAAGCCGAAAACATCGAGCGAGAAAAAACCCGCCGTTAGGCACTTTTTTTGGCTGGTCTAACTAATAAAAGCTAAGAAATCAAAATTTCAAAACGAAAGGATTTTCAGATCGAGATCCGAACCGTGTCACTGGCTAGCATCTCTCAACCGTCTTCACCGAAAGCAATGATTGATGTCTATGCCCGATCGTGGTTCACTTGGAAACGATTACTCATCAGTTTAAAAAAAGATTTTCTATAAAATCTATAAATTTTAGGCTTATTCATTCTCGTTATTCTGATTTCAGTCGGAATTTTGGGAATCTGGTCGATCATGAAAAGATATTATGGAAAACAAGTGAGCAAACGATTTGTTGTTGATTCAAAATGGCGTTTGAATCAACAATTTGGGTTTAGTGTGGTGAATTCGTGCGACATGTCTCCGCAAATCCGGAATATCTTTCACAACTGGAAGTTTATAAACAAGTGAGTATGAGAGAATCGAGTTTTTTAGAGATAGAGAGATTCTAGGATGCCTGGGAGTTGCGAAGGGAAGACTTGGAAATGGAAGAAGAGATCGGAAGTGGATCTTTCGGAAAAGTATAGATAATATTCATATAAAATTTCATATTATTGCATTTTCAGGTCTACCGAGGTCATGCTCGTCAAGTGAAATCATTATGCGGAGTGATTTTCGGCGATTGTGCTATTAAGACCGTCACCGGGACAACTTCAGCTTCTGATCGATTTCATTTCCTACTCGGTAAACTTTGTTGTCGTTACTATTCAAAAATCTACAATTTAAAGGATACAAATCCTTATAGCTTATAGCTTATAGATTATAGATTATAGCTTATAGATTATAGATTATAGCTTATAGATTATAGCCATAAAAGCTTATAGAAGCGTCTGTGATGAAGCAATTCAACACAAACTTCATCGTCAAGCTTTATGGAGTTGTCTCCGATGGGCAACCGGTGTTGGTGGTGATGGAAATGATGTCAAAGGTAAAAGAAAAGCAGGGAAAAATTAGAGGATACTAAGGTTATAGAGGATACTAAGGTTATAGACAATACTAAGGTTATATATCCCCATACCTTAACAATTATCTATTTAAAAATGCCTACCATAGCATGTGCATTAACCCTATAAAAGAAATGATAAATAGATGCTGATAAAGGTAGCCCCCACCAAGATACTATCCGGTTATACATCCCATACCTTAACAACTAGTTCAACCTTAACAACTAGTAGATAAAACAATATTATAGGTTTAAGCTAGATAGTTATTAAGATTTTACAACATTTCGCAGTAAGACACTTTGCTGTAAGACACTTTGCCATAAGACACTTTGCTGTAAGACACTTTGCCATAAGACACTTTGCCGTAAGACACTTTGTCGTAAGACACTTTGCTGTAAGACACTTTGCCGTAAGACACTTTGCTGTAAGGCACTTTGCTGTAAGACACTTTGCTGTAAGACACTTTGCTGTAAGACACTTTGCCGTAAGACACTTTGCTGTAAGACTTTTTGCTGTAAGACACTTTGTCGTAAGACACTTTGCTGTAAGACACTTTGCTGTAAGACACTTCCCGGCATTACTGCACCGAAACACAGTTATTTCAATGTCTAGTCAGTTACCTATCATGTTTACTTATCAGAATGGACATTTCGCTGAAGAATATTAGTGCTGGAGTTAGCGTAGTATTACTGTTGGGAGTTCAAGTTGTACATGTGACTACATATTTATGGCGATGTGCCTTATGGCGAAATTTCTCATTCCCTTATTAAGGTATGGGGATGTAGAACCGGATAGCATCAAATAAAGCAAAGAAAAACTTACAGGGAAATCTGAAAGATTTTCTGCGTTCACGAAGACCGGGCGCTGAAGAGAACACCAAAGATCTGCCAGTGCCCGCGGAGACTCAGTACTTCGAGTGGGCCTCGCAGATCGCCGATGGAATGGCCTACCTTGAGAGTCTCAAATTCTGTCACAGAGATCTTGCGGCCAGGAATTGCATGGTTTGTTGGGAAATTCCCTTCAAATGTAAAGATATTCAATTTACTCGACGTGTAAAGAGGATTCCTCGTAGTTACTCGACCAACGTCGGTTAACCAAGAGTGAAACAAATGCGACCTTTCCTTTTGCTCACCCGGCACACTAGCGCATCGTTTTGGCGCTCTGATATGTCAAAATTTGGATTCTAGGCCCTAAAATTACCCAGAAAAACAACTTTTGGAATAGAAATTGATTAATATTAGCTTTTTAGAGATTTTTAGAGCTTGTTAGAGCTTGTTAGAGGTTTTTAGAGATTTTTAGAGCTTTTTAGAGCTTTTTCTACGCGAAAAAAGGTGCGCCAATGTGTCCGGATGCGCAAAAAAGGTAGCATTTGTTCCAATACCGGTTAATCGAGTAGAAATTACTTATGCAGGTTCTATTCGAGTAATATAGTAGACTGATGGTAGACTCGTGATAGTAGACTGATAGTAGACTCGCAAGGAAAAGACTCTAATCAACAGTGGCTCTCAAAGTGAATTTTCTAGGTGCAAGGCGATGAAACGGTGAAGATCGGGGATTTCGGAATGACTCGCGATGTCTACTATCAAGAATATTATAAACCAACTGGAAAGAGAATGATGCCGATCAGGTAAAAGAAAAGGAGATAAAATACCGTAAAAGCGCTAATAGAATTGATTATGATAGAAAAACAAGGCAAAAACAAGCGACATTTCGAATCCTAATAGAAAACCCGGGACTTTATATCTATTAGAGTTCTATTAGAGTCTATTAGAGTTTATTGGAGTTCTATTAGAGTTCTATTAGAGTTCTACTAGAGTTCTACTAGAGTTCTATTAGAGTTCTAGCAGAGTTCTATTAGAGTCTATTAGAGTTCTACTAGAGTTCTAGCAGAGTTCTATTAGAGTCTATTAGAGTCTATTAGAGTTGTATTAGAGTTCTAGCAGAGTTCTACTAGAGTTCTATTAGAGTTCTATTAGAGTTTTATCAAAGTTCTATTAGAGTCTATTAGAGTCTATTAGAGTTTATTAGAGTTCTATCAGAGTCTATTAGAGTTCTATTGGAGTCTATTAGAGTCTATTAGAGTCCATCAGAGTTCTATTAGAGTTCTATCAAAGTTCTATCAAAGTTCTACTAGAGTTCTACTAGAGTTCTATCAGAGTTCTACTCGAGTCTATTAGAGTTTTTACGGTACTTTTTCAGATGGATGGCTCCCGAATCGTTGAAAGACGGAAAGTTCACCTTGAAGAGCGATATTTGGTAATGAAATCTGGGATCATAATCATGAAATCTGGAATGTGCACAAGCAAATTTTCCAGGTCCTACGGAATTGTGCTTTATGAAATGTTGACCTTGGCTCAGCAACCCTATCAAGGACTTGCCAACGATGAGATTTTCAATTACGTCGGTGTTTCGCGAAAGATCTTGAAAAAGCCAATAGATTGTCCGGATTTTTGGTGACGAAGAATTTCATTTCTTGGTTTGTAAATCGATTTTTGCTAGGTATAATCTAATGGCTTCGTGCTGGCGATATGATCCGAGAGAGCGGCCATCTTTCCATCAACTCGTTCACAATCTCGTCGATAAAGCCTCCGATTCGTTTAGAGAAGTAAGAGTTTAAATAAAAAAGAGAAAAAGTCACTGTTATTGCTTCATTTTATCGCTTAAATGGATCAATCAATCAAATGAAATTTTAGAAATCGCACGTGATCAACAGCTTGATAATGGGCAACGATGAAGAGCCATCATCTGCGCTTTCGCCTCGGAAATTTCGAAATTCTGTGGGAGAAGTGGGAGAAGTGAAATGAAAGAACAGAAACTATTGTATTGTTTAGGTGATGCTGGAAATGGAGGAGATGAATCAGGGTTTTCGACCGAGTATCACTGATGACAATGTTTTTGAAAGTGATTTACCCATTCGACAGCACGATTACATCTCGTCGGAACTCGATGATTCGACTTGTCTTGATGTGGTTCGTTTTTGGGAATGATGCATTTTAGCATTATCTTTCGTAATATCGTAAAGCATTATCTTTATTGCAATTCTACCGTAAATATTCAAATGTTTGGGTGAAAAGCAAAGCAATTCGGAATGAAAGCAGCGCTAATATATCTCTCGAAAAATGAAAAGATTGCCAATGCTTATTGCCAATGCAATAAGTTCGGTCAATAACTTTTTCCCATTTTCTCTACTTTAATTTGATACCTAAGCGCGCAGAAATAAACGTATTGCTGCTGAGATATGAGCGTTTGTTTCAGAGTAAACTTAGACTATGCGATCCTATAGCTCATCTAATAGAATATTTACGATATTTGAAAATTTCAGAACGGAAGCTCTTCCCAATGGTCATCGGGTCGAGAGGGCCGGAAGAATCGAGCCCTGGGCGAAATGCCCGGTCTAAACGAGGACCACGGTTTCATCGAGCCACCCATCAAGCCGCCCATCGAACGGCCCATCGAGCGCCCCATCGAGCCGCCCATCGAGCCGCCTATCGAGCCGCCTATCGAACAGTCCATCAAGCCGCCCATCGAGCCGCCTATCGAGCCGCCTATCGAACAGTCCATCAAGCCGCCTATCGAGCCGCCTATCGAGCCGCCTATCGAACAGTCCATCAAGCCGCCCATCGAGCTGCCCATCGAACAGTCCATCAAGCCGCCCATCGAGCCGCGTATCGAGCCGCCCATCGAACAGTCCATCAAGCCGCCCATCGAGCCGCCTATCGAACAGTCCATCAAGCCGCCCATCGAGCCGCCCATCATCGAGGATTAAATTCGAAAGATAGATTTCTCCACAATATAACTTCTCAATCTGAGCTTATATCATAATATTCAGGTGTCAAGCTTTCAAATGTTTTCTTGATTTTTGTTTTTTTTATTTTTCCTTAAAAGCACGTGTATTTTCTATTTTCTCTGTGATTTCTTTTTTCTTCTCGTTCATTTTTTAAGTCTTTTATTTGTCGATATTTTGCGCATTCTTAAATTTTCATTTTTTCTCGACAACCCTGAACAAAGTCCATTTCTTTTCTATCTCCAATAAATTATTGTTTATCATTTATGAGAAATGAGGGAAGAGAGAAGAGAGAAGAGAGAAGAGAGAAGAAAGAAGAGAGAAGAGAGAAGAGAGAAGAGAGAAGAAAGATGAGAGAAGAGAGAAGAGAGAAGAGAGAAGAGAGAAGAGAGAAGAAAGAAGAGAGAAGAAAGAAGAGAGAAGAGAGAAGAGAGAAGAGAGAAGAAAGATGAGAGAAGAGAGAAGAGAGAAGAGAGAAGAGAGAAGAGAGAAGAGAGAAGAGAGAAGAAAGAAGAGAGAAGAAAGAAGAGAGAAGAGAGAAGAGATGTCATAGAAAGTGGGGAATTATGAAACTATCAAAATTTTTGATCCTTTGGAAGGACGCAGAAGTCGGCACGAAAGCACAGAAAGATCTGACTAGAGAATGTTGTTAACTTATCATCGCTTTTTGACTAGCCTATCTATCTAGGCTATTTAAGCCTATTTAAGCTTCTAAAAAAGCAAAAAGTCCACATTAGGACCCCAAACCCAATGGCCATCTTTAGGACCCCTTCTGGCCTCAGCAGGACCACTCGCAGGACCGCAAGGGGTCCTGCGAAGCTTGCGAAATAATGCAATACTCAAAACGACTCAAAATACAGCTTTACTGTGCTCAAAACATTGAAATAAAAATGCAAAAAACTGATCCAAGGGGAATCGAACCCAGATGGGAAAAATCGGAGGCAGCGAGAAGCACTACCACTGCACCACCAAGTCATTTTTTCCCTGGGTGATGGTAGCCGTTAAAAACTCAAAAGTTGAACTAGGGGGGTCAAATTTCAAATGCATTTTTACAGAAATCTAGAGCGTATGAGCAAAAACTAAAAACGTGATCGTGTTGCCCGTATCCGACTTGCGTAAGTCATATCACTTTGATTCGAATTCTTTCGAATCAAAGTTTCGAATCAACTCGAAATCTGACCATTTCCCAATGGACACTTTCACTCAAAAGCTTGTCACACGAGTTGTATGCATCCAATTCAGCGATTTTTCTTAGATAAACGTAGCCAAGAATTAGGGCTTCAAATCTCTATTTAACACTTATCGTTTTTGAAATAATTTAAACATTTGGCTGCTTTTACAAAAAGTTGTTCAGGAACTTTTTGATGAGCCTGTAGAACCGAAATTTGTAGTCAGGAGTTGCTTGGCACGGCTTCGGCACGGCTTCGGCACGGCTTCGGCACGGCTTCGGCACGGCTTCGGCACGGCTTCGGCACGGCTTCGGCACGGCTTCGGCACGGCTCATTTCCAAAAAAACGCCAAAGATTCAGCATCTCTTTGAACACTTTTGTTGGCACGGATGACTTGAGTAACTCAAAATGCTCAACTTTAAGACGATATAACAATGCTGAAAACTCCAATCAACTAGATGATTGGAGCATCGCGACAGGAAAAGAAAAGAACAAAGATAGCTGCGACGGTTGACGATTGATTCTCAACTGTCGACAAGTTTCAAAAAGAACAGAAGTAGCTACAGCGAGAAATGTTTACATTGTGATTGCAAAATGATCCCAATTTGACGCTGAGACAAACTTTGTCCCTTTCAACAAAAGCAAAACTCATCGATTTTTCTTCATGCTCTTTCTAGGCACTCTAATTCTTGCAACTCTCAACTTGTCATCGGCAAATCGGTGTCCGAATGAGTGGAAGGAGTTCTCCGGACATTGCTATACAGTTTGTTAACAAGTTTGCTGATCTGAAAAGTTTTTGTCAACAAAATTAGCGTATTTTCTCTAATAGTAGTGCACCCAGCCGAGTTGATGACTATTTACGGCTTCCAAAGTTTTCCCAGAAGCTCAACACTCTAATCCCCCACTAGATCTCATCGTCAGCTACATTTTCCGACCCCACATCGATATGTTCTGATAAGGGGTTCTCGAGATTTCGAGCAATTTAAGCAAAGCTTATGGTGCACTACTATTAGAGAGAATACGGTAAATGGCCAAGCATTTACGTTAAGAGTTTAGGTTGGGATGAGCGATCGATCTAAGAACTTCCTTGAATAGCCTAATAGCCTAATAGAATCGTGTTATCATGGAAAAGTTGTTAGCGTTATGATTTGATTGAGGATTACTTGAAAGAACTCACCGACCAGACTTGATCCGAGAATCCCAGGCAAAACACCGCCCCGTAAACCCTCGGAAACCGTTTTCCCGTAGAGTTGATATTGGAGACCTGAAAGATGAGTTTTCTCTAATAGTGCGAGCCGAGTTGATGACGATTTTACGGTTTCCAAGCTTTTGCAGAAGCTCAAGAGTCTAATCATCGTCAAGATCTGATCGTCAGCTACATTTTCCGACCCCACATCGATCGGTTCTGATAAGCGGCTCTCGAGATTTCGAGCAATTTAGGCGACGCTCTTAAATCTTAACCTACAGACGTTTCTAATCTGTAGGTTAGAAACGTCTGTAGCCTAAGAGCCTAAATTTTTGTTCAACTAAAAAAGTCGCTTAATGATCGCTTAATGAGTATAACTTTTAACTAAAAACAACAATGATATTCAACAAATAAGCCGCTTATTGCTTCTCTAGATTTTTCTAAGAAAACAAATGTATTTTCAGAAAGTCTTTGCCTCAAACACAAATTGGGAGAAAGCTGAAAAGATTTGCAAGAAAATGAGTGCAAATCTTGTATCGATTCACGATAAAAAAGAAAACGATTTTGTGATCGGTAGGTTATTGTTTGGTTTTGGTTGTACAATTGGTTGTACTTGCAGACAATTGGTTGTACTTTTCAAACAATTGGTTGTACTTGCTTTTCACAGAAAGCAAGTACAACCAATGTTATGCAAAATCTTTCCTCAAATTATCTGGCTTCTAGCTAGGAGATTAACAAGGCTTCTAGCAAGGCTAAAATGATCAATGTCTAATTTTTAACTAAAAGAAAACAATAATGCTCAACTAATAGGCTTATTAGTTCTCTTCTAGCTTCTAGTTTCATTAACAGTTGAACTCTTTGGGATAAATTGACTTCACTTTTAGAAACAACGTTCTCAACATCATGTGAAAGAGATCGAATGTCGTGGATCGGCTTGAGGGTAGGGAAAAGTTACTTTTTGTTGAGCGTACTTGTCAAATGATCGGCTAAAATAACCTTTCAAAAGGATTTTTGTACACGACGCGCGAAAATGACTCATAGCTTAATATAAATATGACGAAAACCGGACGAATGCATTTCCTCTTTCAGATTTCCCCAGCGATGTAGCTCTTAGGCTGTAGCTCTTAGGCTGTAGCTCTTAGGCTGTAGCTCTTAGGCTGTAGCTCTTAGGCCGTAGCTCTTAGGCCGTAGCTCTTAGGCTGTAGCTCTTAGGCTGTAGCTCTCAAGCTCAATATGTTGTGTGTGAACTGTTTGGATCTACGGGATCGGCGAAGTTTGTTGTGTGGTTGACCCAATTGAAGTTTTCGGGATGAGAAGCAAGCCTTAGATAGCCAGCAAGCCATAAAAGATCATCCATCAGAAATGATCCGTGACCATAAAAAGTCTATTTTGCCATTAACATCCCGCCTAGCTAATTTTTTTTCCCTGAAATCCCCCTTAGATAATAGTTCCTTCTCCCAGGTAACACAAAAGTACCTTCAAGCACTCGAAAGTGCGCGCTGAAATGCCAATAGTACATTTTTTTAGCAGAGATAAACTGGGTTCAGGTCAAAACACTGAAAACTTTGCTGTAGGATTTCAGAGCGCAATTCTTAGTGCCAAGCCTAAGCTGAGAGCCTAAGCCGAAGCCGTTTTAGCCAGTCATTTGACAGTTGAGGTTGACAGTTGAGCTTGACAGTTGAGCTTGGCAGCTGAGCTTGACAGCTGAGCTTGACAGTTGAGCTTGGCAGCTGAGCTTGACAGCTGAGCTTGACAGCTGAGAGTATAACTTAAATTCATGCTTAAATTTGTTTTTATTATCAATTTAGAGAAAGCTTCACTCAAAGAATCGGGCATGGGAATGGAGTGATGGAAGTGAGGTGGATTACACGAGATGGGCCGTTGGTGAGCCGTGGGAAAGCTCAACTGGATGGAATTGGGCATATGTTAGTTGATGAAGCTAGTAATATGAAAGAAAACCCTTCAATACATTAGCAGCAAAGTTTTCTGCAAACTTTTCTTTCAGATTGACACCAATGGAGCGTGGTTCAGCATGGAGAAAAGGGCGCTGAATTTCGCTGTCTTCTGCAAGCGAAAAGTTCCTTAATAGGATCTTCGATAACTCACTCTTTGCATTGTTTTCAATTGATTAACCACTAAATAAACAAGTTTACTTATTATATTCTGAGCATATAAAAAAAGTCCTCTGTCCTTTGTTCTTTGTCCTTTGTTCTTCTACAGGGTTGAAATGGAAATTCGGTTTTTTCAATTATCGAAACTCGATTTTTCGACTCTAACTCGGCACCCAATCATTCAATTCCCCTAATGTATTTCTATGAAATTTCAAGTTAATTACTGCATTCACTTTCAATGTTTAGTTCAGAAACACAGTGTTACATCTTTTTATAATATTTCAAAGTTCAGAGATTCCAACCTCTCGACAGAATCATTCTTTGACAGAATTGACAGATGCCGACTGTGCAGAGGGAAAAGAAAACGGTGTTCATTTTGAGATCGTTTTCAATCCGTTGCTTGAGTATTTTTCATAATCTCTTATATACTGACTGTTTAAAGGTCAAAGAATTTGAAACTCTTGAAATTCACGACTTTCAGGCTCTCGTCAGCTGCTCAAACAGTTCGAAACTTTCCATTCCCGTCATCCCCATCACCTCTCAACTTTTTCGGCGCATTTGTGTAAACTTTTCATTGGAATTTCTCAATGAAAAGTTGGCAAAGTTATGCTTTCAGATTAACTCCAAAATTTGATCTTTTGAAAGATTGATTCTGGAGAATGATCATTTTGGAGAAACATAAATGATTTTGAGAAAAGTTTCCAATTGTAACCAATTATATAATGTTTTAAATGATTAAGAAAGAACTTGCTAACACGAAAAACAAATCGGCTGATTGTTGTTTTTCTTGTTGAGGCTTCAAATTCATGTCGTTGCTCATAGCAAACGTCAGAACTGAAAATATAACCACGATTCTATCTATTAGGGTGGTGCAAAAGAAACTGCCGATGGGTATCAGCTCTCATTTATCTCTTATGCTGAGAATTGACCTCGATCCGTACCCTTTAAGATAATTGATTATCGCGAAAAACTTAACAAGAACTTAAGAAGAACTTAAGAAGCATTTAAATGTTATTTCTTTCTCAATCTTATTGCTTGATTGCAATCGGGGAATGTGTGGCGAATTGCCACTGCTCTGCAGTTAATAAAAATTCAATACACAAGTTAAAGTTCAAAGTTGATGGATAAACTGCCGTAATCAGCCAATAGACGATATTCAGTTGTCCGTTTGTCGTAGCTTGTGTACTTCAAAACCCATTATTTAAGCTTGTTTTAAAGTAATGAAGCATTACTTTAAAGCATTATTTTAAAGCATTACTTTAAGAGTCAGTCGTGTGCTCCCTTTTCTATTCATCCCTTTTTCACACGCAAGTGTTGAAGTAATTGTGATAGTGCCAGGTTGCTCCAGTTTGAGCGAAGTTTGCCCTAATAAGAGAAAGTTTTGATAAATTTGTGCGTTTTCAAGACATCTACCATTGAACCACACCGAGACACGGATCTCACAAGGAATTATAAAGATCAGAGTATAAATATATCTCTTACAGAATGTATTCTTTTTTGTTTGTCTTACGGAGGCTTACATCCTGTCTTACAGACAAAGAGTAAAGGAAGCTATGCGTACGGAAACATTTCTCAATAACATTTCTCAATCCAAGTGTATGAGCGAAAACTTTTTCTTGCAGAAACTTGCAGAGAAACTCTTCATTGCTTTAAAACAAGTTCAACAATGTGCGCATTGTTGTTTGAGGTGATCGATAGTGCACATTCTTGCGCAGCAACTTTCGGCGAGGCTCTTCCTTTTGCGGGATGGATAAGTGTCCCTTTTCACGCGAAAGTCGAAGCTGTCATCGAGTTCTGGTTTCAACGGTTTTATACACCCATTGCAAACCTGAAAAAAAAACATTTTAAAACTCTTTTTGTCATAGAACACGTGTCTCTGTGGACTTTGATAAATTGATAAATGCAATTTAAATGTTTTATCTTTTCCTTTCGCTCCACATCTTTTGTAGTTCTTGTAAGTTAATGAATAAACGGATTTAAATGACTTAGATTTTTACCTGTTGAAGAGCATCAAGCAGATCTCTTCCACAAAGACGCATATATTTTCCCTTACCCATCTTCGATTGACAACGCATTACGGAGATCAATCCGAAAAGAAAAAGAAGAATAGGAATGATTTTCATTGTTCCTGAAATTACAAATGTTTAGAGCTTTCTCGAGAAACATGAAGCCAAAAAAAGAATGTAAATAACATCTAAGATAATAGAAATAATACCTTAACATGTTTTAAACTTGTGACTGAAAAAGACTTTTTCAATACACTAGAGTAAAACTAAATGATATTATTGATAGTGCGAGATTTTAACTAACAAACGTTCAGCTCTGGCTTTATATATCATCTGTGACCTCAATTGTTTAAAACAACGACGATGTGTCATGGTTTATAAGTTTTTTTTAGTGAAACGCAAAAAGATGTCTACTGCCGGCTTTCTCAATAGAGAAATTTCTCTAGCTTTTGTCAATATAAAAACACAAGCAATGTGTTGGAGATTTTTTGCAAAAAGTCAAAGTATTTTTTGCAATCTGACTGATGCAATCTGATTGATGCAATCTGACTGATTCAATCTGCCAATAAGGATAGAAATAGAGACAGCACTACTGTAGTTTTCAGAAGAGGATTTCTTTTAGGAAACGGGTTAAAGTCTACAGTATCACGGTACTTCTGCAGCTTGTTTAAGAGTTCATTAGCACTGACATTGAGCTAGAAACTAGACATTGAGCTTGATTCTAATTCGATAGCAATGACATGATAACAATGGAAGATTTCGAGCAGATTGGCATGGATCGACCTGAATAACGTCCCTCAGTTTGGCTTCGTTCACGACTTCTGGCCTCGAACCGTGCTCGTAGTCTTCCAAAGTCTCGTCTCCCTCTCGGAATCGTTGAAACCAAGTCTGACACTGCCTGAGAGACAACCTGCCATCTCCGAAAGTAGCAAAGAGAGAACGATTCGATTCGGCATCGTGACCGTGAGCACCGTGAGCGTCGCCTAAATTGCTCGAAATCACCCTGTACATATTGTATAGCAAAATTTGCTTTGATAGCTACCGTATTTTCTCTAATAGTAGTGCACCGTGAGCGTCGCTTTTGCTTGAATTGCTCGAAGCTCGAGAACCGCTTATCAGAACCTATCGATGTGGGGTCGGAAAATGTAGCTGACGACGAGATCTAGTGGGGGATTTGAGTGTTGAGCTTCTGCAAAAGATTGGAAACCGTAAAATCGTCGCCAACTCGGCTCGCCGGGGTGCACTACTAAGGTGCGTTGCAAAATGATAGAACCACCCCTAAATTTTACATTTTTTGGCTATGAAATTTAATAACGCGAAATAGCTTTTAAATCCTAGAAATATATACAAAAATAGGCATTTATACCATTTTTAACATTATCTGGACAAATTGCAACAAAATTATAACATTTTCTTTATTTAACACCTGTTGCGAAATGATAGGACCACATAAAAAATAACAATAAATTTGAGAATAAACAAAAGAAAAACGAATGAAAAGTTCATTAATAATCAATAGAAATCTCCCTTTTTCTCGATGACGTCGAGTAGTCGACTTTTGATCGAGTTCACCAAGTTTTGAAGCGTATGTGATGGAATTGACGTCCAAGCTTGCAAAATTGCTTTTTTTTTGATTTGCGAAATCGTGTCGTAAGTCTTTCCATTAGCATAAATATTCCTCACGAGGATGTCCCATAAGTTTTCCATTGGATTTAAGTCCGGTGAGCAGGCAGACCATTCGAGAAAATCGATGTTGTGACGTTCCAGAAAAGCTTTAGTGGATTGGCTGACATGAATTGAGGCATTATCCTGTTGAAAAATATAGTGTTTCCCTCGATTTTGTGCTAGGAAAGGAAGTAGTTGATCCGCAAGGACATCCTGGTAATCGTTCGAGTTCATGCGACAAGTCACAAATTCTAAATCAAGAACGTCATCCACATTGAAAGCGTCCCATATCATCAGCGATCCTCCTCTGAAGTTTCGACGCCCACAAAGCATTGGATATTTTCTCAAATCGTGCAAATAGTACTTGTTGCCGTCGGGAACATCCAAATTAAATTTGTTCTCATCGCTGAAGATGACCTACAAAGAAAAAATAGTTAACAACTCAAGGTAAAAGTTTACTTTTTTCCAATCGATGGTGATGTGATCCCAAGACATCCTTTTTTCTTTGTGTGCCGGCTTCAGTTTTGGTGCTTTCTTCATGATTGCTCTTTTGATGTAACGGATGTAACACTTGATGGCTCGAAAAAGAGTGCTTTTGTGGACGGGAGCTCCAATTTGTACCTTGACGTCCGGTAGCGACATCACCGAATTCGACATTCGACAATTCGACAACAGACGTCCCATATGCCGTTCAGCGCGGACCGTGAGCTTTCGATGACGTCCCGAAGACTTTTTCTTGCCATACTTAAAAGGATCCCTCAAGAAATTTGAGACAACTTGTTGCGAGCGCTTTATTTTTTTTGCGATCTTCCGATTCGACAACTTTCTTCCTTTCAAAATCAAAATTTTCATCTGTTCGATCGGCGAAAGCGATTTTCCACGCCCCATCTTCCTAAAAAATAAAAATTAGCAAAAAGTAAGCAAAAAAACATGGTTATTACAGGTAGAAAAACAAAATGGAACGTAGTGGTCCTACCATTTTGCAACAGGTGTAAAATAAAGAAATGCTTCAAAAAATTTTGCCTTTTAAAGTGAATTATTTGGCAAACGGTATTTGGTTCGATTCTTTTACTTTTAAATAACTAAAAATTAGCATTTTTAGTTATTTAAAATCAAAACTCGCAAAAATCGAGGGTGGTCCTATCATTTTGCAACGCACTGTATTAGAGAAAATACGGTAGGCAAAAAGAATTATTTGAGGGCCAAATTGCATAAGTCTCATCATATTTTTGCTTTTTGCCCTATCATTTTTATGCTTTTATGGACACCAATACACTAAATAAAAAAAATAATCGTAATTTTAGGGAAAAACAGGTTTTGTTGCGAATTGGCCCCGATCCGTACCCTTAAAGAAAATTGATTAGCGTGAAAAACTTAAGAAGGACTTAAGAAGAACTTAAGAAGCATTTAAATGTTATTTCTTTCTCAATCTTATTGATTGATTGCAATCGGGGCATCTGTGGCGAATTGCCACTGCTCTGCAGTTAGTCAAAATTCAATACACAAGTTAAAGTTCAAAGTTGATGGATAAACTACCGAAATCAGCCACTAGACGTTATTCAGTTGTCCGTTCGTCGTAGCTTGTGTACCTCAAAACCCATTATTCAAGCTTTGTTTTAAAGTAATGAAGTAATGAAGCATTACTTTGTTCTTTGAGGATGACAGCTTCGACCTTCGCGTGAAAAGGGACACTTATCCATCCCGCAAAAGGAAGAGCCTCGCCACAAGTTGCTGCGCAAGAATGTGCACTATCGATCACCTCAAACAACAATGCGCACCGTGTTGAACTTGTTTTAAAGCAATGAAGAGTTTCTCTGCAAGTTTCTGCAAGAAAAAGTTTTCGCTCATACACTTGGATTGAGAAATGTTATTGAGAAATGTTTCCGTACGCATAGCTTCCTTTACTCTTTGTCTGTAAGACAGGATGTAAGCCTCCGTAAGACAAACAAAAAAGAATACATTCTGTAAGAAATATATGACTCTGACGAAGACGCGCCACGGTCTCAGGGAGCAATTGCCCTGGGTCTCCGAATTTTAGAGTCTTTGCTTTGACGGAGCGTTGATTGAACTGTGCACCACTGAGCTTTCCGACAATTCCCTTGGCTTTAAAGTACCCGGGTACTTAGGAGTATATTTATACTTTGATCTTTATAATTCCTTGTGAGACCGTGTCTCGGTGTGGTTCAATGGTAGATGTCTTGAAAACGCACAATTTATCCAAACTTGCCCTTATTAGGGCAAACTTCGCTCAAACTGGAGCAACCTGGCACTATCACAATTACTTCAACACTTGCGGGTGAAAAAGGAATGAATAGAAAAGGGAGCACACGACTGATTCAAAACAAAGTTTAAATAATGGGTTTTGAAGTACAGAAGCTACGACAAACGGACAACTGAATATCGTCTAGTGGCTGATTACGGCAGTTTATCCATCAACTTTGAACTTTAACTTGTGTATTGAATTTTGACTAACTGTAGAGCAGTGGCAATTCGCCACACATTCCCCGATTGCAATCAAGCAATAAGATTGAGAAAGAAATAACAGTTAAATGCTTCTTAAGTCTTCTTAAGTTCTTTGCGATAGTCAATTTTTTAAATGGGGGTGTTTCTTTTATGGCCGGTTCTCCGTCAAAACTCGTATAATGCCAATGTAGTAAAGAATTTAATTCAGCAAAAAGCTTCTGCTTTCAACAATTTATGCACAAATCCTTTCAAAGAGCTATGTGAAATGAATTTGGTGAAAGACAAGAAAAACATCAAAATAATGAATTCAGGCGCTGACTTTTTATCCGAAATTCCGCTGGATTCCGCTGGATTCCGCTGGCATTCAGACTTTCAAAAAAGCCTTTTTCTCGATCCACAAAAATCAATTGTTTTCAAAATTTACACCAGCATCGTTTTTGTCAATTAAAAACTTTTTCGAGCTTTAAAGCTTTTTGAGTTTTGAGCATTGAACTTTTAATTACAAATCGGGAAATCCCATTTGATTACAAACAAGTTTACTTATAACTTTTTACCAATTTTCCTAGTGAACTTGACAACAAAAACAACAACAACACAATGCTCTTGGAAATGGTGGCTGATTTGAGTCAAAGAGTTGACACGGATTCCCCGATTTACTGGTGATTGATCCATCAAAAAAAGCTGCAGTCTTATGTTAGATCTAGATAAAGTGATGAAAAGTTTACTGTTTAGAAACTGTTTACTGTTTTTTTTCAAGTCACTTGCTAGTTATCAGCATTTATTAGCATTTAATAGCTTTACATTGAGCTTTTAAAGCTTTTTTTAAAGGTCTTTTAGTAAGTTTTTAATCAAATCACAGAAAAGAGAGGAAAATTGTGGAAACTTTTGGAAATAGTTGACGTTGAAAGGCTTTTGTCAGAAAGGGATCACGTCTTTCGTTTGCGGATTGTTGCTGAAATCTTTTTTTGTTTAATAATTTGTTTGTTACAATTTGTTTTTTACAATTTGTTTATTTAACAATTTGTTTGTTACAATTTGTTTCTTTTAACACTTTAACACTTGTTTAACACTTTTTTTGATCCTATTTTATTATTAAAACTAAAACAGCAAAAGAAATCACCAGTTCAAAAGAATTTCTTCTGAAAACCTTTACACTATTCGCTAGAAATTCTATTCTATCTGTGAAGAAGATGAAAAAAAAGAAAATGAAGATTCAAAGCAACTAAATCCAATTTTCTTTCCTTTAATACTTTTGAAAAACTTTCTAGCGTTTTCTAGTGTTTTCTAGAGTTTTCTAGATACTTTCTAGAGTTTTCTAGATACTTTCTAGTGTTTTCTAACTTTCTGTGTTTCTAGTGTTTTCTAGATAACTCTAGCTAACTCACAGAGTTCCTCCGACTCCCACGGGAACGGGATTCCCCCTCCAACGTACAATACTATTTTGTGTGATCACTTTTCCATTAGCAATTGCACTCTGTCGCTCACTCCACCCAACTGGAGGCATCGCCGGATTCGAAGCCTCTTGAGCGTTCAACCATTCTTTCTCCGGGCTCCCTTGATGCCATTCTGAAATGAAAAGTTTTATATGAAGCCATTTTTATGCATAAAGTGATGCTTGAATGGTGGCTAATTTGTAGTTCTTTCTGTACAGTAACTAACTTATATACAGTAGCGCTCAAAATGCTCAAAATGATGGTCAAAATGCTCAAAATGCTCAAAATGATGGTCAAAATGCTCAAAATGCTCAAAATGATGGTGGTAGACGGTAGACATGGTTATCGAATCGATACAAATCGGATCGGATCAGAATCGATCCAAACTGATAGGGCGATCGGGCTAACTCGATAGGTCCGGCTGATCGGACTAGCCCAATAGGTCTGACCAATCTGGCCAGCTCGATTCAATCCGATCCGATCGGGCCAATCCGCTAGGGCCAGCCGATCGGGCTAGCTCGATAGGTCCAACCAAGCTCGATGGGTCTGGCCAGCCTGATCCAATCCGATCCGATAGATCCGACCAATTTGGCCAGCCCAATCCAATTCGATCTGATCTGATTTCGCCAAAAAACCATATCTAGTAGTATTTCTTTGTCTCTTAACTAAGCGTTAAGTAAACGAAAATCGAAAACAAACGTATATTGTGTATGATTGGCGGTGCTCCCACGTGAACGGTCGGCCCTCCATGCATTGTCAATCCGGTGGGA
This sequence comes from Mesorhabditis belari, assembly GCA_958450365.1. Lineage (NCBI taxonomy): Eukaryota > Metazoa > Nematoda > Chromadorea > Rhabditida > Rhabditidae > Mesorhabditis > Mesorhabditis belari. The sequence continues at coordinate 1,963,640 of CAUEEP010000724.1, read as the reverse complement.
CCAATCGGGCCTAATTGACTGGAAAACTTTCGTAATCTTATGTGATATCGCTTAAAAATCACCCATTCAGCAATCCAGGATTGTACAATTGCGCGTACAGCTCGAGTTCTTTTTGTTGCTGACGGAGTTTCGCGTCGTGCAGCGCAAGCGACGTGGCAAAAGCGGTGGCCTAGTGTTTGGGTTTGTGTTTTGAAAATGACATTAAAATTTTCACCCGTTGAGCCTGAAAAGTGTCACGTGGCTGTTCAACAAGTTGTTGTTGAGCTTTTTGTTCAAATTTTTCCCTCACAACCTGTGCTTGGAGCGCTCTATCTTCAAAATTTTGTTGACAAATGTTGAGAAAAGATAATGCAAAGTATAAAATGATAGGTTGAGGAAAAAATAATATGCGTTTTTTGGGTATAACGATTCTACATTCTACAAGAAAACAATTCTATTGTATTCTAAAAGAAAACGATTCTATTGCATTCTAAAAGAAATCACAACTACCAATCAGTAAGGTATTCTCCATTTTTATCGATGACTTATCGATTTTTATCGATGACTTATCGACTTATCGACTTCTTCCAATCTTTCACCCAAGTCCTTAATTCCATTTGTGAAAAATTGGGGATTTTTGGAGAGAAAATAGTTTTTTTTTTGATTTGAGCATGATCATCAAACTTTTCTCCCATGAAACTGTTTCAAGGATCGAAACAAAAAGCAATCTGACAGGGCTAATTCAAGAGAGTAAGGCGCATGAGGAAACAACTCCCAGTCTAGCTCCTCAATTTTTTGTGAGTGACTTTTGCAGGGTGCGGTTGTCGCGTTGTCTTGCAAAAAGCGAATCTTTGATGGATTGAACCCCAATTCCTTTAAAGCATCGTTAACTCTGGTCAATTGTTTCGAATAGAAATCAGCAACAATCAGCATCAATGTTCAATCATCAACCAGCATCAATCAGCATCGATGTTCAATCATCGATCAGCATCAATGTTCAACCATCAATCAGTATCAATGTTCACCCATCAATCAGCATCAATCAGCATCAATGTTTTCTCCTCGATTAGCTAACTGATAGTGCACCAAGCCTTTTGCATTCCACCAGCAACAGATCATTATTCTCTTTCTATTTTTTGTTCCATTATTCTTTCCATCAGGTTTGGGAGTAGTTTAAGAATTTTTCCGGTAGATAGCCATTGTTTTTTGACATTCTCGTAATTAATCTCATCTCAAAAGCGAGTCAAATGTCAAAATCGAATCCCAAAAACCACCAGCTTTGCATTTATGGAGTAAAAAGAAATGACGTTGACATGAATTGTTTTGTTGCCTTGAGTCAGTTCGTGTGGGACCCAATTGTGGGACGTGTGGGACCCAATTGTGGGACGTGTGGGACCCAATTGTGGGACGTGTGGGACCCACAGCGAATTTTTTTCCCCGTCATAACCACAATCACGTCAAATTCTTTCCCCCGAGGAGTTAGTGCAAAGGGTTGTCGATTGTCTTTCGATGAACATCAAACATTTCTGCTAGCTCCTTGCAACAGCACAGCCATTTTCAAAATCGCACACCCCTTGCTACAGGATTTGTGCCCGAAATTCAAAACGCGCATTATTTTTTCCTCAACCTAATCAGATACAATATTGCATTATTTTAATCAATCAATTTTAATCAAAGCGAATCAACTCACCATTCCATCTAAACTCATTTTTCACTATCAGCTTTTGCTCTTGCTCCTTGCCTTGCTCCTCAAGGCCATTCACCAATGGATAGTACTGCATTCGGATTGAGCTGAGGTCGTGTTCATTCTAAAGTTTCATTCCACTTTGTTTCCACAAAATTTTGATTGATTTTGATTAATTGAGTTAACCAACCGTTCCTGGCCTTTTTTGAATCGCCTCAACCTCGATGAAACTTGAAGCGATCAGCGGGGCGATGATGGCAGCAATGATGCCGAAAAGTAGAGTGAGTACAAGACAAAGGACACAAAAACCTTGTCCCAAGATCTGGCACCTGAAAATCGATCTGTCACATAAGCTGTCACCTAAATCGGTCTGCTTTTAGCTACCCAACATCTACACGGTGGCTCAAAAAGCTCTATCTCCTTTTAAAATGGCTCTCTCTCCTCCCTCCTCCTCCTTTTTCATATAAACTTTTAAGAATCCAGCTAAACGGTGTTGATTTTCCGATTCTCCATACATTTTCACATTAAGAGTCAAATTTTTAGATCTCTAGCTTTACTAGGACAATTTTTATCGGCTTCTTTATGGCCCGATTTTTAATGATTTCTTTATGATCCCATTTTTCATCATAAAAATTGTTCCAATAAAGCTAAAGATCTAAAAATTTGACTCTTGATGTGAAAGTGTATGCAGAATTTGAAAATCAATCCTGTTTGGCTGGATTCTCAAAAGTTTATATGAAAATTACCCATTTTAAAAGGAGATAGGGCTTTTTGAGCCACCGTGTAGCATCGGAAAATCAACACCGTTTAGTTGGATAGCTAAAAGCGGACTGATTTAGGTGACAGCTTATGTGACAGATCGATTTTCAGGTGCTTGATCTCGCGACAAGGTTTTTGTGGGGCTTTTCAGCAACCTGTATAAGCGATTAGGAAAGGCCTTAACAATAGCTTTTGTCTGAAAAGGATCTAAAGATTGTAAGGATCTGGTTGTTGAAGACTTTTTGAACTTCTTGGAAGACTTTTTGAAAGACTGAAATTTTATTCATTTACAAACATTTGACTGCGACGTCAGCCAAAATAGCAGGGCATGATGGTGAAGAAGTTTTGATGGCGAAGAAGAAGAAGAAGAAGAGGGTAAACAGCTTACGAACACTCAATTAGAGGCCACATTATCTAATCAAAGTCGATCAAATCATGAATGGAATTTCCACAAAGCTGAAACAAGCTGAAACACGCTGAAACAAGCTGAAACGTTGTTTGCTTTTGGTTGTGGGAAATCAATATTGGGAGAGAAATACACCAATGTATTGACTGGATGTCATTCTTTGTTTGTTTCTGAGAGAAAGGGAGCGAAAAGAAAGAAAACGGGATTCATGCAATGTTTTGTTTGCTTTTGGTGGCCACGCAAATGGTCAAATTGCTAAAAACAATACCAAGATGTGTAAAGAAAGGTTTTTAAAATTTCTGGTAGCTAGAGGTGGTCTGTATGGTTTCATAGTGAATCATTTGTGCTCTAATTGCATTGGCATCTGTGCTTGTGGTGCTTGTGGTGCTTGTGATGCTTGTGGTGCTTGTGCTGCTTGTGATGCTTGTGGTGCTTGTGCTGCTTGTGCTGCTTGTGGTGCCTGTGCTGCTTGTGGTGCCTGAATAATCTATAAGTATATGCTAACCAGTAACCGAAATTTGATAACGATTGCTTGGTTCAATCGAGAGAATGAGCCTCTAACGTTGATGTGTGTGTTTCCCTCTTTGTGCACTCGCGTCAGCTCAATCTCTTTGTGGACTCGCGTCAGTGGTGCAAAAGAAAAAGCCGATTTGACGGTAAATTCAAAAAAAGATGGCGTTCGATGGTGACATGATCACAATGGAATATTTTCGCAAGATCTCAAGCAGATTGGCATGGATCTGCTCGAGCCGTCGGCCTGAATAACGTCCCTCAGCTTGGCTTCGTTCACGACTTCTGGCCTCGAACCGTGCTCGTAATCTTCCAAAGTCTCGTCTCCCTCTCGGAATCGTTGAAACCAAGTCTGACACTGCCTGAGAGACAAACTGCCATCTCCGAAAGCAGCAAAGAAAGAACGATGCGATTCGGCAGCAGACTTTCCAATTTTGAAGTTAAACAGTAATGCTGCTCGTAGCACAAACTTTTGCTCGGCCATGATCTAAATAAAAAATATATGCATTTTTAACAACAACAACAACAACAACAACAACAACAACAACAACAACAACAACAACAACAACAACAACAACAACAACAACAACAACAACAACAATAGCATTAAAATAAAAAACAACGAAAAAATTCAAATGTCGAAATAAATAGCAAACAAATATGCGAACAAAACATAAAAAAAATAATGCCGTTAGCATCGCTCGCTTCTGATAAATGAGAGCTGATACGGCAGTTTCTTTCTGGAAGAGCTACTATGGTCAGCAAGACTCACTTACGGGAACTCTCAGTTCAAGAAGAAGACCTCAAGACGATGGACCTGGTGCCCATCCAACGACCACCAAAGGAGAAGAAGCTCGCCCACGACTTCTCAATACTAAATCCGGTTGCACCACCCTAATAGATAGAATCGTGGTTATATTTTCAGTTCTGACATTTGCTATGAGCAATGCCATGAATTCGAAGCCTCAACAAGAAAAACAACAATCAACCGATTTGTTTTTCGTGTTGGCAAGTTCTTTCTTAATCATTTAAAACATTATGATAATTGGTTACAATTGGAAACTTTTCCCAAAGTCTTTTATGCTAGTCATTTGTTGCTTGAGTATTTTTCATAATCTCTTATATACTGACTGTTTAAAGGTCAAAGAATTTGAAACTCTTGAAATCCACGACTTCCAGGCTCTAGTCAGCTGCTCAAACAGTTCGAAACTTTCCATTCTCGTCATCCCCATCACCTATCAAATTTTTTGGGCACATTTGTGTAAACTTTTCATTGGAATTTGTCTTTAAAAAGATCAAATTTTGGCGTTAGTCTGAAAGCATAAATTTGCCAACTTTTCATTGACAAATTCCAATGAAAAGTTTACACAAATGTGCTGAAAAAGTGGATAGGTGATGGGGATGACGAGAATGGAAAGCTTCGAACTGTTTGAGCAGCTGACAAGGGCCTGGAAAGTCGTGAATTTCAAGAGTTTCAAATTCTTTGACCTTTAAACAGTCAGTATATAAAAGATCATGAAAAATACTCAAGCAACAGATTGAAAACGATCTCCAAAATGAACACCGTTTTCTTTTCCCTCTGCACAGTCGGCATCTTTTTCATTTCGCAGGTAAATTGTTTAAATTTATTAACGCTTTATTTATTTTCGGCTTTTTTCTTTTATAGGCTGCGATTTAATTTTAAATTTTAAATTTAATTTAATTTTTAAATGCTTTCAGACATCAGCCACATGTGGAACGTTGGCCCCAAAAGTCGCCAATTCGAATGTCAAATTCGGAGCTGGAGGGCGTGAGTGAAATCAAAAAAAAAACAGTTCATGAATAAGAAAAAAACTATTATTATTTTTGTAAAACTAAAAAACTTAGCTTCTTAACAAGGTATTTACAATTAGGTGACTTAAAATCCAATGAAAATTTTCAAATTTTCAAATTCTTAAACAGATTGGTCAAATTCTAGGGATTCCGGTTTGAGAAATTGCAAAATTTGTAATTGTAATTGTAATTGTAATTGTAATTGTAATTGTAATTGTAAGTTATAATTGTAATTGTAAATGCATACACACACTTTCTAGCACAGTAAAGCTATAGGAAGCCCGCGTTTTTTTTGCATTTACCTAAAAGGGACAGGTGTCCCCATAGCCAAAAGTATTCAATTAGTTGCCTCAGTCTAGATTAGGGTATTCAGTCTAGTTTAAGGTATTCAGTTAAGATTAGCTGGATTACGGTATTCAGTCTAGATTAGGATATTCAATCTAGGTTGGGATATTCAGTCTAGATAGCTGGATTACGGTTCCAATACGGTTCCAATACGCTTCCAATACGGTTCCAATACGCTTTCAATACGGTTCCAATACGGTTCCAATACGGTTCCAATACGCTTCCAATACGGTTCCAATACGGTTCCAATACCGTTCCAATACGGTTCCAATACGCTTCCAATACACTTCCAATACGCTTCCAATACGGTTCCAATACGGTTCCAATACGGTTCCAATACGCTTCCAATACGGTTCCAATACGGTTCCAATACCGTTCCAATACGGTTCCAATACCGTTCCAATACGGTTCCAATACGGTTCGAATACGCTTTCAATACGATTCCAATACGGTTCCAATACGCTTCCAATACGGTTCCAATACGCTTCCTATTTTGATCTAATACGGTTCCAATACGGTTCCAATATTAGGATATTCAATCCAAATTAGGATATTCAGTCTAGTTTAAGGTATTCAGTTAAGATTAGCTGGATTACGGTATTCAGTCTAGATTACCTAATCACCGTGAAAAACTGCATCAGATAGGCTATTTCTCGAGTCAAAAAGCCACGAAATTATAATTGTAATTGTAATTGTAAATTATAATTGTAATTATATGTGTAATTGTCAAATTTATAAGGGAATTATACAAGATTTTGCGAAAATTACCAGAAATTTCACAAAATCTTTAGCATTTTTACAAAATTTCCAAGAAATTCAATAAAACTAACCATAAGGGACATTTGCTATGCTAATTTTTTTCTTATTTAACTGGTAACCGTTTCACTGATTGGTTTAGCTTATTTAGTTGAGTTAGGTAAAGCTTTATCCTCGAAAGCCAAGACATATTCAATTAAATTAAATCTTTCAAATGTTAACGAGAAACGGCTAGTTGACAGCAAGAGTTGGCAGCGTTTCACTAATTAGTTTAGCTTATTTAGTTGAGTTAGGTAAAGCCTTTGTCACTGGGATTCAAATTGGAATTTGAAAGATTAATTTGAAAGATCTAAAATTGTTGAAATCGGGCTCTGCTTCATTTGGAATGTCCTGTTTCTTTCTGTTTCTAGTTTCTCAGTTGAAAAATTTCAAAATAAAGAACAATATAAGAAAAAGCGTTACACAAGAAAATCGTTATTACCATTTTTCCATTTTTAGCATTTTTCGCAAGTTGTGGAGCGGGGCAAATTTGCTACAATTTCATGGGAACCGATCAATGTTTCAATGTGCGTTTGCCAATCGTTTACCGTTTACCAATCGCTTTTTGTACCAATCACTTATAAAACAAAAGAATTTCAGTGTGCTGACGCTTCAGGAAGGTTGGAAATGAGTGTTTTTTGAGAGTTACCATTAAAACCATTAAGTAAAACCATTGACACGAAATTTTCAACACTTTTAGTTGCTCTAACTGGAACACGAACGGTTTGTGTGCCTCCTCTTTCTACACATCGCAATACAAGCGATCCTATTGCCCGAGAACTTGTGGCTTGTGTTCGACGTTGTCGTAGACAGAAATATGCACAGCTTTTAATAAAAGAACATCAATTTTAACACTTATACAAGTTAAAAGTTTCAAAAAAAGATTGCGAAAAGGATAAAAATTGCGAAAAAACGGAAAGCAAACAGAATTCGTTGTCTAGAAACAAAAACAAAAACAGAAAAACCACAAAAACAAAGAAAAAAGTCGATTTTCATGTTTGGAGCTACAATATTTAAAGGTTCAGAAAAAGCTAAGGCTAACCAATGTGAGATGTTTCCTTTTTTTCTCGAGATGTGCTTACAAGTCATTTTATCTAACAACTAAGTCAGCATTGGTTTTGTATTAGGTTGGAAAGAAAGTTTGGAAAGAAAGAAAGAAAGAAAGAAAGAAAGAAAGAAAGCGGAAAAGAAAGCATTTCGCAAGAGGTTCCAACGTGGCGCTGCCATTGTTGGAAGAATTTTCTGTGAGTAGAAATGTGTTGGAACCGAACACGTCTTATGAGAATGACTTGTGCAATCTTTGATAAGCTTTTTGTCTTCAAAACATGACTCAAGCTTGAGTTGTTGGAGTTGCAATGTTGAAATGTTAACATAAACCCCAAAAAATCATTTTCTCAAATAAAGGAAGGAAAAAAGGGAGGAAGAAAGAAAGAAAGTTCTCGGAAAAAGTTTTCACGGTGATTTTTCTAGAACCAAACCATGAATTCTTCCGAAATTTCTGAGAGAACTTGAGAAACTTGGCTATATTTCAAAAAGTTTTTGACGAAAATGACAAAGACAAATCAGAGTGAGCTTCAGGGTAAAAAAAAATAAGAGATTTCTTCAGCTGAAATGACTTTCTTCACTTTTTAAGTGATCAGCCTTTAGAGTGATCAGCCTACAAGTTTTTAATGGGTTAATGCATAGGCAATTGGTCACATTCAAAACCCTAAAATGAAGTACTTAGAAGAGGGAATCACTTTGTGACTAAGGCAAATTTCTAATGCCAAATGATCTAATGCCTTTTAACTTTTCAGAATCCCCTATTTTAGCGAACACTCAGTGCCGAGAAGATAACACGAAAAAGAAAAAATGATTTTTTCAAATGCAGCTTCTCTGTAAAGAATTTTTGACCAAAAATCGAGATTATCGAGTATTGTTCATTTATGTCTAGCTTTACCTTCATAAGGAATCATTTTTCTCGTGCAAAAAGTGAGCTGAATTGATCATTTAATGGTTTCCGTCATCTTAAAAGCTTTTCCAGACAAATTACTGTTTTTCCTCCCTTCGACCAATTTTAGACACTCCTTTCTCAGTCCCATTTTGAGATATTTTAATGTTTAAGACACCAAAAAATAGAAGACATTAAGGGCTATCATTTGGTATATTAAACATAAAAACATCTCAAAATCAAGCTGAGAATGAGACGTCTAAAGCTGGTCGAGTCCTCTAATAAACGCCCCACTCGACCAATTTTAGACACCTCTTTCTCAGTCCCATTTTGTGATATTTTGATGTTTAAGATACTAAAAGATAGCCCTTAATGTCTTTTGTCTTTTGGTATGTTAAACATAAAAACATCTCAAAATCAAGCTGAGAATGAGACGTCTAAAGCTGGTCGAGTTCTCTAATAAACGCCCCACTCGACCAATTTTAGACACCTCTTTCTCAGTCCCATTTTGTGATATTTTGATGTTTAATATACCAAAAAATAGAAGACATTAAGGGCTATCTTTTGGTATATTAAACATAAAAACATCTCAAAATCAAGCTGAGAATGAGACGTCTAAAGCTGGTCGAGTCCTCTAATAAACGCCCCACTCGACCAATTTTAGACACCTCTTTCTCAGTCCCATTTTGTGATATTTTGATGTTTAATATACCAAAAAATAGAAGACATTAAGGGCTATCTTTTGGTATATTAAACATAAAAAACATCTCAAAATCAAGCTGAGAATGAGACGTCTAAAGCTGGTCGAGTCCTCTAATAAACGCCCCACTCGACCAATTTTAGACACCTCTTTCTCAGTCCCATTTTGTGATATTTTGATGTTTAAGATACTAAAAGATAGCCCTTAATGTCTTTTGTCTTTTGGTATGTTAAACATAAAAACATCTCAAAATCAAGCTGAGAATGAGACGTCTAAAGCTGGTCGGTCGAAGGTCGAGGAAATACGGTATAATTGTTTTTAAAAGTCGACACTGACATTTTCAAAATTATCTATTGATTGAGAAATTATCGATTTATTAGGTTGGAAAGAAATTTCTCGGAAAAAGTTTGACTAGAATTTCTTGAAAACGAATCCACCAATTCAAGAACACTTTATTCTCTTATTTACAAGTAGACTCAAAGAAATTACTCATAAAAAAGTCAGCAATCTGACTCATTTATTGCTCATTTTCTTCTACTGCTCTTCAACCCTTTTCATAAATTACCACACCAGAGAAGGCATTTTTGGCTGCCGAAGAATAAATTATATTCATACTTTATTCTGTTAACATATATGACAAATGACATGCGAAGTCATCGGCTTTCACAGTCATCGGCTTTCACAGTCATCGGCTTTCACAGTCATCGGCTTTCAAAGTCATCGGCTTTCACAGTCATCGGCTTTCACAGTCATCGGCTTTCACAGTCATCGGCTTTCAAAGTCATCGGCTTTCACAGTCATCGGCTTTCACAGTCATCGGCTTTCACAGTCATCGGCTTTCAAAGTCATCGGCTTTCAAAGTCATCGGCTTTCAAAGTCATCGGCTTTCACATCTTTTCACAGTTTCCCAGGCTTCTGGGAAAACTTTGGAAGCCGTAAATAGCCATCAACTCGGCTGTTGATGGCGTTTTCTTAAATTCTTAAACATCTTAACATTTTTGAAAGATAGATGATGTTCGTGTGGATTCTTTTCTCTTGAGAGAACGTCAGAAAAGAAAAAGATACAGTGGGGAAAAGGTTCAGAAGGTTTTTCTCTCTCTTTCACAGTGGGGGTATAGCTCAGTGGTAGCGCATTCGACTGCAGATCGAGAGGTCCCTAGTTCAAACCTGGGTGCCCCCTGATTTCTTTTTGTTTTTTTTTTTGATCCTCTCTTTTGATCTTCTTTAACTTTTCTATACGTGAGGAACTTTTTAGAGTCGATTGGTCGATAGCTTCGATTGGTCGATCTCAAAGTCTTAGATTCATAGTTAGAACGTTCGGGATCATTTCAAGTTGACTAGGTGAGACTTTTTAAAGGCTTAAAATGCCAAAAAACAACAAAAAGACAAAAAAAGCAAAAAGCTTTGCAGCAAAAGGATTTGAACCAGCGGCAAAACAATCAAATGTCGCGCCTGACACAAGACGTGAGGGGCTTTATAAGGTAAATACTAAAACTTCCGTGCCAAATAACTTACGTTTGGGCGAACGAGGGGAAAAGTTATATAGGTAGTCATGATCAGCATCGTCAATTCTATAAGATCCATTTGGTCTCACTAGAGAATGCTGAGATTTTGCAAGCTCGAATCCAAACGAAAGCGATATGACTTACGTAAGTCGGATACGGGCAACACGATGGCGCTTTATATAGTTATATAGGTAGACATGATCAGCATCGTTGATTCTATAAGATCCATTTGGTCTCAGCTCAGTCCCAGATGCTGACTTGAAGGACTTTCCTTGTAAGTACATTCAAGCACCGGATGTGATCTGGAATGCTCCTTTTAAAACGAGAATTCAAGTCCAAGATGAAGATTGGATGCTGAAAGGGCGAAGACCGTTGACTCATAATGGAAATCCGACCCCAACACCAACGAAAACCTATCTTGAATGGGGTTGAAATGCGTGAAACGAACTCCCAAAGCACTTCATCAGGTTCTCGTTCAATGATGAGATTACCAGGGCTACTGATGGCTCGAAAGATGATCTCATTGATTGCTTCAAGAAAGAATGACCGATTCCTGAAGGCGCAAGACTTCTCGCCGATGCTCCACTTAAATAATCTATCAATGGAATAAGGGTTTAATTTGAAAACATTGAATTGGATGGAGATAATGATTCGGATAATGATTATGTTGTTGATTTCTTGGCTAGTTAACTTTTTATCATTTTTTTTCTTTTATTTTTGAATGTTTTGCTATTAAATTTCAGGAAAGTCGTTGATTTTGGAAGAATTTTTGGAGAAAATGCTAAATCTTTTGCTAAATCTGCTATATCTTATTTGAAATCTATTTTCTTAAGATGCTAAAACTCTCTAATAGTATTGCGGGCTTGAAGGGTGTTGAAAAATTAGTATAGCACAATAGTAATGGGGCAAGGAGAATGCGGTAGTGCATGGGCGATTGTAAACTTTCAGAAGTACTTGCCTCTAAAAGATACATCTCTATTTTAAGTAGTTAATGTTATTCCGGATGTGCTCGGCCTTATTCTATGGGTAAGCCTAGGTATGGTATACCTAGGTCTGGGTAAGCCTAGGTTGGGTAAGCCTAGGTCTGGGTATACCTAGGTCTGGGTATACTTAGGTCTGGGTATGCTTAGGCATGGGTATACCTAGGTCTGGGTATACCTAGGTCTGGGTATATCTCTGCGGTGGCTTTATTTCATTTGTCCACAAGTTTTTCATCGTTCTGATCAACTTCACACGGGTTTTTCCCTTACAACTTTTTTATTTTCACGCTGTGAACTATTGACTTGAGTAATTTAAAAGTTAAACAGTTAAAAAATGATTGCAGTCTCATCGAAAACCACATAAAATATCGAGCCAAATATCCAGATCGAGTTTATGATTGTTTCTATTTAATATTTGAAAGCACAAGTGACAATGATTGTTGCGGGATCGTTGCGATGGGTTTCGGCTTGCATAGAAGCACGATTGAAGAAAAAGACATTGAGATCTTTCCGCATTCGAGCCGCATCCAGCCAACAAGAACTTCTCGATAGGTCTTTGATGTAAAAATGACGATCAAATTTGTGGAAATCGAGTGAAAACACGCGGACAACAATGCCATATCTGCCACTAAAAAGAAGTTACTCAAAGTTTGCACATATCTCTCTAATAGCTCAAAATTTGTGTGCAAATTTATCCTCCGAATATTCCGGAAACCCTGGCGTTGATGTATTAGAGAGTTTAGAACTAAAACCTACTTCGGTTTACAATCTCATTGTCAACCATTTTCGTAGCAACCATTCCCAAAAATAAAAACGGAAAAAGGATAAATATTGTTGAAGCCGCACACTGAATGATAGTCTTTTTTGCTAAAGCAATACTTTGGAGTTTTTTCGTGTTTGTCTGCATGTCTGCAGATCAAATTTTGAATCTGCATTTGCCTTTGGCTTTTCTCAATCAAACTTTTGGTTCTTTGACCTTTCTCAATCAAACTTTTGGTTCTTTGACTGCTCCCCAACAAATTCAGGCTCTTTAACTTCTCTCCATCAAATTTCTGGCCCTTTAACTTCTCTCCATCAAATTTCTGGCCCTTTAACTTCTCCCCATCATTTTTCTGGTCCTTTAACTTCTCTCCATCAAATTTCTGGCCCTTTAACTTCTCTCCATCAAATTTCTGGCCCTTTAACTTCTCTCCATCAAATTTCTGGCCCTTTAACTTCTCCCCCATCATTTTTCTGGTCCTTTAACTTCTCTCCATCAAATTTCTGGCCCTTTAACTTCTCTCCATCAAATTTCTGGCCCTTTAACTTCTCTCCATCAAATTTCTGGCCCTTTAACTTCTCCCCATCATTTTTCTGGTCCTTTAACTTCTCTCCATCAAATTTCTGGCCCTTTAACTTCTCTCCATCAAATTTCTGGCCCTTTAACTTCTCTCCATCAAATTTCTGGCCCTTTAACTTCTCTCCATCAAATTTTTAGCTCTTTGACTTCTCCCCTTCAAATCTTTACGTTAAAATTAACCTTAAAAGGGGTCCTCCATTTGAGTTTTCTTTTACGGCAATTAGTTTTAGCTGCAAACAACTGCACTTTCAACTAGAGCCATAGAAGTACGTTGAAAGGACGAAAATGCATGAACTAAAATATCCCCAAAGATAGCAGCCACTAGAAATGGATGATGTTAAGTTTCAAAGTTTCAATGCCGGGGTTTGCAGATAATTGGATATTCAGTATCCGGAAATTCTCCGGATATCTGTATGCTTTTCAAGTCGAAGTAAAAAGGTGAATTGAAAAAAGGATGCCATAGTAAAAATACCTGACTTGTGTTGGTGGTAATCAGATTCTGAGAATAGCCTAGAATGCCTGCAGTTTGTATCAGGACGTCCATTGCGACACTTGTGAATATGAAAAACGAATAGGTCAACATAAGAAGCACCTTTTGATCGCGGTACACAAGGGACAACTTGTAGATGCCGGAAGAAAAGTAAAACACTTGAAAGAGATGCATCATCAGGAAGTAAAGGCTCTGAAATGTGCCGGAATCTTTAGATTTGATGCTACTTTTGATCTTAATCGATTTAACTCGTAAAACCCTAGAAAAGCAAAGAAATAAACAATGCAAACAGTTTTCTCTGACTAGAGAAAGGCACGAACTCAAGGTGAGCAAGGGATGCTTTAAAAGGCTTTTTCCTAGCGGAGAGGAGGTACGTTGGGTACTGTGGGCGGAAGTCGAACGCGTTATCGGTTAGGATACCAACGTACCTCTTTCTAGGAAGGAGGAAGGAGGAAGAAGCTTTTTAAAGCAGGAAAGAGCCTTTTAAAGCATCCGTTTTGATGCTAATTTACGATTTAAATTTTAGTGATTCGGGAGATTTTGATTTCACATTCGGATTCCTCATACCAGACTCTATAAAGTGCACTAGTCATGACAAAAGCACACCTTGAGTTTGTGCCTTTCCCTAATGAGCAACTTACCGCTCCGATCATCACACCTATAAACGGATACTCATAAGAGGCAGCCGAAACTCATAAGAGGCAGCCGAAAAGTGGAGCAATGAATATTGGTTGACCGACAGCTAACAGGACATCACATCCAAAGGACATCATCTGTAATCACTCATCACTTATAATCACTTATTACCGCTAATATTACCGCTAATATTACCGCTAATATTACCGCTAATAAAAGCCGCGCGAAAAAGTTATCTCTATAGGTTTTTTTTAACAGGAAAGGTACCAATTGACTTAAAAAAGCATCCCGATTTCAAAGATAAATTTTTTTTTTGAAATCCGTTTGACTAAATCTTTTTAAAATTAATTTTTTCCTTTTTCTCATGTAAAGAGCTATAAATGGTTCGTTCTTGGAATCAAAATGATAAATTAAATTGATTTTGGTGTCATTCGAAAGCCTAAAGTTGACCTAATTTTTTGGTGAAAAAGGTTTTCAAAAATCTCCATTCTATGCGTTTCTACAAGGGTTTAGAGTTTGAGCTTGTATTGGGTTGGTCAATTGAAAACTGCCGGACTTTGAACTAAAATTTATTCAACATAAAAACATAAATTCATTCCAAATAATTTCCATTATTCTTGACGACTTCTGCCCATTTTACAGGCAATTTGCGGGGTTACAGGCATTCTCTTTCGTAGTAGGGTTTTGGTTTGTGTGTGAGACAAGTGTGAGCCTCAAAAATGGAGGACTGGAGAGCAATGGAGATTTCAGTTTGAGCACTTTCTTCAAAAGAAACCCATTTTGGTGTCAATAGATAAGTTGTAGAGAATCAAAAATAAAGCTTACCGTATTTCTTCGAATAGAAGACCGGGTAAAGAGTACGCGTACTCCTGCGTAGCAGCCCTTTTTAAAACTTCTTTTCTGCATAAAAGCTTTCAATCAAGTGCTATAGAGCTGGAAAATGACTCAAAAATCTGTTAGCTCATGTGGTATTTTTGAGTCATTTTCCAGCTCTATAGCACTTGATGGAAAGCTTTTATGCAGAAAAGAAATTTTAAAAAGGGCTGCTACGCAGGAGTACGCGATGATACTCTTTACCCGGTCTTCTATTCGAAGAAATACGGTATATCCAAATTTCCAAAAAGATACACTTAGTGGTTTCGCTTAAAATGCAAGTTTTGTTGAAAGTTTTGTGAAAATTCGTAAATTTCGCATTTCTTGAAAACCACTTTTTGAATCGTTCTGAAAATTTGGATATAAGCTTGATTTTTGATTCTCTACAACTTTTCCATTGACACCAAAATGGGTTTCTTTTGAAGAAAGTGCTCAAACTGTCACAGATCACAATAGCCGGCAGTTTTCAATTCACCAAGCCAATAAATTAAAAATAATAATCAAAAAAGTAATTAAACAAATTGCGTTTAATTTCATTTTACTTTAAATCAATTTAAAGGAATTCTCTCTTGAAATAATAAAATTCTGACGACAGATGCCTTTCGGACCGTCCACCGTACACTTCGCCTTTCAGACGTTTCCGCGCCAAACGTCGGAAACTACCGTAACCCGACGCAATAAAAGGACCCCGCCAAAAAGAATTTTTCAGTCTTTCGTCGTGTTTTATTTTTTCAGTCTTTTTTTCCATTGACACCAAAATGGGTTTCTTTTGAAGAAAGTGCTCAAAAGCTGTCAGAGATCACAATAGCCGGCAGTTTCCGGTTCACCAACCCAATATTTATCTTTTGGGTGTGTTTTGAGTGGTGTCCCAGGTAATTATTGTGATTTTGTTTCGTCGCTATGCAACTGAATAAAGCATATATATATATATAAAATCACAATTGAATAACAAAGAAAATAGTTCCAAACTTTGGCAAAATGCTTTAATTAGAAAACACGACGTTTTTGATAGTGGATCCCGCAAAGTAAACACACACACAAAATTTCAAAAAACCTAGGTGAGAATGATGAGAGTTGAGAGAATAGCCCGCAGTTTTCAATTGACCAACTCAATAGTTCGGGGTACGACCCGCTTTAACCTTATCATCGGCGATGATTTTGCTTCAGAATAACCGAGTAGCACAAAAAAGGTTAAACGGGTTTCCCCAAAACGCTCACAACATAACAAGAACACGCAACATTCAGCATAACGGTTAACGCTCGTGATACGAGTACACAACGGATTAATACTTCGTCGATGGCGACACAAATGTTAGTAAATTCTTTCTATAATGCTAGACGAGCAGATAACTACCGTAAATACTGTAATTGGACCCCATGGGGTAAACATCCGAATCAATGAATTCATCATTTTCTTGATCATCAATTCCTCGATGTCCTTGAAATTCCGTCGATGCGAGCGGCCCCAAGAGGTCCTCGATTTCCGTCTCTGTCCGATTTCCGTCTCTGATCTCTAACACCAACTTCTTTGGCTCCAACCGCTTCGATGCACTTGCTCGTCGAAGCATCTAGCCAAACCGCCGTCTCATCGCAAGCAACAATGTGCTTGTAATCGCCTTCTTTGATTGTCTTGTTCAGCCTCAGAATGTGCTCGACGATGGCCTTCTCAAATTTGCTCGGCAGCTTTTGACAAGGTGTTGTTGGTGCCCTCAAAGAAAGTTGGTGACGCCTCAATAACGACTCCATCCAGCCATGGGTTCTTTTGAAAGAAATTTCAGCTTTTTTGAATCGATTAGCCGCTTCATTCCAGATAATCCGGCCTGTCACTCGTTTCTTCTCGCCTCGACGATCCCGTATCCATTCAGCCAAACCGATATCAATCCCCTCCGAGTTCAAGTGGCTTCTAAGAGGTTCAAGTCTTCTAAGTGGGCTAATCTTTATGATTTTGGTGTTACTTTGTTGCACTTGTTGAGATCTACAATCATAAAGATTGGCCCACTTAGAAGAAAGTTATGGCGAGCTGCGCAAAAAATTTGGCGCAAAGTAGCCACCCCAAATTTAAAAACAACAAATTTATGGGATAAAATTAAAAATACAAACGATTTCTGAAAATACATGAAAATTTTCCGCTTTAAAAGAGTTGTTTGTAATTACGCGTTAGGTGGGGATGGGGTACTATTAGAGGGATGGGGTGCTATTAGAGGGGTGGGGTCCAATTACAGTAGTTACGGTAATAAGTACCATTGGCTGTGGGGGGGGCAGCAGATAACCAATAAGTACCATTGACTGTGGGGGGGGGGGGCAGATAACCAATAAGTACCATTGACTTCTTGAGTTGAATTTGACTTCAAAAACTACATTAAATTTAAATCAAATCAAATTTCAAAATCAATTTACATCTTCCAAAACGATAATCTCTACCAAAAATGCTATCAATTTACGCAAAATGCAAATTTTTGCAACCTCTTCTCAGTTGAACACTTTTGGCTCCAATTTTTTCTGTCTATTTCTCAATGCAAATGCCTGCACGATTTGCTAGCACTTTCAAAAGCGCATAGCTAAACTTGTGAATTCTTTTCACGAAATTCCCAATCACTTTCAAGTCGTATTCATTGTTTTTGCCAAATTCTAAATTTCTGACAAATTCCAACCGTGCACTTTGAAGATTAAAGTTGAGTTTAAATTCTTCAAAAAAAAACCCGCTGAAATCACATTAACTCTCAAATTTGCACAAACCATTTGAAGGACGAGAAATGTTTTGTACGTTTTCGTCATCAATGTTTTGCGAAAAAACAGAAAGTATAAAGCTAAAATAAACAGGAAAACGTTAACGCTGAAAGTAACATCATAGAAAAGAGCAATTTGCTTTCGAGCAGTCTCATCCGGAAAATACATTCCTCCAAAATGACGAATAGAAAGCTTGTGCTGAGTTGCATTCAAAAATAGGACCTCAATGTCGGGTCAAATGTCTACATTCAATTAGTAGAACAGGTGAAATTCATTTGGAAATTGATTGTGGAAATGAAAGGATAGAATAAAAAAAGAGATTTGTGGGAAGAGTTGTGGGAATTTACAAGTACAAGTTAGAGTACAAGTTAGAGTACAAGTTAGAGGACAAGTTATAGTACAAGTTACAGTACAAGTTACAGTACAAGTTAGAGTAGAAGTTAGAGTACAAGTTAGAGCACAAGTTAGAGTACAAGTTACAGTACAAGTTACAGTAAATTTTGTCTTTTGACCTAATCAATTCTCCTAAGATATCCCAGTTGCAATTATTCGAATTCCACTTTCTTGGGCCAATTTTTTGCGTAGATTCCAAAAAACACACTTTCAACACGATTTGACGACGGTATCGCGATGAAAAGTGACGGAAAATTGACTTTGAAAATGTCTAGTTTTCAACTTTGGAATCTACGCCCTTTGTCACCATCAGCTCCCGTAATAGCTTTAATCTTCTCCGCTACTTCTGCCAATTCAAACGCCTTTGGATCATTGTCAGCGGCTACCAACAGCGCGTTTCCTTCTTGCAGGCACCGAATTGCTTCTCTGATATTCTCTTCTTCGCCGCCCTCTAGTAGATTGATGATCTTCAAGTTGACTTCCACTTGTGTAGCAAACGATTTGGATCTTAGCTTCGGACCGAGTGTCGACTTCGCCAGGATCTTCGCCGTCAGTTTCTGCTCCAGATGTTGCTCCAGTCGACTCGGGCTTTCTGGCACATTGGCATCGTCTGCCATTACCTAAAATTAAAAAAATCTTGGCAGAGAAATGCATCGAGGAAAACAAAATTAAGAACATAACACAACTTTGCTATAAACTAAATTACACTATTGAAAATTGTCCAGAATGAAAATTTGTCAAAAATTTCTCCTTTTAAACACGATTAACCACGAACTAGCCCTTGGCGGGTTACGGGTAAACAGCTTATAAGAAAAATACCATTATGTTTGCTCGCCAAACTCTGCGAGTTTTTACTCGCTATAAACATAATATCATTTTTCTCATAAGCCTTTCCGATATGATGTATTGTCCACCAATTTTGAGGTTGGACAATTTGTTCCAAAAACCAGTGTCAAAATCAGAAACCTAACAAAAATCCATATAAATCATAACAATAATAACAACAGCAAACGACAACCAAACGATTCCAACAATACAAAAGAAACAACATTACTCAAGACATGTGGTGCCTCCTTGGGCTTCTATCGAATCTTTGATATATGGCCGCATGCCGCTGCTTGACTTCCATCTTCCTCGGCGTTGTAGAGATTCTAGTGGTACACCTAGTGCTGCTTCCGTAGATGCTCCGCCTGCGCGCAGTGAGTGCGAAGTGAAGTTAGACCATCCAAATTGTTTGAAGAAATTGTTTAATTCAGTGGCCGCAGCTCGTGGTTGAATGGGCCCATTCCTTCCAGGAAAAACGCATGTTGAGGGGGCCTGGTTTTTCCATTTGTACTAGAGTTGATGTATGTATTGTCCCCCAATTTTGAGGTTGGACAATTTATTCCAAAAACCAGTGTAGAATGCATTAAGTACTAGTGAAATCTATGTGTAAAAAGATGAACTGAAACTTTGTTGGCCTCATCGTTAAAGGCCGTATTGCCCCCGGTGGAAGGTATTCAAATTTTTGCACCTTGACCAAAAGTCAGAGAATCTTTCACAAAGTTTTGAAACTGGCCTTTCTCGTTTATTAGTAATGGCCATACTGGATGTGATGTCCACTTGGGAAACCCCCAAATACCTCTGGTACCGAGCAAACTTTCCCACCTGATGGATTTGCAAAGCAGTGACGGCGGCGGGACGACCCAAGTTCGGTACGGTGCAGACCACCATTCTTTCCAAGCGAATGCATCTTCTCCAGCGGCTTTTGCGCTTGGGTATCTAGACACAAATGTTGAACATTTAGTTTTGACTCGTCTGCAAATAAATCTACGTCCGTTTTACCCCAACGTCTCATTAACATATCCGCTATTTCCAACTAAGAGGAAAAATGCAAAAGAATCGATGTCGACTTGTCAATTTTTTGTTGATAGGTCGAGAAATTTTGTCTTTTGACCTAATCAATCCTCCCAAGATATCCCAGTTACAATTATTCAAATTCCACTTTCCTGGGCCAATTTTTTTGCGTAGTTTCCAAAAAACACACTTTCAGCACGATTTGACGACGGTATAGCAATGAAAAGTGACTTTGAAAATTTCTAGTTTTCAACTTTGGTGTTCAGAAGGGCAAAAACCCTGAATAAAATAGAAAACATATCGAAAAACTGATACCATCGTGTAGAGCTCAATCTGAGCTTTCAGAATATATATGTCGTAGCCGTTTACGAAATTCAGCCGCTAACGAATGAGGGTATTTCTGGGCATCCAATCAAAAAGTCACCCATATAAAAAATGTTCATAATACATATATTTTATAATAAATTTTTGAAATTAGCTCATTTGGTTCAGTAGAAAATTTTTTTTTGAGCTCCCAAAGTTTAGGCTCAAAAATGCCCTAAAATGGATATAAAAAATTTTCTACTCAGCCAAAAAACCTGCCTAATAGCTCATTTTGTAGCCAATTTGATGTAGATTCTTAAAGTAAAAATTTGGAATCTACGCAAAAAATTGGCCAAAAAATTCAGGGCTTTTGCCCTTCTGAACACCAAAGTTGAAAACTAGAAATTTTCAAAGTCACTTTTCATCGCGATACCGTCGTCAAATCGTGCTGAAAGTGTGTTTTTTGGGAATCTACGCGAAAAATTGGCCCAGGAATTGATTAGGTCAAAAGACAAAATTTCTCGACCTATCGAAATCGATTCTTTTTGCATTTTGCCTCTTAGTTGGGCATCATTTAAGAATTGTTAGTGCTTAGATTTTTGGTTTGAAGACAAAAAATTCTGTACTCGTTGTGCCCAAGGCCATAGCCTGCTTATTGAACTGATTTGCAAGAAAAACCCTTTGCGCCAATCGATTTCTAGACACCGAAAACCTCGCGATTCATAAATTTCAGCCGTTTTGCAAAGAATTCTGCCCACAAATTTCTTTTCTCTTTCAATACTTTCATTTCCACAATCAATTTCCAAATGAATTTCACCTGTTCTACTAATTGATTGTAGACATTTGACCCGACATTGAGGTCCTATTTTTGAATGCAACTCAGCACAAGCTTTCTATTCGTCATTTTGGAGGAATGTATTTTCCGGATGAGTCTACTCGAAAGCAAATTATGCTTTTCTATGATGTGACTTTCAGCGTTAACGTTTTCCTGTTTATTTTAGCTTTATACTTTCTGTTTTTTCGCAAAACATTGATCACGAAAACGTACAAAACATTTCTCGTCCTTCAAATGGTTTGTGCAAATTTGAGAGTTAATGTGATTTAAGCTTTAAGCTTTAAACTCAGCTTTAATGTTTAAAGTACACGGTTGGAATTTGTCAGAAATTTAGAATTTGGCAAAAACAATGAATACGACTTGAAAGTGATTGGGAATTCCGTGAAAAGAATTCACAAGTTTAGCTATGCGCTTTTGAAAGTGCTAGTAAATCGTGCAGGCCTGGTACTTATTGGTTATCTGCTCCCCCCATAGTCAATGGTACTTATTGGTTATCTGCCCCCCCACAGTCAATGGTCCCCGTTAAAAAACCTATAGAGATCACTTTTTCGCGCGGCTTTTATTAGCGGTAATAAGTGATTATAAATGATGAGTGATTACAGATGATGTCCTTTGGATGTGATGTTCTGTTAGCTGTCGCTCAACCAATAATCATTGCTCCACTTTTCACCGCAGTTTTGGCTGCCTCTTATGAGTATCCGTTTATATTTGTGTTGATCGGAGCGGTAAGTTGCTCATTAGGGAAAGGCACAAACTCAAGGTGAGCTTTTGTCATGACTAGTGCACTTTATAGAGTCTGGTATGAGGAAACCGTAAATTAGCGTCAAAACGGATGCTTTAAAAGGCTTCTTCCTCCTTCCTCCTTCCTAGAAAGAGGTACGTTGGTATCCTAACCGATAACGCGTTCGACTTCCGCCCACAGTACCCAACGTACCTCCTCTCCGCTAGGAAAAAGCCTTTTAAAGCATCCCTTGCTCACCTTGAATTCGTGCCTTTCTCTAGTCAGAGAAAACTGTTTGCATTGTTTATTTCTTTGCTTTTCTAGGGTTTTACGAGTTAAATCGATTAACATCAAAAGTAGCATCAAATCTAAAGATTCCGGCACATTTCAGAGCCTTTACACCCTAATGTTGCATCTCTTTCAAGTGTTTTACTTTTCTTCCGGCATCTACAAGTTGTCCCTTGTGTACCGCGATCAAAGGGTGCTTCTTATGTTGACCTATTCGTTTTTCATATTCACAAGTGTCTCAATGGACGTGATGATCCAAACTGCAGGCATTCTAGCCTATTCCCAGAATATGATTATCACCAACACAAGTCAGGTATTTTTACTTTGGCATCCTTTTTTCGATTCACCTCCTACTTCGACTTGAAAAGAAAACTTGAAAAGCATACAATGAGGGGTGTGTGGAAAGTAAAATTCGGAATTTTCGGGATTTCTGGATTTCCGAATCGTTTCAGAGACCGGATAATATTCAGAAATTTCTGAATAATTTGTTTCAGACAGTTACCCAAAATTATCCGATATCCGGAGAATTTCCGGATACTGAATAGCAATCTTTGTCAAAACTCTCTTGGTTCTGCGATAATTTGAACTCTGAGGGGTTTACAGGCCTGATACTGCTTAAAAGACTCAATATTTTCACTGTTAAAGGGTTTTGCCACTTCTAAGAGCGCAGAATCGAGGTTAACACCACTTCTGGCAACCATAAGCCTACTTCTAGCAACCACAAAGCAACGCAGATCTACCCTTACGTCTTCTTAGCTAATTAAACAGTTTTTCGTATCGGAATAACGGATTATCCGCAAATCCCGGCATAAAATACGATCGACAAATGCCGAATGATTTTATGTTTATAGTTTTTCACAATTTTTCTCAGATCTACGCTCTTGCTGGTGTTCCTGTTGAGAAGAATCCGCCGCGAATGTTTCGAATTGAATATGGAGGAATCGCTTTGTCGTTGATCAAATATTCTGTGATCGACGTCGCCTTGTTGGGGGCCGGCTTTTTCATTTTAATCATTGTGATCATTCTCAGCGCCCTCACCCCGAAACTACATTTATCCCAGAGAACTCGAGAAATGCAACGATATTTTACGACCATGTTTCTATTACAAGTGGGCGCTAGACTGATTGCAGATTCAGATTTGATTGAATCTTCAATCTACAATCGCTAGATTGAAGCTTTGAACTAGATTGACGCGCCCGCTCCCTTTGCCATTGGCAATCCAACTTTGAACTCAAATTTCTTGGTGTTGTGCTATTCATTTTAACTATTCTTGATATCATTAGATGCGCCAAGTCTTTCTCTATTGATTGGTGCAAACACGAAAAAACTCCAAAGTATTGCTTTAGCAAAAAAACTATCATTCAGTGTGCGGCTTCAACAATATTTATCCTTTTTCCGTTTTTATTTTTGGGAATGGTTGCTACGAAAATGATTGACAATGAGATTGTAAACGGAAGTAGGTTTTGGTTCTAAACTCTCTAATACATCAACGCCAGGGTTTCCGGAATATTCGGAGGATAAATTTGCACACAAATTTTGATCTATTAGAGAGATATGTGCAAACTTTGAGTAACTTCTTTTCAGTGGCAGATATGGCATTGTTGTCCGCGTGTTTTCACTCGATTTCCACAAATTTGATCGTCATTTTTACATCAAAGACCTATCGAGAAGTTCTTGTTGGCTGGATGCGGCTCGAATGCGGAAAGATCTCAATGTCTTTTTCTTCAATCGTGCTTCTATGCAAGCCGAAACCCATCGCAACGATCCCGCAACAATCATTGTCACTTGTGCTTTCAAATATTAAATAGAAACAATCATAAACTCGATCTGGATATTTGGCTCGATATTTTATGTGGTTTTCGATGAGACTGCAATCATTTTTCAACTGTTTAACTTTTTAACTACTCAAGTCAATAGTTCACAGCGTGAAAATAAAAAAGTTGTACCGGAAAAACCCGTGTGAAGTTTGATCAGAGCGATTAAAAACCTGTGGACAAATGAAATAAAGCCACCTCAGAGGTGGGGAGAGTTGTGGGAAGGATTGTGGAAAGTATTGTGGAAAGTATTGTGGAAAGTATTGTGGGGAGTTTCTTAAAGTAAAGCTACATTGAACCTTTGTTTTTCAAAGCTAGGAGAAAGAGGGCGAGGAACGACTTCAGTTGAAGTCGGTCACTGTTTTCACATTTGAGAATTGCCCTGAATTTGTTCCTCGCCCTCTTTCTCCTACTTTCAACGAAAAATTGTTTTAGATGGCTTTACATTAAGAATCTACATCAAATTGGCTACAAAATGAGCTATTAGGCAAGTTTTTTGGCTGAGTAGAAAATTTTTTATATCCATTTTAGGGCATTTTTGAACCTAAACTTTGGGGGCTCAAAAAAATTTTTCTACTGAACCAAATGAGCTAATTTCAAAAATTCATTATAAAATATATGTATTATGAACATTTTTTATCTGAGTGACTTTTTGATTGGATGCCCGGAAATACCCTCATTCGTTAGCGGCTGAATTTCGTAAACGGTTACGACATATATATTCTGAAAGCTCAGGTTGAGCTCTACACGATGGTATCCTTTTTTCGATATGTTTTCTATTTTATTCAGGGTTTTTGCTACGAGATATATAACACTTATGGGTTCTGTCGAGTACTTTTGTAGATATGGCGTATCAAAGTTGGTGAATTTTGAATTTTGAGTAAAATTTCTCGAAAACCAGCGCCATTTACAGCATCGGAATCACCGTGAAAAACGGCATAAGATAGGCTAGGTTTGCTTTAGAAAATTCGAATTCGAAATCAGTGCTAAGTTGAAAGATTTCTCCTAGTAAGTCTTCAAAATCCAAATACAGGGAAACTTTCCATTCGTATAATTCAGATAATGCCCTTCTATGCAATGTTTATTATCTGTGAAGCGTGATTTGTGTTTGTTTTTGTGTGCAAATGCTTGCTTATCCTTTTGAAAAGCTTCCGTAACACTTTCAGAAGCTTGTCGTGAAAAATTGTTTGAAACTTGTCAGAAACTTGTCGATGAGAAGCACGTTGATTCCACCAAGATTTATTCAAGTTTTCTGGTTTTCAGCGGCAATTTTTCTGATGTTAAATGCAACCAAGTAACACCAAATTTCATCTGTAAAGGTTTAGAGGTGAAATTTTTGGGAGAAGACCTCCTTGAAGAAGTTTAAAGCAATCAGTTGACTTCAGGGCCTCGCAAAATTTTGTTTTCACTACAGAAAGGAAAGTTCTTTTTAATAAAAGACTCTTTGTCTCTTTGACTCTTTGACTGACTCTTTGACTGACTCTTTGACTGACTCTTTGACTGACTCTTTGACTGACTCTTTGACTGACTCTTTGACTGACTCTTTGACTGACTCTTTGACTGACTCTTTGACTGACTCTTTGACTGACTCTTTGACTGACTCTTTGACTGACTCTTTGAGCACTGACAAATTTACCAAAGCATTTGATATTTGGCCAAGCCGAACGGATCGAAAATGAAAAGAAAAACCGGAATCACTATGCAGATAAGCTAGCCACAGTGAAACCTGCAAAAGAACGCTGATCAAAGTTTGGAGGAGCACTTAAAATTTACAGAATTACATCATTCGTCGATTCCAAATTCTGTCAGGACTTATTGGAAGAGTGTTACCGTATTTTCTCTAATAGTAGTGCACCCTGAGCGTCGCCTGAATTGCTCGAAATCTCGAGAACCGCTTATGAGAACCTATCGATGTGGGCTCGGAAAATGTAGCTCACGATGAGATCTTGACGATGATTAGAGTCTTGAGCTTCTGTGAAAGCTTGGAATAAAATCGTCGCCAACTCGGCTCAGTGGGGGATTTGAGTGGGGGATTTTAGTGGGGGATTTGAGTGGGGGGTTTGAGGGTTGAGCTTCTACAGCTTCTGCAGCTTCTACAGCTTCTGCAGCTTCTACAGCTTCTGCAGCTTCTACAGCTTCTACAGCTTCTACAGCTTCTGCAGCTTCTACAGCTTCTACAGCTTCTGCAGCTTCTGCAGCTTCTGCAGCTTCTGCAGCTTCTACAGCTTCTACAGCTTCTGCAGCTTCTACAGCTTCTGCAGCTTCTACAGCTTCTACAGCTTCTGCAGCTTCTACAGCTTCTGCAGCTTCTACAGCTTCTCAGCTTCTACAGCTTCTGCAGCTTCTAAGCTTCTCAGCTTCTGCGCTTCTACAGCTTCTGCAGCTTCTGCAGCTTCTGCAGCTTCTGCAGCTTCTGCAGCTTCTACAGCTTCTACAGCGTCTACAGCTTCTGCAGCTTCTACGATTTCTGCAGCTTCTGCAAAAGCTTGAAAACCGTAAAATAGTCATCAACTCGGCTCACCCGGGTGCACTACTATTAGAGAAAATACGGTATTTATCTTGGTGGATGTGAGCGCTCTCGTGTTCTATGTATTGTTTTGGTGTCTCTGTGCTGATTTCTTTGATAGAGTTTTTATTTTTGAGACAAAATCTAACAATGAGATTTCAGTAAAAGAAAAAGCAAAAATAAAGTAAAAGTAGACAGCACCTTTCTCGAGAAATCTTTCCCTTTTCACCAAAACTTTGAATAAACTTGGTGTACAAGTTTTTTGTTGTTTCCGGCCTTTAAAGCAGTGTGAATCTTCTAAAAAAGAAAAGAGTTTCCGCTCGATTTCACAAAAAAAACTTACATTTCGACGTTTTTTCCGTATTTTTGCCATAATATGCAATAAAATGAAAGAACCAGCGATAATATATGACGGATAGATCTGAAAAGAAATCCTATTTTCGACTTATTTATAATTTTCTTCAACAGAACTTTTTATTTATTTGTTTTCTTAAAAAAAAAAACAAATGTATTTGGTATTCAGGTATCTTTAAATTTTTTTAAAACTCTTTCTTTATCGTTTTGCTTAGACTTGTAACGAAAATATCTGTCGATTCTTTTTTGCCGTTTGCAATTTAATGTTTTTCGAGTTTTTCTCAGCACCAACTCTTGGATTTTGTCTATTTTAACTATCATTCGATGCAGAATGAAGATTTCGCGTTGAATAATACCAATATTAACTTAAGGGTGACCAAGAATTACCGCAACAACGTCGGATTATGAGCGTCGCAATGTTATGAGCCTCATTTCACTTTTTGCTTACCTTTTTTTATGGTTTTTGTGTATTTTTCTTATTTTATGGTATGATTACTAACTTTCAATATTTACAATTAATATGGTTGTTTTCAGGAATGGTGAAAGCGTCTCCACATCGACAATCGATCCTTGAGCTCAAGACAATCAATCCTTGAACGCAAGACAATCGATCCTTGAGCTCAAGACAATCGATCCTTGAGCTCAAGACAATCGATCCTTGAGCTCAAGACAATCGATCCTTGAGCTCAAGACAATCAACCCTTGAGCTCAAGGATTGATTGTCTTGAGACAATCAATCCTTGAACGCAAGACAATCGATCCTTGAGCTCAAGACAATCGATCCTTGAGCTCAAGACAATCGATCCTTGAGCTCAAGACAATCGATCCTTGAGCTCAAGACAATCGATCCTTGAGCTCAAGACAATCGATCCTTGAACGCAAGACAATCGATCCTTGAGCTCAAGACAATCAATCCTTGAGCTCAAAACAATCAATCCTTGAGCAGCGTGTTCAGGCGAGCGAGATCGCCTGAATGTCCCCAGAAGCCTCGTTTCTCGAACCATTCAACGTTATGAAACTCTGCGCACAGTTTCTGATTGCCCAGAGCTTCATAACGTTTCTGATCGATTTCTGGAAGAGGTGCAAAACGAACAGCGGTTACTCCGGCTAATGTCAAGAAAGTGCGCGATCGTCTAAGATTAAACCCTAACCAATCGGCTCGAGGAATAGCACAGAAAATGAGGCTGAAGAGAAGCCCCGTCAACACAATCACAATCTTATCAACAAGATGGTGCGCCGGCTCACAAGGCAAAGAAAGTGCAAGAGTTTTGTTCAAAGACCTTCCCGGACTTGATCTCATTTTCTGAGTGGCCATCCAGCTCACCCGATCACCATTGGATTGGATTAACCCATTGGATTACTCAGTTTAGAGTGTTCTTGAAGCCAGGGTATGTGCAAAACCACATAAAAATATCGAAAGTTTGAAGAAGGCGCTGATCAAAGCATGGATCTCATGCTTTGATGAGCTTTGATGAGCTTTGATGAGCCTCGATGATGCCTATTTGCTCGATAACGCGTTTCCCAAACGTTTGCTGGCCAGTCTGAATGCCGATGGAGGCAAATTTGAATTGAATTGTTAATTTGTTACTGTTTATCTCATGAAGATTCTCACTGAACGCGGTTACTCATTCTCCACCACGGCTGTGCGCGAGATTGTGCGAGACATCAAGGAGAAACTTTGCTACGTCGCTTTGGACTTTGAGCAAGAGATGTCAACTGCTGCTTCGTCGTCAGCCTTGAGAAGACCTACGAATTGCCTGATGGACAGCTCATCACCATTGGAAACGAGCGATTCCGCTGTCCTGAAGCTCTCTTCCAGCCATCTTTCTTGGGCATGGAATCGGCGGGAATCCACGAGACTTGCTACAACTCGAATTTGTTACTGTTATATGTTGAATAAAGATATTTAAGTTAACTTTTCGAGATGGGTTGCTTTGGTTAATGGTTAATTTGGTTAAAAGCCAGGCCTTTTTGTGTGTTGCGGTAATTCTTGGTCACTCTGTATAATAACCACGCAAAGTTATGAGGCTCCATAGAAAGTTACATAGAAAAAAGTTGAAAACATGTAGATGTCGATAAGCGAAGCGCTGCTCAAAAAGATGCTTGGTCCGTAGGCGGCCAAGAAGAGGAATGAGATCTGAGCTACCAAGTGAAGCGCTAAAATTTACTCAAATCACAAAACGCAAAGCTAAAAGCCAAGAAAAAACAAAATCAAACAAAATTAGAGAAAAGGATAGATAAAAAAGTTTGCACACTCACTTGAGAAAGGCCACAACATCAAATAGGCATTGCGATTCTCTGAAGCCGAGAAGTTAGCGCTCAACTCGTAAGATCTAAAAGGAATCTATA
Organism: Mesorhabditis belari; assembly: GCA_958450365.1. Classification (NCBI taxonomy): domain Eukaryota; kingdom Metazoa; phylum Nematoda; class Chromadorea; order Rhabditida; family Rhabditidae; genus Mesorhabditis; species Mesorhabditis belari. The sequence goes on along the minus strand of CAUEEP010000724.1, from coordinate 1,934,771 downwards.
ACACTAGGGAAATAACATTAACCAATAAGTAAATTCGCTTTATCTTATCGAAAACCTTTTATTTTATCGTGGACTTTTCAAAAACTATCAACTTCTAGCTCACTATCAGCTTGCTCTTGCCCAGCAAAAAAAAAGCAAAAAATTTGGCCCCAATAAACGTTTATTGTTCCAATAAAGCCAAAGACCTAAGGCCAAAGACCTAAGGCCAAAGACCTAAGGCCAAAGACCTAAGGCCAAAGACCTAAGGCCAAAGACCTAAGGCCCCTAGGACCCTAGGACCAAAGCCAAAGACGTTTTGTATGGACGTTGTGGGACGTTTTGGAGCTAGGTACTCATTGGCTAATGCTATTGAACGGTTTCCAAAAACCGGTGATAAGTTGAAACAGTTCCCTAGTCATTTTGCAGTTGTGCAGTTGCCTAGTTGCTTTGTTGTTGCCTAAGTTTACCAATTTAGTTACTTTTAAAACCAAGCGATAGATCTAATCAAGCGCTATCTATCAAGCGCTATCAAGCGCTATCTATCAAGGGCTATCAAGAGCTATCAAGCGCTATCAGGCGCTATCAAGCGCTATGTATCAAGCGCAAAAACAGTCCAATTGGAGCACGCATTGCTGAGATTTTCGAGTCATAAGTGACTGTTTGATTCACAAGATCAATGTTTCCGATCGAGACGTACTTATCGATTTTTCTCTCTTTTCGAGTCAGAAAGAACATGATCAAGATACTGGCCACATCAATGGATGGAGAGAAAACGAGGAATGTCTCGAGTTTCAAAGTCGTCACCGCATTTCCACTCGCGCAATACGGGACCATTAGCGTGAAGTCTTCACTCGAAATCAGCCAGCCATAAATAATGAATGAGTAGCTTGTCTGAAAAGTGGAAATGTGGGAAAGTGTCTTTAAAAATGCTGGCTGAATACCGAGAACCAATTTCTTATGCCTGGATTCGATTTTGCTAGAAATCATCTTTCTATCTTTTATATTTTTAATTCCTATTTCTTAATTCCCCTATTTCCCATCATAAACTCAAATCATTTATGATTTTATCAAAAAGAGGCATGGTAACCCACCTAACGGCGGGTTTCTCTGGATTTTTTGGGGTTAGACGTCTTTTGGAGCAGCGCGCCGGTCTATCGCCCATACGATCCGGGTTCGACCTCCCCGTGCGGCTCGAATTGTGCTTTTTAAAAAATCCAAAAGCACGTTGCACAACTACATGTAATTCTCTATTCAACGGCGCAAAAATCATTGCAAACGGTTCTCTGGGGGCTGAGGAGTAGCGCGCACAGACAGACAGAGGGACGGACAGACAGACAGACGGACAGACAGACGGACAGATGGACAGACAGAGAGACGGACAGACAGACGAACAGACGGACAGGCAGACAGACGGACAGACGGACAGACAGACGGACAGACGGACAGACAGACAGACGAACATACGGACAGACAGACAGACGGACGGACGGACGGACAGACAGACAGACAGCCGGACGGACAGGTAGACAGACAGACGGGCAGACGGACAGACAGACAGACAGAAAGACGGACAGACAGACAGACAGCCGGACGGACAGGTAGACAGACAGACGAACAGACGGACAGAAAGACGGACAGACAGACAGACAGACGGACGGACGGACAGGCAGGCAGACAGACGGGCAGACGGACAGACAGACGGACAGACAGAGAGACAGACGGACGGACAGCCAGGCAGACCGACAGACGGACGGACAGACAGACATACAGACAGACAGACATACGGATAGACAGACAGACAGACAGACAGACAGACAGACAGACATACGGACAGACAGACAGAGAGACGGACAGACAAACAGACGGACAGACAGACAGAATTGCCTATTTTGCCAGTGATCAAGCTCAAGATTCAAAAAAGAAGCCCGCAAACAACTCACTCACCGATATGACAATCAAATAAGTCCCCATTCTCATCTTATGTTCCTCATATTTTGTGCTATAATATCGAGCGAAAATCCTCTCGATGCAAAGCGATAAATGCAAAGCCGAAGCAATGATAATCGTGATGACTGTGGGCGCTTTTGACGTGGTACAGAAAAGAGTCGACACGTAAATCCCACAGGCAGTTGAGGAGAAAAGATAGACGGCTAATGAGTAGCCCTGAACTTTTTTTGCAACAAAAACTACTTTTTAACTCAAACATACCATGGTTATGATGTAAAAAATGCCGTGCAGAAAAAACCAGACAAACAACGAGATTAGCAAAACCTAAAAGAGTGAAGGTGAAAAGAAAATCGTAAGCGTTTTGAATTTCCGTGCTTTTCTCAACAACTCACTTTGCAATTCGGATGAAAATATGAATTGCTGATTTGAAAAATAACTGGAATACAAAGAATACAGGCGACGCCACAAAGAATACATTGCAAAAGAATCGCCATATGCAAAGCGGTGTTCGCCGTGAAAAGAGTGGCCATTTGAGCGCATTCAGCTTCATTCATTTCTAGATTTCTGCGTTCGTTTCTAGATTTCTACATTCATTTCTAGATTTCTGCGTTCATTTCTAGACTTCTGCGTTCATTTCTAGATTTCTGCGTTCATTTCTAGATTTCTGCGTTCGTTTCTAGATTTCTGCGTTCGTTTCTAGATTTCTGCGTTCATTTCTAGATTTCTGCGTTCATTTCTAGATTTCTGCGTTCATCTCTAGATTTCTGCGTTCATTTCTAGATTTCTGCGTTCATTTCTAGATTTCTGCGTTCATCTCTAGATTTCTGCGTTCATTTCTAGATTTCTGCGTTCATTTCTAGATTTCTGCGTTCATCTCTAGATTTCTACACTCATTTCCATTTAATTTCAATTTCAATTCCTATTCAATTCCATTTCAACTCCATTTCAACTCCATTTCAATTCCTATTCAATTCCTATTCAATTCCTATTCAATTCCTATTCAATTCCTATTCAATTCCTATTCAATTCCTATTCAATTCCTATTCAATTCCTATTCAATTCCTATTCAATTCCTATTCAATTCCTATTCAATTCCTATTCAATTCCTATTCAATTCCTATTCAATTCCTATTCAATTCCTATTCAATTCCTATTCAATTCCTATTCAATTCCATTTCAACTCCATTTCAATTCCATTTCAATTCCATTTCAATAAATAAATGCAAATTTAGATGCTCTAGTAATCTAGTAATCTTTAAATTTAAAAAACAAATTCAACAAATTCAAATCAAACTGAGAAATGGGAAATGAAATCAAGCGTCATTTGCTCCCTTTTCACGTCAAATTATAGATCCCAGAGGTATAAAAAAAAAGGAAAATTCGTAGAATATTGTTGAACATTTGAACCCATTTTATATTTTGTGCAGGGTGATCGCAAACTCTAGCTCAGGAAAGTTTTTGGAGAACTTGACGCTGACAAACGCTTGACGCTGACAAACGCTTGTCGCTGACAAACGCTTGACGCTGACAAACGCTTGACGCTGACAAACGCTTGACGCTGACAAACGCTTGACGCTGACAAACGCTTGACGCTGACAAACGCTTGACGCTGACAAACGCTACCAAAGTGCCAAGTGTTATATAGAAAACTAAAGCCCTTCATCTTGGCATCATTTTCCTACAAAGAACTTTCCGATTCGAATCATACAAATCATTTGACAAGCTCTTCAATGAGCTCAAGGCCACTCACCTGCTCTGCTGCCTTTTTGATCTGCTGTTTTGACACTTTTTGACATACAATATTTTCATCTGGAAAGAGATTTCTTTAATCAAACTTGTATTTTACTTTAAAAGTACTATTTAACAAAAATATAATGTTAGAGAAGCTTAAACAGCAAGATCTTCTTGTCAAATGGATATTCAAAAAGCTCTGTAGAATATAAGGAAGTCTGTTCAATAGAATATAAGGAAGTTCTCTGTGCTTAAATTTTAAACGGCTTACTGAATCCTTCATTTCTTCACATAAGAAAATGAAGAATTCGGTGCACCGAGAGGGATGGGTTTATATTTAAGTACAAAAAACGGAACGAACAAGACACAGAACAGAACAGAACAGAACAGAACAGAACGAACAAGACACAGAAGAGAACGAACAGAACACAGAAGAAAGCAGAACACAGAACAGACCAGAATAGAACACAGGACAGAACAGTACAGAACAGAACGCAGACCAGAACAGAACACAGAACAGAATCGGCAAGAATCCAGGCTTCAATTCTCTATATAACACTTAGGATTTTTGAATTGATTTCAGCGTTTCGCATGAAATCTGCTGAAAAGGTGTAGCCGAAAAAGAACTTTTTGGAAAAGTATCTGGGAAATGTCTAATTTATTTCAAAGGTGGCAAGTGTTATTAAGAGAATTGAAGCCCTGAATCTTGGCATTATTTATCTATAAAGAAGTTCCCGATTGGAATTATACAACTCACCTTACAAGCTCTTGAATGAGCTCAAGTCAAATTGCCAATTTGCCATTTTTGGCACTTTTTGGCTTACTGAATACTGAATTCTTCATTTCTTCACATAAGAAAATGAAGAATTCGGTACACCGGACGGAATGGGTTTACATTTAAGCACAAAAAACAGAACAGGACAGAACAGAACACAGAACAGAACACAGAACAGAACAGAACACTGACCTCTTCATAGCTAGGCGGAGCTGCGTACGCCTCGGCTGCTTTCTTCTCCATAACCTGACAAAGAATAAAGTATCAATCAAATATTTATAATATTGCTAGAGAAGCTTATCCAGCAAGATCTTCTTATCAAATGGATATTCGAAAAAGCTCAATTTTCCCTTTTTTCAAATGTTTCCATATGTATCCAGAAATCAACTTCAATTTTGGCTATGAAAATTTGAAGAAAGAGTTTATTCCTATTCTTATTTCGATTAAATAATATTAAATGTTCATTCCTCACAAAATAAATATCGAGTCTTTTTAAATTTTTAACAATTTTTTATTAAGAAAAGTGTGAAAAATGGCAGATCACCGGTGAGTGGCCTTGAGCTCATTGAAGAGCTTGTCAAATGATTTGTATAAATCGAATCGGGAAGTTCTTTGTAGTAAAATGATGCCAAGATGAAGGGCTTTAGTTTTCTATATAACGCTTGACGTCAGCAGACGTGCAGACGTCAGCAGACGTGCAGACGTCAGCAGACGTTTGCCAGCAAAGTTTTCCAAAAAAGGTGTCGCTATAATTTGCGATCACCATGTCAAGGATGTCCTAAAATTATGAAGCGCTAATTCGATCATTAATCTTTTGTTAATTTTCAAGAAATTTGAAATAGATAACTTAAAAATGATTTAACAATCATTGAGCATAGCAAAAATATAATATTATTCATAGTTCCTATTTAGTTCCTTTATAGTTCCTTTATAGTTCCTATTTAGTTCCTTTAAAGCTCCTTTAAAGCTCCTTTAAAGCTCCTTTAAAGCTCCTAATTAGCTCCTTTATAGTTCCTTTAAAGCTCCTAAAGCTCCTTTAAAGCTCCTCAAAGCTCCTTTAAAGCTCCTTTAAAGCTCCTTTAAAGCTCTTCAAAGCTCCTTTATAGTTCCTATTTAGTTTCTTTAAAGCTCCTTTAAAGCTCCTTTAAAGCTCCTTTAACGCTCCTCAAAGCTCCTTTATAGTTCCTTTAAAGCTCCTCAAAGCTCCTTTAAAGCTCCTCAAAGCTCCTTTAAAGCTCCTTTAAAGCTCCTTTAAAGCTCTTCAAAGCTCCTTTATAGTTCCTTTATAGTTCCTATTTAGTTCCTTTAAAGCTCCTTTAAAGCTCCTTTAAAGCTCCCTGATAGTTCCTATTTAGTTCCTTAGGAGGCCGCTTCCTTTAACTTTGAAAACATTTTCGTAATCGTTTCCGAAAGTTCGTATTCGTTCGGTATTCGAATATTCGAAAAAAATTTGCATAAATCAATTTGTTTAACCGCCATTAACCGACTAAAAAAAGAACAATTATGCAAATTTATTCGTTTAATTGTTTAATCAACATACTCTAGCAATGAGTGACTTATGAGTTTGTAAGAGTCTACCGTCGCTCACCAAGCAAGTGCAGCATCACTAGTAGTATAGTATCACTGTCTTCCATTTTTGGCATCCAAATTCGATTCATTCAATCATTTTTTTTTGCATTTTCTTAATGTTTTTAGCAGTAAAGTCGTATTTTGAGTAGCTTTGATTGCATTTTTGATTTTTTGGATTCTTGCAAAGGTATAACTCTTTTCCTAAAAGAACTGCCAGAATTTCGAATCGACTCTCCAGAGTTTTGAGAGAGTCCAATAGTCTCGAAACCTTTCAACTACCGTATTCTCTGTAATAGTCGTGCGCACTACTATTTTTTGAACCCCCTCCTGGACCGCAATACTATTAGAGAGTGCACTTCTATTAAAGAGTCTTATCATTTACCAAACTAAGACAGATATAAGATTTGTTCCAAAAATTCTTGCAATTCTTTAACGTACACCTTTGGCTCCTTTTTGACATACAGTTGTGGACCGGTGAGTTGACAATTTGTGTCTTGACATGAATAAATTTAGCCATTCCTCTGTTTAGCCAATTTAGCCATTCCTCTGATGCCAAAAATTCCTCGTCACCTTTTCACATTAACAAAAATTATATAATATTAAAATCGAACATGATGGATTATTTTCTAGGATTGAGTTTTGATAACAATAAAGCTTAGCGCTGCAAAAGGTGCGCTGCAAAAGGTGCGCTGCTGCAATTCTCAAACTTTATACAGGTACAGAGTGCGTCATAATTATTGCAACAAGATACTCAAGCCATTGCACACCAAGAAGTTTGACTGGAAGAAGATTTTTTAAACAGAAATAGCTTTATTTAACAGTAACAAATAAGGAAACAAGAGATCATTCGATATGACCGCCTTTTGCCTTGATAACAGCCCTTAATCGGTTCGGATATGCCTCCACTGCGGCCCGAATGTCATCTTTAGGATGGCCCTTCGCCTTGAGGATGGCCCTTCGCCTTGAGGATGGCCCAATCGCCTTCCATCCTTTGGTCAAAGACTTCTTCAAGGTCAAAGACTTCTTCAAGGTCAAAGACTTCTTCAAAGAATCCAAACTTATGTGTTTTCGAGAGCAGACATTAGCCTCTAAGATTGCCCAAATGGAAAAGTCCATCACATTGAGATCCGGTGAGTTTGGAGGCCATTCATCCTTGGTGATCACTGAGGGAAAGTTGGCCACACACCAGTCCTGAACCGTCTTCTTCGTGTGAGCGGGAGCTCCATCTTGCATGAAGGTCCAATTTTGATTGTTATTGGCTTTACACGCCCATGACATCACATTCTTGACATCACAAACGATCTTTGAACTCTTGTTGCAATAATTATGACGCACCCTGTATATAAGAGCAAAAAATGACTATAGCTTTGCGCGAACCTCGTAAGCAAAGTTAATGTGCCACTTTGAGTTAATGTGCCACTAAAACAATGTGTGGAAACAACAAAAAGATGTTTTTGCACTTTGCACAACAATTTTAGATTTTTTGCTAACTTTTTCATGTGAAGAATAGTTAACCCATTCGAAACTGCAGCGTTTTTTCTTTTTTTCGTCTACGGACCAAGCCCTTTTTTGACATTTTTGACTCCGAAGCAGTTTATCCAGATGGTTGGAAGAGAGAGAGAGAGTCTCCTACACCATTTATTTTTGATGAAGAACGATTTGGATTTGACTTCAGTACTTTTCAAGATCCTATCGATTATTGTTCTTATTTTATCGACGACAATATTTTAGTAGGCGAATCTAATAAACATGGAAAAAGGAAAACAAACTGGCAGGATTTCGATGCAAAATCTTTCAAGCTCTTCCTGGCTCTGTATCTTCAAATGGGAATCGTCAAATTACCGAGGATTCGTGACTACTGGAGTAGCAGGCCTGGATTAGGAGGATTTTCCCACATTATGTCAAGAGCAAAATTTGAATCTATTCTTCGAAACCTGCGTTTTTGTGATAATGAACTGGATCCTGCAGGAGATCGGCTTTATAAGATTAGAGCTATTATGGAACATTTCAATGCAAAACCAGAGGCTGCATTGATTCCGGGGTAAATGTGACCCGTCTTTTTTGCCCACATAATTTGTAGATCTGTTACAATTGGAATATACAGGTAATGCTGAAAAACAGCAAAAAAAAAGCAATTAATTGAATGAAAATAGCTCAATTAGCGCTGCAGCGGTCCGTTCCTGAGTTTTTGCTGCAGCGATTATTCGCTGCAGAAGTTTCGAATGGGTTAATAAATGAATGAAAAAAAGCCTCACTTTTGCTTGCTTGAATAGCTTTAGAATGTCATAAACATAAAGTCAAAAAGGTTTAGATGAAAAAGAAGCACCAGAAATTCAAATTTTTCAGGGTGCACTACTATTTTTTCAACCCCCTCTCGGACCGAAATACTATTAGAGAGTGCACTACTATTAAAGAGTGCACTATTAAAGAGTGCACTACTATTAGAGAGAATACGGTAAACATTTCACACAAAAAAGCTCTTTTCAAATGCCATTTCTCCTTTTTCAATGACTCTTCATCATCACATTCATATTTGAACAGCTACAGATCCATCCGCCACAAAAGCTCTTCAGCTCTAACCCATTTATCGTCTCATTGGCTCAGTGGCAGAGCGTCTGTCTAGTAAACAGAAGGTCGCTGGTTCGATTCCAGCATGAGACAGGTCTTTTTTTGCTCATTCTTGACTACTTTACTATCAAATCAACCCTTAAACCTTCAGAATTTCAAAAAAAACACAAAACAAAAACGATGTACAAAAGAAAAATCAAAACGGAAAGCATTTTGAACACAAAGAAGTCTATTAGTAAATGTTTTTGAAGTTAAGAGCTCAATATTTGTTTCGGGGCTTTGTCCGAGTCTTCGATGTACGATGAATGAGCCGTTTACCCAAGTAGAATTGACGAACACTGTGATTGAGGGTCAAGTAGATACAGTATTTTACTCTAATAGTAGTGCACCCTGAGCGTCGCCTAAATTGCTCGAAATCACGAGAAACGCTTATCAGAACCTCTTGATGTGGGGTCGGAAAATGTAGCTGACGATGAGATCTAGTGGGGGATTTGAGTCCTGAGCTTCTGCAGCTTCTGCAGCTTCTGCAGCTTGGAAACCGTAAAATAGTCACCAACTCGGCTGGGTGCACTACTATTAGAGAAAATACGGTAAACGTTTTGTTCTATTGATGAAAAAAAATAAAGCCATGAAGAGAAGAGAAATGCACGAATGAAATGCACCGTTTACACGGACGCAAAGAAGATCAAGCACAAAGTACATCACAAAGTACATGAAGAAGAAAGCTTACCCATGTCTGGGTCTCGAAAGGACACCGGATAGATCCCGGTGAACGCCCCTTTCTTCTTGTTGTGGAACCTAGAAATCGAGGATTCGAATTTGATTCTAATAAGGAAACGATAGAAAAGAAAACAATAGAAAAACGATACTGAAACTCTAACGATAGAACTTTAAGTACTAGCGAAACACTGTAAAAGTGGCTAGAATTGCAGTCTCGTGGATTTGCAGTCTCGTGGATTACTGTATTTGTAAGTAGCTACGGAATACGGTATTGGATTTACGGTACGGTATTGGGTTTACGGTCACTGCAACTATGCAGTATGATAACTTTAGAAATAACTTTGTATACAAAAGCTTTTTCAACAGAAATCTTTTATGATCACTTAGCAATTCTTCTTTTCACTAAACATTTCAGTGTGTTTATTCTAAACTTTGTGATATCATTGTGCCTGAAGAAGCCAGGGAGTTTTCCCGTCCATTTTAAGCCATTTTCCAGTCCATTTTAAGCACAAAATCCGATTAGAGAATTAAAAAAAGGAGCCATTGTGAAGCGTTTTGGAATATTTGAGGAGTCTCAATGAAGATTAATCCGGAAAAAAAAGCTACAATTTTAGTTAAAACGGGGAGCTGATAAGCACAAGCAAAAACTGAGAAGCACAAGTTGAGACGCAGAATTGAGTGCATCAGAAAGGGTGTGTTTGAACGTAGAGTGTATAGGAGTGTATAGGAGTGTATAGGAGTGTATAGGAGTGCATAGGAGTGTATAGGTGCATAGATGTCAGTGCATAGGGGTGGAGTGCATAGGAGTGCATAGGAGTGCATAGGAGTGTATAGGAGTGTATAGGAGTGTATAGGAGTGTATAGGAGTGTATAGGAGTGTATAGGAGTGTATAGGATAACGAAATTCAATCAATCTATCAGCTACAGTTATCTACCATCTACAATCTACAATCTACAATCTACAATCTACAATCTACAATCTACAATCTACAATCTACAATCTACAATCTACAATCTACAATCTACAATCTACAATCTACAATCTACAATCTACAATCTACAATCTACAATCTACCATCTAGAATCTACCATCTACAATCTACAATCTACCACCTACAATCTACCAATCGAAAGCAAAAGAATTGGCAGCTAGAGGAGTCGAGCCTGTGACCTCTCTTCTGTTCATTTGAGAGACACGCGCGTTAACCACTCGGTCATGCTCTTTGTGGAAAGAAGAAAATCTCATCAACTCGTTTATCAACTCGTTCACCGCAAAAGGAAAGCAATTACAAAAGAAAGCATTGGCAAAATGGGCAAAGATTTTGAAAATTTCGTTGTAGGCGGTTGTGTTGCTGAGGTAGTTGTTGTGGTGGGGGAATTTGGAGGAGTTTGAGATGACGAAGATGACGAATCGTCAACCATTGATGTCGGCATAGGGGCGTCGGTTTTAACTAAATGTTTAGTGTTTATTTTTGATTGAATTCTGTATTTTGGCTAGCTACTCTACGATAAGTGGACTAAAGAGATTTTACAAAACCCTTGATATCTTCTGGCACTTTGACTATTGTTTTTCTGTCATTGTTGTCTGTCTGTCATTGTCCTGTCTGTCTGTCATTGTCCTGTCTGTCTGTCATTGTCCTGTCTGTCTGTCATTGTCCTGTCTGTCTGTCATTGTCCTGTCTGTCTGTCTGTCTGTGTTATTGTTCAGTTAATAAAGTCCTTAAATGGGCTACGGTACAATAGTTTCCATTTTACAGAGTAATAGGTACTCAGCTTTGGTACTGTAACTCGTGCGGAAGCTGTGATCCTTGTGGATTAAGTATTTGCAATTTGGTAGACAATTTGGTAGACAATTTGGTGCTTTGTACTTTGACAATTTGGTAGGCTTTGTAAATGGTCGTTAAATAGCAGTAGGCAATGATTTCTTCAAGATCAAAGCTCATTTCAATAGTTTTGAATACTTCAAAACTGGCTAGCTGACCTAGAACTATTGAAAAAAACTGAATATCTCTGAATACTGAATTTTATATCTGAAATTTGGCATTCTACCTTTTGAAAAGACTTTTGGATCTAAAAAAAGAATGAAAATCTGTATTCTCACCAGTTCCATCAGCGATTGTTGTTTGCGATGAGGGCGGCATTGCAGTAGGAGTTGTTGTTGTTGTTGTCGTTGTCGTTGTCGTTGTTGTCGTTGTTGTTGTTGTTGTTGTTGTTGTTGTTGTTGTTGTTATCGTCGACGAATCCCCGCTCGATGTTGGTCCTTGGCTGGCTGTTGGTTGGCTCGTTGGTTCTATGGTGGTGGCCATTGTTGGAACAGGAGGTGCAGTGGAGGCAGATTTGGAATCGATTGGTGCTGATGAGGTTTGAGCTGCATTTGACGTCGATCCTCCACCCAAATCCATTGCTGTGGTTGTTTCTGAAAAATGGGGATTAGCTGCTGGACTCGACTAGCTGCTGGAATAGGCTAGCTGGACTAGGCTAGCTGCTGGACTAGGCTAGCTGGACTAGGCTAGCTGGACTAGACTAGCTGCTGGTCTAGACTAGCTGCTGGACTAGGCTAGCTGCTGGCCTAGGCTAGCTGCTGGCCTAGGCTAGCTGCTGGCCTAGGCTAGCTGCTGGCCTAGGCTAGCTGCTGGCCTAGGCTAGCTGCTGGCCTAGGCTAGCTGCTGGCCTAGGCTAGCTGCTGGCCTAGGCTAGCTGCTGGCCTAGGCTAGCTGCTGGTCTAGGCTAGCTGCTGGTCTAGGCTAGCTGCTGGTCTAGGCTAGCTGCTGGTCTAGGCTAGCTGCTGGTCTAGGCTAGCTGCTGGTCTAGGCTAGCTGCTGGTCTAGACTAGCTGCTGGTCTAGGCTAGCTGGTCTAGGATATCTGCTGGTCTAGAACCAGAGCTTAAATCTTATTTCTTCATCTTGGCCTAGTCCCAAATCACTCAATAAATCAATAAATCAGGTACTAGACTAGATAATTCTTCTCTGATACTATTATATTAAGTTCTTCTCTTTTTTCTATTCATTAGTTTCAGTACTATATGTGGATATAATATCTCCATTTTTTTTCTATAGAAACAAGTAAAAAGCTAATAGCGAATCCTACGGTTTTTGTGCGCAAATTCGCTTGGAAACGGGCTTAAATTGATTTAGAAATTGATTGATTGGTTTAAAAAGAAAGAAAATTCAGCAAAAAAACATTTTCTATTTGAAGGGAACCAAAATAAATTGGTGAAATAGTCATTTCTAAATTGAAAGTATGAAAAAAGTGTCAAGATTCACCGAATAAAAACGTCTTCACCACTTTGCTACTACAATCAAAGTAGTTTAGAGTATTGAGTGATCAAATTACTACTATAGTTCTATGGTAATAACTTTAAGGCAACGAAGAGTCAAACCGATTGCTGCTGTCATCGTTGGCGGTGTCATTGTTGTTGATGCAGTTGGATTAGCGCTAGTTGAGCTGCTCTCGCACACTGAATAGTTTCTGCTTTTGTTTTTTGTTGATTTGTGAAGTAATAATTGTAGTACTGTGTAGTTTTTCAACTTACCTATCGATCCAATTAAGTAAAGTAGGACAAAAAAGAGGCTCGATCGAACGGCGGACATTGCAAAGGAATTGGATGAGAAAGGTTGCTGAAAGGTATAATATTATGGACTGAATAAAGCTAAATACATAAAATTTTGAAAAACAAGGAATATTCAATGATTTCATTTCTTAAAATTCAAGTTTTAAGTCCTATAGATGTAGAAAAAGCCTACAGACGTTCTGTTGGCTTAAAACAATTCCATAGACATCCTATAGACGTCCTATAGACGCTGAAAAAGCCTATAGACGTTCTATAGACTTAGAAGAATCCTATAGACGCCAGACTTAGAGAAGCCGGGACGCAGCCGAAAAGCCTATAGACGTTCTTTAGACTTAGAAAAGTCCTATAGAGGTTCTATAGACCTAGAAAAGTTCTATAGATGTTCTATAGACTTAGAAAAGTTCTATAGACGTTATATAGACTTAGAGAAAGCCTATAGACGTTCTACAGACCTAGAAAAGTCCAATAGACGCTCTACAGACTTAGAAAAGTCCTATAGACGTTCTATAGACGCCAAAAGATCCTATAGACGTTCTACAGACTTAGAAAAAGCCTATAGACGTTCTATAGACCTAGAAAAGTCCTATAGACGTTCTACAGACTTAAAAAGTCCTATAGACGTTCTATAGACGTAGAAAAAGCCTATAGACGTTCTATGAACCTAGAAAAGTTCTATAGACGTTCTATAGACCTAGAAGAATCCTATAGACCTCCCATAGACATAGAAAAAGCCTATAGATGTTCTATAGACGTAGTATATCCTTCTCTTTGTCAGCACATATCTTTGACATGATCAAAAACAATTGGAGCTCTTGGTTCGGTTCAGATTCTATTTCAACTTTCTACAAGAATGCGTTTTCCGTTTAGAAACATCATATTTTTATATTTTGAAGAAGCTGTAGTCCCAGAAAGTGCCCAAATTGATGCTTCATCCTGTTGAACCTGCAAAATGCTAAATTTACCTTCTATAAACCTCCTATAAACCTCCTATAAACCTCCTATAAACCTCCTATAAACCTCCTATAAACCTCTTAAACCTCCTATAAAATACTAGTCCTATTCTTAAACGCCATGCTCAAGATAGAATGCTTAAGATATGTTCAGAGGCATGACTCTAAGCTTTTATGGGCCCTGAACCTATGGATTCTGGATCTTCTGAACCTGGGCCCGGTTTTACCAAAAAAAAAACACTAATTTAGCATTCAGCAAAGGTCATTTTAGCTCCAGTGAATGATTTTAATTAATTTCATTAATAATTTTACCCTAACACTTTTGTTAGAGAGTTTTTCTGAGTAATTTCTGAGTGAATCTAAATATATTTAGTGGTTAATGGAAACATGCAGATAAAAACGAGCTAACTAAATTTAGCAGTTGGTGAAACCAAGCCCTGGGACTGCTACAGTTGGTGAAACTGCAACCCAAGCCCTGTAATAACCAACTGTACCAGTTTCCCCCAACTGTACCAGTTTCCCCCAACTGTACCAGTTTCCCCCAACTGTACCAGTTTCCCCCAACTGTACCAGTTTCCCCCCAACTGTACCAGTTTCCCCCAACTGTACCAGTTTCCCCCAACTGTACCAGTTTCCCCCAACTGTACCAGTTTCCCCCAACTGTACCAGTTTCCCCCAACTGTACCAGTTTCCCCCAACTGTAGCAGTTGCTGAAACCAAACCCTGTTCGCAATGGCTTGGTTTGACTTTGTTCAAAAATCAAACCAAGCCAACGGAATCTAGTCTGACTTCTAGACTTTTTGAATCAACCCGCTAGACTAGACAGATCTGAATCAACCCGCTAGACTCTAAAGTGTGACCGCGCGAATTCTAGCGACTCGCCGAATTCTACCGACTCGCGACTCACTTCTGAGGGTCTAGCACAACGAGAACTCAATGAATCCGTTTGAAATTTTTGGAGGTGATTTTCAACTATGTCTTCTGTAGCCAAGCCCATTTTCTAACTAATTGATGGCTCTAGAATCATTATATGATCTTACAAAGTTGAGAGTCGCAGTGCACCTAGCGACAAATCTAATTAAGGGTTTTTAAGAGCCGTTTCTGAAGTTATTTAATGAATATGATTATGTTTAAGATGAAAAGAGATCAAATAGATTAGATGTTTGATCAAATAGATCAGATGTTTGATTAAACAAATCAAACCGATCAAAACAGTAAATCAAAAGCCTCATAGATATTCAATTTTCGATGAAAGAAAGAGAAGGAAAGTTACAAGCTTCATAGCAATAATAAATCTAAAGAAATTGTAAATCAAAAGCACTATAAATGCATGACTAAATACGGTCATGCAAAATACTAAATACCCAAATGAAATCACCGTGACGACCCTTGGAATTTGGACTCCCGGAACTCCTCCCGGGATCTTCTAGGTTTAAGTGAATCCTCGGGAATTTCTCGGTTTTCTACGTTGAAGCCCCACCCATTTTGCTCATTTCTGAAAAAGTCCAAAGCGTATTATTGTAATCAAAGTGATTCACGGCTTCCCCTCCTCTTTTTTCCTCTTTTTCTTCTCCTTTTTTATCTCCAAAATCAGCTTATTCGCAAAGTGGCGCTGGGTTTTTCATAAGAAATGACGCTTTTCGACTAGAGGGTTTTACGAGCTACTCTTGCTTTCTTGTAAAAACCTGTACTCTAGATGAATAAATGAAAAAATAGAAAAATTAATAGAAGAAAATAGATAAATAATCGACAGAAATAGAAAGATAATAATCGACAGTCGACAGAAAGTTTAAAAATTGATCACAAATTGATCTTGACGAGCAGATTCTGATTCAATCAAATCTGGAGTCTGTTTGACTCAAGTCTGGAGTCTGTTTGACTCAGCTCTGGAGTCTGTTTGACTTAAGCCTGGAGTCTGTTTGACTCAAGTCTGAAGTCTTTTTCACTCAGCCCATTTCTGGATCTAAACCTAGTCAAGTTTAAGATCGAAAAGGTAGAAAAAGAAACAAATTTATCATCGTAATAATATCAATCGTATCATCGAAATAAGGATCTTCTCTAGAATAGAATAGAATGGAGAATAATATAGAATAGACTCGAGAATAGAATGTAGAATCCAGTTTAAACCGAAAATCCAGACTTAATCCAGTACCTAATGTCCTATGCAAAAATAGATAGTTTCAGGATCAGTAGATCAGTAGTTCTAGAACCCAGAACTCAGAGAACGCTAATCTAGCTCTAGACTTAAGCAATGTTCAACGTCTGGGCAGTACTAGGCAAAAACCATATGTTTAGGAGCCAAAGCCAACCAAAACCAAAACCAAAACCATACAAAACCAAAACAAAACCCCATACCTCCAAACCAAAACCAAAACAAAACCCCATACCTCCAAACGGGGCCGAGTTTTTGACCATTTTGTATTAAAGTATTAAAGTCAAAATCTATACTAACAACTCTATTAGTACATTTTCCAAATTTCTATCATGTTCTATACAAAAATCGAACCTTTGCGGTTATCGGGGGAGGGGCGAGCTTTGACCATTTTGCAGCCCGATTTTAGATAGGTTTTTGTTAATAACTTTTGATGAAACAAATAGTTTCTGAAAGCTGACGTTCTAAGCTATTTAAATTTTATTAAAACTTTCTAATCTGACAAGTTTAAAGTGCTTAAAAATGCGCTGCAAGTTGGCCAAAAACTCGCCCCCTTCGCTCGATAATCGCTTGATCCCTTCCCTGTTAACTGTAAAGCATCAAACAACAACAAGCTGAGAGTATGAAATAATAGTAAAAGGGATTGTAAAAGGGATTGTAAAAGCTATTGTATACATGAAAAATTTGCCATAACCATTTACCATAACTGCCCATGATTCACTAATCAAATATTTGCCTTTCCACGTCGTGAAGCTGAAAAATCTTGTTTGAAAGCTGAAATTTAGCTGAAATTTAGCTGAAAATTTGTCTCATAAAATATTATCTCAATTAGAAAACTCTTTTGAAATCTTAGCTAATAAATTTATACTAAATTTATGTTTTTGATAGAAAAGTTTATGAAAAAGCGGAAGTGATGCTGTTTGAAGAGTGACCTATTCGAACAAAGCTTTGATTGAATATCCCAGCAGGTAAATGCACTTGCAAATCTACAAACGCATCCTTTCTGGCACACCAAATACTTTTGATAGCAAAACCTTGCTGGAAACGATGAGTCCAGTGCACTGGAGGGATGCGTTTGCACAAATCACCCTCAACACATTCGACGGTTTTTTTGAGCGTACCGACTGTACTGTACCGACTGTACTGTACCGACTGTACTGTACCGACTGTACGTACCGACTGTAGTGTGCCGACTGTACTGTGCCGACTGTACTGTGCCGACTGTACTGTGCCGACTGTACTGTGCCGACTGTACTGTGCCGACTGTACTGTGCCGACTGTACTGTGCCGACTGTACTGTGCTGACTGTACTGTACCGACTATCGGTACTGTACCGACTGACATCGTGATCTTTGTTCCGCTTTTGGAGAACAAGTTATGGCCGAAAGATCTTGCCAGCTCTGGTTTGCGGATTCCGAGAAGGTTTTGAATCCGAGAAGGTCTCTTGAAGACGAACCAAATGAGCATCGCTCGGCAGCGATTGATAATAATGAATTTGAACAACTTATTGAAGCCGATTCAATGCAAACAATGCATTCCACTCCAATAATCCAATGCACGAGAGCTTGCTAAAAATCTCCAATGTGATCAATCAACAATTGTCCGCCATTTGAAAATAATTGGAAAGATCAATAATGGACGAGGGGAATTGAGCACCGAGAATCTGGACACCGAGAATCTGGACGAGAATCGAGCACCCGTTCGATCAGCCATATCTTGCGTCTCAAGTCGAAAAGAAACCATTTTTTGAGAATGTCTTGACGATGGACGAGAAATGGATTCACTTCTCGAAAAAGACAATGGCTTAGCAAGGCTAAAATCCCAATTCCAACTCCAATTTCAACTCCAAAGCCGGATTATTATGGGCACAAAGTGATGTTGTCTTGCTGCTCGAAGATCAACGGGCTCTGGTATTGAAGGTATTGAATCGGCGAACCACAAGGCGAACCACATGTGCACATGGAGATCTGGGTGAACGACTACTTTCAATCACAGAATCAAGAGTTCTTCGATAAGGGGATCCGCAATCTGAAGCAACGTTGGAGGGATTTTATAGAAAACGATGGTGCTTATTGCTTAGAATAAATTTTTAACTAAAGGACTTTTGATTTAATTTAATGTTTGTAAAAAAACCGAAATTTCTTTTGCATCAACCTGGTATGTTTACACTTTTAACTTTAGTAAATGCCATAGAATAGTTTGCGCAAACTAGAGCGCAAACTTTAGCAGAAGGCTCTAGCAGAACTGAGGCTCTAGGGGAACTGAGGCTCTAGGGGAACTGAGGCTCTAGGGGAACTGAGGCTCTAGGGGAACTGATGCTCTAGGGGAACTGAGGCTCTAGGGGAACTGAGGCTCTAGGGGAACTGAGGCTCTAGGGGAACTGAGGCTCTAGGGGAACTGAGGCTCTAGGGGAACTGAGGCTCTAGGGGAACTGAGGCTCTAGGGGAACTGAGGCTCTAGGGGAACTGAGGCTCTAGGGGAACTGAGGCTCTAGGGGAACTGAGGCTCTAGGGGAACTGAGGCTCTAGGGGAACTGAGGCTCTAGGGGAACTGAGGCTCTAGCAGAACTCACTACAGTAGGCCAATGTCTATGGCCTATAAAGTATGTTCAAAAGGTGCAATCCCACCTTTCTGATGCACCAAAGTTATGAGAAAAGAAGAATCAAGTGCACCAGAAAAGATTCGTTTACACTTAAGCCACAAGAAACAAGCACATTGCAAAAGATTGTAAGCTTATAAAAACTAAAAAACAAAACTAAAAATCAAAACCAAAAATCCGCAGTTCTTCAAAAGCTATTTGATCTTTTGAAACGGAGCTTTCTTGTTTGGAAAAAAATAAATCATTCAATCGTTTATTTGAGTTGTGAATTTTACGATCATCAAAATCATCAACCACGTCAACAAAAGTGAAAAAGAAAGTTCCGATCTCTTTTTTTTGGAAAAATGAAATTCTGAAGACATTAAAAACATTTGAAATTGTTGAAAGATTGAAAGGATTGAAAGTTTTGAAAGTTTTGAAAGATTGAAAGTTTTGAATGATTTTTTATTAATAATGAGAAACGATTTAACTTTTTAATTTAAACGAGATAAGAGATGAAAGATTGCGGGGAAATCATTAGTCAAGCAAGAAGCCAAAACAAAACAAACAAAGAGAATTTAAAGTATTTAAAGAAAAGAATTTAAAGAAAGAATTTAAAGTACATTCAAAATAACTTAAAGCAGTCGTATCCTATGCTCACTAATGCTAATAAATGACAAAATTGACATTGAACATTAAGGACATTGGACATTGGATTGGACATTAAGGACATTGGACATTTAGGTAAATGGGTCAAACTATGGCCTTAGAAGTCAGTAAAGAACAGAAAAGTCACTCAAGTCAGTCAAGAACAGAAAATTCTAGGCAAAGAAAAGCGAATTTCATTGAAGAGAGAATTCCAGTGAGTCCAGCAAACAAATATGGCAAGCGACTGATTGTCAGACAATGATTGTGATCGAGAGGGTTGAGTCTCGGGCTTGATGGTGGCCACTGGTTAAAATCGGCTTTTGATTGGAGATTGGCTTTTGGAAAACTTATAAGCTTTCATTCCAAGACAACTTTTCCCCGACAACTCCAACAAAACGGCTCATAGAAGCTCGAGAAACTCTAATATTCTTTGCCATCCTGGCCTGCGAACGAGTGGCTTTCAAGTGTAGCTGATCTCGAACCTTCTTGACAACAGTCGCTTAGTCTTAGTGACAACAGTCGCTTTACTCGGACGATCAGTATTTGCTTTTAACTCTTGAAAGCATTTGTTCGCGTTGTAAACAAGCTGTTTGCGATCATCAATGCTATCAACGATGATGATATGTATCATCATCAGCTGCGTGTCATCATCAGCTGTATCATCGTATCATCAGCTTACTAGGGAATGTTGTTAACTTATCGTGGCTTTTGACTCGGAAAACAACAAAAATCCCTAAAAACTTGACACCAAAAATAATTGTCATTACGTCGTCAAAAATCGTCATTACAGCCCACGACCAAGTACCGTTTTTGACCAATAAAGCTAAAACTTCTTTAGAAAACCTTAGAATACATTATAGATGTGCATTTAAATTAAAAAATTAAAAAACCAAATTCGCTTAAAATGTTTTGTGAAATGCAATTTTTGTAAAAATTCGTAAATTTGGCATTTCTTGAAAAGCAGTTTTTGAATCTTTCTGAAAATTTGGATATAAGCTTGATTTTTGATTCTCTACAACTTTTCCATTGACACCAAAATGGGTTTCTTTTGAAGAAAGCGCTCAAACAATGACAGATGACAATAGCCCGCAGCTTTCAATTCAACAACCCAATAAATTAAAAATAATAATCAAAAAAGTAATTAAACAAATTGGGTTTAATTTCATTTTACTTTAAATCAATTTAAAGGAATTCTCTCTTGAAATAATAAAATTCTGAAGACAGATGCCTTTCGGACCGTCCACCGTACACTTTGCCTTTCAGACGTTTCCGCGCCAAACGTCGGAAACTACCGTAACCCGACGCAATAAAAGAACCCCGCCACAAAGAATTTTTCAGTCTTTCGTCGTGTTTTATTTTTTCAGTCTTTTTTCTTTTTGTTTTCCATTGACACCAAAATGGGTTTCTTTTGAAGAAAGTGCTCAAACTGTCACCTATGACAATAGCCCGCAGTTTTCAATTCACCAACCCAATATTAAAGGCCTCTCCCCAAAAAAAACCCTTGGCACACAACTCAAACTGCAGCTTTTCTTGAACAGGTTTCAAGAGCTCTCACATAGTTTATTTGATTCTTTTCTGGTTAAAAAGCTTAACAAATGTTTTTCGATAAAAATCTTCAGCCATGTGGTGTTTTTATGAGATCTGGCTGTAAGCTATGAGCTGAAACGTGCAATCGGTTTCTTGAAAATTAATTTCCTCTTGAAACTGACAAATTTCATTGGTTAATTTTAAAGTTAACTTAAAGGATGATTCACCAAACCAATACATTAAAAATAATAATTAAAAAAGTAATTAAACAAATTGGGTTTAATTTCATTTTACTTTAAATCAATTTAAAGGAATTCTCTCTTGAAATAATAAAATTCTGAAGACAGATGCCTTTCGGACCGTCCACCGTACACTTTGCCTTTCAGACGTTTCCGCGCCAAACGTCGGAAACTACCGTAACCCGACGCAATAAAAGGACCCCGCCAAAAAGAATTTTTCAGTCTTTCGTCGTGTTTTAGTTTTTCAATCTTTTTCAATCTTTTTCAATATGGTTCCAATATGGTTCGGATACGGTTCCAATATGGTTCCAATATGGTTCCAATATGGTTCGGAGACGGTTCCAATATGGTTCGGATATGGTTCCAATATGGTTCCAATTTCTTTTTTTTCCCATTGACACCAAAATGGGTTTCTTTTGAAGAAAGTGCTCAAACAATGACAGATGACAATAGCCCGCAGTTTTCAATTCACCAACCCAATAGTAAAGATGTTATTTTCTGCTTTTTACTTTTTTGATTCATTTAAAATTCGTCTCTTGATATCACATTTTTGAATTTATGAACGTGAATGTGAATTTGAATGGATGTGAATGAATGAGAGATGAATGAGAGATGGATGGGTCAAGCATTGCGCAACCCTCATCCACATAGTCCCTGTGCACATAAGAATCCAAAAAAAGACCAAAAAACACAAAAGAACTGTATTTATTCATACACATAACAAGAAAAAAGAGAAATTGATTGAAAATTGAGGAAAATCCTCATCAATCGTTGAAATGTGACTGTTGTTTGGGGTTTACTTTGTTCTCTTTGAAAACACATCCATTTTGCCTCATATTCTGCCTCAAACTCTGCATTTTTCTTATAATAATAAAGCAGAAATTGAAGAACTAGTGCAGTAGAAAGGATGCGTTTCCACTTTAGAAGAAAATAAACCAATTAATTAATTAAACCAAAAGAAAAACCAATTTTTAAACCATCACCAAAAAAGAGAAAAAGTTTAAAACGATAAAAACGATAAAAACTTTCAAAAAAAATCATTTCAGGAGCTTTATCTAAATAAGTAAATATTTAATAGAATAATTGGCTTATAGAAGCTTATCTACAAATAAGAAATTCGAATTCTTAATTCAGGAAAGAATTCTAGAGATTCTAGAGAGAATTCTAGAGATTCTAGAAAGAATTCTAGAGATTCTAGAGAGAATTCTAGAGATTCTAGAGAGAATTCTTAATTCTAGAGAGAATTCTAGAGATTCTAGAAAGAATTCTTTTAGGTACATGCATAAGAAATCCGGATTTGAACATTTTCATAAATTTCCAACGATAGAAACATTCATCGATATCCTGATATCGATGAATGTTTCTGTCGAATGTTATAAATTACGGAAACGGTCCACAGGAAGGCCTGTAAGAGAGCAAAAAGGCCACCGAATGACCTGTTAGCGGCCTCCCTGTGCACCGGTTTCAGGTTTTCCCATGAAATGATCCGAACTTTTCATTATTTTGAATGATATTTTAAGGCCATCATTTTCTACTATATAGTCAAAACGGAACTCTTGTGAAAGTGGGGTTTTGACTCTATTTTGACGACACTAAACTTGTCCCTAAAGTGACTCGACTTCTTTTTTTGGATGCCAAAAACGCCTTTGCCGACTTTATCGCCTCCAGAAGCCCGAACTTCTATGCTACCGGCATAAATAAACTTGTTTCTCGTTGGCGAAATGCGAGTGACCAAAAAAAGGAATCGAGTCACTTTAGGGACAAGTTTAGTTTGCTCAAAATAGAGTTGGCAAAAATGTGTTAATTGTAATGGTTCTTATTTCGATTAATAAAGTTTTGTTTAGATCAATTTATGGGATTTGAAATATTCGAGTTGAAAACGCTCATTTATTTCCGGACAGCCTAATAGATAGAGCGTAATTTCGTAATTTTAATTTCGCCCTTCAAAATTCAAATGAAATCTCTTCAATGGTTCGATCAATTGAAACACGTTTTAGGCTATTTGTAGAGGAGATTTACGACTTTCAAATAGTTTATAGCATTCATTGATATCAGGAGATCGATATCAGGATATCGATGAATGTTTGGGAAATACGAAAATGTTCAAATCCGCATTTCTTATGCATTTACCTAATACAAATAAGAAATTCGAACTCTTAATTCTAGAGAGAATTCTAGAGATTCTAGAAAGAATTCTTAATTCTAGAAAGAATTCTAGAGATTCTAGAGATTCTAGGAATCCTAGATAGATAGAGCTCCAAATTTTTGACCGTACGCACTGTGATTGGCATAAAGCTGAAAAATGACATCATAAACAAGAAATCTATTAGATAAAAGATAATCTATTAGATAAAAGATAATATTCTTAAAAAGAAATAATACTTTAAAAGAAATATGATAATTTTCTCAAAACAATCAATACAAATAAATGATCTCTGGTTGAGGCCTCTGGTCATACATGTATTCAACCGTATTCCATCTAGACAGACAAATGTTTCTCCAAAAAAACAAAATCGAATTTGTCTTTTTGAGATAAAATCTTAAAGAAATTTCAGGGAATTTCAGGGAATTTCAGGGAATTTAAGGGAATTTAAGGGAATTTAAGGGAATTTAAGGGAATTTAAAGGAATTTAAAGGAATTTAAAGGAATTTAAGGGAATTTAAGGGAATTTAAGGGAATTTAAAGAAATTTAAAGGAATTTAAAGAAATTTAAAGGAATTTAAAGGATTTCAAAGGATTTCAAAGGAATTTAAAGAAATTTCAGGGAATTTAAAGGAATTTAAAGGAATTTAAAGAAATTTAAAGAAATTTAAAGGAATTTAAAGGAATTTAAGGGAATTTAAAGGAATTTAAAGGATTTCAAAGGATTTCAAAGGAATTTAAAGGAATTTAGAGGAATTTAAAGGAATTTAAGGGAATTTAAAGGAATTTAAAGGAATTTAAAGGAATTCAAAGGATTTCAAAGAAGTTTTTGAATAAATGAACAGGCTCGAGTTGTTTCTCGTCTCAAAAAGTCGCTTTTTTTGTTGACGACGATTCGTGCTGATCGATTGTTGCTCTAAACTTTTTTTTTGAGATTTCATTCTTCTTTTCCTTTATTTGTATTTCATTTCTATAACATTCTAGATCCATTTTTATATGCTGATCGGTTACTATTGATCATTTAATCGTTTCCGTCATCTTAAAAGCTTTTCCAGACAAACCACTGTTTCTCCTCCCTTCGACCAACTTTAGACGTCTCTTTTTTCAGCTCTATTTTGTGATGTTTTGATGTTTAAGAAGACCAAAAGATAGAAGACATTAAGGGCTCTCTTTTGGTTTATTAAACATCAAAATATCACAAAATGAAGCTGAGAATGAGACGTCTAAAGTTGGTCGGTCGAATGTCGAGGAAATACGGTACGATTGTTTTTGAAAGTCGGTACATTTGACATAAAGTCAACTTAAATAATCATTTCCTTAAATGCTTAAATTGCTTAAATGCTTTCAACTTAATTTTCTTTGAGATTCCCTTCTCGGATAGATTTGACTGTATTCTCATCCCTCAAAAATCATTTTTATATTTAAATCCCTCAAAAAGAAAGGTGATTTAAATCCCTGAAAGAAAGGTGAAGGTTTTTGGGGTAAAGGGATAGAATTTCTGAATCCTTTGTTATGAGATGAGGGTCGAGGAAGGGGAAGAAAGGGGAAGAAGGGGGGAGAAAGGGGGAGAAAGGGACTCGCCTAGATGGGTAATGATCACATACGTTGTGGCGGGGTGAAAGGGGTCGAGTAAGGCAAGGAGAATGTGCAATCCGGAGAGGAAAGAAGAGAGGGAAGGAGAGAGGAAAGGAAAGAGGAAAGGAAAGAGGAAAGGAGAGAGGAAAGAAGAGAGAACTCACCCACACAATAGACCCAACAGAGCACACAATTAACCCGGTGGAAAAGGAACTGAGGGTCACATCGCACACCCCATTCGATCCACGGCGCGGCGGGGGATCTCGAGGGAAGGCGGAAGGGTAAAACAGGCAATTTTTGATCAAACAGGCAATTCCTTGTTAGGTAGAATTACAGGATTGCCGGCAATTAGATTTCTCATTTAGTTTGCTTGTTCTTTGATTAAGTTTATAATCTGGTTTATAGTTTTAATCTGGTTTATAGTTCTAGATCTAGTCCTTGATCATCTAGATCATCTAGATCTAGCCCTTGGCTAAGGAAAAAAAGGCCAAGCAAGGTAATTTCTGGTTCTTACTCTTATTAGTATTGAATTTCGAGCTTACACTAGCTTACACTAGCTTCACCAGCTCACACTAGCTTACACTAGCTTACACTAGCGTACACTAGCTTACACTGGCTTACACTGGCTTACACTAGCTTACACCAGCTTACACTAGCTTACAACAGCTTACACTAGCTTACACTGGCTTACACTGGCTTACACTAGCTTACACTAGCTTACACTAGCTTCCACTAGCTTACACCAGCTTACACTAGCTTACAACAGCTTACACTAGCTTACACTAGCTCACACTAGCTTACACCAGCTTACACTAGCTTACACTAGCTTACAGCTACATACTTACCCTTCGTTCTTTAATAGTTCATAACTTTATCCCGATCTACACCCTATCCTAGCTTGAGACTCGATTCTAAAGTTTCTTCTTGAGATTTAGATAGAGCTGGGAAGTAATCCAGCTGACCACGATTGTCTTTATCGTGGTGAGCTGGGAAGTAACCCACGATCACCACGATTTTAAAGTTATTGATATAAAGATATCGATATCGATTAAAGTCTATCGACTTCAGGCAAAAAAACTCCTTATTCTAGTCCCAGCTCACCACCACCAATCGCCAGACGCCAAGGAGACTCGAACCCGAGCAGGAAATAAATAGCTCGCTTTGTATATGTCGTAGCCGTTTACGAAATTCAGCCGCTAACGAATGAGAGTATTTCCGGGCATCCAATCAAAAAGTCATCCACAAAAAAATGTTCATAATACATATATTTTATAATGAATTTTTGAAATTAGCTCATTTGGTTCAGTAGAAAAAATTTTTTGAGCCCCCAAAGTTTAGGTTCAAAAATGGCTATAAAAAATTTTCTACTCAGCCAAAAAACTTGCCTAATAGCTCATTTTGTAGCCAATTTGATGTAGTTTCTTAAAGTAAAGCCATCTAAAACAATTTTTCGTTAAAAGTAGAAGAAAGAGGGCGAGGAACAAATTCAGGGCAATTCTCAAATGTGAAAACAGCGACCGAGTTCAACTGAAGTCGTTCCTCGCCCTCTTTCTCCTAGCTTTGAAAAACAAATGTTCAATGTAGCTTTACTTTAAGAAACTACATCAAATTGGCTACAACGTAAGCGGCTACGACATATGCAAGCACCTTATCCCCTACGCCACCAGATCATCTTGACCTCGACCCCGAAAAGTCTTTTAAGCGAGCATAGAACTTCTCAACATCTCGGTTAAAACGCTTTTCTCGCGTGGCAATGATGTGAGCCTGTAGCCTAGTGGATAAGTTGCTTGGATACAAAATAACCTTCCATAATTTATCGCCCCGGGTTCGATTCCTCTCTTTGCAATATATTTTGCTTTCTTGATTTTAACGAAACTAATACGAATATATTTTGTTTCTTTTCATTTCCCTTTCCCAATCAATAAAGATCATTAACAAAGAAGAGATAATATCATCTGGGCTACCTGTCTGTACTATTGTACTACTGTACTACTGTACTACTGTACTACTGTACTACTGTACTACTGTACTACTGTACTACTGTACTACTGTACTACTGTCTGTCTAGAGGTTTAGGATTGCAAATGTTAATTAGAATTTTGATTATCTATTTCATAGCTTTAAGAATTCACTGCAAAGATAAGGGAAAACGTGAGAGGTCGGAGAGGATTCGAAAAAGAGCATGAGTTGGTCTGGAAAAGCTTTGGCCTGGAAAGTCTGGAGTTGGTCTGGAAATTGAGGTGACTAAGCCACTACCAGACTAAGCCAGCTAAACTCAAGACAAATCTAACGACCATTCTTCCTGTTCCTGAAAATTCCAATCATAGAAGTTCCTTTATTAATCAGTTACAAGTCCGACACTGAATTGAGGTGCTTGGCAGGGATGGATTGAAGTTTCCTAAGCCAGCCAGCCAGCCAGCCAGCCAGCCAGCCAGTGAGCCAGTGAGCCAGCCAGCCAACCAGCCAGCAGCAACAGCCAGCCACCACCGCCACAGCCGCCAGCCAGCCAACCAATGAGCCAACCAGCCAGCCAGTGAGCCAGCCAACCAGTGAGCCAGTGAGCCAGCCAGCCAGCCAACCAGCCAACCAGTGAGACAGTGACCCAGCCAGCCAGCCAGCCAACCAGCCAGCCAGCCAGCCAGTCAAGCCAAGCCAACTCTAACCATCATTCTTTTTGCTTATCTTTGTAAATAAAATCCTTAGGAAAAAAAAGCCTTATTGGATTCGATTCTCTATTCAATTCTTCACTAGGCTTAGCATTTAGCTATCAGAAACTCCTGTGCATCAGAAGGGATTCGTTTACAAATTTTGAGCACAACATTTGTACAGTACTCTAATGAATTTTCGTTTCTTTTTTTTTTGTGTGCATTTCACGATCACCAAATACAACACAACTTTTCATTTGCTACACAGATAAATGACAACTAAAGTCGGGGGAAATTTCTATTTCAAAACACACAAAAATATCTGGGCTCTGCATAGAAAATCTGTCTTTATTCTCATCTCAAAAATAAAAATATGCACGAAGATTTCTTGAAGACTTTAAGAAGAATTGCCAAAAAATGGTGGAAAAAGAAGGAAAAGGAAGGAAAAAGAAGGAAAGCTGGAAGGCTAGAAATCATGGAATCAAGCTATAAATCAAGCTGTAAATGAAGCTGAAAATGAAAAGAATAAAGGGAATAACCGTCAATGAAAAGAGACCAAACACCACACATATTTTTCTATCACTACCACCCAATTGAAAAGAGAAATTGATAGGCTAAAAACTCGAGATTTTACCGTAACAGACTTGTGTTTTATCGTGTATTTTGTGCTCAAGTGTAAACGCACCTTTCTGGCGCACTGAATTCTTTTTTCTTTTGCCGTTTCTCTGAGAAAATCGACGAATTCAGTGCACCAATGCTTACATTTCGAATTTTACATTTCGAAGCTTACACTTCGAATTTTTAAGCTCAAAATACACAAGTACAGTAAATTGCCCAAGAAATAGAAAACATAGAAAAAAATGCAACCACATATTGAATTTGAATTCGTTTTTTTTTGACAAATGCTATCGATCCCGTGCTTTTGATGATAAAGATATGAAGAAAAAGAAAATTTTCGCACCGCTAGCGGGATCGAACCATGATCGATTGGACGAAAGATCCTGAAGCTTTACCTCTCGGCCACATGGCCTTCCCTCAGCCCTTTGAAAATTTCGCCTTAAAACCTTTTCCTGTTCCTTTTCCGGTTAAATTCGGTTTTGAAAACGGGGCTTAAAGCGAAAATCTCTGGCTTAAAGGTTTTAAACCGAAAATTTCTGGCTCCGGAGACTAGCTGATGTGGCCGAGAGGTAAAGCTTCATGTGATACCAGGCAAACGATCATGGTTCGATCCCGCTAGCGGTCGGAAATCCTTCTTTTTTAGCTTAAATCAAAGAGATTTTTAAAGAAAAGGGTACAAAAAGGTTGGAATGAGAAAAATAACACATTGAAAATTGGTAAAAAAGAAAATAATAATACTATTTAGAGATACAAAAATTGGTCCACAAGGAAAAATGAAAAAATCGTAAAAGAATAATAATAAAAGAATAATAATAAACGAATAATAATAAACGAATAATAATAAAAGGATAATAATAAAAGGATAATAATAAAATAATAATAATAAAAGAATAAATAAAACTTCATCTCAAAGTTCTACAATCTGGAGTGCACTCTCTGTTTTGTAACTACACGTAGTCATCGAAAAGAAAAGCTAGAAATGTTTTGGCTGAGTAGTAAAAATAAATATAATACTTTAAAAGAATGACAAAATTGTTAAATGACTATTCTAAATGAAAAATTCGGGGGTTTAAAGGTACGGTAAAGGGTAGGAAATGGCGGAAATTTGGATTTAAATTAGAAATTTACATTTCCATTGCGGAAATTTACATTTCCATTGCGGAAATTTGCAATTCAATTGAGAATTTACATTTAAATTGATTTTAATTTGAAACTTTCCATCAAAATCTATAATTTCCATTTTAAAAAGTCGCTATTTAATGTATTCAATCATTTTACAATTTAGCCGAATGCCTAGCAGCCTTGACTCTCGTTTAAAAGCTTCGCTTTCTCGTTTCCGCTTCCTTTCCGCTCATGAACTTTACCGTACCTTTAAGTCTAAAGCTGAATTGACACGATAGAATGATCTCCTTGATATTAGAAATATCTGTAAAATTGAAATATCTTAGAGGTAAAATATAATGAACAGGCTCTGGTTTGAAAATTTTCGGGTACTCGCATTGGAAAATACAGCCGTTTGGATCAAATTGATGAATTTGGGGAGAATAAATTGAGAAATTGGGGAGAAACTGAGAAAGAAAGGGTAAAGGTTTACATAAATGGTTGCAGAAATGATCTAGTTGCAGATCTAGAGCTAGAGCTAGAGCTAGTTACAGATCTAGAGCTAGAGCCAGTTACAGATCTAGAGCTAGAGCTAGTTGCAGATCTAGAGCTAGAGCTAGTTACAGATCTAGAGCTAGAGCTAGTTGCAGATCTAGAAACTATAGCTACAGCATTTGTTGTGAATGATTTGCATCACTTTTTCTGTTCTCTGTGTCTACTTTGTGTTCAGCGACCTTTCGAGCGCAAGTTTCCTCACTTTTCTCTCGACCAAAACATAATTTTTTCCTTTTTTTCCCTTTTTTCCTTTTTCTTTGCTTCTTTTCTTGACTCTGCGAGAAAAGTGAAGAATCAGTGCACTAGAAAGACTGTGTTTATGAGCAGAAAGTCTAAAAGAACTGCTCACAAAGTACAAGAGAACAATTGTGTCTAAAAAATAAGTCTATAAGTTCGATAAATCTTCACCCTTTCTTTCAAGATATCGAGAAATCACTTAACAAGAAGATAAATTTCCAAATTGAAACACTTATTAAGTTATTAGTGCATAGGAATAAATAAAGTGCAGTTGACTTATAAGCCTAAGCCTAAGCCTAGTCTAGCCAAGCCTAAGCCTAAGCCTAAGCCTAAGCCTGAGCTTAAGCCTAAGCCAGCCTAAGCCAGCCTAAGCCTAAGCCTGAGCCTAAGCCAGCCTAAGCCTAAGCCTAGCCAAGCCTAGCCTAGCCAAGCCTAAGCCAACCTAAGCCAGCCTAAGCCTAAGCCTAAGCCTTGCACACAACAAAATGACAACGGATTTACATAAAACCTCTTTTCAAACTCACTTATTGCGAAATTCCAGACGAATAGGTGGTGCTCGAGTCACCCAAAACGGAAACGGTCAATCCGCTGACAAAATGCGCATTTGTCGCGCTGCCTGAAGCCGAACGATCTCTCGGATTGTCGATTTCCGACCAGATCGATGACATCAAATGGTAGGAATCGGTGGCAAGACTGGAATCGAACTTTGATAGCGAGATTTCTTTGCATTATTTATTTGTTTGATTAGCATCAGGATTTAGCATCAGGATCCAGCGCTAGGATCCAGCTCTAGAATCCAGCCCTAGAACCTCACAACCTGACTGTCAGGCTAGATCCTGGCTCTCAAAGCTACTCTTTCTTAGCTCTGGAAACTTTAATAATGAGTACTAGGCTTAGAATACACGAGCAGACTCACTATCAGCTTGAGCCTAGGGAAGGCACTAGGCTCAGCTCAAACACTAGGCTCAGCTCAAACACTAGGCTCTGGCTGATCTTCACTGGACTCTAGGTCTTCACAAAGTAATCCTGTTTAGACGCTATGCAGAATTATAGGTCCAGTGCATTGCCGAGTTTCAAAAAGTTGCTAACAATTGCTATATTATTCATTATTCTTGCTACAAACCTTGGCGGCGAGTCACCAAGTCCCTCATCTCGTTGATTCGAAAAAGAGTTCATTGGATCATTCGTTGCAACAAATGGCGATGACCACATTCGTTGACGAGACACATTTTGGTTTTGATTTTGGTGATACGGATGATTCACAGTGCACAGCGAGAGATTTCCCATCGCCGAGTGAAGATCTGACATCTTTGGATAGGGTTGAGGATTTGGAAAGTGATTGTTGATCTCGAGCGGCTCGTTTCCTGGAAATTGATTGGGTAAATGATGGAAGAGATCTGATGGAGGAGAGGCTAAGCCTTGTAATGTCTCTCTCAAAGGATCTCACCAAGATTCATTCCCGTATACGCGTTGCTCCACTGCAAATATGGCTGTACTCCATTTGCCGTCGCCGCAGCAGCAAGTGCATTCTGATTGTTCCCATTTCCCGTGTTTTGACCCGAAGTATTGAATTGTAAGTGCATTTTTCCACTTCCGTTCTCCATTCCGATTGAAAGTGGCTGGTTCTGAAATTGTTTTGTTTTTGATTATCATATTGTCTGTTACCATATTTCCATAGTTGTCAGTGGGACGTCCCATCTCGAGTCCAGTCATTTCTTGGCGGCTAAAAGATGGACTTGTGATCGTACACAGATTTTAGTACTTCTTTAGATCAGTACTTCTTTAGATTTTAGTACATTATCTAGTCCACTGTCTAGTCATAGTCTATCTTACCAGACTACAGTAGTCCTACCGTGCCTAACCAAGTCTTGAGCTTGGCTGAAGACTTGGACTCTGGATCAGAACTCTGGACCATGAATCAGTGGGGCATTGATTGATAGGGCAACTGGGCATTGATAGGGCAACTGAGGCATTGATGGGGCAACTGGGGCATTGATTTGGCAATGCTGGACTTGTACAGGACTTCAACCCTATCAAATTACAGTACCCCTATCCATGAGTGCAGGTTCAGAGTCTAACAATAAAGCTCACACCTCAGAATCTAGACTAGAATCTAGATCTAGGGTATCAGCCTCAGCCACTAGATCTGGGACCAAAGTCCAGAGCTCGGGCCTAAGCCTAAGTCCAGGGCTTGGCTAGGTCTAGATCCAGGAAAGGGTCAAGTATAGAGTACTTGATAGTAACTTGCAATTCTCATGGATCCCAGGGTTTGCTGCGAGGAGCTCTTCTAGCTTCTAGGCTTCTCTTCTAGCTTCTAGGCTTCTCTTCTAGGCTTACAATTCCCACCACTTCTAGACTTATTTAGCTCCAATGAGTCAGGATAAATCTATATCCTTTAATCTACTTCTTGATTGATAACTCAATAATAGTTTTGCCTACAAAACTAACCGTAGAGTCGATGTAGCAGCTAAGCTTCCATAGGTGGATCGGGCAGCAACCGAGGCGGCAGCTGAGAGACTTGAGAATCCACCATTGATCATTTGGTTTTGCGGTGGAACGTTCTAAAGTTGAAAGTCAAATATTGCAGTCAAAGATTGCAGTCAGATTGCAATATTAATGCAATAATATGCTCTATGCAATTTCCAAAGTTGAGAATAGTCTCTTTTGAGAGTTTATTCATCTCCAAACTAACTTGGAACTCTTGATAGCTCGAGATGGGCGCGTTTGGATCAGTGATCGGCATGTTGCCTGTTCGTTGGTAGATATGCTGCTCGATTTCTTTTCTCGCTGATTCGACGTTTTGTGGTAAACCGGTTACCTAGAGAAAAGTGTTAATGAAGCTAGAAAGTACATTACAGTACAGTACATTACTTTTAATCTAATTCAATATATAGCTAAGTCTTTTGCTTGACTTGACAGGGCCAGGACCAGGCCAGGCTAGGTCAGCCTGGTTCACTGCCTGGTCCACAGCCTGGTCCATTGCCTGGTCCACTGCCTGGTCCACAGCCTGGTCCACTGCCTGGTCCACTGCCTTGTTCACAGCCTGGTCCACAGCCTTGTCCACAGCCTGGTCCACTGCCTTGTTCACAGCCTGGTCCACATCCTTGTCCACTGCCTGGTCCACTGCCTGGTCCACTGCCTGGTCCACTGCCTGGTCCACTGCCTGGTCCACTGCCTGGTCCACTGCCTTGTCCCCAACCTGGTCCACAGCCTGGTCCACAGCCTGGTCCACTGCCTGGTCCACTGCCTGGTTCACTGCCTGGTCCACAGCCTGGTCCACAGCCTGGTCCACAGCCTGGTCTACAGCCTGGTCCACAGCCTTTTCCAAAGCCTTGTCCACTGCCAGGTCCACAGCCTTGTCCACTGTCCAAAACTCCTTTAGCTACATCAGAAGCCTTGGATCTGCCTTGACCTGTCTTAAACCTACTTTTGAAATAACCTTGACAGGCCATGGATTTAGTTTGAACCTCTCTACTGACAGTTAGTTTGAACATCTCTACTGATTGTATCTGGGTCAATTCTAGAAGGAAAAACCTCAAAGATCGGCTCTCGTTCCCGGCTCGGAGTGATGATATATGTGTGAGTATCTTGTTGAATGCGCTTAATCGTGGCTCCTTTTGGTCCAACAACAAGGCCGACGACTCGAAGAGGCACTCGGACATAGGCTGTGATATGACCGGGTGCTGGAGCTCCACCCTGTGAGTGCCGTCGACTAGCGCGAATCTGTGTGAAATGCTCGGCGGCACACTCGATTTCCCGTTTCGCTTCCATCACATCCTCGCTTCGGCCAGTTACCTGAATAGTTTAGTTGTCAATGGTTATAGTTGTCTGAATTACTTTACTGAATTACTAGTTATCAGGCTATAGTTATCAGTTACCAGTTACCTGGTATCACTAATTGTACTTGATAGTAGTGATTTCTAAGCTATGGACCTTTGGGGATTAACACAGCCACCATTACGAAGCTGTGCTTGCTCTTGAAGCTGGCTATGGAGCTGGGTATGGAGCTAGCTATGGAGCTGGGTATGGAGCTGGCTATGGAGCTAGCTATGGAGCTGGCTATGGAGCTGGGTATGGAGCTGGGTATGGAGCTGGGTATGAAGCTGGCCATGGAGCTGGGTATGGAGCTGGCTATGGAGCTAGCTATGGAGCTGGGTATGGAGCTGGGTATGAAGCTGGCTATGGAGCTGGCTATAGAGCTGGCTATGGAGCTGGCTATGGAGCTAGCTATCGAGCTGGCTATCAAGCTAGCTATGGAGCTGACTATGGAGCTGACTATGGAGCTGGCTATGGAGCTGGGTATGAAGCTAGCTATGGAGCTGGGTATGAAGCTAGCTATGGAGCTGGGTATGGAGCTGGGTATGGAGCTGGCTATGGAGCTGGCTATGGAGCTGGGTACGGAGCTGGCTATGAGACAACTAGTCTTACTTGTGCCTGTACTTGGCTTGTTTACTTGTACTTGGCTTGCTTGTGCCCGATTAGTACGCTGAAACGTGGCTCAACAGTTAAAGCTGTTGAGTTGAACTGTCTTTTATGAGTTTCTGGGCACATGGTCGACACCGGGATTCGAACCAGCGACCTCTCGCTTACCCACCCATTCAGTTTTTTCAGTTTTTTCAGTTCTACGTGCTTTTCTAGAATGTATAAACCCTATTTAATGAAATCTTTAATAAATCTTTAATGAAATCAATGAAATGATTGAATAAACTTCTCGAAGACTCAAAACAAACCATAAAGATAGGTTCTTCTCCCCTGACCGGCGTCTTGATATAAGTGTTGGTCTTGGCGCGTAGAGCTTTGATCTTGCAACCTGGAATTGTTCAAATTCTATCTGGATTTCGATTTCGATTTCTATTTCTATCTCGTTTTCTATCTCGATACCTCACTTCTCCAATAATAACTAGTCTTTAATAACTAGAAATAACTAGTCCCTTGAAAAATTCTCTATTTTTCTTTTTTTTTCTTTTATATCCCGAGAACATGAACAATTTTTGGATGAAATTTCAGCAAAAGAGAGCAAAAGAGGAAAGAGGCAAAGGCGGATGGTCACTTTAGGGAAAAGAGTGTGAGTGGAGGAGTGAGACAGGTGGAGGGTGAGGCTGGGCTTGGCTCGAGCAGACACCCAGAGTAGGATGTGCCAATTTTGAGAGGCGACAAAGCGGAAAGTCGCCTCGGTGCTCACTTTTTTTTCGCCTTTCTCCTCTTCTCATTCCAACGAATCCACTATAAACCTCAAATTTTTGTTATTAAAGAGAAAGATTTGAAAGATTGAGTGAAGGTGGTTTTTGAAAGCGCTCTTTCAAGGTGTACCCCTCCTCTTCACTTCTTCTTGAGCTGGAGAATTGAAAGGAAGCCTTTCTGGAGTATGGAAAGCTGCATTTCTTGTAGGAAAGCGGTATTCTTGTAGGAAAGCTGCGTTTCTTGTAGGAAATGGGTTTATATAAGGGATTCAGTGCGCTAGGAATGATGGAGCTAGCTATGGAGCTAGCTATGGAGCTGATGAACAGATTTGAGCACAGAATTTCACTACTACTACACCGAGAACAGAAAAAAAACAAAACTAATGAAAAACTTAGGTCTAACTTGTGATTAGACTTAAAAAATCGACTTTTCCCTGGTCTACCTTTGTGCAGTGCACCCGAACAGTTGTGTTTCTGCTTTTATTCCGTGCCCTAGAACATTTGCGCTTCTCAGCACAAAGTAGATCTAGTCTAGATGGATGAAAAGCTTGAAAAAACAAAAAACGATTAAATCTACTTTCTTCTTATCAAATCAAATCTTTAAACATCTGTAAAAACACCTTTTCTAGTGCACTAACACGGTGAAGAACATTATAAAACATTATAAAACATTATAAAACATTATAAAACGTTATAGAACGTTATATAACGTTATAAAGCATCACAAAGCATCATAAAACATCTCAAAACATCTCAAAACATCTCAAAACATCTCAAAACATCTCAAAACTAACTACCGTATTTTCTCTAATAGTAGTGCACCCCAGCGAGCCGAGTTGGCGACTATTTACGGCTTCCAAAGTTTTCCCAGAAGCTCAACACTCTAATCCCCCACTAGATCTCATCGTCAGCTACATTTTCCGACCCCATATCGATAGGTTCTGATAAGTGGTTCTCGAGATTTCGAGCAATTTAGGCGACGCTGCCGCGTGGCCGAGTGCTAGTACGTCCCGGCGTCCGTCCAGCTCGGCGGGACTAACGTCGCGTCAAGTATAGATGTCGGTGGTGTTTCGGAGGGTATCGGGGATGGTGCCGATATTGCTTTGAAGGATTAAGATTGTTACAGTATTGTTACAGGGATCTCGGAGAAGGCGCAGGAGGGGAGGAGGCCCTTTAACTCGAGAGCTCAAACTATGCATCAGCGTTAGCACTCCGGAGAGCTGAGTTGGTGACTATTTACGGCTTCCAAAGTTTTCACAGAAGCTCAAGAGTCTAATCCCCCACTAGATCTCATCGTGAGCTACATTTTCCGACCCCACATCGATAGGTTCTCATAAGCGGTTCTCGAGATTTCGAGCAATTCAAGCAAAGGCGACGCTCAGGGTGCACTACTATTAGAGAAAATACTAACTAGAACTAGAACTGTTCTAGAACTAACTAGATCATGTCAAAACTAATTCCTACGATGTTTTCAATGCCAAAAACTCATTGAAATCTAAACCTTTCTCAATTTATTCAACTTTTAAACAATTTAAACAACAAACAATATCAAGAAAAACCCGAATTTAACGACTCTCCATTTAACAATGTCATTTAACAATGTCATTTAACAATTTTAGTCCCTTAAAAGCTATTTACCTTAAGCTATTTACCGTTACGTACAATTTAACGATACGTAACGATGGAGAATCGTTTCCTTGAGAATCGATCCCTTGAGAATCGTTAAATCGACATTTGACTGTACAAAACTATTGTAAAGTTCTGTTTTGGATTCAATTTTTTGATTCATTTTTCAAAAAAGCCTCCCCCATTCTTTTTTTTTTCAATTCGCCCATCTTTGCGATCGTTTTTTTCCCCCCAAAAGAGGCTGTGATGTGCTTTTTTTCTGAGAAAATCGATCGATGAGATGAGTGCTTTGAAAACAAAATGAGTATAAGAAAACATTTTTTTTTTTTTTAAAGTTTTCGTAAACTTTTCAAAACTTTTTCAAACCTTTTTAAAAACTTTTTAATAAACTTTCTTTTACAAAAGTTACAGTACTTTTATGAGGTTAAAACATAGCTCATCGTGTACTCTGTGCTGTTAAAAAGCGACTATTTCTGGCGCACATTCGTCACCTTTCTTGTAGCTTTGTTTTTAAACAAGTCTTGAGAACAAGGCTTGAAAATAAGGCTCTGGAAAACAAGGCTCTAAGAAAAGCTCAGCTTACGGTAGGCTACTTTGTTAGAGAGCTTACGGTAGGCTACTTACGGTAGGCTACTTTGTTAGAGAGCCTACGGTAGGCTACTTTGTTAGAGAGCTTACGGTAGGCTACCTACGGTAGGCTACTTACGGTAGGCTACTTTCGTACCTTGAAATCAAAGTCAAAATTTGATGGGCTTTTGTGCATTCAGTGCACTAGAAAGGGTGTGTTTCCAGGCGTACTTCCAGGCGTACTGCTCACTATTATCCACCTAAACACAACCTTTCTCGTGCACTCAAATTCGTTCTTACGTTCTTCTGTTCTTACGAAAGGGTAACGGGAAAAATAGACTCTAGAAAAGATGCTTTTCGCTCTAGGAAAGATGCTTCTCTTAGCTAGAAAAGATATGTTTACATGAGCCCAAAGTACATCTAAATATCTTTCTCGTTCTAATTTTCTGAAATTCCCCTGCCTACAATCAATAATCCAACTTTTTCCTTGTCGATTCCATAAATTTAGACACCCCTCAAAAGCATTCGTTAGCAGAAAACGGGCAAAAAAAACGCTGGGGAAAAGAGAGGAAAAACAAGGTGACTTTGACGAGCAAAACAGCTGAGTTTGGGGAAAAGAATGCGGGGAAAGGTGAGTGCGTTTGGTTGGGCAGAGAGGGGGCATCGATGCGGGCAGAGGGGAGTGACAGGGATCGGGCAGAGACGGAGAGGGGGCGCCTCCTCTCCTCCTCGGCCCTGCCACCACCCCTCCACACTGACCAATGTCGAGGTAAATAAACTCAGCGGAAAAAAAAGGCACTGTGTGCTAGGGAATAGATATTGGAGTTTAACTATGTAGGTGGGCTGAAGTTTGCAGTTTCTTTAGCAGAAATTGTAAGCTACAGAAGACGGCATCGATAGCGGTAAAGGGTTTTCTTCTCAAAAATCAAAAAGAGTTGACAATAATGGAGTTGAAAAAGCACTAATTTTATCGTAATTAACTCTAAAAAGGTATTAATGCAGAAAAAGACGAAAAAAAGACAATTTTTAAGGATTTTAGGACATTTGATACGCGCTCTGCCCTTTGCCATTGGCAATCCAACTTTGAGCTCAATTATCTTGGTGTTGGGTTGTTCAATTTAGATATTCTTGATAGCATTAGATCCGCTAAGTCTTTCTCTATCGATTGGTATAAAAGCCATTTAAATTGAACAAGCCAAAGCCAAGTTATTTGAGCTTAAAGTTAGCCAATGGCAAAGGGGCGGGGCGCGTATAAAAGGTCGGTTGCGCTAAGCTTTTCTCTATCGATTGGTATAAAAACTATTTAAATTCGACAGCCGAACACCAAGTTATTTGAGCTCAAAGTTAGCCAATGGCAAAGGGGGCGGGGCACCCGACCTTTTATACACGCCCCGCCCCCTTTGCCATTAGCTAACTTTGAGCTCAAATAACTTGGTGTTCGGCTGTCCAATTTCCATAGTTTTTATACCAATCGATAGAGAAAGACTTAGCGGATCTAATGCCATCAAGAATATCTAAATTGAACAACCCAACATCAAGATATTTGAATTCAAAGTTAGATTGCCAATGGCAAAGAGGCGGGGCGCGTATCAAATGTCGATAACCATTTTTTAGAGCCTTTAAGCTCAAATTTAACGCTCTAGATGCAGCACTCTGTATTTTAGTTAAGCCCAACAAAGGTTTATTGGCTTCTTGCAGAATTTTTGGCCGACGCTGATGTTAAGCAGGAAATCTTAAACAACCAAATTACTTATATCAAATTCGAACCTTGTCTCCCGACGATCTCAGCCACGTGTTCACTGCTCGGTACTTGAACGGTCTCTGTCACGGTACGCGTCGACAACAACGATTTCAGCCCACCCAACGCCAGATTCACCTCTTCATCCCCGATTTGTGATGGAGATGTCGATGAGTCATCACCCGAGCCACCAATCTGGAGGAAATCGGCATTTAAATCGGCATTTGGAAAAAGACTTTTGGTACTTTTGTACTAGGAGTACTAGGAGTACTTTTGTATTAGAATTACTTTTGTATTAGAAGTACTTTTGTATTAGGAGTACTTTTGTACTAGATGTACTTTGTACTAGGAGTACTTTTGAACTAGGAGTACTCTTGTACTAGGAGTACTCTTGTATTAGGAGTACTTTTGAACTAGGAGTACTCTTGTACTAGGAGTACTCTTGTATTAGGAGTACTTTTGTACAAGGAGTACTTTTATACTAGGTGTACTTTGTACTAGGTGTACTAGGAGTACTCTTGTACTAGGAGTACTTTTGTCCTAGGTGTACTTTGTACTAGGAGTACCTTTGTACTAGAAGTACTTTTGTTTTATTGTCAGAGTACAACAAGTTACAGTAGCCGGTCCTACGTATACAGTAATCGTTTTCCATTTTCCCGTAAACAGTCAGTTCATCTACTTTATCTATTACCATCCTTTTTTCTTCTACGACTCCTTTCTTCTCGACTTACCTCATAGAACCACGAGCCGGGTAATTGTGTGGGAAGATTGAGTGTGGTAAGTGAAAGTGGCCCGAGTTCTTCCTTCATCCTAAAATTTGATAATAATGTCAAAGTTGGGCATAAAATCTAATGGAAATTGTTGGAAGAGAATTGGAAAACAATTGGAATTGATTGGAATCGATTGAAATCAATTGAAATCAAATGAAATCAATTGGAATTCAAATCAAATCAATTGAAATCAATGAATGAACGGAATTCAATGCATAAAAGCTGTACAGTGATCAAATAAAGAGCAAGCAAATGAGATGAGAGAATGAGATATGAGACTGATGATCTGAGACTTTACTAGTAACTCTAGACTTTACTAGGCTCTGAGACTAGTAATGAAACGGAAACATTGAAAATATAAGGTTTTTTCAAAAGATATTAACCTACATAGTGCTCGCTGCTTTAAAAAAAGTATCTAACTCAAAAGAATCAAGTTGAAACTTGTTTAGAAAAGCAATACTCGGCAATTCCTAGGAAGTATTGCGTGCTTCAGTTCGCTCAACGGAATCTCCCCATCGAATCACCCCCCTTTTTCCCTTCTCTTTTCCACCAAATAGCCTAATATTGTCCTAATCGGACCCTCAGGGTTTTCTCTGGGGAACAAGATTCCAAAAAAAGATAGTTACTTGTGGTGCTTTGGAAAGAAGCAACACAAAGGGGGACTTTCTCAAAGATTCTTTGTCAAAGATTCGCCTATTTGATAGAAGGATTGGCGAGAATAATTAGTTGGCTCTAGGGCTTGGGTCAAGAGATATCAAGTTCGAAAGAAAAGCTGGGATTCAGGAGAAATTGAGAAATTGATATGGTTGTTGGGGACTGGATTTGCCTGGCCAGGGCCAGAGCCTAAGCCTGAGTCTAAGCCTGAGCCTAAGCCTAAGCCCTAAGCCTAAGCCTAAGCCTGAGTCTAAGCCTGAGCCTAAGCTTGGTAGATAGCTTCCTAAGCCTAGATCGGACCTATTAGGTTGATGCATAAGTCTTTTCGTTTTTTTCGTACTTCTGTTAAAAAGTAACAAATTCACCAATTAATCTATAATTTGCTCTATAAAAAAAGTGTTTTTTATTCAATTCCCATCTTTTTAAATCAATTTCGGTCCACTTTCAAGCAAATTCGAAGCAATTTCATGCTGTCATGGGCGTCATAGCTGATCTGAACCATGCTGCCATAGCGTCATAGCTGGTTAAGAGTCTTGGCTTCTAATCGAGAGGATCGATGAGCGATCGAGTTCGATCCCGGGCAGGTAAGAGGCTCGACTCTTTTTACAATCTTTGCAAGAATCTTTGTAACAATTGTACAAGAATCTTTTCAACAATTGTACAACAATCTTTGCAATAATCTTGGAATTGTTTGATTTGTTTCATAACTAAATACTAAATACTAAATACAGAACTAAATAGGAACTATACAGTGACCAAATAGGAGTGAAAAACGCCTTTTGCGTAAAAATCTATAAAAAACTCTACGGAAAAATTGGCTGAATGAATTTCTCTGAAATTTTGGCGAAATATCAAACTTTTTTTTCTCTATCTTTTATCTATTGACACGAAGATAGGTTTTCTTTAGCTAAGGTGTCTAAACCGCATCATCGAGTTAGCCCTTTTTGACTACCCGATTTCATACTCTCAAGAAAATCCAGGCATTAAATATTTTTAAACCCGTTTTAATGTTATTTTGCAGAAAAATAATTGGTTTTTCTAATGAAATCAACCGTAGTTTAATTCGTGCATTTGTTGGCTTGAAACGGCAGACGAAAAGGAACGAAAAGACTTATGCATCAACCTAATAGATCATCTTTTAGGTTCTGCGCCTGGAATCCGAGATTATAGCTTCTTTAAGCCCAAGCCTAAGCCTAAGCCTAAGCCTAAGCCTAAGCCTAATAAGCCTAAGCCTAAGCCTAAGCCAGCCTAAGCCTGAACCTAAGCTTGGTACATAGCTTCCTAAGGCTAGATCGGATCTAGACCATCTTCTTTTAGGTTCTAGGCCTGGTGTCGAGATGATTCCTGATTGTGGGTAAATTTCGAAATCTGGGTCCCTATTCTGGGCCTAAAAACAGGGGCATTAGGTTCTAGGCCTGGAATTTGGGGCTTTAGCTCCTGAGCCAGACTAAAGCTCGGGGTCTGGAGCCCGACTCCAAGCTCGACTTCAAGCCCGACTATGAGTCTGAAATCTGGTATCTAGACCATGGCTTTGAGTCCGGGCCTGACCAGATATTTGAAGCTAAAAAGAGATCAAAATGCAAACAAAACTTGTAAGGAGAGATCTTGCGTTACAGGGGAAAAGCTAAAAGCAGATTGGCTACTGGTTGCTTCTATAGGATGGTTTTGGTCTCGTTCCAAGTGCTTTTTCCTAGTTAAACTTTGGAATTTGAATATGGAGCTTGAGATTTTAATGAGCCACTGGGCAGGGTTTGATTCTAGCCCTTCAACCTTGTCAAATTGCTTGTCAAATCTTTTTGTCTAATGACGTCACTTCCAACTGAACAACACTTCAGATGAACAAATGCCAAGATAAAATGATTTCACACAATCGCAAGTGATTTCCGAGACCTAATCCATAAATAGAATGATGTGAAGATTTTGGGCTATCTTTATGGAAGGAGGAAACTATGCGTGTACTTTGCACGGGGTGGATTTATAGGAGTTCCCCCCTTTCACACTCATCTCGCGTCAATGCACAAACACAAATTTAGCACGCATGGTCACCTCACGCATGTTATTGAGTGCGGGGAAGGGAAGAGGGGGTGAGTTACAGGAAAGTTATTTACCGTCAAATACTTTAGAAGGAGTCTAGAGAAGCCTCGCGTAGCTTACAGCCTCGCGTAGCTGTTTAAAGCTGTTATTGAGTGCAAGGAAGGGAAGAGGGGTGAGTTACAGGAAAGTTATTTACCGTCAAATACTCTAGAAGGAGTCTAGAGAAGCCTTGCGTAGCCTTACAGCCTCGTGTAGCTGTCTAAAGCTGTTATTGAGTGCAGGGAAGGGAAGAGGGGTGAGTTACAGGAAAGTTATTTACCGTCAAATACTCTAGAGAAGCCTCGCGTACAGTCTAGAGAAGTCTAGAGAAGCCTTGCGTAGCCGTACAGCCTCGCGTAGCTGTTTAAAGCTCTTAACCAGTGTTTAAAGCTGTTAGACCGCTGTTAGAGGGTTTCTTTCTCAAAAAAAATGATTAGTCTTCTGTTGGGAGGTCTTCTGATTTTATTTTCCCAGAGTCAAATCCATTTTCATTTACCCCTGTGTTGTTGGGGTTTCTTTTGAGTAAAAGAGCAGAAAAGGGATGGATGGACGGACTGAAAAAGGCGAAAAAGGCGAAAAAGCCTTTCGTCGCGAACGCCTAAATTATCGGATTGACCGCCGCCGCGCGTCGCTTTCCCAGCCTCCATTTAGACATCCTTTGGCCGTGAAGGGGTTCCTTTTCAGAGGGATAGAGAAATAAACTGAATATCTTAAATACGGAGTACTCATCTGTAATCTGTACCAAGAGATCTTTACTCAGAATAACCGTGAACTGCTTATAGTTAGTGCTAACTGCTAACTGCTAACTGTCGCTAACTGCTAACTGCTGCTAACTGCTAACTGCTAACTGCTGCCTGCTGCCTGCTGCTAACTGCTAACTGCTGACTGTTAACCGGTCAATTACCTAATAGAAAGGCTAGTCAATAACTAGATAAGTTTTGTCGCTCCTCCAAGCACCACAGCATCCAACTTGAGTAACTTGAGCTTCTTATTTGTGCCGGTGCTGAAGTAGCAGCGAAATGAGTAGTTTGGAATTATAAATGAGCAGAAATGAGTAGAAAAGGAACAGCTACGAAAAATCTACGCAGAAAAAGAGCCGAAGCTTCAAAACTTTCAACTTTCTACAAGTATACCTACAAGTATTGTCTACAAGTATAGGCTACAAGTAGAACTACAAGTAGAAGTAGAAGTACATGTACAAGCAGAAGTAAAAGTACAAGTAGAAGTAGAAGTAGAAGTAGAAGTAGAAGTAGAAGTACAAGTACAAGTACAAGCACAAGCACAAGTAGAAGTACAAGTGGAAGTAGAAGTACAAACACAAGTACAAGTACAAACAGAAGTAAAGGTACAAGTACAAGTAGAAGTAGAAGTACAAGTACAAGCACAAGTAGAAGTACAAGTAGAAGTACAAGTACAAGTAGAAGTAGAAGTACAAACACAAGTACAAGTACAAACAGAAGTAAAGGTACAAGTAGAAGTAGAAGTAGAGGTACAAACACAAGTACAAGTACAAGCAGAAGTAAAGGTACAAGTACAAGTAGAAGTAGAAGTACAAGTACAAGCACAAGTAGAAGTACAAGTAGAAGTACAAGTACAAGTAGAAGTAAAAGTACATGTACAAATAGAAGTACAAGTACAAGTACAAGTCTAGAATTCAAAGCCAAATTCAATGCTTATCGTTCAACTCCAAATTGAGTGACTTTATTGAGAGAATGTTAGATATGAAGAAAATCTAATCTAAGAAAAGAAAGAGCAAGGAAAATAGCAAGGAAAATAGCAAGGAAAATCCTAGTCAAGAATTCAGTATTCTTTTGAATACTTGTTGCTTAGAGAGTTGAAAAATAGCGGGGGGAAAATGACCGCCGCCAGCGCGTCGCTTCGCCTTTCGCCTCTTTTCAGTCAGTCAGGCACTGCCCCTTTCACGGGAAAGGGGCCGGCTGATGGCTGAAAAGAGCACATAGTCAGAGTCAGAGAAAAGAGGCGGGCAAAGTAACACTCATCTCTTTCTTTCTTTTTACCCTCTTTTTACCCTCTTTTTTTCAACAGGTAAACAAATATTTGTATCGGGGAAATAGATGAAATCATCTTCATTTTGGAAAATCAAAAGATCAATCAAAACAAAACTAGAAAAAAACTGTTTACTAGAAGAAGCTGGATAATCTAATCTAGACTGAATACCGTAATCTAGCTATTCTGGAC
The DNA here is from genome assembly GCA_958450365.1 of Mesorhabditis belari. Taxonomy (NCBI): domain Eukaryota; kingdom Metazoa; phylum Nematoda; class Chromadorea; order Rhabditida; family Rhabditidae; genus Mesorhabditis; species Mesorhabditis belari. The sequence goes on along the minus strand of CAUEEP010000724.1, from coordinate 1,890,134 downwards.
TGAATATCCTATTCTAGATCGAATACCGCAATCCAGACAGTCTAGATTGGATACTTTATCTAGATTGGATCCTCTATCTAGACTGGATACCCGAATCTAGATTAATAACCGCAATCTAGCCATTCTGGATACTTTCCAGGTTTAAGCTGTTAAAATAAGCATTTAGGAATTGGTTAATGCTAATTTTGGTTAATTTTGGTTAATTTTGGTTAATGCTGTATAGTCAAAGATCTCAAATGCAGATTTGATTGGTTACAATCGGATGATAAAGTTTGAGTTCTTTAAAGATACAGTTCTTTAAAGATACAGTTCTTTAAAGTTACAGTTCTTTAAAGTTACAGTTCTTTAGAGTTACAGTTCTTTAGAGTTACAGTTCTTTAAAGTTACAGCTCTTTAAAGATACAGTTCTTTAAAGGTACAGCTCTTTAAAGTTACTGTAAATGTTGTATATGTAAATCAAAAGAAGAATGAACAAGGAAAGTCACCTTAGAACTTGTCAGCTGCCAACTTTCAACTCTGTTTCTGACGACGCTCAAGAATTAGCCAAGAATCGGCTGAGAATCAGCCAAGAATCGGCTAAGAATTAGCCAAGAATCGGCTAAGAATCAGCCAAGAATCAGCCAAGAATCGGGCCAAGAATTAGCCAAGAATCGGGTAAGAATCAGCCAAGAATCAGTCAAGAATCAGCCAAGAATCGGGTAAGAATCAGCCAAGAATCAGTCAAGAATCGGGTAAGAATCAGCCAAGAATCGGCCAAGAATCAGCCAAGGATCGGCTAAGAATCAGCCAAGAATCAGCCAAGAATCTGCTAAGAATCAGCCAAGAATCGGCCAAGAAAACAAAGGTGAACCTAGGCTTGGCTTGGAATTTCCCTATCTACTACTTGTGAACGAATGAATGGGAAAAAATGAGGGAGTATAGTGAATGGATTGAATGGAAAAAGGGGGGAAAAGGGGCACTTAAGAGAAAAGAAGACCCCAAGGGGGGAAGTCCTTCGATCTGGTAAGGGTGGGGTAAGAGGGGAAGGCCACAGGCTGGGGACTGAGGGAACTGAGGGAACTGGGGGAACTGGGGGAACTGAGGGAACTGGGGATCCATTCTACAAACACTGGGAAAGGGAGACCGTGTCACAAAAGGGGCGGAGAGGCGAGAGAGTCGATACAAAAAGGAATCTAATAGCATGCAGCTAGAATTGGCTGTTACATTCTTGATCAACTATGATATTTCGTATTTCATATGATACTTCGTATTTCACAAGATATTTCGTAGAAATTTTCTAGTAAAAAGCGAACTAGTGGCAAAATTCTCTAGTAGAAAGCAAAGGAAACTTACTAGGGATCGCTGTGGTTTAAGGGGACTAGCTTATTTTGTAGCTATATTTTAGGACCAAGGGAACTAGCTTATTTTGTAGCAAATTTTTCGCTGATTCCGAATATCTAGATGGTTTTTGAGTAATGAATTCAAATTCTTCGATTTAAATTTGTTTAAAGTCTGTTTAAAGTCTATTTAAAGTTAAAAAAAGAAGTTTTTGAGTAAAAACCGCGACCGCAGATTACCGCGACCTCGGGTATTAAGGAATCTTTACGATCCCTCCATCTCATCGCCTCGTGGCCGAGTGGTTAGCGTGCTAGGCTCTCAGCCGGTTGTCCCCGGTTCGAGTCCGGGTTTGGTCAAATCTTTTGCTTTTTTTATGGGAAAAAATGTAGATCAATGTGGGTACTAGAACTAGATCATTGAAACGATAGAAAACCGATAGAAATATAGGAATAGAAGCGCATTTGATAGAAAAGCACAGTCGACAGTCAATTTTCGGTGAAGAAACCACTGCTGGAGCTGTTGGAGCTGATGGTTGATTGCTCTGATCAAAATTAGATTAGAAAATAAAGGAAAATAGCAGCAAACAGTAGTAAGAATCTGTGGAAATCAAAAATATCAAAGTTTTAAAGTTTTTCAAATGTGGGTATCGAACCCACCACAAGAAGCTCGACTAGTTCCGTAGACAAACACACTATCCGCTAGGCCACAATCGAAAAATACGTGAAAGAGCTCAGGAAAGAATGAAAATAGGTGAAAAGAAGCTAAAGAAGTTTCCCAAAGACAAATGAGTCAAAGAGTACAGGAGTTTCTTGTAATATTTAGGTGTCTAGATACCTATTTAGGTATCCAAATCTCTAGCTCTAGGCTCTAAATATCTAGCTCTAGCTCTAGCTCTAGCTCTAAATATCTAGCTCTAGCTCTAGATATCTAGCTCAAGTTCTAGATCTCTAGCTCTAGCTCTAGCTCAAGTTCTAGATATCTAGCTCTAGCTCTAGCTCTAGCTCTAGATATCTAGCTCTAGCTCTAGCTCTAGCTCTAGATATCTAGCTCTAGCTCTAGATATCTAGCTCTAGCTCTAGATCTCTAGCTCTCTCTAGCTCTAGATAAAGTTAAAACATTTCAAAAAAAAATTCTATCTTTGCGAACAAGGGCCGTGCCAGAAAAGAGAGGAGGGGCGGCGCTGAGAGAGGCCAGCAAGAGCCATCACCCAAGGGGTCACCTTGCATAGAGAAAGGATTGAATCGAGGGAACAGACAAGCACAGATCTTTGTCCATTCAAGACCAAATGGTGGCAGATGGCCGGTCCCCTAGGTCCTTTCCTTTTCTCTCTCAATTCTAATTGAGCTCTGACCGGCAGATCCCCTCAAGCAGGGTTTCTCCTCCTGCTGTGCCACTTCTCTGGGTCAACCCGTTCTTTTGGTCTTGAATAATACGTGGAATTAGTTATAAGATTGTCAAAATCAGATTGTCATGATTAACAGATTGTCTAGAAAGTTCATGACAATCAAATAAACAACTATCTCGGTTAAGCGAGTCTTCTCGGTTATCGATTTTTGTTCTGATGAATGACTGATCGATTTCTGATCTTCTGAAGGAGTTCTGATGTTGAATGAGTTCAGGTGAGCACTCTACTTCACTTCACAAGTTGTCAGCTCTTTGCTTAACCCAGTTGAGTCTCTGTGGATCGATAACCGACAAGTACCGAAATCTCATCGCCCTCAACAAAGGAATAATTGAGTACCGTCTGTACTCGTGCCGACATTGCGTACGATAAGGGGATACCCCTACCCTCCATAAAGTACTCATTCTCCTCGTTTCGCATCAACGAACGAACACCTGCCTAGCGATTCATTCAAAAAGGAAAGAAAGAGACAGACTGAGGATCTGACACGCAAATACCCCTCCCCATCCTCTTGTCCGCTCCCCAAATTTGCATTCGTCTCAAGTCAAACCGGCCAAGCTACAAATGACGAATTAGGGAATTCGTTATTTGTAGCTTGGCCGATTTGACTCCAGAGCTCCATTTTGTCTTCTTCTGTTGCTAAAAACTTGAAGCTTCGGAAGAAAGTTGGAGAAGGAAAGTTGTCCAAGGATAGACTCCAAGATCAGGCCCCAATATCAGAAGCCAAGACTAGACTCCAAGATCAGAAGCCAAGATCAGAAGCCAAGATCAGACTCCAAGATCAGACTCAAAGGATTCTGATGATCCAAGAGTAGACTCCAAGATCAGACTCCAAGATCAGAATCCAATATCATCCTCCAAGATCATCCTCCAAGATCATCCTCCAAGAATCCAATATCAGACCCCAATCTTCAAATTATATTGCGCAGACTTCAACAGCACTGTAGAAATTGCTCTACTCTACCGTTTTTCAAAAGCTACAGGAGACAAGACAGGCTAGAGATCTAACACACAATACCCCCCCCATCCTCTTGTCCTGTCCCCCAGCCTATCCTCTTTTTCCCCATTCCAAATTTGCATTCCACATCAGCCCGCCCAAGCCACGAATTTCCCCGAAAATTTTTTTTGACGCCCGCATAGAATAACATGATTTTTAATGAGTCAGGTGTGCTCAATGGGATTGTTTTTTAATGGGATTCTTTTTCAATACCCATTTAGATTGCTGTCAATTTAGTTTTATATACTTTCTTATGATTAGTCTTCTGTAGTCGACTGGCTGGCTAGTCGACTGGCTAAAAGTTCTGTATCTTAGTCCAGAGCTCAACGGTTCAATTCCGCTGGCTAGATTATTGATTTTCTGTTTCTCATTGATTTTCTGGCTTACGGGATGGGCTTTTATATTATTTTTTATCAAATGTTTCGTGTGAATAAATGTAAAAATGTTTTTGTGTCCAAGTAAAACCCCAAAGATCTAAAAGCTATTCAGGAAAAGAACTCTAAGATCCAGGTATTCAAAGATGAAAGCTGATGAATCTTCCTTTCGACAGATATTTCATCCAAATCCCACAAATTGCGCTTAAACACGCGAAGGGGGATTTTTGAGGATGGAATCGGGAAGGATTCCCTCCAGCTGTTCTCTCCTCAAACAAACCACAGCTGATAGATTTGAATTTGAATTGGAGTGTATCAGAGATTGTATGTTTCACAGTACAATAGTACCCTGTAGATATGGGAAATTGGGTAGGATTGGGTTGGATCGGATCAAATCGAGTTGGATCGGATCAAATCCGGTCGAGTTGGATCGGATCAAATCGGATCGGATCGGAACAGATCGAGTCGGATCGGATCGGATCAAATCGGATCGGATCAGATGGGTCGGATCAAATCGGATCAGATCGGATCGGGTCGAGTTGGATCGGATCGGATCGGAACGGATCGGGTCGGATCGGAACGGATCAGATGGGTCGGATCAAATCGGATCAGATCGGATCGGGTCGAGTTGGATCGGATAAAATCGGATCGGATCGGATCGGATCGGAACGGATCGGGTCGGATCGGAACGGATCAGATGGGTCGGATCAAATCGGATCGGATCGGAACGGATCGAGTTGGATCGGATCGGATTGGATTGGATCAGATGGGTCGGATCAAATTGGATCGGATCAAATCGGATAGGATCGGGTCGTCGGATCGGATAGGATCGGGTCGAGTCGGATAAAATCGGATCGGATCAAATCGGATCGGATCAAATCAAATCAAATCGGATCGGATCAAATCGGATCGGATCAAATCGGATCGGATCAAATCGGATCGGATCAAATCGGATCAAATCGGATTTGAATGTTCTGGTTGGCCCGAACCAACCCGACCCGAACACTCCCGGTTTTCGGATTCACCCGAACCGATCCGACGACCCGATCCGACAAAAGCTAATCCGATTCCCATGTCTAGTACCCCACTGATCAGGTAACAGTGCAACAGGTTATAGTACTAGATCCTGACTTTAGCCTGGAAATCAAAAAGCTAATCAAATAGCTAATTCTAAATACAGCTAATTCTAAATATAACTAATTCTAAATACAGCTAATTCTAAATACAGCCAATTCTAAATATAGCTGATTCTAAATACAGCTGATTCTAAATACAGCTAATTTCCTTATAAAGTACAAAAGAATAAAGCCAAATCGATACAAGATAAACTTAAAAACAAGAACAATCCATTCAAAAACCTTTAGACCATTCAGATGTTTGATCTGTTTAAGGCTTGAGGGTGGGGGTGAGGGAAAAAGCCGAGCCGCCAACGATCTCCTAGGTCGTAACCCTTCTCAGCCTTTTCCCCAACCTCCGCCCAGCCTCTCCCAGCCTCTCCCAGCCTCTCCCAGCCTCTCCCAGCCTCTCCCAGCCTTCCCCATCTCCTCTCTTCCTCATCACCCGTCCAGTCATCGTAAATTGCCATCGAATACTGTATTTCCCCTTCATCTCTAGATCTTTAATTGAAATATAAACCCCGCTCATGTACAAGCGTCATTTTAAGCCAACTAAAAGAGGGTTTGAGGCTAGAAAGGCTAGGAAAAGTTGACATTTGCATTTGAAAACATTTGCATTTAAAAACATTTGCTTTTTACTTGCCTTTTACTTGCTTTTTACTTGCTTTTTACTTGCTTTGAAAGCTTGTTGCTTAGTTGCTAAATTTGCATTTAAAAAAACCGTCATTTGACGCAATGCGTTTAAGCAATTTGGTCGAATGGTTAGCAGTCTTGGCTAGTGTTTGAAAGATCAAGGATTCGACTCTAGTTTTGGAAAGTTCGACTTAGATCTCTTAGGTACTTAGAGATGAATTCGGTTATTAGAATTTGGCTATTAGAATTCAATTGCTAGAATTCGATTGTTAGAATTTGATTGCTAGAATTCGACTATTAGAATTCGGTTATTAGAGTTAGATTATTAGAGTTCGGCTATTAGAATTCGATTATTAGAATTCGATTGTTAGAATTCGGCTATTAGAATTCGATTGTTAGAATTCGGCTATTAGAGTTCAGATTATTAGAATTCGGCTATTAGAATTCGGTTATTAGAATTCGATTGTTAGAATTCGATTGTTAGAATTCGGCTATTAGAATTCGACTATTAGAATCAGATTACTAGAATCAGATTATTAGAGTTAGATTATTAGTATTTAAATTCTATATCTAATGTCCTACTTAGATATGCTCAACACTTTTCAATCAATGACTCTCAATTGAGTGAAAAGTCAAACGTTTTCAAGGCTACACGTAAAAGCCGTAAACATACAAGTTCCATTTTTAGATGAAAGAGAGAAATGAGTTCTGAGGAAATAAAGAAGAATAAAAGAGTGCCCCGGTCGCCTCAAAATGTCAATTAGGTGTAATTATGAGCGGAGTTGGAAAAAGAGAAGGGAAAGAGAAGGGAAAGAGAGAAGGGAAAGAGAGAAGGGAAAGAGAGAAGGGAAGGAGAAGGGAAAGAGAAGGGAAAGAGAAGGGAAAGAGAAGGGAAAGAGAAGAGAAATGCAGGGGTAAAGGAGAAAGAAGAGAAAGGTCGGGCCTCTCTTTCCTCTCTTTCTTCTCTTTCCTCTTCTCACCCTTCAAAGAGCTCCGTATCTGAAGGAGGCAAGGCAATTGTTTACTGGTGAGTGTCGAGTGGTCATAGGCCTGGGTGTAGGAGTGGGTAAGGAACTGAGGCTGGGCTGGGGTTGGGTTGGGCTGGGCTGGGAAAGGGAAGAGAAGGGCGCCGACTGGGCTGCCATGTAACAACCCCCACCTTTTTTTGAGCAAACTTTTGAACACTTGTTTTCGTGAATAGGCTATAAGATATAAAAGTTAATGGGCAATTTACAGGCTCTCTTTACAAGCTCTCAATCTGACTGAAAAGCTCAATCAGGAAAAAGCTTTTCAGTCAACCTGTACAAAGTTTACTCCATAAGGAATCGCTTTTGTAATGCAAAAGAGCTTTCTGCAAAAGGCTTAAGGTGGAAAATAAGACATTTCTTTAAGAAATCTTGAAGATTTTAAGGGAAAGCTGTTTAGGGAAAGGCTAAACAACTTTTTTTAGGAGCAATTTCTTGGAGTCAATTTCGAAATAATAGAACAAAGTGTTCTTCAATTTGTGGATTTGTTTTCAAAGAAATTTTAGTTTAAATTTGTGCAAAGACCTTGCTAACTTTATAGAGCTTTACTATGTATACTTTAGAGCATTCTAATGCTTTAGAGCTTTAGCTTTAGCATTAGAAAACTTAGTATTTAGGTCTGTACGTTGGTAAAGGTACTGTAAAGGTAAAGGTACTGTAAAGTCATAACAAAGTACTCTAAAGTCATAATGAGTTACTGTAAAGCCAGAATAAGGTACTGTAAAGTCATAATAAGGTACTCTAAAGTGATAACAAGGTACTGTAAAGTCATAACAAGGTACTGTAAAGTCATAACAAGGTACTGTAAAGGTAAAGGTACTGTAAAGTCACAAATATTCATTACACTGATCCAGAAGAAAGTCAAAAGTTCGAAGAACGAAGAAAAACAAAGAACAAAGAACAACGAAAGCAAGTAATCCAACGCGTTATCCATTTGGGTCATACAGCTCATGAAAATCTAATCCGAAATTTATGTCAAGATTCATAAAGCAAAGATCCCAGCCAGATCCCAGCCAGATCTCAGCCAGCTCCCAGCCAGCTCCCAGCCAAATCCTAACAAAGATCCCAATAAAAGATCCCACTTTTCAAATGCACAAAGATGGGTTTTCAAGGGTGAATGGCCATTTCCAATCCCCAGCCTTGTCATGAACTAATTCGAAATTCCATGCTCTTTTAGAAGGATCCATCTCTATCGAACGACCGGTCACACCCAACAACATCCCGTGTTTGGAAAGGGAAAAGAGAAGCTCGTAAATATTGGCGCTTGATGTGGGGGCTAGGAAGAGGGGAAGGGTGGGGTTGAGGGTCCGAAGAGCAGTGCCAGGGACCAATGCCCCTCGCGTCGAAATTATTCCCAGGCACCAGGCACCTACATATCTCACCATTCAATCTCTTGCTTCTTGACCATTGTTGGCTCGGGAAGGGATCTTTAAATATAAATACATTTATTCACACGATTCCTGTGGTAGAAACGGGCGCTAGTTTGGATTCGGACACTGGTTCGGATTCGGATGCTAGTTGGGATCCGGATGCTAGCTAGGATCCGGATGCTAGCTAGGATCCGGATGCTAGCTAGGATCCGGATGCTAGCTAGGATCCGGATGCTAGCTAGGATCCGGATGCTAGCTAGGATCCGGATGCTAGCTAGGATCGGGATGCTAGCTAGGATCCGGATGCTAGCTAGGATTGGGATTCGGACACTGGTTCGGATTCGGATGCTAGTTGGGATCCGGATGCTAGTTGGGATCCGGATGCTACTTAGGATCCGGATGCTAGCTAGGATCCTGATGCTAGTTCTGATTCGGATGCTAGTTCGGACCAATACTCCAGCCGGAATTGAACCCTTGACCTCTCGACTAAGATACAAGGCTCTTAGCCAGTCGACCTTGGCAGCCATTGGACCATCACATTAAGAAAGGGGTTTTTCGATAAAGTGATTTTTCGATAAGTGCTTTAAAAGCTGATTTTGAAATTTTCGGCCTAGCTGTTTAGAATCTAATGTTTTTTGTTTTGCAATCAAAAAACATTAGATTCTATTTCTTATAAGACTCTTAAAATCTTCGGAAAAAAAAGTTTCCTGTAATCCTAGAAAAGGGGAATTTCAAATGTTAGTCATTTTATGAAAAGTTGACTACATTTTAGAAAAGGTTGGCTACAAAAAGCTACAATCTTTTTACGAAAATTTAGTCATTTGGTGGCTGATTTTAACATTACAGAAAAGAAAGTTTACAGAAATTTTGCAGAAATGGATTGCTAGATCATTTTCAAGAACCTGTAGGGTTCACGAAGAAGTCGAGGATCTGTAGTACGATGGGATACAGATCACAGCCAGGTCTAGTGTTGTTTTTTCTACAGTAAGCTTGCTTTACAAGTGCTCCAGAAGTAGGATTGAATCTCGCAAAACTCTAGATTAATAGCTCTGCCAGCTAAGCCAGCTCTGCCAGCTAAGCCAGCTCTGCCAGCTAAGCCAGCTCTGCCAGCTAAGCCAGCTCTGCCAGCTAAGCCAGCTCTGCCAGCTAAGCCAGCTCTGCCAGCTAAGCCAGCTCTGCCAGCTAAGCCAGCTCTGCCAGCTAAGCCAGCTCTGCCAGCTAAGCCAGCTCTGCCAGCTAAGCCAGCTCTGCCAGCTAAGCCAGCTCTGCCAGCTAAGCCAGCTCTGCCAGCTAAGCCAGCTCTGCCAGCTAAGCCAGCTCTGCCAGCTAAGCCAGCTCTGCCAGCTAAGCCAGCTCTGCCAGCTAAGCCAGCTCTGCCAGCTAAGCCAGCTCTGCCAGCTAAGCCAGCTCTGCCAGCTAAGCCAGCTCTGCCAGCTAAGCCAGCTCTGCCAGCTAAGCCAGCTCTGCCAGCTAAGCCAGCTCTGCCAGCTAAGCCAGCTCTGCCAGCTAAGCCAGCTCTGCCAGCTAAGCCAGCTCTGCCAGCTAAGCCAGCTCTGCCAGCTAAGCCAGCTCTGCCAGCTAAGCCAGCTCTGCCAGCTAAGCCAGCTCTGCCAGCTAAGCCAGCTCTGCCAGCTAAGCCAGCTCTGCCAGGAGCTAGAGTACGCTAGCTCACCTGGCTTTGGCGTACTCTAGCTAGAGTTGACCAGAGCCAAAGCGCCAAAGCGTACTCTAGCTAGAGTAGGCCAAAGCCAGGTGAGCTAGCGTACTCTAGCTCACCTGGCGGTTTCAGATTCAGAGCTAGAGTACTAAAAGCTACAGTATTTACAAAACACTTCAACTGCGAGAAACCAAAACACTAGATCTGTGAAATTAAAAGAAAAATAGGCGACGGGGCGAGATGGTGAATGAAAACGAGTTGAGTGGTGTAGCTTTGTGTAGGAGATGGGGAAAAGAGAGGCTGGGGAAAAGGGTCGACCCTCTAAGGAAGGGGTAGGCTAAGCCCGACCCCCCTACCCACCGCTCTCCGACGAAATGGAGTGGAACCGCTGGGGACGAGATGTGTATGGGAGCAGAACTCTCGCCTCTGGCGGTAGGGAAATGGAAAGGATTTGAATTTTCCTCAACAGCAATAACAGAAAAACGTATCTATTCTTGAAAACCGCGATTTTCTGATTTTCTGACCGCAAGTTGAAGTTCGAAATCGTCCACGGAGACCAGGAATCCTTAAAAAAAATAAAATAAAATCGCATCAGACACAGATTGTAGCTATTTAAACTTGTTGTTTCTTAAAAAAATGCCAAAAGAATTGAAGGTGAGAGCTCTGGCTTTGGAAGCGTTTAATGGTGGATTTTCTAGATGTTTGGAGATGGAAGGCTTTTGTCGTCGTGGAGCAGTGGATAGCGCGCCGGTCTATCGCCCATACGATTCGGGTTCGACCTCCCCGTACGAATCGAATTGTGCTTTTTTAAAAAATCCAAAAGCACGTTGCACAACTACCTGAAATTCTAAAGCAAACTAACGATAAATCATTTGAAACGGTCCTCTGAGGGCTGAGGAGTAGCGCGCACAACAGACAGACGGGCAGGCAGACAGACGGACAGGCAGACGGACAGACAGACAGACAGACAGACGGACAGACAAACGGACAGACAGAGAGACAAACGGACAACCACGGACAAACGAACAGACGAACAGACGAACAGACGAACAGACGAACCGACGGACAGACGAACAGACGGACAGACGAACAGACGAACAGACGAACAGACGGACAGACATCTCTTCTGTTTTATTTATAGTAGATATCCATGCATAGTTACAGATTCTGTAGAATTTCACGGTTTCAGGTACGCTTGCAGTTTAGCACAAGGATCCAGCTATCTGATTAGTAAACGGACAGACAGACGAACAGAGAACAGACGGACAGACAGACGGACAGACAAATGGACAGACAGACGTCTTAGTCCCTTTATATAGTTTTTTTGCAAGGGGGATCGAACCCGAACAAAACGCATAGAGGCCTAGATACGGACGGACAAACGGACAGGCTGATACAAGTCTTTGATACAAGGCTCCTACCCACTACGCCGTCAGCACACCGGTTGCGTCAAGTGAAAGAGACTTTATAGAAGCAGCCGGAAACTTAAAATCCTCATAACTTTTACCAGAAAGCTGTTTTGTCGATTTTGAAAGTGGATTTGGAATCTCGATGAAAAACTGCATAAGATGAGCTAGGTCATATGACAGAAAGCCATCTTTCCCTGTTGCACTTCCCTAGTAAACGCTGGTTTCTAGTAAACAAATGCTAAAAATGTGTGTTTTATCTCCAAAACAATTACCCATCTTCTCTACGTTAATTTCGTTGATTTCGTCATCTTCTCTACGTTGATACCTAAGTGCGCAAAAAGAAAACTGTCTGGGCGCTGAGATATGAGCGCTTCTTTGACTGTAAACTGACTGTAAACTTCGACTACGCAACGCTTCTATCAATGAGCTTCTCTAGAGAAATAAACAGCAGTGGACAATATGATATTTGAAAAACGATCGTCACTTTCGCGCGTCTGTAACTCCGTTGTCTTTGAGTTTAAACTATTAGTGTTATACATTTTCTGAAAGCTCTTTTCAAGGGCTACACAATGGTAATATTAATATTTAGAAATACAGTAAAGACAAGGGAGTTTATAGACGCGCGAAAGTGACGATCTTTTTTTCAAATATGATACTTCGGGGGCTAGTCAAAACAGCGCCATCAAATTTCTCAAAATCCAAAATACCAAGCCGGTTCAAGTTTTATATCAAAAAATTCCTTGCGTTCTTGGCTACATGATGGGTGAAACAGTTTTTAAAAAAAGTTAATATTTCATAGATAAAAAGAGCACTCAAAATGGGTCTCTAAAGATATTCAGTTAACCAACTGAGTATCACATTTTGATTGCTCTTTTTATCTATGAAATATTAACTTTTTTTAAAAACTGTTTCACCCATCATGTAGCCAAGAACGCAAGGAATTTTTTGATATAAAACTTGAACCGGCTTGGTATTTTGGATTTTGAGAAATTTGACGGCGCTGTTTTGAACGTTTTCTATTATGGCGCTGTTTTGACTAGCCCCCCATATTGGGGGCTTTGTTCAGTAGTAGTATGAGGCTTCTATTAAAGTATTTATTGTATTCTAACACTTGTAATAGTTTCTCTTTTCTACCCAGAATTCTATTAAACTCTAAGCGCTGAAAGCAATGAAATCAAAGCTGAAAGCAATCCAAAAAATCATTCTCATTCTTTTCCCGGTATTTTCTAAAAGCGATCATTAAAAAGAAACGATGAAACGATGAAAAAATGGCTGCTGGCGATCGTTTGGGCAAAAAAATGAGGAGAAAACGCAAAAAAAGTACACGCACACACGGCCACAAGTCTCCTTTGGGGATAGAAAAGAAAAACGACTGAGCCACCAACGATGCGCGTTTTTTTTTCTCCTCTCTTTTCCTTTCCTCAAGACATAAACGCTAAAGGAAAAACTTTATGGGAAACAGACGGTTGATTGAAGGAAATTTTGTGTTCTGGAAGGTATTTCACAATAATTTCGAGCGAAAGCTCTTTAGGGTTCAACATTTTGGAGAATTTCAATCAAAACTTGAAAAATTCAGATCAATTTTTCTTTCTTTCTTTCAAAAATCTTATACTCTTTAACTTTTAAAGAATGAAAACGATAGAATACTTCTATTGCTATAGAATAGCTATAGAATGCTATAGAATGCTATAGAATGCTATAGAATGCTATAGAACAGCTATAGAATAGCTATAGAATGCTATAGAACAGCTATAGAATAGCTATAGAATGCTATAGAACAGCTTTAAATGCTATAGAATCCTATAGAATCCTATAGAATGCTATAGAATGCTATAGAATCCTATAGAAATCTATAGAATGCTATAGAATGCTATAGAACAGCTTTAAATGCTATAGAATCCTATAGAATCCTATAGAATCCTATAGAATTCTATAGAATGCTATAGAATCCTATAGAATCGTATAGAAAGCTATAGAATCCTAAAAAAATAGCTATAGAATGCTATAGAATAGCTATAGAATGATATAGAGGAGCTATAAATGGTATAGAATCCTATAGAATGCTATAGAACAGCTATAAATGCTATAGAACAGCTATAGAACAGCTATAGAATGCTATAGAACAGCTATAGAACAGCTATAGAATGCTTTAAAATGCTATAGAATGCTATAGAATGCTATAGAATCCTATAGAATGCTATAGAATGCTATAGAATGCTATAGAATGCTATAGAATCCTATAGAATGCTATAGAATGCTATAGAACAGCTTTAAATGCTATAGAATCCTATAGAATCCTATAGAATCCTATAGAATCCTATAGAATCCTATAGAATCCTATAGAATCCTATAGAATTCTATAGAATCGTATAGAATCCTATAGAATGCTATAGAATTCTATAGAATGCAATAGAATACTTCTAAAGCATAAAGAAAAGGAAATCGCCGATCACCTACTTCTTCTACCTTATCAGTAGATAATCAATAATTTTATGCAAAATTTGCAAGTATATTTGCAAGTGTGCAAGCAAAATTAGATAAAGAAATTATCTATAATCTTTCAAAGAAAACTCTGAAAAAAAGAGAAAAAAGAAAAGAAAGGAAAAGTTTTGTAAGAGAAATAGAAAAGTGAAAAATAAAATGGAAAGAGAACACCTTGTATCTCCAGCAAAAATCACCCGAAATCCCAGTCAAAAACAGCCATCAAAAACAGCCAAAAAGGGATTCAAAAAAAGCTTTTCACTGCTGAAAATCGAAGTGTTTTTTTGTTTTTTTGTTTTTTTGTTTTTGTTTCTTTTTTTGTTTCTTTTTTTGTTTCTTTTTTTGTTTCTTTTTCTTTTTTTATTTCTTTTCTCTTTCCAGCTTTCTCCAATTATTGTTTTCAAGAGGGAGCGCTTCGAAAAGAACGAAAAAAACGAAAAACGACGTGAAAAAATGCACAAAATTTGCGGTAAACAAGGTGATAAATTGAGAACGATTTTTTGTGGTTTATAGAGTAAAATCCAACTCCAGTGAAAGATCACTGGAGATCGGAATTGAGAAAAGTTAAAGATCAATTTGAGCTTTATTTCCCTGACCTGATTTTTCAGTATAAAGCTTTGTTAGGTTTCAAGGGCAAGGTTTGAAACAAGCTAGTTCTGACTTCAGCTAGTTCTGACTTCAGCTAGTTCTGACTTCAGCTAGTTCTGACTTCAGCTAGTTCGTCAGTAAGGCCTCTGACGTCAGTAAGGCCTATAGGGCCCTACTTTGGCCGCAATGGGATCGGTGTAGCTCATTGGTAGTGTTCGCGAGGTCGGTAAACGAGAGGTGGCGAGTTCGAATCCCGGCGCCGACCATGACCATTTTGTTTTCCCAGCCCCAACCTATAAAAGGATTGGCGTGTCCAACGCCGTCGGTCAACAGCGGTCAATCTAGCTAATGTCATAGTATTATAGTATGTCATAGTGCCATGACAAAGTCAGTAAGACAAGCCAGCCTAAGCCTAAGCCTAAGCCTGAGCCTAAGCCTAAGCCTAAGCCTAAGCCTAACCGTAGCTCAGCCAGAAAACCTAGGCTGATTCTTGACTATCAACCGAATTTTCTCTAATAGTCCTCCGACGAGTCGAGACGAGTCGAGTTGGCGACGATTTTACGGCTTCCGAAGCTTTCACAGAAGCTCAACCCTCTAATCCCCCACTAGATCTCATCGTGAGCTACATTTTCCGACCCCACATCGATAGGTTCTGATAAGCGGTTCTCGAGATTTCGAGCAATTTAGCTTTGCGCGGCTTCGAGCTGCGAGCTTTGGGTGCGAGCTTCGAGCTGCGATCTACTATTAGAGAAAATATGGTATTCTATCTAGCTGCCTTGGATCTAGCAAACTCGGAAACCACTTCGTTCGAACACTTATCAAAGTAAAGCAAAGTGTGGAGAGTGTCGAGAGAAGCAATGTGTGTCCGATTGAAGTCCTCTGACCGATTGAAGTCTCCCCCTTTTCCCCAGGCCAGAATGAAACTCGATCCGATTCTCCCATTTCAGCACCCACGGATATCCACCTCTTAAAAAGGGCAAAGAAGTCAGTGGAACAGTCATCAAAAAGGGAACGAATCTTTTTCTCTCTTTCTTTCTTTCTCTCTTTCTTTCTTTCTCTCTTTCTTTTGGTCCTCTTTTAGTCCACTGAATTATACAAGACACCATAGAGGAAAGGGAAAAGACTTGGTAAGAAGAAATGGGCAGCAGGAGGCCCTCGTAAACAGCCACTCCTTTTTAAACCCCATTATGAGTGCTCAGAAATTACAGAATAATTCTAGGGTATTTTAACAATGCTAAGATACAAAACGAAACGATTTTTCTAAGATCTAAAGACTTTAAAACTCTCTGGGTTTAAAGAATGACTGCGAGATCTGAGTTTGATCATTGAATGACACAATCGTGTCATTCAAAGACACACAATTGATCGTCTAAAAGGATCCAGAATTTCTCCAGAGTACCAAGCGATGGTCTATCAGGATCTAATAGTTAAATATAAGCGAAAAAACGATCTCAAAAACAAGGAAATTTAAGTTAAAAACTGATCTCAAAGATTTGGAAATTTGGGGAAAATTTTAGGGAAAATTTTTCGGGAAAATTTTGGGAAAAATTTCGGCAAAAATTTTCGGCAAAATTTTTGATCAAAACTTTACAATACCTATTTCAAAATGCTGCTTTTATTTTCATTTTCCTTCAAAAAACAAATCAATCGGGAAAAAGCCACGAATTTTCGAGTGTTTATTGACTTATGGTCACCGATATCAGTGAAAAGTTTTGCGGGGAATGATGGCGAAAAAAAAGTTGAAAAAAGTTTCCGCGATTTGAAATCAAAAGCGCCGAGTCAGCAGCAAAATATCAAGTAAACAAATTTTTGATTTAAGCAATGCATAGCACACAGATAGTTATAGATTTGAGAAGACAGTGTAGCTCAAGAGATAGTTAGATTTGAGTTAGAGTTAGTTAGCTAGAGTCAGCTCAAGAGATAGTTAGCTTTGAGTTAGATTTTGAGAATATTCGTTGGGCAAACAGTGCGATAGATCTGCATTTGACTCTCAATAGTCAATCACTATGCATTTGATCTATGATTTAGTGTCATACTTTTGGCCGAGTACATTTCCTGACTACAACTAAACCTCATTGCTGTACAGAGTTGATCTACCAATCTACTAATTACTAATTGTATTGATATACGAATTTACTATTTACTAATACTAATTTACTAATACTATTTACTAATCAGATAGCTGGATCCTTGTGCTAAACTGCAAGCGTACCGTGAAATTCTACAGAATCTACAGAATCTACAGAAACCGTGAAATTCTACAGAATCTGTAACTATGCATGGATACCTACTATAAATAAAACAGAAGAGATGTCTGTCCCTCTGTCCGTCTGTCCGTCTGTTCGTCTGTCTGTCTGTCCATTTGTGCGCAGCTATTGGCAAAAAGGGGGGCTTATATAGCGTGGAAAACATGGGCCTTCCCAGTTTCCGCTGGTGGTTTATAGTAAAGAAATGAATGACAAAGAATTGAACCCTCGACCTTTTGCTTATCGAGCAGATCCTCTACCACTCAGCTATCGGCGCCTTTTTTGCCCAATCAATAGAAAAGACAAGGTAGGAAAGAGAAAGAAAGAGAAGGAAAGAGAAAGAGAAGAAGTACCTTAGAACTTTGAAGCTTAGAACTCAAGTTCTCAAGGAGCTTAGAACTCAAGTTTTATCCAACTTTAACCCTTCTAGAATTAACCCTTTAACCCTTCTAAGGCTTCTAGAATACTGGATAAGTACATTTACAGATTATCAGCAAAGTGATTGTCAGCAAAGTGTCAGCAAAGTAAAGGTTATCTTAGATTATTTCTTTAAAGAAACATCTTGTCTCAAAAATTTCCCAATTTACTCAACAATAGATTGCTTTTGGTTTACTTAATCAAAGAAAGTGTGTTTTTTTGCTAGAGGGATTTTTGCCAGAGGGTAATTTCCCAGAAATTCTTTTCAGTTTTTTTGGGTGAATTGTAAATGTAGGCAAAGAGGATGTAAAAAGAGGTAAGAATGAAATGAAAAGAGGGAAATTCGAAATTGGACTAGGAAAATAAGGGGAACGGGAGTGGAGGCTGACTGGAAGGAGTAGGGTTGAGGTAGGGCTGAAGAAGGGCTGAGGTAGGGTTGAGGCTGGGGTTCACCGCCCTCACAAAGCACCCCAATGGAGGACATGACGGGAAAATTACCCCCCACTCCTCCTCAGCCTTTCATTTTCTTTGCAAACAAGATATTTGAGATGAATCTGGGATGAGCCCGTGGAAATAAATACTGTGGCTTACGAGGTACTTGGTTAGAGAAAGGTTAGAGAAAGTTACTTGGCTACTTTCTTACTTGCTAAAGTTACTTTCTTTCCAAATGATTTTTTACCTTTCTTCTCCTATCTGATCGAATTTTAGCTAGTTCTGAATCCGTTTTTGTTTTTTTCAGAACGAGAAGAAGCGGAAACGCGAGATTATACCCGCTTTAAGGTCATGGATACGTGAAATTTTTGGATGGAGTCATGGATACGGAAAATTTTAGCTGAGTTAGAGATTCCAAAAGAGAGCAGCTATCTATCGGGGACATGTGCCAGATGGAGAGCGATTGTGCGCCCACACAAAGCACACATCGTTTGTTCTTGGGGTTTATTTGGGATACGGAAACTTTTAACTCAGGCAGGAGGTTCCAGAAGAGAACAGCTATCTATCGGGGACATGTGCCAGATGGAGAGCGATTGTGCGCCCACACAAAGCACACATCGTTTGTTCTTGGGGTTTATTTGGGATACGGAAACTTTTAACGCAGGCCGGAGGCTCCAGAAGAGAACAGCTATCTATCGGGGACATGTGCCAGATGGAGAGCGATTGTGCGCGCGCATAAAGAACACTTTTAGCCCTTTTACAGGATTTCTCTTTTACTTTTTGCTTATTTGGCAAACAAGTAATGCCCGAAGGCTTCAAATGGAAGTATTCAAAAGTTGTCGTGGTGGTGTAGCTGGTGTTGGTGTAGCTTAATGGATAGTATTATTGTCTACGAAGCCTATAAAAAAAACCCTTGCCATGAGTTCGAATCCTTTAGTTGACAAAGCTTTTACTTGATTTTTTAAAAATAGATTTTTTATATGATAGATTGATCTAATGGAGGGATTGATCTAATGGAGGATTCCCTTAAATCTGCCGGATTTGCTCAAAATCTCTTGTTTACTTAACCATTAAAGCTTTCTGTCAAAGAAAAAAAAAAGTCATTCTCAAAAGAGCGAAACACGAGAGGAGACATTATGGAGCTATGAAAGAAGTGTTATTGAAAAGAAAGCTGATATGGGAGAGTTCGGCGAGGCTCCGTTGCCCCGTTATCTTTCCCCCTTCAGTTGGGAGTGTCAACGCCTTTGAAAAACAACTCACCCTTCTTGCAAAGATTTACTCAAGAATCGTCTGAATTTAGATAACGATCTGAATTTAGATAACGTCTTTCTGAACCAAATTTTACAGAAGCTACAGATGAATGAATGGAATTTCAAGTTTCTAAGTGCAAATTCCCAAATTCATCTAAAGGTTTAGATGAATTAGAGCCGTCCTGCTGCTTGCTTCCTAGTCAGCTTGCTTCCTAGTCAGCTTGCTTCCTAGTCAGCTTGCTTCCTAGTCAGCTTGCTTCCTAGTCAGCTTGCTTCCTAGTCAGCTTGCTTCCTAGTCAGCTTGCTTCCTAGTCAGCACTAGTCAGCTTGCTTCCTAGTGCTTGCTAAAGCATGACTGCTGTCTAGTCGTGCTTGCTAAAGCATGACTGCTGTCTAGTCATGCTTGCTAAAGTGAATTGCTTGACTTGCTAGACCTAAAATCAATTTCTCCAATCGATTCCCCGACCCCGAAAACCCCCGGGTACAAATTTACAGCTAAATATCTTCTTTTTGTGCCATTTGCAAAGCAAAAGAGAAACCCTATAAATAGGCTAAAAGTGTTCTTTGTGCGCGCGCACAATCGTTCTCCATCTGGCACATGCCCCCGATAGATAGCTGTTCTCTTTTGGAATCACGGGCTTGAATTAAGAGTTTCCGGACCCCAACTAAACCCCTATTTCAGGACAAGCGATGTGTGCTTTGTGCGCGCGCACAATCGTTCTCCATCTGGCACATGCTCCCGATAGATAGCTGCTCTCTTTCGGAGTCTCTAACTCAGCTAAAACTTTCCGTATCCATGACTTCATCTAAAATTTGCCGTATCCATTCTTCTGTCGTAGCCGTTTACTAAATTCAGCCGTTAGCGAATGAAATTTTTCGCTAGCCGTTTAGCCGACTAGCCGAATTAAAGAACGGGACGCCAAAAAAGGAGTTGTTGTGAAGCCGATCATAACGAAGGAGCAAAATGAACGCTCCCAAGTCGACTTAATTGATCTTCAATTGGTTCCGCATGCATTTTATCTATTTTATCTCTAAACAAAATAGAAAAGCTCGGCTCAATACTATCAGCACAGATAAACCCCAAATCGTTACTATGTTTTGCTCTATCCAAATCAACATTGCTCTTCAACAATTATCTTTTCTATTTTTAGTTAAGCCAAAAAGAAATTGAACGGTTGTTATGGAGCTGAATGGGGGGAATGACGGGGTGTCTAATTGCGAGCCATTTCTATTCTTCCCCGTCACTGACTTCAATGCTTATTTAATGCTGAGGGACTTTGCTTTTTTTTTAATTGTTCCATCGGCACTCACGCACTGCAAAGAAAGGCTAATAACCTACAGCTTATAGAACTAGAGCTTATAGAGCTAAAGCTTATAGAGCTAGAGCTTATAGAACTAGAGCTTATAGAGCTAGAGCTTATAGAGCTAGAGCTTATAGAACTAAAGCTTTCCTTAAAAACAAGCCTTGATAACGATTGTTATTTTTCAAATGGTGTCGAAAAGGCTAAAGACAAAAAGCCTTTTCGTAAGGCGAAAGCTTAAAATGTCTTTTGCTTAGTTTCTTTTAACCCCGAGCATGATAAATCGGGGATTGGGGGTGAAAAGTGGTGAAGAGAAAGGCGGTGAATCACTCTGAAAGAGGCAAAAGGGTGAAAAAGCATGAAAAAGGACGAAAAAGGATGTTTGCGTTCTCTCCCATCGCGAAAGGGATTTCCATTCACGCACACACACACACGTAAACACAAAAAAAAGGTACCAAGAATGAAAAAACTTCTTTGCAGAAACACAAAGCTTTAAACAGGGACCTAAAAATTAATGAGCAATATGCTAAAAAGTGAAAGCACACCGTTTCTGGTGCATAGAAATTCTCTAGTCGTGAATCCGAAACGCTTAAAGGTTTAAGCTAGACTAGCTCTGTAAGCTAGACTAGCTCTGTAAGCTAGACTAGCTCTGTAAGCTAGACTAGCTCTGTAAGCTAGACTAGCTCTGTAAGCTAGACTAGCTCTGTAAGCTAGACTAGCTCTGTAAGCTAGACTAGCTCTGTAAGCTAGACTAGCTCTGTAAGCTAGACTAGCTCTGTAAGCTAGACTAGCTCTGTAAGCTAGACTAGCTCTGTAAGCTAGACCGAGCCTGGCCAGAGGAAAAAACCCAACCAAAAGCTAGGTCCAGAGATTTTATAAACCCTATTTTCTGACTAAACCTTGTATAATCCCTTCAAATCCCTTTTAGAACAACTCATACAAGAAAGTCAGCACTGTGGTTCTAAAAATGCAAGAACTGAGTTCAGAAAGCTGGCTACGAGTCCTTAGTCCGTATGATACGCTCCAGGAAAAGTTCCGGCATCGTCTCTGATCTTTAAGGCGGCCTTGATCTTTCCGGTAAACGATCTTTTCGGTAAAAGGTCCATAGTTTTCCCACAGAGCGTACTTCTCGGAAAGTTTCTCGAAAAGTTTCGGCGGAAAGTTTTGCCGGACACTTTCTGGAAGGAAAGCACGTTTCGCGGGAAAACTATGGACCTTTTACCGGAAAGATCGTTTACCGGAAAGATCAAGGCCGCCTTAAAGATCAGAGACGATGCCGGAACTTTTCTCGGAGCGTAGCATACGGACAATGGACAATGTTTCCTAGGTCTAGGTTTGAGATTGTTGTTGTTGTCGTTGTTGTTGTTGTTCTTCTCCTTCTTCTTCTTCTTCCTCCTCCTCCTCCTCCCTCTTCTTCTTCTTCTCCTTATTCTTCCTCTTCTTCTTCTTCTTCTTCCTCTTCTTCTTCTTCTTCTCCTTCTTCTTCTTATTGTTAAATGTTGAGCCTAGCTCTTTTTAGAGCTTGCTAGGCAACTCACCGTTCAAAACAGGACTCAGACCAAGATCCAGTTCAAATCAATGCTCCCCCAACTATTTATTTTGATGAAATATACGATAGAAACTAAAAACAATGGAAAAATTAGCACGGTAACTAGTAAGCCTAAGCCATAAGCAAAAGTTTTAGCTGCAAAGGGAATCGAACCCGAGCAACATGGGTGCAGCTTGTTCTTGATACAAGCCGCTTATCCACTAGACCACCAAGGGAGCTTTTAAGCGAGTGTGGACGCCTCAAATAGACATGCCAAAGGCGTTTTTGTCAAATATCCTGCCAAAGCATTTTTGCCAAATATCCTGTGTTACAAGTCTATTTGAGCTGACTCAAATAAATTCCTTGGTGGTGTAGTGGATAGGAGGCTTGTATCGAGAGCGATCTAGGCACGTTTTTCCTCGGGTTCAATTCCTTTTGCAGCTAAATCTTTTGCTTTTTCTTTTTAAAGCTTTTTTGTATTTGTAAAACTAAAAACTGTGGATTCCCGGTGGAATTCTCTATAAGATGGTCCGGGTTTAGTTTTGAAATCCACGGTTTGTTCATGGCTTTCCCTAGTTAGATGTGAGATCTAAGATCTTGGGATTGGGTAAAGGATCTTAGATCTAACAGTCTTGGAGCTAACAGTCTTGGAGCTAACAGTTTTAGAGCTAACAGTCTTGGAGCTAACAGTTTTAGAGCTAACAGTCTTGGAGCTAACAGTTTTAGAGCTAACAGTCTTGGAGCTAACAGTCTTGGAGCTAACAGTTTTAGAGCTAACAGTCTTAGAGCTAACAGTCTTGGAGCTAACAGTCTTGGAGCTAACAGTCTTGGAGCTAACAGTCTTGGAGCTAACAGTTTTGGAGCTAACAGTCTTAGAGCTAACAGTCTTGGAGCTAACAGTCTTGGAGCTAACAGTCTTGGAGCTAACAGTTTTAGAGCTAACAGTCTTAGATTTAACAGTCTTAGATCCCCAATTTGAATTGAAAATGAAGAACCTATTGAAGTAAACTGGGCAAAGCTGGATACGCAAAATACTTCACTAATCTTTGCAGACAGCTTTGTTAACAAAAAAAAGCAAGGAAAAACGATTTGCAAAAACGGGAAAATATTGTTATCTAAAGTGTTCAAATAAAAGGAAATCGGAAATCGTAAAGATGAAAGATGCCAGGGGAAAGGGGGAAAGGTGATGAAGAGGGATGGATGTACTCCGAAGAATCATCTATGAATCAGTGGAGCCACTTCAAGGACGGGAATGAGCACTGGACAGTACTGGACAATAACTAAGAGTACTGGACACTAACTTCAATTACCCAACCCTCGCTGAAAAGCAATGTTCTTGGGAATCTTTAAGCAAAATAAATGATGAAATTCATCTTTCTATGTCTCAATCGGCTAACACTAGTTCAAATTCACGCAGAAATACCTCTAATATTCCTCTAATAGCACCGTAATATCTCTAATAGTAAAGTCTGAGTACCTCTAATAGTACCCCATAAAGTCCGACTTCTTTTTAGAAAATCCTCTTTTTCTCAGCTCCTAGACTTTTTTCAACTAAACTTTTGATATCAAAAGAAACTAGATTTCAAGGGCTATCATTTGATACCATGTAGCAAACTGTAGCATAAACCAGCGCAGAGAACTGGACGTTCAAAGTTAGACTACGCGGCAAAACCCCGAAATTATGAAGAGGTGTCAGTATTAGAGGTATTATGGTATCAAATCAGTAATATCTGTTTTCTATAGTGTAAAAAGAAATTTAAGGGGTTTTAGAGTGAGTTTTATCTTACAAATAAGCTCAAAACAAAGTGCTTTTTCATGATGCAATGCCGGAGTTTTCGAAATTTTTCCAAAAAGCCAACAAAAAGGGGAATTTCTGAAATAGAAAATGATGAAAATTGGTAAAACTGGTAAAAACTGGTTTCGAAAAACCTATATTGGACAAAATTGGTTTCCACGAGGACTGTTTCCTCTCAAATCTTTTATCCGGCCAGAGATCCTTTCTCCTTAATTCATCGTGATAGCTGGCCACGATCGACAAACGTTTTTTCCCCAAATTGACCTGCAATCTGACTAATCAGCTTGAAAACAATAGTACAAGTACAAGATGTACAAGATGTACAAGATGTACAAGATGTACAAGATGTACAAGATGTACAAGATGTACAAGATGTACAAGATGTACAAGATGTACAAGATGTACAAGATGTACAAGATGTACAAGAAGTACAAGAAGTACAAGATGTACAAGAAGTACTAGAAGTACTAGAAGTACTAGAAGTACAAGAAGTACAAGAAGTACAAGAAGTACTAGAAGTACAAGAAGTACAAGAAGTACAAGATGTACAAGAAGTACAAGATGTACAAGAAGTACTAGAAGTACAAGAAGTACAAGAAGTACTAGAAGTACTAGAAGTACTAGAAGTACTAGAAGTACTAGAAGTACTAGAAGTACTAGAAGTACTAGAAGTACTAGAAGTACTAGAAGTACTAGAAGTACTAGAAGTACTAGAAGTACTAGAAGTACTAGAAGTACTAGAAGTACAAGAAGTACAAGAAGTACTAGAAGTACTAGAAGTACTAGAAGTACAAGTACTACAAGAAGTACCAGAAGTACAAGACGTGTATCTCCTTCATATGAAAAAAGAGATACAAAATTCTGGCAACAAACAACGTTAAAGATATTCAGTAAGTTCAGTGATCGGTCAACGCCAATCTTTTTCCGACTTTTCGCCAATTCTCGGCGATTTCCCTGGGCAAACATTTACAAATTGTTGAAAATTCTTTGTCCTGGAATGCACATGACTTGTTGACGCTATTGCGAGGTCGGATTTGGTGACTTGAGCAACTCCAATGCTCTATGCCAATGCCAATTGCTCTCAAGTTCCAATTTCAATCCAATTTCAATCCAAATTTCCTATATTTCATTGCCTCAATGCACGGGCTCTCACGAGCTAAATGCTCTAGACGAAAATCAAATTTAAGGTTAAATTTAAGTTAACTAAGTTAGCTAGAAAACTAGTTAACTAAAATTTTAACTAGTTTTTTGTTAAATGTAAATTTCAAATGCATCATTCACTTTTTAAAGTGAATGATGTTCTGTTAGATCTCTCTTAAGTTCTCTGAAGAGCTCTCTTAAGAGTTAGAACTCTTAAGTTCTGTTAGATCACTCCGCAAACATTTCGCTCCTTTTCTGGGTCATGAAAATGTTTGTTTGAGAGATTTGCATGACGGAAAAAAAAAGCACTAACAAATGGCAACAGAAGAAAGAGGAAAAATGACACAGAGACAAGTGTCATCCATCGATTTTCCCATAAAAGAGTATTACTTGAATAGGGTTTTCTTCTTCAAAGACACAAAGAAAAAGACACAAACAAATCGGACACAAGGGTTCTTACCGGGGAACTCTTTAAAGTCAGATTTCAGGAGCTTTCCGAGCTTTCAGGAGACTCCAAAACCCTCAAAGTTTCAGCAAATTTTTATCAATTTCCCCAACAATTTGCAACCGTTTAGAAAACTGGCATAAAAAGTTACTGGTAGTTAAAGATGATAGTTAAAGATTAGTTAAAGATTAGTTAAAGATGAGTTAAAGTGTTAAAGATAAAGATGATAGTTTAAAAAGTAGTTCTAGTTTTGTTTGTTAAAGTTAAAGCTTTGGTAGCTAAAAATCTCTTCAGTCAATCAATCTCTTCAAAAATCTCTTCAGTCAATCAATAAAAACCAATCTAAAGTCGAACATTTTTACATTAATAAAAGTAGCGTATTAATATTAGAACGCTTAAAAATCAATTGTCAGCTTTAAAAAGTTTTGCCAGTGAGAGGAGTCGAACCCGGGACAAGAAGTGCGAGGCGCTAGCATACTGTCGACTATCGACTAGCTTACCGATGTACACTGACTGTCGGCTTTAAGTAGGCTACCTTGCTGGCTTAGACTCAGGCTTAGGCTTAGGCTTAGGCTTAGGCTTAGGCTCAGGCTTAGGCTTAGGCTTAGACTCAGGCTTAGGCTTAGGCTTAGGCTTAGGCTCAGGCTTAGGCTTAGGCTTAGGCTCAGGCTTAGGCTTAGGCTCAGGCTTAGGTTCAGGCTTAGGCTTAGGCTCAGGCTCAGGCTCAGCCTTTGGCTTGGCTTTGGCTTAGTTTAGGCTTTGATGTTTGGCAAAATTGGCCAAAACTTTGAAGGCTTATATCTTAAAAATGGCTTATGATGAGTAGAATTTGAAAGCAGTTTTGGGATAGCATGTTTGCATGTTTGCGCAGACTCAGGCTCAGGTACAGGCTCAGGCTCAGGCTCAGGTACAGGCTCAGGTTCAGGCTCAGGCTCAGGTTCAGGCTCAGGCTCCTGCAACATGCAAACATGTTTGCACTTTGGAATCAGCTCGCTTCTGAGATAACTTCAAAGGGTTCCCTGGTTATCTCTTTTGGCGGCTTTTTGCTTTGATGTTTTCGGGAAAAGATTCGATGAGGATTTCTTGTGAAACTGAAAACCGGATTTGGGCTTTGTTGGGCTGGAAAAGCTAAACTTGGACATAAGTTAAGATTGATAAATTGTCTGCAATCTGCTTCTGTTTGCTTTTGCTTTGCCTATTTGCTAAACTATGGTCAATTGTTCTGTAGAATTTATCTAAAATTTGCGAATTTATTAACGAATTTAACGAGTTTTAGATTAAAGGTGTAAAATTTCGGAAAAATTGAGCATAATGACGCCGAAGAAAGCAGAGAGAAAGCAGACGGTCCTAAACATCGTGAATATATTAGGAGAGATAATATTAGGAGAACGATGGTCATTCCTATGATGGTCATGCCTACGATGGTCATTCCATTGACAGAGTCTATCTAGAATCTATCTATCTATCTATCGAATGACGGTGAGTGCATTTTGCTAGTCATTTTGCTAGTCAAGTGGTTAGTCAAGTGGTTAGTCAAATTGTCTAAAGTCAAATTGTGTTCTGATGGTCAAGGGATTGATTTGAAGCTGTAATCTAAACTAATCTATAATCTAAACTAATCTGTAATCTAAACTGATCTGTAACCTAAACTAATCTATAATCTAAATCAATCTATAATCTAAACTAATCTATAATCTAAACTAATCTATAATCTAAATTAATCGATCCCAAATTTTGCCTGTTTTTTGAAAAATTCAAAAACCAAGGACCAGTTCGAGGGTGGAAAACAAAGTGCTAAAAAATTCCATCTTGTAGGGCATTCCTTTTGTTTTTTTTTCAAATGGAGATGAGGGGAAATGAACGGGAGCACCGAAAGGCACGGCCATTCAAACAAACCCTTTTCCCTCCACCACCAAACATGATGAATTATGCCGATGGCTCTCATTTTCACCCACTTTTCCCCATTTCCCCATTTCCCCACTCATCCATTCATCTAAACTCTTGTGCCGATCTTTCTAGAATTTGAGGGACCGATTGGAAATGGTTTTAGAAATGAAATGAGCTGAAAGGAGGAATGAAATGAGCTATGAAATGAGCTGAAACGAGCTGAAACGAGCTGAAATGAGCTATGAAATGAGCTGAAATGAGCTATGAAATGAGCTATGAAATGAAGGCGAAGTTAAGTAAAATAAGATAAGGGAAAGATTACGGTAAGCTCCTCAAATTGTTCACTATCTAGAAAGTGCATCAGTTGAAAGGAAGACATAAATAGAAATTAATTCATTCATTTATTTCAAGCAAAATATAATGCCTAGCAATCAGAATTTCTAGCAAAATACAGCTAGATTGAGGGTAAAGATTGTTGCCAAAACTTGTTCCCAAAAATTTGGGCATAGTGACGCCGTAAAATGGGAAAATCGCTGAGTCTCTAGGTTCCAAAAGTTGACTTTTGATGAGATGGGTTTTGGGGGTCAGGGAACGCCCATCTATTGGGGCCGTGTGCCAGATCAAGAGCGATTACGCGACCGCACAAAGAACACTTCGTCAATACATAGAGGTTTAGTGATCGATTACTTTCAAAAGGAACACCTAAGAACATTCCGGCGAAAAGGAACACCTATCTATCCAGAGCATGTGCCAGATGAAGAGCGATTACGCGTCCGCACAAAGAACACTTTGGAGCCTTTTACATAGGGATTTCTTTTGCTTTGTAGATGATACAAAAAGATATTCAGTTGTAAATTCATGAGATTTCAGGATCGGGAATTGTTTAGAGCTATTTCTATAGTTTAGAGCTATTTCTATAGTTTAGAGCTATTTCTACCGGCTATTGCTATAGTCTACCAATCAAAAATCGGATTTAATTTGTCTAAATTTTGTTAAATTCAAAAATGAGATTGAAAATGAATTTCTAAATGAATTAGAAAGCAATCAAAGTCCGAAGAGAAGAAAATTTGCAAAAAATAAACAAACAAAACTTGAAAAACTCACATGTTAAAGTTGAATCTCGATTTAGGCGGTGATAGAGAGAAGAGTGGAGATGAATGAGTGGATGAGTGAAAGAAATGGCTAGAGAGATCTGCACTTGACATCTCATTCAGAAGAAGAGATCGTTCTTGAAAGAGAAACAATCGTATTGTTGATCTTGAATGTATAAAATGATGGATTTATTCAGAATTTATTGAGATTTTATTACTTTTTGTTATAGAAAAACGGGACTTTTGACTAAAGAGTTGTTTTTGATTGGAGAAGTTCGAAAGAGATTCGAAAGAGCTTTGAAAGAGATTCGAAAGGGATTTGAAAGAGATTTGAAAGAGATTTGAGAGAGATTCAAAAGGGATTTGGAAGAGCTTTGAAAGAACTTTAGAAGAGCTTTGAAAGAGCTTTGGAAGAGTTTTGGAAGAGCTTTGGAAGAGTTTTGGAAGAGCTTTGGAAGAGCTTTGAAAGAGATTCGAAAGAGCTTTGGAAGAGCTTTGGAAGAGCTTTGAAAGAACTTTAGAAGAGCCTTGGAAGAGCTTTGGAAGAGCTTTGGAAGAGCTTTGAAAGAGCTTTGGAAGAGCTTTGGAAGAGCTTTGGAAGAGCTTTGAAAGAACTTTAGAAGAGCCTTGGAAGAGCTTTGGGCTTTGAAGGCTTTGAGCTTTGGAAGAGCTTTGGAAGAGCTTTGGAAGAGCTTTGGAAGAGCTTTGAAAGAACTTTCGAAGAGCTTTGGAAGAGCTTTGGAAGAGCTTTGGAAGGGATTCGAAAGAGCTTCGAAAGAGCTTTGGAAGAGATCATCCAGTCATTCAGATTACGATCTCTCTTTGTGCTGTTCTCATTTGAATGTCTCTTTCACAATATTCGCTTTCGCAATGTTCTCTTTCACAAGCGCTCTTCCCATCTCTTTTTTCCCATTTCCAAATTCTTTTCCGTTGTTAGTAACCACCGTAATCAAATGATTTGCTTTGGAGCTAGGTTACAAAAGAAAAACTCAAGCAAAACTCGAGCAAAACTCGAGCAAAACTTAGAACAATTTGCTTGATTAGTTCTGTTGTTGATGACCATTGTAACCAAATGATTAAATCTGACAATTTGATTGATAAGTACGTTATATACGTTATTATATACGTTTTCTAAAAGATGACGTCTTGGGAAAACTACCGTACTCTTCACTCCTTAGTTCCTTACTCCTTAGATTAATCCTTAGACTCCTTAGCTACCGCACTCCTTAGCTACCGTACTCCTTAGCTACCGTAGCCTTTAGACCTACTGTTAGTCTGTTGTCCATTCTATTCGAGGAATCAAATTGAATTGAATTTGATCATCAAGCTACCAAATACTTGAACAAAACTAGAAACTTAGATTAGTCTAACTTCTGTTCAGGTTCTTCAAAAGCTTAAACCCGAGTCTTTGCTGGTTTTTTTCATTTTGCTCATTTTTTGCCATAGACTTGTTCATCCTCGATTTCACAATCCTCACAAAAAAAGGCAGAGCTAAAGAGAGAGATTTGTTGAAGAAAAAAGAGGAGGACTCTGACTGACTTCTGACTCAGAAAGAGTATCCATTCGGCAATTCATCTAGTTGGAAATCGAAACGAGTAAATGAATTCTCATTGCGAAACTGGGGAAACAAATGTTGAGAAGAAATATTGAGAAGAAATTTGTTTAGAATTTGTCAAGGCATAGCTTTAGGCAACTAGGCAACTAGGCAACTAGGCAACTAGGCAACTAGGCAACTAGGCAACTAGGCAACTAGGCAACTAGGCAACTAGGCATAGCTTTCTCTATTGATTTTGCAAGTATACAGTACTGGACAATGAAATATCATATTTGAAAAAATCGTCACTTTCGCGCGTCTGTAACTCCGTTGTCTTTGAGTTTAAACTATTAGTGTATTAGTGTTTTCAAGGGCTACACAATGGTAATATTAATCTTTAGAAATGCGGTAAAGACAAGGGAGTTACAGACGTGCGAAAGTGACGATCTTTTTTCAAATATGATATTTCATTGTCCAGTAGTGTAAGTCTCGAATCTATTGATTGATTGATTATTGATTGATTGATCTATTGATCGACTGATCTATTGTTCTTTTAAAGTTCCAGATCTTTAGATGACCCAGGCTTCTTGTAGACAATTTTTGGGTATTGTTTAGTTAGTTAGTTAGCTAGTTAGTTTGTTAGTTAGTTTGTTAGTTAGCTAGTTAGTTAGTTAGTTAGTTAGCTAGTTAGTTAGCTAGTTAGTTAGCTAGTTAGTTTGTTAGTTAGCTAGTTAGTTAGTTAGTTAGCTAGTTAGTTAGCTAGTTAGTTAGTTAGTTAGTTAGTTAGCTAGTTAGTTAGCTAGTTAGTTAGTTAGCTAGTTAGTTAGTTAGCTAGTTAGTTAGCTAGTTAGTTAGCTAGTTAGTTAGCTAGTTAGTTAGCTTGTTTGTTTGTTAGTTTGTTAGTTAGTTTGTTTGTTTGTTTGTTTGTTTGTTTGTTTGTTTGTTTGTTTGTTTGTTTGTACGGCTTTTCTTCGGCTTTTGTACGGCCTTCGTACGGCCTTCGTACGGCTTTTGTACGGTTTTTGTCCCGGTTTTATTCGGCTTTGATTCGGCTTTTGTACAGCTTTTGTACAGCTTTTATTCGGCTAAAGAATTTAAGTCCAACCTAAATCCAAGAAATAAGTTCAGATTTTGAGTTCTCAATGCTAACTTTTCAAAGTCTTGTAAATTCAAGGGAATATCGCTCTTAAATCTTACTCTACCCTAGCTTACAAAGCCTTCTTCCCCTTGTCTTTCTTTCTTTCTCTTGACAAGTTAAGGTACCAGATAGCTGAGTGGTTAGAGCAATTGCTCTGACAAAACTCCAGGGTTCAATCCCCTCTCCTGAACCCTTTCTTGTCAATTCCTTTACTTCACTCCTTCACTCCTTCACTTCTTCACTGCCAATCACTTCACTTATAGTTAGAGACTTTTGTAAGCCTGTAGTTGGTAATATTCTTTCACCAACCGATCTCCAATCCCTCGACTTTTCGCTCTCCATCACTCAGCATCTTTGCACAGATTTCTCAAGTTTCTGAAGTTTCGCAAGTTTTCGAAAAGCTGAAAAGTGATTTGAAGCGTCTTTTCCTTACGTAACCTGGAAAGATAAAGAATTCTCGAAAAACATTTAACAAATATTGATAAAGGAATTGGAAAAAGGCAAAAGGCAAAAGGCAAAAGGCAAAAGCCAAAGGCGAAAATTTGGCAACCAAGAATGTTTAGGTTAAGAAAATTTCAATTAATAAACAAAATAAAAGCTTACTGATTAAGCTTATTGATATTAAGATTATCGGAATTGATTCCCAGGGGTTTATTATGTAAACGACAATCAAAGTATGGTCAGGATTAGTCCAAAAGTTATTTTCCGGGCCGTGGACCTGGCTCTAGACTTGCCTAACCTGGCTTGGCTTTACTGTGAGGCTTAAAAAAGTCAGCCAGAAGCCACTAGACAGCCAGAAGCCAGATTTTGCTAATCTGGGCATGGTTTTGCTGTATTCCTGAACCAGCCAGAAGCCTGGATCTGATTTTAGACTTGCCTAACCTGGCTTGGCTTTATTGTAGGGTTTAAAAAGTCTCTGAAACAGCCAGAAGAGAGCCAAAAGAGGGCCAAAAGAGGGCCAAAAGAGGGCCAGAAAAAGTTCCTGTTACAACAGAGAGTTAGGCCTTGAACAGGGCCTAACTTTGCCTAGGCTTAGGCTTAGGCTGACTGCTCAGGCCAGCTAGAAGTCTTGCCTGGCTGGCAAAGAAAGCGGCCTGGTTTACAAGTCCTAGATCGGAGAAAAATTCCTAAATACGATAGCTTTTTCTAAATCTAAGGCTAAATGCTATGCGACCTATACCATTCAACACAGAATTATTTGCTGATTCCGAATATGTATTCCCTTTTTTGCTAAATGACAATCTACGAGGAGTTATAAGCGTTTAAAGTTTTGTTAGGACTTTGAAAATGGTCATTTGGTCATTTGGTTATTGTGGTCATTTGATCATTTGGGTCTTAGGGGCCTTCTTGTGGGCCCAATTCAGCGCAGCTATGGTTGAATGGGTACAGTGCTCGTTTTTAGAGCGAGACCTCACGAGTTCGATCCCGCACTTTCAAGAAGTGCTAGTGTGCTTTGTGCGGGATCGAACTCGTGAGGTCCCGCTCTAGAAACTGTACCCATTCAGCCATAGCTGCGCTGAATTGGGTCCACAAGAAGGCCCCTAAGACCCAAATAACCACAATGACCAAATGACCAAATGAAGCTCTTAGCACTTCTTGAAAAAACGAAAGCAGAAATCCAAAGCGGGGATCGAACTCGTGAGGTCTCGCTCTGGAAATGCGCACTGTACCACTCGGCCACAGCTGCATCGAATCGGGTCCGCAAGGAGGGCGCTAAGAGCGAAATGAGGACAATGACGATAATGACCACAATGACGACAATGACCAAATGACCAAATGATCATTTTCAGAGTCCTAACAAAACTTTAGACGCTTATTGCCTGACAGATTGTCATTTAGCAAAAAACGGACTACATATTCGGAATCGGCATCAAATTCTGCGAATGGTATAGGTCGAATTTGGCCGGCTCAGCTTTGATCTTCTCTTGTAAAACCTTCCTAAAAACCCCTCTTAAAAAACCCTCCCTTTTAAAAACCTTTCCTCTTTTTAAAAAAAACTCTTTTAATTTCTTAAAATAGCTCTTATCCAGTAGCCACCCATGGCTGCTAGTCTAGCAAATTCTGGTCAGCAAATAACACAAAACAGAGTAAAGAAAAAGAATGTTTCTCAAAAGTGTGCCCGATGCTCTCATCAGCTGGAGAATCTTTCTTATTTTTTTTCAAGATATTTGAGTTCTTCTTGTTGTGCCATTCAGTGTCAATCTCTGTCCAAAAAATCCATCAAAAAATCTCGCTTTTTTTTGGTGAATGGGGAATGTTTTTGGTGCGGTAAAAAGAGAAGAGAAATGACCGAAAACGGAATTTTTTTTCTCTTTCCAATTTTTAGATAAGGGATCCTTGAGGAAAACATATTAAAATATCCATCTATATTCAACATGAATTAGTTCCTTTATAGTTCCTATTTAGGTTCTATTTAGGTTCTATTTAGTTCCTATATAGTTCCTTTATGGTTCCTATCTAATCGGTTGATGCAAAAGTCTTTTCGTTTTTTTCGTACTTCTGTTAAAAAGTAACAAATTCACCAATTAATCTATAGTTTGCTCTATAAAAAAAGTGTTTTTTTTGTTCAATTTGCATCTTTTTAAATGAATTTCGGTTCACTTTCAAGCAAATTCGAAGCAATTTCATGCTGTCATGGGCGTCATAGCTGATCTGAACCATGCTGCCATAGCGTCATAGCTGGTTAAGAGTCTTGGCTTCTAATCGAGAGGATCGATGAGCGATCGGGTTCGATCCCGGGCAGGTAAGAGGTACTCTTTTTACAATCTTTGCAATAATCTTTGTAACAATTGTACAAGAATCTTTTCAACAATTGTACAACAATCTTTGTAATAATCTTGGAATTGTTTGATTTGTTTCATAACTAAATACTAAATACTAAATACAGAACTAAATAGGAACTATACAGTGACCAAATAGGAACTAGATAGGAACTAAAGCCCGTCTCTAGTGGCCCCTTGTGGCTGGGGGTGCCCCTTTTGGTCGAGTGTCCTGTTGTCTCTTGTTTTTTGCCCCACTAGGTAAATACGGCTATTAGCAAAATTGAACTTTTAGAAGTTCTTCGGAAAAATTTGCCTTTGAATGGATTATCGTCTCTTGCAAAGCCGGTGTCCTTGGCGAAATGTCCGAACAACTTTTTGGAAAGTATTTTTCTATGCTTAGTTTATTTCAAAGTATTAATTGCTATATAGCAAATTCGAGCAAATCCGCATCATCGAGTTAGCCCTTTTTGACTACCCGACTTCATACTCTCAAGAAAATCCAGGCATTAAATATTTTTAAACCCGTTTTAATGTTATTTTGCAGAAAAATAATTGCTTTTTCTAATGAAATCAACCGTAGTTTAATTGGTGCATTTGTTGGCTTGAAACGGCAGACGAAAAGGAACAAAAACACTTATGCATCAACCTAATAGTTCCTATTTACCGTATTTACTCTATTAGTGGGGTCCCCCACTATTTTTTCAATCCCCTTCCAGACGACCCCACTATTAGAGAAATTTAAAAGAACATAAAACCAAAGTTTTAAATTGAAAAGATATCAATTTTTCTCCGAAATTCTTGAAAAAACAAGTTTGGCTTCATATTTTATTTAGCTTTAACCGTAACAAAACATTAACAAACAGTAAAAGAACTAATCCAAGAGATCAACAATTGATGTATCACTTTCGTTACCAATATTAGAGAGGACCACACTATTTTTTCAACCCCCCTCCAGACGACCCCACTATTAGAGAGGACCCCACTAATAGAGTAAATACGGTAGTTCCTTTATAGTTCCTATCTAGTTCCTATTTGGTCACTGTATAGTTCCTATTTAGTTCTGTATTTAGTATTTAGTATTTAGTTATGAAACAAATCAAACAATTCCAAGATTATTGCAAAGATTGTTGTACAATTGTTGAAAAGATTCTTGTACAATTGTTACAAAGATTATTGCAAAGATTGTAAAAAGAGTCGAGCCTCTTACCTGCCCGGGATCGAACCCGATCGCTCATCGATCCTCTCGATTAGAAGCCAAGACTCTTAACCAGCTATGACGCTATGGCAGCATGGTTCAGATCAGCTATGACGCCCATGACAGCAGGCTTTAGAAAAGCTTGAAATATGAAATAGCTTGATAATTCTGAAGTTTTTGAATTTGTTCAAGATAGGTTCAAGATAGGTTCAAGAAGGAGGGAAGGGCAAGTAGCAGTGGCAAGATAGGTTCAAGATAGGTTCAAGATAGGTTCAAAACAACTTCTGAAGGTCAAAAGTTATGTTTTAACTTCAAATAACTCTTTGAAGAGATTTCTTTGCCATTTTGACAACAAATTTGGCAAAACAAATGCTTTTAAACGGTTATTTTGTCAAATTTGATACGATAAATGTTGTAAAATTTGAAAATTCATCCAATTCATCCAAATTTCAATAATTTATTTCAATTCCCCAATTTCTTGCTAACAATAAACCGAGCTTGAATTCAAGAATTACCCTTTTTAATGTCTTTAAAATGCCTTTAATCTCTTTAAAATGTCTTTAAAATGCCTTTAATCTCTTTAAAATGTCTTTAAAATGCCTTTAATCTCTTTAAAATGTTTTTAATCTCTTTAAAATGC
This sequence comes from Mesorhabditis belari, assembly GCA_958450365.1. NCBI lineage: Eukaryota > Metazoa > Nematoda > Chromadorea > Rhabditida > Rhabditidae > Mesorhabditis > Mesorhabditis belari. The sequence continues at coordinate 1,854,965 of CAUEEP010000724.1, read as the reverse complement.
CTTTAATCTCTTTAAAAAGTAAAGCTCGTAAGTAAAGCTCTAACGGATCTACTTTAGAGACAAAAAGTGTCAAAAAAACCCATTCTAGACATTCAATCTTTAAATTTTCCCATTAGAAAATGAATAATGAATTGACAAAACTGAATTAACAATTAACTTTACCAAAAAACAAGTCTACTTTAGTGTCAATGAAGAATTAAGTGCGCTAGAAACAAGGTTTTAAAGTTTTTAAACATAGAAATAGACAAATGAACTAAAAAAAAAGGGGAATAGACAAATGAACTCTATTCAATTTTACCCCCCATAAGTGTATTATCGTAGGTATTCTAATAGAAACAAGATCTAATAGAAGCCCTCTATAGAAGTGTCGCGTAGTCTAAGTTTACTCCCAAACAAATGCTCATATCTCAGCACCAATACGTTAGTTTCTGCTCGCTTAGGTATCAAATTAAAGTAGAGAAGATGGTGATTGTTTTGTGATATAACACTTATTTTTAGCATTAACCAGCGCTTAGAAAAAAAAGATTGAAAAATCATGAAAAATCGGCTTTTTGGCCATGATGAAAAATTCGCTTTTTTGGCCACTTTTCAATCTTTTTTTTCTAAGCGCTGGTTAATGCTAGGAACTTGTGTTATATACCAAAAAAACACCCATTTTTTCTACTTTAATTTAATACAAAAGCGCGCAAAAAGAAACGTACTGGTGCTGAGTTATGAGTGTTTGCTTTCATCAATAAAAAAGCCGATTTTTCATCATTTTTCAACCATTTTTTTCTAAGCGCTGGTTAATGCTAGGAACTTGTGCTATATCACAAAACAATCACCATTTTCTCTACTTTAATTTGATACCTAAGCGAGCAGAAACTAACGTATTGGTGCTGAGATATGAGCATTTGTTTGAGAGTAAACTTAGACTACGCGACACTTCTATAGAGGGCTTCTATTTATTCGAATATATTTACGGTATTCTAAATATTATTGCAGTGTTTTAATTCAAATAAAGCTAAAGAAAAGAAAAGAAAAGAAAATTCAAAAGAAATATGGGAAAAGCTGGTATTAACCTTAGTAGAGTCAAGTAGAGTCAAATGATGACTTTCGTTGGCAATCTTAGATGCTTAGAGCTATTGCTTTTGTTCCAATGATCTATTTATAACATGGAATCAGCTATCAGTTAAATAACAGTTAAATAATCGATTCGAATTGGCTATTCGAGTCAAATTAAGAGAAAAAGTGGTCAAATTAAGAGAACAAATGTTCAAATTAAGAGTTGGAGAAAGATCAAATGGATTCTTCGATTTCAATTCATGCACTACAGCTTAAATAGAACGCAAAAAGGTTTAACAAGGACATAAAGTTGAATAATCTCTATCAATCTTATCAGATAGGCTGGGGTTCGATCATCGATGATGCCTACACATCGGAAAGAGGAGGGTTGACAGCTAGGAGACATCCCTCGCCTCTTCTTTTAACGTCATCACCTCCAATCATCGCCTCGTCATATATCAAATCATCAAAAAAAGCTCTTTTTACGGAAAATCTACAAGCTTCAGGTTTCTAAGTATTATCTTGGGTGTACTATGTACAATAGTACTTACAGTATGTACTATTGTACACAGATTATACAATACTATGCAGAAAACATTAGAAATACTGCAATTTATTGGGTTGGTGAATTGAAAACTGCAAAACCAAAATGAAAAATGAAATATTGGTCAAAATACGGCTGGAAAAATGCTAGTACAGTAAGACAGACAGAAAGACAGACGGTAAGACAGACAGATACCGTAACCCCCCTCCCCCTTTCTTTTCCGTCATTTCATTTGTGAAAATTTGTAAATTTGGAATTTCTTGAAAACCAGGTTTTGAATCGTTCTGAAAATTTGGATATAAGCTTGATTTTTGATTCTCTACAACTTTTCCATTGACACCAAAATGGGTTTCTTTTGAAGAAAGTCCTCAAACTGTCACATATGACAATAGCCCGCAGTTTTCGATTCATCAACCCAATACTTCTACTAATCACTACTACTATTTACTAGTACTAGCTTGTACTAGTTTTTCTCTAAAAAACATGGGAAGGTCACGTAAAGTCCTGGAATAAAGGTTATAGAATCAAGGTTATAGAATAAAGGTTATAGAATAAAGGTTATGGAATGAAGATTATGGAATGAAGATTATGGAACAAAGATTATAGAATAAAGACTATGGAATAAGTTTGCGGCACCAATTGTTCGTCTCGAATTCTCAAGTGAAACTATTTACCGCGAGGGAAATGGCGTAATTTTCACAAAGAGATGATGCTTATTTCAGAACACCCAAATCATTTCGGAAATTGAGTTAATTTAGGGGTTTTGTTTAGAGCTTGTTTTGAGCTTGGTTTCAACTTGTTTTCAGCTTGGTTTCAGCTTGTTTTCAGCTTGTGTTCAGCTTGTGTTCAGCTTGTTTAGAGCTTGGTTTGAGCTTGGTTTAGAGCTTGGTTTAGAGCTTGGTTTCTGCTTGGTTTGAGCTTGGTTTAGAGCTTGGTTTCTGCTTGGTTTCAGCTTGTTTTGAGCACTTAAACTTCTTCAGATTAACTCTCGCTGATCGAGAATATCCAAAATTGAAATTTATCTCTTGAATTTATCTCTTAAACTTTTGCATGCACTTTTCTTCTCAAATCATTCTCACTTTTCTTCTTCTTTTCTTCTCAAATTCTTCTTATAAACTTGAAAAACTAAGAAATCAGGTGCCAATGAAGCTAAATAATTCAAAAAATGCTTTTATGCAAGGACAAAATATTCTCAGCAGTTTTTGTTCCCATTCGATTGCCAGACGTAGCACTGAATTCCCTCGTAGCGATACGCGGGCAAATTGGCGATCACCGAGTTCTTCTCATTCTCGTTGTTAGTGTAGAAATGATCTGGAAAGTGATCTGGAAAGATAGTGAAGCCTCGAGAATGACCAGGTTTTTGAGAAATGAGGTGCAGCTGGACGCGACTGGGTTCGACTAGTTCAACTGGACAAATAGCTAACGCACCTTGTGCTTTGCCATCCCAGAAACGGTAAAGTGGGAGTAGACCGGAGCCGGGCGCTGACATACAATATCCCATTGTTCCCTCGAGCTTGTAATGATCGTCCTGCACGGCTTTGTTCATCTCATCAACACTTGTTGTGTAGAAATGATCGCCTAAATTCAGAGATGACCTGATTTGTGGCTTAAATAACAATGGGAGGCCAAAATTTTGGCGCAATGAAATGTGAACATTGAGGCGTTGCTTTTACGTGACTCTATAGCGTCATAATTACCCGATTTACCCGATAGAGTTGAACTACTTACTTGCAAAAGTTGATCAACTTGGGACGGTCTATAACTCGAGGTATAGAAACTAAATCAATTTATGATTGGTTTTAATAGAATCCTCATTAAATTTGACTAAAGAAAAGTCGAATTTCTTTTGTATACTCATTGATAAAAAAATAGAGAAAATTTGTGTCAAAGTTGAACTTCCAAATTCCGTTACGAGTCTCGGAGTTTGGGAACTTTTCGAGTTTACTCTATAACTCGACTTCCAGTAATCAGATCGACTTGAGATTGGTTTTAAAATGATCTTCATCAAATTTGATTATAGAAAAGTGCTATTTATTTTGTACATTCCTTCGTAAGAACATATAAAAAAATTGCGTCAAAGTTGACCTAAACACCTGCAGAAGTCGATCAGCTTTGACGGTTTATAACTCAAGGTATCGAAATTGAATCAACTTATGGTTAGTTTTAATAGAATCTTCATTAAATTTGACTAAAGAAAAGTGGAATTTGTTTTGTACATTCCTTGGTAAGAACATAGGGAAAAACAGCGTCAAAGTTGAACTTCCAAATTCCGTTACGAGTCTCGGAGTTTGGGAACTTTTCGAGTTTACTCTATAACTCGACTTCCAGTAATCAGATCGACTTGAGATTGGTTTTAAAATGATCCTCATTAAATTTGGTTATAGAAAAGTACAATTTATTTTGTATATTCCTGTGTAAGAATATATAGAAAAATTGCGTCAAAGTTGACCTACACACCTGCAGAAGTCGATCAACTTTGACGGTTTATAACTCGAGGTACAGACATTGGATTGACTTGTGTTTGGTTTTAATAGAATTCTCCTTAAATTTGACTGAAGAAAAGTGGAGTTTATTTTGTACATTCCTTGGTAAGAACATAGGGAAAAACAGCGTCAAAGTTGACCTACACACCTGCAGAAGTCGATCAACTTTGACGGTTTATAACTCGGCTTCCAGTAATCAGATCGACTTGAGATTGGTTTTAAAATGATCCTCATTAAATTTGGTTATAGAAAAGTACAATTTATCTTGTATACTCATTGTACTCATTGTACTCTTGTACTCTTGTACTCATTGTACTCTTGTACTCTTGTACTCATGTACTCTTGTACTCTTGTACTCTTGTACTACAGATTATCATTTGAACTATGATTTGCATTGAGTCCTTTTGGGTTTTAGTATGTATGAAGTGAATTCTATGAAAAGAAAATATGAAAATGTGCTCCCACTTGCCGAGTCCGACCACATTCGATACAGTGGCACAATGCCCGGACAATCGCAATCCTTAGACGTTCCAATGAAACCCATTTGAGCTAAAAGTTTGTTTTCAGTGTTTGACTGACCGGAAAAACCTTCAATAGCATAACCAGAATTGACCGCATTCTCCTGTTCAACAGCACTGACTGTATAGAAGTGATCAGCCGCTTTCTCATTCCACGAGCGAAGAAGAGGCGTCAAGGGAGGGCCTGACAAAAGTTATTAGCCTCGACAAAAGTTATTAAGTTCAACAGAAAGTCCCTTTTTTGAACAACGCTTTCTCAGTAATCAATCCATGAAACTTTCTAAGAATTTAAGCCATTATTAAGTGAATACTTAGCCTTCACTGTGTAAATTTTCAGCTCAATCTCACAAATAGATACTGAGAAATGGACTGTATTATGAAAGTGGTCATTTTTTTGATCTTTTCGCTGTCTACTCTAGAAACTTTTTATGCTTTCCAGCTAGCTCTTTTATTATTTAGTTTGATTATTTAGTTTGATTATTTAATAAATACAATCTTTAAGCATTAAAATAAAGAAAAAGTCCAGCTAAGAGAAGCAGTATAACTATTTTAGTCGACCTCCCCAATTTGACCTTAAATTTGACCTAAACTACTTTTCCAGTTATCAAAATTTACTCAAGAACTAACCTTGATAATAATAAAGCTATAATAGTATAAGATAATATAATCTACTATGTATAAAGCAGAAGAAGAGTCTGTTCGTCTGTTCGTCTGTGCGCAGCCATTGGCAAAAACGGGGGGGGCTTAGATTGCGTGGCAAACCCGAACGTTAGTGAACGTTTTCCGCTGGTATAATATAATATAATATATAATAAAGTCCTGTAAAACTTAAACCTAGTAAGCAACTTTTCAATACAAAAATCTTTGACTCATTTCATTTTTGAGAATTTAGAAGAAATTGAAGTTTTTTGGGACGTCGTGATATGTAATGGGACGATTTGCAACGGGACGACGGGCAATGGACGGGAATGGACGACGGGCAATGGACTGGCAATGGGCTGGCAATGGATGGGCAATGGATGGGCAATGGACGGGAATGGACGGGCAATGGACGGGCAATGGACTGGCAACGGGACGACGGGATGGGCAATGGACGGCAATGGACGGCAATGGACGGCAATGGACGGCAATGGACACCGGCCAACGGGACACCGGCCAACGGGACACCGGCCAACGGGACACCGGCCAACGGGACACCGGCCAACGGGACACCGGCCAACGGGACACCGGCCAACGGGACACCGGCCAACGGGACACCGGCCAACGGGACGTCTCGTTGCGTCGTGACATCCCCTTGCAATCACGACGCGTCGTGCTGCACTTACCGATTTCAAAAAAGGAAAAATTGAGGCTTATCATGAATACAAACTGAGTAATCGAGAAATCACAAAAAAACTAGCCGCTCGCCTACTGTGATTGACAATTTTGTTAGCTTTGGTGCTTCATATGGAACTAAGAAAACGACTGGCCAGAGACCTATCATTAAAATGAAACGTTTGTTATAGCTCTTTGAAAATAACTCTATAAATTGGAAAAGTTAACCGAAAAACGAAAGTTAATGGAAAGTTAATTGAAAGTTAACCGTTTGCTTTAGCTTGAGCCAACAAAGATAGTAGAGCCAACAAAAATATGACAAGCTTTCTCATTTGGAATCGAAAAATTGATGGAGATTTCTTTTTCAATAACTTTTTTTGATTCTATATATAGCAAAAGATAGGTAGATTGAGAAAACGTTGAGAAAACTTTAAGAAAACTTTAGAAAACTTTGAGAAAACTTTGAGAAAACTTTAGAAAACATTTTATTACTCAATTTCTATCAAAAAAAATACTCTTTTATGACTGTTTTATGATTCATTATGATTCATTATGACTATTTATTTACAAAAATGATTCAAAAGTTTGAGAAAACTTTGAGAATACTAGAGAAAACTTTGAGAATACTAGAGAAACCTTGGAGAAACCTTGGAGAATACTTTACTACGTTTTGAGATGGAGAAAACATACGCTTACTCAAATCGTTTACTCAAATCGTTTACTCATACGTTTACTACATACGTTTACTACATGCGTAAAACATACGTTTACTCAAATCATTGCAACTTTCCTCGATAAGCACAAAAGAGAAAGCCAATGATGGCAAGAAAATGAGCACATCGATCAAAGATTTCATTAGGACAAATTCAGATTAAAGATGGTTTCTAATAGTTTCTAACACTTGATGATAGGTTCTAAAATCATTTAAATACTGAACAGAACTTGCAAACAGGTGAAGCTGTTAAGCTGTTAAGCTGATAAGCAAACCAATGCAACAGCAACAGCAAAAACAAAAAACAAGAACCCTAAAATGAAAATAGGATAAGAGTAAGCAGCTTATCCCTTAGCTTTTTTGTTATTTGAATAGGTCAAGAGAACAAACAGGCTCGCATCTGATGGCTTTGATCATAATAGGCCTGACCTATTATGATCAAAGCCATCAGAGCTGGCTTTAGAGCTGACTTTTCCTTTTTCTCCGTTTGATGCTTTTGAATCTTCTTTAAAACTTAGGTCGAATCAAGGGCGAATCGAAATGATTCCACAATTCCCACTAGGAAATGAGTTCAATGCCCGTTCAATGCCCGTTCAATGCCCGTTCAATGCCCGTTCAATGCCCGTTCAATGCCCGTTCAATGCCCGTTCAATGCCCGTTCAATGCCCGTTCAATGCCCGTTCAATGCCCGTTCAATGCCCGTTCAATGCCCGTTCAATGCCCGTTCAATGCCCGTTCAATGCCCGTTCAATGCCCGTTCAATGTCCACAAAATCAAATCCAGCTAACCATTAGCGTTCTACTACAGAAAGCAAGAATATTGGATGTGTTTAGTTTCATTTAATGATGTCATCTTTCATGATGATCTTATACATTCGACGGTTTCAGGTCAAATCAAAGAGTCGGGTTGTCAAATGTCAATCAAAGTTGGGTTGTCAAATGTCAATCAAATTCCAGGCCAAGCCCAATTGAAAGCCATTGACTTTGGCTTGGCTTGGCTATAACAACCCTACTTTTGAATAGCTGTAATTGACTTCAATGACGCTAATTTTGACTCCAATTTGTTTTTGACCTACCTTGACCATATTTTCAGCTTTTAGAACAACCCTAACTATGCTTTTGCCTCATGTGAGTCACCAAAAAGCTGCCACAATCGAATAAGACACCACAAATACCGTACCCTAAACAATGTCGCGCTCAAACGCGTATAAAAGGACACCACTTCGGGTATACCTTCAAGCACTAGTATATGATCGATCTTCATTTCACGAGCCAGTCCAATATCGTGATTGAAAGCGGAAGGCATCTATCAGGAGGATGGAAAGGATGCATCACGTTCGAATTAATCACTAAGTTGATATGCAGGCTAGGCAAAATCATTGAGAAGAGTAGAGCGGCAGAGTAACTCGGCGCAACCTCAAACTTGGGTAATTAATAATAATAATAATAATAATAATAATAATAATAATAATAATAATAATAATAATAATAATTCCGTGCGACACTGAGCATTGTTTCCTTGAGCTTCGTCGTAACATTCGTTTCCTATATTGATCTAATACGGTTCCTATTGGGTTGGGGGAGAATGAGTCGGCGCCGAAAATCAAAGAAATTTCTAAAACTTATAGCAGACTTTGTCAAATGATATGCGTTTGATATCCGTAGAAGGGTAACTAATTCTCTTTAAGATTAAGAAACGTATTTTTTTCGATACAAACCTGAATATAATAGCAAAAATCCAAGGTATCGTTGTAGATCCATCCAGGTTGACATTGAGAATCTTCTGTAAATGATTTGGTGATAAAAATTAGACTAACAAGACTCACTGATCTCCACAGTACAAAAGTAGGGGTTTAGGCAACGTGCATTCACTCGACTTCCACAAGCCAGTTGTTGGGCTCATGATAGCACAGAGATCCTGATTCGATGTCGAGGTGGGCTCGCCTAAAAGTAGCTTGTCAGTTTGTTATTCAAACGCTAGCAATAAAGCTCTTAATCTTGAGCTTAATCTGTTCATTTACTTGCTCTATTTATCTGGCTGATCCAAACGTTCCTGTACAACCTTTTACTCACCCTATACATTAGACTGGGCAGAATGCTCAATCACGACTACGACTGGGTTTTTGGCCTAGTATTTTTTTGCACTTAATGCTCCTCATTTCTCATAGTGTCGCTCTAGAATTTGGGTTACCGCGCTGAGAATATCAATATTTTTGACAATTATCACCGGCGTTTGTGAAACCTGCTTAAATTTTGCGGCACATGAAAGGCGCAAAGTTCGATTCATATTGGGTTGGGGAGAATGAGTCGGCGCCGAAAATCAAAGAAATTTCTAAAAATTATAGCAGACTTTGTCAAATGATATGCGTTTGATATCCGTAGAAGGGTAACTAATTCTCTACAAAATAATATTAGGTTGTTAACCCAAAAAGGGCGCTTTTTGCGTATGACCGTTTTAAAACTATAACAATTTATTTCAACAACATATAATTAAACAATGTAATCTCCGCGTTTGGTTTTGACATTCATCCATCTTTTTGGAAGTTTCTTAAGTCCTTTCTCGAAAAAATCGGCATTTTTTGAAACCAAAAAGTCGTCGATAGCGTCCCGTACCTTAGCTTCGGTCTTGAAACTTTTTCCCCGAAACTTTTGAAACCATTTTTGGGCTGTGCGAGTAGTCACAACTTTGAATCCATAAAAATCGTTGATTTCCCGAGCTGATTCGGCGGCAGATTTGTGTTGTTGATAGCGATGGTGCAAATCCTTGTGCCATACTTCCGGGGTGGGTCGATTTGTTGTTGGCATTGCTCCCGAGAATGGAAACCTAAACCAAAATATTTGATTAAAAATTGTAAAAAGTTATTAGAAAAACAAGAAAAACAAAGAAAATCTTGAATGCGATCTTTGTAATTATTCCAAAAACCTTCATGCACAAAAAGCGCCCTTTTTGGGTTAACAACCTAATATTTAAAAGAGAACTCAAACAGCGCCTCAACTCAACAAAGGATCATTTTTCCCACAAAATCGATAAACTGTCATCTAGAGTAAACGGTTGGAGGGATCTTCCTGAAAATTTGGTAACTTATGTAATTGAGTGTGCTCTATCTTTTTTATATAAACACCAAAGGAGGTTTATGTGGAAGAAACTGTTCAAGAAATGAGTCGGACTTTTTGTCATTTTGATTAGCTTTGTTTGGGAATCCATAAAATCCCAAAAAAGAAAAGCTTTGTGGAATCTCTCAAAAGCCATTTTGTAAAGAAATAGTGGACCATTTTTGATGAAACAAAACGTGTATTTAAAGAAGGTTTTATGAGTGCAAAAAGTTTCTTTAAATTTCGGCGCCGACTCATTCTCCTCAACCCAATATATTGATCCAATTCACCTCGATTGAATAAACTTCTTTTTGTTATTCATTCAAGCAAAAGCGCACAGGTTTGACCATATGAATTTAAAGGAAAGCACACAAAGTCATTTGTAATACAAAGCAAATTATTTTTGATACCAAATATTGAAAAAAGTTTCAGTATAGAAAACTTGATCGAATCGTAAAATAGTTTATTTTTTTTGTTCATTTTCTCTGAGTGAGATTCTCGAAGAGATTCTCGTCTCTGTCTTTTTTTTTCAATAGAGACTTTTTTTGTCTCTTTGAGCAATTTCAAATGAAATGACCGAGCAATTTCAAATGAAAAGAAACCGGGATTTCTCTCGGATCTCCACTAACTCTTGATCGCCTTTTTTTTTGCTTTGTGAATCAGCTAGTTTATTCGATCATTTGTTTTCTCGAAAACTTGAACAATTTAAAAGAGATTCTATCGAGGATTCACTTATTTTTGTCTTTGCTTTGTCCTTTCTTTGTCCTTGCTTTGTCTTTGCTTGGTCTTTGCTTGGTCTTTGCTTTGTCTTTGCTTTGTCTTTCCTTTGTCTTTCCTTTGTCTTTTCTTTGTCTTTTCTTTGTCTTTTCTTTATCTTTCCTTTGTCTTTTCTTTGTCTTTGCTTTGTCTTTGCTTGTCCTTGCTTTGTCCTTGCTTTGTCTTTGCTTGCCCTTGCTTTGTCTTTGCTTTGTCTTTGCTTGGTCTTTGCTTTGTCTTTTCCTTGTCTTTTCCTTGTCTTTGCTTTGTCTTTGCTTTGTCTTGGCTTTGTCTTTCCTTTGTCTTTGCTTTGCCTTTGCTTTGTCTTTGCTTTGTCTTTGCTTTGTCTTTGCTTGGTCTTTCCTTTGTCGTTTCTTTGTCTTTGCTTGTCCTTGCTTTGTCTTTCCTTTGTCTTTGCTTTAGCTTTATAGCTGTGCAATTTCTTGTCTTGATCTACTTTGTGTTCAAAAGCCGTAAACTTACCATTTCTAGCACACCAAACACTTCATTTTCCCATAGCGATAAGCTGGTGAAAAAACGAGGAATCAAGTGTGCGAGAAAAGATGCGTTTCTACATTTTTAACACATTCGCGACGATTTTGGACTCGTTTTTGAGGCCGATTAGCTCTAATTTTTCACCACGGAGGTTTTCGGGGTCAAAGAATTCGAATTCGTAGTTGGTTTTTCAAGAAAATTGCTCTATTTTTGGATATTTTTGGATATTTCATCCGGTTCAACGACCCAAGTCACACCCAGGGCCATTTGCTTTCTTTTTAAGGCAATTTCGGTTGGCTTTCGAGCAAATTCGAGAGTGAAAAGGTGGTTTATAATCGATAAAAACCCAAGATAAAGTCAGGAATCGATCGTTGAGGGGATTTCGAGGGAAGAGGGCCTTATTGGAGGGATCTGGAGGGATCTACCCCTTCTCCCGCTGCCCTTCTCCCGCTGCACGCCCGCCTCTCCCCCGCCTCTCCCCCGTTTGACCCCAAACCCCCTAATTAGCGCTTTTCTCGGCTTTATGATGAGAATTGGACATTCATTTAGCCAATAAATATTCTTTTCTTGGCTTTTATTTCTTAGCTCTTGTCCTTTGATAGATTCTTGGAACAGTGCTCTGCTCCAGTCTGGTTCTAGATTGCCTTTAACAGTTGAAAGCTTGAAAGTTTTTGAATTGAAATTGAATTGAATTGAATTGAATTAAATTGAATTAAATTGAATTGAATTGAATTGAATTGAATTGAGTTGAATTGAATTGAATTGAATTGAATTGAATTGAATTGAATTGAATTGAATTGAATTGAATTGAGTTGAATTGAATTGAATTGAATTGAATTGAATTGAATTGAATTGAATTGAGTTGAATTGAATTGAATTGAATTGAATTGAATTGAATTGAATTGAATTGAATTGAATTGAGTTGAGTTGAATTGAATTGAATTGAATTGAATTGGAATTGGAATTGGAATTGGAATTGGAATTGAATTGAATTGAATTGGAATTGAATTGGAATTGAATTGGAATTGAATTGAATTGAATTGAATTGGAATTGAATTGAATTGGAATTGAATTGAATTGAATTGAATTGAATTGAATTGAATTGAATTGAATTGCATTGAATTTGAAATCTTTTCACCAAAAGCTAGAGTCTTTCTTTGTTTATATTTCCCCCTAAAGTCTCCACCAGATCCGCCAAATCCTCTAAGGTGACACTTTCGTCAAAACAATTTGAGAAATGAGAATGAAATTCGACAAATTCTCGAAGTCTATTTGCTTCACATATTTCATTTTTTACCCTTTTACATATTACCCTTCCCCTACATTTTATGACAGATTTTTGGGGTGGATTAGAGTGAGAATTGACAATGGAATTGAATGGAATTGAATGGAACAACAATAGATTGAGAAGGGGAAATGGAAACATTGCCTCCATCAACATTTCAACTTCAACATAAACCCTTTTTTATTGATAAATTCACTTTGTTTTCTTTTTATTTCCACATTGCTACGTTTATTTATTTGATGCTACCTAACTGAACGATTCAAAAATATTCTTGGTTAATTGGTTGATTTTTAAATCCAAATTTTTAAATGCAAACTTTTAATTGCAAATGTTTAACCAATTAATTTGTTTAACAAAGCCCACTCTACTCTAACATTTACCCACCTTAAATACTGTAATAGTACCCCATCGCCCTCGTACAGTCGCGTAGTCGCAAAAGTCGCGTAGTCGTTTTTTAGTATTTCATTTTTTTCAAAGCGCTCGTACTTTCAAAAAATGCGTCTTTGGTATCAAAAAATAGCTGAAATTCAGGGCTATTTTTTGAAACCAAAACGAACATTGTAGCATAAACCAGTGTCGAGAAAAACTCGTTCAAAGCTAGACTACGCAACGCTCCACACCGTCATCATGGGGCTGGAACACTATTACAGTATTTACGGGAAGTGTCTTTGTTTGTCTTGTTCCCAAAAATTTGGGCATAGCGACGCCGTAAAAAATGGGAAAATCGCTGAGTCGCTAGGTTCCAAAAGGGGGCACCTATCTATCCAGAGCGGGTGCCAGATGGAGAGCGATTACGTGGCCGCACAAAGAACGTCATTATGGGGGTGGGGTACAGTATTTACGGCATTTACTCACGATTGACGCTAGCTTAAACAAAAGATATTCAGTCAAAAGAGTTAGTGCAACTATTTAGCAAAAAAACTAGGTTTATTCCTTTTGGGAAGCTATGGGGTAGGCTAGTTTCCGCAAATTTTTTCCGCAACAGAGTCATTTGCGCAACTGGATCGTTTGCGCAACTCTAACTCTAACCATAACTTTCTTCTAAGTAAGCTAATCTTTATGATTTTGGTTTCATTTTGTTGCACTTGTTGTGATCTACAAAATGAAACCAAAATCATAAAGATTAGCCTACTTAGAAGAAAGTTATGGGTAGAGTTAGAGTTGCGCAAACGATCCAGTTGCGGAAACTAGCCTACCCCATGTAAATGTTAGAGTAGAGTCGCCATAACTTTCTTCCAAGTCGGCCAATCTTTATGATTTTGGTTTCATTTTGTAGATCGCAACAAGTGCAACAAAATGAAACCAAAATCATAAAGATTGGTCGACTTGGAAGAAAGTTATGGCGAGTTGCGCAAAAAGAAAACCAAATAGTAACCAAATAGGCTTACTAGATAGGTTAGTTACCAGATAGGTACCAAATAGTTACCAAATAGTTACCAGATAGGTATCAACTAGTTACATCAATCAAAAGATCAAAAGAAATTAGCCTACCCCATGTAGAGTAGTCAAAATTATTCCTTTTCCGTATCAGTATTAAGATTTCGCCTCATATTAGTATTAAGATTTCGGAAATCGGAGAGATGGATCAGATTGTTTACCCCCATTGACCACAGCTTGGGGTTCACCCGAAAAGAGATTGGAGATTGGTGGCTGATTGATGGGATTCTCTTCTCCAAAGCCTTCTCCAAAGAGATCAACACTTATCCGTATAGAGATATTCAATTGGATCTTTGAATATTCAGCCTTCTTTCTTTCAAATATTAGAGAAAGATCCCTATGGCGCAATCATCTCCTTTTTCGTCTTCATCTCTCTTTTCTTCGTCTCCATCTCTCTCTTTCTCCATCTCTCTCTTTCTCCATCTCTCTCTTTCTCCATCTCTCTCTTTCTCCATCTCTCTCTTTCTCCATCTCTCTCTTTCTCCATCTCTCTCTTTCTCAGAGTTGAACCAATTTCCGAACTCTTCCATTTAGAACTGAAATCTAACGACTATGAATAATCAACGGTCATCCAAACTTTTTGATCATCTGCAATTTCTTCTTTGTTCTAATAGCTTTTCTAGCCTCTCCGCTTTCTAGCTCATCCGGTTTCATTCAGAGTTCCGATTTATGAAGACCGATTTGTGATGATCAAAACCTTTATCCAATATCTAGTTCAACTTACTTTTGCTCAATTCAGATCACCCTGTTCACACTCATTCAATTTAGCTACTATTTGAGCTACTATTCAATTAGCACAATGGTTCAACGAGATGTACTTTTTGATTGTAGAATTTGTACCAAATATAGAGCCAAATTTAAGCCATTTAAGCCAAATTTAAGCCATTCAAGCGAAATTTAAGGCAAGCCAAATTGATCCCAAGAATTTGACCATAGTGAGCTTAGAGATAATCGTGTTTTTAACTTTTTATGGAGGACATATATATGTCGTAGCCGATTGGGTTGTTTCAAAAGAATTATTTTTACTCAAATTTAGTTATTTTTTATACAAAATGCTAGCTGAAACTGGGCGTTCAAGAATCTTTTTAAAATTCTATACGTCGTAGCCGATGAAGGATTTCAGCCGAAGAAGTCTCAGTCTTCTTCGGCTTCGGCCGATTAAGTCTCAAAAATGAAATCTTGAGTTATGTATTGACTCAAGTCAATACCACAAACTCAAGCTCTCTAAAAGGCGCTTAAAAGCCAAGAACGCATTCTAGTTGCAGTTGCATTTTTCATTTTTCATTGCAAGTTGCATTTTTCGACTTTTTTCGATTTTTTGAAATGATCCTGGTAGACCATCAAAAGCTTGAATTCTACTATTTGAGCTACTATTCAATTAGCTACTATTCAAGTAGCACAATGGTTCAACGAGATGTACTTTTTGATTGTAGAATTTGTACCAAATATAGAGCCAAAGCCATTTAAGCCAAATTTAAGGCAAGCCAAATTTATCCCATGAATTTGACCATATTGAGTTTAGAGATAATCGTGTTTTTAACTTTTTAAAGACGAAATATCGGGCTTTTAAATAGATTCTTAAGCCGCCAGATTCAGCTAGCATTTTGTATCAAAAATAACTAAATTCGAATCAAAATGATTCTTTTCAAACAACCGAATAGATTTCTGTTTGAAATTTCAAAAAAATCAACCGTTTCTTTTCAAATTTTTGATTTTTGACCTGTTTTCCTGGTGAAAAGGAACGCCTATCTATCGGGAGCGTGCGCCAGATGGAGAGCGATTGCTCGGCCGCACAAAGAACACTTCGCCAATCGTTTACATCGAGGTTTAGTTGGTGATACGGCAACTTTTAGGTGATGCAGTTAAAACATCGCCATAATAGAAAACGTTCAAAACAGCGCCGTCAAATTTCTAACAATCCAAAAAGCCAAGCCGGTTCAAGCCTTATATCAAAAGAATTCCTTGCGTTTTTAGCTATATGATGGGGGAAACAGTTTGTTAAAAAAAGTTGATATTCATAGATAAAAAGAGCACTCAAAATGGGCCTCTAAAGATATTCAGTTAACCAACTGAGTATCACTCAACGCACAGAGATCCGTAGAGAAATCCGTAGAGCAAAAAGCTGTGCGGAGATGCTTTCTTTGCGATTGATCCTACAGTGAGGTCAAAGTTGGGCATAGTGACGGGAAAAAGGTCAATGAAAATATGGAAAATGGTTCACCTACCGATTCCAAAAGGGAGCAGCTATCTATTGGGGGCATGTGCCAGATGGAGAGCGATTGTGAGCGCGCACGAAGAACGCAAAGAACAGCCATTTACTTGGGGATTTCTCTTGCTTTGTATATTGCATAAATAGAAGATATTCAGCTGTAAATTAGGGTTTTCCGGATCGAGCAATCGATTGAAACTATTCATTTCTTTCATTCATTTCATTTTACTATTCATTCTATAACTAGCAATTGATTTAATTGGTCTAAACTTTTAACAAAAAGGTGTTCACAAGAAGAGTAGTATTTTGGTTTTGTTAGTGTGTGATTTCTCGTGGAATTTGTGTAACTTGACACCGAAAGTGTCGTTATTTTTGCTCTTTTCTCTTATTTTCTTTTCCCTTTTCTCCAACTGACCACTACCACAATCAGCTGAGAGATTTTTACACTTTACGTTACTTTGGAGCTTTTTTGTTAGAGGTTTTTCTTTCTTTTTTTTTGTCTAAAGCCTTATGAGCTTCTGGATTGATTCAATTTATTGATTGTTAATCAAGATTTAATAATTTGATTTAATAATTAATTTGAAATCTTTTATCTAAATAGTCCATTTGTATTCAATTTATTCAACATTTATTCAAAATTTCAAATTCTTGAATTGAATTCTTGAAATCTGGAGGTCTTGAGCTCTTGAAGTCTAGAAGTCTTGAATTCTTGAAGTCTTGAAGTCTTGAGCTCTTGAAGTCTTGAATTCTTGAAGCCTTGAATTCTTGAATCCTTGAAGTCTTGAAGTCTTGAAGTCTTGAAGTCTTGAATTCTTGAAGTCCTGAGCTCTTGAAGTCTTGCGCTCTTAAAGCCTTGAATTCTTGAAGTCTTGAGCTCTTGAAGTCTTGAATTCTTCGGCTCTTGAATTCTTGAGCTCTTGAAGTCTTCAGCTCTTGAATTCTTGAGCTCTTGAAGTCTTGAAGTCTTGAAGTCTTGAATTCTTGAGCTCTTGAATTCTTGAGCTCTTGAAGTCTTCAGCTCTTGAATTCTTGAGCTCTTGAGCTCTTGAAGTCTTGAATTCTTGAGCTCTTGAATTCTTGAGCTCTTGAAGTCTTCAGCTCTTGAATTCTTGAAGTCTTGAAGTCTTGAATACTTGAAGTCCTGAGCTCTTGAAGTCTTGAGCTCTTAAGCTCTTGAAGTCTTGAGCTCTTAAGCTCTTGAAGTCTTGAGCTCTTAAGCTCTTGAAGTCTTGAAGTCTTGAATGCTTGAAGTCTTGAGCTCTTGAATTCGAAATTTTTGGATTAAAACCAGGAAATGTTTAGGGAGAAATGAGACAAATCGGTTTAGAAAAAAGAAAAAATCTTTTTTGATTGATATTTTGATTTGGAAATGATTTAAAGAGTTGCTAGATGCTAGATTTTAGAGAATGAACTAAGAAAATCAGCGTTAATTCTATTTGGTTTATCCTGTTCTGGTTTATCTTGAGACAAAATCCTTTTCAAAACTGCATAACAATGTTGAAAGTACTTCAAATGCTTCAAAAAGTCTTCTAAAAGTCTTCTAAAAGTTTAGAATGAATTTGATGATGAACTCAGTCGCTTTCTAAACACTTTGCAGCGTTCTCGACGAAAAATAGTGATTGTTGATTGGTTTGAAATGGTGAAATGGCTAAAAATAGTGATTTCTTGGAATTTAATCGTTTATTTATTTGATTTTCCCCTTTGGTCAATTTGATTTTGATCTTTTGATCAAATAAAGATTTCTAAAAGCTTTTAAAACAAAAGTTTACTCTTTAAAGTCTCCTTTTGTTTCAACAAACCTTTAGATCTGCATCTGGACCACCGTGTAGCACCAGATTGTGCTTGAATGGTGGACTTGAATGATGGACTTGAATGGTACACTTGTCTGCTATTCATTCTTTGTCTCATCTTCCCTTTCTTGTTTTGATCAACAATAATCGAGTTCTCATAACAATCCTTCTCCATCCACAATCCACAACTCAATTGTTTCCTCGATTTCTTTGATTCGATCGCATTCCATCTCTTTCTCAGTTACATTTCGATCTAATAAATATCTAAATGATCTAATAAATCTAATAAATCTAATAAATCTATTGGGTTGTCCAGTTATGAATGCGCGTTTTTTACGATTTTGTAAATTTCTCAAGATACCGAAATCAAGAAAAAGATATATATGAGTATTATTCGAAAGCTGAAGATCTCCTCTACATTTTGATATAAAAAGCTTTTGAATTTGTTCAGCTTTTGGGCAAATTGACCGCACAGAAGAAGAGGTGGCCAAAAAATGGATCAAGTTTTGGCTCTCGGGACTCAGAGTCAGCTCTCAGGACTCAGAACCAGCTCTCGGGACTCAGAGCCAGCTCTCGGGACTCAAAGCCAGCTCTCGGGACTAAGAACCAGCTCTCGGGACTCAGAGCCAGCTCTCGGGACTCAGAGCCAGCTCTCGGGACTCAGAACCAGCTCTCGGGACTCAAAGCCAGCTCTCGGGACTCAAAGCCAGCTCTCGGGACTCGGAGCCAGCTCTCGGGACTAAGAACCAGCTCTCGGGACTTAGAGCCAGCCGAGGTGCCTTTGGATCAAGTTTTGGCTCCGCTCAAATTGAGTTACCCGTTTGATGTTTGGCCAATAGATATATCAATACAACTTTTTTTAAAAATCTAATCTAAATCTAATCTAAATCTAATAAATCTTTACAAAAGAATCTCTTCTTCTATCTTCTATGAATCAAATGCATATAAAATCTATATTTTTGGTGAGTCAAAATTGAATGTCAAATGATTTTCTCGAAATTCTCAAAGATCATAAGATTCTCGGAGATCATAAGATGATTTTGTAAATCAACAGATTCTTCTCATAGTCTTTCTTGCTCTTATTGTTCTACAGGCGAAAGTTCTGTCCTTTTTTAAATGCCCTTTAAATTCTTTAAATTCTCTCTAGTTGTTATTGTTATAAACAAAATCAACAAAATTTAGAGAGAATTCTAAAAAGAACAGCCACTCGCCAAGCTTGGCTTTTTCTACAGGCGCTTTTTTTACAGGCACTTTTCCATGGCTAGGCTTGAAGGCAAGGCTTGAAGGCATGGCTTGAAGGCAAGGCTTGAAGGCATGGCTTGAAGGCAAGGCTTGAAGGCATGGCTTGAAGGCATGGCTTGAAGGCATGGCTTGAAGGCATGGCTTGAAGGCATGGCTTGAAGGCATGGCTTGAAGGCATGGCTTGAAGGCAAGTCCAGGCACCAGGCTTGGGCCTGACTTCTAGCCGGTTTCTAGCCTTGTCTGGCTAGAAGATCCCTAGAGTAGTCTAGGTAGTTTTCAAGATTACGGTAGCTTTTATAAGCTGACAAGTCTTAAATAACAAAACAATATCATTTCTTCGTCCATCCAAATCGTTTTCTCATAACTTCCAAGAAATCTGAAAAGTTTACTTGCACAATTAGTCACAATTTTCAATTTTCATTTATTTGTTTGCATTTTCTCTCTTTTCGAACGCTTTATGGGGGTTAAGATGCGCTTTTTGTGCTTTTTGAATTACGGGAGAAGCCGCTGCACACGCATCGACCCCTTCTTTCACTTCTTCTTCCTCTCCTTCTTCTCCTTCTTCCCCTCTTCCTCTCCTTTCTCTGCCCCTCTTCCTCTCTTCCCCTCTTCCCCACTTCCCCAGTTGAACCCTTTCACCCAAACACACGTCCCAATGCTCACTAAGTAGCCCAATTCAGTCATTAGTTCTCCTAAACAATCTAGAATTTGCTTGATTATTGTTTGCGGTCTTCCCCTCTTCCCCTTGCTCTTGCTTACTTGTTTAAATGCGACTTTTGACAGTTATCCGGAGAGTGGTGAGCGACTGAGCCGGGTTTTCCGTTTTGAGTTTTGAGCTTAAGCTTTTCCGTCTTGAGCTTAAGCTTTTCCGTCTTCAGCTTGAGCTTTTCCGTCTTGAGCTTGAGCTTTTCCGTCTTCAGCTTGAGCTTTTCCGTCTTGAGCCTCACACAACGATCCACTGGTAACGTTAAAATCGATTTTCTAAAAATTATCTAATCAAATGAAACATCTAATCAATGCCAATTTTTACATGCTATCCAACTAAGAAATGACCAAAGTTTCATTAAAATCTGTCCACTCAAAAAAAAGTTAATCGGGTCAACACGTTTCTAGGGGTATTTCTTCTAAAAACTGTAACGTTTGAACTTGAATCTCTTGTGATAAAAGAAATGATGATCTAAAAGAAACATTTTACTTTAAATTTTAACCTAAACATAACTAGAATCAAGGTAAAAGAAAACAAGAATACCAAGAAAACAGTACTGAAGTCCCGGATTTTTCCCTAACTTTGATGCACTATAACTAAAGAACTATACATTGGAGTTTATAAGTGTTATAGTGATTCTGAAAGCTTGAAACGAGATCTATAAGATGGCATACTTGATTTTCTGATTTGCTTTAATTTTTGGCTGATTTCAGGGCGCGCAAAGTAGGGTAGGAAAAAGTGAAGCTAATCAAGCAAAGTCTAGGTTGTTTAGGAGAACTAATGACTGAATTGGGAACTAATGACTGAATTTTTCCAAAATTTGAAAGTAAAACATCAATTGCTAGTCATTTTAGACAATTTTAGATCATTTTAGACCATTTTAATCGATTTGAGGCATTCATTTTTGGTTTTTAATTTCCGTTGCAAGCTTTTTTTGGATTTTTTTGTTGAATAGATGCAAAGTTTTAATAAATTGACTCAAATTGACTTTAAACCATTGTCTCTTTTTAAACAATAGCTAAACTGCGAGAGAAAAATACGATCTAAATTGATCATCTTGTTTCTTGATTTTCTTGAATTTAGCTAATCATATGATTCAATTTCTACCACCAATTCACACTCAAAAAAAACCCGTTTACCATTTCCACACGTTCATTGACAGCTTTCTGAAGATATCCAGTTATTTACGAAAAGTTTTCCCTTCAAAAAGTGATGGGTCTTCTTCATCTCCTTCTTCTACTTCTCCTTCTTCCTCTTCTTCCTCTCTTCTACTTCTTCTACTTCTTCTTCTTCTCCTTCTTCTTCTTCTTCTTCTTCTTCTTCTCCTTCTTCCTCTTCTCCTTCTTCCTCTTCTTCTTCTTCCTCTTCTCCTTCTTCCTCTTCTTCTTCTTCCTCTTCATCTCCTTCCTCTCCTCTATCCGGTCCCTTATCCCCATTTTTCTTCTGAAATCACTCATCTCTCATTCATCCAGTTATCCTCTTTCTCTTTCCTGAGATCACTCGAAAAATTGCAGAACTCCATCTAATCATCCCACATTCCATAAAGCTTTTCAAATCTATGTAAAAATCTATGTAAGATTTCTTTACAATTTCATTTCTAAAAAATTTGAAATCCTAAGACTGTCTCACATGAATTGCCTGAATCTGGTCTCCGTTTTGATTCAAATCTCGCATGAATCAAACGCATGAATCAAACGTTTGCTCACTGTCTTGCCGTAAATACTGTAACGATGGATTGAAGGAATTCTGCGACCGCCAAATTTAACTCCGTCCTATCAATCAAATCTGCATCCATAGCGCTTCCGTCATTGTTTCCATTCAAATCGTCTTCTTGAAAGAGATCTCGCTCAAGCTCCTGATGGTCGCAGAATTCCTTCAATCCATCGCTTTCAATCCATCGCCTTCAATCCATCGCCACCCCCCTCGTACAGTCGGGTAGTCGCAAAAGTTCTTTAGTATTTCATTTTTTTCAAAGCGCTCGTACTTTCAAAAAATGCGTCTTTGATGTCAAAAAATAGCCCTGAATTTCAGCTATTTTTTGAAACCAAAACGAACATTTTAGCATAAAGCAGTGTCGAGAAAAACTCGTTCAAAGCTAGACTACGCAACGCTCCGCCATTATGGGGGTGCGGTACTATTACAGTATTTACGGTATATTGATATTGAATATTGAAATCTAACTAACTTCTATTTACTTTAAAAACTTTACTTTAATCATTTTCTACTTCATTTTCTAGTGCTTGAATCATTAGAATCAGAAAAATTTCTTGCTTTTGAATCATTTCTGAAATTGTTTTTCTTTTCTTTTCCCCCAAAATTTCGTCAGTGTTGATTACCATGTTCACAATATGTCTGCGATTGAATCACAGAGAAAAGACAAAAAGGGGGAAAGGGGGAAAGGGGGAAAGAAGGAAAGAAGGAAAGAAAGGAAAGGAAGAGGAAAAGAAAGAAAGGAAGAGGAAAGGAAGAGGAAAGGAGGAGGAAAGGAAGAGGATAGGAAGAGGAAAAGATAATGCTTGTTGACAGGCAACAAAATGGGGTCAACACTTCCTCTTTCCTCATCATATCGTTCTGATATTCGAATTAATTTACAACCAACCGATTGTTTACTTTATTGCGCTTATCTGACTTGATCTCATTCGATTGATTTTGTCTCGATTTTGTCTCTATTATTCTCTACTTTCACTATTAATCTCTATTCTTCTCTATTCTTCTTTATTTTTCTCTATTTGTCTCTATTCTTCTCTATTTTTCTCTATTTTTCTCTATTCTTCTATATTATTCTCTATTTTGTCTCTATTTTCTCATTTTTCTCTATTACAATGCGTTTTTTAAGCTTTCTGAAGTTAGGAAAAGCTTTACTCGTTCTAAATTTTGGTTTTATCTCTTTTCTATCTCTTTTCTATCTCTTTGCTAGCTTTTCGTTCTTAATTTGATTCAAATATTACATACAGAATTGATTTGAGATTTGAAATTTGCATACAGATTGGATTCGGGGTCAATTTGAGAGAATCAAGAGAGAGAAAACTTTCAATTCAAACTATTCATTATCATTTTACAATGATTTTTTTACTACAATAGTCGGCCAAATTTGGGCATAGCGACAACCGCTTTTCGCGTTTTTGACTTTTGATGAGACTTTTTTTGGGAGTCAGGGAGCGGCTATCTATTGTGCCCGTGTGCCAGATGGAGAGCGATTACGCGGCTGCGCAAAGAACTTTTCGTGTTTTTGACTTTTGATGAGACTTTTTTGGGAGTCAGGAAGCGGGTATCTATTGTGCCCGTGTGCCAGATCGAGAGCGATTACGCGGCCGCACAAAGAGCACTTCCCCAATCATTTACATAGAGTAATCGATTTCTTTTAATGAGCTGCTTTCCCGGCGAAAAGGAATACCTACCTATCAGGAGCTTGTGCCAGATCAAGAGCCATAACGCAGCCGCACAAAGAACATTTCGCCAATCATTTACATAGAGGTTTAGCTGGGGTAAACTTTTTGTAATAGTGTTATGCCTAAAAACTACCGTAGACTAGTAGACTGGGTTAGCTGATTCTAGATCAGATTTTTTGAGAACTTATTAGCCTATTTTAGAGGGGAATGCAGCTTTCAAATGTTTAGTAATAAGAATAGGTCCACATTTAGAAATTTATCATATCGTAAAGACGAAATAGCTTGTAAAAACTAATAGATTATTGAACCTAATAGATTAAAGATCTTCATTACATCTAAGACTGAAGTATCTTCATTTAAATATCATTTGAAAGGCTTTGTTAAGATCCGGATAACAGAAAACAAGGTTTCAATTGAATTTAAATTGAATTTAAATTGAATTTATTGAATTTATTGAATCTACCATTTCATTTAAACCCTTGCAAGCCATGAAATGCCAAAATTGACGATCTCGAGAAATCAAGATGTCCGTTTACGGGGAAACAAGGCGGTGTGCCAAATCGAGGGTTTCTCCTCGCCTATTTGCACGCCTCTCGATTCATTTCCCTCATTTCCTTTGCCTCTTTTCTCCTCCTTTCCTTTCCCTCTTCCTTCCTCTCCTCCTTTCCAATCCCATCACCTTCTTGTCAACACAAATATCCCCTTCTTTCTCCTCTTTTTGTCTTTTCTTTGCTTTGCCCGCAATCACTAAAGGGAAATCCACCCTCATCCACCCTTTCAAGTACCCTTCCCGTTCCTTTCCTTATTCCAGAATTTGTTTTTAATTCTAAAATCTGCTTCATAATTCGAATTTGAACTTTTAGCAGCTACTTCGCCATATTGATTCAGGCAAAGAAAGCTTTATTTTAGTTCTGAAAAGGATTTTTGGTCCTCTGCTCAACGCCGATTGCCAAGGAGACTCGAACTCGAGCAAAAGATGGATCCCTCCCTTTGTATCCAAGAGCTTATCCACTAGGCCACCATCTCATCTTGGCACCCCTCGAGAGAAAGTCTTTTTGATCGAGATGTTGACTTCTATGCGTCTAAATGACTCTCTGCTTCGATTAAAAGACTCAATGCTCGGTTAAAAGGCTTTTCTCAGGCCTCGTGGACAGGGACTGGTGGCCTAGTGGATAAGGTGCTTGTATACAAAGCAAGCTATCGATCTTTTTTGCTCGGGTTCGAGTTTGCTTGGCGATCGACGGTGGGAAGCTGGGTATTTCCTTACTTCCCTTGTGAATCCTTCTTTACTCTGTTCTTGGCTTTCCAGAGTTAGGCTAAAAAGTTCAAAAACAGTCAAAAATCTCTCTCTTTGTTCCAAAATCTAGTCAGTGAATCGAATCAAAAAGCTATTGCGACGATTATTGTCAAAATTTGCACACTAGGTGCGAAAATTGCTCTACATTCTCTGTTCTCCTATTTTTCCACTTTTTCCTTACTCCGATGAATGTCCAATATCTGAGAATTATAGTTTTCAACTTTATAAATAAATACAGAACAATTTCTGCCTTGTTTTTTAAATATTTTTAGACTTTTGAGTCAAACTTGTTGAAAAACACTTGTTTTTTTGTTCAAAGTCAGTTTCAATTGATGAACTCATTAAAATGAATAACTCCAATCGATTGTACAATCCTGAAAACCCTAGGGTACAAATTTACAGCTGAATATCTTCTTTTGCAGCTAAGCAGAGAAATCCCTAGGATTGTTCTTTGTGTGGCCGCGTAATCGCTCTCCATCTGGCACACGGCCCCAATAGATAGGCATTCCCTGACCCCGTGAAAAAGTTTCATCAAAAGTCAAAAACACGAAGAGCCGCCGTCACTATGCCCAAATTTTTGGGATTAATTTTGCGTTAAACTGTCTTAATTTGTCTTAATTTGTCTCAAATTGCGTTAAACTGTCTTAAATTGGCTTAAATTGTCTTAATTTGTCTTAACTTGTCTTAAATTGACTTAATTTGACTTAAATTGACTCAAATTATCTTAAATTGACTTAACTTGTCTTAAATTGTCTTAGTTTGTCTTAAATTGACTTAAATTGTCTTAAATTGTCTTAAATTGTTTCAAATTTTGTCCTAAATTTCTGTGTATTTCTCCGTAAAACGTGGGCACATTTTTTTCACATAAAAATCATCAAAGATTTGATGAATCTTCGACTTTTTGAAGGCAAAATCTCACTTTTGACTCTTTTTTGGCGAATCCCATTTGGGTTCATCGCCGAGCAAAAAAAAGCTCATCAAAAGTCAAAAACGCGAAAAGAAACGGTCGGCTGTCTCGAAATTTCCATAAAATTTGTCGATTCTCAGCGAATATCTGATGAATTTTGAAAAGAAAAGGAAAAAAAATGCCCATTCTTTTGCTCAAGAAGAACACCAACTTATTCATCATTACTCATTCACCGATCTTCTCTCTTTTTTTGGATTCTTTTGCTTTCATACTGAGTGTTAGTACTTTACTTTGCTTTACTTTACCTTGCTTTGCTTTACTTTGCTTTGCTTTACTTTGCTTTACTTTACCTTGCTTTGCTTTACTTTGCTTTGCTTTACTTTGCTTTACTTTACCTTGCTTTGCTTTACTTTGCTTTGCTTTACTTTTTTCTCTTCTACTTTACTTTACTCTACTTTACTTTACTCTACTTTACTTTACTTTATTTTACTTTACTAGCTTTTATAAGCGAATCGCTCATTTTACTTGTTCTTTGATGTTCTTTGGAGTGTACTTTGCGTTCAAATCTGTAAACATACTATTTCTAGCGCATATCTTCATTTTCTTGCGTATCTAACGATCTGATTTCTTGCTTTAACGATCCAAGAAAACTGAATATTTGAGTGCACTGTGTTTACAGATTTGAGAACAGAGTACACCACAAAAATAGTTTCAAATTTAGCAAACTTGTAACAAAAACATCTGTCGATCCTTTTTGCTGTTGACAATTTAAAGTTTTCCCTGTTTTTCTCAGCATAATCCCTTCAGTTTTGATTATTTTAACTATCATTCGATGCAGAAGAAAATTTCGCGTCGAATGATACCAAAATTAACTCGAAATGTAATATCCATTGAAAGTTGTTGGCTAAAAACCTAAACCCCGCTCATTATGAGCAGGACTTAGCTCTTTGCCTCATAACTTTGCATGGATATTACATTTTGAGTTGGTTTTGATATCATTCGACGCGGAATTTTCTTCTGCATTGAACGATAATCAAAATAATCAAAATAGAAGCGTTGCTGCTGAGAAAAACAGGGAAAACTTAAATTGCCAACGGCAAAAAGGATCGACAGTTATTTTCGTTACAAGTTTACTTCAAATTCAATAATTGTAATTTTTTTTTTGATTCAGAGACTTTCTTTTATCCTTAAACTGTTAATTCATCAATTTTCAGATCATCATCGAGATACAAATCGAATAATTTGGATCAAATAAGTCTACATCAAATAACTCTACATCGGCTGTCTCAATTTGGATCAAAGAACTCTACAATAACTCTACAATGCACTCACAATGCACCCGATTTGAGCCGAATCAATTCAACAAGGAGAAATGCAAGAATTGCTATAAACAAAAGGAGACGCATTCACAAGAAACACTCGAAAAAGCAAAGGTGGGTGAATTGGAGTACTTTGAGCTGAGAAATTGTATGCCCAAGCTTTCTGGTGCACTCATTTTCTTGTGCTCGATTTGATATCATCGGTTTGATATCGAGAAAAGCGAAGAATTCAGTGCTAAAGAAATCGTGGCGTTTACATTTCTCAGCACAAAGAACTACTCATTTTCAATTCAAATTCATGTCTCTCCATCTAAATTCTTTGAGTGAAAATCTCTTCAAAAAAGTGATAACGATTCTCTTTTTTTTTGTATGCATAGAGTCCTCCTTTCTGTTTTCATTCCAAACTTTACGATCACTCAATTTTTTTTCAAATTTCCGCTTTCCCTCGAGAAACTTGAAAGAATTTTGTGGTATTTAAACTCTTTGCAAGTTTATTTACTTCATGATTTTTACGGAAACCTATACTGGGTCTGGGTCTTGATCCTTCTTCTTGATCCTTCTCATTGATCCTTCTCATTGATCCTTCTCATTGATCCTTCTCATTGATCCTTCTCATTGATCCTTCTCATTGATCCTTCTCATTGATCCTTCTCATTGATCCTTCTCATTGATCCTTCTCATTGATCGTTGATACGAGTTTCTTCATGCTTTTGTAGACAAAATTTGATGATAATTGCTTGATCCAATCGAGGGAATGAAATATGAGTGTTCAATCAAACTGATGAATCAAGCTGACGAACCAAGTTGATGAACCAAGTTGATGAATCAAGCAATTGTCATCAAATTTTGGCTACTAGTTAGCATATACAGTCGAACCTCTTTATAACGACCATCGATATAACGATAATCTTTATAATGATAGCTCATCTCTCCCCGGCAGCAAGAGAAGCCTTCTAAAGGAATCAGCTTTGAATCCCGATTTTAAATTCCAGCATTTCCGTGGTTATTAGGGGCTAATTTTTGTGACGTTTTGTTCGCCATTGCCAATTCTATGCTATGCACTGTTTTTAGTCGAGTCCGAACTGAGAATTAAGCTGAAAACATTCCCTTGTTAGTACTGTTAGTACTTGTTAGTACTCAACCTATTGTGATATTTATATGAACTATCATTAAAAAGTGTAAACGAGCTCAAGTGAGGCTCAATGTTCCCTATAGCGGACCTGACAATGAGCGATTCCCCCTTCCCTACTTGGATCCTCATTTCTTTTTGATTCTTTTTTTCCCAGCCTCAAAAATGACTGACTCCCGGGTATGGTCAAGGACGAAAAATAGCCTCTTTTCCTCTTTAGCCTCTTTCCTTTTTCTCGTTTTTCATCCTGTTGTTGTCTCTTGTGTGTGTGTCGAAAGTTTCCCTCCACACAAAGGTCAATTCCCACTTAGGCTCTCTACTTTTTGGCTGTATTCACTTAAAAGTTTATTCTTTGCTTAAATGCTTCAAAACTAGATCCAAATCTAAAGCGAATCATTTTCTTTTTATCTGAAGAATTCTGTTTCCATTAAAATATCCATTAACTTGGTGTCTTTTTCGTTAAAAAACTCGGAAATCGCTTGTTTCTCTTGTTTCTCTCTTGTTCTTGTTTACGAAAAGGCATTTATTTTTCTACTGTTTACATTTAATCAATTTTTATGTAGAATATAACTGTTAGTTAGTTAGTAGTTAGTAGTAGTTAGTAGTTAGTAGTTAGTAGTTACTAACTGATCATTGTGATTCGTCATCAAAGATTTAAAGAGATTTGTTTTAGAAAACTAATTCACTTTAAGTTTTCATTTGATCAAACCATTCGATCAGTTCATTGAATGAATTGATGGAGGGAATTGATGGAATGGATTGATGGAATGAACTGATTGGATGAATTGATGGAATGAATTGATCGATTGAACTGATTGAATGAACTGATCGATTGAGCTGATGGATCGAACAGGTCGATTGAACTGATCGATTGAACTGATTGATTGAACTGATCAATTGAACTGATTGATTGAACTGATCGATTGAACTGATCGATTGAACTGATAGAATGAACTGATTGATTGAACTGATCGGATGAACTGATCGATTGAACTGATCGATTGAACTGATCGATCTGATTTTGATCTAATACGGTTCCAATACGCTTCCTTTTTTGATCTAATACGGTTCCAATACGGTACCTATTTTGATCTAATTCGGTTCTAATACGGTTCCAATAAGGTTCCTATTTTGATCTGATACGGTTCCAATACCGAACCGGTATCGATTGAACTGATTGAATAAACTGATCGAATGGTTTGATAAAATGAAAACTTAAAGTGAATTAGTTTTCTAAAACAAATCTCTTTAAATCTCTTTTTCTTCAACTTTCTTAAATTTCTTCATACCATTTCTCAAAATCCAATCGTTCACACAGTCTGAAAGGCTTTCTCGAGAGATTGACCGACATTTGCATACGAATCGGGAACGGGGGAAATACGGAAACACTTTTATGAGAAAGAGATCAAAGCAACAGCCTTAATCTTTCCAATGGATGAAAGCTTTTTCAATCTTTGCCCCATCTTTCATTGAAATTTCTATAAAAGCAGTTATTTATTAGTTATTTTTCAACGAAATTATGAAAAGGAACGAAAAGATTTTAGCTTTTTAGCTTTATTCACAGCTTTTTGCCTTCAGCGAATACTTCCAGCGAATACCTTCAGCTTTTTGTTGCCTAAATCCTTCCACATTTCCAGCTACCAACTGTTTTTAAGCATTGCTGTATGGCTATTCAAGCCACACATCTGACATTTGCATACGAATGCAAGGAATACCCCAGCACTTAGCCTCCATACTCTCAAGAGAAGCACCGCCAGATTTCGATTGCTTTCTCTTTCTGCTTCTTTTTCCTTATGATTCGCATAAACCTCATTCCCAAATCCATCCTTCAATTCATTCTTTTCCCGATTCTTTTCCCGATTCTTTTCTTGATTCTTTTCCCGATTCTTTTCCCCATTCTTTTCTCCATTCTTTCCCCATTCTTTTCCTGACTCTTTTCCCGCTCTTTCTCCATTCTTTCTCCATTCTTTTCCAAGTCTTCTCTAAAATCCAAGCAACTCTCAATTTCAACTCTCAATTGAATGAAAGTCTTATCACCATCTCTTCAATCACAAAGATTTCTTAAATTTTAATCACCAAATCTTTAATGATGAATATTTTATCTGTTTGCTTAAAGCTTAAAGCTTTGACTAACCGATTTGTCTTGTAAAACACACTTTCAGATTTGTCTTAATAGATTTATTGTATTAAAGCTTTGGAGAAACTAGATCTTCTACTTTCTACTACTTCTACTTCTACTTCTACTACTTCTACTTCTACTTCTACTTCTACTTCTACTACTTCTACCCCTACTATTAGGGTGTCCGGAATGAAAATACCCTCAACTTCGATTGCAATTTTTTCGGTGTAGCGAACAGCTTCGCGTCTGATTTTTGTTTTGTTTTAAATTTATATATCTTTTCTAACTCTATGTTTTTATAAAAATTTACTGCCTTACAATTTTGACTTTTTTCGAATGGAAGATCAGAAGTACCGAATTCGGGTGTGCTTGCTCTACGACTTTAAACAAGGAAAAAGTGTCCGGGAGAGCATAGTTCAATCTTGAAATTTTTTGGAGAAGCTGCTTATTATTTCGAATGGAAGCTTGTAAAAAATGGTTTCAACGATTTAGAGAGGGAGACGAAACTCTACAGGATCGAGGACGTGGTCACTCCCTCCACGATGACGATCTTCGAGAAGCCATAGAAGATGACCCAACCTTGTCGACTCAGGAACTTGCAAAAATGTTTGCTGTAGGCCACACAACAATTGCGGGCCATTTACACCGTTTGGGTAAAGCGAATCTCGTCGGAGAATGGGTATCCCATCAACTTAGTGACGCTAATAAAGCTACTCGAGCGACTATGGCCGGTATTCTTCTTCGTCAATCAAAAAATCGAGGTTTTTGGGACACTATTATGACGGTCGATGAAAAATGGATTTACTACGATAACCCATCGCGAAAACAGAAGTGGTTAAGTCCAGGAGAACAGTCAAAAAACGACGCCACAACGTGATCCGGATGGAAGAAAGGCCATGTTATCTGTTTGGTGGAATTCCCGTGGTCTTATACACTTTGAGGTTCTACCTTCTCTTCCAACAGTCACCTCAGATCGATGTGTGCAACAGCTGGAACGAGTAGACCAGGTTCTCAAGAATCAAGGTGTAAACGCATCGACTGTGAGATATCTGCAAGATTACGCGCGCTCACACCCAGCAAAGAAGACGCAAGAAAAACTCGAGGAATTGAATTGGGAATGTCTCTCGCAGCCGCCGTATAGTCCAGATCTGGCACCCTCAGACTACCGCTTATTTCGATCTATGCAGCACTTCCTGACCGATAAATACTTGAAGGATCACGACGAAGTTCGAATAAGCCAATACTTTGACGGGTAAGCCAATAATTTGACTCGCAGCTTCAGGATTTGTTCAGCAAAGGGATCCGAGATTTGAAAGAAAAATGGAGAAAGACTATTGCCAACAACGGAGAATATCTTTTGGATTACAGCGCCTTTTTTTCTTTTTGTGGAGATAGATTTGTTTTTCATTAAAAGGGTATTTTCATTCCGGACAATCTAATACTTCTACTTCTACCACTACTACTACTACTACCACTACTACTACTACTACTACTACTTCTACTTCTACTCCTACTTCTACTACTTCTACCACTACTACTTCTACTTCTACTTTCGAAGCTAATGATTTCTGCCATCGCTTACCATATCTATTGACTATTTAGATCAAAAATCTGCACTAGAATTAGCTTAAAGCGAAAGCACTCAGCAGGTTTAAATCCGCAAAGATCAAATGCTACTTTCCTTTACCTTCAATCTCCTTCAATCTCCTTCAATCTCCTTCAATCAAATCCTTTTCCAAGCATTTTTCCTAGTACAATCATATGCTGAAACTCAATCGATTCCTCTTTCCCCCCCTCTGCCGGAAGCTTTCTTTTCAAAGCTCTTATCTCCAAAACACCGATTTTATGTGTTTGCAAACTTGAAGCCATAATTGAAATGACTCTCTCTCATTTAAAACATGTTTATCTATTCAAATTTTACTTTTCACGTTGCTTTCGATATTGATTTTCTGCTAATAAGTTGGTTATCTTTTAAAAAAAAGCTTTGATCTTTATAGTTATCGTTAAAGTTTTTGAATCTGAATTGGCGTTATCAGTCTGTGAAACAGCATCTGTACTAGATGCTGATGCTTTGTTTCCTTTAAAGCTTTGTTTTGATTTGTGCCTTGTTTTCTTTAAAGCTTAGTTTTGATTTGATGCTTTGTTTTGATGCTTTGTTTCCTTAAAGCTTTGTTTTGATTTGATGCCTTGTTTCCTTTAGAGCTTTAGTTTTGATTTGATGCCTTGTTTCCCTTAAAGCTTTGTTTTGATTTGATGCTTTGTTTCCCCCAAATGGCCCATTGAAGTCAATGAAAATTCTCAGTTATATCATTGAAAGCTTTTCTCGTTTTCCAAAAAGCTGTACAGATCATTTATCATAATCGATGTATGGAGATGGAGAAGATGGGTGAGAAGGGGTGAGAAGGAGTGAGGAGAAGTGAGAAGCGGTGAGGAGGAGTGAGAAGGAGTGAGAAGCGGTGAGGAGGAGTGAGAAGGAGTGAGAAGCGGTGAGGAGAAGTGAGGATGGAGAGTGGGTAGTGGTGGAGGGGCAGAGAGTGTTGTTGATTCATACGTGGGAATGAGAGCAGAAAGGGGGTAAATGGGAAATGGGGAAAAGAAAGGAAAAGGATGTCCATATGAGAGATCAATAGAGAACGGGGAAAGCAGGAAAGCATGGGCACACAAGCATCCACACGTACAAATGTCATCGAGTGACCGGAGTGCCCCTATAGTCCAAGAGCTCTAGACTGGTCCTAGTCCCTACAATCCTAGAGCTCTAAACTGATCTTAGAGCCAAATTCCCAGGCCTTACTAGGTCATTTTACTTTTCTTTTATATCCGCCCACAAATTGGAATCGATTCAGCTCGAAAAAGCGGTTCAAATTGATAAATAGCTATCTGAATACCTTGGCTTTAGCTTTTAGCTTTAGTATTTAGCTTTAGCCTTTAGCTTTATCCTTTAGCCTTTAGCTTTATCCTTTAGCGTTATCCTTTAGCTTTTAACTTTTAGCTTTAGCTTTATCCTTTAGCTTTTACCTTTAGCTCTAGCCTTTAGCTTTAGCATTACATAACCCAAATATGGTTTTACCATGATCTAAATAAAGCCAATAGTAAAGTAAAAAATAAAATTTTAAAGGAGTAGGATACCATAAAATCTTTTCTAACTATTTCCATGACATCAGTGGGTAAAAATACATACATTGCGTACGTATTTTTACTCGCTGATCACGAATCTGACATTAGAAATTAACGTTAACGTTGTAGTTTTTAAGAAAAATGCAAATTTATGAGCGATTTCAAGGCTTCAGCGTACTCCTTGACTAGCGCAGGCTTCAGGATTCTTGCTCAAGCTATTCTTAAGACCCTATGACCTGACCCTTGAGCTTGAGGGGCTAAAGGACCAGCTTCAACTTGAGGATCTTGAGGAACAAGTCTTGAAAGTCCTAGCTTGAGCTTGAGACTCTTAAAGACTTCAGGGTACCCCTACCCTTGCTATTAGTACCCTTACACCCTGGTACCCCACTCAATATCTTCCTCCTTTCTTCAGCTTCTTCTCTTTCCCCTTCTTCCCCTTCTTCCCCTTCTTCCCCCTCCTTTCCTGTTCCCTTTTCCCCATTCTCTGCTTCCACTTGTTTATTTGTTTGCTTTCTTTACTCTCCCATTCTCGCCGTTTTCTCAATTTCTCTAAAATGAAGTAACTTTAGTACAAGTCAGTTTCTATAGTCTTTCCATTGCACAAAGTGAACTCTGTGTCTTGTTTTATTGTGTTTTCCAAAATTTCTAACTATTCCTTTTGTTTAAAGTTTTCTACAGGCACTTTCATAGCAATTACTGTTCACAGAATTTCGTTTATCTCAATTCAAAATCAGCAGATTTTGTAGCTTTAATTGATTTAGCTTGAAGCTTTGAGCTTTGAGCCTAGTAGCTTTGATTTGAGCATAGTAGCTTTGATTTGAGCGTAGGTTTGAGCTTTGGTTTGAGTGTAGGCTTAGGCTCAGGCTTAGGCTTAGGCTTAGGCTTGGACTTAGTGCGAAGGCTAGCGGCTAGCGCCTCGCACTAAGTCTATTTGGGTTTGGGCTGAACCCCCATTTTCTGGATCTCAGCCAGTTCCCGGAGCTAAGGCACACCCGCTTGGCGATGCTCATGCGCTTTAGGCTTAGGCTTAGGCTTTGACTTGAGCGTAATAGCTTTGCTTTAAGCTTTTCATACATTTTCTTGATAATATCTAACTCTAATTATTTATTAGTTCTGTTAAAATCCAAAATTAAACCCATCAATCCCCTTTTCTCAGCTTTCCCATAGAATTCCTCGAACTTTTTGTAGCAAAGCTTATAATTTCGCTTTCATAATCAAGGAAATGTGTCTTTTTGAGTACAAAAGCAGTCAAGTTCTTTGTAAACACTGTAATTTTTCTTTTTCTTGTTTGATGACTTGTTTAATCCATTGCTAATCGTTGGGGAAAAACGGCGGAGAAAGGAAAGAGAAAAGGGTTACTTTTAGATGAAAAAGAAAGAAAGAAAAACCAGATTCCAGTGCCAGACTCTTTATTTTACTTGACAATCATTTATTTATGTTTAGAGATGATAATTTTGTAATTCTTGAGTTTTAAAACATTACTAGGGATTCTAGGGATTGCTAGGGATTCTAGGGATTACTAGGGATTCTAGGGATTCTAGGGATAACTAGGGATTCTAAGGATTGCTAGGGATTCTAGGGATTCTAGGGATTCTAGGGATTACTAGGGATTCTAGGGATTGCTAGGGATTCTAGGGATAACTGGGTTCTAAGGTTGCTAGGGATTCTAAGGATTCTAGGGTTCTAGGGTTACTAGGGATTACTAGGGTTCTAGGGTTCTAGGGATTACTAGGGATTCTAGGGATTGCTAGGGATTCTAGGGATAACTAGGGATTCTAAGGATTGCTAGGGATTCTAAGGATTCTAGGGATTCTAGGGATTACTAGGGATTACTAGGGATTCTAGGGATTCTAGGGATTACTAGGGATTCTAGGGATTGCTAGGGATTCTAGGGATAACTAGGGATTCTAAGGATTGCTAGGGATTCTAAGGATTCTAGGGATTCTAGGGATTACTAGGGATTACTAGGGATTCTAGGGATTCTAGGGATTACTAGGGATTCTAGGGATTCTAGGGATTACTAGGGATTCTAGGATTACTAGGGATTCTAGGGATTACTAGGGATTCTAGGGATTCTAGGGATAACTAGGGATTCTAGGGATAACTAGGGATTCTAAGGATTGCTAGGGATTCTAGGGATTCTAGGGATTCTAGGGATTCTAGGGATTACTAGGGATTACTAGGGATTCTAGGGATTCTAGGGATTACTAGGGATTCTAGGGATTCTAGGGATTACTGGGATTCTAGGGATTCTAGGGATTACTAGGGATTCTAGGGTTACTGGGTTCTAGGGATTCTAGGGATTACTAGGGATTCTAGGGATTACTAGGGTTCTAGGGTTCTAGGGATTGCTAGGGATTCTAGGGATAACTAGGGATTCTAAGGATTGCTAGGGATTCTAGGGATTCTAGGGATTCTAGGGATTACTAGGGATTACTAGGGATTACTAGGGATTACTGGGTTCTAGGGTTCTAGGGATTACTAGGGATTCTAGGGATTCTAGGGATTACTAGGTTCTGGGATTACTAGGGTTCTAGGGATTACTAGGGATTCTAGGGATTCTAGGGATTACTAGGGGTTCTAGGGATTCTAGGGATTACTAGGGTTCTAGGGATTACTAGGATTCTAGGATTCTAGGGATTACTAGGGATTCTAGGGATTACTAGGGTTCTAGGGATTCTGGGATTGCTAGGGATTCTAGGATAACTAGGATTCTAAGGATTGCTAGGGATTCCAGGGATTCTAGGGATTCTAGGGATTCTAGGGATTACTAGGGATTACTAGGGATTCTAGGGATTCTAGGGATTACTAGGGATTCTAGGGATTCTAGGGATTACTAGGGATTCTAGGGATTACTAGGATTCTAGGATTCTAGGGATTACTAGGGATTCTAGGGATTCTAGGGATTACTAGGGATTCTAGGGATTACTAGGGATTCTAGGGATTCTAGGGATTACTAGGGATTCTAGGGATTACTAGGGATTCTAGGGATTACTAGGGATTCTAGGGATTCTAGGGATTGCTAGGGATTCTAGGGATTACTAGGGATTCTAAGGATTGCTAGGGATTCTAGGGATTCTAGGGATTCTAGGGATTCTAGGGATTACTAGGGATTACTAGGGATTCTAGGGATTCTAGGGATTACTAGGGATTCTAGGGATTACTAGGGATTCTAGGGATTGCTAGGGATTCTAGGGATAACTAGGATTCTAAGGATTGCTAGGACTCTAGGGTTCTAGGGATTCTAGGGATTACTAGGGTTCTGGGATTCTGGGATTCTAGGGATTACTAGGTTCTAGGGATTCTAGGGATTACTAGGGATTCTAGGGATTACTAGGGATTCTAGGGATTCTAGGGATTACTAGGGATTCTAGGGATTCTAGGGATTGCTAGGGATTCTAGGGATTACTAGGGATTCTAAGGATTGCTAGGGATTCTAGGGATTACTAGGGATTCTAGGGATTCTAGGGATTATTAGGTATTCTAGGGATTGCTAGGGATTCTAGGGATTGCTAGGGATTCTAGGGATTACTAGAGATTCTAGGGATTACTAGGGATTCTAGGGATTGCTAGGGATTCTAGGGATTACTAGGGATTACTAGGGATGCTAGGGATTCTAGAGATTCTAGGGGATTACTAGGGATTCTAGGAATTTGATATAGGCAAATCTGGCATTAAATAGATCAAAAATCTCTCGATTTCATCAAATTTCCTCATTTTTACTTTAGATTATCAGATTATTTACATCAGATTTCGTTGGAATTGTGCTAAACTTGAAGGACTTGAAGTTAAGGATCTTTCAGATTACTGATTACTGATTACTGATTACGTAAAATCCTTACCCTTCCTACCGTAATCGGTTTTGATTTTTTTTCAGTGTAGCTTTCTGATGTAGAAAATCCTTTCAACATCAGTTCTACATCTACAATTTGCTACTTGATGTAGTTCTTACGGCTATAATGCTAGGCAAGCTATAAAGCTAGCTAGGCAAACTACAGTACGTTTTAGAACGACTACCTCACTAGGGAACGAACTAAACGCGAGCTTTTCTCTGAGCACTTTATAGAATCGTTTATGAGGAATCCGAATCTAAAATCAGAATCAGCCAAATGATTTTCCAAGCTTGTAAAATTTCAATTTGGCGTTAAAACGGCCGCTTTAAAATATCTATTATTTTTGAAGCTAACAGTTCAGCGATAGTGATCAAAAAGCGTTGATGAATCCGGAATTCTGGAAATCTTTTGAGCTTTCTTTTGCGCTTTCTTTTGAGCGCAATAGATTAATCCCCTTGGCGAACTTCTTTCCAGGGTAAATCACTTCGATAATCTTTCTTTTGATCTCTCTTTCTCTCTCTCTCTTTCTCTCTCTTTCTCTCTCTTTCTCTCTCTCTCTTTCTTTTTCTTTCAATTCTTTTCCTGAACGCTTCCTTCAACTCTTTCATCTAGTTTCCAAAGAAATTCCCGTTCTAAAGAGTAAACTGAATATCTTTCAAGTTTTTTCAAGTTCTTTCAATATCTTTCAATATCTTTCAAGTTCTTTCAAGTTAGAGTATTCAATTTTGAATTCAGAACACTTGTACGTTATTGTACTGTATTATACTCCTGTATACTATAACTTTCAATCATTTTTTAACAAGACTTTAAACATTAACTTGTAAAATCTGAAACTAAAAGATAGATTTTTATTTTTTTACAAGCTGGCTGGCCTTATCTAAAGCCAAATAAAGTCGAAAATCTGTCAGATTACTTAAACTTTGTTATCATTTCATTTTTAGAACATTTTTCTACTTTATATTCCAAATTTAGGCCTAATCGGTGGGTTATAAGTAAAACTAAAGTCATTTGAAGTTATGTAAAAGTGTCTGGCAAAAATGCTTTTGTTTATAAAGATTGGAGATTAATTGAAAGCAATGAAAGCATTCAAATGAAAGCATTTAACTTTTTAGAAGAGCAGAAATGTAGAAATGTAGAAATCTGCTTCTGCAAGCTAGGCCAACCTCGAATTTTTTTGATTTAAAACATTCTAGATGGTAGTTACGATGTCTTGCGTTTATCACCAGTAGGCCTTCATGTTTATCACCAGTAGGCATTCATGTTTATCACCGTTAGCCTGGTTGAGGAATGGTGAAGCGAACAGAAAATGCTTCTTTCATTCAGATTCCCGTCGGCAAAGTCTCTTGTTTTCGGGACAAAGAAATGGGAAAGAAATGGGAACAAAATACTGAAGAAAGGCTGAAGAAAGGCTGAAAGAAGAGAAGGAGGAAGTCGGGGAACGGGGAAAGGGACGGGGACTGAGACTGGAGCAATCCCTAGGTACCCCACTCGAATTTGTCTGACTTTTATCTAGAATTTCGATGACATATAGCTTTTCTTTCAATAGCTTTTCTATGCAATAGCTTTTCTTGTGAGCTTTTTGTTATCAAAGTCTTGGAGATTAGTCAGCAATGATAGACAATGATGATAGACAGCAATGATAGACAATTTCCCCTTTACTTCGACTTTTCGGTTTACTTTGAAGATTGTTATAGTAGTAGACTGTTGTAGTAGTATTAGTATATTGTTTTTGTATATTATAGTGTTATAGTAGCCTTCAATTACCTCTCCCATCTCCTCTTTTCAACTCACCGCCAACTCTTCTCTCCTTCTTTCATTCATTCATTGTTTAACATCCTCAGATACTTCTTTCTTTCTTCCTTTCTTTCTAACTTCTTCCTTCCTTTCTTTCTTTCTTTCTCTAACTTCTTCCTTTCTTCCTTCCTTCTCTTTCTTCCTTTCTTCATGGGGAAAGAAGGTGTGCTTAGCTCAGTGATAGAGCATCTTCTGATCTTCTGCCGGTAAGCAGAAGATCGAGTTGAAGGTCGAGAGTTCAATTCCCCATTTCTTCCTTCCTTTCTTCCTTCTTTCTTTCTTCCTTTCTTCCTTCCTTTCTTTCTTCCTTCCTTTCTAACTTCTTTCTTTCTTCCTTCCGCAAATTTCTTTCAAATGAAATTATCTCAAAGATTTGATGAATCTAAGCCTTTTTTTATATCGCTATATCATCGCATCTGGGCTCCTTATTTGTATTTGTGGTTTGCCAAATTCTGTACGATTGTGTATCATTGATTGATCTCACGTTTTATCCTTTTCAGGCGAATCCCATCTTGTTTTTGTTTGTTTCAGATGTAATTTCTTCTTCAAAGTCATTTCTTCCTCTAAATCATATCATTTTAAACTTAAACCTTTCTTTGTTTAACGAAACTTTGCATCCAAAAGCTTTTCAGGTTATACAAGTACAAGATTTCCCTTTCCCCGCCCCGCTTCCCCTCACCCTCAACTTTCTACATAGCAACGATCTTTCTACATTGTACATTGAAGTGATTCTTGAAACAAGGTCATTTCATTCATATCGTTATCTTCTTGAAATCTTGAGAAACCATCCGAGTGTTGTTTTTTTTTGTGTGAAAGCACACAAAAGAGCACTTAGCATTTGAGGGGAAAAGCTAAGAGACATCGACAAATTTAATAATCGAAAGAAAAACAGCTAATGGATTCATTCATTTAACTTAAACCCCACAAAAACTGCTCTTGTTTTGCTTTTTAGGTTTAAATGACTTTAAATTAATAGCTGGCCTCTAATGAAAAGTTCTAGCTGATGTGAACAGTCTTGGCTCCTTATTTGTATTTGTGGTGTGCTAAATTCTGTACGATTGTGTGCGAAGATAGCGCACACAAAACCATTTAAGCCATTTAAAGTCATTTAAAGCCATTTAAGGCCATTTACCATTTAAACCTAAAAAGCAAAATAGAGAGGCAGTCGACGGACTCGAACCCGCCAGGTCTCGCCTTGGATTCTAGCTTACTACCACTCGGCCACCCCCGCACTCTTTGGGCGTCAGAAAAGACCGGCTTTAAAGGTCTTGCTGTCTTTAAGGGCTTGTTGTCTCTAAGGGCTTGATTTTTGAAACCTCTTACAAAACTTTAATGGCGTATAACTTTTGACAGAGTGCTATTTAGCAAAAACGAAAAGCAGATTCAGAATCAGCATGAGCTTAGGCTTAGACTTAGGCTTAGGCTAAGAGCTGAGACTAAGAGCTTAGGCTAAGAGCTTAGGCTAAGAGCTAAGGCTTAGGCTAAGAGCTAAGGCTTAGGCTAAGAGCTAAGGCTTAGGCTTAGGCTAAGAGCTAAGGCTTAGGCTAAGAGCTAAGGCTTAGGCTAAGAGCTAAGGCTTAGGCTAAGAGCTAAGGCTTAGGCTTAGACCAAGCTAGGAGCTTTTCTGAACTTTCAAAAAAGTTAAGTGCTTTCTGAACTTTCAAAATCTCATGGAAAAGCTTTCCACAGATATTAAGCCAAAAAAAACTGTGGGATGTTCATGGGAGATCCATTCAATCCATTTCATTTCCCTTTTTTTCCCATCCACTGATCGTCCATTCATTTCAATGAGAGAAAAGAGAAGAAAAAGAAGAAAAGACAACAACCGGTTCTCTTTTTGATTTCTTTTTCCTTTTTTTTCCTTTTCTTTTCCTTACTCACATACAGCAAAAGTGTCAAAAAGGGCGTAAAACTGCACCCATTTTTGGCTCCTCTTTCCCTCTCTTCCCAGTCAATTTTGATAATTTTATTTTATTAAATTAGAATATATTTCTTATATCTTTAGATTCTTCTTTATCTATTTATTATTATTTTTCTCAGATTTAAATCAGATTTAAATCAGATTACAGCTTTTTAACCCTTTGTTTTGACTCTGATCCAGTTTTTGGAATGAATGATGCTTTGATGCGAGACTTTGATGAGCCATAAATTGGCTTAGAGATAATATAATTCTAAACTTTTTACAGAGTTTTATAGAAGAGACTTTTGGCTTTTGAATGATATAAATTAAAGCCTGATTGGACTAGCCAATCCAGAGAAAATCAAGGGAAAAGAACGATGGGTTTTCTCTGGATTCCCTAGTTCAATTAAGCTACGGTTCCTATTTTGATCTAATACGGTTCCAATACGGTTCCTATTTTGATCTATTGGAACCGTTTCTATTGGATTGATCTATTGGATAATTGGTATCATTTTAAAGCTTGAAATGTCTTCTATACAACTAAATAAACAGCTAACAATAATATTATCTTTAAACAATGTTATGAGCCTTTAAAGCTTATTCTTTTTCGTCTTTATCTGTCTATTCATTGTCTTTAGAAGAGGCTTTTCTTTTCTTTTCGTACTAGAATTTAAAACCAATAAATAAACCAATTAAACGGTTTATTTTATTAAAAAATTGAAGTACTTGATGAATTTTTGATTTTTCAATTGTTTCAATTGGTTCAATTGTTTCTAATGATTGTTTTTTACAATTCTAAACTTTATAATTTACAATTTTTCAACAAAAGTACCCTAAAGTCGCGAGTATAAGTTCTGTTTGATTTTCGCATGCAAATTGACGGCTGTCTCCGGTGCGGTGTGTCGAGGGTTCGAACCCCGCTGCAGTATAACTTTTTTGCTTCTTAAGAACAATAATAGAAGTAAATTTATTGAGGGTTATAACAATTTTATGCTGTTTGTTGTTGTTGCTTTTTTTTGTTGCTCCGAGCGTGGCTCGGCGCGTCCGCCCTG
The DNA here is from genome assembly GCA_958450365.1 of Mesorhabditis belari. Taxonomy (NCBI): domain Eukaryota; kingdom Metazoa; phylum Nematoda; class Chromadorea; order Rhabditida; family Rhabditidae; genus Mesorhabditis; species Mesorhabditis belari. The sequence continues at coordinate 1,813,485 of CAUEEP010000724.1, read as the reverse complement.
CTCCTCTCCGGTGCTCAGTCTTATGAATCCCTCCCTGGCCTCTTCATCCGGCCAAAGTCCACGTCGACGGTCGAAAGAGATTTCCAATGTCTTCCAGATTTTCCAGCGTCTTCTTCAACACTACCTTCTGGATGTATCCATGCACATAACAAATAGCAATGGTGATAGGCTGTCACCCTGTAGTCACCCTGTAGTCCTGTAGGCTGTCACCCGCGCTCCAAGAACAATTATAAAAGTTTATATAACAATAAAAATGTATAAAAACCCAACAAAAAGAAATTCAAAGCAATTAAAGCGAATGTAAATTAAGGCAGAACTTGGATGAACTTAGACTCGGATCAACTTATACTCGAGACTTTAGGGTACGAAGAAAACGAAAAGATTAGAGGGTTTGGATTAAATTCATTCACAAATCTATAAAAACATTCTTTCTATTCTATAGAAAACAAAGAAAGCAATGTTTTTTTTACAATAATACTGACAATATTTATTTATATTTATTCAAATTTTAGATGAATCGCAAGATCACAGCGTGCGGCTTTCTCTATGTGGCGCCGCCAAATCTCGACTTTTCCATTCAAGCGCATACGGCAAAGGTTTTTTTTAGAAATTATTCTAGAAAAATAGATTTATTTATACGAATAATGTGGTACAAACAATACAAAAGTAATGTAGAAAAGAAAAAATCAAGATTTCTGCGAAAAAAGAGCCATAACCCAGAGAGCGGGGTTGAACCATCGATCTTCTGACTATGATACAAGGCTCTTAGCCAGTCGGCCATGGCAACAGCAAATCTAGCATGATTCTTTCGAGTTAAGTAGAGATTCCTGAAACAAAACCCCTTTTTACGAAACGCCCTTGAAAAGGCCAAAAGTGCCGGCGTCGCTTAGTGCCGTAATGGCCGAGTGGTTAAGAGTCTTGTATCCAAGTCGGGAGCTTCGATCATCCATCTGGGTTCGTCTCCGGTTCGAACCCAGCGGCTAGAAAATTTTGCTCTTTTTCCCAAATACAATCTCTGTAACATCTTTAGGGGTACTAGGGCAGGGATTGTGTATTTATTTGTGTCTTTGCTATAGTTGTGTATTTATTTGTGTCACATTCATCGTAAACTTTCGTAATCAAATTTTCAGCGCTGGCAACGCCGATGGTTTACCCTGTTCGACACCGGCGAGCTCACCTATGCACTCGATAATAACGTTTGTTTGAATCAGATTTACATTTTACATTTAGATACAATTACAAATTGCAATTAGATAATGAGATTCGATAGATTTTTTTGGTACTTTGTGCCGAAATCTGTAAAATCACCTTTCTGATGTGTTAAAATGTCGATTTCGATTTAAAATCTCGTTTTTCTCTCGGAAACAGCTAGTTTCGCAAGAAAAATGACGAATTGAGTGCACCAGAAAGATATGTTTAGAGCACTAGAGCACAAAGGACACTAGGAAAATGATTTAAATCGATTTAAGTCGATTTAAGTCGATTTAAGTAGATTTAAGTCGATTTAAGTCTAGCTTTTGCATTTCAGCCAGACACCGTCCCACAATTCGCCGTCGATATGGTGCGATGTCATCGCGTTTGCGAAGCTGACAGCATTACAGGTTAGGTCTAAACATTTACCAAATCTATAAAATCATAATAATTAGATAAGATTTGTTAAATCAATTCAAAATCCTACTAAAGACATGTGAAAACTTAAATCTAGTAACCAGCAAGTAACTAGCAAGTAACTAGTAAGTAACTAGTAAGTAACTAGTAAGTAACCTTCTATTGAACTTAACTCTCTAGTCCAAAAAGGTCCAAATCGGGTTTCAAAGTGGGTAAAAGAACCCAAAACTACCTAAAATCTACTAATTAGAAGACAAATAATACTAAAAATCTTATAAAAGACTCTAATAGAACGCCATTTCCTTGTACAGTCGCGTAGCCTAACTCTTCAGAAAATCATCTTTTTCTTAGCTTCTAGACTTTTTCCAACTAAACTTTTGATACCAAACAATACTAGATTTCAAGGGCTATCACTTGACACCATGTAGCACACTGTAGCTTAAACCCGTGCGGAGAACGGAACGTTTAAAGTTAGCCTACGCGACTGTACACCCGTCATTATAAAAAGCCGACCGAAAAGCGGAAAGAAGTTGGATGGCACTACGGAGGGGTCGAACCCGGACCATGTGCGCTGTAGACCAGCGCCCTGCCACTGCGCCACCGCGACAGTAGACTCCGGCGAGAAAAACCCGGACTTAAACGGGTTAAGGGAACAGCATTGGGTAAAATTGTTTGAAAGCCGAAAGACCCGTTTAATAGCGGGTTTTTCTAGCTAGTCCAAATCTTCACGGTGGCGCAGTCGGCAGCGCCCTGGTCTACAACCCACATGGTCCGGGTTCGAGCCCCCCTAGTGGCAATTGATTTTGAAATTTTCAATTTTTTTGCTTTAAATATATTCGACAATATATTCTAAGGTTTTCTAAAGAAGTTTTAGCTTTATCGGTTAAAACACGGCCGAGAAAAAACCCGTACAGACGGACAGATACTATATAGTAGTTTTACGGGATATTGGAACCATATTGGAACCATATTCTATTTTATATGGTTTTTAGGGTATATTATATCCATTTTATATAGTATTTACCGTATTTTACATACATTTTATTCATTTTCCAACTCCAGGCCACACCCACTCAATTCTTTTGGCTTTCCGAGCGGCCACTGATAAAATAGAGGACACCCCGCCAGTTGTCTACATGAAAGCCGATAGTACGGAAGAGATCCGATGGTGAGAATTGTGAAAATCATTTAAATCTATGAAGCCATCCCATAAATATTACTTTTCAATCTCGAATTCTCAGGTGGCAAGGCATGTTGACCCCTTTTGCGAAGGATAATGTGATTTTAAAACCGCGAAAATCGATCGAAACCCTCGAGACACCGCCTAGCTATAAAGTGGTAAGTGAAAGTGGATATTCTTCATATTCTTCTTCTTCTTCCTCTTCTCCTTCTTCTTCTCCTTCCTCTTCTTCTTTATCTTCATATTCTTCTTCTTCGTCGTCTTCTTCTTCTTCCTCTCCTTCTTCTTCTTCCCCTTCTTCTTCTTCTTCTTCTTTATCTTCATATTCTTCTTCTTCGTCTTCTTCTTCTTCTTCTTCCTCTTCTTCTTTATCTTCTTCTACTTCCTCTCCTTCTTCTTCTTCTTCCCCTTCTTCTTCTTCTTCTTTATCTTCATATTCTTCTTCTTCTTCGTCTTCTTCTTCTTCTTCTTCTTCCTCTTCTTCTTTATCTTCTTCTACTTCCTCTCCTTCTTCTTCTTCTTCTTCCTCTCCTTCTTCTTCTTCTTTATCTTCTTCTTCTTCATCTCCTTCTTCTTATCCTTCTTATTCTTCTCATTCTTCTTATTCTTTTCTTTAATTCTTTCTAATTCGTTATAATATTTGATATATTTTATGTTTTATTTTCTATATTATCTTAAATTTTAATTTATTTTATGTATTTTTATGTATTTCTTCTTTAAAATGAACTTTGTATTCAAAATTTGCAAACACACCCGTTCTGGCGCACGGAATTCTTCATTTTCTCAAAACTGGAAGAAAAAAAGAAGAATTGCGTGCACTAGAAAATGTGCGTTTACACTTTTGAGCACAAAGTACAGAAGGAATAGGTCTAATAGGTCTTGGCTTATAGGCTAATTAGGGCTAATAGGCTAATTAGCAATTAGCATGCTAATTAGTATTAGTATGCTTTTAATTAGTATGCTAATTTCTACGGTAAAGCCTCCGCAAGATCTATTGGTTTATCATTTCATTGAAATCATTCAATATCATCTAATTTCCTATCAGGAACCAGCCGCTCCACCGTCCTCAATCCTTTCTCCAAAAATGTGCTCTCCATGCAGTTCAAGAGACTCAAGTCTTGATCGATTGGATGACAGTCGATACGAGGGAACGAGACATGGAACTGGTAATCGATTTGAGAAGATACCATATCAAATACGCCATAGCCGACTGGCTAAGAGTTCTATCGCTTAGTCGGGAGCTCAAGGGTTCAATCCCGTCGACTAGATTATTGGTTTTTCCCTACATTTAAGGCTTACTAGTACCCTTACTAGTACGCCTTACTAGTACCCTTACTAGTACCCTTACCAGTACTAGAACTACCCCCAGCTATCGATTTTATCTCACTTAACAGTTGTGGATTCGGGAATTCTTCGCGTACAACCTATAGCATTAAATCTATGCTGAAGAATATGTTTTTATAAATAGGATTCTAAGTAAACGCAAGCAAAGAGAACCCAAAATATTATTTTCGATTATCTTTCTTTGTTAATTTTCTTTACCTATTAAAAAGAAGGGGAAATGAAAAGAAACAAAATATGTTTGGATTCGTTGAAATCAAAAAAGCCAAGGAATTTGCAAGCCGAGGACTCGAACCCGAGTAGAAAATAGATCGCTCGCTTGTAACCAAGCACCCTATCCGCTAGACCACCATCTCATCTCAACGACCTGCGAGAAAAGCCTTTTAAGCGAGATGCTTCAAACTTGAAAACTTCTATGCTCGTTTAAAAGACTTTTCTGGCACGTCGTCGATGTGAGCTAATGGCCTAGTGGATAAGATGCTTGTATCGAAAACGAGCTATGCATTGTTTACTCGGGTTCGAGTCTCCTCGGCGATCGGCGTCTGGCGCTCGGCGGTGGGTACTTCGTTTAGGGGTGTGCTTGTGTATTGTTTATACCTCATTCGTGTAAATAAATGCATTTAAATCCTTCTTTTTAGTGAGACGAGTCAAAAGAGACAGTGTTCTTTCGAGAGAAACCGAGAAGAAAGCCGAGCCTCAACCCGTTGCCCAAGTCGCAGCCACTCCAGTCTCAAATCCAGTGGTGCAATCTCCCATTGTTGCATCGACGAGACTCCGCGACTCCTCCGAGTCAACAGAGAGCAGCACAGCTCCACCTGGTAATTTAAAAAAGGATTGCTTACCGTAAATACTGTAATAGTACCCCACCCCCATAATGACGGTGCGGAGTGTTGCGTAGTCTAGCTTTGAACGCGTTTTTCTCGACACTGGTTTATGCTACAATGTTCGTTTTGGTTTCAAAAAATAGCCCTCAATTTCAGCTATTTTTTGATACCTATTGTAGCATTCTAGCATAAACCAGTGTCGAGAAAAACGCGTTCAAAGTTAGACTACACAACACTCCGCACCGTCATTATGGGGGTGGGGTACTATTACAGTATTTACGGTAGCCGTTTTTGCTGTCTTTGGCGTCATTATTTGCCCAATTTATGGCCTAGATTTGGCTGTTTTTGGCTGGCTGATTTCTGCTACAAATTCTAGATTCTGCCAAAAAATTGTGTCGCTTAAAAAAGTGCTTACCGTATTTTCTGTAATAGTAGTGCAGTCTGGAATAGTAGTGCAGGCTGGAGGGGGCTTGAAAAAATAGTAGTGCGCACTACTATTACAGAAAATACGGTAACTGAGAGAGTCACGTAGCCAAGTCACTCTCCTAACCAAATCCCCAAATTTCGGAAAAAGTTTCTTTTTTCATAGACATTTGAAGCCAAATTCTTTTGTTGCCTATTAAAATTAATATTTTATTTGCTGAATTTGCAAAATGATGTCATTTTTCAGCCCCGCCAACCTCTCAACCGCCTTCTTTGATGGCTGAATCGATCAACTCGCGGAAATTCCAGCCGCTTCCCATTGACACCTCACTCACGCACACTCTGAGAAAGGTTTCTTATCCGATATTTTAAAAGAATAGATTTTTGGATAATCATATAACTAAATTTCAATATCGAAACAAATTTAGGGTTGGTTGATGCTGAGGGGCAAGTCGGACAACGATTGGCACAAACATTGGGTGGTGCTGGCCGGATTATCGCTTAGACTATACAAGTGAGCTTTTTAATAATAAAGCTAGAGGTTAGTGTTAGATGTTAAATGTTCAATGTTAGTTGTTAGATGTTATGTTAATGTTAGATGTTAAATGTTAAATGTTAAATGTTAGATGTTAAATGTTAGATGTTAAATGTTAAATGTTAAATGTTAGATGTTAAATGTTGGATGTTAGATCTTAAATGTTAGATGTTAGATGTTAGATGTTCAATGTTAGATGTTAAATGTTAGATGTTCAATGTTAGATGTTAAATGTTAGATGTTAAATGTTAGATGTTAAATGTTAAATGTTCAATGTTAGATGTTAAATGTTAGATGTTAAATGTTGATGTTAGATGTTAGATGTTAAATGTTAAATGTTAGATATTCGTTAGATGTTAGATGTTCAATGCAAGTTTTCATATCAAAATTTTAATTTTAGAGACGTTTGGGGAGAGGATTCGACCGAGCCATTGCTATCGATTGATCTGGCCGAATGCGAGAACGTCTACCCAAGTGCGTCGGCGAGGAATTACGGGATTGAGATAAAGGTGGGGAAATATTTTTGCGCTTAACTTCCAATTTCTACCCAGATTGGTCGGTTATAAGAAAAATTAGGGCCATTAGAAGCTCCATAAGAAAAAGCGCCTGGCACGAAGATGCTTTTGGTCATAAAAATTGTTTAAAATGAAGGCTCTGAAGTTTTCAGTGATTTTAAATTAGTTATCAGTGTTTTAAAAAGGTAATTAAATTAGAATGATTACTTTTTGCTTTGCTTTTGGCCAAATGTTAGTTTTGAACCTAACAACCTAATGGTTCTTAGATTAGGTAATATATTATATTAGATAATAGATTAAATTAGATATTAGATAATAGATTAAATTAGATATTAGATAATAGATTAAATTAGATATTAGATTAAATTAGATATTAGATATTAGATATTAGATAATAATATAGCTTTTGTTTAGAAAAGTCTAATTCAATTGCCGTATTAAATATGTTTTATGGAAAATACGAAAAAGTGTACCAACTTTCAAGTTGCTAATCTAATGGATTAAGATTAGATTAAGCCAAGCATTTTCAAAGGATCAGATTCATTCTTGCATTTTGTACCAGGCCGGAATCGTTGCAGAACATGATCAGAAACAGATCCAGTACAGATCCAAAATAACATTTTGAATCTAGTATCTAGCTGTAGGCACTAGTTCCTTATTAGACACCAGACTCAAACAGATCTAATACTAGATTTCCAGAGTTATTGTTAGAAGTTGTTAGAGTTGTTAGAAGATAGAATACCATGATCGGCTAATTCTATTGTAAGCTAATACAAGATAGATGCAATTTTCACCTATCCAAGAAAATTTTACGAATTTAGTGCAAACGAACGCGCTACGTGCTCTCAGCAATGACACCTGGTATCAGAGACTCGTGGATTTCAGCTCTACAACAGGTTTAATTAATCAAGATATGATCAAAATGATAATAATGATAAAAATCAATTAATCAAAACCATTAAAAATGAAATAAACCTTAGCACTCTAAAAATAAGCCTTAGCACTAGTACTATAAAACAATTGTCATCTAGTTCTTTGATACTTTTTGTACCACTGCTTTATTTAGTACAGAATTAAACTGAAATTCAGTGCTCTGACAAACGCCACCTTTCTGGCAGACTCTAAATTTTGCTGTTAATTCAAATTTACATATGAGCCTAAATGTGCATTTGTTAGAACATAAAGTATTTGTGGGGTCCAGGCTTAGATTTTTAAATCTATACAGAAACTTGTTAAAGTCTATAGTTTTTAAAGCTTATATGGTGATAGAAATATATTTTCGATTTAGAATCTCCACGATCCATCTCCATTATATCAAGATACAACGGGTGGAAGTGATGCCATTTCGTTGGCCGACAGCTCAGATGTCCTCGGAATGCCTGTGGTAGGGAGATGTTTCAAGAAAAAAACTGAATCACATTTTCCAGAGAAAGAAACATATTGCTTATGTGGCGCCTGAATCTCATCACTCGAATTCGATGATGGATGAGGAAAGTAGTACAGAGGATGAATTGCAAAGGATTGGAGAACAAAGGAGAACGAGAAGGGATTCGAATAGGTGATTTTGAGGCTAAAACTCCTCGAAACCGTTTGCTAAAACGTGTCAAAAGTCGAAAACTACCGTTATCTTGTTTCTAATTTTGTCAAAGCTATCGACTTTTGGTATACTTAGTTTGTGATAATATATTAAATTAGGTAATAGAACTGCCCTGCTCCATTCGTGAGCAGGGCAGTTTTTAGAGCCTGTTAACCAGATCCAAATCTGGCACAAAGCCTTTAGGCTTTGAGCCAACTAGGTCAAGCAAAGCTAGGAGCCAGGTCAGACCTGAAAAATTGGCTTTGCTGATCTGACCTGAAACCCTGAAAAGATAGATTTGAGACTTGGCTTCATTGCTGATCTGGCCGGGCCCTGTCCCAAAAATTATCCACTAGATACCTGAAAAGCAAAGAAATACAATAACTCCTAACATTTTATCAATTAAGATCCCTTTCCTCGTGCTCTTCCCGATCTCGTCAAATAAACAATCGTGGCTCTTTGTCTCCATCTATACGACGATCACCAATTGGAAGGATCAAAGAGAGATCACAAGAGGGACGAGTCAGGTAAAAGAAATGTTTTGAAATGAAAATTTGCATTTAACAAATAGCTTTTATTATTAATATAAAGAAATAATAAAATCTTACTGATAAATTAGATTGATTTTTATTGAAGATAAGCCAATAATCATTTCCATTTAGAAATGCATCCAATTCCTCATTGGCCTCATCGAACACAAGTGCAAAGAATCGGCGACGAGTACCGGTTGGTAAACTTTTGAAAAACCACATCTAATAGACATTTCTCGTACTTTGTGCTCTAGTTTAAACCCACCCTTTCTCTTGTTTCATCAAGAAAAACGGAGATTTTCGTGCACCAGAAAGGCACACATTTTGAGTACATTACTGCTTTCTATAAGTTGATCAAAAATTTCCATTCTTTATCCTTATTTATTTATTCTTTATCTTATCTTTACTCTTCTTTATCTTATCTTTACTCTTCTTTCTTATTTTCCTCTTTTCAACGAGATCTTGAAAGTTGACGATTTGCCGAAATTCCCCCAGCTGTTCTCGCATCTGGCTCAAATCATCGGGAAACGAAAAAAGTTTTCGCACAAAAAAAGCAATAAGAATACCCAATGGATTATTGCTTTTTCGGGTATTTTGTTTACTCATAGCTTTACCATTGAATATTTTTGGATTAAAGGCTTTACCCATCCTACAAAGCTGAATCACTTTCAGTGAAAATTTCAGCCTAAAGCATAGCTATTATTTGAATCGATTATCAATTGCTTCGCCTTTCTAATCAGAGCAATTCTATGCCAATGAATGTTAAGCTTTCCCTTCCGCTTCATTGACTTTACACTCAAATTCTCATTAGAAAGTTTCGAGGTCAATCAAAGACACTTCATTCTCTTAAAACGGCGAGCTTTGTTTAAGGTTTTGACTTTTATCGATATTTTGTTTTGGTTGAGTTGATTAATTTTGAACTTACGATGAGTAACCATGCAGGGTAACCAGAAATAACTCGAACAAACCTTTTTGACTCGATCTTCACATGGATTAAATAAAACCTTTACCTTTAATACCTTTAAAAATCGTTAATTAGACACTCTTAGTAACTTAAATCGAAAAGATTTCGGTGCTAAGTTGTATCAGTAAGTTCTAGGAGTTGAAAGAAACCCTCTGACACCGTTGCTCTTTTTGCACAAACACGCTTCGTTCTCGACAGATTTTAAATAAAATAGCATATTTTTAACTATGAATTGCTAAATTTGAAATTATCTTTTATATAAGACCATTTTTGGCATCAGAAATTTTTCTAAAACCGTCTTGTCTTTGAATTCCGAACTCTAGGGTTTCTTTGTCTCAACGCCAGGCTTCTGTATTGTTATTTTTAAAAGCCCCTAGCATGACTGGCTCATTGGCATTTAACTTTAAGACAAGCATCGGTTCATGATCTGGCTTTTATAGTGAAACACGATCTGAGGAGCCAGAACCCAAAGCTAGGACTTGAGTTCTGATTTGTATTTTCTTGACTAGAGTCCAAGCTAAACCAAAATCAGAGTCCTGTCCTGGATTTTAAAAACTTTAAGCTAAAAGATTAGGATCAGTTGGCTTTTTGGCTTTTTGGCAGATCAGTTGACTTCACATCAATTCAGCCCTTGTCAGACCAAAGCAGCTTTTGAACTAGCCAGCAAGAAAAAAAAAACCGGAACCAGTCTAAACCAAATCCAAGTTCTACATAGCTTTTGTCCAATACGTTTAAAAATCTATTCAATCAATATTTTATTCAATGGCAAAAAGTGGAGCATTTACTTGGGGATTTGATTCTTTTTTCTGCAGATTTGATTCTTTCTCTTTCTTTCTCTTTCTCTTTCTCTTTCTCTTGATTCTTTATTTCTCCTAGTTTTATCGGATTTGGGTCAAGCGGTGAGTATGAATGGACGAGTAAATCGATCACTTTCTGGCTTTTCCTACAACTTTTTTTTACCCTTTTTACTTTTCATCCAAAACTTTCCCAAACATATCTATTCAGTTTTCTTCTATCAAAAATCCGTTTATTTGTCTTTACACCCCATAAAGATTGCCTAGATTTTATTGGGAGTGGTCGTAAAAAGGAAAAAAGATCCGAAATTTCTCTTTTATTCAAAGCAATCATTTCAACAACTAATAAGTGACTTTTTAATCGTACAATTAGATTATTCATTTACATTAATCTTAAATTATTTATTTAAAAGTTTAAACAAATTAAACTCGAGTTTTGATTGATGGACTTAATAAAATGAATGTCTTCAATCGATTGCCCGATCCCGAAAACCCTCGGGTGCAGATTTACAGCCAAATATCGTCTTTTTGAGCTATCTACACAAAGCAAGAGAAATCTCTAGAAGTGTCCTTTTTGCGTTCTATGTACTGCCGCGTAATCGCTCTTGATCTGGCACACGCTCCTGATAGATAGGTGTTTCCTTTATACGTGCCGTTTCCCTAATTAAATCCCTATTTAATCACTGGCTGGTGTTCTTTGTGAGGTTATTAGTTTGAGAACAATTTGAGCTGACTCGAGAGTTTTTTCTTCGGCTTCTTTTAGAATGGGATACTATTAATATCTTGTGGGTTCTTTATTTTCGAATTTTCCTAGAATCCGATTTCACCAGCCTTGAAAATCAGGCGGAACTAGGCTCAAAAAAGCGTGCGAAAATAGGCACATGTGCCATTGGAGGGAAACTTTTTTCCAAAAAGACAAAAATCTGGTCCACTTTTTGTCGTGAACAGATCTGAAGAGGAAAAGAAAGGAAAGAGAATGGGTGTGTACACAACTCATAACATTCTCCCATCTCTTTTCCTTTCCTTTCCTTACCTTTTTATAGCCATAACCTTCTCTTTGCAAAATTCTGAGGTGAAATCTGATAAAAATCGCATCGAAAAATCTTTGTTGACACCTCTCTTTGATCTTTTTTTTAAGAAAACTTGCAACAATCCACTTTTTTTACCTTTTGAATGATAGGTTTTGGATTTGACTGATCAAATGATCACTGAGAATGACTGATCTTCTTGTACTTTAAGATTGAAAATGTAAACGTTCCCTTTCTGATGCACTTAATTTGTCAGTTTCTTTTCGTTTTCCCCTCTCCGAAAATTTTCTACTTTTTCTTTTTTCTTCACTTCACTTGATAAAGTTAGTGTCAAGTAGAAAAGAAATTTTGATTTGAAATATTCTAAAACAAAATAAAACTTAATCTACCGTAATCGTTTTCATTTATGAACCAACACCTATCAGTCTTTTAGTTAAAGCTAAACACTGATAATTTTTGGTTAAGTGATTTTCTACTAGCCGTCTATGTGACTTTTTATTAAAAATTTACATTTAAAACTAACATAAGTAATAGATTTTCTTCATCTAAAAGTACCGTTTTTCAATCATTTTCTTCTCATTTTTTTTTGCTTTCAAATTTTCGAATTCTTGATCAACTTATAGAAAATAATCAAATTTTGTGATGCCGAGAATGGATGTGAATAGAAATTATGTCTACAATTTCCCTGTAAGTCATTTTTTTGTTTTTTTAGCGAGCTTCTCCAAAACAGAGTGTTTCTGCTGAGATGAGAATTCGATCGTTGGAGGCTCAGGTTTTGAAAGAAATTTGTTTGCTATTGGGTTGGTGAATTGAAAACTGCGGGCTATTGTCTTAGGTAACAGTTTGAGCACTTTCTTCAAAAGAAACCCATTTTGGTGTCAATGGAAAAGTTGTAGAGAATCAAAAATCAAGCTTATATCCAAATTTTCAGAACGATTCAAAAACTGGTTTTCAAGAAATGCGAAATTTACGAATTTTCACAAAACTTGCATTTCACAAAACATTTTAAGCGAAACTACTAAGTGTATCTTTTTGGAAATTTGGCTATAAGCCTAATTTTTGATTCTCTACAACTTTTCTATTGACACCAAAATGGATTTCTTTTGAAGAAAGTACTCAAACTGGGACTCCAGATCTCAATCTCCAGTCCTCCATTTTTGAGTCTCACACTTGTCTCACACACAAACCAAAATCCTACCGCGAAAGAGGAAACCGCAAATTGCCTGTAAAATGGGCAGAAGTCGTCAATAATAATGGAAATTATTTGGAATCAATTGATGGTTTTATATTGAATAAATTTTAGTTCAAAGTCCCGCAGTTTTTCATTCACCAACCTAATATAAAAGAAAAGAAAGAAAATATATTCAGTTCCATTTTTCAGTTTTCAAGCATTAATATTCAATAGAATAAATTTCTTTTGATTAGGTGTCTTCTCTGCGTGAACAACTCCAAGAGACTTCATCAAGATTGACGGAGAGTCGATCGGAGAGTGACAGATTGAGACATATGTTCACTGGAGTTGATGTAAGTGCAAGAGACTTTGAAAAGTGAAAATTTATGCCTTACCAGGGCTTGTAGAAGGCTCAGCTTAAAGCGTAGTGTACTTTTGTACTCTTTGTACTTTGTACACTTTTAAACACATCCTTTCAAGCGCACTGAACACTTTTCTCTCGACATCAGATTATTTGCTATAAGAATTTATGAATTTCTGACAAATTCTTCACTTTCTCGAGAAAACAAGTCATTCTGCTAGAGAAACGAAGAACTCAGTGCACTAAAAAGAGTGTGTTTAAAAATTTGAGCACAAAGTACAGGTTAAATGTCTTACAAATAGTACAGAAAGGTTTTGAAGTGGAAAAAAGCTAAGACAAGTCAAAGCTAGATTGTCTAGTTCAGATTTCCTTATCCAGTAGCTTGCTCTGTATGAAAAGGCCAATAATCCAACCCTAGTCTAGATAAAAAAGCTAGTTAAAAACCTTATCTAGGCTGAATTTGAATAGAAATCATGATAGATACCGTAAATCTACTATATCTGTCTGTCTGGCATTTTCTCGACCGTGTTTTAACCAATAAAGCTAAAACCTCATTAGAAAACTTTAGAATATATTGTAGTTATGGAATTTAAAATACAAAACTAAAAACTCATGATTGAGCGCCACTACCGGCGGTCGAACCCGGACCGCATGGATTTTAGACAAGCGCGCTGCCGACTGCGCCACGGCGACACAAGCGTCGAGACCAGAAAATCCGCTTTTAACCGGCTTTTTCGGCTTTTCGGCCTCCTTAATGACGAGCGTACAGTCGCGTAGTCTAACTTTGAACGTTCCGTTCTCCGCGCTGGTTTAAGCTACAGTGTGCTACATGGTGTCAAATGATAGCCCTTGAAATCTAGTATTTTTTGGTAACAAAAGTTTAGTTGGAAAAAGTCTAGAAGCTGAGAAAAAGATGATTTTCTGAAAAAGAATTAGACTACACGACTGTACAAGGAAATGGCGTTCTATTAGAGTATTTACGGTACTATAGTAATCAAAGCATCTAAAATTTCAGCCAGCCAACCTCTCAGCTCTCAGAAAATCGCTCTCAGCAGCCGAATCGGAGATCACGAGACAACAAAAGGAAATGGAAACTTTGAGAAAACAATTCTCTTCACCGACATCAGAACAATTGTAAATATTAAGATTGAAATCGATTTTAGAATCTTTAATTAAACATTTAATCAAATTTTTTAGGATTTCCTGTTTCCAAGATCGTCTAATTTCGATGCTCAAAGTGCAAATGGGCGCTTTGTCAAAGTTCAATATTTTCCTTGGTATGTTGGAAAAAGATAAGATGGGAAAAGATTCAGCATAAGGCTTTGAATTAACACAAAAGTCTTGGCCTAGTGTACTTTGTGCTTATTCGTCTAAACACAACTTTCCTGGCGCACTGAAATATTCATTTTTCTCTAAACACTGAAGTATCACAAGAGAATGAGGAATTCAGTGCACTAGAAAGCTGTAGCTGTAGAAAAGCGTAAGCTGTAGTGTAAGTGCTGTAGAAAAGCACCAGAAAGTACCGTTTTTAACACAAAATACACGTCAAAGCCATTTCCATATGTTTATTTTATATTCCAGGAAACAATGGCGATGTTCGTGATGAATTGGACGAGTTGATGACGTCACTTTCGAATATCGATCACACCAATAAAGGAACAGCATTGGGTAAATTTATTTGAGTGGAAAAACCTGTTTAAAAATCGGGTTGGTCGGACTCGGAGTCGAACCCGGACCGTGTGGACGTAGACCAGCGCGCTCCCTACTGCACCACGACCACGAAAAAACCTGGCGAGAAAAAACGGGTTAAACGGGTTAAGAGAACAGCATGAGGTAAAATTGCTTGAAAGCCGAATAACCTGGTTAACGGCACATTTTTCTAGCTTAGCTTTGTCGTGATCGTAGTGCAGTCGGAAGCGCGCTGGTCTAGAGCCCACACGGTCCGGTTTCGACCCACCGCAGCGCCATTCAATTTCGATTTTTTGATTTTTCTTCATTTTCAAGCTTTAGGTGATGACGATTGGGATTGTTTACAACGAATCATTGAGGAGACAACGCTTCTCTACGATAATGTGGCTAATAGTGTGAGAAGAAGGAGAACAAAAGAGGCTACAACTAATACGGTAAAATATAGATCCCGTTTAACTTTGATTTAAAATTGGTGAATGATAATAGGAGGTATTTCCCTCTCTTTCTTCCTTGTCTTACGTATTTCTTCTCGATCAAAGAAAGCCCTGATAGCTTAGTGGTAAAGTGTTTGGCGGGTAGGCGGAAGATGAAGGTCGAGGGTTCGATTCCCCATGGTTCCAAATTCTTTGTCATTCGTTTTTTGGCTTTATTTTAGTGCTCTTGGCATTATTGACTATAGTTTGAGCTAATTTGAGCCTAAATTCTGCAAATGTAAAGTGAAAAAGAGAGAAGAAGAAAGGGTTTTCGATTTCCCCATTTAAATGACTTTGAATGACTGATTTCAAGGATTTTTCTAGAGTCTCAGTTATTCTAATCGGAATTTTAACCTCAAAACTTTACTGGTTATACTAGTTATACTAGTTTGATCGCTTTTAGGAAGACGCATGGATCTCTTCGGAAGAAGAAGAAGGAGTTTCGGATGAAGATGATGATATTAAACAAGAACATGAATGGGAAGCTGAATTGACGGCTGTTAAGGTGAATTTCTTGACTTTTCGCTGTCAATTTCGCTGTCAATTTAAATAGCTTTTGTATCAATCGACAGAGAAAGACTTGACGCATCCAATGATATTAAAAACATTTAAATTGAACAACTCAACACCAAGATATTTAAGTTCAAAGTTTTGCCAATTTGTCAATGGCAAAATGGGTGTTTCAGATGTCCCACAGAGGCTTTTAATGTCAAAAAGTGATCATTTCAATTCAACTTTGTTCCAGAACACTCATCAAGGCGAGATCGAATCACTGAGAATGCACTATGAACATCAATTGAAAGGCGTTAGAGAAAGGATGGAACATGAAGAGATGGGAAGAAGAAGGGCACAGGATGAGCTCAAGAATTTGTCGGTGAGTTGACAGTTAAGAGTTTAGCTGACAGTTTAGCTAAACTTAACTAAACTTAGCTAAACTTACAGCTAATAAACTCGTGTAGATGTCGTAGCCGATTATGAATGCGTGGGTATAGGAGCGTCCAACCATCAAGTATTTAGTATCATTCAACGCAGAATCATTGATAATTATGTTAAATTTTTTAAATTAGAAAGATTGGATAAAAAGAACACAAATTATGGGGCTTCAAAGTTTTCTCTTTGAACAAACAGTTTTTTGTTCTAATTTTTTTTCTTTTGATCAAATCTTGCTAATTCTAAAAATTTAACATAATTATCAATGATTCTGCGTTCAATGATACTAAATACTTAATGGTTGGGCGCTCCTAGACCTAGACCTAGACCTGGACCTAGACCTAGACCTGGACCTAGACCTAGAACTGGATCTAGACCTAGACCTAGACCTAGACCTGGATCTAGACCTAGACCTAGACCTGGACCTAGACCTAGATCTAGACCTAGACCTGGACCTAGACCTAGACCTGGATCTAGACGTAGACCTAGACCTAGACCTGGATCTAGACCTAGACCTAGACCTGGACCTAGACCTAGACCTGGATCTAGACCTAGACCTAGACCTGGATCTAGACCTAGACCTAGACCTGGATCTAGACCTAGACCTGGATCTAGACCTAGACCTAGACCTGGATCTAGACCTAGACCTAGACTAGACCCACTCATTCATAATCGGCTACGAGGGTCCCGCCGATTTTTAATGAAACGTTGTAGCGCCGGCAATTTTTAACCTAAACTCACAAATTTGGTACCAATCGACGCAGAATTGAATTCGCTACAAGATGATATAATATTGTCCTCATACATTAAAGGGTTGCTCTACTAGAAAGATTTGCCAAAAAATTTCATTCATAATCGGTTACGATATATATAAGTAAAGTTGTTATCGATTTTGTCAACAAATATCAATTCGTTGTTTTTCAGTCGATGAACGATCAATCTCTAAACTCTGTGCGCAATTCATATGAAGAGCTGCTCGAAGAGCAAAGACGACAATTCGATGATGAAATTGAAAGATATCGAACGGAACACGCGAAAGAGTTAGCTGACGAGAAACAGGCGACAAGGTTGGTGAAAAGAACTTTAGTAAAACTCCGATAGATTGACAAATGACGACCTGTCGACCGTGACGACCATACTATAAACGATTTTAACTTGCTTCAAATCTGTTTTATTGTCATGATCTATAGCTCAAAAGATAGAGAATCTCAAGAGCTTTCGAATGGACTAAAGGGCACCAGCTTTTGAATTTTTGAAAACACCAGCACGGGTATTTTGAAAGAATCCGGGTCTTTTAAAAAAATCCGGGTTTCTCAACGGCTCGTCACGCTTTGAAAGCCTATAACTTTGTCCAGAGATCATCTTTTTGTCAACTTTTTATATCATTGGAAAGAGGATATTTCAGACTTTCAAATGATACCAAATAGAGCTTGATTGGATAATCCAGTCCAAAAAAAATCAAAGCCAACTCTGAGCAAATGAAACCTATCCTACTCGGGTGTCGTGTCGCCTTGTTTGCATGGGAATGAAAAGTCCAATCAAGCTCTATTTGGTATCATTTGAAAGTCTGAAATGTCCTCTTTCCAATGATATAAAAAGTTAGCAAAAATATGCTCTCTAGACAAAGTTATAGGCCTTCAAAGTGTGACGAGCCGTTGAAAAACCCGGATTTTTTTAAAAGACCCGGATTCTTTCAAAATGAAGCAAGTTAAAAGCGTTTTCAGTTTACGTTTATAGCTTATCAAAATAGATAACGAATAGGTGCAAATTATAGACGCTAAAATGTTTAGAGTGGCTCTGGAAGCGGTGAGAAGAGCGCACGAGGAGGAGATCCGACAAATCGGAGAGAAACCCCGACCAAGTGTCAATCCAGATGCACAACGGGAAAGAGAACAAAGACAAGGGTCAGTGAAAATGAAGAATTCAGAATTCAGTGCAATAGAAAGCCTGTGTTTTACCGTAATCCTAATTTGCTCTATTCAGAAAAATGATCGAACAAATGCGAGACGAGTTGACGAATCTCTCAGCGCTCTACTCGGCGAAATGCATCGAAAACGCGCAACTCGACGAGAGAATCGGCGCGATTCTTGAGGGAAAAGAACGGTTTGTGGAAACGATTGAGAAGATCTATTGAATAAGCTCTAGATTTATCTATTGGATCTTAAGCTCCATATTTTGTGGATCAATCAGATTCCTAGATAACCTAGATTTATCGTGTCGCTTAGATTTCTAGAAAACCTATTGCAACCGCCTACAAAAGGCTCAAATCGATGCACTGCTCCAATACCAATTTCGTTAACTTTAATTGATTCCAGCGCTTAAACAACAATCCTATTTACTGTTAGATTCATCCTAGTAAACAGCATTGTTCTGGACTGGCTTTGCTTTACTGTAAGCCTGACTTCACTACAGGCTTTGTTCGCACTAGGATATAAAGGATCTTTCAGTCTCTAAGCCTAAGAAAGACGAGCTTTCAGGGCTCTTTCTTGGCCTGATTACAGCAGGATCTAGGTCAGTCAAAAGCCTTACAGATTGGAACAATCTTGCCACTAACTATTAGTACAAGCCTCTAGAGTTAAGAGTCAGGATCAGTGCTTTAGCCAAGCCCGGACTGGAGTCGGAGTCTGTAGCAACAGCTACAGTAGCCAAGGACAGCTACAGTATCCCAATAGCAGTTTGCAGCGCTACAGTAACCCTAGGGAAACTACAGTACTTTATAAAGCTGCTAGCGTACCCCCTGAGAAGCTACAGTAACCTTACAGCCTGTGGAACAGTTACAGTATCCCTCAAATGGCTATAGTACCTACAACAAGCCTACAGAGGCTACCGTAACCCTAGGAAAGTTACAGTAACCCTAGGACGGCTACAGTACTCCAGTACTCCGTTAGAAGCTACAGTAACCCTAAGACAGTTACAGTAATTCCTAGAACAGTTACGATAACCCTAGGACAGTTACGGTAGTCCCTGCAACAGCTACAGTATTCTGGTACTTCGTTAGAAGCTACAGTAACTCTAGGTCAATTACAGCAATCTCTAGAACAGTTACAATAACCCTGGGACAGTTACAGTAATCCTAGGACAGCTAGAGTAATCCTAGGGCAGTTACAGTAATCCTAGGACAGCTACAGTAACCCTAGAGACAGCTACAGTAACAGCTACAGTAACGCAAACCAGAAAGCGCTAGCTACAGTACCCCAACAGCCAATAATCCCAGATCAGCTACAGTATCATCCACAGTACTAGACTAGTTGTCAGACCCATGAGAATCTAATGCCAATGGAATCTAGTGCCTTTATTCGAAGACTATACTTGTGAGTCTTTTTCCGGTCAGTTTCAAATGCAAATTAGAGATTTGGCTGGGAAAAGTGGCACATTTACTTGAAATTTTTCTTGAAATCTTAGATTTTTTCCATAGTTTTTGCATAGTTTTTTGAATTTCAGTGAAACAAAGGAGGAAACGGAGCGTCTCCGTGCCGAGCTTTCTCTCAAAGAGACCCAAATCGAAGAGCTTCGACGCCGAATCGCGCATTTAGAGAGAAAGCTCAACGATGAAGGGCAAATATCTTCAGGTTTTCAATGTTAAATCAAAATTTCGAAAATTCATTTTTGTTTAAACTAAACAAATCTCTTTGGTTTTTTTTTTTTTCTTTTCTTATTTTCGAATTGCAGAACGAAAACGATCGATTTCGCGGTGAGTTTTCTGATTTGTAATGAGAGATTTTCCCCTGTTTTCTTCCCCAAAAAACAACAATCCCTTTGTTTTTCGAAAGCTTTATACCATTAGCACATTTAAAACTTGAAATCAAGAGCTTTTGAGCTTTAAAAATTGGTTTAAAGCTTTGGCTTAAAGCTTTGGTATAAAGCTTTGGCCTTTTTGGCTTTTTGAACTTTTGGACTTTTTTTTGAATGATTTAACGCATGTCGAGTGGTGTGCTGGCGATTTTTTTTCATTTAAAAACAATCCCCTTTCCCTTTATAACCTCTTAAATTAGCATTTAAGCATTGTAAAGACGATTTTTTGATATCTGTATTTCTCTTTTTTTACCAGCTAAAGCGTCTAAAAACCGGTGAACTCTTGACAAAGTTTTTCATTCGAAAAGACCCCATTTTATGAAAGATATTCAATATCTAAAGCTATATTCAGTACACTAGCAAAATTGAAAGTAAAATGCAAAAGAATTGGAAAATTTTTGAATCAAAAAGCGAAAGAATTAGCGGCAAGAGGAGTCGAACCCGCGACCTCGCTCTTCCGTTCGACTGAGAGACGCGCGTGTTAGCCACTCGGCCACGCTCAACGGTCGTCGGTTGAGAGAGACCGTGGATTCGACTCCTCTTAATGGTCGGCGGTCTCAATGGTCGCCGTGGCTCAGTGCGAGCGCCCTCGCCTCTAGCCCACACAACCCGGGTTCGACTCCCGCCCGCGTCTATACTTTTAATTTTTTGAAAGTTTTAAAACAAATTGCTTAACTAAATGAAATTCTAAGGCAAACTAACTATAAGTTATTTGAAACGGTCCACTGGGGGCTGAGGAATGGACAGACAAGCTGAAGAGCGATCGACTATCGAAGACTATCGAAATACAAACCTGAGACTTTACAGTATCTTTAAATGCTAATTTTAACTTTACAGCTTCTTTAAATGCTAATTTTAAGTTTACAGCTTCTTTAAATGCTAATTTTAACTTTACAGTATCTTTAGAAAGCCACAACTCCTCTATATGGTGTACTTTGTGCTTAAATCTCTAAACTCACCCTTTCTACTGCTTCTTGTGTTCATTTTCTTTCAATTTCTTCTAGTTTTAAAGTTTTTGGTGCACTAGAAAGGATTTGTTTACAGAATTAAGCACAAAGTACACTAGAAATAACGAATTTCTCTCATCAATTAGCGTTTTTTTGGTGACCTTAAAAGTGTCACCTTTTTAAATGAATTGAGAGAAAATAAGCAGAAAAACAGAAAAAGAGAAAAAAACCGCTTTCCTTCAGCTTTCCCTTCAGCTTTTTCCTTGTTTGTTTGCTTTATTTAACCAAAATCTTTCCCTGAAATGATTTAATTTTTCAAAAAAAACTTCGAAAGTGTTTTGTGCTCAAAATTGTAAACAAAAAAAATCATTTCTTGCGCAATGAATTCGATGACTTTTTACACTTGCTTATAGAAATCTTGTAGAGAAATCAAGGAATTCAGTGCGCTAGAAAGGTGCGTTTACGAATTTAAAGCACAAAGTACACTCTGAAAAACATTTGAAATCTTTCAGACAAAGAAGAAATCAGTACGGACGCGCGCTCAGCGCCTCAACTCCAGCAAATGGCGCAACAGATAAACAGCCAAGGAATGAACGGATCACAGTCACCGGTCAAGTTTAGAAAAACGCCGACAACGAGGAGGACTGGTAAGGAAAAGACAAAAGACAAGAATACGCTGCAATCCTATTTACATTTATGAACAATTGAGAGGTTCCACGGACTGCTCTTTGTTCGGCCCGATAAACGCGCGCTAACTGGCACATTGACAAAGAGGGGTCATAAAATCTCCAGGGACTGCTCTTTGTTCGGCCCTATAATCGCGCGCTAACTGGCACACTGTCAAGGAGGGGGTTATAAAATCTCTAAAAATCTGCACGGACTGCTCTTTGTTCGACCTGATAATCGCGCGCTAGCTGGCACACTGTGAAAGAGGGGGTTATAAAATCTCCAAAAAAAAGCGAAGGTGAAAAGCGATGATTATTAACACATTCAACTCATGAAATTCTGTGATTTCAAAGTTCAATGAGCTTTTTGCTTTGATTGGAGTTGGGTAAAATAATCCTTTAAGAAAAAGTACCAGCCGAAGCCTTTAAAGCATCTTAAACAGGCTTGAAGTCATTTCAAAACCCCTAAAGCATTTTATTCTACTGTTGTTCAGTTATTACTATTTACTTTTTCATAAAAATCAATTCTTTTTCTAGAAAATTTTTTATGAAATGCTCTGTCTCATGGGAGCGCAAAGACCGGTGATCAAAAAGCCGATTTAAGCACCCAGAAACCCATGTTAATGTCAAGAGAAAGAAGATAGAGCACAAAAAGTATATAGCGAAATTTTTTGGATAATCTGGAGAATATTCGATTTCTTTATAGGAGTTTTTGTAGAATTTTGCGAAAAACTAGCTTTCACACTTGAATTTACTTGAAAACAGGCTTGAAATCGGCTTGAAATGATAGAAAAATCAACACAAAACATCGTCTATTTGGAGGAAACTGTAGTTCAATCGACTTTTGATCAATTTGAGCAATTGATTCAATGATCTTTGTCAATTGACTCAAAGATCTTGATCAATTGATTCAACGCTCTTTGTCAATTGACTCAATGCTCTTTGTCAATTGACTTACAAGGGAATCATCCAAACTCCAAACGTTTCATGGTATTTGTTTGTTTATCAAAAACGTCCTTTTTCAAAGAAATTTGTCAGTGCCGGGAGTCGAACCCACCGGGACCCGCCGGGCTGGTTTTCGAATCCGACGCACTATCCCCTAGGCCACCGCTGCTCTTCCTCCCGTCGCTTGTGACGCGGTCTTATTAGCTAGGGAGCGGTCGTGGTCCTGGTCAAAAATTGTTGGAAACTTTATTTTTCTCATCTTTTTTCCCATTTTTCTCACCAGGATTTTAATTTGAGTAAAAACTGAATAGATATTTGAAATGCCCACTGGCGTTTGTCCTCCAAACTTATCCTGAAACTCATTTGGATCATTCCCTTGTCCTTTCTAAGTAACAAAAAGTGATTAAGGTTTCCACGGACTGCTCTTTGTTCGGCCCGATAATCGCGCGCTAACTGGCACACTGTCAAAGAGGGGCTTATAAAATCTCTCAGAATCTTCGTCATGAAGCTAATAAATGAAGCTAATCATACAAACATAAAATCATACAATTGATAATCATAAAATGAATACAAATCAACTTGCAGATACCCGTTTCCACTCAAATCCTTGTGTTCGTGCCGTTGAAGCGATCCCGTCATCAGTTGTTGAGGAGACAAGACGATCCCTGGCGGCCTCACTTCCTTTACCCGTTGCTGAGAGGCGGAAATTCTTTGAGACCATTGCCGAGTACAGTACTCCTTTTTAAAATACAGTACTGATCACTGTACTGTACAGTCAAAGTATCGTATATAGCCGTTTATTGTATTCGGAGTACTGCACCAAGTGCCCCAGTATCGATTGTTTTCAAGTACAGTACTCCATTTCGACTCACAGTACAGTTTTGTAACGGAAACTAGGGCAGATCATACACCGCTGGGACTCGAACCCGCGACCTTTCGCTTACCGGGCAACTGTGCTAGCCATTACACCACGACGCGCCTGATCTCCCTTACTCTAGAGGGAGCTAAGTGCACCAATTCTTGTATCGGAGTACTCTACTTTACTTACTTGTTAACGTACGTACCCTTTGTACAGTACAACGTACGGTACCTGTTTGTACAGTACAACTTACAGTACTCCTTGTACAGCACAACGTACAGTACTCCTTGTACAGTACAACGTACAGTTCCCTTTGTACAGTACAACGTACAGTTCACTTTTGTACAGTACTCCTTGTACAATAAAACGTACAGTAAGCTACAGTATACTGTACTTTTCAACCTAAAGTACTGTACCTTTAAACCCCTTTCTAAAGCTAAAGTTTTCTCTTTAACGTACAGTGTACAGTATACTGTACTTGTACTGTACTTGTACTGTACTGTACTGTACTTGTACTGTACTGTACTTGTACTGTACCGTACTTGTACTGTACCGTACTTGTACTGTACTGTACTTTCTTGTACGAATTATTCTACTTTTCGAAGTAGAATACTACTATTCAACTTCCCCCAAATTCCCCCATTCTCTTCGGTGTATTTTACGCTCAAATTTTTTGAAACTACGCAAAATTTCTATAGTACAAATCGTCTTTTTGTCTTTTTTTGTCTTTTTTTTTGGCTACTTATTACTGATGAGAATTTACGCAAAATCTTAAATTTTATATGCAAAATGAGATTTCTTTTGTTTTTCTCTCTCCTGAATCCCAGAATCACACACAAAAATGAGTGCTTTCGCGATTTGGTTTTCCCATTGATTGAGCCAAAGATTTGTTTGTGAATTTTTTGTGTCATTTTTTTGTCATTTTTTTCTCGTTATTCTATAGTAACCCTAAACGTGGTTACGATTTTTCATCTTTTTCTCCTCTTCTAGTATCTTTTTGTGTGATAATTTGATCGATTTTATCGACTTTTTTCTATTTTACACTACATATCTGTACAAAGAAAGCGATTGAATAAAGATTTTTATGTTTTTCGTTTTATTAATCGTTAAATACAATGGATTCATTGGCTTTAAAGGTCAAGAGATAAAATTCTGCAAAACGGACAGACGAAAAAAAGCCAAAGATCAAAAGGTAAAGCTAGATCGAAGAGCCTGTGACTCTCATTGGATCGGAACGTTTGATTTTCTATAAATTGATGGCAGGAAGGTCCTTGGGTTCTTGGAAAATGATTAACGCTCCTCAAAAGATTTGATGTAACATAAGCCGATCAGAGAATTGAGCTTGAGCTTGCCTTTCAATTGAGCTTGACTTGAAATTTCAAGCCTTTCCATTACATTTGCCAAATTTCGTTTGAAACCTCGGCTTTAACTTTGCTTCGGCTAGAAATTTGACTTTTTTTGCCAAGCCTGGACATCAATACCTAGACTAAACTCATCTTTACCAATAACTTTCCTGTTAGAGTACAAAATCAACGATGTTTTAGCCCCAAATCAAGCCTAAGCTTTGTCTAAGATCTTTGACCCTTTGGCCTGGAAACTTGTGTATCCCTATTGAATTTTAAACGCTATTGAACGCTCCAATAGAGCGTTCAATAGGGTTTAAAAACTAGCAACATTTAACGATTTTCCATTTTTGAATGCATTTTTCCTAAAATTTCTTGTTAAAAACTAGATTATAAAGAGAAAATTCTCAGGGAAAAGGGGAAATTCGATGAGAATACGATGGGAAATTTGAAAAAGAAAAGCAGAGAAAAAGCACGAAAAACTTCAATTCTTCTCACTTTCGAAATTTATTGATGAAAATGATTGGAATCTTTGTATTTCTCAAACTTTCTCAATTAGGTAATGGAGTTATTTTGAGTGATTTGAAGCACGGTTTAGCTTTGACAACATGTCCTGATACGCAAGTGAGCACACCGTGTGGATATGTGAATGTTTTCTGGGATTGCGGACTAGCGAGCACAAGTGGTGGGTTTTAAACTGGAGCTAAAACGTTTCAACGTTTCAAAACAATCGTAATTCTGTTCTAGTTTTTATCCAATCTCTATTTCTATCTAATAGTTTGTCCCAGTCTTATATCTCGTTACAAGGACCACTAAATTTGCTCTAAATAATGCAGAAAGAAAGTTAGATTGGTTCAAGCACCTCGGAACACACTCTAATCTAAACTGAAGGTCTTAAACTAACTAATTAGTTAGTAACTAACCCCCTTTAGACTTACTAAACCTTTTCTAAAATGATTTGACACGAAATTCAAAACGAAATAGGAAGAATCGTAACATCAAGAATAACAAGATCGCGCCGTGACATTATTTAGATTTGCGTTTTAGTTAAAAGGAATTGGTTAAGTTGAGTTAAAAGTTAAAAGGAATTGGTTAAGATAGCATGTGTGAACATGCTTTAGTGTTTTAGTTAAAAGGAATTGGTTAAGATAGAATGTGTGAACGGATTCAAAACAATGGAGTGGAAAGGGCCGAAAAGAAAACGAAATAAAACTGTACTAGAATTTTAAACAACAAATTATGGGCAAAAAATATAAAAAGAGGGAACGAACGAGGGGAGAGAGGGTACTTTAAAAACGCGCTACGAAACGATAATAGATTTTACGAAGGGGAAAGAAAAATTAGCGAGCCAGAAAAGCGAGCAAAAGAAAAAAGAAAAGTTTCCGATTCCATCAAAATCCGATAAAAGACAGAGAAACTTTCCGATTCCATAATGAAGAAAAAAATGAAAAGAATGGCAAAAGGAGGGGAGTGGGACAAATCCGACCTTTTTTTTGCGCACCCGGACATTTGCGCACCTTTTTTTCCGCACCTAGCCCATTAGCGCACCTTTTTTCGCGTTTTAAAAAGCTCTAAAAAGCTAATATTAACCAATTTCTATTCCAAATTTTGTTTTTCTAGGTAATTTGAGGGTGTCGAATTCAAATTTTGACATAACAGAGCGTGTGGAACCAATTTGAAAGACAAAACGGCTAGATTTGTGGCGGGGTCCTTTTATGGCGTCGGGTTACGGTAGTTTCCGACGTTTGGCGCGGAAGCGTCTGGAAAAGAAAAAGTGACAAAAAAGCGCGAATTTTGCATCATTTTTCAATCATTTTTTTCTAAGCGCTGGTTAACGCTAAAAATATGTGTTATATCTCAAAAAAATACCCATTTTCTCTATTTTAATTTGATACCAAAGTGCGCGGAAACAAACGTACTGATGTCGAGATATGAGCGTTTGTTTGAGAGTAAACTTAGATTACGCGATTACAGAAAATTGTCGATTTTTCTCTTTGTATAACTCCGTCGGTTTGTTTCCACAAGCTCTGATATGTCAAAATTTCGATTCTACGCCCTAAAATTACCTAGAAAAATAGAAAAACAACATTTGGAATAGAAATTGGTTAATATTAACTTTTTAGAGCTTTTTTAAAACGCGAAAAAAGGTGCGCTAATGGGCAAGGTGCGGAAAAAAAGGTGCGCAAATGTCCGGGTGCGCAAATGTCCGGGTGCGCAAAAAAAGGTCGCATTTGTCGCACTCCATCAAAATTCCATCAAAATCCGATAAAAGGCAAAGAAACTTTCCGATTCCATAATGAAGTCGATAAAAAAATGAAAAGAATGGCAAAAGGAGCATTTTTGTGTGGGGTACGGTAGCGCATCCACGCTTTAGAAAGCTCGCCGCGCTGCTTTTGCGCCAGATCTTTTCCAGATCCTTTCCAGATCCAGAAACGGCAAGTAAATAAGAATCTAACTAATCTAATCTAACTAATTGTAAGAGCAAATCTCATTGAGAGATGGATCTGTATCTAATTTTTCGATTTAGTGGCTCTATTCACGGCCGGGGTGAAGACAAATATCACTTTGGAGAAGCGATGTGAAGAGGTTTATTGAAAAAGATGGATAAAATGGATTTATTTTGAAATCACAATACCTACGATTAGGAAACTAACAATAAAAAAAGTCATTTTTAGTGTATTTTGTGCTTAAACTTGTAAATACATCCTTTCTAATGCAATGAATTCCTCATTTTTGACTATTGGAGAAACTATTGAAGAAAACTAAGAATTCAGTACAACAGGAAGTACACCAGTTTACCACAAGTACACCACCAGTTTACCCTCATGGTAACTTGATATTTCTATTTGTTTATCCTTTAATAGATCGGCGATAATTGTATCTGTGGAAAAGGGCTTGTTCTTGACGCCAACACGCAGCAGTGCCGGAAGGAAATCGACGTTTGAAATGAAGAAAGATTTGTGTATTCAAAAGTTTCCAGATTCACGCTGATTGCTTCATTTTCCTTAAAAAAGTCCTCACTGCAACGGGGAAAAGTTGAATTTTTTTGCATAAAAACAGCTTTAAATAAGTTCTAGTGGCTCCGAAAGTTGCGGACAGTTTGGTGAGCATTTGCAAGAATCAAGAGGCTTTTGCGGTAAATGGTTAGTTTTATAGTTTGAAAAGGGATTCAATTCAAATAGCTAGATGGGTACACTGTTTAGATTTAGCTTCACTTTACCACATCACATCAACTCCCACCATTTTTCTTTCCAGGAACCGATCGGGAATACATTTGTGCTCAAGGATACCTCGTGGCAAATGAGAAACGTTTCGGTGGAAAAGAAGCGAGATGTTTGTGAGTGAAACTGTATGATTAGGGCCAGCTGAAATTGCCTAATGACGTTTTTGATGGGTTTTTGTCGCCGTGGCGTAATCGGGAGCGTAACGTAATCGGGAGCGTAGCGTAATCGGGAGCGTAACGTAATCGGGAGCGTATCGTAATCGGGAGCGTATCGTAATCGGGAGCGTATCGTAATCGGGAGCGTATCGTAATCGGGAGCGTATCGTAATCGGGAGCGTATCGTAATCGGGGGCGCGCTTATCTACCGCTCACACGATAGATAAGCCCCCGTAGCCTTTACCTCCTTACTATCGACCTGCTCACTATCGACCCCCCGTAGTTTTCAAAAACTTCAACATTGAGTGGCACTACGGGGGATCGAACATTGAGTGTCACTACGGGGCCTCATGTGGGTCCTAGACGAGCGCGCTCCCGCTGCGCCACAGCAACTACAGCGACACAGCGTCGTCCTCGAAAGATCCAGCTAGAAAAACCCACCCAACGGCTTAACCAGCTGAAAAACGCCTCGATGGGGGTCGAACCCGGGTTGTGTGAGCTGTATCCAAGCGCGCTCCCTCTGCACCACAACCACTATACGTCGACGTCGACTAAAAATTTCAGTTTTTTTTAGCCCATACAGACGGACGGACAGACAGATACTGTTTTTTTATATATATATTAAAGTAGATGTCAAAATAACTCGTTTACTAATTTTCGTAGGTAAACTTTCGCTCTTTTCACCCTTTCAATTTTGGCGCAATCTACGGCCCACACAACACACAATAATTAGACTTTCTAATGAAACAAACCGTAGTTCAATTGGTGCATTTATTGGTTTTAAACGGAAGTACAAAAAAACGAAAAGACTCTGAACAGCCATGAAAGAATGAAAAGGTTTAAGCTGTGGACGAGACGATCTCGGATTGTACAATGGAAGTTGTGTGAAGAGAGCTGAAGCTGTAGCGAAATGTGCTGATGGAAGAAATAGTTGGAAAGAAAATCTAAAATTATCTAAAGCCCAAGTATTTTAGGCACTTTATGCCAGATTGCTAATCAAGTTTCGACAACATCCGCATGTGTACAAGTGAAGAAGTTCAAGTGTGGAGAAAAGGGTAGAGTTGAGGAGGAGACTGAGGAGGAGACTGAGGAGGATACTGTAGTCAAAGAGGAATACTGTAGCCAAGGAGGAGTCAGTATTGATGGAAAGATACGGTAGCTATTGGTTACTGTAGCTATTGGTTAGTAGCTATTGGTTACTGTAGCTAAGGAGAGCCAAGCGTAGCCTTACAATGCAAATATTAGTAAAGCTGTACCCTATAAAGTAAAGAAAACAAAGAAGTTTGTTTAGCGTAAATGCAAATTCTAGATTTTTCATTGAAAATGAGAATTCAGTACATTAGAAAAGAGCGTTTGAGTGAATTTAAACAACTATTGGATGTTGACGGATCCGTTTTAACTCCAGAACTTTAGCTGGAACGGGCGCAGTCACCAATGAGAACGTGTGCAAAATTGGCGAGTGCTATTGTCCGGGTAAAAACGAGTAAACAAATTTCATCAGATAAAATGAATTCAGATGGATTTGTTGAGAATGAAGCTGGAAAATGTTTACTGCTCAATGATGCTCTCCAAGCTTGCATTGATGCTTTTGTTCTGATGAATAAATGTAAGTTAAGAGTACAAAATGATATACAGAAGTAGATTTCAAATGAATCTTACAAAAGCAAAGGTACGGGTACTGTAGCTATTGCTTACGGTAGCCAAGGAGTACTGTAGCTATTGCTTACGGTAGCCAAAGAGCACTGTACTCCTTGGCTACTGTACTAGTACAGTAGTCAAGGAGGAACTGTACTGTAGTCAAAGAGACTGTCCTAAGGTATACTGTAGCCAAGGAGGGACGCAGAAGATGTAGTAGATTACGGTAGATTGCTAGGTAGATTGCTTACGGTAGCCAAGGAGCCAAGAGTTTGTAGCAAATGCAAATTCATAAATCTACCGTACTCTCTGAAAAACAAAGAAGTTTGTTTAGCTTGTGGTGCAAGCGAGACCCTTCTTTCGTGTCAGCAAAACGAGTTCACGTTTATGGGATGCACTTCGACAGGTTTAAGAAAGAAGGTCACCGTAGTTCTTGTATTAAAGCGACATGTCGTTCTATTTTTCAATACCTCCAAAAACTGTCGTTCTATTAGGACATTTCGTTCTATTAGAATCTATCGTTCTATTAGAATCTATCGTTCTATTAGAATCTATCGTTCTATTAGAACCTATCGTTCTATTAGAACTTATCGTTCTATTAGAACCTATCGTTCTATTAAAACCTATCGTTCTATTAGAGTATGTCGTTCTATTAGAACCTATTGTTCTAAGGCTTCTATTAGAACGATAGAACCTATCGTTCTAAGGTTCTAATTGAACGACATGCTCTAATAGACCTATTGTTCTATTAGAGTATGTCGTTCTATTAGAGTATGTCGTTCTATTAGAACATGTCTCTCTATTTTTCAAAGCTCATTTTCTTGCTGTCTCCGACCAATGATCGTTGACTCCAAATCCAATTGTGACTCCAAATCGTTTTACGGCAGCGTTTTTTGATGCTTCCTTTGCGTATTGATGATTTCCAATTTGGTTGAGGCATCAAAAGCTCGGCGCTTTTTTTCCCCTTGGATATAAAAAGAGCAATGCATCTCCTCCATCGTCAGCCTTTTGTTCTTCACCAGCTGCATCTACTTCATGAACATCAACTTGATTCTCCTCTTGCAAATCCTCAAATCCTCGAGCATACCTAAAAGAAAAATAATACATAATATTAAAAAAACAGTAGTGAAAATCAGTAAACAAAAATAGAAAAGAAAAACAATGTTTGCTATGCGCTTTGAAAAAATGAAAAAATGTTTGATATGTTAAAAAGGGTGTCTATTGGAGCATGTCGTTCTAATAGAAGAATTACGGTACTTTCTTTATCCATATAAAAATTAAAATGAGTAAATGAACAAGTTTACTGCAGTTGTTTACAAAAATCCTTACCTTTAAGTTCCACCTGAGAGGAGTGCAACGCTGGCGATCCTCGTGCCAATTTTCCATGATGACTGTCGACAAAAGAATGAGCTGAAATGTAGATGCAATCTGGGATTTGGTAAGAAAAATTAGTTTTAAACTCACTTACTTTAAGCTTCTCAGATAATATAAGATATCTGGTTTATTTTGGGCTCGCTAGCATGCGAAAAGAAGTTGAAAACAAAATCTAATTCTGTTACTTTTTCTAAAGACAATGGAATTACGGTAGTCTTTTTGAATCGCACCTTTTAGACCAAGAGAAATAGAGTCGGCAAAAAAAGTCTTGCACCATTGTCTCTCAGAGACTTAAAACAAAAAATTGTAACAAACGTTTGTAATTTTTGTAACAAACAAAAGACCTACAGAGACGATTCAACGACAATTCCACGACTGCAGAAAAAAAGACAAATGAGGGAACCCCTGAAAATTCGTCATTTTACATGCAAATTGATTGTTTTTGAGTCAGACTCAGTTACTAAAAGTACAAACGGTGAAGGCATTAAATGTCGTCTATACCATAGTAAACAACAGAATACAACAATGGTGCAAGACTTTTTTTGCTTTCTAAACCGGCTGTCTCTGATAAAACTTTGTTTTATGTAAAAAGGCTTTTAATAAAAATGGCTAATATGTCCGGAAACTAGACAAAAATAGTAGAATTAGTTGTTAAAAAAGTTTTCTCTGAAACGATTATTTTTACGGAAAATTTTTTGTTTTAAGTCTCTGAGAGACAATGGTGCAAGACTTTTTTTGCCGACTGTAGAGTCTAGTTTTGATTAACATTTCAATAACTCAAATTTCAGCTCGAGTTCCTTCGGCGGGAAAATGCATCTCAGTGGCCGATGTGGAAGCCTCTTGTCACACTTGAAAATCCCAAAATGAATCTAATCAATTGAATATTTCTCTGATAAATGTCAGCAAGCATTGTTGTTTTGAAGTTAGAAAAGGCTTTCGAAAAAAAGCGTACAAAATTTGGACATCAATTTTATTTGTTTTGGTATTTTCAAGCTATCGAGAAGCTGAACTTTCACCCTTTAAATCCGCCCCTTTTATCAAAGTGAAAATATTCAGCTGTTAGATTGAATATTTTAATGCCACAGCAAAAAACTAGAGCTCTCTATAAAAGGCAGAAATTGGCAAAATTTTCATGATTTGTGGGGGTGTGAAAAATGCTACCTTTTTTGCGCGCCCGGGCATTTGCGCACCCGGCCCATTAGCACACTCTTTTTCGTTCTCGTTTTAAAAAAGCTAATCTTAACCAATTTCTATTCCAAAAGTCGTTTTTTTGGGTAATTTTAGGGCAATCTGAAACTTAACCGAAAATCAATATTTTTTCACGAAAATTTGTACACAGGGGTTTTTGACTATGCCGAATCGATTAGTAATACTTCTATAACTTTTTTGGTACTTGTGAATCTGTTGCACGAACATTGTTTTGAAATTTTGCATATAAACTGTTTGAAATTAATTTTCTAAAAACGTTCGGAAACACCTCTAACCCTTAGTAGATTACGTTCCCTTTAACTGAAAATAACTTTTTTATAAAGTTAAAGCGACGATTGGATTAGTGGCGCCTTTCTAAGACTATTTGTTCAGAATCATCACGCAATTTTTTTCTCACTGGTTTTTAGTGCCTAAAAATTAGCCCCTTAGATGTGTCATTAGTCCCTCATTGGCTCAAAAGCTCAAACATTTTATTCCAGTGATCAATTTTTTTTTAGATGCAAGACGAAACTTTTTATAAAGTGGCTACGATTAATGGACGTCAATTCACACTTTCGAAGAAAGCCGCCGAACTTTCAACAACGCTCGTAAACGTCATTCAGGTTCAGACTTTCAAGTCGTTGCACTTGTAACTGAAGTTTAGGCTTACGACCTTCTCACCGACGAGGCGATTGCGCGAATGGAGCCAATTCAGCTTGCTGTTGAAAGCGAGCATTTTCATTTCGTAAGTAGTTTCGATAAATTTTTAATGTAGACTTTTCAAGGTTCAAAAATGGTTGGAGACACATCGTGATGCGCCACCATTCAAAGACGAAACCGAAGTGTGCTTGTCTTCAAGGTAATAAGATTATAGGTGTTTTAGGTGGGAAGATCTAACCGAGCCCGATCTGCTTAAATGGGAAGCTGGGTTCTTTGCCGATCTGCTCGACGAGCAGCTTTTCCACATTTTCAAGGTAGTGTTGCATATATTAACTTAACTTTCTGGTTTCAGGCTTCCAACTACTTAGACATCAAAAGCCTTCAAACGAAATGCGCAAAGGCAATCGCTGCCATGATCACGGTATCACTTTAATGTATAACCTTTACATATTGTGAGTTGAGGGCAAATCGGAGACGCAAATTTACGAGATTTGGGGACTTTCACGAAATGTCTTTAGCGCTCAAGAACAAGCAAACTATCGGTAATGATTTTTGAGAAAATATTTTGGAAAAGGCTAGTAAAATGAGGACATTTTTCCACATTTTAGCCTCGGGAATCCTTGGGAGGCGATCCTGCAAAATATGGCAACGCAAAAGTAGACTTCGTCATGCTTTAATTCTCCGAATGCACATATCTTAATCATCTTTTTCTCGTTGATATTCTTTTTACGTTCGTATTATCTTTTTGTAAATCTTTAGTTATTCAATAAATTTTAACCAAAAGTTTGTTTAATCTTCGGGTTAAAAACTCTTGGAAATATCTATTTTGAGTTTATCAAAAGCGGTTTTGGTTTAGCCGTCTGGTCGTTTGTCAATGAGTACTTTTTAGTTTGCCTGCAAAAGATGGACGAACAAGTTGCCTACAAATTTACTGCCAAAGATGGAAAAATTTTCACTCTTTCAAAAAACTCCGCACAACAATCATCAGTCATCATGAAAGCAATTGAGGTAGGTAACAATTCAGAGTTCTGTATAATCCTAAACAAATTTATAAGTGTGTTCAGCGAAATAATTCCCGATCCTACACGCGAAAGAAGCGCGGTGT
Organism: Mesorhabditis belari; assembly: GCA_958450365.1. Lineage (NCBI taxonomy): Eukaryota > Metazoa > Nematoda > Chromadorea > Rhabditida > Rhabditidae > Mesorhabditis > Mesorhabditis belari. The sequence continues at coordinate 1,779,651 of CAUEEP010000724.1, read as the reverse complement.
TCTTAACCTAAAATTATTTTATGAGAAACTTTACTTATTGTACTTTTCAGAGTTTCTCTCTTAAAGACGACGAATCAATCAAAAACATGGAGCCGATTCCCCTGCTTACAATTGACAGTCACACATTTGAAATGGTTAGTCTTTATGTTGTCTACATGAATTGTGTGAAAATTTTAGTTGAAGAGCTGGCTCGAGTTTCATGAAAATGCAGCCGAATATGAGGAAGGTCCCTCTTACTGGTTTTGATTTTGATCTAATATTCGTGATGTTTTGCTGTTTTTAGGCTGTCTGAGAATTATGATGAAGACTTGGACGAATGGGAGGTCAATTTCATTACCGATCTTAGCAATGATGAACTTTTTGATATGATTATGGTATCTTTGCGTTTGACTCTGTAAACTAACAATATTTTAGGCTGCCGACTATTTGGACATCAAATCTCTTACGCATAAATGTGCCGAGGGATTCGCTAAGCTCATTGAGGTAACTTTACTTTGATTTATTTTTACATACCTTTTAAGTTCAAATCAGCCAAAGAAATTTCTAAGAGATGGAGAATTACCATGGATTTCTCGTCTGATGAAGCTGAGGAGATGAAGTATGCTTATTGCTTTGTGTATTTCTTAGACTTTCTTGATTGCTGATGCCTTAACGAGTAGTTAGTTAGGTATAATTCTTATCTGTATTCACTAACTACTCATCAGCTAAGTCTAACATCGCCGATAAGTGCATAGCTAGAGCTTTTAGCAACAAATTAATTTAATCTGTTTTCAGGACTGAAGATCCATGGGAGGTCGTTATGAAGCCACACAAGGAGGTCAAGAAAAGGAAGAAACCTACCAAAGGCCCTGGTCCATCACGACCCCAAAAACGACGTTATGGTGCTTCTTAATTAATTCTTTATCACTCACCTTTGTTATTGGCTCGTTAAGTCGTTTCGATTCTTTGTCAATGTACTTAATTTTTCTGATTAGTCAAAACCTTTTGCAAGATTAAAATGTTTTCTCGCTTTGTATATGTATTTTCTCGACAATCAATAAATGTTGATAAATTGATTTGGTGTGTAACGGAAAGCTTTATATGGTTGTATTGGATTTTTTTTCTGAGGTGAGGCGATTTTAAACATAATGCATCGCGTGCGGTATCAAATATTACTGTAGTCACTGACTCTTTAAATGTGGGGTCACAAATTTTGCGTTAGACCAGATCCTTTATTTACGTTATTTGTACCAAGTTCATCGAATAGTTAACGTATAAACAAAATCTTTCAACTTTTTGCATATAAAAAAGCCGGTCAAACAGCCTTCGCGGTAATTTGTACTCGCGCGTATCGACACCCTGCGTAAATCATTTTTTCACTTTTTCTCTTCATCAGCTGCATTGATTTCATAATTAGCACAAATTATAAGTATTACGGAGCTTCAAACTAAAGCCAGATCTTTGCAAGTTTTTGAAGAGTTTTATATTTTGGCTTTTACTTGAAAACTTTGACTTCTTTAGCTAAATTGAAAACATAAATTTCATTTATTTTTAGATGGCTTGTAGCACTGAGGAATGTCATGTGGCCATCGTGGAAAAATCGTCGACTTGTTCATCTAGCTTGTTAGGTAGGTTGCTGTTTTAAGGATTATAAAGTGCTGATGATGTGTAAAAGAATCTGAGCTTTACAGGGTCATCTTTTATTGCTCAAAACTAGTTATTAGATCATATCATCATGTTGATTACATTAAAAAAATAAACTTATCTTATATTTTTTTAGTCAAGTTTGTTGCTTTTAGATCTACAACTCAATCACACCGACAAGCAGGAGATTGTGTTTCGAGGACGGTCCGTTCGCCCCGATCAATGGCTAGAAATTGCCAAACAATGCAAATATCTACCCGAAGAGGATATGCTGGCTTTGTGTAATTTGTAAGTCCTATAAAATAAAGTCTTAAAGCTTGCCTATTTAGAATTGTCGAAAGGTTAATTACCATGCCAAATATTGTCGCTGTTGACTTGCCGGTGACAATATGTGGAGATATCCATGGACAATTCTACGATTTGCTCGAGCTGTTTCGGTGAGTTTGAATCAAGATTATGATTAAGCCCAACTTTTGTTTCTCAAACAAATACACAAAATCATACTTATTTTAGTGTTATAAATTTCAGGACTGGTGGCGAAGTTCCGAACACAAAATACATCTTTATGGGTGACTACGTGGACCGAGGACATTATTCGCTTGAGACGCTCACATTGTTGTTTTGTCTATTCTTGAGGTTAGTAAATCGGCTTTCCTTTAACTGTCATTTTTTTAGATACCCGGACCATGTCACTCTCCTACGCGGCAATCACGAATCCCGCCGTATTTCATCAGTTTATGGTTTTTACGATGAATGCATACAAAAATATGGGCACCCAATTGTATGGAAAGTGTGTTGTGAGGTTTGGATCTACAATTTTTATCTTATGAAAATTTGTTTTAGGTTTTTGATTTGTTGCCATTGGCTGCAGTGATAGATGGTGATGTTCTATGTGTTCATGGAGGGTTATCGCCAGAAATTCGTTCGCTTGATAAAATCGCGTTTTTGGATCGCAACAACGAAGTGCCAGCAAAGGTATGTTTACTTGACACAAAATTATAGTACTTTTTGCGAAACCCAAAACCAATTTGGCTCTTTTCAACTGCTCACCTCCTTTAAAAAAATTGACCTCTTTAATTTTTTTTCTTTTGTGCCGCGTTGATTGTGATACCATTCTGTAAGGGCCCCTTTCACACTAAATTCTTTAGTCAACAATGTTAAAGTTTCCACCGCACAATCTTGATAGAATTCACGATAATGCGGCCATCGCTCTTGAATTGTGGTGACAGAAATGTCCAAGCTAGAACGAATTTCCGTGAGAGTTGCCTAAATGATAAGCTTGTATATAAAGATTAAGTTGGATTAATACTTGAGGACGAAAAGCCCAACTGTCAAACGAAGTTCTTCATGCAAAGACAAGTGGCCCCCCGTAACAAACATCTCTTACTTAATAGCTCAATGCGGAAATTTCTTTTTTATTTTGTTTAGACTGGTTTTTAGCATTTTGCATTGCAAAAAATAAAACTTTTCGGTTTTTTGCACAATCAGCACGGCACAAAAGAAAAATTTATGGAGATCGATTTTTTAAGGAGGTGAATAATTGAAAGAGCCACAAATTTTAAATAATTTTAAATTACCGATCTTTATTTCAAGGTTGCTTGACTTGGATTGCAATATCCATATTTCCATCTTTCACCCGACCAGCCACCATAATTACTTGCTTTTAGGGAGCAATGTGTGATCTGATGTGGTCAGACCCAGAAGAAGATGAAGATGGATGGATGATTAATCCTCGAGGAGCTGGATGGGTAAATTTAAACCATTAAGTTTATCTACGATAATGTTTTAGATATTTGGAGAGACGGCCACGCGTCAATTCCTAGATGCAAATGGTTTCGATTCATTGTCTTTGCCATACATATATATATATCGCTTTAGGTCTATCACTTGTTTGTCGTTCACATCAACTTGTTCAAGAAGGATTTAAATACATGTTTAATAAATGTCTTTGCACTGTTTGGTCAGGTATGTGGTTTGTTTGTTAGCTTAAATAACTATAATTCAGCGCCTAATTATTGCTATCGCTGTGGCAATATAGCAGCAGTACTCGAACTGGATATTGACGGGCGAAGAGAGGTTATTTCTAAACAATTTCTTTTGTAAAATAGCAAGTATCAGATCGTAGTGCGTGTGATCGTAATATCAGCCATACATTAGCTAAATTAGTGATTCTAAAACTGTTCTATCACATTTTAGCCCAAATATTTTGACGCCGTTGCCGAAGAAAATCGAATAAAGCCTGAGCGTGCAGTGATCCCATATTTCCTATAATAAAACAAACAAGATTTTTATAACTATGTTTATTTATGTGCATACGGGTTATTTATTAGTTTGATTTATTATGATGATTTATTAGCTTGGTTTGATTTCTTTTTATACCGTTTTTCAAAGTACAATAAAAAGTTACAGATTTTCCGAATGATTTTGTGCAGTGAAATGGCTTTTGTTTATTTGAAAAAATGCACAACAACAAAAAAGTGCGAAATAGGCTCACCCTAATGTATCCATGCGATTTAAAAAACGACGAAGGACACTATTTTCCACTTTAACAATCGTCACCTTCACCAAAAATTACCCCAGTAAAGTAACATTGAGGAGGAAACTGGCACGCTAAACTTATGCTCAAAACTTTTATTCTGTCTTGATTTTATCTTAAAAAGTAGAGTTTACGCTCGATTTATATGTAGGCTGCTCTCGGGGATTTTGGTTGCTTCCTAAACTTTGCCCCTTTTCTTCTCTCTTTGAGAGCCGAGTGTATGACCGGCTCTCGTGAGACCTCTATTTTCCCCTTTCCCCCTCAAAGCTATGCACCTTCTCCATTGTGAAAGCAGCTAAGAATATATCCTTTATCATCCATTTTTCTTGCGCAAATTGCTTTAATGAGTTCGTATATTTGTCTTTTTATAAATTTTGAGAATATATTGATTACTTTAGATATGATTGAAGAGCTTGTAAAAGCTACAGCTGAAAACGATTGGAACAAGGTTCGTCAGCTGCTTCATTCACATTGGCAACAAAATTGCCCGAAGTTGTTTTCTTCGAATCCAGATGCGCCGTGGGATCTCAGTTACGATGAACTAGCGATAAGTAGGTTTTGATTACCACAATTGTTTACACTGTTGCTAAATTTTCTAAACATTAGTCCAACCTGGATTTTTATTTTATTTTTTAATAAAGGCTTTATTTGAAAAAAGCACCGTGATTTTATTCTTCTAGATTCATCACTCTTCCGCCCATTGGCCGCGGCTTTTGTGCAAAACGTCGAAACGACCACAACTTCTTTGCTTTCCTTGAATGAGGAAGCTGGTGTGTTTCATCGGTTTTCTTCGAATCCGAACAATGTTGTTTAGGAACAAACCCAACTGATCGCCGCCCTGGGCAAATTTGTGGCTATGTCTTCAAATGTGGAGAGCCAACTTATTCGTGCAAGTAAGGATTTTTAAAATTTTAGAATTTCAATTTTTAGCTTGATCTAAATTGTATCTTTTCAGAGAATGTGCCACAGATCCAACTTGCGTTTTGTGCAGGGAATGCTTCAATAACTCTATTCACAAGAATCACAAATATCGGGTAAACCTCGGAAGATTTTTTTAATGAACTTTTTCAGATGAGCACCTCTGGAGGAGCTGGCTACTGCGATTGTGGGGATAAAGATGCATGGCGTGAAGGACATGCGTGTAGCACTCACGCGGTCGATGGGGAATTAGCTGACAAGATGGATGCCCTGTAAATAATTTCTACCAGTGCACTTTATCTTGGTTTTAAGATCCTCGGACAAGAATATCCCGCCAATTTTGTACAATCGAATCTATGGATTGACGGCTATCCTCTTACAATATTCGACGCAAATGCTTTGTTGGCAGAATGAGGAGAAACATCCGGCTTTTACTAAAAGGTTTGGCTTTTAAACAAATCGGAGGGACAAGTTTTTTTCAGCCCACCAGATTTTTCACCTGCATTCCAAACGGTACTGTTCAATGATGAGACGCACACTTATGAAAATGTAAGCTTGTTAAGAAGCAAAGAACTGTTTCAAAAATTTAATATGATATTAATCTTTAACCAATTCAGGTGATACGGGCATTGGATATTGCAATCAACTGCACACATAATCAAGCGATGACGCTGGCTACTATCGTCGATCGCGAAGGACGAAGCACTGTTCGGGCTGGTAATCGAGCAAGTTGTGAACGTGTACGCGATGAAATAATCGTAAGTGCCATTCAACTTGATTTGTCAATGCAAATTTTAGCGACGAACGCAAAAAGACACGAATCGCGTTACTGAAAAAACCGGGCCATTGGTTGTCAAGGTATATTTCTGTACTTGATGTCAAAGTCTTGTTTTTAGGTTTACGAGAGTGGATTCATCTGTCATCAAATTCATGCAATTCAAATAATTTCGTGGCTGAATCAACAAATTGAACACTTTCGTAAGTTTAAACTTATTTATGAGGAACAACAAAAATTTTTTAGCGATTCTCAGCAACATTCTTGGTGACGTTCTACTAAATGTTGAAGCTTTGGACGACGAGTTGAGTGAACAGGAAAATCCGGAGGACTTGATGGAAGTCTGCAAACAAAAGCTTGTCGAAAAGTTCATGTATTGCGATCGAAAGTTGTGGAAAGGTTTTCTTGCACAGTATTCATTCGTTCATTTTTCCATTTAGCTGCTCGTTCGAACTTTCACCAAATGTTAATGAAAACAGTGCTAATGGATATGCAACAGAAATACGAGTTCAGCAAGAGATTTTTGAATGTGTGTTTATGGTCAGTAAACAAGTTTCATTGCTTTTTCAGATGTACACGCACATGTATGAAGACTTTTGTGACGATGATCATAAACATGATGTAAGCGGAACACTGATTGCTTGGTATTTATCTTTTCTTGTAGGTTTCAATTGTTTCGCTGACTGTGCAATTTTTCACCATTCCGTCGTTTGCACGAAGATTGATCGGTGAGGAGGACGCAATCACAAGAATCATCGCTAACTACACCCGTCATACTGCTAAATATGTGGCACCGGGTATGTGACAGATTGTCTAGCTGGGAAGTTAGTGAAGCTATCCTTTATTTACGCAAACTTGAGCACCCTAAAGAATATAAGCTATTATAAAATCTGACAATTTAGACCCAGTGACCAATAAAAATCGATTCGACTTTACAACACAAGGTTTTACCGCAATTCTGAAGCGAGCGATGCACATGCTTCGGGATATTGAGTTGAAGACTTTATAAATTTTAAATAACATTTTTTGTTAGCTATCTGTTGAATCAAGTACCAAAACCAAACGAGTGGAACCCAGAACTCCGTGATGGTTTTGTACGTGGAGCACAATCTTTCCTCGATTATTTGCACCTGATGCAGGTACGTTCGCATTTCGTCTTCGTGTTGCCAATTTGAAAACACTTTTTTTAGGGTATGGATCCGGTTAAACGACAACAAGGAGAACACAAGACTTGGGAGCCCGAGTGGGAAACAGCTTTTAACATTCAAATCCGTCAACAAGAGATTATTTCTATGTTTATTGCTTGGTGCTTGTCAGATGTGGGTTTTGCTGCGTTTATGTTTTTGCATCTGAACTTGTAGTCTAACCCTAATTGTGCATTTTAGTTGGAAGTACATCACCGAATGCTCATTCTTTGCTTGGAAGCGTGTTCAAATCAAAAACCCAGTGTGACAGATCCTGGAGAGCCAGGCGAAACGAAGACCATTGTCAAAAGTGAGATCAATATGAAAATAGGCCTATAAGATTTATGTTAGGGTTGGCCTAGAAATTGGAAGGAAACTAATAGGATCTGAACTTGGAAAATCGAAGAAGAAAGAGTTTAATTTTTAGTTGCCAATAAGGAAACGGTTGTTCCATCGTTTGATGTACTTCGAGGCTATGTCTCAATCCATCAACCAATTTACCGCTTTCTGTCGGGTCTTTTTGCAGCAGACAAGTAATTAAAGAGGTTTTGTAAACCTATCATTCTTTTAGTTCTATGCTACAATTCTTGCAAAAGGAGAAGGGTGCAAGCTCAGCTATTGAAAGTATGATTCTACAAAAAATTGAGGCCATGGATGTAGATTTGTACGAAATGGCTCTACGGTAGAATGATTTATATAATTCAAAAGCTTGGCTTTAGGGTATTTGTGTTGTGCGCTCAATCAACTGCTGGATTATGGCGAAGAAATGGATTCTCACTAGTCAATCAGATACACAATTACCATTCGCCTTTGTGCCGAGCCGAGATGTTTGATCGAGATTTGCTTTTGCTACAGGTTCGGAAATTTAACGACCTATATTAGCATCGTGTTCTGTGTAGTAATTAGTTAAGTACTAGCAATAAAGTGTACGGACGGTTATGACTTTTCGTTGTTGGAGATGCTTTGATCCAAGAAAGCTAGAAACCCTTTGAATGACAAAACAATAACTCACTGACAAAGTTGTGCTTTTTATGCCTGCTTGATGACAAAGTTGTCACGCTTTGTAAATGATTTTCGTGGTTTATCATCTCATTTTAGGCGGGTGCCGCTCTCACAGAGGGATCCCGATTCTTGATGCACTTAATGCATCGATATCGAATCGACAAATGGGCTGATGAAAGTTTTGAGGGTTTCACAAAGTAAGTTCTGTTACATCTTTCTAAAGTTTAAATGGTTTTAGGGAAACCAATGTGTTTGGTCCGAAGATCGAGATGGAGGAGAACTCAAAGTTTTTGGTCTCTTTAGCGGAAGATTTTCTCCATACACTTGTGATGATTGTCGGTTAGTTAAAGTATGAAAAAGTCAAAGGAATATGTTTTTAAGGTGAACGTTGCATCCCGGGCATCGGAAAATGTACACGTGAAGATCAACTTCAACGGGAACTCATTCAAATCTTGTCGATGGGTCCACAGCAGTTTAGTGCTGTAAGTTTGCTCGATGGTGTTTGTGATTAGTTGCTAACGAAAAGATAATTCACCCGGGCTGGGATGAAAGCTCCTTTATGGGGTGTAAGATTTTTATAGGGGCATAAAAATTTTATTGGGGGGAGGGGGTCATAAATAGTTAAAAAAAGTAACGTTCTATGGGGGTGGACCGGTGACTTCTCTTGTTTTGCGGAATGCAATCCAACCGCTTACACTCCAAATGCAAGGCTGGGTACACCGGTAAATGAAAGTACGAGTTTTAGAAGAAACTCAAAAACTAGATCTCAAACGGGCTTCTAGAATTTTCTTTCAAAAAGTTATATGAGAACGTTTTATAACTTTTCTATGGGGTTCATAACTTGTTCACTGTGTGGATTTTGGTTTATCCTCACAGTTAACCGGGTCCAAATATGATTTTCCCTACATTTTCTACACTCTCGGTTTCGACTATCAACATTTCGATAAAGTATACCTGTACCTTCATCTCAAAAAGCATATCTTTTAATTATCACTGTATCTAAAAAGCATACCTAGCAACCCCAGTCCTTTTGTTAGCTTAAACTTTATCAAAAGTTTTAGATCAGCAAGCGCATCTCGCAAGATCCTTTCCTGGATAAACTCTCACTGGAAGAAGCTGTAAAAAGTGTGGCCGATTTCAAGTAAAACAATTTTTTATGGTTTGACTCTAATATTTTTTTAGAAAGCCAACTGCAACAACACCTGGCACTTTTCATCTGAAATCTTCATTTTTTGATCAATACAATCCATTTTTCTACCATTACAGGTAATATGAATCGACATTGTATAAATTTAGCTTTAAATTTTAGCAAGTCTGACCTGAGCCAAGCCGAGCTTTATCAAGAAAAGATACGCCCAAAGAGTGATCGGTGAGTTTCTTAATTCAATACTCAATACTTTGTATCAGTTGAGCTATTTGAATAATCAAATTTAGAGCATTGAGCGCTTGCCCACCACCACACTTGGTTCATTTTGAGGTATTCTTCGAACCCGTTCGTCACCTTCTCTCATGCCCAATGTTAATTGATCTTCACCGAATCATTTTGGAGAGAACCGCTAAACGAAGTCGTTTTTCGTCTGATCGCCTGCTGCATAGGGTTGTTTTGCGAACAAAATTAAAAGAATTTCGCATTTTTAGTGCCTTTATTTAATTGGAATGGCTCTCAATGAACAATTGGACAACGGTCAAAATTTTGATTTCATTCAATATGCACAGAAGGTGATTAGAGATGTTGTTGTTTTTGTTATATTTTTTATTTAGTCGGAACTCTTATCAGCATTGGAAGCTTTGAATGGAAAACCTGAAGCCAATCCCCACAACGATCTTCTGCTATGGGTGATTCAGGTAAATACAATCGTACAAATTAATTTATTCAAAATACATTCAGAAATTCAAAGAAGTGGAACGTACATCAAAGATGGAAACGACAGCTGAAGTAAAGCAAGATGTGGAAATGCCTCCCGAGAAAGAAGATGCTGACGAAGCAAAGAAAAAGCGAATGGCAAAGGCACAAGCAATGCGAGCTGCTGCTTTACAAAAGGTAACTTCGATCATAATATCACTACGATACTGTTTAAAATTATTAGTAGATCTAATTTTAATACTTTAGATGCAACGTTTGCAAAAGACCTTCATCGAGAATGTCAAGAAGGAGGCTTTGGAAAAAGAAGATGAAGGACATGGGTTGGCGATAACAATGACAAGTCAACTTGCTCGTAGAGATGGTGACGAAGACGAGGATTTGGTCAAGTAAAAATAAAGTTATGATATTTTTTCAAAGAACGTTATTTAGGAAAATTTCTGATCACGGCTTTTCGGTTTGCATTGGCCCAAAGAAAGTTAAGGTACGAAAGATAAGAAAATTTCAAGTAAAAATTTTCTCTATAGGTAGAAGAAGTCGAACCGCGTATGGTCAAGTGCATTTTGTGTCAAGATGAAGAAATTTTGAACGAGAAAGCTCGTCCTTTCGTTTGTGCGGCTTTTGTTCAAAAGTTCGTTTCTTTTTACATGATACTCATTGTTTTTAATTTAGATCACATCTCTTTTCTCAATCGGCAAAAGCTCGCGAAACACAGCTCGACGTCCATCTCGTCAATGCTGCGCTATCTTTTGGTGTCGACGCCTCAACTTGTAGTCACACGATGCACTACGAATGTTACCACACGTAAGTATTCTGCCGGTTTACGTGAAAGCCTGAAAGCCCACTATTTCAAATTGTGATTTTAGCTTATCAGAATCTTTGCTGACACGTGATCGTCAAAGAACCCGTCAACAAATGCTTCACAATCAGAAAATGGTTAGTTTTGTTAAGCAGCTCTAAAGATTGATTCAATTTAAGCTGGACACCGATTCTGGGGAATACCTTTGCCCGTTGTGGTAAGTCACGTCTTGATAAGCCAGATTAGCGTATAAATTTCAGCAAGCGATTGTCGAACACAGCAATGCCTCTTATTCCAACACTGCACTCTCTTCCTGTTAACGGGTAAGCGGTGGAACTGTATAAAAGTAATGCGTGCGTTTAGCTTTACTTCAATTCGTCCTTCAACTTTCGAAGAATTTGATGTTTGGGTGGATCGTGTTGGACAATTGGTCAATGCACCACTCACTGGGTTGAAACCTTCTGGAAAATCCCATTCTCGAAAGAGGTATCAGATAACAAATGAAGCATATTTAATTAAGAATACTTTAGATCTCACTCGGAACGAGCAATAAACGAAATGATACACGAGGCAACGAGAGATCCGTTGGCTTCTGGAAAGATTGACAGTGCTTTAAGCAGTTCAGTCCCAAGGTTGGAAAAAAAAGATACGCTTAAAAATAAAAGAAGATAAAAGAGATTATTAAAAGTTTAGCGTATCGTCGGTGAACCTTGTCGATAACATTGTTGATCCGGATCGGGTTCCGCTTTTGGCTGAACTTGAACAGCATCGTGAAAGAATGGGTAAGTTGAGAAATTTTAGAAAAAGAACCATATTTAGCAGGACAAGAGCATGAAGCACGGACAACCGTTGAAGAAATGCAGGCGATTTTGGGCCAAGGCCTTCAGGGAAATGCGCCAGCAACATCAGCATCCGTTGAGGACACTAGACGCGGTGGATCGCGCGATAGACGGTATCTAGGTAGCTTTTTTCTTTATACGAGTTGTTTTAGTTCGGATGTGGGAACATTCATTGCGAGTCTGCCGAATACAATCTTTGGTTTGATCACACGGATGCCACAAGCTGTCATCGCTAAATTCATCAAGAAGATGTAAATATATAATTCTTTTCATTAAAAGCTTTTGTTTAGTGTGCCCATTGAAAAGTTTGAGGAGAGCGTTCGTGCTTTCACTAAATTTGTGATCCGTGCAAGGGATGACTCAAGGGAGCTAGAAGATCAGGTCAAAGGAGTGATGAGCGCTATTGCGGTAGTTGATCATTGCATAACATTATGTATTTTTGATTAGATCTGGAAGACTACCGCTCACGTAGCAAGAGCTATGTCGTTGGTGTTGAAGGAAGAGGGTAAACCCCTTTTTGGAGCGCTCAATTCACGACAGGTTTGTGCCTAACAAGTTTCTATACATCTTTTCGTTCTAGCGTGATTGCATCTTTGCGCTTTCTCGACTTTCGGCTTTGCTTTCCTACAATTTGCAGCCATTTGGAGAAGTGATTGCGCAAATGCTGAAGGTCTTCTTGTCGCAATCAGCAGAGGTAAGATAAAACAATGTTGAGTTAAAAGTAAAAGCTTAGGGATTGCCAGCAAAGTACTCGGCGGAAGGAGGCAGCTCTTCACCTACAGCCACATCTCCTGCTCCCCATGAAGCGGCTACACCAACTACTAAATTTATGGTAATAAAGAAATCAGCTCGTTAGCAAGCACCTCATTTAGCAATCACAATTCGCTCAATTTTTCCTACCATCTTCGCCATTGGGACGCAAAGATGCTATGAAAGACTTTAATGTGAACATTCTTCACGTTGATATGCTTTCATTGGCGGTAGGCTATATTTTCCCTTGAACATCAAATAATTTTTAGTTGGAATTGATGATGTGCATTGGATGGACATGGCATGCCGGAACTGGAGCCGAGGCATCACAAGTAAGTGAAATACGCAGTGACACGTTTCAATCGAATTTTTAGATTCTTGGTTCCGTTAAGCAGTCTTTCCCACTTCGTGAACTGGTCCCCGATGGAAGTCTTGACGAGTTGTATGTTCTTCGTCTGGCTGTTGTTGCTCATTGTTATCAGGTATCTTTTGAATTTTGACCTCGACAAACCGATTTTGACCCTGACAAACAAATTGTATTATTTCAGATTATGGCCACTTTTGACGACAAGGAAGTGAAAGATTCGAATGCTAAAGAGCCAATTGCTGCAAGTGGAGATTTGGAGAACAAAGTTATCTCGCTGTGGGAGAAGATTCACAAAAATCGTCCTTTGACCGAGCGGAAACAGCTGATTCAGGTATGAGTGCTGATTAATTTGTCAAACGAACTTTTTAGACTCTTCATGATGGTGTGCTTAGCATGTTAAGGCCAATTGCATTGGTTTACTATTCGATTACTTTGGTTCCACCACCCGAAGCTTTGAAAGGTATTTAGCAATGCAGAGTGGTGTGACTTTTGTAATTTTAGATCCATCTGTGGAAGAGCTCGAGCCACTGTGCCGGTATTTGGGATTGCCAACGTCTCTGTTTGAGTTGCTCGATGGAAGTGCTACGAATAGATTGTTCGGACTGTAAGTTTTTAATCAAATGCAACATTGATACATTTTTCAGATGGTCTTTGTCACTTCCCCAATCATCGCAACGTTTGGAACTCGTCAAGCAACCAATTGCACCTCGACTCTTGGTGGATTTGCCTGAAGACTTCTCGGAGTTGATCAACATTGCTGCTAAATTCCGGTATGTTATTTAGTTACCCCGTGAATAAGTAGCTGGGAACATAAATTTATCTATTGCTATTATTTAGGTGCCCATCCATTCCACTTGAAGAAATGGCGGCCTCAATTCCGACGATGTGTTTGGTTTGTGGAGAGGTTCTCTGCTCACAATCGTACTGTTGTCAAAAGCAGGTTTGTAAAAGTACAGTTTTGTGCAAAATAGTATTGGTTAGATTGGAAAAGAAGCTAAAGATGTGATCGGCGCTTGCCAATATCATATGCTTTATTGCACCGGACAATCTGGACTCTTCTTGAGGTGGGCTTTATTGTAATGAATGAAAGTGTTTAATGAAAGTGTTTCTATAGAATCCGCGACTCGCAAATTGTTCTTCTGACTTCTCGGGCACGTGGTTGTTTAAAGGCGGCTCCGTATGTTGATGAGTTTGGAGAAACGGATGTCGGCTTTCGGTAAACTTTGGTGTTTGATTGATTAATAATTTTCTTCTTAATAGACGTGGAAACCCACTTCATCTCAATCATGAGCAATACAACAAGCTGCGACAAATTTGGATGCATCAAGGTGTCGCTGAGGAGGTATGACAGCAGTCTACTTAACAGCTAAACTGATTTTTAGGTTGTCAATCAATTCGAATTGGACCCTCGCAACTTAGGATATGATTTTAATCATTTCTAATTTTGTCGTCTATGTTTTTGTGCTTTTGAATATTTTTCATTTCTGGTCAGTTGATTATCGACATTGTTTATCGATCGTACCCAACATTGATACCGGTCTTTTGAATCCAGTCAAAATGTTTTTGGAGATCTTTAGTTTTTTTTTCTGCTCCGCTAATTTACTTACTATTAGGTTACTGATCCTAAATATTGCTCTTGTTTTATCAAACAACTGTACCCTGTTGGCCATCATAAGTTATTGGGGGATTTTCTACGCTTTGTTTTTAATTGTGTAAATATTTGCGGTGATTCTGTAAATATTGATAGTTGCTTAGTAAATCTTTTGTTTTTGTACCTTATGAAATGCATACTGCATAATTTAAAACAAAAAGTTGGGAGCCTGCTACGGTTATCGACGGTTAGCGGTATTAGTTAAACGAGGTCAAATCCCACTTGGCCTTTTTGTTTGATGGTCATATTTAATGAGTAACGAATATTTATCCAACGATCATGTAAATTAACAACAATTAAATCATGTTAAAGTAACAACAATCAACAACTGTGAACAACGTATAACAAAAAACGAGACCAGGGAACGGTGAGGTTGGTTATTCAGCGACATTTTTTGGTGAAAAGCGCTCCTTCTTCATGTCACCTTCACCCTCATCGGCAAACACTGTTCGCTTACCCTAAAAACGTCATGAATTGGTCTTTTTGTTTGAAAACTTTACCTTGACAGCGGGCTCATCTTTGGCATCATCATCATGGCCTCGTTTGCGATCCGAGCTTCTTCCTCCATGTCCTCCACGTCCACCGCGGCGATTATTTCCGCGCCCCCGTTTTGATTGCTGTTGTCGTTGTTTTCGGCTTTCGTTGAATTTTTCCCAATAGGCAGCCTCCTGATCGCCTTCCAAGACCTAAAAAGTTAGGTTGAGGGCTACCCAAAGCAAACTTACCTTTGCTGTTAGTTCATTTTCGCCAATTTTTGGCTTTCCATCTTCAGCCGCCGCAACAGCAGTATCCCAAGCTTTCTGTGCATTGTTCTCAGCGCCGGAGAATCTTAAAACTGTATTTTGACAACAAAATCTAGTAATCGATTACCTTATCTGAGCAACTTCTGGATTGTTCTCATCAAGCACGGCATAAGCGACTTCTCCATATTTGGCTAGGAATTCCTTGATCTCGGCAAACTTGATGTCTTTGGGCAAACCGCTGACCTAAAATAAAGCAAAGAACTTTTATTTGATGTATAAAGTTACCTCCAAGATTAATCCCTTAACAAAGCTGACAACTGGTGCATTTTTTACGTCCTTGCTATCCTTGGCATTCTTTGAAGACTTCATGGCCTGTAAGCTTTGGGATAAAAACAACATAGTAAAAAAAAATGCTATTACTTTTTCATTTGCTCGTTTTTCTTTGGTCTCTCGGTTCTTCTGGGCCCAATAGTCATCTTGCATAAGCTTGAAAAGTTCGGTATCACCGCCAAACTTATCTTCGCTCTAAAATGCAAAAAATTAAGGCCTTTTATGTTTAAAAACTTTAACAAACCTTCTGTGCACTTTCGGCTTCTTCTCTTGTTTTGTAGGTGATGAAAACGGAGCCTTTGAAGACGCGATCTGGCTTTGTGCGCCTCATCAGAACATTGTCCACATGGCCGTATTTTTTCGCCCATTCGCGAATGCTATCCAGCGAAGTGTCTTGATTGAAGCCTTTCTAAAAACAAAATAAAACTGCAAAGTGCTAAAACAAACCATGTAGACAGTTCGGTGCTTGATAGTTTGCCAATATTCGAGTGAGTTCTCGGGCAGTGGATTTGAATCATTGCGTCGAATCTTTGTGCCATCCTAAAAAGTTTAAGGTCATAGCTTAATTGAAGTATCAAGTCAAAGCTTGGCAACTTGGCAATTTACTATATTAACTACACAAAGCCTACCTCGTTAATGGTAACTATGTCCGAGTTTGCATTTTTCACGGCATCAGCGATCACATTTGTGTCAGTCGTAATGGAAGCCAAACGGTTGAACTTCAGCATTGTTTCCAAAGTGACCCCTAAAACAAGTTTATCATAGCAAGGTGAAAAAACAAACATCCGTCGTCCTCCTTGAGTTTTTCTTGAAGAAACTTGTCCCTTGGCAAGTTGATATTACCGAAGTAGTACTAAAAAGAGGAACACTATAAAACAAGCGCTAAAAATTTATACCTCCAGTTGTTCAATCACTTTGTTGGCCATTTCCGCTTTTTTTGCTTTGAAGAGGCAACCTGAAAAATAAAAGATTATTACTGCTGAAGAAAAAGGTACTACGTCGGTTGGGGAGGGGGCACTTTTTTCCAAAACCACATTTTCTAGGGTAGTTTTATATGTAGATTCCGAAAAAACACAACGAGAGCTTGGGAAAAGGCGTTTTAAGCAGAGTTTCGGGGCTTCAAAGTGCGTGCTTCTATAGTTTACTTCACTTTATGGAGCCCAAGCTATCGACTTTGGTAAACAACAATATTTTTTGATCCAATTTGGTCATAAACGTAATCAGTGGGTTAAATTATGCCAGAAGAAGTGTTTTTGGTTTCCAAAAATGTTTTGGGAGACCATTTTTAGACCTCCTCACCACACCGCATGGGCGCGCACTTTGAAGCCCCGAAACTCTGCTTAAAACGCCTTTTCCCAAGCTTTCGTTGTTTTTTCGGAATCTACGCATAAAACTACCCCAGAAAAAGTGGTTTTGAAGAAAAAAGTGTCCCCCGCCCCCCAAACGGCGTAGTACCAAGAAAAATAATTAAACTTCTAAAAACAACGCCAAAAGAAACATTTGAAAAGTAAAAAGGCTGGCTACTTTAAGGTGAAAAGTAACAGGTGGCTACTTTGCGCAACTCACCATAACTTTCTTCTAAGTGGGCCAATCTTTATGATTTTGGTGTCATTTTGTAGATCTCAAGTGCAACAAAATGACACCAAAGTCATAAAAATTGACCCAATTAAAAGAAAGTTATGGCCAATTGCGCAAAAAAATTGGTGCAAAGTAGCCACCGCTAAGTAAGAGTGCTTGAATAGGTTTTTCAAGAAACAATTGAACGTGCAAAAGAGAAGATTCAATTTGCGCAACTTGCCTGCTTTTGACCTTACTTAATATAATTACATAATATATTAATATAATTTACAAAATGAAACAATCTAGAATTTCGTGATAAATAAGAGTGGGAAGTTGGGAAGTGGGACAAATGTGACCTTTTTTTGCGCACCCGTCCATTTGCGCACCTTGCCCATCAGCGCACCTTTTTTCGCGTTTTAAAAAGCTCTAAAAAGCTAATATTAACCAATTTCTATTCCAAAAGTTGTTTTTCTAGGTAATTTTAGGGCGTAGAATCGAAATTTTGACATATCAGAGCTTGTGGAAACAAACGGACGAAGTTATACAAAGAGAAAAATCAACAATTTTCTGTAATTTGACCTAGCCGTTTTGTCTTTCAAATTGGTTCCACACGCTCTGTTATGTCAAAATTTGAATTCGACACCCTCAAATTGCCTAGAAAAACAACTTTTGGAATAGAAATTGGTTAATATTAGCTTTTTAGAGCTTTTTTAAAACGCGAAAAAAAGTGCGCTAATGGGCAAGGTGCGGAAAAAAAAGGTAGCATTTGTCCCACTCCCAGAAGATTCAATTTGCGCAACTTGCCTGCTTTTGACCTTACTTAATATAATTTACTTAATATAATTACAATTACATATTAATATAATTTACAAAGTGAAACAACCTAGAATTTCCTGATAAATAAGAGCGGGAAGTTGCGAAAAAAATGATGGAGAATAACCAAACGACCTTCAAAAGTTGCGCCAAAGTTGCGTCACAAAACGACGTCAATTGGTGCATTTTAGGAATTTGAATATTAAGATAACATTTACATTTAAAGGTCATTTAAAGTCTTTTCGGTGATGTCGTAAAATCATTTCTGTATTCCTTACAGAAATGATTTTACGATCATTTCTGTATTCCTTACAGAAATGATTCCTACTACTTATTCGACTGTGGTTGGCGAGATGTTGTTTCGCAAAAGAAAGGAGGTTAGTTTTTTTAACTTTGGTTTTGCTTTGTTTACTCATTTGTGCAGCGATATTTCTGTTTGGTCTGCTTATCGTGAAGTTTCGATATCGATATCATTATCGGCATCGTTGCTTCTCGATATCGCTAATTTTGATAAAGTTCGACGTTCGATAAGTTTTGGTAATTGAAATCGAAGTCGACAAGAGGACTAATTTATTGTTAAGCAGTTTAACTTTGTGCATATATTATGTTGTGTTGAAAAATTATAAAATTTGTTTTTTTTTTAGGGTCGCGGAAATCAAGAAAATCGGAGAAGCGGTCCGAGAAACATGACAAATCAAAAAAAGTGGATGCCGGAGCAGCAAAGAATCAAGCCGTCACACCATCAATCAAGCGGACTAACTATGGCGATCGCTATGCACGAGCGAAGCCGTTGTCCCTCTGGTAAAGGTTAGATTTTGAATCTTTGAATCAAATTCTGTGATTATTTTAGGTTCAAGCTTTCGAATAAGATCGTGCTACCCGAGAAATTCGAGAAACTGCAGAAGACGCAATCGAATTCGAAGAGATCCATCCACATTAGGGTACACTTTTCTCTCTTGGTCATTTGATTGCTGTTGATTTGTTTGATTGCTTGATTGTTAAAGTTAAATGAGTATCGGTCAACTCGTATTGCCTATGATCCGTCGAATGATACTTTCAATTACATCAAATTCCTGGATATGCTGGATATGCATTACACGAAGTTTGGACCCGAGGTAGCTTGAAGATTTAAATACTTGTTAATCTATTGGTTTTAGGTGCACAACTTTCACTACAAAGAAGCAGAGGTTCTACACGTCATTCGAGCAGCCAAGTTTCTTTTTGCTAGTGAAAATAAGCTTCTACAGGTATAGCTGCTAATATAAATGTTATACTTTGCACTTCTTTAGGTGGATGCTCCAGGAATCATTGTGGCTGACGTCCGAAGGCAGCTTGATCTGATACAACGACTTGATCAACATTTTGTGACACTCGGAAGGCCACCGGAAAAGTGCGTCATTTACATTTCTGCACTATGAAATTCCTTTTTAGACGATTCGTCTTTTTGGGAGACTATGTTGACCAGGGTGCAATGAGTCTTGAATGTGTGCTACTATTTGCCCATAAAGTTTGTGTTATTTTTGGTATTTGAAATTGATTAAATTTGCAGGTACAATATCCGGATCACGTCTACTTGTTGGAAATCACGAGTGCGCGCGAACAAACAAATAATATGGATTTAAAGTATGTGTTTAACTTCTACAATATAAAGAAACTATTTTTTTGGAAACTTGCCTTGCACAGACGCAATTCGATGGGGTGAAGGTGTGACAAGAAGTGCAGGCTACTTGTCGTCTAAATATGCCCTAGTTATCTCAACTTTAGAGAACATTCAACTACATGTCGATCGCGGCCAGAATTTCGGAGATCTTTTGTGTGCACGGTGGAATCTCGCCACATCTTTGTGACTTCGATTGTCTTTTCTTTATATTTAGATGTGCTTGGATGCTATTGAACTTTTGCTAACAACAGAGTGATCACGTTGTTTTCGGCATCCGCTTATACAAATCAAGTGAGCTTTAGCAGATTTACCATTGATTATAATAGTTTTATTTTAAAAATGCTGGTGGTGTGCTTTATGTAAACGAGAAGCTGGACTGTCAACTCGTTGTCTACGTGCCTGATTGTGGACCCAAAGGGGTAAGTGCATTGTTCTTTCATTAGTTTTCATGAACATTGTATGTTTTAGGCAAAGAACCGCGTGGAAAGAATGAATCGACTGTGAGATACGGCTGTTGAGAGAATTGATGAGCCGCTAAATATCAACCCGCCACAAATCATCCGTTAGAAGCATTTTTATTAAAAATAAATAATAAAAATCGCGTACATTTTAGATAAATAAAGATTACCTTGAATTCTTGCTTTATATGTATGGTTGCTAAAGCTAAAGGGTCTTTCTGTATTTTAAGCTGTGTTTTGGCGAGCTTAAGTCGAGATATAAAATTGTCAATGCAAAGAAAAAGAAAAACAATGAAAAAAATTATAGTTACTAAAAAACTTTTGCAGAAAATTTGAATCGGTAATGGTTGCACTGGGTTATGAAAAGAATAAAATGGCAGAGCGTATTGGATTGTTTGCGTAAAGGGTTTTCGCTGTGGGACCACATGATCCCCTTTCGGCCAAACGTAAGAAAAAATTGTCGCGTAGAAATCGGCGAAGAGTTCGTTTTGGGCGTTTTTGCGAGCCGCTTTTTATAGCTAATCCGATATTTTTCTTATTTCAGGTATTCCTCTTGTAATCGGGCGATGAATGAGTCGCCTCCGACGTTTGAGAAGAAAAAGACAAAATCGGGATTACCGAGGGAGCTTCTTGCGGGTTGGGGAGCCGGATCGGTGGAAACATGTCTACTATATCCAGCAAACAAAATCATCTTTCGACAACAATTGCACGGTTTGAAAGTGAGCATTGTTTATTGTCTTTATACCGATCTTGTTGGATGTTAAGATTTTTAAACAAAACAAAAGCAAATTACAGTTTGACCTAATGCTGTGCCAAGCTATGGGTTTAAATTTGCTATTGAGGGATTAGATTATTTTAATTGATATTAAATCTTAAGCTATGTGTTGAACAAGTAGTTAAATACTAACAAGACTTTATTAAGGAAATTTTAAAGTATCAAGCGAGAAGAAGTTAGATAGTTGACTCAATTAATGGCGTTTAATTATTTACCTCATTTAGACGGGACCGGCTGCTGCCCAACTACGCTCCGAGGGGCTGCAGCTGTTGTTTCGTGGCCTACTTCCGCCACTCGTGATGCGATCCTTATCGAGAGCGCTAATGTTTGGACTCTATGATCGTTTTGTCAGCCAATGTGCACCAATGAAAGGTAAGGTGTCTAGTCATTTGCTGCTGGAATATTTTTTCAGCTTTTCAGCCTGTATTCGTATATTGTTAAAGAGCTTTGACTATAAAGTTGCATTTTAGGGATACTTCTTACGTCTCCTTGCCATTGTGCGGCCGCTTTTCTTGCCGGTGTCTGTGAAGCGATGCTATGCCCTTTGGAGAGAGTACAAGTGCTGTTACAAACGAAAGAATTTCATCATAAATTTGAGGTAAGATAATTTTGTTAGCTCGGTATCAAATTTTTTAGAACACATTAGCGGCTTTTCGTTACGTTCAATCAAAACATGGATATCGCGAGTTTTGGCGTGGCTTCTCGGTGATCGTTGCGCGAAACGGCTTATCTAATATCTTTTTCTTTGGTCTACGAAATCCGCTCAAAGATGTGAGTTTATCATTTCTTGGATTCGATCAATTTTATTATTTTTTAGATAATACTGCAAATGAATGGCGGATCGGTACTTGATACTGGGACACCTCGTGTGGTGGCCGAGTTTGTGTCGGGTGCAGTGCTTGGAACAACGATATCGACTTTCTTCTTCCCTTTCAACGTTGTGAAAAATAGGATTCAGTCACAGGTTTCTTTTTTATCAGCATTTAAAAATTATATCACAAGGAATAAGTCTTTCACACGAAGACAAGCTATTTGTGACAAATTGCGTCGTTTATCTATTATGGCTTTAGGGAAATTAAAATGAGAGCAATAAGTGTAGAAAGTTTCTTTTATAGAAAATTGTTGTAGGAGAATTAAATTTGTGTACTCGAAATCGGTTTTTATATCATTTTCTTATAGATTGGTGGTCCTCGCCAAGACGGTTTCTCGACGCTTCAACTGATTTTGAAAGAACGTGGATCAATTTTTGCCCTCTATCACGGAGTACATATGAATATCGGCCGATCACTCATTGCCTGGGGCATCACCAATTCAGTTTACGAGTTTTTGCATCGACGCTTTTTAGTATTAGGCTTATAGGAAAATGTAGTTTAGTTGATTAGTTTTTATTCTTTTGCACATATAGAACCTGTTGATTTTGGCTTAGCATGAAGATTTTCTTTTAAAAAAACTTTTGCTTAGATAAATGCTCAATTCACTACGAGGTCTTTCTTTAAACTAGTTCTGTGTCATTTGGTCTTCTTTTGTTTTGCTCAGCTAGTCATTTTGTTCTCACTGATTGCCATCATCTACCGAGTTTATACTATTCATGTCTTTTATATTCTCTTAAATACTTTTTTCTTTG
This sequence comes from Mesorhabditis belari, assembly GCA_958450365.1. Classification (NCBI taxonomy): domain Eukaryota; kingdom Metazoa; phylum Nematoda; class Chromadorea; order Rhabditida; family Rhabditidae; genus Mesorhabditis; species Mesorhabditis belari. Next base: position 1,757,383 of record CAUEEP010000724.1, on the reverse strand, counting down.
AATTTTTAACAATTCTAGACGATATTCACCTTGAATTCGGGTTTTTCTCTTCCGATTTCCCTCGTTCAGTCTCATGTTTTCTTTGATTTCTCTTTTTTCGGTGTTCTTTTTGAGATTTATAGTTAATTAAAGAAATTTCAGGTATGAAACCAGTCAAAGAAGTTGGTGACTGGTCAGAACAAACGTCGTCAAGTGGAAAGCGATATTATTACAATCGGTAAGGTGTTTTTTTTGTACATTCAAAGACTAAATGTACTTTAGGAATTGTTAAATGCTTATCAAGCTTATTTTTATAAAGTTAAAAAGAATTTATTCAGCTCAATTTTTTTAGATCGACAGAAGTATCACAATGGGAAAAGCCCGAGGAATGGAAAGAGTACGAAAGAAAGCTTGAAGAATATGACCGTTTACAGGTATTTTTCTGCCAAATTGACACATTTTATATGTCTATTTTAGAAACGACAACAACCGATGGGTTATTCAAACAATACTCGACCACAACAGGCCGCTGCAGCCACTGTTTCAGGCTCACAAATGTATCAGGTATGTTTTAGTTGGAAAAAAGCCTTTTGGCTGGAAAATTTGAAGGAAAAATACTTTGAGTTGATGCTCAATTGATGTGAACCCCGAAATGAGCAAACAATCTTTTGAATTGCTTTATAGAAATATATGCTTTTAGGCAGGCTACCTCGTCCCTCATCCACCACCACCGCCGCCTCCAACGTCTTCGTTAAACTTGCACACTGGTATTCACTTTCGTTTCTTCTAATTTTTCTATTTCTTGTTGTATTGTAGTAACTGGCCACCCATATTCAAATCCGTATGGACCCGGGCCGATAGCTCCTCAACTCTCATTTTCGATGAATAATGTGTCACAGCATATTGGTGAGCGTTTTCGTGATTGTTTGTATGCACCGTGTAGTCTATCAAATTGTTTAGTTAATCCTTCACTTTTATTTTTAGCTGCTTCCAACAATTCATCGTCACCAAAGGCGCATCCAGGACAATTCCACAATTCGTCGAATGCTTTAAATAACCGAGATGGGCGAGATGGAAACAAAGATCAACGAGGTGAACGGGAAAAGGAACAACGCGAGAAAGACATTGCTGGGTGAGTTATAAAGCAGTAAATTTTTAATATATGCAAAGTGGCCGAAAATGGTCAGAATACTTTTAAAAATGGATGAAGAAATAGTTTAGGGTTGATTTAAAGAATGTTCAAAAAAAAAAGTTCCCCATTTCAACTCAAATTTCTGAAAAGGTTTAAGTGGCTCAAGGTCTTGGTGTCAAAGCTGTTTTTTTGACGTCGCAATTTTTGACTTTTTTTGGAGATTTCCCTGATTACATGACCCTTCATACATGACATTTCTAAGCCACCATGGCTGCCATCACCATAAGATTTTTGCCATAAAATTAAAACTTTCTACTGGCACCGTGGTGCATAATAAACATTATTAAGATGACTACAAATTAAAAAAACCATACATTTTATTGATCAGCGTTTCCTTGGAAAAACGGGACACTTCTTTTAAAAAGGCGAGTTGAAAATCTCTTATGTTCAACAGATTATCATATAATGTAGGTGAATAAAGTGTTTGGCTAAAAATCATAGTTTATGTATTAACTCTAATATGACACCACGAAGCCAGTAGAAAGTTTTAGCTTGATGACAAAAATCTCATGGTGGTGGTGACCATGGTAGTATGGGAAATTTTTTGTATAGAGGATCATGATATGGTAAAAATCATGACAAAAGATCAAAAATTTGCGACCTCAAAAAAATCATTTTTGCACCATACTTTGAGCCACTTAAAGTTTTTCAAAAATTTGACAAAAAGTGACTTTATTTTCGGACACCCTGCACATGAGCCATCATGGTTCCCCCAGAAATTTCATGTAAGAGGGGTCATGAAATCAGGAAAATTTCCAAAGGAAAAAAATTGCGACGCCAAAAAAACAGCTTTGACACCAAGACCACCACCTTGAGCCACTTTTCGGAGATTTGAGTTGAAATGGGGAACTTTTTTTTTTGAACACCTGTATTGAGCCAAAACAAAGAATTTTTCAGCTATCGAGATCGTAAGCGGCCTTACCCACGAAACTCGCCACGAGAAAAAGACCGAGAGAATCGGGAATTTCTTCAAAAGGATAAAGAAAGAGAACGGGAGAATTTCCGAGAACTCAACACAAATGCCCACGTAAGCTTTTATAGGATACTGGTGAAAGCAAAGCCAAAATGCATAAATTCATACAACTTTCTAGGTGCCAGCTTATCGAAACTCTACTCCAGCTTACCAAAATGAGACGAACGATAACCCGTCAAGCTCAAGCATTTTCGAGAACAAATATCCAAAAACAAAGATAGAGGAAAAGCCGAGATATGGCGATGAAAGAGCGACGAAAGTGGGTTTTGATATAAAACCTAATAAAGTTTTTCAATTTTACGTAATTTTTGAACATGTTTTTATTTAGTTCTCTCGTGGTCTCAGTGACGATCAAATTGTAAAACAACATGTGAATGGAAGTGCTGCAAAACATGGTAAGACCTTTGTTGGGAAAAATTGTTGAGACAAATTTCATTTAGCTCCGCCAAACGATTTTGATAATCGGGATATAGAGGGTGGCTCTGTGCCAATGGATATCGAGGAGGAACGGACGGAAAGCAATGTAGGTTTTTAATTCGAAAAGCCTTCTTGAACAGATCCTCGTTTTACAGAATTCTATTCACGAAGAGCACAAAGAAATTTCCCATTTTTTGGTAGGGTAAAAGTGTTGTGATCTGTTTCGATGATAGTCTTTCGATTTCGATCTTTGCATGTAAAATTGTACGACTTTTCAACTTTTCGTGTTTTTTCAGGTGGTTGCAACGGATCATATCAAGAATTTCAAGAAGCGATTCCGCCCACCATTTGGCCCATTGAAACCAAAGGATCCAACGGTATGAATTCATAAAAGCTCACCTAAATTCTGTTCTTTTGCTCCATGAGTTGTTGTGAATAGAATTGAATTCAAAACCAAGACTACAAAATTTGGGACAATTGAACTGCTGTTGAACTCTGCTTTATTTTATTTGGGCATTTCTTTTTCAGTTAGATGATGAAAGACTACTTATCCAAGAGATGAGCGGCGAAAAGAAGCGACTCATTGAGTGGGTTTTCTTTGACTTTTGGCTAATTCAAATGTTTTTTGGTTTAGAAATGGACAATCGATGTTGAGACTCTATCAAACACAGGCTCTCTCGCAGATGTGTCGAGTGAAAGCAGAAGTGCTGAACATTCGCCTCAGAAATAATGTAAGTAAAGTGGATTTTTGATGTTAAAACATAAAACAAACAGGAATAGGCTTATTTTTGAGGGGAGCACATAATGGAAATGTTTCTAATTATTCAATTTTAGAGAGAAGTTCAAAAATGGATTGAATCGCGTCGACGGGGTGACTCGATTGCCGTCGTTTCAACTTCAACTGCAGCCACAACCGCATCTGCGGCAAATGTTGTCTCTTCAGCGATCGCGGGATTGAACTCCGATCTAGGCCTATCGAATGTGATGTCCTCTCCGCTTCGATTAGATAATTATAGCTAGGGTTTGTTGTTCGTGTCGTCATATTGCTTTTCTCCACATAATAATCTTTCTCTTTTCTCGGTTTGTGTCTTTTTCTCCCTCATTTTCTCTTTTACTTCACTCGTTATTATAAGCACTTTTATGTGCAAATGTAAAGCTACAATATTTTATTCTTAGTTGTTCTTCCAATAAACGCTCAAATTGTTGTTTTTTGGTAAGGACGACTCGAAATATGGTGTACTAATTTATTTCTCTTAACTACAAATCTTTTGATGAAAATATGGGGGTACTTTTTGCGACCGTTATTTGATTGGCTACTTGTTTTCTTTCTTTGTTCTACTCGTCTCTTTTGCTTTCCCTAGGCCTTTTCTGAATTCATTTCTATGTTCATTTCATTTCATTATTTATCTACCATCTTCCGAGTACTTTTTGTTTTCTTTTCTGATCTCGATTTTGTGTATTTTGTGTAGCTTTTTGGGAACCTCAATAAATTTTCTCATATGACATGACTTGAAAACAAAAGAAAGTAACAAAAATAACGATAAAATTGAGAAAGAGATCAACGAGCGCATTCACTTCTCGAGTGGATGATAATTGAGGAGTTTTTCGATGAGATCGACGTGAGCGAGAAGCATCCTTCGACAACAGTATCTCCTCAAATTGAGTGCATCGAGTGCATCACCTAAAGAGGAAAGTTGAAGTCGAGCTTTCGTATCGAACAACAACCAACCTTCCGTGTATTCTGATTGAAGTAGACCAAGATATGCTTCCCATTTGTTCCCAATCACTTTTCCGCACGTAAAGCACCGAATCGGGATGATCATTGCTAAACGAAGATTTAGAAAGCAAGAACGATTTCAAGAGTTAAGATATACGGGCATCGACCCAAAAAATTTGACATGCATATAGAAATAGACCTTTATTTACTAGAAAATACCAAAGATTCAACGAATTCACACCATAAATCGCAAGTTATCACAGGAAAACGAAAAGCTGATATGAAAACGGAAAAGAGATCATTTAATTAAGAAGTTATCCTAAAAAACTAAAAAAAATATTTACATTCCGCTTTTGAGCACCTTTTTCAGAAGGAGATTTTGCAATTCGGGGACTTTTTGAGCCTCGTCCGTCTTGAGGAACATACGTTGATCGCGAATGATGTCGCCCCAAAGGTTTCTAAAAGGAGGCAAATTGTTACAACACTTTTTGAGCAATTGATTAAAAGTCTATAAAAATCAGCCGTTAGTTTTTCTAAATGCCCAATTGTTAGACAAATCTTCTTTCTTATCGACAATGGCATCAAAAAAAATTCACAAAAAAACCAACGCATTTTCGCATTTTTGGCACTTTGCCTCGACGGGCCAGAGGTAGCGTTGCTTCTTCGTTGAAAGTGCCCCATTTGCCCAGCAAATAAGATGATGCTGGGCACGACACGAGAGACATCGACCGAGCTGACGTAGCTGAAAACAAGAACAATTTATCCGTTTGCTCATCAACAAAAACATACCTCTACAATAGTTTTCCCGCAGATCAAACACTTCTGCAATGACTCCAATTCATCGAATCCTATTGGTACCTAAAAAAATTCATCAAAAAAAGTGCCAATAAAATCTCACCGCTGTTTTCCCACATTCGATTAATCCATAAGCGACTCGCATTTGCGGTGGAAAAGGGACTTGTGGAGGAAACGGGATTTCTTCTTTCTAAAATCTTACTTACATATAAAAAAAGTATCGAATACACTTACCGGAATGAGCCATTGAAATGTGAGGGCCAAATCCTTCCAACGATCGCAATTCATCAGATAGCATGCGATTCGAATGCTAAGATAAAAATTAACATAAACCTCTTTACATTTGTATTCTACATTATTTACATCTACATTTACCAAATTTACATTTATCCCTCAAATATAACGCAATCGAGCCAAGCAAACCATATTCATAGACTACTCGAACTCGTTTCAATTTCAGATGAGCGCAACATGTCGTGGGTTTTTTCGTTTCTTTCTTTTGTCTTACTTTTAACGTAAACCTTATAAAGTTCAACTTTTTGTTACAAAACTTTGTTAAAACGTCTGTATTCAGTCAAATTGAGAAACAAAATGCTTCTTAAACCTTGCGACAATGATGATATGCAAACTTTAGACTGGTGAACGATTTTATCTTCATTTTATAACGACCTTGTATTTCTAGTGAACCTTCAGTTTCTACAGCAATCAGTCTACAAAAGTTTCTTTTCTTAGACTCTATTACTAATTTCTCATTTAGTTCAGCCCTCGATGACACATCGGCTGGACATTCGCCCACACGAAACCTCGATTTTTCCACCTCCATCACCCACGTTTCGCGTTCACAAATGTGGAAAAACAACGGCAGGGAAAAGTTCGTTTTTTTTCAAAGGCTAGAAAGCCAGAACTTAGCTGGGGTTTTTTGATTTAAGGGATATCGTCGAATTTTACTAATTCTTGCTTTCTCTAGGAAAGTTTCTTCGAAAACCGGCATCTCGATGGATCGCCTGAAATCGAGACAAAGCTCGGATCAACGCTCGGAAAATGCGTTAATAAAAGCGAATCCTTCAGCAATCGGTAAGCTTTCTCTGTCACTTACATATTCATTTTCTTTTAGATCAACCACTCTACGTTTCGCAGCTCCCCAGCTTGCAAGCCCTCCAAAAAGGAACGCTTTTTGGAAGGAGCAAACTTTACAAGATGCAGAGGTTGATTTCTATGTGATATCGTGGATTTTTCGACTTTAGTCCCGTGAATGAGTGCACATGCAATGTTGAGAGATCAGTCGCAGACAAGCGATCATCCACACAAAACGGTAGTCTTTAGGGTTGAGTGGGCTTAATCGAATGTTTAGGCATCACAGGTCAACCGGTAGTTCACGTCGAAAGGATTGATCAGGAAACGGAGTCTCAAGTGAGCCCATTTTTTTGACTACCTATTGCTCAAAAATAGTCTTTTAAGGTGCGAATCAGATTGCGCGTGTATGCCCAGCCGATGGTCAAGAATAAAGGCCAAATTACTGGATGGATACCCTCAGAGATGACCTTAAAGAAAGCCGACATCATCCTCGCCGCGAATCGTAAAAAATGAAATTCGTCACTGCACTCCACCAACTTATCCCCAAACTCGAAATAAGAATCGCCTTGAACAATTTTAATGCGCCAATAAAGTTTCTTCTGTTGCGTGTTAAAATCTTACTTACTTGTGCGCAAATGTTGTTTCCTTTGCTTCTTTCTTGTCGAGACATTTGCCCTTGATGGTGACACTCTTGCCCGGATTTTGCCAGGCCCATTCAAATTGAAGAGTAGAGATTGCGTTGGGGAATCCATGAATGATGCAAGCCATATCCCTAAAATTACTTGTTTATCTATGTTTATCTGCAATTCATCAGTGCCGCAAAAAAAACTCGCCAAGGTCCCCTGTCGTGGGTCTTTTTTGCGCCACCCTTGTCCATGCCTCCGTTGTGCTGTTCAATTCGTCGATTTGGGTCGGTTGTTTTTCCAATGTAGCACCGATTCTAAACGATTTGCTACTTTGATTAAACACAAGAACCTACTTTCCACCTCGGTTTATTGCTGCGATTAATGAGGCAGTAGACTCCGAAAAACTCGTTGACAACAAACGTCCGCTTTGGTGGTCGTGTAGGCTGAAATTTGGTTTGTGAAAATTTACCAAACTCATTCGATTACCTTTGGTAAGACTCGTTCCTTGACAGGTTTTGCGGGAGTAAGGCAGCCTTCTGTAGATTTCCTTTTCTAAATTTGAAAATAAGAATAAGAATCTGCTTATAGTATAAAATACATTAGAATACGGTTGATTTTTAGTCTCCATACAAAAATAAATACAAAATCATAAGAATTTTTGAATAGCTTAGTAATTAATCAAACTTTTTAACTACCCGATTCTCAGGCTTAACTATTGGAGTCAATTCACAATGCGAGTAGCTTCGTCTTCTTAAACTAAATTTAAGAGATTAAATTTTTAAAAAGTTCTAATACTCACCTTAGAGAATTCCCAGGAACTTGAGTGGAGCATTTGGCATTTTTGGACACAGATCTCGTCGTACTTTGGAAGCGCCGCTCTAAACCAAGAAATTTCAGTGTTTTTTACGAGTGCCAAGATTTAAACAGAATGGCTGAAAGCTTCAGCCATATTTCTTCAAGATTTTAGAATCATTATTAGCTATACAATTGCTTTACATAAATTTAAACGAACTTGTACTCGTTATTGGCGTAGAATACTCGTCCAGAAACAGCGATCTCTCCTCGCTTTCGTCAACCTTCGACGGGCCTGCCTCTTCGTCGGAATCCAGGCAAATTGTTTGGTTTGACTCCTAAATGAAACTTTATGAGTTGTTCTAAAACCGAATTTACCTTGATTGGCGTATTTTGTTCACCACCGTCCCAAGCGTTCCAATGATTATCGTAGTCGGGAATCGGGTCGAATTGCCAATCCAAATCCTCCATTTTTCGACACGTTCTAAACCTAGTCTTTATTTCAATAAACAAACAATTTGGGACAAAACAACACAAAAACATGATAAACACAACAATTCTATTCGATCTACTAACACTAGTCAATTGCCACTCCGACTTGTGCGGCGCGAATCGGTCGGCCCTTCAATGAGTAGCCAATTTTCGAAACAAAAGCAATATTTCCAGGCTCAACGTTGACGCTCTTTGCGGGTATTTGTGTGATTGCTTCATGAAGATTCGGATCGAATTTTGTGCCCATCGGATCAACGGCCGTCAAACCGTGTTTATCAAATATTTTCAGCAACACCCGCTTTGTCATCGAGATTCCCTCGTAAATGTCCTGCAGTTGTTTCCCGCCTTCATCCAAATCCTCTTTCTTTATGCTGCCCATGGCGAGATCAAGAATATCTGCCACCTCAAGGAGATCCTTGCAAAAGCCCTGAATAGCGAAAGTCTTCGCGTCATCGACTTGCTTCACACCACGTCGGCGAACATTTTCCATCTCGGCGAGCGCTCGTTGATATTTGTCCTTGAAATCGGCACTCTCATTTATCAAAACATCGTATTCACTGATTAACGAGAGAACATTTTTGGCCGGCAATGCCCATTCATCCTTGTCTCCATTCTCGAAAGCTTTTCGCACATTTGCTAGGTAATTTTCTCCAGATATTCGTTTCCCATTGTCGGTTAGTGGCAAATCCAAGTTCTTCTGTTCCTCACTGCCCGTTGCATTTGTGCTTTGATGCCGCGTCGATAGGGTTTTCGTAAATTGTGCCGAACCCCGTGCCTCGATCGTCGACGGAATGATGCCGGAAAGACGACTCAAAGCTCGCAGAAACATTGGCAACTAAAGACTACTTCAATACTATTAAATCAAATGAATTACAGGGAGAAAAGCAAATTTGAAAAGTTCAAGAACGCCGTTTGGCCGGCCCAAAAGCCATTTCGAATTTCATCATTTTGCATCATCAAACTTTACTTCAAACAACACGATATACAATTACTATTATCAAATACCCATATCTTTTTCAAAGTGAATGACTGAATAAAAAAATAACATACAACAATAAATTAAAAACGAGATCCGGCAAAATGAGATTGCTTATTGGCGATTTCGAAGTTTTGAACTCGTTTTTGTAGAGCTTGCAGTGACCGGACTGCTATCGTAAACAACTAAAATAGTACGCTAAACAGGTAAAATGGCTAAACTTCTTCACTTTCCTTAGAGCTGATTTACCTCTTTAACGCGTTTAGATGCATCCTCTTTGGCTCTCAACAAAACCACATCGATCGCCCAATAGGGTAGAAAAACTCGCACATCCGTGCCCACCAACTAAAATGATTTCAACATGAATGATTTCAATACTATCTCACAAGTTTCTATGAAAAAACAGATCGACCCACTTTTCCCATCATTGGTTCTGTGTAGGCAATTAAGACTTTCAGCGCATCTTCGTTTCGACCAAAATCGGAGAGCAGCTGGAGATAAGCTCCTACATCATGTTCCTAAAAAACAATTAAAAATAGGTACCGGTACACGGATTTATAATTGAAACTCACTAGTAAGCTAAATTGTAAACATTTACTTCAGCTCAAACCTAAAATTAACACTAAAACTAACCGTATACATAGAGTCGAGCCAATACGGTAATTGAACCTTGTGCCGTAAAAGTTCTTCAGCAATTGAATGCAACGATGTTGTTATCAGTTCTGACCGAGCTTTGATTATCGTATCCAACAACCCTCTGACCACTTCCCAGGGATCACTAAAAATTTTTTATTACTTTTGTCAAAGCTTTCAACATGGGTGCATTTATTTTGTGGTTTACCTGCTTAGCTTTGCTGACACAAACATTTGACCTTCGGCCAATATTTCATGGTTCTGATCAAGCTTCAACGTTTCCACCACAAGCCCGTGAAGAACTTTAACCAACGAAAAGTCGAAGTGTCTAAACCAGTCAGTTCAATAAACTCTTTAAGCTTTTTTTTCAAACCTTGCAAATCCTAATGCGAGATTGAAGCGACGAGTCTCCAAAAGAAAATTGAAAATATCTTGGGGATCGGATGGAGGAATTGCTTGCTTTTCATCCCAATAGATCACTCGCCCGTCAATCAAAGCCCACTAAAGGCAAAAAAGATATAAGTGAACAAACGTAGTACCTACCTCGCGTTCAAGCCGCTCCTTGCTAATGTAGGAAATATTGGTCGTTTCGGGCTTTTTCTAAAATATTCAATTTGACGTTCTGAAGTAATGGTAGCATGCTACTGAACATTAAAAGTTTACCTTTTCCTTGATTATCCAACTCATTGATGTTCCTTGCGAATCGGTTTCATCCATGCCTTCATCATCGGCAGACGTAGATGATACGCTACTCTTTGCACTCTAAATACGTCAAATGAAAAATAATCTTTTAAAAACAAACATCCGAGGTTTCGGTGAAAGGAAAACCCTCGCGCTTGCTCATATTCAAGTACATCACCGAGGCAGACAGAGCATCCCGCCGTTTAGCAAGAATCTATAAGACACTGAACATAAAATGAACAAATTATTTTACCGTTGGATCTTGTGTTAATCTCTTTAATTGCTCGGACCAATGATACAACGTTTTCGAAGCTAAAATAAACTGGCAGTTGGTTCAAATTTTGATAAGCTCCACCTTGCACGTAATCCTTTTGAGCTATGTAGAAAGCGACCATCAACTCGTAACAATTTGGCGTCACGTTGGGCGGTTGGTTGAGGGCTTTCAGCGTCAGTTGGGAAATAACCTAAAGCGACAAATGGTAATAACTATCAAACAATTGTCGGATTCAAATATGCTTACTTCATCAGAAAACTCGTCCCAAGAGATCTTTTTACAAATCGTTTCCCATTCTTGTTGCTGAAGCAATCTCGCCAACAGCTCGCGGAGCATATTTTGCCTCGAGTGGGCACTCTAAAAATGTTTAGATTGAAACTATTCTCATTTTTATAGTTCGAAAAACGTAAATCTGTTTGATACTATCTTCAAACAATACAACACTGAATTCAAACTTTGCGGAAAATTTGCATTAACCAACCTTACAAGCCCGTATTGTATTTATGGCCTCTTTCCATTCGCGGTCTTCTATCTCTTGAAAAAACAGACGAATTTGTAGATTTTCCTAAAAATTTATTTTAATAGACAAATCAAATCAAATGAATCACCTCAGCATCTCCGCCAGACACACCGGAGAATGATTTTTCAATCTCGAGAGCCATGCTATAGAAAAAGTTATTATCCCAGTTGCTCAATTTAATCACGAACCAAAGTGTTACAATTTAGATACAATCATGTCGCAAAACATGAACATCAATGAAAATTTAGTCATTTTTCAGCTTTATTGACATTCATAAAATAACAATAACCAACAAAAAAGTACAAAGCAACTATACAGCAATTCTATTTTATCTAAACGGCTCACTACAAAAAAGCAAAATATAAATTTACGTTAAGTGACAAAAGAATTACGTTTCCCTAATCAGTTTATTTCCTTTTGCGCGTGGTCGTTCATTCATTTGTTCGGTGGCCTTGTCAAGTTTCTTTATCGTGGACCCCTCGTTCTCTTTTTCAATTTCATCCATCTGCGCCAAAAGTGAAACAATTTTTTTCTAAATTTTGCATGTTTTTTTTTGTGGAGAGAAAAGCTAACACTTACCGTTAATCGAATCTGATCCTTTTTATGCTCCAACTGTTCTTTCGAGGTGAACGGGCAAGGTCGATTGTCTAAAAACAACTTATTACCGAATTCTTCTTTTAAACTAACCTCGTAGAGTGAAATCAGGACCAACTTTCAGAGGGTGAACGTACGGTCCCACATAGACTCTAAATTATTAACGTTATATTCTTACCCGGTTTAAAAATTACGGTGGTTTATTCGTCTTGAATCGTCCTACTTCTCGGCTGTGATTTTCAATGGTTTTTACATTGAGATGAACCTAAAAATGATAATTATTAATGCCAGCAAATTTCCCGAACAGTTAAAACACTATTACCTTGCCGTCCATTGGATCAAATTTATTTGTTGAGCTGGTTCCCGCCGATCTTGCCGTAATCCGCATCAAAAGCGTTCTACATAAAGTCTTCATCTAGCTAAATGTGTATTTTTCAATTGACATTACATGATGTATGGACCCTAGTTTGGCATACATCTAAACACGCATATAAAATAACAGTATAACTCGTTTGAATACAATAAATATTTTGAGCAGTCAACCAAAAATATTTATTTGAACACAAAATATAACAATAACGTACGCATAAATAAAAAAATATTGTTTGGGTTTATTTAGCAGGCGTTTATTACGCCCACATCTTAATATCACCGTCCCAGCTCGCCGATATCATCTTGCTCTTCTCGTGTGGATGCCATAAAACACTGATACATGTTTGAGCGTGAGCCTTCCATCTAAAAGTAAATAGATATACCCTATGTCAGTGTAGTGACGGTTTAATAACTTTAGATTTGAAGCACGGCTTAATATCAATAAAAATCAAGGCATTTCGTAAGAGTCCTTACCTTCCAACAATTTTATGCGTGCGCCAGTCCCAGATGAAGATTTTTCCGTCTGCATCTCCACTTGCAAGGAAGCTAAAAACAAATGTAATTAAAACAATAATAAGCAAGAATCTATAAAAGCTGCATTGGTATGACATGACAGGCTTCAATCTCCAGTCAGCAAACAATTCAAATTTTAACTGAGCCTTACATAGGAACTATGTTTCCCTTCTCACTTACCTCATATCTGGTGAAAAATCAATCGAGCAAGCATAGCCGGCTGAATTGTGGCCACGGAAGGCTTTCTTTTTGGCGAATCGCAGCTTGTCATCAATCAGTTGGAAGAGCACGATTCTGTTGTCCATCGACTGTCCAACAATCCACTTGTCTAAATCGATAACAATTAGACAATTATCAACCAGAATTCATATAGTTAAGCAGGTTTCCAGAAAAAGTCTATAAGAAAGGTTTAAAAAGTACCAGTAGGGCTCTTTGTCATGCATGGAATCGATTGCAATCCAACATTTTGAATCAACTTTGTGTCGACCGGGATTTCCCACTCCCAGATACGCAGAGATTTATCATCGGATGTAGAAACAAAACGCCGATTTTTGTCGAAGAACGTGATGGAATTGATAGGGCCAAGATGACGATCATATTCCTAAATTTTAACAATTAATAAAAATTTAACGAAATCCAACGTACTTGTACAACTTCTCCTGATCGAATATCCCATTGTACAATTTTCTTATTCTGCATTCCACCCATCAACATATGGCGCTTGTCCTCATCCGGATGAAATCTCAAACAAACAGGCGGATGTCCAGTCGTGAATCTGTGTTTAACCTAAAAGTGGAAAATTTAGAAATTTTTGCTTTTAAAAAACCTGTCCCGTCTCCGTATCCCACAACTTAATGTATCTGTCAAATGATCCAGAAACAAAAGAGGATCCATCGTAATCGAAAGCAACATCTCGAACGGGCATCCTGTGTCCACTGTATGTTCGCACCACTTGATGTTTCCCATAAACTTCCCATAGTTTAATCTAAAACTCAGATCTTGAACAGTAAAACTAGTAGTCACACCTTTGTATCCATTGAACACGATAAAAACAGATGAGCGCTTTTCGGAAACCATTTGAGTGTGTTTATTCCTTTGTTGTGTCCTTTATAGGTGTGCATCTAATAAAATACTTTTTAAAATTTTGTGATCAAGCCTTCAAACCTGTTTCTTAGGAATAAAGCATCGATCGGGAACAAAGTCCTCTTTAAGATTGACACCGGTGAATGTAGGCACATGAAGGAATGATCTTCCTTGATAATCGATGGCTTCTTTCACTAAAAGCTCAGTTTAATGTAAAAAAGTCCACCAAAATACTCACGATGCAAGGTTGTCGTTTCCTCCACATTTCCTTGTTCTTCCAAAGCTTGGCGCTGTCCTTTGCGACTGTTCTAAAGACAAAATTAGTAATTTCAAAATTGCTTATAAACTGCTTGCCTTTTGTCTTTTCTTGACAATTTCGTCCATTTCCTTTTGTAGTGCTTCATCGGGTTTAGAGACGGTTACCTGATTCTCATATCTTGCCCAAGGACCTAAACGGAACAATTTTTATTTAAAATTATGAACTTGGAGTAACCTGTATATCCCTCGAGATCAGTTGGGTCAAAATTATACACTCGCTTCCGTTTCTCGCCCCCAGTCTTTGACCCGTCAAACAAAGAGGCACCATCGGTTTTAGCGCCTTCAGTAGCTTTTTCTCCGAGAAACTCATGGCCACCTATGACTTTAAAATGAAGAAAACAATACATCCAACTTACCAGCATTTGCTGAAGGATTACGAGCGTATCCAAGCGTGTTGAAAGAGCGAATTTCTCGCTCAAAATGAAAATCGTTTATATGGGCCGGTTCAACAAATCCTACAAAAATAAATGTTTTTGCTTTTTAATTTGCGATACCTGCTAGCGTATTTTTCTTGGCACTTTGCCGGTCGGACTTAAACGGATTAGACGGACCAGCCTAAAAGAAAAATTAACAAGGGAAAATAATAATTGAAAACCTCGGGTTGAAAAAGTTCTTCAAACTTCGGATTGTAGCTGAGTTCTTTTTTTGTCACGTCAGCGATCGGTATTGTTAGTATTGAGCTCTTCGTCATAACATCTGGTGCCATCTAAATAAAACTAAAATCACAGTCATATAAAGTAAAAATTACCTGTAGAGCTAATGATTTTGTTGGAAGGCTCGTTATTTCTTTGTTCACTTCGACGTCACCCTCATCGTCATCCACATTGTAGCTGCTGAGTAGATCCATGGCTAAATAGAAGTGAATATGTATGCACGTGAAACTTTAAGTATTTTTAAACAAAGCGATCTTTCTAAAAAGTCTGTTATTGCAATAGTTCGAAAATTCAAAAAATGTATGCTCATAAAGCCACTGTCTGTCAGCGTTTATAGGCGCTTTTCGTCGCGTCAAAAACCCTCAAAGTGGCATGTAATTGAAAGCAAAGCCATAATTCATTTACTTTAGAAATAGATTCAAGGTAACACATCCAGTACCAAGATCGTGGCCAAAAAATAAAACCATTAGACCAAAGCGTTTACTACAATTAGTGTTTACTACATTTTTGAAAGCTCGACAACCCGCAAAACCATTTTTAACATCATTCACAGATACTTAAACGGACCATGAAAGCCAGTTTATTTAACTTGTCATTTTGCCGTAACAATTTATTAAAAACTAACTCTAAAAAGCAATTGAAAATAAAAAGATGGAACACCATCAAAAATAGAAAAACAGCATTAGAAATTTCTCAACTGGCTGATGGGTCTTGTTTGCGCGGTCCACTACTCTTATAAACAGCGGCATCACGTTCGGCTTTCAAACGTCGCATCTGAAGCTCTTTCTCTCCCAATATGGCGTACAACTCGGAAATGGTAGTCGTGTGTTCACACACTTTCTTCTTCAAAACAATAACTTCTTCATTTGCGGCATCAAGGGCTCTCTTCAGTGGATTGATAGATGGAATACTCAAGGGTAACATCTTTGGAATTTCCGGCTTATTGCCGTGAATTGGCCTAATTTGAAGCATTGGCCTGTTCTTCCCAATAAAACTTTCCTTTTCACCATCAGAATCCACGAGTGCTTGAGCAAAAACGTCCTTTTTTGTTTGACCTCCAGCCGATTTCACTGGTTCTTGCTTCATCAGACCTTGTTTTAGGAAGAGAGGAGGTCGAATCTTGATCTCTCCGTCACTGGCCACAGTTGTCTTTTTGCGGGGAGAGTCGAAGATTCCCCGAAAGAGCCCAGCCAAAGTCGAGTTTTCGATCTCGTCGTCCCGAAAATCGATATTTGTAGAGTCATCATGAAAACTCGGAGAAGGTCGTGCATCAGCCACAAGGTCACCCTTTGGCATATGAAATCCCAGAAGTCCTCCAATGTTGTCTTCGTCACCTGCCTTTTCCTTGGAAAAATCCAGACCCAAGCTTACGAACAGGTGATCATTGATTCCAAGTCCTAATTTCCTCTCAGTGCTTGGCCTGTTGCTTCCTGTGGACATTGAGCCTGATCCGGCTTTCATAGCTTCCTCCAAATTGATAAAGTGAGATTTGAAGCGTTCAAAATAAGTAGGAAAGCATCTTCTCGCCACATCT
Organism: Mesorhabditis belari; assembly: GCA_958450365.1. NCBI lineage: Eukaryota > Metazoa > Nematoda > Chromadorea > Rhabditida > Rhabditidae > Mesorhabditis > Mesorhabditis belari. The sequence goes on along the minus strand of CAUEEP010000724.1, from coordinate 1,741,175 downwards.
TTCAGCTCTTCCATATAGGCCTTCAGGTTCGAGGGATATAAGATGACCACTTCCTTTCGATTATGATGTCGTCTGACATGAACGGCCATTCCTTGACTTCGATGAGCTTGGTATCCACACTCATTGCAGGTCATTGCCCTCTGAACCATGTGCGTGTAGACGTGTTGAATGAGGTTCCAGCAGTGTAGTTGATCGGCATTGCCAAGACTTTTCGGCGAGTTGCACAATCCGCATACAGAAAACTGAATTTCGCCTTTCTTCGATAAAGGAAAGTCATTTGTTTCTTCAGCGAGTTCAGGCATTTCCATTGCCTAAAACAGTAAAATTGAACGGACAGGAAGGGCCTACCGAAGCCGTTTATTTTGGAATCCAGCTTAATCTTAGCAAAGTGTTGATGCAAGGTAATCAATACAAATAAGATGTTTCGAGCAATTAACAAAACACTTTAAAGATTTATTAAACCATTCAGCATATTTAAATAGCTTTTCGGTGCTTTCAAATCTTTTTTTTTCATTTGCGCAGAAGGAAAGCGTAGTCTGGCTTGTTGGTGAATCCGGTGTAGGTAATGGGTGGAATCGTGCCTAAAACGTAAAATGAAATTTCTCAACAGCATAAAAGTCTACCAAATACCGGCTCCCATGGTACATTCGAGGTCACCTTTGCTGTAGGCTTTGGTTGAAGGCATATAGTCGAACAATATGGAATCCTACAACAAAGAATAAATGAAAATTAACAAAGAAACTAACTTCCTGCTAATCTTGAAGAGATTTGAATGGGTAGATGGACGTGGCTTATCACGAAGCAATCCAACTCCCATATCCACCGTTGAAGCATGACCAACTACCTAAAATAAATAAAGTATTTTGTTATTTCTCAATCTGTAGATCATTTTTTTTAAATCCTTAAAAAACAAACCAAAACAATGAGTTCATTTTTGTTCTTGCCCGAGGTGCTTTCCGCTGTTGTGACGATCCGACGAAGAACTATTTTCATCCTTTCATTATAGTCCTCATTGCTTTCTCGCTTTTTATAAATCTAAAAGAGGCACAGTAATTGAACGTTTCTCAGAGAATACCTCATCAAATTCGTACTGGGGCATGTAGTAGGGATCGACGCCAAACAACGATTGCTGCTCTTCGGTGACTAACAGTGGCTTCGTGTCATAAAGTGACAAGTTCTCGAAGAGACCTGGCTCAACACGAATTAAAGCCTAAAGCAAGATGTTAAAAGACTTTAATGCAATTCAACCTCCGATCGAGATGCCGTGCGAATGAAACGCGCAGTCTGCAATGATCGCAACGCTGGAGATGAGTAGATCACATCTAAACGAGTCAAATCATAAGTGCTTAAAATCGACAAAAAACCTGGGGTATATCCTCGATAAAGAAATGCTCGGCCGCAAAGTTGAGCAATCACTCCACCGGTCCTCGTAAGCATTGGATCAAGACGATAATGGTCGACGGGACGGTTGACGGGTAATGTTGGTGGCTAAATATAAAAAGATTGAAAAATTTTCCAAAGAACCAATACCATGTTTAAATCAAAAGGTGTATAAGGCTTGGTGTCGTCGTTGAAATATTTCGTCCAATCGTGAAACATGTCATCCATTCGTTCGCTGTGGCGCATCACAAACATTGTGCTGGGGTAGTGCAGCACGCGGTTTCTAGAAGCAAAAAGTTAACCTCGAGCGTATGATCAAGAATTGATACCGCGTGGCGGCTGTTTGTCGTGCCATTCGCTCAAGATTCGTCGAACACATGTATGAGCCGATTGCTGACGTGAAATCATTGCCTGCTAAAAATAAAGCTATGAATGAGAAAAATATGTATTTATTATAGGCATTCAAGTGGATGCAATAGGTTGCTTTCGAGCAAACCAAGATTTGCAGTATGATTAAGCCAGTAATAAGAATCATCAATATTACCGCCGAAAGAATAAAACCATAGCTATGGTTCCATTTAAGCGCTTTACAATTATGTTGATACAATTACATGATGCACGCTTTACGATATGATACAAGTTCATGGCACTTGATACAAAAATCCTTACTTTTTAGTTCACTGATCAAACAAATCTAGAAAGTTATCAAAGTTATGAATAAAAGATCTCAAAACGCTCAAAAGGCTAACAAGTTTATCACAAAAAGCTCACCATTCGGATTTGAACAATGAGGGCAGCGGCAATTCTCGAAGATTGTCGTCGATGTCTTCTCTTTGTAGGCCATTGAGAAGCGATTGTTGCGAGTAGAAATGATGATTCCATCGTTTCACGCTCCCTTCAAAAGAACCATTAAATGCTAATTTTGGATTCTGCACAACCAAATTAAATATCAGTATCAGTGCAATCAATAAGTAACAACAAAGCTAGCTAAATTCTGGCCATGAATGAAAAAAAATCCTGTGAAGCACGAAGTATAAAGTGAGCTGGCTCTAATTGAAACCTTGAGATTCGAGCCGCAAAGATTGAGCCGAATGAATTTTCTATATATCCCCCCTAAGGCCAACCTTATATTAGGTGGCTACGTAGATACTTGCAATTTATTGAAAATTTAAAGATTCTCCAAGAGTACTGTGGTCTTTTCCAATCGTTTGTGGCCGCTTCAAAGCCAAGAATACCTTTCCGGCTTCCAGTTTCATGGTTTTTTCAGAACTACAGGCAAGAACTTTGGTTCTTGCCAACCTAAGAACTTGTTATAAGTTTGTTAGAAGAAATCTAGAAGTTAGATTTCTCTAAAAAATCATGAAACTGGGAATCTTAAGTTGAGAGAAAGCTTTTAAAAATTGAAAAAGTATTCAAAATTAAAAAATTAAAAAAAATCAGACTATTTTCGCGTGAGAAACTTAATAAAAACTTTTCTCTCAACTCTTTTATCATTTTATATAATCTTTTCCTTCGGGTGCGGATTTCGTTAGTAAATTTCAGGATTTTACTAACAAATTCCGCGCGCGATGTCTTATAAAGGCTAAATCTTAATAAAAATCGTTAAATTATTAAGAAAACCGCGCAGTCGTAAAAATTAGAGAAAATAAGACTATTTTCGCGTGGGAAACTTAATAAAACCGCTAAAAGGTTGTTAACAACCTCTAAAAGGTTGTTAACAACCACTAAAAGGTTGTTAACAACCTCTAAAAGCTTGTTAACAACCTCTAAAAGGTTGTTAACAAGCTTTGAAAGGTTGTTGAAAGGTTGTTAACAACCTTTCAACAGGCTTTCGGTATCGAAATGTTCATAAAAATATCAAAACAAAGAACACGTAGCCGCCCCGGCGAAATGTTCATAAAAATCTGAAAAAATAGAACATGTCGCCGCCCCGGCAACAAGTTCAATCAGATTTGCAACAATAAGATTTACATTTAATTTTCGGAAATTTACATTGAGGCGAGATATAAAATGGCCGTTGATGGTTTGTTAAATCATCTCATTCACTTCGCGATGAATCCACAACCTCAAGGGCATGAAGATCTCGTAAGTTTTTTATAATTTTTCTTTTGACCACTTTTACATTGGTTTTTTTTTGTTTGGAGATTAATATAAAAGACACTTGTTTGGTTACTCTTATAATTTGATGGTTCTATATACTATATTAGCTCCGCGTCAACGGTCCCGCTGCAGACAAGACTTTGCAAGATGGACAACCCGTGAGCTTTCATTCACTTTTTCTTATTAGATATATTTAAACTTAGGTTTACTGCATTTGGGTTGGTAACCCAGTGACTGTGGAACTAGTGCTCGATTTAAGCATCCGGTTTCTTCACATCAAGGTTAGATTTATGTCATTTCACTTTTATTTTGAGAAATTTTAAAGGCTTTTGTTTTGTCTATCTTCAAAATTATGAATTTGAATTGATTAAGTTTTGAAAATAAGAAATTTCAAATCATATTCAAATTTTACTTTTAGATTGGCATGGAAACCTCGGCAGATGGATGGTTTTTCTCACGATGCTCCCATGATCCATGCTGCGATTCAACCTGTGAGGGATCAGTCATCATCATTCCATCCATCGATGAATTCGTCATGGAAGGCAATGAATTGAAATTGATTAAAGTCGAGTGTTCTGCTTCAGGTAAAATTTTGAATTGATAATTTAATATTATTAGAGAGCGACAGAGACGTAAATTAAAGTTAATTTTTTTATTTAGTTGCGGCGGGCCAGTACCACGTTGTTTTTTCGGGAAACGATCAGAATGGGGTTCGTTCTCTTAATTAAATATTTGAGTGTTGGACTATTTAATTTTTAAATTTTCTGATAATTTGTTGTTTAAGCATTCAGTTGAGCGTGAGGTCGTTTTCGAGGTGGTGTTGAAGCCGTCTCGTCGTGCGACCATCTTGCTTCCATCGATTCCAGTTGAAGCCTCTCCCGCTGGTTTTTTGTTATCTTTTTTTAATATAAATATTTTTTAGGCCAGCCCCAACCCATCACTGCCGGACGAATGGGACCCTTCGTTGCTCCAAGGCTTAGTGATCAACTCCGTAATCCCCTCGCCTCCTCAACTATCACACCGCCGATCAATGAATTGGAAAGAAGCGAGAGAAAAAATTTGTTTTGTAATAAAGGTGGAGGAGGCTGTATCTTTGGTCACAACAAAATTATATCTTTGATTATAACAAAATTATATATAAAAGTTTCAAGTCTATACGGATACAAAACACAAAATTCGCGCAACATATTGACGGTTGTTGTTCAGCTTGGTTGGATTTAATCTTTTCTTGACTAGCTATAAACTTATTCAACTTAATGCGAAAAACTCTCGAACTTTTCAACGAATCTTATAGAAGAAAAAAGAAAATTTCAAGATGGTAGTGAGAGAACAAATTCCACTCTAACTTCCGCTTATGATAACGGCATAGTGAAGTTATTAATCTGGTTACAAACCACTTTTCTTTTTTTCTTTGCCTTTTCAGTACTGAAAGCCTTTTCAATACCGAAAGCCTTTTCAGCACCGAAAGCCTTTTCAGTAAGGAAAATAAACACTAATCAAAGCTTTTCAGTACGGAAAGCAATACAGTAATCACTGAAAAGCTTTGATTGAAAAGTACTGAAAATGTACTGAAAAGCTTTGATGAGTCTGATAATAAGTTTTACAGTACTCTTGAATACTTCAATATTAAGAGTCCGATACCGGACTCTTATATTAAGAATAATATTAAGACTCCTGTAGCGGAGTCTTGTCTTATGGGTAATACAGAGTAATATTAAGACTCCGGTACCGTAGTCTTGTATTAATTAGAGATCTATTATAATACAGCTTAAGTAATAGAGACCTGTTATAATTTAAAGAAGCGTCAGAGAAATCCCTCAGCACTGAAAGCCCCTCCGTACTTTCGAGCTTTCTAAGTTCAGAAAGCCCTTGATTATTGAAGGGTTTAGTACCCACTAGGTCACACATTCTAGGATGAAAGCATTTCCATCCTAGGATGCCCTCATCCTAGGATTTGGACGTCACATTTCACCCAAATCTTATTTGACATCAACAACCTCCCCACGTTTATTATAAACGGAGCCGGATTTGAGGTCAACTTTGGAGAACAAAGATGAAATTCGACTTTAGTAGCCTGTGTATTACCTTCATTACTGAAGACTTTTAAGCAATTCCAGAGGCCATTACAATCTTGTTTGCAAGTTGTTGTTTTTTTCCATATTTTTCTTTACATTTTCACAATTATTGGGTTGATGCATAATTATCCGGACTTCTTTTTGCGTGCTTGTATCTTTTTTGTTTTGAAAGCTTTTTGTCTATTTCTTTTTTTTAAATATTCGTTATTCTTTCGTGAACAAAATGCGTGTCGACAATCATATCCATCTTCGCCATATCATGCTCTACCACTTCGAAAAGGGATGGTCTGCCGCAGAGTCGTTTCGCGATCTCAAAGAACTGGAGAAGCCCCAACGGACTACCACGTCAATTGATCGCTCAAAAATTGGCAAACAAATAAGATCTACAACGATTTGGATGACTTGATAGACGATGTTAAAGCGTGGATTGCCTCCAAAGATCGTTTATTCTTCGCTCGTGGAATCGATCGATGTTATTTTTTGTTAAATAAAATCATTTATAAAAGAAGTCCGGATAATTATGCATCAACCCAATACATTTTGTTTACTTATATTGTTTTTATCGTTTAAAGTGTAGTTTCATCAATTTGTTTACTTAACCAATTATTTTATTGTTTATGATTATTTTCATTCAGGATAAAGTTGCCGTTATTTAAATAAAGGTCTTTGAATTAAATTTACCTTAACACTTTAAATCTTAAAATACAGAAAAACCTTTTTGAACAAAGGTAGTGCTGATGGACTCTTCTAACTTGCCAGAGTTAAAAATTTCTAGAAAATGACTAAAAACCTTTTAAAAACATGACACCCTATCGTGAAATAATGTTTCAATCCAAATTGGATGCAACATATATTAGGTTGATGCAAAAGTCTTTTTCATTTTTTTCGTACTTCCGTTAAAAAGTAACAAATGCACCAATTGAACAACGGTTTATTGCATTCGAAAGGCCAATTATTTTTCTGCAAAATGACATTAAAACGAGTTTAAAATGTCTTATGTCTAGATTTTTTTGAGAGCCTGAAGTCGGGTAGTCAAAAAAAGGCGACGGCTCGATGATGCATTTTAGACGCTTTAGCTAAGGAAACCAATCTTGATGTTAATAAATAAAAGATAGAGCACAAAAAGTTCGATATTTTTTCAGATTTTCAGAGAAATTGATTCAGCCAATTTCTTTATAGAGGTTTTTATAGATTTTTATGAAAAACCCGTTTTCACTCTCGAATTTGCTTGAAAGTGAACCCAAATTGACTTAAAAAGATGGGAAATTCAACAATAAACACTTTTCATTTAGAGTAAACCATAGGTTAATTGATGACTTTGTTATTTTTCAAAAGAAGTACGAAAAAAATGAAAAAGACTTTTGCATCAACCTAATAGTAAAGTAAAATAAAGTAAAGTAAAGTAGAGTAAAGTAAAGTAGAAGAGAAAAAAGTAAAGCAAAGCAAAGTAAAGCAAAGAAAAGTAAAGCAAAGCAAGGTAAAGTAAAGCAAAGTAAAGTACTAACACTCAGTATGAAAGCGAAAGCTCAGAAATTATGATAATGTTTCAATCCAAATTGGATGCAACATATATATAGATGATCTTTTCAAAGTTTCGAGCGAATTTCGTTTAAAATCTTTATAAAAACTTTTATGAAATTAAATGACAAAAAAACACTTCATTAAAGTACATCGTTCATGGCGGATATTTAAATTAAAATAAAACGCAAGTGGAGGACGATAAAAAAAGTTGCTGGCGATAAAACAAACTAGGAACCCATTGAGCAAATGCAAGTCGATTGTCAAGTAAACGAAGATTACTAACTAGTTGTTGATATCTTGGATCGTTGGAGTTCAGATGAGTTCCAAAAAAATCTATTCTGAATTCTCCACTAAAATCCTTGTTCTTTAATAGGAAATTCATACAATTTATGTAATCCTCCCAAATTCCGAAAGAGCTCATAAATGATCCGTTTTCCGCCATTGACAATAGATTATCTTTTAGGAGAACAAAAGGAATATATACTAAATGGATTTTTCGACAAACGGACCAGCGATTTTTCATGAATTGTAGTATTTTATGATTAATTTCATCTTGATAATAAGAATCGTAATCCTGGGAATCAAAATGGATATAAACCCTGTCCATTATTTTAATGAAACTAAACTTTGTGAGTAAAAAAGCAAAAAGTTTTAAGTCGCTGGAACAGATGTTAGGCGGGTGAGATGAGTATGTGGATCCAAGACTAAACTTACGCAAGGAATTCTTCTTCAAATCGCATGGCAAGAGTTGACTGACATTAATTTTTTGGCAATTACGGTTGCTTGATCGATAATAAGTTATAAAAAGATCAGCAAAATTTGAGAGCTTTCGAAAAAATCGCGTTTGATTTTGATTTATTTGTATTTTTATTGAATTGTGGTAGGCACTTAGCTGGGGGACTTTTTGATCGCCTACGATAAAAAATGACTTAATCGAGCGACAGGTGATACAAATCCAAATATTATCGGCCACAATTTTAGCATAATTCTCCTCGATGCTTGGATTGTAAAGGCACACATGAATAGATTCAAGTTTTAAAAAAATCGGTCCATGAAATAAAACGAATAAACGAAGAGCCTGGTTTACTTTAAGCAAATGAAGTACCTCGGAGATCGATAATGTTTGCAAAATAAGTCTTCTCAGTCGTGATGGTAAAAGATTAAAAGTTTGGAAAGCTAGCATTTTACTTTCCAAGGTTCAAATAAAATATATGTGATATGTATCGTCAAAATTATGGCAAGTTTTTGAATATACAGATCTTAGAAAGGGAAAAAGTCATTGTAATTGCCATGAAATTTTACTTTCTTTTAGTTGAACAGATGTTCACTCGGATCAACTCGACTCGCATCCCCGTGGGATTACTCTTAGTAATTCACTCTCTTTTACTAAGAGTCTCCCCGTGGGACTCTGGTATCGGAGTTTTTGAAGCCGAATTGTCTATCGGATGTTCGACTCGGGATTGGACGCTGTTTGGTGCGCTTGGGAAAATTAGATAAGTTAGCGAGGTTTGTGTTATTGACATAATGGTAACTTTGGCGTGTATGTAAAGTCGGTCTTCGTATGTAAAGTCGATTAATCAATAGACAATTTAAACTTCCTATTGCTCGGTGGGCAATTTCTTAATAAAAGGAGCTAAATTATTAAGAAATTGCCCAATGCACAATTTCTTAATAAAAGGGGCTAGATTATTAAGAGATTGCCCGATGGGCAAGCGCGCGATTTTTGCTCTAATTGTTTCGATTTTTAGAACAAAAATCGCGCAGTCGGTCTTCGTATGTAAAGTCGACTAACAAATAGCATTTAAACTTCCTATTTATAAACTTTTTATTGCCCGGCGGGCAATTTCTTAATAAAAGCACCTAGGTTATTAAGAAATTGCCCACCGAACAGTAGAAAGTTTATCAATAGAAAGTTTAAATGCTATTTGTTAGTCGACTTTACATACGAAGACCGACTGTACGAATTAAAAATTAAAGAAAATGAGACTATTTTCGGAATCTACACATACGATCCCCTTCCATGAAAACATTTTTGAAGCTCTACGACCTTTCCTAAAGCCTTTTCCAGCAAAAAAAAGGTGCGCAAATGTCCGGGTGCGCAAAAAAAGGTAGCATTTGTCCCACCCCCATAAAATGCAACCAAAATAAAATTCAACTCAAATAAATGAATCTCGTGCAAGTATTTGATTTTGTTAGTATCGTCTCCGATTGTGCATGTTCGTCTAGTTCGGGTCAGTTTGATTTAATATATACAGTTGCTTTCTAACGTACCCCGTTTTCTATTGGGTTGATGGAAAAGTCCTTTCCGATTTTTTGGGAGAGTACCTTAAATTTGTCGAATTTTGACGTTTTATAGCTCATCCTAAAGCTGAATTCAAGACGGATCGATTGGTAAAAACCGTTTTGGTTGGTAAAAACCGATTGGTAAAAACCAAAAACGAGAAAAACGAAGGAAAATCGCGAAAAGCGGCGGAAAGGCTATTGATCTGAGGGTCGCTGGTTCGACTTCCACCGGTGACAATATTTTTCAAAAATTTTTTGCTAAGCCTCTGAAAATGCGTGTCTAGGGGTTATTTTGGACGCTGATCACGAATAACATGTTTTTAGCCTAGGTTTCTGCACGGAAAACCAACGAAACGTGAAAACAGCCATTTTTTGGCTCTGCCGCCCTTTACTAAAATAGCTGTAAAGACTTTTAAAAAAGATATCTCATATCTCATATCTAGAGATATCTCAAAACGGTTTTTACCAATCGATCCTTCTTGAATTCAGCTTTAGGATGAGCTATAAAACGTCAAAATTCGACAAATTTAAGGTACTCTCCCAAAAAATCGGAAAGGACTTTTCCATCAACCCAATACTATGAATAGTAATGTCGCTTAGCATTTTTCTTTTATTTATCACTACGTTCATTTTTCCAAAAAAATAGGATTATCTTTATGATTATGATTTGAGGACAAAGAGCAGGACAAAGATCTTTATGATTTGAGTATTGATTCACACAATATTTATTCAATTTCTCTTGCAAAAGTTTACGAAATGAGATTCACTAGAAAAGTGGCGTCAAGTTAGCGCTCGTGCTTCAGAAAATCCTCTGGATGACCTTTCATGCTGAAAAATGAAATTTATAGAAAAGATACGGGATAGGCTAATTTCCGCCATTTTATTTGCGCAACAGGGTCATTTGCGCAACGAGGTCATTTGCGCAACTCGCCATAACTTTCTTCTACGTCGACCAATCTTTATGATTTTGGTTTCATTTTGTAGAGCTGAATAAGTGTAACAAAATGACACCAAAATCATAAAGATTGGCTTATTAAGAAGAAAGTTATGGCGAGTTGCGCAAAAGACCCTGTTGCGCAAATAAAATGGCGGAAATTAGCCTATCCCAAAGATAGATTAATATTTTAATATTCATACAATTTTATGTTTTAAATAAAACTTATGAAATGATAGTTTTATATGACTCACAAATCTTGAGGGTAGAGTCGAATGGTGTGAGCTGGTTTACGCAGTTTTCCCATTTCATCAGCTCTGAAAATCGTAAATAAATAACAAATTTGAGGAAGCTATTCGTTTTTTTTCTGTTCTTAATGACTTAAACTTGATTTTATTTCTTCTACTAACGTCAATTTGAAGTCGAAAACTTGGAAATTCTCTCGGACTCGGCTGGGAGTCACCGATTTCGGAATGACAGCGATGTTTCTCTCAATGCAGTAACGGAGAAGGATCTGGAATCGAATAAGGATTACCGAAAAAACAAAAATGACAAAAATGACCTAAATACTAATTAGAATACTAATTAGAATTTAAATTTCGATATTTTAAATAAAAAAAACTGTTAAGCTGAGCTACTTACGCGGCCAGGCTAGCTCTGATCAGTGTTTTGTCAGCCCCTGATCACTGAATGACTAGCTCTGATAGAGCCATTGTTATTGGCCTTCAAGGAGTTATAGGGTGACCCAAAATTATAGAGCGGATCCTGTTTTGATAGATTTATTGTTTATCTCATTCTTTTTCTTACTTATGACGAAAATTCTTTTGTATTGGCTTTTTTCAGGATGAAATTGGATTTGGATTGGATTGGATCACAATTGAATTTGTGACCAGCCATGGTTCGACTCTCACAGGATGGCAAATCGGTGATGGAGATTTCACGGCTTTTCCACGTGCCTCACCAGACAGTTTCAAAAGCAATCAAGCGTCACAAAGAGACTGGGAAATTGGAAGATCGATCAAGCCGAAAAAAGATTGCCAACAATCCAACAATGCTAACAACAACAATCGTCGAAAGATCTTTCAACAAATCCAAAGAAACTCGAGATTACGGAAAAACTCCACCCAAAAGATAGCTGCTGCAATTGGAATCTTAAAGACAACAGTTCAACGAATTCTCAGAAAAATGAAGGCATGAAAAGATGTAATCGGACATTGCTTAAACGATCAGATGAAGCAAAAGGGAGTGGACTGTTGCAAGAAACTTTTGAGAGGCTTTGGAGCAAATCCTCATTGTGAGATCCTCTTTCATCGGAAAAGTGGTTTGACATCGACATCACAACCATCAAAACGATAGGACTTGGTCAAAGGATCCACTCCCGCTTGTTTAGCGTGTCTCACGGCAACAGGCAACATCCAACAATGGTCTCACGGCAACAGAAGTCTTAACAAGTGATGGTATAGACGAGTGTTACACCGGAAAGACGCCTCTGATTTTCATCCCAGCTGGAGACAAAGTCAACAAAAACGAATATCTGAAAATGTTGAAAACAATTTTGCCTTGGAGTCAACAGCACTTCGGAAATAAGCCCTGGGTAGGACAAAGCTCTATCGCATAAAGCTCGAGAAACACGAGAAACAAGATTTGATCGCAAAAAATTTTCCTGATTGGATCACAGTTGACATAAGCGCGCAAATGGAGAATGGCTTCCAGGAGAATGGCTATCCAACTCGCCGAATTTTCTGGATTACAGCATTTGGTCGATCTTGCAGTTCGTGGCTTGTTGTAAGTCAAATACGATGAAATTCTCGCGACAATCAAAGAATTCATCGAGGGGAACGATAAGAAGAAAAAAAATCGCGCGATGATGTCAACTCTCTGCTAAATTGTTTCTTTAAATTGTTTCTCTAAATTGTTTCTCTAAATTGTTTCTCTAATCTAAATCGTTTCTCTCTTCGATACGAACAGCACCAAGCCAATCTCTACAGTCACGAAAGCGGGCAAAACGATCAACCAAAGCGAGTGGTCAAGAAGGAGGAGCTCTTCAATCTATTGATCGATACTCACAAATGACTAGGACACGCTGGACGCGATATTATGTGGAAGGAACTTCGCGACTATCATGGAATATCAAAGGAGATTATTGAAATTTTTGTCAAACTTTGTGATGAATGCGAGTTGAAGAAGGGTACACCCAAGAAAGGAATTGTTATCAAACCAATTGTGACAAAAGAACAAAATGAGCGATATCAAATCGATTTGGTTGACCTTCAATCAGTGCCCGACGGTGACTACAAGTTTTTGATGATCTACCAGGATCACCTCACCAAATTTGTAATCCTTCGCGCATTAAAATCTAAAACAGCGTTTGAAGCCGCTGTTGGAGCCGAGTCTTTGACTCAATCGCAAGGTTTATTTTAAGCTACTTCAACGATATTAAATTAAATTCATTTCGAAATGAATACTATTTTTTTATTTTAAGCCATAAACACTTCAATTGCACAAATGGATTTTTGAATGAAAGGATTCTGTCCAACTCGTCGGATTTTCTTGATTACATCATTTGGTCAATCTTGCAATCCAAGGCTTGTTGCAAGCCTTAGAATATCAATTCAGTCTTTGAAGAATTGGAGATTTGGAGGATTTAGAGAAAGCTTGGGACGAAATTTCTTAACAAAAGCTCAATGATCGAATTTTCTCTCCATAATTTTGAGACATTCTGTACTATTAACATGTTGAAGTATCTCTAATAATCTATACTCGATTTTCCATTTCCCAACCTGAGCTGGCGATTTGTTGTACTTTTTAGCCAACTCTTTCACATAGGCATCATCGAGATCGGCTGGGGCTTCGAAGAAGGGATTGCTAAAAAGAAAGAAATAGTAATGTATAAAACTAGCTAGCTAGTTAGTTTAACATGCTAGCTAGTTATTTTAACATGCTAGCCCTATAAGAACTAGCGTAACTATTCTAATAGAAGGAAACTCTCTATTAGAACTCTCAAATAGATTCGATCCCTCGAAAAATCGATTTGGGGACCTTATCTATTTTTTTGGTCGCTCGATTTTGGGGGTTGAAAAATAGACGGGCATGACCTTCTACTGGATAATATAATTATAATAATTATGATAATTCAAGCTGTAACAATCAACAGAAATTCCCAGGCAAATTCCCAGGTCAGCAGAAATTCCCAGTGAGCCCGGGTGAGCTTTATTTGAGCCAGATCAAACTGGCTTCGTTTACTTGTTCTAGTTTAACTTCTAGCTTCTGTCTAGCTTTACTATATTGTACGATATTGTACATAGTAACTTACGGCCTTCCATCGGGTGTTTTGTACTCCATTCGACTCGGATTTCCAAGCGTCGAATAGGATGTCAACGAGATATTGTGTTTCAGACAAGCGCTGGCCATCTCAAACTGGGGAAAGTAGAGGTGGAGTTCAACCTGAGAAAAAAAATGAAGAGAATAAAGGCTAAAAGTTTGGCATACCTGTTGATTATGAATGGGCACTTCAGCAATTTTCATCACTCTCTCAATCTGATCAATGCTGTAATTGGAGACACCGATGGCTCGGGTCAAACCCTTTTTGTACACGGATTCCAGGGCCTAAAAAAGGGGTAAAAAATGGGACAATATTGACAAGGGAAGGTCAACTGGGTTCGTCGGTCAAATGACAGCTCATTCGACGCAGAATTCAACGCCGATTCCGAATCTGCTTTCCGTTTCTGCTATGGAGTACTCTGTCAAAAGTTATAAGCATGGAAAGTTTTGTATAGGATTTTAAAAATCATCTTCGAGTTTATAAAAAGATTTCCCAGAGATAAACATCAAACAGCTATTTTTAAAATAAAATTTTGACGTTGATGTTGTCATTGTCGACGAAAAGGTGAAAAGGGAAAAGCTACGGGAAAAGCTATTACAGTTACGACAGGCAAAAAAAAACATTAAAGATTTTTAAAATCCTATACAAAACTTTCCATGCTTATAACTTTTGACAGAGTGCTTTATAACAAAAATTGAAAGCAGATTCGGAAGCAGCGTGAAATTCTACTTCAGTATATGGCGTTAGTATATGGCTAGTAGTATATGGCGTTAGTATATGGCGTTAGTATATGGCGTTAGTATATGGCGTTAGTATATGGCTAGTAGTATATGGCGTTAGTATATGGCGTTAGTATATGGCGTTAGTATATGGCGTTAGTATATGGCGTTAGTATATGGCGTTAGTATATGGCTAGTAGTATATGGCGTTAGTATATGGCTAGTAGTATCTAGCTCATGTCATTTGACCAGCACACCCAGTTGACTTTTCTTTGTAAACTGCTTATGTTTTCAACAAAATAATCTTAGCTATATAAATATTGGCTGGCAAAGTAAAATTTGCCAAACAAAACACGCATTGCCACGGAAGTGGAAAAGAAAAGAAGATTCTAACCAAACACCAAGGCTTGCTACATATCCGAGCATTAAAAAAGAGCTTTAAAAGAACGACGGAGATTATTCATCATTGCTACGGATATACAAAAGAAAAGAAGATTCCAAGAAAATGCCCGAAAAGAAAAGAATATTCCAATTTCGGGCATTCCAAGATAATGCCCGAAATTTCGTACAGCAGCTTGGTTTAAAGTAGATTGTTTTAAATAGTCTTCTTTCTTCTTTAGATTCCAAAAAGCAGACAAGAAAGATAGAGATTATTCATCATACAATTATACAAAAGAAGATTTCAAAGAAAAGAAGATTCCAACCAAACAATCATTCAAATTTCAACCATCTTACCTTCCAGGTCATCTCCACGGAGACACTGGGGTCTTGAGTGAAATCGGGCTGAAAGAAATATTGATAAAATTTCGTTCATTAAAAGTTTACATTGAAAGCAACGGGCATGTGTGCAAGATAGAGATCCACAAAGTCCATTCCCAACCGCTCCAATGAGCCCCTCAAAGCTGGCTCGACTTTGTCCGGGTGGAGAGTGGTGATGAAACACTGAAAATATTAGTTTCAGCTCAAGCTACTCTGACTCTGACTCTGAATCTGACTAAAGTGGGTGAATTTTTCAAAACCTTAGTCGTGATGAAGATATCCGATCGCTTGATGATCCCAGCAGCGATGCATTCCTAAAAACTTAGAATAACTGCAAGCTGATCTATCAAAGTTAACAAGGTTACATTGTTAGTTGTTGTTGTTGTTGTTGTTGTTTACATTGTTGATTCTTTTGCTTACCTTAACAGCCTGTCCAACTTCATTCTCATTCTGGTAGGCAGCAGCCGTGTCGATCAACCGATAGCCAGCCTTGATCGCCTCGACACAGGCTAGACGAACTTGGTCGGGTTGCGCCTGGAAGTGATTAGGAGTTAAGATGACGAAAGGCCGTGTAGGGCATGTATGGCATGTAAAAGAAATAGCCTGGCATGTATGGTTTAAATTGCTACCTTAGAAAGAGCAACGAGAGCTTTCAAACTTTTGAAAGAATACACAATCAAGACCTTTTTCCGAGAAAATCCTGCGTTCGCGCTTTAAAGCGTGGTAAAACTACCGTACCCCTCCTAATTTGCGCGAAATTTCATTTTTTTCATTCTTGTTCATTTCATTTTATTCTTTTTTCGTTTTTCTTATGTGGGCGTGTTTGTTTTTGCAGGAAACAAAAAAGATAAAGCTAAGTTACGTTTTTAACAACGTTTTCTATGACGGAAGCTTTGTTTGTAGAGTTTTTTAGACCCACTGGCTTCCCGAAGATCTACTCCACGAACTTAATGCCAACTAATGTTAAGTTAAGTGCTTTTTATCATTTTCTATTGCGGAAGCTTTGTTTGTGGAGTTTTTTTAGACCCACTTGCTTCCCGACGATCTACTCCACGAACTTAATGCCAACTAATGTTAAGTTAAGTGCTTTTTATCATTTTCTATAGCGGAAGCCTTGTTTTTGTGCCTTTTTATGGAAAAAACGCAAAAAAATAAAATGAAATGAACAAGAATGAAAAAAAAGAAATTTTGCGCAAATTGGAGGGGTACGGTAGTTTTGCCACGCTTTAAAGCGCCAACCCCAACAGGATTTTCTCGGAGAAAAGGTGGCAAGTAAAGTATTTCTCCCAGCTAAAAAATGACTCATAAATTAATAATATGTGTTTAGCTGAAAGTTGTCTTTTCTTGAAAAATTACCTGTTTCGCTTGCCATGTTCCGAGACCGAAAATCGGCATGAGATGCCCATTGGAGAGGGCAATCGTTTGGGCCATTACAAATGAGAGAAATTGCTAAATTCTATCAGATGAGAAAGTTTCAAATGCTTGAAAATTTCAGCAGATCTAGAAGCTAGAAGCAGCAGTCTAGAAGTTTTTATGAAGTCTTGAAGTTTTTATGAATAGTAACTTAATTTAAAAGAGAAAAAAGGCAACTGCTCTGGGAACCAAACTCTAGGGCCTAGCATTAATCTAGGCTAAAATCTGAGCTAAAATGTACAATAGGATTCAGTAAAAAGTTACAAGCAAACTAAAATTTGCCTCCTAACCAAAAAAAATCCAAAAATAACTGAATATTGAACTGCTCAGATAGTCAGCTTTTATACCACCTTAGTCCACGAGAAAAAAGAAAAAGGAACAAATTGTTGTGTTTTTTGACTGAAATACTATAGTCTTAGTCCCTTCTCCTCTTTTCTATCAGGGAAATATCAAAAAAATTTGAGAGATTCCAGTCACTTCCAGCCCTTGCAAGCCTTATCCAAATAAACCCGCCTTTTTCGTTTTCTCTCAGAAACCACAAAAATTTTCTCTTTTTTCTTTTTTATTTTTTATTTTTGAAGATTGCTGGACTTGGGAGAGTTTTTGAAATTCTTCTCGAACAAAGAGCATTATGATTGCATAGAGATAAAAGTCTAAAACTCTTTTTAGAAACACACATGTAAACTGAAGTATTAGTGAGAACAAAAGTTAAAGCTTTGAACTATCATTATTAAATTTGTGTAGAAGAGAGAAACCCGGAGAAAGCAAGGCTCGCTAATCAAATGGTTTATATGGAAATGATCATTAGGGTTTTTCTAGCTTAGAATTTCGTCATTTTTTTATTTTTAATGAATTGATTTGGCTCTCTAGTTTCTTTGTCATTTTTCCAAGTTCTTCATAAGAAAAAACGAGACTATTTATTCTATAGTTAAGCATTTTTTTAAACCCACAAATCCTGGGGGAACAGGCGGACGTGGGCCTCTCTTGTGCCCTGAAATATTGGGTTAAGTTTTAACATAAGAATTAAATCTGTATCTAAATATTATACCGTAAAAACTCTAATCGGATGGCTCCCTTAATTACCTACTTAACTACTTAGCTATACCTACTTAACTACGCGCTTCTTAGCTATACTTTCAAATGTCCCTTAAGCTCTAGTTCGGATGGTGTGAAGTGCCGAGCATTTGTTCTTCTCAACACGAAGCATCCCGATCCTGTCATTGAGAAGTGCTTTAAGTCAATCAATCTCAAATCTCAATCTTGTATGGAGCGGCAAGATGTGGTTTTCGAAATATTTGGATAAGGCTCACTTTGATCTACCTGAAGCGAGCCTTTGGATTGATCTCGTTCAAGAAATGTCTTTGCTGCTACATCAGCGCCGACAGGAAGAAGAAGCTCAAGTCACTCGAGTTGGATACGGCTCTGGTGCCTGGAGGAACGATAGTTCATTCAACCGGCTGTCGTCTGGATCTGGAATCGTCTCCTGGATCTGGAATCGTCTCCTGGATCTGGAATCGTCTCCTGGATCTGGAATCGTCTCCTGGATCTGGAATCGTCTCCTGGATCCGGAGTCGTCTCCTGGATCTGGAATCGTCTCCTGGAATCCAAATCACAGGGTCAATGTAATATCAAACAATAAGCTTCCTAGTTTTTAAAGATTTTTCTTCTGTTTACTCACCTCGATGGCCCCAATGACATCCATATTCTACTAGACGACAGTCGTCGATATTCCTCATGAATAGCTGCCTTCACTGCGGCTTTCAGCTCTTCGGGTTTGGACTGAAAAAGTGAACAATGATAACTTAGGTTTTTGAGTAAAAACAGTAAAGCTTAGATTATCTTATGAATCACTAACTTGCAGTTGGGACAAAGTGAATCAGCTCAATCAGACGTAATGACAAACACGCCCGTTTTATCATCCAGGTAGCTTTATTGACGATAGTTTTAACCCACTTGAATTTCACTATCTAACTAGATTTCTAAGCCCTAGATCAAGGCTTATTTTTGACGTATGTTTGACGTTTTGATGTCTTCCATGTTTAACTTTGTCTTTGGATATGTGATCGTTTTTTTTTAGCGCTCTACCACAAATGTGTCTTCAACAAATGTCCACAAATGTCACCTGCAATGTAGCCAATCTTTTTCCATCGAATCATCACTCACATTTGTGTAGTGCTGGCAGTCAAGTGATTGAACTTGTATTTGAAATAGTATTACCTATAGTACCTGGCCTAACCATAGCCAAATCAGAGAGTCTGGACTGATTTTTGACTATCAACCGAATTTTCTCTAATAGTAGTGCACCCGGGCGAGCCGAGTTGATGACTATTTTACGGTTTCCAAGCTTTTGCAGAAGCTGCAGAAGCTGCAGAAGCTGCAGAAGCTGCAGAAGCTGCAGAAGCTGCAGAAGCTCAACACTCAAATCCCCCGCTAGATCTGATCGTCAGCTACATTTTCCGACCCCACATCGATAGGTTCTGATAAACGGTTCTCGAGATTTCGAGCAATTTAGACAAAGCTTTGGGTGCGCGACTATTAGAGAAAATAATAAGTAATTAGTAATAGTAATACCTATAAGGAATTCTTTGAAAGACGAAAGTTCTAATTCATGCTGTCAGGCATTTGAAATGAAACTATTTAATGTTTAGTTGTTGATTGAGTGTGTGTAAAGTTGAGAAAGCTTTGATTACATTTATGAAGCATTTATTCAACAATACAAGAAAAAAAAGCCCTGAATACTTTGACAAACGCAGTTACTTATTCACAAAATGTACAACTTTTGAAGTGAACAAATAATCGATTCCTCATAAAAGGCAGTGAAAGAGTAATTGAATAGTAGTTATTTTTGGAAATCTAGTTTGTGATACTTTTGTAAATCTCAAAGTGTCGCCTCGTAAAGAGTCAACGCAGCGATGTGACCACTTGTCTCCATTACCTGAAATTTGAATCATTGAATGATTTGAATGATTTGAATGATTTGAATGATTTGAATGATTTGAATCATTAGAATCTTTGAATCATTGAATCATTTGAATCATTTAAATCATTTGAATCCTTAGAATCATTGAATCATTTGAATGATTTGAATGATTTGAATGATTTGAATGATTTGAATGATTTGAATCATTTGAATCATTTGAATCATTTGAATCATTGAATCATTTGAATGATTTGAATGATTTGAATGATTTGAATCATTTGAATCATCAGAATCTTTGAATCATTTGAATCATTTAAATCATTTGAATCCTTAGAATCATTGAATCCTTAGAATCATTGAATCATTTGAATCATTGAATGATTTGAATCTTTGAACCATTTGAATCATTGAATCATTTGAATGATTTGAATGATTTGAATGATTTGAATCATTTGAATGATTTGAATGATTTGAATCATTTGAATGATTTGAATCATTTGAATCATTTGAATCATTGAATCATTTGAATGATTTGAATCATTTGAATCATTTGAATCATTTGAATCATTTGAATGATTTGAATGATTTGAATGATTTGAATCATTTGAATGATTTGAATGATTTGAATCATTTGAATGATTTGAATGATTTGAATGATTTGAATCATTTGAATCATTTGAATCATTTGAATCATTGAATCATTTGAATGATTTGAATCATTTGAATCATTTGAATCATTTGAATCATTTGAATCATTTGAATCACGGCTTTTACAAGTTCAAAACTTGATCTAAGTGTACTTTGAGCTAAATCTGTAAAAGCATCGATTCTAAATTCGTCGTTTTCTTGCAAAGCATTGCTGTAAGATGCTGAAATGGTGACAGATTTCAGCTTAAAAGAACAGCTTAGAACAGCTTAGAACAAGCTTTATTGGGTGATTATGAAGAAGTGTTGATGTAAGAACTTTGAAGCATTGTTTCCTTTCTCACAAACCTCAACAATCAATCCAGGTATTCCGTAGCAATAAGTGGGTCCAAATGGATTTCTCTCTCCCTCATTGTTGTGCGTGACGACCACCGGTTTCACGGCGCTCCCATCGACGGTGAATAGGACGCTCATCTCGGAGAACTGAAAACGCTTTTGCATTCAGCTTTATTTCCTTTACATTCTTTACATCTTTTTAGATACTCTAACTATTTTATCGTATTTATAGCTGAGCATTTGAATTGAATTTTACTGAATTTTACTGAATTTTACTGAATTTTACTGAATTTTACTGAATTTTACTGAATTTTACTGAATTTTACTGAATTTTACTGAATTTTACTGAATTTTACTGAATATCTTTCATCTCTAAACCTTATCTCTTTGTCTTAAAAACATTTTCCCAATTACTTAACCCTTAAATGCTTAATTTGTGCTTAAAATTGAACGATCCTTTCCAACATCTGTCCTTTCCCCCAATCGAAATCCTCGAAATTCTTTCTTTTTCTCCTCAAATTCCCGCTGTTCACTCGAGGAATTAATTGGTAAGAAATTTATCGGAAAAATGACATTTATTTGTCAATTTCGGATGATCGATGGGGATTTTGAAGAGGCGACAATCGAGGATTTTGATGAAAAGAAAGAAAGAAGAGAAAGAAATGGAAGAAGAGCAAGAAATGGAAGAAGAGCAAGAAAAGGAAGAAAAGAAAGAAGAGAAAGAGAAGAAAGAAGAGAAAGAAAAGAAAGAAAAGAAAGAAAAGAAAGAAAAGAAAGAAAAGAAAGAGAGAAAGAAGAGAAGAAAAGAAAGAGGGAAGGAAAGAAAGAAAGAGGAAAAGAAAGAAAGAGAGGGGGGAGAAAGAGAGAAGAAGAGAAAGAAGAAGAGAAGAAAAGAAAGAAGAAGAAAAGAAAGAAGAGAAAGAAAAGAAAGAAGAGAAAGAAGAGAAAGAAGAGAAAGAAAAGAAAGAAAAGAAAGAAGAGAAAGAAAAGAAAGAAGAGAAAGAAAAGAAAGAAAAGAAAGAAAAGAAAGAAAAGAAAGAAAAGAAAGAAAAGAAAGAAAAGAAAGAAAAGAAAGAAGAGAAAGAAGAGAAAGAAGAGAAAGAAAAGAAAGAAAAGAAAGAAGAGAAAGAAAAGAAAGAAGAGAAAGAAATGGAAGAAAGAAAGAAAAGGAAGAAGAAAGAAATGAAAAGACTCCCAACAAGTGAGCATCATCGTTATGCAAATTTGAGTAGGATGAAAGAATTTCGTTTAAACAATGTGTCTTTCTTTTGTTCTGGAATCAATTGTGAATCGTTTGTAGACAAATTTAATCAAACTTTTCTTTTAGATATGTCCTTTGTGCTTAAAAATCTAAACAAATCTTTCTGCCGAACAATTTAATTGTACTAAATTGAAAGATATGCAAAATTGAGTGAAAAGAAGTACGTTTTCACTTTTTTAGTACAAAGTACTACTGTGTTTCTTACTACAAACGTACTACAAACGTACTACAAAGTACAAACGTACTACAAACGTACAAACGTACTACAAACGTACAAACGTACTACAAACGTACTACAAAGTACTACAAACGTACAAACGTACTACAAACGTACAAACGTACTACAAACGTACTACAAAGTACTACAAACGTACTACAAAGTACTACAAAGTACTACAAACGTACTGCAAAGTACTACAAACGTACTACACACGTACAAACGTACTACAAACGTACAAACGTAATACAAACGTACTACAAAGTACTACAAACGTACTACAAAGTACTACAAAGTACTACAAACGTACTACAAACGTACTACACACGTACAAACGTACTACAAACGTACAAACGTACTACAAAGTACTACAAAGTACTACAAACGTACTACAAAGTACTACAAACGTACTACAAAGTACTACAAACGTACTACAAAGTACTACAAACGTACTACAAACGTACAAACGTACTACAAAGTACTACAAACGTACAAACGTACTACAAAGTACTACAAAGTTTTTCTAAAGCTTATAATCACCAGAGTATAGAAATTTATGGTAATTTATGGTAATTTTTGCAGGAATCGAATAGAATCGAATAGAAAATTACGGTAACTTTCCAACTTAGCCACTTTTTAGAAAATGAACAATTTTAGTCTATATAAAACTTAATTTTTCTTACTTTGACATCAGTTCGAATTTCTGTAGTCTCCTTTCCACCCAATGCTGCTCGGAAGTTGCATCGAGCGTAGCTAAATGTTGCTTTGTTTCTTTCTCTTTAATCTTTTTTACTTCTTTTTAATTTCAAAACTAATGCATTTATTGTTGAATAACAATGAATAACAAATAAGCAACAAATAAGTTCATTCCTATGAACATATACTAAAATTGGAACAATACAGAGAAGATTAGCATGGCCCCTGCGCAAGGATGACACGCAAATTCGTGAAGTGTTCCAAATTTTTTTGAGCACGTGTGGCTGACTGGTTAAGTGTCTTTTATCTTAATCGGAAGGTCGAGGGTTCGAACCCCACATGCGACATGGTCACCCCCTTCGGATTTCCTTTCCCTTCGGGTTGAGAGGTTTTTCTGGAGGGCAGTCTGGTGGTTGTGGCCCCAGTTCTTTAAAGTGACAAGCCACTCCTTCATCGTCATCTTCCCTTCACCACCAAAAAAGCTATTTAGTTCCCCATTGAGCTTAGGGTTAGGGAGCCGTCTGTCATGACGTGGGTTAAGTTAAGATATAGCCTAGTATTGTGTGTGTCGTTGTATTGTGATTGTGATATTTCGTGTATGCGATAAATTCACCACTGGTAGCCCCAGTCGGTATTTTTAAGAATAACAATGAATAACAAATAAGCAATGAGCAATGAATAAAAAATTCAAAACGGTGGATCGTATTAATAACGATTATTTTTTTGTTTTAACGTTTTAACTTTTTGCTATTTATTTGGCAACAAGTTTTCTCAGAGGTGTGGTGGTCAAATGATAGAATATCAACAGAGTCTGCTGGCCAAATGACATAAGCTATATACTAACTGATGTAGAATTTTGCGCTCATTCCGAATCTGCTTTCCGTTTTTGCAACGCAGCACTCTATCAAAAGTTACAAGCGCTCAAAGTTTTGTATGAAATCGCAGAAAGCAGGACTTGAGTTTATGAGTTGCCAGAGAGGAAAAGATCTCGCGGTGGTCGAGTGGCAGTAGGCTTGAATACGAAACAGGGACACTGAGGTTCGAGCCCGGCTTTTGACTCTGCTTCTTGCTTTCTGCTTCTTTTGGCTTTTAATGGTTTGAGTGTTCTCTATGTGCAGCATAGAGAGTGTTCTCTATATTTCTCTGACATACCGTTGCTCTGGATATACCATGCCAATGATACAGCCGACTTCGTCCATCAAAACCATTCAAAGCGAAAACAAGCAGGAAAAAAAGTCAAAAGTCAAACGTCGGACTCGAACTTGCTGCACATAGAGAACACTCAAACCATTAGAAGCCAAAAGAGAAGCAGAGTCAAAGACCGGACTCGAACCTCAGTGCCCCTGTTTCGTATTAAAGCCTACTACCACTCGGCCACCTCTTTCCCTCTCTGGTAACTCAACTTATAACCTCAGGGCCTGCTTTCTGCGATTCCATACAAAACTTTGCGCTTATAACTTTTGACAGAGTGCTGCGTTGCAAAAACGGAAAGCAGATTCGGAATCAGCGCAAAATTCTACGTCGGTTAATATATGGCTTATGTCATTTGGCCACTAATTGACACCATTTGGCCATTTGGACACCCTGTTGACAGTCCCTTGTCAGTAACTTTGAACTTCAAGAGATTCAGGGCTATCAAATGACTATAATAGTCTATTTTTTCTTTGAATCATCGTCAATTTAGAAGTAAAACAGTTAACGACTTCGCGACTGTATGGGAAAATGCAGCTGTCGCGGAAGTGTCGCGAATGGCTACCGTAGTCGTGTCGCGTCGCGAATGTGTCGCGAAAAGTGTCGCGAACCCGGTTACTGTAGCTCCACCATTCTCGACGAATTTCAAGATCACTTTTTATTTTTTATTTCATTTTAGTTTTACTTTTATTTCTTTTTAGTTTTATTTCTTTTTCTTTATATTTTTGATTTCTTTTTCTCTTTCTATCTTATTATCTTTTTATCTTTCTATCTTTCTATCTTTCTATCTTTCTATCTTATTATCTTATTATCTTTTTATCTTTTTATTATCTTTTCCAGAAATAAATGAGCGTTTTGTATTGTTTATTATTTGGGTACATTTTTCTCAATAAAGTATACTCTGTACCTAATGTTACAGGGTGACCAGAAATAACGTGGCACCTGGCCTACACTGCATATCCATTAGTTAAAGTTTTATCGGTGAAAAGTTAAACTTTCAAGCGGCATCTATGATTCTATGATTTTGGTAACTTGTTTCTTAACTTAATGGCAAGAAAGACAACATTTTAAAGTGACAATGTTTCCCTTTTAGACAAAGCGCAAGTACACCAAGAGATTTTTGAAAGGCACCTTTTCATTCGGTGAGTTTTGTCTTTATTGGTTAAGCTGAATAAGCCGAAACTATTAGGTTTTCCGGAAATAAATGAGCGTTTTGTAGTGTTTATTATTTGGGTACATTTTTCTCAATAAAGTATACTTTGTACCTTGTAATGTTATATACCATTAGAAAGCTGATTTCGTGCTCTCTTTAACCATACTTTTAAATTTTGTTGAAAATAATATTTTGCGAACTTTAAGCTTCGCCGTTTTAGATGTCCGGAACCAACTTTTGCCAGATTTTCAAAGTTTCAAAGAGTTTCAAAGTTCAAACTCGGTCGCAATAAACACGCATAAACAACTTTTAAATTCATTTCTTATAAAAATCGAGATTTGTCCTCGATTTCTTTCTTTTCTTACAAAAACTTATTAAAGAAAACTTTATTCCGATAGGGAATAAAGAGTAGAAGTTTATTAGTACGGTCGTATTGTACCAATAGTACGTATGACTGCGACTTTACACTACCAGAGGCTGGCTTTGCTTCTTAAGCGACCAGTATATAGTAGTCATACGTCCTACTGTACTATAGATCGATTTATAAAAATCTTTATCCAACTCACATCCCAAAATCATAATGTCCAGGCATATTCGTGTGCAAAATGATCTTCTTCACGCGTTTCGTCGTCGCATCGAAGAGAATATCCTGGAAATTTCTTTTTACATTCAAATACATTTTGTTATCTATATTTGCTATGTTGTTATCTATTTTTCAAGGTTCAATATCGAATACTGAATCCTTTTTTCATTTTCCCCATTTAAGGATCCGTCTCAAAGTCTAATTATGCAAATTTCCAGGCGACAAAGCGTTCCGCCACTCGCCTTTTTCCTTTTCCCCTTTAACTGAATATTCGTACACTAAAAGAAAAGGGGCCAATGATTGTGCTTTTCAGAAAAGGAAAACATTCTCTTTTTCTCTCTTTTTCTCCCTCTTTTCTTCTTTTGTCTTTTCGAATTGCCCTCGAAATTGGAACGTACAGCTACACGCTAACGGGAACACCATAAAAGAGAATGGGCTCGATTTAATAGTGGATATTGAGTCGAGTTTTAAAGCAAACAAGCTGAAGAGAGATTATACAAGAACACAGCAATACATTATGATTAGGAATCTACTATATATGTCTGGCTGTCTGTTGGCTGGCTGTCCGTCTGGCTGTCCGTCTGTCCGTCTGTCTGTCTGTCTGTCTGTCGGTCTGTCTGTCTGTCTGTCTGTCGGTCTGTCTGTCTGTCTGTCGGTCGGTCTGTCTGTCTGTCTGTCGGTCTGTTGTCTGTCGGTCTGTCTGTCTGTTGGCTGGCTGTCTGTACGTCTGTTGGTCTGTCTGTCTGTTGGCTGGCTGTCTGTACGTCTGTGGCCTGTTTGTCTGTCCGTTTGTCTGTACGGGCATTTTTTCGGCTATGTTTTGGCCAATAAAGCTTAAACTTCTTTAGAAAACCTTTGAATACATTGTAGTTGTGTCATTTAAAATAAAAAATTAAAAAAGCCAAGAGTGACGGGGATCGATAGCAGTGCGGGGGGTCGAACCCGGATCATGTGGGCTGTAAACAAGTGCGTCCCCGCTGCGCCACAGCAACAAACAGCCAGACGAGAAAAACCCGCTATTAGAGGTTTTTCTGATAAAATCTAGTCGGCGCCAGGATTCGAAGCCTCTCGGTTAAGAGAATATTTTACCGACGGCAATAACAGTTCAACCGGCCGAGTGGTTAGGAGTTTTGTTTCCTAGTCGGGTAGTCGAGGGTTCAATCCCGGCTGTGGTTTTTTCTTTTGCTTTCTTTCAAGAAGTGCTGACTAATGTAATAGAAATAAATTTATAACAGTAATTCAGTAATCTGACATATTTTTGACTTCATCTGCATAAAGCAACAGCTTTGATAAACCACAGATTATAGGCCACCTAGACATTAGGCCACCAAACTTCTTCAAAGACCCAATCGTTCAAAAGAAAAGCTTCAAAGATATCTTGAACATTGGATGACCTGACAAACACTTTAGTATGAATAGGAGAATGGAATGGATATGTGAGTTGGGTGAAAGACGTGAAAGAGGTCCTTTCAATGGATAAGATTCCCCTCAATTTGAGCGGGGGTGCTAATTGCTCGAGTGGATATTCACCCCTTTCGCCATTCAAATGAATTCATCCTCTAATAGACGGGGAAATCTCGAATGCTTTCATTAGACAAATCCCTTTTGCGCTTCATTTTGTTGCGTTTATGCAAAGCTTGTTTACTCTTGGCACCTGTAACTGCGGCTGGTAATGAGCTTTGTTGCTTTGTTGGCTTTGTTGGCTTAGTTTAAATCTTATAAGCTCAGATAGGTGCTTTAAAACGTGATTAGGCTACTGTAATCTGTAGCCGATAGTTAGTTAGTCTAACCCAGATAGTTGCAACATTGAACAACAACATTGCACTAGGATCTGGACGGGTTACAGTAGCTGAATCTGATGGGTTACGGTAGCTGAATCTAGACGGTTACAGTAGCTGAATCTAGAGGGTTACTGTAGCTGAATCTAGACGGTTACAGTAGCTGAATCTAGAGGGTTACTGTAGCTGGATCTAGACGGTTACAGTAGCTGAATCTAGAGGGTTACTGTAGCTGGATCTAGACGGTTACAGTAGCTGAATCTGATGGGTTACGGTAGCTGAATCTAGACGGTTACAGTAGCTGAATCTAGAGGGTTACGGTAGCTGGATCTAGAGTCTAAGATACGTCCAAGTGATCTTAACCTGACCTAGATCTTGTTGATTTGATCTTTATTGATATTTACATATTCTATCCACAAGTTAATGATGTTACAGTAATCTTTGTAATCGGTGGAAGCTATTGAATCGATGGAATCGATGGAAACTAGTTACTAGATTGAAACTATTGGATTAGGGTAACTGCTCCGGTTACGGTGAGCCACATTTTAAGGCATTTACCAAAGGCGACATACGGAAAAGGTTCAGCAATGCTGGCAAGGAAATTTTCGGCATTTTAACAGCTACAGCTACAGCTATAACAGCTATAAAAGCTATAACAGCTACATAACAGCTACAGCTACAACTATAACAGCTATAAAAGCTACAGCTACAGCTATGACAGCTACAGCTACAGCTATAACAGCTATAGCAGCTATAAAAGCTCTAATTTTTGAACTTGAATCGATTTTTGCAAATCCCTGGCTTCCCTCTTTTCCCCGTTGAACCCCTCTTCATCAATGCTTTCCCAAAACACAAATTATTCACGAGATTCCCTCCGAAATCTCATCGACCTTACCAAAAACCCATTTTTTTTTCGAGTTTACTATGAATAACTAGTAAACTGGAAGAAAAGTTGTAAAAAAACAGCAATATTTTAGAGAAAAAGCCGCTTGAAAAAGCCGCTAAACCGCTTGAATAAATAAGGGGAAATTTTGAATGTTTTTAAAGTAATCTTTGTTTTTTTATAAGGGAAAGGCCTTTAAAATAATCTTAAGCTGTTTGCAAGGGAAGGGCAATAGTAAGACGAGATAGGTGATAGATAATTCAATGCAGAATTTCACGCTGATTCCGAATCCACTTTCCGTTTTTCTAAAAAGGCTTTCTATAAAAAGTTAGACGTGTTTTAAGTAGAGTGAAAATGAAGCTGAGAGCCGAGGCCGAAAAGGACCGAAAAGGGTCGATGATGGCATTTATAACGATTTTCTCAAGGGTCTCAAATGCGACTGGTGGTCTAGTGGGTAAGGGGCTTGCGTACAAAACCGTCGTCGACTTTTTTTGCTCGAGTTCGACTCCTTTCCTGGGCAAAAATTTGTTTGATTGATGTTTTAAAATCTGAGTATTATTATCTATTATACTATTATCAGTGCTATTATCTATACTATTATCAGATACTATTATCAGTGCCATTTTTATAGTATCAGTGCCATAAATTAAACCATGAAAATGATTGATGAAAATCTGGCTTATTTCCATTCTACTGTTGCCCTTCTCTTGATAGATAGAGCTAGCCCTCTTCTAGATCAAAACAGAACTTATCTGTACCTAAACCCCAAGCCTAGATCTGGGCTAATCCTGGGTCTGAACCTAGGACCAAATCTAAACTTGTACCTGGATCTGTACCTAAACAAGGCCTGTAGCTGATCTGGAAAAGATCAGCTGAATCTGGAAAAGAGATCTGTACCAGGTCAAGTCTGGATTGAACCAAGCCTAGATCTGGGTCAGACCTGGGTTAGACCTGGGTCAGACTTGTGCCAGAACTGGGCCAGACTTGTGCTAGACCTTGGCCAGACTTGTGCCAAAGCTGGGCCAGACTTGTGCCAGACCTGGGCCAGACTTGTGCCAGACCTGGGCCAGACCTGGGCCATACTTGTGCCAGACCTGGGCCAGACCTGGGCCAGACTTGTGCTAGACCTGGGCCAGACTTGTGCCAGACTTGGACCAGACCCGGACCAGACCTGGGCCAGACTTGGACCAAACCAGGACCAGACCTATTAGTGAGCTAAGTCTGTCTAGTACCTAGGCCAATTCTAGACCTAACTAAGTGAATTATGCTAATTTTGCAGCCAATTATGCAACCATTTTGAACCTGGCATAATTCAAAGACTGGAAACATTTCAGCTCTAACAATTCAAACTTTATATCATTTCTCTCAAACTCTCATCTATGCCAGGCTTTGTTCTATTCAAAGTCAAACTCTATTCAAAGAATCGAGCAAGAATTTGATCACGATGGGACTCAAATGGTGCCTTTTTTTTTCCGCTATGTTTTCTGTTTTTCTTTTCCCTCAACATTTATCGGGTTTCCTCCAAGCTATTGTCTTTAGTGTTAGGGTTGAGAAAAGAGATATGTAAAAGGGAAAAGAAGAGAATGAAGGGAATTTCATTGGGTCGGACTGGGGAGGAAAAGGGGGGGGGCATGGAGGAGTGAATAGGGCTGCTAACTATAAGGGTTTCCCCTGCCTCAAAAGATAAAGGGTACATATTGTCTCTCTGGTACTTCTCTCTGGGGGTACTTATGAAGATAACCCTTCGAACTTCAGCTCTTTACAAATTTCTCAACATAGATTCGGATTTGAATGCTATTTTTGATTGTGTGCTTGATTTGGAGGCTATTTCTCAGCTCTTACTGTCTAATGGAGACTTTACTGTCTAATGGGAGTCGAACTAGGGATAGTCGATGGCTCTGACAGTGAGAGGATTGCCTACTGTCAAAAACGGAGATCTTATGTGCAGCTAGCGTGCCAGTTGACAGCCGTTACGCAATCCGATAGAGAGGGCACATTCTTCGGTTTTTGCAAAAGGGAAAAAAAAAGAAAAAGAGCCGGGCCGGCCCCGAACCAGGGACCCTTGGACTACCAGGCCGGGCTCCTAACCACTCGGCCATTCGACCACCTGTCCGACAGGGGTGAGAGTTCACTTTAAAGATGTATCCCCAAAAATGCTTAATTTGAAAAATACTAATACTATATTTCAGTTATTTCTAGCATTAATGTACGTAAAAACTCTTATTCTTACAGAAAATTCTTATTTTGTGATGTTCTTTCCCTCCTGTCATTTTCAAGTCAATCTGAGATGGTAAATAGTTATAATTCCCTCGTAAGTCATTGTCTCACAGTGCTAAATTGAAAGAATGATGCGCTCTGACTTGAGAGTTTTCGATTCTGCTGGATTCTGTTGGATTCTGCTGGATTCTGTTGGATTCTGCTGGATTCTAGTTGGATTCTGTTGGATTCTACTGGATTCTGTTGGATTCTACTGGATTCTGTTGGATTCTGGCTGGATTCTGTTGGATTCTACTGGATTCTGTTGGATTCTGCTGGATTCTGTTGGATTCTACTGGATTCTGTTGGATTCTGGCTGGATTCTGGCTGGATTCTGCTGGATTCTGTTGGATTCTACTGGATTCTGTTGGATTCTACTGGATTCTGTTGGATTCTACTGGATTCTAGTTGGATTCTACTGGATTCTGTTGGATTCTACTGAATGCTAGCTGAATGCTGGCTAGATTCCTTCTTCAATCGAACTTTATTTGTTATCATTTGAAAAGCTCAAGTTTTTTTTTCGTTAAAACAATCTCAAAAGTTATCAGATGATTTCTAGACAAAGTTATGCACTTTTGAAGTGAGCTGCTGATGCTCATGAGCTCCTCAGAGTCCTCAGAGTCCTCAGAATCCTCAGAATTAAGCTGAAAGTCGATTTTCTTGCTTTCTTCCTGTTTTATCTTTATCTCTTAACAAAATGTTCAATAAAACTCCTTATCTTCCCTCACAAATATCCGATTCTTATCTTTCAATATCTATCTTTCAATAGCCTCTTTTCCGCCTCATAAATCACCAACGCCTATTGAGTAGAAAGGAGACTCGACTGAGGAGAAGATTGAGGAGAAGATGATCGCCATGAATAGGATGAATCGAGGACAAATCCCCTCTATTCTATATCCTCATTTATTGGATTCTTGATCGAAAAGAAAGTATCCCGAGTAGGCGGTAATCTAACCGTCAAAGGGAAATATCTCAAAGAAAAGAAAAGAAAAGACAGGTGTCAATTTGTATTCAATAAAGAGATTCACTTCTCTTTACAGAGAGGTGTGACTTTTGTGACACTGCCTCAATTAGAGTCGCCTTGCCCGACTTCCGACCTATTTCTTTCAATAGAATGAGAGAACTTTGTGGCAGATACAGGACTTGTCCGAGACGACTAATAAATTGACCCTCGGCTCAACCATAGCACCTTTTCTCGTGCATCTAAAAACAAAGCTGACTGCAAATGATTACTGACTTCAGTCTAGTGCTGAACCAAATCCATGAGATCGCTCAGGAATCGCCTAGGAATTCTGGACTTCTGAATCTAAGCCTAAGCCTAGCCTAAGCCAAGCCTAAGCCTAGCCTAAGCCAAGCCTAAGCCAAGCCTAAGCCAAGCCTAGACTAAGCCTAAGCCTAGCCTAAGCCTAGCCTAGAACCTGAGGAATCTGACCCTGGGAAAGTAGTTCGGGAAAGTAGACCGGGATTCTTAACTCTAGGACTTGATCTTGTCCTAGAGCCTTGTAGCTCTCTAACTAGCTTACAAGGTTTACAATAGAAGGCTTACAAAGCTTACCATACAAGGTCTACCATACAAGGCTTACCATACGAGGCTTCCAAGGCTTAAATTCTCAAGTCAAAATAGAAAATGAGCCTTGACCGGGAATAGAATCAGGGCTAGCCGGCTGCTTGCGTAGAGATCCGGATCCGGATCCGCAAATTCCTGATGCTGGACCTCGAGCCTTGACTTGACGAGTTTGGGTTTTTGAAAACAGGATTCTGAAGCCGGTGTCTGAAGTTTTCTGTAATCAAGGCTTGTTACACAGTTCGTAGGCTATTGTAGCTACAATATTTGTTATGCTTACCCTCTTATGACCAATCTTAAGTCCCTATAGTCGTCGATTCCGTCAGCAATATTCTTAAAAGCTAGTCAAAAGAAAAAACCGCAAAAACCCCGGGTAAATGGTACGCTTTTGGTCATAAATTCTTATCTTAAAAGGGTGCATTTCAAGAGCTGAGGGTTCCCCTTGTTACCCATGGGATCTAGAATTATATCTTCTTTCCCTTCTTCTCCTTCTTCCTCTTCTTCCCCTTCTTCCCCCTCTTCCCCTTCTTCCCCCTCTTCCCCCTCTTCCCCCTCTTCCCCTCCATTTCCCTTTCACTTACACCGACATTTCCATCCGAAAAGCAACAGATCAAAGTCTTTGACATTTTCCCGAACTTGCATTCATTTCAAGAGCATCCCTAGACACCATTTGATGTATGATTTGAAGCACTATGTTCAATAAGCACTATGCTATTCAATCATTTCTTTCCAACCATTATCTCAGTTAGATTTTGATCTCTTTCTTGATACAAACGAGCTCGAAACTCGAACGTTCTTCACTTTAAAATTTAAGATTAAGAATTACGATGACTTTTCTCTAAGCAACTTCAACAAATGAGCTAAATTTTTGCCAGAGAAAATCAAGAAAATCATGATCACCAATATGGCTTTCAAATGATTTAACGGTCAAAAAGAAATAGCAAGGCTTTGCAAGGTGTCAGAAATCAGTGCCGCTTTCGAAGATGACTCGTTCTAAACTAAATTAAACACTTGGGTGATGGCCTATCTAGCATACAGCTCTGATCTTTCACCTTCTGATTACTAATTGAGCGATGAGGAATGGCTTGATGAAAAAACACTTTGATTACGAAGAAGAGGTGGAAAAATGGCTGATAGACAGATCATTTTCAACTTTCTCGTTAGCTTAAAATAGATTGCCATCAACAATTGTTTGTGGTTGAACTCAACAAACTTAGTAGATCTATTTCTAGCATATAAACCCATCGACCAAACTTGGTAGACCTAAATCTATTTCTAATCTATAGTAATCTAAATCTATAGCATATAATCCCTAAGTAGAAAAGATTTGTGTGTATTTGTCGTTGGAAAGTAAAAAGAGATTTGATGTGTGAATGGACAAACAATTGTTTGTGGTCGAATGAGAAGAGAGCACCCACTCATTATCGTTTCTCTTTCACTCTTCACGATTTCGGGGGTGTGAAGCGTCAGTTGTGCGGTGATAAATTGCGCGTTTGACCTCTTAGCCCAACCTTTCTTAGCCCGAATCGTGCCAACCTGGGCTTTCTTGGGAAATTTCTCTTTTTAAGCTTCTATTAGTGAGGCTAGATTGCATGATTGATTGGTTTTTCAACGAGAAAGTGTGAATTGTTCTGGGAAAGATGGGTTGTTGAACTTTTGGCGGTTGTAATTCTTTAGAATAGTTAAAATAGCTACTCTACAGCTAGAATAGCTATTTTACAGCCAGGCCTAAGCCTGAGCCTGAGCCTGAGCCTGAGCCTTAGCCTGAGCCTGAGCCTTAGCCTGAGCCTGAGCCTGAGCCTGAGCCTGAGCCTGAGCCTGAGCCTGAGCCTGAGCCTGAGCCTGAGCCTGAGCCTGAGCCTGAGCCTGAGCCTGAGCCTGAGCCTGAGCCTGAGCCTGAGCCTGAGCCTGAGCCTGAGCCTGAGCCTGAGCCAAAATAACTCTACTTATCAATGTCAAATGGCTTTAAGGCTTTAATCAAAGGCCTAAATGGATGCGAATGCTTTAAAACGCTTTAAAAAGTCTGCTGAGCAGGTCCCTTGGCGGCCTAGTGGATAACACATTAGACTACGACCCACACGATCAGGGTTCGATTCCTCATACAGCTTTTTGTTTCTGTTTTTCTTTTAAAGCAACTTCTAGCCTTTTAAAACCAATTATGACTTTCTGCTTAACGTTTAACAACAACAAAAAGGTTAACAATGCATATGTTTAGCTAAATATTACACGAATGACTGGAAAGGGTTTTCTATGGCTATTGCTATTGCTAAAAGCTCTTTCTATTGCTTCTAATTTGAATTCTCGGCCTCAAAAAGCTCGCTACTCAAAATTTGAACCATATGCATGAGTGGGGAAAGAGGCTGATCCACAGGGGAAGCCCTAGACATAGATGGTCTTTGTCTTTGCTTTCATTTCCCTTTTCCGGTCAAATAGGGGAATGGGGTGAAGTCCAGTGAGGCCACCTGTCAACTTGTGACTGAACCCATATAGGGTACCCTTTCCCCCCTTTCCTGACACCCGTTCATCACTCATATCCGGGTTCTCTGTGAGTTTCACTAGTTTCCAACTCTTCTATTCTACAGTTCAGCTTGTACAATAGCTTCTGTACTCCAATACAATGGATAGGTGCTCTCCTATACAATGGATATCTATTTTAGTCCAGTGGTGACGCGGGAACGCGGATTGTCTACACGATCGCCCACACGATCCTGGTTGCCCTAGAAAGATGAAGATTTCAGTATACTAGAAAGCATTTACAAGTTTAGTTTTCAAAAAAAATGTGAGCGCTACTAGCCGGGCTCGAACCGGGGTCATGTGAGCCGTAGCCAAGCGCACTCCCACTGCGCCATGTCGACGATTTGTCGCCCCTCAAAAAATGCTACAAAAACCCGCCTACCCGGCTTTTAGCTGGTTAAACTGTTAGGCTGGTTTTTCTAGCCTCTTTTTTCTGGGACCGACACATGGTCGTTGTGGCGCAGTGGCAGTGCGCTGATCTACAACTCACACGACCCGGGTTCGATTCCCCGAAGTGCCACCCAACTTTCACTTTCTTGATTTTTATTTTAAATAGCATAACTACAATATATTCTAAGGTTTTTTAAAGAAATTTTAGCTTTATTGGTCAAAATGTAGCTTGGAAAAAGCCCGGATGGAAGGATGGACGAGCAGACAGATTGCTCTTTTATATATAGTAGATATTTCAACTGGAGCCTAGGACATATAGGCCGGGTCCAGGCTGGGCCCTAAAGGCTTTTGTAGGCCTGGCCTAGCCAGTTTGATTACTGTAGCTTTTGCAAGTTTGTTTTAGAAAACGCACAATTTGTGAGAAGCACTCTACCCTAGATTCTATTCTGTTTCTATATGAAAGAAGTTTCTAGGTATCGATAAAAGCCTCGATAAAGCCCCGATAAAAGCTATCGATCTTCAGCAAGCCTTGCCCTCTATCAATCCATGGTCTGTCTGTTTTCTTAGTTCCTTCTCATAACCCACTTCTAGTCGTCGGTGATGAGACCCACTTCTCGCACTCTTCCCTTTCCCCCTTTCCCCCTTTTCCTACTTCCCCACTTGCCCTTTCCCCTTCCTCTTTCCCCTTCCCCCCTTCCCCTTTCCCCCAATATATGATCATCTCTTGACCCAACCATATGTCCTTTCTTGTCCCTCAGGGTTATTCGAAGAGATCTCGATCAAGTGCTTTTCTTTTATTTGAAAGCTTTTTTTTTGAAGAACATATGTTATGATAAGGCCTTTATCTAATCCGTTAAATGTTTAGGTTTAAACAAAGCCTACAGCTTTGTGTCAGCTTTGTGTCGTTGTAATGACATTTGTTTTTAGATTACAGTAGCCTCCAGCAGCCCTTCAGTAATCTACAGTAACCTACCGTAGTCTCCGGGAATCTATAGTAATCCTATAGTATTTCTAAAGTGATTCTAATAATCCTAGCGCTTACCGATTCTAGGATTACTGTAGGGATACGGTACTAGTGTCTTACCAAGTTCTACAGTAATTCTAGAGTCTTGCCGTAGTCCTACAGTAATCCTAGAGACTTACCATAGTCCTACAGTAATCCTAGCATCCTACCGTAATCCTACCGTAATCCTACAGTAATCCCAGCGTCTTACCATAGTCCTACCGTAGTCGTACAGTAATCCTAGCGTCCTACCGTAGTCCTACGGTAATCCTAGCATCCTACCGTAATCCTACCACAGCCCTACAGTAATTCTAGAGTCTTACCGTTGTCCCACAGTAATCCGACCGTAGTTCTAGTTATATAGTAACCCAACAGGGCAACAGTGTACAGCAAACAGTATGCAAGTAATCCTACAGTACTCCAAAGTAATCCTACAATAATCAAATCGTAATCTTATCGTAACCCATAGAAACGTAGAGGCTAAGCCTACAGTAGCCTACAACCGAGCCTACACTAGCCTACAACCGAGCCTACAGTAGCCTACAACCGAGCCTACAGTAGCCTACAACCGAGCCTACAGTAGCCTACAACCGAGCCTACAGTAGCCTACAACCGAGCCTATAGTAAGCCTACCTAATCCCATGATCCTTTTCCCGCACTTAGCTTTTCAGTCTACAATTTCAATAGTACCGAAATTCGAATGAGTTTCAATTCTTAAGCTATAATTTGATCTAACTATTAATCTAACTATAATATTTATCTATTAATCTATAAATCTTAATCTAATTAATCTTAATCTAATGAAATCTTAATCTTCAGAGATCTTAAATCTTCATTCCTTTTGTTCATTTATCTAATTCCAATTTTTTTTTTAAAATTTCCAATCAAATCCTGAATTCAATCGGTGAAAAAGCAATGAAATTCCCACGACCTTCTTTCATTCTTTCTTCTTTCAATTTTCATTCATTCCTTTCTCCCAAAAAAGCTTTATATTGAGTTACTAAGTACGAATTTGTAATGAAATCTAAAGAAAGGACTCAAATAGGATGATGGGGAAGGCAAAGGAATGGGGAAGGAATTCCGGTAGTTGAGGGGAAAGCTGAGGATGAAGATCGGGGATCACATTTCGATCCTCAATTAGCAAGAGTTAGTCACTAAGTTTACTTAGTGACTTTAGATAGAAATGAATGCTTGGAATTCATTCGAAAACTTAGATTAAACTAGATTAAACTAGATTAAACTAGATTAAACTAGATTAAACTAGTTGCCTTTTCATTGCATTTATCTCTCATTGTATAGATCTAGTTCAAAATGAACTATTTCGATTCTCAGCATGGTCTATTTCGATTCTCTTTGGTCAGAAAAGGGGAAAGAGATCTTTTGTGTCTATGTTAGTCTTTTCTATACACATTTGCACACAAACACATCGAAATATTCAGCAAAATTCAGCAAAAATTCGTTCTCGCAACTGAAAATAGCCTATATAACGGATTTTTTTTGAATAAAAAAATGGAAAACAGAAGATTACTGGAAGAAGATTTGGTTAAAGTACTAATTGGTCTACTTGTTTTCTATTTGTTTTCTATTTGGTATTGCCATTTTGGTGTTACTGGTGGATTTGCTTTGGTTTGGTTTGGTTTGGTTTGGTTTGGTTGATGGGTTTTGTGTTCAAAACTTGTAAATGCTTGTAAATGCTTTCTAGTATACTGAAATCTTTATTTTTCTAAAGAGATCTAGCAAGATCTAGCAAGATCTTTCATTTTTCTAACGATCTTCTTTCTCAAGAGAGATCTAGAAAGGCCAGGAACCTATTTTTACATGTACAAGTCTATTTTTACATGTACAAGTCTGTTTTTACATGTACAAGCCTATTTTTACATGTACAAGTCTATTTTTACATGTACAAGCCTATTTTTACATGTACAAGCCTATTTTTACATGTACAAGTCTACTTTTACATGTACAAGTCTATTTTTACATGTACAAGTCACTTTTTACAATGTACAAGTCTACTTTTACATGTACAAGTCTATTTTTACATGTACAAGTCACTTTTTACAATGTACAAGTCTACTTTTACATGTACATGTCTATTTTTACATGTACAAGTCTGTTTTTACATGTACAAGCCTATTTTTACAATGTACAAGTCTATTTTTACATGTACAAGTCTGTTTTTCAATGTACAAGTCTACTTTTACATGTACAAGTCTGTTTTTACATGTACAAGTCTGTTTTTACATGTACAAGTCACTTTTTACAATGTACAAGTCTACTTTTACAATGTAAATCTCTTTTTTCAATTCTTCTCCAGAAAAGTAGCTCTTTACTGTGAAATCTTCTTTGATGCTTTGATTTTGAATATCTGATTCGCTTCTCTTTCCTCTAAAGGTCGTTTATGTGATAAAAAGGGATGGAGCCCACTTTGTATTCTTTCTCGTTTGGCTTTGAAACACTGAACCAACGATTGATTCTATTTATTGTATTTTCTCGCTAGATTAGTGATTGTGCTATATGCCGAATCAATATCTAACAATCATTGCCCCATCGGTACCCTCTCACGCACTGCACATTTTAGTGCGCAGTCCAACTATCAAACTATGAAAGAGGAAACTATGAAACCCGGTGAGACTCGTGAGTACATGAAGTTCTGTGGAGCCACACGGAGTGGCGATCCAGAATCGGAACTGCTCAGCGGAACAGTGGCGATCAATCGGAACTGCTCCGCGTGGATCACGTGGGTCAACAGGAACTACTTGATAGGCTAACTAGAACTACTCGATAGGCTAACTAGAACTACTCGATAGGCTAACTAGAACTACTCGATAGGCTAACTAGAACTACTCGATAGGCTAACTAGAACTACTCGATAGGCTAACTAGAACTACTCGATAGGCCAACGGGGAACTACTCCGATCAAGGAGAGGCTCCAATCCATTCTCGAGCCACCAACATTTTAGCCACCAACGAGTAGCGACGAAGAGAGTGTCACGAGAGAGAGAAAACCGACGACAAGAAAGGGAACCGTCGAGAAGAAAGAGCCGATCGTTTTTTTTTTGTCTCAAATGACATATCGTTATGCTAATTTGGTGACAATTCTCTTGTGAAAAAAGAAAAAGAAAAATGACATGGACGCGGAGAGAAAATGACACGATTATTCAGCATTTTTCTATTATTTCTATGCTTTTTATAGTTATTTACTAAATTTATAGCTAATTTATAGTTGCTATTGCCATTTTTACAATCTTTAAGCCATTGTAAAGTTCATCTTTTGCCATAGATAAACCATGGCAAAAGATAAACCCCTATTTGCCATTGCTAAAACTTTGAGCTCAAATTTCTTGGCTTTGGCTTGTCCAATTTAAATATTTTTGATATCATTAGATGCGCCAAGTCTTTCTCTATCGATTGGTGCAAAAAAATATTTAAATTGGACAGCCCAACACTAAGATATTTGAGTTCAAAGTTGGATTGCCAAATAGCAAAACTTTGAGCTCAAATTTCTTGGTGTTGAGCTGTTCAATTTAAATATTTTTGATATCAATCGATAGAGAAAGACTTGGCGCATCTAATGATATCAAAAATATTTAAATTGGACAAGCCAAAGCCAAGAAATTTGAGCTCAAAGTTTTGCAATTGGCAATCCAACTTTGAACTCAAATATCTTAGTGTTGCGTTGTCCAATTTAAATATTTTTAATATCATTAGATGCGCCAAGTCTTTCTCTATCGATTGGTGCAAAAAAATATCTAAATTGAACCAACCAAAGCCAAGAAATTTAAGCTCAAAGTTGACGATGGCAAAGGGGGCGGAGCTAGTCCCACCTTTTATACGCGCCCCTTTGCCATTACCAACTTTGAGCTTAAATTCCTTGACTTTGAGTGGTTTAATTTAAATATTTTTTTATACTAATCGATAGAGAAAGACTTGAAAAATCGAATGATATTAAGAGAATTTAAATTTGACAACCCAAAGCCAAGATATTTAAGTTCAAAGTTTTGTCGAGGTCCTAGAGTTCTAGGACATGGCCTAGAGTCTTCAAAAGTTGCCTTTTTTCGTCTTTTTCTGCATTAATACGTCTTTAGAGTTATTTATTGAGCACATTTTTGATAAATTTCACTTTTTCGAGAGCTCTGGATCCCTTATCTAGTCCAGAAAATCTTGCTAACAACAAGAGTTTGCCACAAAGTTACCCAATAGCAATCGATCGATATCCAATAGCCTACCAGCTATCAGATCACGATTTTCTATTATCCATTCTATTCCAGTTCTTCCATTCTATTCTTCTTCATCTATTCTACTCAAAATCAAGCCACTCAATTCAATAAATTCAATATATTTGCCTCAAAAATCAAAAGAAACCCCGCCCTTAGTGGAAAGTGAAGAAAGAATGGAAGAATGGAAGAATGGAAGAATGGGCGTGGCTTTCCCTCCCCTTTCCCCCAGCCAGTTCCCCTCTAGTATTTCCTAACTAACCAGCGCCAAAACCAGCGCCCAAAATATCCCCCTCAACTAGCCTGAAATCTCAGTGTGATTTACCCATTTCCCTGTCCAACAATCGTTTAGAGATTATCTTTTTACGTGATCGAAAAAGGCCGATTGACCGGTGTTGGCTCTTTAGCTCTTGGCTCTATGATTGGCTCTATGATTTGAATATTGTACAATTGGCATACAAATAATTTGTAGTATTTATTTCGATTTCATTTCATTTCCATTTTCGGTAGATTTCGATCGTTTAATTTCGATTTCACTTTTAGATCGATCGCCTACAGTAACTCTATTCGATTCGATTCGATTTCTATGAATTTCTTTCTATTCCTAGGGCTTTTGGTGCCCCTAGTGGTGACTCGAAAACCCCAGCTACTCGAGTGCCCAATCGAATGTGAATGCGAGAAAGCGGCGCACAAAAATCAAACCACAATAGCGGTTTATTGTCATAAAGTAAGTGTTAGGTAAAGTAAAGAGAATACAGTAGTTTGCTGACTATACAGTAGTACAATACAATAGTACAATACAGTAGTACAATGCAGTAGTTTGCTGACTCGACTACTCTAAGCCCAACCTTCTCAATATTCAGTCCAAACTTGTACTTTGTACTCGCACGTAAACACGCACTTTCTGGTGCACGTGATTCTTCCATTTTCCCTTTGATATCAAGGGATCTTTAGAAGAAAAATTTCCAGAATTCAATGCAGAGAACTAGAAAGCCGCTAAAGCCCAAATCTACAGTAGTATATTAAAATAATATCGACCCAGAAGACCCAGAAGTGTACTGATTTAAATTCTGAACTTTTAGGGTACAGTATTAGGTACAGTAAAGAGAATACAGTAGTTTGCTGACTATACAGTAGTTTGCTGACTATACAGTAGTTTGCTGACTCGACTACTCTAAGCTCTAGTCAGCTGCGCCGCTTTCTCGCTAGAGCTCTAACCTGCTAAATATTCAGAACTTTTAGGGTGGTCTAAATGACAGCCGTTTTGGTGAGATCCTTATCCATTTGCCAATTTCCATCGAAACGATCGACGTTTTTGCGCCAGCTTGGCGACCAATCAACAAAATCAAATGGAACGATAATTTGAATCGATTCAGGTATGAAAAAGCTAAACTTGAGCGGCACCACGGGGGATCGAACCCGGGTCGTGCGAGCTCTAGACCGGCGCGCTTCCACTGCGCCACAACGCCTCCGTCTGGCCTCTAGAAAAAACCCTTTTTCTTCTAGCCTCCAGCTCGAAAACCCTTCTAGCCTCCAGCTCGAAAAACTCACCGGCTCAATCAGCAATCTAGCTAGTTTTTTGGGGGCGTCAGACAGTCGTCGTGGCGCAGTGGGTAGCGCGCATTTCTACAGCCCGGAGGGTCCGGGTTCGACCCCCCATAGTGCCACTCGATCTCGAACTTTTCAATTTTGATTTTAAATTCCATAACTATATTATATTATAAGGTTTTCTAAAGAAGTTTTAGCATTATTGGTCAAAGCACGGTCGAAAAAAACAGACGAACAGACACTGCTCTTTTATATAGTAGATTTCGATAACTTTAGAGAGCTGAAAAGCTGAATATCTTTAGATCTTTGGATAATTGAATGTTTTTAGAGAGCTGAAAACCCTTCGCCTCGTCAGTTGCCAAATCCCGTCAATGTCGAGGAGTGTTCGCTTGCCGAATCTCGAATTGCTCGATTTAAGGCAAAATAATGTAAGCTGACCCTCATTTTGCTCACTTTTGTAAACGCACCCTTTCTGGGGCATTAAATTCTTCGTTTTCTTCAGAAAACGAAGCGTTTTTGTAGGAAAAGTGAAGAATTCAGTGCGCTAGAAAGGGTGCGTTTACAAGTTCAAGCTCAAAGCTCAAGATCAATGTCGATCAGGAACGATCACGATCACGATTCCAGATCGATCACGCCACAATGGGCAACTTTGCCGGTCTCCCGAATCTACGCACACTTGATTTATCAAGCAACAAGTTGAACATTCTCCCAACTGGCGTTTTCACCTATTTGAAATCCCTCAAAACGCTGTCATTGGCAAATAATTCGATGCAGGTATCAGATTTAATTTGTCTTTCATTATTTCTGACTTTCATTATTTAATTATCCCATTTAAAATCAAAAGTTTCTGTGGCACCACGGTAGGTCGAACTCGGGTTGTTTGGAGCTGTAGATCAGCGCACTGCCACTGCGCCACAACGACTATCCTTCGGTCCCTGAAAAAGAAGCTAGAAAAACCCGCCTAACTGTTTAACCAGCTGAAAAACGCCTTATGGCTGGTTTTTCTAGGCTTTTTTGGGGGGTGCCGAGGCTAGCCGTCGTGGCGCAGCGGAAGTGCTTTTGGCTACAGCCCACACAACCCGGGTTCGACCCCACATAGTGCCACTTGGATTCGAATTTGTTGTTTTTTGTTTTAAATGGCAAAACTATATTAGATTCTAAGGGTTTCTAAAGAATTTTTAGCTTTATTGATCAAAACAACAATTGAAAAAGCTGAGAAAAAGCCCGTACAGACGGACAAACGCTGCTCTTTCTTTCTATAGATCTATAGATCGATCTTTTAGGACTTGCCCACAAATCTTTTGCACGGACTTCGAAATTTGAAATCCCTTCGTTTGGATGGGAATCGTTTACCGACGAAACACGTAAACGATCTCTTCACCGATGTGCCACAATTGGAGGAGTTGTTTTTAAACGATTGTTCGATCAATACGATCGCCAATTTGAGGTGAAGAGGCGCATTTTTGGCTTATTTTTGAGGCGCATTTTTGCAACAAAGAAAAACACACTCAATTCTTCGTTTTCTTGAAGAATTTTTGTGTGCCAGCAAGGGGGAGTTTAGAACTTTTTCGAAATTCAACTCGATTTCGCAAAAGCTTACAACTTTTGGGCAAGTCTAGCAACTCTAGCAACTCTAGCAATGCTGGCAACTCTAGCAACTCTGTGATTCTAGCGATGCTGACAACTCTAGCAACTCTGTGACTCTAGCAACTCTAGCAACCCTGGCAACTCTAGCAACTCTAGCAACTCTGTGACTCGAGCAACTCTAGCGACTCTAGCAACTCTAGCAACTTTGGCAACTCTAGCTACTCTAGTTACTCTAGCAACTCTAGCAACTCTGTGGCTCTAGCAACTCTAGCAACTCTAGCAACTCCGTGACTCTAGCGATGCTGACAACTCTAGCAACTCTAGACAGCTCTAGACAGCTCTTGCAACTCTAATTTTTCCAAAATAAAGCCTAAATCCTCTAAGTAATAGCTAGATTCAAAATCAACTTTTTCAAGAAACTTGTTAGTCTAACAGAGAAAAGAAAAGGCTAACAAGTGACTGAAAAAAGAGAGAAGAACGGGTAGTGAGCGTCCAGGCGGAAAAGTGGATTTGAGTCAGTTTCCCTAAAAAAAAACCTCTAGGGAATATTTTACATCAAAAAATGGGTGACTAACTTTTCTCAGAGTTCAAACATTTTCAAAAGAGCTTTTTTGTGAGTGAGAAATTGTCATTTTAGTCATTTTACAATCTCGAATTTTGCTTGCAATAGCAAATTTTTTTCGACAAATGCAACTTTGAGCAAATTTTGAGCAAAATTGACTTCTTTTCATGTAAATTATGATTAGAAAGTGTTTTTAAATGCTAATTACAACTAATTAATGTAAATTTTAGCCTAAATCGTGTCCCTTTGCTGAGAAATCTGGGAATGGGTGGCAATAATTTGCGACACGTTCCATCGACTGAATTGGAGGCTTTACCACACTTACAGGTAAAGGAAGTTGAAGCTGAAGGATCTATAATATCTATAATATCTATAATATCTATAATATCTATAATTTCTATAATATCTATAATATCTATAAGAAGTATTTATAATGTCTATAATCGTTCGCTATCTAGCACACTGGACAATCAATTCTAGTGCGCTAGAGGATTGTTAGGGAGCACAAAGTACAGTTTTGTTTATGAAGAATGGTTTAGGGAGCTACTACATGAGCTAAACTTTAAACTGTACTAG
The DNA here is from genome assembly GCA_958450365.1 of Mesorhabditis belari. NCBI lineage: Eukaryota > Metazoa > Nematoda > Chromadorea > Rhabditida > Rhabditidae > Mesorhabditis > Mesorhabditis belari. The sequence goes on along the minus strand of CAUEEP010000724.1, from coordinate 1,696,792 downwards.
GTTTAAGGTTTTAAATCTACTTACTGTCTGATTATTAGACGGTACTGTCTACCGTCTAATAATCTATCAGAGATCAACTTAGCAGTCATTTAACTAGAACTAGAACCAGAACTAGAACTAGAACTAGAACTAGAACTAGAACCAGAACTAGAACTAGAACTAGAACTAGAACCAGAACTAGAACTAGAACTAGAACTAGAACTAGAACTAGAACTAGAACCAGAACCAGAACTAGAACTAGAACTAGAACTAGAACAAGAACAAGAACAAGAACAAGAACTAGAACTAGAACCAGAACTAGAACTAGAACCTGAACTAGAACAAGAACAAGAACAAGAACAAGAACAAGAACTAGAACTAGAACTAGAACTAGAACCAGAACTAGAACTAGAACTAGAACAAGAACAAGAACAAGAACAAGAACTAGAACTAGAACTAGAACCAGAACCAGAACTAGAACTAGAACTAGAACAAGAACAAGAACAAGAACTAGAACTAGAACTAGAACTAGAACCAGAACCAGAACTAGAACTAGAACTAGAACTAGAACCAGAACTAGAACTAGAACCTGAACTAGAACTAGAACAAGAACAAGAACAAGAACTAGAACTAGAACTAGAACCAGAACTAAAACTAGAACTACACCTACAACTATCTAACACTAACTAACAACTTTCCATTTAACAAAGAAGAAATTCAGATATTGGACTTATCAAACAACGCGATCGGCGACCTTCCCCCTTGCGTTCTTTGTGCAAACAACATCACTCATCTCGATCTTTCACATAATCTTTTAGGCATCGGCAAAAATCCGATACATGAAGAGGCCTTTCGGTGAGTGGAAATGATTTTCGACTTTTCATAGAGTTTAGTGACACAAAAGTGGAATTCCTTGACCTCTCGCACAATCATTTAAACGATTTTGACTCGAATTGGCTAGGCCATGCACAGGAAACGATCAAGGAATTGGGATTTAGCGGCAATTTTCTCCGAACTTTCCCACCGGAGATCACGCATTCGTTGAGGAATTTGAAGTGAGATTGAACTTTGGACGTTGTACTTTTTTGCTCAGCTAAACGCAAACTTTCTGGCGCACTGAATCCTTCATTTGGCATCAAAGCTGTGAGAAAGGGTAAGAAGTGCGCCAGAAAGTTTGTCTATCTGTCTGTCTGTCTGTCTGTCTGTCTGTCTGTCTGTTTATTTGTCTATTCCTCAACTCCTAGAGAATCGTTTCAAATGATTTATATTTAGTTTGGCTTAGAATTTCATGTAGATATGCAAAATATTTTGACATTTGTAAAAAACTAAAAGTCCGGGGGGGGGGAGAGTCGAACCCGGGTCGTGTGGGCTAGAGACGAGAGCACTCGCACTGCGCCACGACGACCATTGGGATTGACGACCATTAAGAGGCGACAAACCCGCGGCCTCTCTCAACCGACGACCGTTGAGCGTGGCCGAGTGGTTAACACGCGCGTTTTCCAAACGAACGGAAGAAAGAGGCCGCGGGTTCGACTCCTCTTGCCGCTGATTCTTTCGCTTTTTGATTCAAAAATTTGCTCCAATTGCAACAAAGCTTCTTGTAAAAGAAATAATAAGTTTAATCTTGCTGTAGAGCACGTTGTTCTAACAAAAATAACAAAAAGGCAAGTTTAAATGCTCAAAATGAATTGGATAGCCTAAATATAAGCTTAGATATCTAAATAACTATTTGATTGAATATTTAGTGTAATATCTATATCTAGACGGCTTCATATGGGCTTCAATCACATCGATTGGTGGCCTATCCAGTTACCCGCCGAGTACAACCGTTTGGAGTTCTTCAATGTCTCCGGCAATCAATTCAGCAATCTACCAGATAACATCGGATCAATATTATCAAAGGTTTGCATAAAAAGCTTTATAGTGGCATTGGGTTTTTTAAATGTAGCTCATTGGTAAAGCATTCGCCTAAGCGAGAGGTCGAATCCCTGTCAGATTGGATAAAAAAAAACTCGTATTGCACTACCGGGAGTCGAACCCGGGTTGTGTGAGTTGTAGACCAAAGCACTCCCACTGCGCCACAACTCCTCTTCGACGGGCCCAGAAAAAGCCCTTTTTCTAGCCTCCAGCTAGAAAAACTCGTCTAACAGCTTCAGCAGCCGAAAAATGTCAACCGGTAGGTTTTTCTTGCTGGTTTTTTTTGTGGCGACGGACAGTCGTCGTGGCGCAGTGGGGAGCGCGCATTTCTACAGCCCACACGGTCCGGGTTCGACCCCCGTAGTGCCATCGGCTTTTTTCATAAAAGAATTTATTTTCTAAAAGATATTCAGGTAAAAGAGTTGGACATTTCGAGGAATCGTCTGAGTGCATTGAGTCACGCGGGCATTGTTTTTGTCAATGATATCAAAAAGGTGAATCTTGAGAAACAGTAAGCCAGATATGTTTATCAGTTGTTTATTAGCTGTTTATTAGCTGTTTATCAGCTGTTTATTAGCTTAAATTTGATTCTATAGATAAAATCTAGTAAAACTCTAGAGATAAAGTCCATTCTTAACATCAGAATCATTCTTAACATCCCATTTCTCAGGTCCATTTACACGGAAACCCGTGGGATTGCAGCTGTTCGATTCAACACTTACAACAACACATGAGAGAAAGGTGGGGTGAAAAAAGAAAGTTTTCGATATAGAGCTGATAGTATTCTCTTACTATCTTACTGGCTTACTGGGGGTTCTGGCTGGCTTACTGGGTTTACCAGGACCTCGTCTGATTCACTAGGCTTACCAAGACCCAGGCTCCGGCTTCCGGTTGGAAAATCCCTGGTCTTAACCCTTAGACATCGGAATTTTAAACCTAAATGTTCTTTTTAAACCTAAAGCACAGGTCCAGTAGTAAGAAATGATGTCTGCACTTGTACAAGAAGTGCAGACAGCATAGCAAACGATCTATGGCTATCAGCAAGCAATCCCATTTCCCAAACCCTCAAAAACTATCACTTCCGATCACTGGACCACCTCAAGAATCGTCCAAGATCAGTCAAAAGTTCTTTTTCTTGCTATGTTTTTAAAATTTGACCTAAAAACAGTTGATCTCTTGCATTTTTCTGTTTTCTTTACCCATCCACACATAATCTCAGCCAATTACAAGGCAGTCAGCCATTTCAGTCCAATACCCCACAGGCCAGGTGGTGGCTTTTTGTCTTTTTGTCTTTTTGGTCTTGTTTATTTGTTTTCTTCTCTTTCTCTAGAAAGTCATCGATGGGTGTTCGTGTAATCTTCAATAATCCGGCTGGGGGCAGGGTAGGTACTAGACTTGTCTTGTCAATATATGCAAATAGATTCCATTCTCTTTCTATGCTCGCTTTCCATTTAGCCCATTTAACCAACCAATTCCAGTCTATTTCGGGTCTTTTGATTGCGAGTTCGGCTTGGGACTTTTTACTTAATGCTTGAGTAGAAAGAAGTTCAGTTCTAGAGAGAAAGAAGAAAGGAAAGAAAGAAGAAAGGAAGGAAGAAGAAAGGAAGGAAGAAGAAAGAAGAAAGAAACTTGTAAGCTTTGTACTTTGTGCTTTTGCACAAACGCACCTAGCACACTTGAAGCGAGCTAGACTTCAAGCCTGGAACTTGAAGCGAGCTAGAGTTCAAGCCTGGCACTTGAAGCGAGCTAGAGTTCAAGCCTGGCACTTGAAGCAAGTTAGAGCTGAAGCCTGGCACTTGAAGCGAGCTAGAGTTCAAGCCTGGAACTTGAAGCAAGTTAGAGCTGAAGCCATAAGGCATAAGCAGAAGCCAAAGTACAGACTGAGTCACGAAGAGTACAGAATACAATGTACAGAGTACAATGTACAGAATACAATGTACAGAATACAATGTACAGAGTGCAATGTACAGAGTGCAATGTACAGAGTACAAAGTACAGAGTACAATGTACAGAGTACAAAGTACAGCAAAGTACAGCTAACCTAAACAAGCTGTTTTTCCATTCTAACCTATTTATTTGAACAAGTACAAGTCAAATTTGAATAGCTGAATAGCTGAATAGCTGTTTAAAAAGCTGAATAGCCTTTCCAACAATTTCCAATTCCAATTTTTGGATATTTCAAGAAACAAAACCAATTATCTTGATGATCTTCGAGAATTTGGGAAAACAATGACACTACCAATTTTCAATTTCACTTCTGGCGCCAGCTGTTTCTCTTTTGCCCTTTTGATGAAATGACCTTGATTGCATAATACAGAAATCTTCATCCAAATAGCCAAATAGCCATCCAAAGACTCTAATATTTAGCGATTTACCGATCAAACAAGGTTACAAGAGATTTACAAATGTATAGATTACTATAAGATTCGTATTCGTAATGCTAAAGTAATCAAATTAACTTTACAAATAGGTGGATAATATTGGGTTGGGGACTATGACTCGGCGCCAAACTTTAAAGGGACTTTTTGCACACATAAAGCCTTCTTTAAATATATGTTTGGTTTCATCAAAAGGATCCACTATTTCTCTACAAAATGACTTTTGAGAGATTCCACAAAGCTTTTCTTTCGTGGAGTTTATGAACTTCCAAACGCAGCTGGTTAAAATGGCAAAGAGTCCGACTCATCATTTGAACAGTTTCTTTCACATAAACCTTCTTTGGTGTTTATATAAAAAAGATAGAGCACATTCAATTACTTAAGTTGCCAAATTTGCAGGAAGATCCCACCAATTGTTTTTTCTAGATGACAGTTTGTAGTTTTTGTGAAAAAATGGCTTTTTCTTGAGCGGAGGCGCTGTTTGAATTTTCTTTTAAATGTCGTTTTGTAGAGAATTAGTTAACCATTCTACTGATATCAAACGCATATTATTTGACGAAGTCGAATAGAAGTTTTAGACATTTTTTTGATTTTCGGCGCCGAGTCATAATCCCCAACCCAATAAATGCTACGTTTTTACAGATTTGGCTCCTTTTCGTTACAGATTTGGCTAGGCTAGGTAAACTAGACCTGTAACCTAGGCCAGGTAAACTAGGCCTGTAAACTAGGCTATACGGATTTGGTTGCCTTCCTTTTCTCTACAGATTTGGTTCCTTTTCTCTACAAATTTGGTTCCCTTTCTCTACAAATTTGGTTCCTTTTCTCTACAGATTCGTCCATCTCTAGTTTTATTAAAATTACAGTCGACTCTCTCTATACGTAATGAAAGGAACGAAAAAATGTTTTCGTTATATAAAGTGCCGTTTTCTATAGCTTTAGCGTCGGTCGGGACCAAAATTTCATTCCTTTATAGAGAAAGTTGACTGTACTTGATTCCTTTTCCCAAATGTTTTCCATTTCAAAATGATTTAACTGCTTTTAAAGTAACTTTTAAACTTAAAGTAACAAAATGCTTCACAGAAATCAGAAATTGTAGCAAAAATATAGAAATTTGAGGAAAGAATTCTTTGAAACAACCTTGATCAACGAGTCAAATTTGCACAAAATAATTCCTTTAAAGCAAGCGAATGTTTGAAATTTCGATGGCCAACCGTTTCCATTTGGCTTTTTCCGGTAGCTATCTATCCGCGACGTATGTCAGATAGAGAGCGATTAGACGGCCGTACAAAGAGCACAAAACAAACGAATGTTTGAAATTTCGACCGCCGACCGTTTCCATTCGGATTTTTCACTTTGGATGAGCTTTTTCCGGTACCTATCTATCGGCTACGTATGCCAGATGGGGAGCGATTACACGCCCGCAGAAAGAGCACCTGCCAGTCAGGCAACTTCCTTTCGAAAACTAGGTTCGGAAGATAGACGAAGGATTCGAAAACGGAACACCTATCTATCCAGGGCATGTGCCAGATCGAGAGCGATTGTGAGCGCGCACAAAGAACATTTCAAGTCCTAGAGATTTATCTTGCTTTGTAGCTGGGCCTCAAATGGCCTCAAGTGCTATAAATTCGTCCTTGGGGGCTTTCAGGATCGATTGTAGCTATTCATTTCATTGTAGCCTACAATTGGAGCTATTTGCTAATTGTCTAAATTAGCTTTAGAAGATAGATTTGAATTTAGAGAAGAAGAGAAGATAGATTTGGAAGCTTGTCTAGTGTTTAGCACTTTTGTACATTTGTACAGACAATTCAGACATTTGTACAATAAACCAGTAAACCAGTAAAGTCTAAAGCAGTACAGTAATCGAGTTCAATTCAATTCCTTTCCAGATACCCATTGCGTCATCTCTTGCACTATGATGAGACTCAATGCAATGGACCGGCTCTCCTCAAAGGACAACCACTTTTGAATGTGGCTGAGGTGAGTTTTAATAACAGATTTTCCCCAGCAAAATTGAATTGGACACTTGCAGACACTTGAAATCACTTGTTCGAAAGAAAAAAAGGCAAGGAATGAGACTAATCTCTGTGCTTTTAACTCCAAAATCATCACTTCTACAGTAAACAGAAAGCCTTTCACAAATGGTTGAATGTACTCGTGGTTGAATGTACTTTGTGCTTAAAAGTACACCTTAAAAGCCTTAAAAGCAAGATTTCTAGTGAATTTTATCCTTTCTAGTTCATTAGATCCTTTCAAATGACAATTAGAGACGCTAGAAAGGAATGTTTACAATATTCAAGCACAAAGTACGATCAAAGAGAGTTTAAAGTACGATAAAAGAGAGATCAAAGTCAAAGAGACAAACAGAAAGACTTAAAAGCATGAAAATGAAACATGAAAATCCGAATATTCACCTTTACTAGAGCATGAATCAATTCATCTTTCTCTAGCACGAAAACACACCTTTTCTCGTGCACTTATCAATCAATAATCAAAATTTCTAGGTCAGCGATTGTGCCGTTCTATTCGGCGCTCGTTATGGCTTGACACAAAGCAGCGAATTGCTCATTTTGCTAGCGGCAATCGTTTCAGCAGCAATTCTTCTCTGTTTAATCATGACTGCAATGTATTACACAAGAGAGAGACATTATAAAGTGAGTTTTCAGTTATTTGCATTTCAATAATCCTACTGTAAACACTGTAATAGTAGCCCAACCCCCATAATGACGCGGAGTGTTGCGTAGTCTAGCTTTAGACGAGTTTTTCTCGACACTGGTTTATGCTACAATGTTCGTTTTGGTTTCAAAAAATAGCTAGAATTCAGGGCTATTTTTTTGATACCTAAGCGGGGATTCTAGCTTAAACTAGTGTCGAGAAAAACTCGTTCAAAGCGGAGCGTTGCGTGGTCGAGCTTTAAACGCGTTTTTCTCGACACTGGTTTAAGCTAGAATCCTCGCTTAGGTATCAAAAAATAGCCCTGAATTTCAGCTATTTTTTGATACCAAAGACGCCTTTTTTAAGCGTACGGGTGCTTTGAAAAAAATGAAATACTAAAAACTAAAAGAGTTTTGCGACTACATGACTGTACGAGGGCGGTGGGGTACTATTAGATTATTTACGGTAATTTAGGTCACCTTATCTTCCAAATCGTTTCATAATGTTTAAAAAAGATTATAAAACTAAAAGCCTTCAAAGAAATCTTCAATTTTTGGCATTTTCTTGAAAGAAAAAGCCTAAAAAAGAAAAAGTTTAAAAAAACGTTAAAAAGAAAGGCAATAGAATAGCCATTTACCTGCATCAAATAAAAAACAATAAGCCCTATAAATAGGTTATAAATAGCAATAACTCCAATAACTCCAAACTCTAAATAACTCCAACTTTTTCAGGGCACCTATGTGACTCGAGAACACTCAAGAACCCCGTTGACAATGTCGCACCCGATGAGTCTCAGCCCGTCCTCTCAAGTCTCCGAACCGCTCTCACCCACTTCAACCCTTCCCCCACCACCGCCAAAAGCTTCATCTTCTTTCTTTGGTATTTAATAAGTTCTTAAATTGCTTAAAGCGTCCTCTCTGGAGCACTGAAGTCTTCGTTTTTCTTGCAATAGAGCTTGCAATAGAGCTTGCAATAGAGCTCTGCAATAGCTCTGCAATCGCTCTACAATAGCTCTGCAATAGCTCTGCAATCTCTGCAAGCTTTTCTACAAGCTCTACAAGAAAAGCGAAGACCTCTATGCACTAGAAAGGGTTCGTTTCCATTGAAGAGCATAAAGTAGACTCCAAGAATAAGCACCAATTCTTTTTTTCCCCTTCCAATGAGCTGTTGATTGTGAATTGTGATCTCATTTCTTAAATCTTTATGAATTTTCTATGAATTTTTACAATTTTTTACAATTTCTTTCGAATTTGTCGCCGATTTCTTTACAATTACGGGTTTGAATTTGAGATTTTTAAGAACTTTAAAACTTTGCTTGCTTTTAATAAAGTATTAATGAAATTTCTGGAGTATTAACGACGTTGGAACTAGGAGAAATCAAAAACTTGTGCCCCGCTAGGACTCGAACCGCCGGGACGCACTTAATAGACTCTAGCAGACTCTAGCAGACTCTAATAGACTCTAATAGACTCTAGCAGACTCTAGTAGACTCTAGTAGACTCTAGTAGACTCTAGTAGACTCTAGTAGACTCTAATAGACTCTAATAGACTCTAATAGACTCTAATAGACTCTAATAGACTCTAATAGACTGTAGTAGACTCTAGTAGACTCTAGTAGACCCTAGTAGACTCTAATAGACTCTAATAGACTCTAATAGACTCTAATAGACTCTAATAGACTCTAATAGACTCTAATAGACTCTAATAGACTCTAATAGACTCTAATAGACTCTAATAGACTCTAATAGACTCTAATAGACTCTATAGGATCGTCGCGTTGTCTAACTAGGGAAAGAGTTTCAAATCGGATCAAGAAGGGGAAACTCGTGCCCCGCCCGGACTCGAACCCGCCACCTTTCGCTTACCAGGCAACTGTGCTAACCATTATACCACAACACACTTGATCTCACTCCCTTCAGGGAGAGTTAACTACGAATCAAAATAGAATTTAAAAGTTAGCAGTCACCAAACCCCAAACTTCAGCAAATTCTTCAAAATCATTTGCACTTTAGTGCTCATCTAAACACAGCTTTCCTGGAGCACTGAATTCTTCGTTTTTCTCTCTTCATCTTCTTTCATTCTGACACAAAGCTGCAAGTAAACTGAAGAATTGAGTGCGCTAGAAAGAGTGAACAGATTTGAGTACAAAGTACATGAGTACAAAGTATATTAGTACAAAGTACATTAGTACAAAGTACATTAGTACAAAGTACATTAGTACAAAGTACATTAGTACAAAGCACATCAGTACAAAGTACATTAGTACAAGGTACATTAGTACAAGGTACATTAGTACAAAGTACATTTCAAAGAACATGTTTGCCTTCAAAGAACATGTTTCCTTTGACTTTTTGTTGATTGTTTACAAGGAAATGAAAATCTCTATCAATAGCTTGTTGTGGCAAAAAGAGAGCTCGAGCTCTATGCATAATCGAGTGTTCTCCGCTCGCCACATTTTGTTGAGGTTCGAGATTTTCGAAGTAAATTGGGTTCAGGGAAAAGACAAAACAAGTGGGATTTGAGAGGATTCTCATTGGTGTAAAGCTGTTTGTTTGTTTTGTAAAGCGTCCAGAAACTGTTTGTTTGTTTGTTTGTTTGTTCTCAAAAACCGCTAATCAGCAAAACGCACAAAGTTACAGCCATTTGAATTTCGAAACAATGAAGGCTTTTCTCGAATTTCTGGATTTTTGGCAGACGGAAAGGCTTTCCTTTCGCCATCCCAAAAGTCAGCTCGTAGCTCGTAGTCAGCTCGTAGCCTAGTGGTTAGTGTGCTTGAGCTCGGAACTCTTTGATCTTGGTTTGGATCCACTAGCAGTCAAACTTTTTGCTTTTTTTGAATTTGTACAATGTTATTTAATGATTGAAAAGGCGAGTTTAAGCGGGGTGTAAAGGAAAGCCTTTCCGCCTGCAAAAATCCAGAAATTCGTTGAACCATTGGATATTTACTTCTTTCAACAATTGAAAGGCGTAATGGAAAAATTCACGATCACATTCGAGCCAGCAAAACGGGAGCAAACGGGAGCAACGGTTTACAACGGGAGCAAACGGTTCAATCCCGCTAGATTATTGACTCTTTCTCCCCAACTAGGTTATTGATTCATCTATTCTAAGTCTTCTAATAGAAGGACTAGAAGGACTAGAAGGACTAGGCTCGTCATAGAAGCATTTTTCAATCGTTTCTTTCTTCCAATTTCAATCATTTTCCAATTCCAATCATTTTCCAATTGTTAAGAACTATTTTAAACGATAGCTCTTTGTTCAAAGGTTTATTAGAAGCACGGTAAGTTGGATTTAAACTGAATATCTTGCACTTCTTGAGATTTCATTCATTTCTTTAAGTTGAAATGCTATTAAGGAAGTATTGAAAGTATATTCAATCATTAAACTATTAAGGAATACTGTAGACTATTAAGGAATACTGTAGAATACTAAGGAAAACTATTAAGGAATACTGCAGTCATACAGTGCCGCTTTTACAGAGTCTTCGATCTTTTATTTGAAAGAAATACAAGCCCTTTCCCATAGCCGGTTCTCTTGTTCTTTTGTGCACTGTCGGATTTGGTAAGGGGATAATCTCACATTACTCAGCCAGACAAATAAAAGAGAGCCGACCTAGCGGGAGCTCCTTCCCAGTTCACCCTTAATCTATGGGTAAATATGTTTTTTCTTCTTCTGAAAGTCAATGATTTTTCGATGAGAAACACTCTTATTACTTGAATTAGCGTTTATTGTAAGGACAGTCGTTAAAGTGTGTTCCTCTCGAAGTAATTACTTGAATAAGTCCGCGTAGTAATCTTTTACTTGTGAAAGAGTTCAAGTTTAGTTCAAGAGTTCATGTAAATCTCAAGTAATGCTATTCTAAAAGTGTTTTTTTTTCAGTTGTTCATAGTTTGCTTACTTTTTATTACAGTTTTACTTCTTTGAAAGCTAAAAATGTGATAATTGTTAACTAAAACTCTCTGAATCGATCTAGCAAAGAAACAAAAGTTTTAATGAAAAAGGGGAATGAATTTGACCGGAGCCGGGGTCGAACTTGTTGCCTAAACTGCCGCTGTTCGATTTAGAGTCAAGAACGTAAGCCACTTGGCCATTCGGGAGCGTGGCTGACACCTTTGGAACGGGCTTTAGAAAGCGATTACTCTGAAAGAACACACCCTAGTCAATCACTGTAGCTCTAGCTTTCCCAGTACGGTAGACTACAGTAGTCTACAGTATACCTCAATGGGTATGCTGTAGTCTACTGTAACTTCTTACAATCAACTTCCTAGCTTTTTTAGAAGTTATTCTGAACGACACTTGTGACTTTTATTCAACAAATTTGATTTTAAGTACTTTAGATCTGCTTTAAGTACTGTAATTAGATAAATTAATCTATTGAATGGAGTTTTGAAGTTAGATTTGAAGTTTTAAGATCTAGTTATCCTAGATTGAAATCATCTAAGATAACGAGGTCTTACTGTACTTTGAATCTCGAGATCTTGTACACTTGTACAATCACTTGTACACTTGTACAATCACTTGTACACTTGTACAATCACTGGTACACTTGTAAAACTTGTACAATCAAAATAAAGCATCAAAAGTACATTAGAGCTTCTCTAAGAATCAAAAAAGTATCGAAAAATTTGCGAATGTTTGTAAACAAATAGATCTCCTCGTTGCAAAGATCTGTGAGAGGTTTTTTGAGTGCTTTTTTTCCTTTCCTTGATTCAGTTGAATCAAAAAAAGGGGACTAGTGGAAATTGAAAGGATTTGATAGAAATTTATATAAATTTCTATAAATTTATATAACATTTTGTACATTTTTATACCCTAAATAGTCTTTAACTCTTGTATTTTTCTTGAAAAGGTCAATACGGGGCCTAATTTTAGGGCGGCTTTGTGACATCTCTTATTCGAGAGGGTAGTAAATCTCGAGAAATCCTTATCTCTTTGACATGGGAAATTCTGAGGTTCCTATTGTCTAATTGGAATCAGAAAGGATTGAAGGGGACCTTATTGAAAATCTTATTAAAAAGGAAAACGCTTTTTTTAAAAGAAATTACCATTAAAGGAAGAAAGTTAGGAAATCTAGATGAAAAGAAAGTTCTGTTCTGTTCTGTCTGTCTGTCTGTCTGTCTGTCTGTCTGTCTGTCTGTCTGTCTGTCTGTCTGTCCGTCTGTATGTCGGTCTGTCTACAAAAGTCTACTGTGATAGTAGCATCTAATTACAGGATGCAGCAAAATCATGAAACGAACAAATCTTAGTTCATTTTGCTCGAATCCGTATTTTAGCCGTGCAAGTAAACCATTCGTTTAAAGTAAAAGTAAAAGTAAAAATGTTGTCAAAATTGTCGAAAACTCGCGACAGAGCACCGGGTCAATTGTGATTGGTTAACGATATGATAAGGTGCAAAAGATTGAGAGTCTTGATTCAAACAATAAAACTAGTGCTAAGCCAAGGGTACAACAAGTTCTTTCTCTAGGGTACAACCAGTTCAAACAGTTCTTAGTTCAACCAGTTCTTGGTTCAACCAGCTCTTAGTACAACCAGTTCTTGGTACAACCAGTTCTTGGTACAACCAGTTCTTTCTCTTTCGTTTTTCTCAAATTTTCTCAGTTTTAGTATTGTTTCCAAAACTTTTACTAATATATTATCTTTCAAAAGCTTTTCTTCTTCTTTTTCTTTGTTTTCTTCGAATCTCTCTAGGGATCTCTCACTTGCAAAATGACCTCTCAAAAGAAATTCCCAGATTGGATTAGAGAAGTGAAAGAGTAAAAATCTACAAGTGACATTCACAAATGGGGTACATCCATAAGAATTTGGAAAAATCGAGAGAATTCCCATTGGGGACAACAAGGGATTTTTCGGATTGAATTTGGGGATTTTTTTTGTTTTTGTTTTTTAGGGGAATTTAGTGAGCAGTGGAAAGCTTTGTTGATTAAAAAAAAAAACGTACAATCTTAAACTTAATCTTAACTTTAAAGAAACAATTGAAACAATTGAACTCACCACTCCCATCGAGAAGTAATTAAAGAAGAAATCTGGTTCATTCCGTCCATCTTTTCCCACCGATCGATGAATGATCATTTTGTCCTCGGATTTGTAGAAAACACGCGACGGAGCGCCAAGCGCACACATTACCGACTGAAATTTACGAAAAAAATATGAAATAGATATGAGTAACTTAATGTTTACAAGATTACCTATTGTCTATCTATCTATCTATGTATGGGGTACTGTACTGCTTTAGACAAGACTTACGGTAAATGATAAATAGACCCTACTGTAACTAGCCTCTATGTACGAGCCTTAGGACTTACTGTACTGTGAGTATGAGGCTTATTGCTTGTCTTACTGCTTGTCTTACTGCTTATCTTACTGTCTTATTATACTACCGGCCGTTTTTCTGGATGTTTTGGGGATGGACGACTATTGTCGCCATGGAGCAGTGGATAGCGCGCCGGTCTATCGCCCATACAATCCGGGTTCGACAACTCGAATTGTGCTTTTTAAAAAATCCAAAAGCACGTTGAACAACTAAGTATTTCTCTATATGTAATTCTCTATTCAACGGCGCAAAAATCATCGCAAAAGGTCTTCTGGGGGCTGAGGAGCAGCGCGCACAGACAGACAGACGAACAGACAGACGAACAGACAGACAGACAGACAAACGGACAGACAGACAAGTAGACAGACGGACGGACAGACAGATAAGCAGAGAGACGGACGGACAGACAAAAGTCCCTTTATATATAGTAGATGGTAACAAGGTCTTACTGTACTTGAGTATCTTTATTTGAGTACCAGATCTTACTGTGTGAAAAGATCTGTCTTACTGTAGGGCAAGGAACTAGAAAAGCGAAGTCTTACTGTAAATGTCAAAGCCTCTAACAAAATGTCTTCAAGTTCTTAACTTTTAGATAATCCCTACCGCTGAAGAGTCTCCAAATCGAATCTCTCTTGTCACCTCGATCAACTCCAAATCGGCTTGCGAGGTTCGATCGGGAGCCGCCTCTCCATCTGATTGAAACTTTGAAATAAAATTTTGTTTATAAACTTTGAGTTAAAAAGTTGAATGAGCATCCGACAACTCTTCCCATATCGACAAGCACATCGGCAAGGATTGTTCGATTTTGGCCACAATATGAAGCTAGTGGGACAATCAATTCGTCTTCTCTGAAAAGTTGAGCTTTAGAAAATGAAATCTACTTTTTCTTGTCACTTCTTTATTATCAAAATCGTTTACAGTACGGAAACGGAAAAGTAAAACTAAATTTCTTTCATTCTTTTTAAGTTTACGTAGCAGAATACTGTTTTTTCATAGTCTAACAGCTACGGTAAATGTCTCTATAGTATGGTTCGCTTTTGCTACAGTATGCTTTACTTTCGTCACAGTATGTCACAGAGCATAGCTACAGTATGTCTCAAACAATAGCTACAGTATGTCACAGAGAATAGTTACAGTATGTCACAGAGAATAGCTACAGTATGTCACAGAGAATAGCTACAGTATATCACAGAGAATAGCTACAGTATGTCTTAGTTTTTATAGCTTAACTTTACACTCACTCCTTATTTCCACCAATTGTCCCCTTGAAGATGCTCATTTTTGTGAGTTTTGGCTGAGAACTTGCATCGTAGCGAAGACTATGTAGACTGGGACTGAAACCGGGCTAAAATAAAGATTACAATAAGTGGAAAAGTTGACACTCTTACCGTAATCTCGACATTTGAGCTGTTCGTTGTGGGGAAGCAAAATGAGAGCCCTCGCCACGATTGGACATACATCTTTTGTCGTTCGTCATACGCTGAAAAGGTAAACTTTTGAAGCAGCAGAAGTTAAAAATTATCTAGTGAAAAGTTCAGGTATCCATTTGACTTGGTATCCTCTTGAACTAACCTCCTGGATGAGTACTCGCGAAAAAAGTGCCAACACGTTCCATTGTCGCTTCAGCCGAGGGTTCCGAGAAGATTTTGCCACTAAAATGAGGCTTTATCTTTTGTCAAAAACCACCGTAATCTGTCAAATTTGTCAAATCTGTCAAAAGAATGTCAAAACTTATAAAAAATAAATATATTAATTTCAAAACATACTTGTACTTGAGCACAATCGAGCTCAACGCGTCCACTTCGAGCAACTGAATAATTTTGAGTTTGTAATGCTAATTTTTTTGCTTTCAAACCTTCAAAAGTTGAGTTCGACCATCAAAAAAGAGATTGATGCCAGATTTGACGAGTCGAATTTGGATGTCATCAAAAAATGGATTCTGAAAGAATTCCAACTAATCTGTTCTAACCAATCTAATCTAGTGACTCAGTTTTCTTGTTTAAATTTTCTAAAACGGCTAGAGTATTTACGGTAATTGCTCAGGCTCAGGCTCAGGCTCAGCACAGTAAATCAATTGGAGTACGGTGGCATTCAACTTTAACAGCAATGCTGACTGATAGAGAGTCTAATAGAACCGAACTTTGAGCTCAAGACAAAACGAACAATTTAAAACCAATGCTGACTGATAGAGAGTCTAATAGAACCGAACATTGAGCTCAAAACAAAACGAACAATTTAAAACCAATGCTGACTGATAGAGAATTTACTAGAACCGAACTTTGAGCTCAAAACAAAACGAACAAACCTTTTTCGAGTAAAGAAAGTCGACATTGGGGATGAGTCGTGAGTTCTGTTGTAGAAGAGCCATCACATCATTGAGTGGAGTTCCAAGAATGAAATGAATAGTGGAGTGTTTGAGGCCGATCTCCGGGACAACCTCGAACTCCAATGGGGCATTTGATGTCATTTCGGAAGAATATACTGTAAATTGAGGCTTTCATTAAATACTTTAAAAATAAAGCACGAATATCTTCAAAATTGCAACAATTTTTCCAAAAAGCTTACAATACAAGAGTCATATTTGAAAGAAGGTTGGGTAATCGTGGATTAGATTTTAAAAAGAGTAATATGTATAGAAGCTAGGTTTTTCAGATTATTTTTGGTTCAATTGAATACTGTAAAAGGCTTGCAAAATCCAAATAAACGTAGAAATTAAGGAACCGCTCATTACGCTTAAGCCATTTTGCCTAAAACCCATTTCGCCTAAAACTTTAAATGCAAATGTAAATTAACGACAAAGCAAGGCAAAGTTACAAAGATTTGGCAAAAGACGTGAACGTCGATTAAAAAGCGTATCAACTTGTCGTCGAGTAAAAAACTTAAGTACCCTTTGTAGACATAACTTCTCTAGCATTTCTTTTCTTTAACTACTAGCATAAAAATAAACTTTATCAACACCAAATCCGTGAATGTAAACAAATTAACAAGCAAAAGATAACAATGCGATAACCAACAATGATCCTAGAAGATCCTAGAAACCACAAGAAAAACCATAAATCAACCTAAAGTTTTAGCAATTTCAACAAGAAAATACGTACCGTAAATACTGTAATAGTACCCCACTCCCTCGTACAGTCGCGTAGGCGCAAAAGTTTTTTAGTATTTCATTTTTTGCAAAGCACCCGTACTTTCAAAAAATGTGTCTTTGGTATCAAAAAATAGCCCTGAATTTCAGCTATTTTTTTGATACCTACGCGCGCATTGTAGCATAAACCACCAGTGTCGAGAAAAACTCATTCAAAACTAGACCAAGCAACACTCCGCACCGTCATTATGGGGGTGGGGTACTATTACAGTATTTACAGTAGGATTATTGAAATGCAAATAACGGTGACAAAGACTTTGTTGGGTGACAAAGACTTTGTTGGGTGCCAAAGTTGGAGCGTGATCTGCTTAATAACCGTTTTAGGCAAATGGCAAAATGGCGTTAGGCAAAACGGGTTTTAGACAAAATGGCGTTAGGCAAAACGGGTTTTAGGCGAAATGGCGTTAGGCAAAACGGGTTTTAGGCGAAATGGCGTTAGGCAAAACGGGTTTTAGGCGAAATGGCGTTAGGCAAAACAGGTTTTAGACAAAATGGCGTTAGGCAAAACAGATTTTAGGCGAAATGGCGCTAGGTGAAACAGGTTTTAGACAAAATGGCGTTAGGCGAAACAGATTTTAGACAAAATGGCGTTAGGTGAAATGAGGGGAACCGAAATCATCATATAAACATAGAAAAACATTAAATTCAAATCACATTTGATAGGCTAATTCTGGCGAGCTAGCTTTCTGGCGAATGTTTTCTTAAAAGAAACTGCCAAAGTTCCAGCTCATTTTCCCCAAGTCTAACAGATTAATGCGAAGAAAACTTACCGAAAAGTTATGCAATGTTTCAACCCAAATAAGGCTATCGACAAGCGAAAATCAAGCGCCAAATCGTAGTTTGATGCGCGTGACAAAACGCGACAGTACAAATGACGGGCGCATTTTGGAGCGCAAACGCCACATTTCCCCAAAAATTCGAGCATTTAAATTTTTGTAGTGCTCATTTTCGAACGAGTCTTTTGTGTTAAAGTTTTCTTTTATTGTTGTTAAAGTTGAGTTTATTGAGGTTGATAGGTTTGTAAGGGAAAAATTGAATGGCTCGAGGTTTTTGCGTGTTTTTCATGAAATTCAGTCAACTCCTTCATTTGGAAACCTTTAGAAACTTGAAAAGACTCAAGATTTTCATTTTTTTTTGCTTACAAGCTTTGGATTAAACATGTGTGTTGTCAAATAACCCATCATTTTACCCCTTTAAGATATCACGGGCACTTTTTCCGAGCCGTACAACATGCGCACTCTCAGTCGGTAGTCGAAAGGGTAGTTTTTTGGTGGAGGCATCCGAATATACCCATTCGCGTTTTGCGGTTTTTGCGGTGCGTCAAATGCGGTTTTTGAAACAATGAAAAACAACAATGCTCCGTTTTTTTGCGCTCGGCTCGTCTCGATTCTATTCCTTTGTATCTATCTATTATCTAGTTTTTTTGTAAATTTGTTCAAGTATTTGAGTTAGACAGACATTTGCTTCATGTATTATCGAGTGAAGTAGCCCCAGCGTTCCCCGCTCCCCTTTCTGAACGCTTTCGATTTCTTTCTTTGCTCAGCTTTGATAATCAAGTCAAATTTAGTTTTCCTTGAGTTTTCAAACACTCTAAGCGAAATCTCTCTTAACCAAGCGAAATATATCTCGTGTCCGTTAGATGCCCGATTGCTCATCGTGTGTGAAGCGCTAAAAAAGAAGACAACATGCATCTTTACCACTTGACTCTACAAGGACAAACGTCAATCAATCAAGCTGTACACGGATCTTTCACTGGTGCTTCTAAACAACAGGTTTGATTTTGGCTTTTGAGAAGATTAAAATGAGGTTGGATACTTGGTGATCTTCTAATTCAAAGTTGGATTTAAAAATAAAGCAGTTAACGAATGAAATACTTACTTGATAAATTTATAAACCTTCTGAGGCAACAATCTAATGAATAAAGATTTAAATTTTAGCATCTTTATTTTAAAGGTTTCCATTCAAACACACTAATTTATTAACTCTAGGAAGTGTGCGTCGCTCGTGGAACCACTCTGCAACTCATTTTTTGTGATCCTAAATCGGGAAAGATTCAGGTTCAAAAATCCGTTTAATTTAATGCAAAAATTTTAGACACTTTGCACACAAGATGTGTTTGGAGTCATTCGCAGTCTTTACGCATTCAGATTGACTGGATCTAATAAAGGTTTTTCAATATTAATTGGATTCTTATGTTTTTTGTTTAGATTACGTGGCGGTTGGCTCGGATTCTGGACGAATCGCGATTCTCGAGTACAAACAAGAAAGGAATTTATTTGAACGAATTCATCTAGTGAGTTAATGTTTTGATAAGCTTAGCGGTTTATAACAAGCAACAATTAACATTTGTAAGCACACAAAAATTTGTTAAACTTGCCTGATTTTAGGAAACTTACGGGAAAACGGGATGTCGTCGAGTTGTGCCCGGACAATATCTTGCAGCCGATCCGAGAGGCCGTGCTATTATGATTGGTTAGTTTAAATCGTCTAATTGTGATTAAACTAAAAATTATAAGTTTTACTTGAACATTAACTTACTATTTTTGTATTAGAATGGCGTGTTTAGGTGCCGCTGAACGACAAAAGTTGGTCTACATCTTGAATCGAGACGTTGAGGCGCGACTGACGATCAGTTCTCCTTTAGAAGCACACAAGACTTACACGTTGTGCCAGGGAATGGTTGGCGTTGATGTCGGCTTTGAAAACCCGACATTTGCCTGTCTCGAGTTTGACTATGAGGTAGATTCTTTTTAAAATGATGTCATTATTATTTTTTGTAGGAAATCGATAATGATCCGACCGGAGAGAACCTGAAGAAGACACAACAACACTTGACTTTCTACGAGTTGGATCTCGGTTTGAATCATGTGGTGCGGAAGTATGCAGAACCGTTGACTGATCTTGGAAATCATTTAATTGCAGGTAGTTTTGACCAAAATGCATTACAATAACGAAATGATTCGCTAAATGATTGGGTACTATCCTGTTATACCACCCCATGCAAAGATTGATGTAAATGAGGTGGTTTAACAGAAAAGAGGGCCCAGGTGAATGGTTTTCTTGGGGTGGTATAACAGGAAAGTTCCAATATTGTATTTTATTTTTTTGTTTTAGTTCCCGGAGGACAAGAAGGACCATCGGGTGTGATTGTTTGCTGCGAGAACTACTTGGTATACAAAAATCTTGGAGATCAACCGGATATCAAATGTCCAATTCCTAGGAGAAGGGTCAGTTGTGGATGTTGATTAGAAGGATACGAATTTAATCATAGTTGCAACAATTTAAACACAAATTTCAAGTTTACCTTAAAGTATTTCAGAACGACCTTGATGACGCTGATCGCACACTGATGATTGTCTGTTCGGCCACTCACAAGACCAAATTGTTGTTCTTCTTTTTGGTGCAATCCGAACAAGGAGATGTTTTTAAGGTTCAAGCTAGAGCTTTTATTGATTTGGGTTCTGTGTACTAAACATTTAAACATTACTTCATTTTCACTTTAGGTCACTTTGGAAACCGATGAAGACCTTGTGACGGAGATGAAGATTAAATACTTTGACACTGTTCCTGTGGCGAACGCGATGTGCATCTTAAAAACTGGATTCCTGTTTGTGGCTGCCGAATTTGGAGATCAGTAAGTTGCATCACTTTGTTCGTTGTAAATTGTTCCTTTAGTCAATTGTATCAAATTGCCAACCTTGGAGACAATGACGATGAGCCCGAATACTCTTCTCGAATGGAACTGGAAGAGGGAGACACTTTCTTCTTTGCGGTATTTCTAAAATCTTTTGTCTAATTTAAAGATGTTTAGCCTCGGAGTCTGCAAAATCTTGTTCCAGTCGATACGATTCCATCACTTTGTCCACTAATCAATACACATGTAAGTTGAAATTTTCAACTTAGCTTGTTAACAAATGTTTCCTCATGTTTTTAGATTGCCGATCTGGCTCGAGAAGATGCTCCGCAAATCTATGCAATGTGTGGTCGTGGTGCTGGATCAAAGTTGAAAGTTCTTCGCAATGGTCTCGAAGTGTCAGAGATGGCCGTTTCTGAGCTTCCCGGAAATCCGAATGCTGTGTGGACAGTGAAGCGCAATGTTGATGGTTCGAAGTTTCATCTTTCTTACAACTACATTAAATTCAGACAAATTTGATGCGCACATCGTGGTATCTTTTTTGAACGCTACACTGGTGCTTGCTATCGGTGAAACTGTAGAAGAAGCGACGGATTCTGGGTAAGTAACGAGCCAAGTTTGAATATTAAAAGAAATTTAGATTTGTCGCCACTCAGCCGACAATTGGATGTGCTTTGATTGGTGATGACAGCATGCTCCAGGTTCTTAAAAATATTTTGGCAGCTTATTGTTGAATTTCTAGGTGTATCCAGACGGCATTCGTCATATTCGATCTGATCGGCGAGTGAATGAGTGGCGAGTAAGAAATGTCCAAGCAATTAAGACCAAGATGATCATTTAGGCGCCCGGTAGAAGAACGATTGTGAAGTGTGCATTGAATCGCCGACAGGTTGCGATCGGGCTGTCGGGAGGAGAGATTGTTTATTTCGAACTTGACATGGTGAGTTTGCATTTGAATCAACTATTCTTGATTCGAATTCTTCATTGATTGATTCAAAGTTTTGCTTTTTTTAGACTGGACAACTGAATGAATTCACCGAACGCCGTCAATTGCCAGGGGAGATTCTCTGCATGAGTATGTCCGAAGTTCCAGAGGGAGAGGTTAACGACAACTTTCGCAACCAACTATTTAACATTTATAGATTCGCTCTCGTTTTCTCACCGTCGGAGTGAGCGATTCTACTGTTCGTGTGATATCTTTGGATCCTTCGGACACACTTGCTCCATTGAGGTACTTTGGAGTGTCTGTAGTGTCTATTTACCTGAATTTTTAGTTTCCAAGCTTTACCTTCACCACCTGAGTCTCTTCTTTTATTGGAATCATCGAGTGAAGATGGAAAGGGTGTTAGCACAATTCACCTTAATATTGGCTTGCAGGTTTTTAAACCATTTGATCCTTAATTTTAAATTTAGAACGGATGCCTATTACGAACAACGGTTGATTCAGTTACCGGTGATTTGATGGACACAAGAACAAGGTAGCTTTGTTATTGAATACTTTTAAGAGTTTGCCTTTTAGATTCCTTGGCACTAGACCTGTTCGTCTCTTCCGTGTTCGTGTGCTAAACAAAGATGCGGTAAGAAAACTTATCATTCTATTTTTCATAACTATGTTAAGGTTCTCTGCACATCATCCCGATCGTGGCTCCTTTATCATTATCAAAATCGGTTCCACTTGACCCCACTCTCCTATCCATCGCTGGAATTTGCCTCTTCATTTGCGAGTGAACAGTGCGCTGAAGGCGTTGTTGCTATTACTGAAAATACACTGCGGTGAGCAAAATTCGATTCAACAAATATTGCATCGCATATAGCGGCCGTTGTAGTCAAAGTTTGCTGCAACGGACTGCTCACACTAGAAATAGGGTGATTATGCGTAAAATAATAGAAGATGCGTGTGCCGACAAAGCTGCACTCTTTGTTGGTTCCTAATACCCTTCTAACAAAAAGAAACCCGTTGCTAATGGATAAATTCAGGGAAAACTGATCCGATTTAATTATTGTTTTTAGGATTATCGCTGTGGAAAAACTCGGAGGGGCGTTCAATGAAGTCATTCACAAACTTGCATTGACACCTCGACGGTATATTTATCGATGTTATTGTATACTCAATTCTTGCTTATAGGATGGTTGTCCACCCATCAGCGAACACAATTATGATGATTGAAACTGATCACGCCACTTACACAGAACAAATGAAGAACAAGAAACGAAACGATATGGCCAATGTAAGCAATAAAAATATACCGCCAAAATGTTGTCTTTAGGATATTGAAAGTCTTGCCACTGATGAACAAGAGCTGGAACTTGCTAGGGAGATTGCCGAAGGAATGCGAAACACAAAACTTGATGAAAGCGTTTTTGGAACGGTCAAAGGAGCTCCAAGTAAAAATGTAGCGTTATGATTTCTAAATATTTTCGTTTTAGCGAGATGGGCTTCAGTTGTTCGTCTACTAAACGCGAAAACGGGAGACATTCACTCATTTTTTGAACTACCACAAGATGAAGCGGCAAAATGGTGACTAATTTAAGCTTTATTTGTAGAACTTTTGTTTTAGCATGACGTTGATTCAATTCCATGCTCAACCCGACACTCTCATGGTGCTTGTCGGATGCGCGATCAGCGTAAGCTTTACCTCTTGGACATTGATACCTACATATTTAATAGCTGGACCTATCTGGAGTGCTTTTAGGTGCGATTACGTCCGTACTCACACCGTGGTGGTTGCGTCTACACGTTCTTGTTGAGCAACTCTGGCGACAAATTTGATCTCGTTCATCGAACCCCAACTGAAGAGGTATAAATAGTAAAAACTTTTTTTTGCAGAGCTAAAAGACTAATAAAGGTGAATCAATTTTAATGAATCAAATTCTAGCCTGTGACGGCTGTTCATGACTTCCGTGGAATGGCTCTTATTGCACTCGGCAATCGCCTTCGAATCTACGAATTTGGAAAGAGGAAACTTCTGGCGAAATGCGAGAATAAGGTAAAGCTGTTGTAGTGTTGAAAATAGTTGTTGAAAAATCCCCAAAAAAATTGTAATCTGTTTAGTTTGTGTCTTGTAAGCATTCCTCCTCCGCCTTTTCTGGCCAATCGTTTAGAAATTTATTCCAAGTAGCAGCAAAAATTGTGACTAGAAAACGGAATCGGTTAAGTCTTTCAAATCGATTAGCTACCCGCAATGAGAATGTTTGAATATTAAAGGAATGATACGTGTATAATAATGGACACCGTTTCAATTAGATAAATAACTGTAACAAGTGAGATGAAGCAAAATTGGAAAATTTACGAAGAACTAGAGATCTTTATTTGCGTCACCACTGGGATTTGGAGATGCAGTGTAGGCATATAAATGGGGCGGAGAGGAGTTTCGTTGATTTCGCACAACACTATTTGGTCCTCCAGCGACCGGTCGTGCAACACTGTTGTAGGAGTTGTTATTTGTGTTGTTGGTGTACTAAAATGGTTTTTTAAGCAATGACCTTTCAATTTTAAGGTGTTCAGCTGATTTGATATTCTGCCTAATTATTACCGTTTTTATGTTGTTGGTCGTGTGGTTGAGGTGATGACAAGTGAGGAGTCGCTTGAAACAAATTCGAAACTCTCGATTGAACACCGTGTAGATGACCGGATTGAGGGCGGAGTTTAAGTAGCCAAGCCAGAATAGAATACTCCACATCACTCGAGATGTTTGCAGGCTGAGACCGTAGACTAAGGCGAAACCAAGCCAGCAAAGGATGAAACAGCCGGTGACAATGGCTACCGTCTTTGCAGCTTTGATCTCCAATGAAAGCCGCTTTTCGTAGGCACCCGCGGTCTAAATTTTGGAAATATTTTTGGTCATTGAGATGGGTTTACCTTATTCTTTGGCGCTCTTCTCATCAATCGTGCCAAGGGGTTTTTCGCTTTCCAACCGGTAGGCTTTTTAGGCTCTTCTTCCTCTTCACATTCCAACAATCCTTTGCTACATTTAGTCGGCGACCTAGAAATTAGCTTGACTTTTCATTTGTGTACTTTTGATTACCCAATGGGACTTGGCTCGGACTCGGTGCTCGATCTTTCCGGAATCGCCTTTGCACACATTAAAGCACCCTGTGAGCCGGTTGTGGATTTTCTCTCGGGTGTTGTGCATTCGTTCTTTGTTTGCTCGTAAGTGGGCAAGCCATCCTTTGAGTTAGTGTGATTTTTCGCCACCATGCACGGAGAACCGGATGCACCATTTCTAAATTTCTTTTTAGTTAAACTTTCTCTTTAAAGGTTTATTACCTGGTTTTATCACATACAGACGTCTTAAAAGTCGTCACATTCGACCCGCGATGAACTCTGAGCATTGGTAGGGACTCTTTATTGATGGCAGTGGGATGACTCATCAAATAACTTCTGGCATTCTTGTTGGCACTTTGGGTTACTTGCATCATTCCACTATAGATGCTCTTTGTTGCAGCTCTTGCAGCGATATAGATTCTCATGTAAACGAAAACAACGACAATCATGGGAATATAGAAGCTGCTGCTTGCGCTGAATATGATGTAAGCTCTTCCCGCATCAGCTGGTGTGCATTTGCAATCGTCGTTTTTCTTATCAGTCGAAGCCAACATGAATGACGGGGAACAGATTAGAAAAGAAGATATCCAAACAAAAGCCACGATACATCTCGCTCGAAATTTCGTCACCAACATTGGATAGTTCAACGGTTTGATAATAGCGATGTATCGATCGATGGAAATCGCAACAAGATTGTAAATGGATGCCGTACACATCCAAATGTCCATTGTTAACCACATCGTACACCATGTTTGCCCAAAAATCCAATATTCATTGAGCACCTCATTTGCTATGCTGAACGGAAGGATCACGGTACCCACCTAAAAACTTTTGTTTTCTTTTGAATATGAAAAATTTCTTACTAATAGATCAGCAAATGCTAGCGATAAGATTAGCAAGCCAGTGGCTGATCGCAATCGTCTTCGCAGCAAAACAGCTGCAATAACGAGAGCGTTTCCGAGAACGACCACCACAACAAGAACTGTGAGCACAGAGATTGTTGAGAATATTCTTAGGAATCCGGCTGCATTCGTTTTTCGGCTCCATTCATAAAAAGAGCATTGAATAGATCCATTGGAATACTGATCATTTGCTATCGTACTCGTTAGCAAAATTGAGGCCTCATTCAGGTTAGAGAAATCCATCCTGAGGCCAGGCGGTGATCAGCTAATCGAAGGTCAAAACCTGAATTGATCGTGTATTTTTAGAAAGTTCAAAAACTTGTAGCACAATATTAAAAACGATTGTTTGCCCAAGGGTGGATTGGCCGCTTGAGCTTAGGCAGAGTGAGGCGAAAATGTGAGAAATGAGCATAATTGCTTGGGAGACGATGTGGGGATATTTGAGAGGAGGGCGTGGGTGAGTAAGCTTTTGAACTTGTTTGTCGTGTATTGAAAATTATACGAGAAAAAAGGCGAGCTTTCTCGCGATGAAATCGACTAATTGGCCGTAAGGAGAAGAGAACAATGAAAAACATTTTCATTCATAGAAAGATTCAAACGCGGCTGCATTAGAGATTGAGAATTATTGATGAGAAAAAAAAGTACTTTGCTAGAAGAGTGTTTATTTAAACTCTAGTCGTCTCGTTGTAGGCCATCTGAGGCCCGATGGCGGCCGTGGGGAGAATGCCGGCCAGTTGCGTTAATTTCATTTAGAAGCGGAACCCCCGAGACTCGTCCATTATTCGATAATGTGAGAAAAGGGAGAAATTTCTTTTTTGAGTGTCGAATATATTAAACATTCAGAAAAGAGAGGAAAAATTGATGATTTGCTAGCGCCACTTTTAGTGGACCGAGAAAGTTTTGCAGGTGAAATCCAAACAGATGTTTCGTTTTTTGAAGTTAGCGATTTCTTCTTTGGGGAGCATTTGTAATAGCTAATTATTGACGAGAGAAAATTACTTGTTTTTAAAAACAAGAAATTATGGGTCATATTAATCAATACTTTACATGAATAGAGATGGTACTTCCCGTCACACTGGTGGTTGATTGAGAGCAGGGCGCAAAATAGCTGATGGGTTTTTTTTTCTCCTCGCCCCCTCTAGAGTCAATTCAAACACTACTTATAATGAGATGTGGCTATTTGGAAGGAGGAATGCCTACAATTTTTTGCTGCTAGGGAAAATATGGAAAGATTTTTGGGTGGCTATTTTTGCATCAAAATTGTAAATTACGTCACTCTAATTAGGACTATTCATAGAATGTCTTTGATTTTTGAGGCTAATGATTCTATTTTTAGCATTTTCCCGTCGCGATCGCCGGCATGACATCGATGGGACAAAGAATAGTGGCGTGGGATGTTCAAGAGAGCGTTCACTTCATTCGCTACAAAAGAAGGGTAAGTTTTTGGGAAAAGCCATGACTAACTCGACAACAAAACAGGGGATCGAAAATTATGTAATTTTCTGGAAAAAGCGATTCGCGACATGTTGGTTTTATGTGTTAGGTTCTAAAAGGAAACTCCTTTGCACAGCTAAACAAATGAAAAACGCTGACAGGAATAAATTGCATTTGCAAAGTTAAAGTTTTTCGAAAAATGGTAAATACTTTCAATTCGATGGAAATGGAAAAAGGAAGTGCAAGTTGTTATTTCTTTTGATTGGGGGTTTCCAGATTGCATTTTAAGGTTGAATAACCACCCCTGCCATTGCCCCCTCTCCTCCCCCCGTCGCTTTTGCTCCCAAAAAAGACTACCTTGAAAGAGCAATGAAAGAAAGGGACACTCTTTGCAAAACGACTGTCGCCCAACCCGGAAGAAGAAAAGGAAATATGAAATCCTAGTAAATAGTTTGCGACACCTGAGATGGAATTAAGAAATTCAATTCATTAAATCCTCAGTGTGCATAGATTTGTAAAGCCATGAAGAAAATCATAGACGATTTGAATTACTTGAATCTTGATGGATTTCAGGAATTCAAAAGTGTTAGGAAAAATTTATTAACTTTCAATTAAAATATCGAGAGCAGGAAGAAGTGGGTTATGAAAAATATTTGTCAAAATGAGGACTCCGTCGCCTTTTTTACATTTGGGGTCTCCCTCGGATAAATTCATTAGTGGGGACATACAAGCAATAGAAGAGGCAAAAGCGTAAATGCCCCGGCCCTCAGCTTTAATGAATACGTGGGGATGATGAATGATTGGTGTTAGATGATGGGGATGAGATGAGTGTCGGGCAAGGTAAGCATGTTTTGAACGAGACAATGTGGGGAATGGACTCCGCAAGCATTGACCATCTAAGCTCTTGCAGCAGCTTTTTCCTGCCGCTCAAGGCAAGGGGCAAATGGCGGAGTGAGGGGTGGAGGAGACACAGCGGAAGCCAATACCTATGCCCTCTTCGCCGTGTGGGGGTGAGGGGAGTCCCTTCTGAGGAGGAGAAGCTACTCTTTTCTCGCACTCATTTATAATCCTTCATCACAGCCCCGTCTTCCCCCTTTCCCCGTACCGAGGGTTGTCTCTTCAATTTTCCACACACAAATCCTATTAGTTGCATTTAAAATTTATACACTGGGGATGGAATAACAGAAATTCTTGTGAGCACTTGTGACTGTTTTGCGCATGCCATGCAAGGACGAACGCAAAATAGCTGATAAAACTGTTCCAAGACCCAAAAATTTTATGAGTGTTTTGCGAGGGGACAGTGGCAGCCTTTTGTAAACTGATTTGCTACTCGGCAACGCCGCTTTTTCATTACTAATAATGGGTTTGGGTCTATTTTTACGCTTTTTGGCGCACCGAAAATTAGTAGGTAATGAAGGTTCGGCATCAAAAAGTGCGGAAACTTGGGGATTTTTGGGATAAAAATTATTGATAGGTTTTATAAAAGTTGTTCCGGGAGTTTTGTAAGAGTTTCAAAATGGGAAAACATAAATCATGTTGAAGTAAAATGAAAAGTGCTGACAAAATGATTTTAAAATTTAAAAAGTTTTCTTTTGAAAATCGTTATATTTTTAGGATAATCAACTGGTGGTCTTCTGCGATGACACAACACCGAGATATGTAACATCATTGACGATGCTCGACTATCAATCTGTGGCCATTGGAGACAAATTTGGAAGTATTGCCATCGTAAGTGATTTTTAAATGTAATTGAAAACAAAAGACAATTGAAACCATGAAAGGTTGGATAGACAAGAACCTTTTTTCCGTTTCGGCGCTTTATGTAGACCCCTCGCACTCATAGTCAAATCTTGTTTGCATACATGAGTGTACACAGCTCAATACCACGCCAGGCCAACAGAAAAACATTCTATTTTGATCAACACATTTTTACTAGTAAACCTGGGTGATGATTTGAAAAGGAGAAAACTTTCTGACCTCATTGAAAGTCGGATGATGATTTTAAACAAAGTTTTGATGAAAACATGGGAACATGTGGGATATGGCTTCCCGAATCAATACTTTGTGAAAAACAACCCGATGAAGGCATATTTTGAAGTTCCGATGAGAAAGAGAAATGAGGCATAGAGCAAAAATTGACTAACTAGCATGCCTCATTGATATTCGATATCTTGGCTCATATACGTATAAGACTTTTAGAGGAGAGAATCTAGAAATTGGCAAAATTTTGCTACTTTCTAGAAGAAAAGGAAAGAATTAGGAAATGGTAGAGCCATTGGTGATTGAAATTAGAAATCAGATTATGAACTTCACAAATCACGGAAGTTCAATGTTAATCTGACACCAACGACCCATAAATAGGAGGAACAATGGAAACGGATTAGAGAATCAATTGCAACTATGTAGGCAATAAAATATGATGCTATCGAATCAGGGAAGAAACACCTTGTCGCTAAGCAAAGATGGCTTTTATTCGCAAGTTTTTCCTCGCTACACACATTGCTTTTTGAGAGGAGAGCAAAATGCTAGGAAACGCTTAGCAACCGAGCGAAAAAGTATTTTGATCAGCGTGGGAAACGGATAGAACATAAATTCACATTAAAAGTGGGTAAAGCCTATTGGCAGTTGGGTGTCTTCGACTGGCTGGCTCCTTTTCTTCCTCGTTCAAGTGCCTTTCCACACAGCAACAAAGGTGACAGCCAAACCAAAGTGTGGAGCTTTTTGGCTTATGCCAAGAATAGGAGAGGGGTAGATTGGCCCGGATGTCGGCCGAAAGAAAGAAGGGGAGACGCCTCGAGATATTGGGGAACCCCGGAGAGCCTCCGCCGGTCCCAGAGGTCTCTAGGGGATTTTTTGTGTGGCCACTCCCCAAAACTCACCCCAGCCCCCCCCCGGCCCCAAAAAAATGATTTCCTTTCTTGCTCGCTCTTTTTCTAATTCAATTAGGATTTGATAGAAATCATTGCGACTTTTTTTTTCAGATGATGAAACATTCGTAGAATAGTTTTCCCCTCTAGAAGAAAGAGTCAAAGGAATATCTTCGAAGGGTTTCAGCAGCAATGGGCTGGAATAATACATGAGCGGGAGCGTTAATGGCTTCTCCAATTTGCCCTATGAGCTGTTCGCAAGCTTTGAAAGGCAAAAAAGGCTAGAGTTTCCCAGCAATGTAATTTCGCTTCAAAGCTCAAAAATTAAAAGTTTTTATGTAAAGAAATCAACACCAGAGAGCAGGTTATTCATCGGCGTTGATGAATAGACGAAATCAAGGCAATTTGTATGGGAAAATTTGCTTTCATTTCTTTTCCTGGGAATAGCCCGATTCAACGAGGTTAATTAAGCGTTTCTGGAAAGAAAGAAAGAAAAAAAAACAAGTAAAAAATTGAGACAAAACGTTAGAAAATCCGACAGAACGTCTATTTTGATGTTTTGGTAATCCAAAAATTGCTCGAGTCTTTCAGGGACGAAAACTCAAGGGGTCGTTTTTTTTTGGGGAAGCCATAGCTAGTGTATTTCAAATGCGTCATCAAAACATTTAGACAATCGAGAACTTTTAGAGATCTGAACATAACGACCATTTGGGGGGGGGGGGATATCATAAAAATAGCGATGCCGAATTGCGCTTGGGCGCATTTGCGAATGTAAAATAGCTGGGACGCTCCATGAACTTGGGAAGGGTGAATACTCTTCAAAGACGGAAGCAATTTGTGGTCTCTGGTGGTACTTTAGGGATATGTAGGAGAAAAAGGGAGAGGCGAAAAAGGTTTCATTGTTGGGTCGAAATAAGGACGCCCGATTCCTTGGATATTTTTACACAAAGAGATTTAGGTAAATGTAGGTGGGAAAAAAAGTTTAATAGTTGCATTCTATGCTCTTCATCAACGAGCATTGGAAAAGAGCAATGCCAAATTTGAGATTAGATTTCATGTTTTCTTTTCGCTACTCCTTTTTTGAAGTAGGGGTGTGGTTAGTGTCAGAAAGCGCGAGACGGCAAAAAAGAAGGGAAAAGATTGGATCCGAATTTGAGACAGCTTAAGCGGTGAGCGGATGCAACACGCGCGCCCCGGAATCGGATTTCTTCTATGCTGTCGCTCTCGACAAAGTGTGTGTGTATCTGAGGAATGAGCTTCGACCTCCTCTCCTTTATCGGAGAAGTCAAGCCCCTTTCTAGCGCTAATGATTTGGAAAGAGAGAAAAGTAGTTTGAGTTTTAATCTTATCGAAGAGAGCAGTTGAATCTAAACGTGGATTTTATACCTAAGAGTGTATTGAGCCGCTGTAAACAAAAATATAAATGGCTTTTTAAAAAATTGATCTGTGAACCACTGCCCTCAAAAGCCATTCAGTTTTCTGAAACTCCTGACTTTAAGAAAATTTGTTTACAAGATAAAATTGTATATAGTGCAATCAAGTAAGTCTATCCACCTAATTAGGAATGCACGACCTCAATTTTATCTCCGCTACGTCATGGGACTTTTTCGAACACGCAAACCTAATCAGAATAAATATTCATTAGGCCAATTTTTGGTGCTTATTACGGAACTTTAGCAAAAATTACGACTTAGCTTACTACGATAAATTGATTACAATTTGTCAAATTTACGATTCCAATGTAATTTATTCTGATCATTTTTTAGCTTCGTCTGCCACAGCGAGTCAATGAGGATGTGCATGAGGATCCACTTGGAACAAGAGCTCTTTGGGAAAGGGGATATTTGAATGGAGCAAGTCAAAAGGTAAATTTTGGTGTACTTAAGGAGGTAATTGAACGAAATGTCTTTGTTTAGGCCGATTTGCAAGCAGTATTCTACGTTGGAGACTTGATCACTACGTTGCAAAAAACGTCCCTGGTGCCGGGAGCCGGTGAAGCGCTCGTCTACTCCACAATTGGCGGGCAAATTGGAATGCTTGTTCCATTCATGAGTCGCGAGGTTGGGTTTCTGGTTTTGCTAGTGGAAGAAATCAAAAAAAATTTAATTTTATAGCTAAATCCTTAATACTCAAACAATGGTTTTAAGACTTAAGGGAACTTTCGCCTCTTAAATGATGCTCATTTGAAAAAGTTGAGCTACCTACCGTAAATACTGTAATTGGACCCCATGGGGTACTATTTTTCCCTCCCCCTCTAGGGTGGGGTACTATTAGAGGGTGGGGCACTATTTTACACCACTGTTGAAGTTACCAAATCAGGATACATTCAAATAATTTTTTCAAGAGCAAACTTTTTCTTTAGTTTTTATTGGTTTTAACCATTTGAAAATTTAACAGCAAAACGAAACAAAAACAACTAACAAGCGAAATCAATAGAAACATCCGAATCAATGAATTCATCATTTTCTTGATCATCAATTCCTCGATGTCCTTGAAATCCCGTCGATGCGAGCGGCTCCGAGGTCCTTGATTTCCATCTCTGTCCGATTTCCGTCTCTTCTGATCTCTAACACCAACTTCTTTGGCTCCAACCGCTTCGATGCACTTGCTCGTCAAAGCATCCAGCCAAACCGCCGTCTCATCGCAAGCAACAATGTGCTTGTAATCGCCTTCTTTGATTGTCTTGTTCAGCCTCAGAATGTGCTCGACGATGGCCTTCTCAAATTTGCTCGGCAGCTTTTGACAAGTTGTTGTTGGTGCCCTCAAAGAAAGTTGGTGACGCCTCAAGAACGACTCCATTCAGCCATGGGTTCTTTTGAAAGAAATTTCAGCTTTTTTGAATCGATTAGCCGCTTCATTCCAGATAATCCGGCGTGTCACTCGTTTCTTCTCGGCTCGACTATCTCGTATCCATTCAGCCAAACCGATATCAATCCCCTCCGAGTTCAAGTGACTTCTAAGTGGTTCAAGTCTTCTAAGTGGGCCAATCTTTATGATTTTGGTGTTACTTTGTTGCACTTGTTGAGATCTACAATCATAAAGATTGGCCCACTTAGAAGAAAGTTATGGCGAGCTGCGCAAAAAATTTGGCGCAAAGTAGCCACCCCAAATTTAAAAACAACAAATTTATGGGATAAAATTAAAAATACAAACGATTTCTGAAAATACATGAAAATTTTCCGCTTTAAAAGAGTTGTTTGTAATTACGCGTTAGGTGGGGGTGGGGTACTATTAGAGGGGTGGGGTCCAATTACAGTATTTACGGTAGTTATTTAAATACATACCTTATTTTTTTAAAAATAATCCATATTTCTAGGAACACGATCTCCTGCAAAATCTTGAAATGCACATGCGTGTTGAATTCCCGCCACTTTGCGGCCGTGACCACCTAGCTTTCCGTTCATACTATCATCCATGCAAGGTACGTCAAATTTGTTACTATTTATTGCATTACTATTTGTTTCTCATTTAGTCTGTAATTGATGGTGATCTTTGTGAACAATTCTCATTGATGGATGCTACTAAACAAAAAACGGTGGCTGCGGAGTTGGGAAAGAAACCAAATGAGGTGATTTTCAACTTAAGCATATCTAATAAACTTTAATTTTAGCTACTGAAGAAACTTGAGGATATTCGAACACGTTTTGCTTTCTAAACGAACAGATCGTAAGTTATTTCTTTATTTACGTTTGCTGATTGATAATTTGTTTCCTCATCCAATTTCCTACTTCATAATTTGTTGAATTATTCATTTTTCCGTCTCTATTTGTTCGCGGGCACAAATGTTTTCTGTTGTATCTCATTCTTATTCGAAAAAGGATTTTCTCTAGGTTGTTCACCCATTTTCTTTTCGGTGTTGATGATCGAATTGACTATTATTCAAAGACCCCTTTTTGATTAAATTATATCTCTGTAGTTTTTGTCTCTCGTTGTTTTATTGTTACAATTAGTTGATGACACGTCAATATAATGGTTTTACAGATTTGTGTAAACAAGAAATGGTGGAGCAATTCAAAGAAAAATGAGGCAAGGGTTTGGTTAAAATGCATTTAAACATGTTAGCGCAAAATTTTGATTAGATATCGAATCAAGACTAGAGGAGAAAAGGTAAAGCGACACTATTTAAATCATGTCAGCGGTGATGATCAATTCCTTCTCGATTGGATCATTTTGACTCGAATCGACAAGGGTGTCTGTTGGGTTTTCATCCTGAAATTGATGAACTCGGAAAGAAAATGTTTTCAAATGGATATTACTATCTTTGGAGCTTGCAGATTGCCAATCAAAAATTATCTTGTACTGGAAAAGGTATTTAAACTTCAGGCCAACCTTTGCCTTTCGGAGTTTCTCTTGTTTACGCCACTTGGCTCGTCGATTTTGAAACCAAACCTAGAATTTAGGAAAATTGACAGTGTTACTTTTAAACCGAAGGCCATTAGGCCATTACATGTATCAATACATTTCTAGTTCCCAACCTGAACCCGAGCCTCGGTGAGATCGATCCTCATTGCGATATCCTCTCGTGTGTAAATATCTGGATAGTGTGTCTCCATGAAAGCCCTTTCGAGTTCCTGATAAGAATTTTTTCTTGCACCAATAAGCTTGCCTTTCTCTGTAAGCTCAATGGGAATCGCTAATGCATTAAATGTTCTGAAATCTGAAATTTTGCACTTTTATCTACTATGAAATATCTAGTTGAGCGTCTTAACTGTAGCATAGTTGATGTTAACAAATAATCAGCACAAACTTTCAATTGTGCACTCGTGAACGTGGTACGAATGCGGCGCTGCTTTCGACGTTCGTTCGGATTACCGCCACCGCAGAGGGCACCTGCAAAACTTGCATAAATATCTAGGAGCACAAAAAGTTTGGCAAATAACCAAGAAAGACTTCCTGAATAGCCTAATAGATGGAATCGTGTTATCATGGAAAAGTTGTTAGCGTTATGATTTGATTCAAGGATTACTTGAAAGAACTCACCGACCAGACTTGACCCGGGAATCCCCGGCAAAACACCGCCCCGTAAACCCTCGGAAACCGTTTTCCCGTAGAGTTGATATTGGAGACCTGAAAAGATGAGTTTTCTCTAATAGTGCGAGTCGAGTTGATGTTGATGACGATTTTATGGTTTCCAAGCTTTTGCAGAAGCTCAAGACTCTAATCATTGGCAAGATCTCATTGTTAGCTACATTTTTCAACCTCATATCGATAGGTTCTGATAAGCGGTTATCGAGATTTCGAGGAATTTAGGCGACGCACTACTTTAGCTTTGCAGTCATCCAGTTTTTTTTTTTGTCAAAATCACCCTTCTAGCGAACGATGAAGATTCTTATAAACGTTTGTAATGATAGCAAGTTTGTGTTAGATTTAAGACTGGAGAAGTTAGTTAGGGAGGTTTTAAAGGCTTTACCAGACTTGTATCCAAATGATTATCCTTTTCCGCTTACCGCTGTTGAAAAACGCTTGGAGTTGCTCGGTGGACTGTCGATAGACTCCACTTGATTGAGAGGGAAGGGAGCTGAAGATAAAAGATTGCTGGGGATTAGATGATTAGCTGATGATGTTAGAGATTAGATGATGCCATTTAAATGATAGTAGATCAAATGATATCATTTAGATAAGTCAGAGTTAGAGCTGGAGTTAGAGTTAGAGTTAGAGTTAGATCTTCTTCGAGTTTGATCTTCTTTTTCTGTTTCTTTATCGTAATTAAATCTCACCGTCCAGTGGCTAATGTGTACGGATTCGTGTATTGACCATACAAATGTGATTGATGAGTCGAGTAGCCACTTTGTGAGGCGGCAAAGTTCAGATTCGCGGCTGTCATCTGGGAAAATCGAATTTCGAGCTTTGATTGCTTGATTGCAATAGATTTGGCTCAAGATTTCTTACAGAACTTACAGAGGAACAGAGGGAACTTTCCCAAAGAAGCTGTAAGACTTTTAAACGGCGATCAGATGCAAACGCCTATCGGAAATCCGATGCTTTATTTTTTCCCCAGGATCACTTCGAGAAAAGCAAAGTGCCGGTGATTTTTGGCAAACTCACCTATAACAGGATGCCACGCGGCTGGATAGAAAGCAACGGTGGTCTAGGGGATAGGGCGTTGGGCTAGGAAACTATTGCAAGGCTTGCTCCCAGGTTCGATTCCTCTCTCCGCCTGGTTTTTTGGAAAACTTTTGCAAAACATTTTTTAGAGTTTCTAAAGTGTTTGCTTTCTGCTTTAAAAGTTTAAAAGTGCTAGTTTTTCCAAGAGAACCGGGCTTACATTTAACAGGCCAAGTAATAGAGCTAAAGGAAAAAACTTATGAGTTCAAAAAGAAAAAAAAGACTTGAACGTTCCCTTGTTAAAGAGTATTCTTATCGAGTTTTGTTTTTTCAAAAACGTGTATTCTTTCTCGATTACGGTCTCAATTTTATTCAATTTCTCTATTTCGGTCTTTGTATTCTTTATATTCTTTATATTCTTTGTATTCTTTGTATTCTCTTCAATTTCTCTTTGTATTCTTTGCAACTCTCAAAAAATAGACTAGAAAGTTGATGAATTGAATAGAATAGAAATAGAGCCAAGATTATGGTAGTTGAGAAAATTGGATACGGTTTAGG
Source organism: Mesorhabditis belari (assembly GCA_958450365.1). Taxonomy (NCBI): domain Eukaryota; kingdom Metazoa; phylum Nematoda; class Chromadorea; order Rhabditida; family Rhabditidae; genus Mesorhabditis; species Mesorhabditis belari. The sequence goes on along the minus strand of CAUEEP010000724.1, from coordinate 1,660,926 downwards.
TTTAGCTTTTATATTAGATTATCAAAGCTAGAAGACAAATTTGGTTCATTAGCTCTCTAAATTTGGCTCCTAATCTCTAAATTTGGTTCCTTATCTCTCTGAATTTGGCTCATTGTCTCTCTCAATTTGGTTCTCTCTAAATTTACAACTAGTTTACATATCTTCAACGACTGACCTGAAACGGATTCGGTACCGGTGATCCCTCAGTCGACGAGGCGACAGTTGACGAAGAGATTTGCGCTCCACCGAAATAGCCACCATAATCCATTTTGGCGGAATCGATTCGACGTTTAAAAGCAGACCTTCTAAAGGAGACTGTTTAAGATCTAAAGATTCTAAAAGATCTAAATGATCAGTCTTTTATATATTGGGTTGGTGAATTGAAAACTGCGGGCTATTGTTGTATGTGACAGTTTGAGCACTTTCTTCAAAAGAAACCCATTTTGGTGTCAATGGAAAAGTTGTAGAGAATCAAAAATTAGGCTTATAGCCAAATTTTCAGAACGATTCAAAGACTCGTTTTCAAGAAATGCCAAATTTACGAATTTTCACAAATGAAATGATGGAAAAGGAGGGGAGGGGAGGGGGGGGGGTTACGGTATCTGTCTGTCTTTCTGTCTGCCTTACTGTACGGGCATTTTTCATCGACCACCATTACCCGCCAGAAATTCTGAGAAATTCCGGCTTGAAAAGGTTTTCTTTTGAGCACCCTCTATATCGGACGTCCGATATATTAGGTCGGTGAATTGAAAACTGCGGGCTATTGTCATATGTGACAGTTTGAGCACTTTCTTCAAAAGAAACCCATTTTGGTGCCAATGGAAAAGTTGTAGAGAATCAAAAATCAAGCTTATATCCAAATTTTCAGAACGATTCAAAAACTGGTTTTCAAGAAATGCCAAATTTACGAATTTTCACAAAACTTGCATTTCACAAAACATTTTAAGCGAAACTACTAAGTGTATCTTTTTGGAAATTTGGCTATAAGCCTAATTTTTGATTCTCTACAACTTTTCTATTGACATCAAAATGGGTTTTTTTTAAGAAAGTGCTCAAACTGGGACATCCCTCTATTTTTGAGTCTCACACTTGTCTCACACACAAACCAAAACCCTACCGCGAAAGAGGAAACCGCAAATTGCCTGTAAAATGGGCAGAAGTCGTCAATATGGAGGATATGGAGGGAGTGGTGTACTGGGAGTTGCTGGATAGGAAGCAAATGCTACTGTACTGGTGTACTGGGTGTACAATAGCCCCCAGAAGTGGCAAAGCGCCTCGATCAGTGCCGTCTATCTCTCACAATACAAAAGGAAATCTTTTCTTTCTCGAATCGTGACAGGAGATGGGGTTTTATGTTGAATAAATTTTAGTTCAAAGTCCCGCAGTTTTCAATTCACCAGCCCAATCACCAGCCCAAAAGATCTAAATGATCATTATTTTACATATATATATGTTGTGTCCGATTTAGATTCAATCTAAATCGGACGTCCGATTTAGATTGAACTTATCGCGGACGTCCGATTTAGATTACAGTCTATATCGGACGTCCGATTTAGATTCAATCTAAATCTTATATGGATTGAACAATAATATAAACATGCTTAATATATGTTCTTAAGCGTTTTCTGTAGTTTTCTGCATTTTTCAAAGGTCTTTTATTGATTACAGTCTATATCGGACGTCCGATACAGATCGAACAATAATAAACGTGCTTAACATATGTTCTTTGAAAATTTCTTTGAAAAGCGCAGAAAATTGCAAAAAAAAAACGCTTAAGAACATATATTAAGCACGTTTATTATTGTTCGATCTGTATCGGACGTCCGATATCGACTGTAATCTAAATCGGACGTCCGCGATAAGTTCAATCTAAATCGGACGTCCGATTTAGATTGAATCTAAATCGGACGGAAATCTAAATCGGACACAACATATATATATCTAAAGATATGTAAATAAAGAGTATCTAAAGATTTGGAGCTTAAAATCAGTTCTCACTGATTACCATTGATTAGCACTGATTAGTATTTAAAAGCTCAAACGTTAGCCTGAATCTGGAAGCGCTTTCTAAAGCTAAAGCCGCTTTCTAAAGCCTCAAAATTACCGTAATTATAAGCCAGATGATTACCATAATTAAATCTATTTGAAAAACTAAATCTATTTGAATTTACCTAGCAAAAAAGCTTTGTTGAAAACTGTAAAGATGAATGAGTTATCTGGAAGAATCTTAGAATCTTAGAATCTAAAATCTAAAGATCTTTAGAGCAATCAGTCCCACTTCACCGTCTGCTTACAATATTTTGACCCCTCTTCGAGAAATCGAGCCCCCACTTGACTTAAGGGCTTTCTTACTGTCACTGATTACCACAATTAGCATTTAGAGCCACAGAAGATTGAAAGAAAAGACAACAAACTGTTTTGGAGAATGTTTGAGTGATTGAAATAATGTGAATCGAATGATTGTGTAAATATGATTCTGTATTCTGAGTTTGATTTCAGATAAGTTACTGGATTCGGTAAAGATTGGGAAGTAATGAAGTAAAGGAAGTAATGAAGTAAAGGAAGTAATGAAGTAAAGGAAGTAATAAAGTAAAGGAAGTAATGAAGCCAAGAAAGCAAAGAAGTGAATGGCAAAGAATTTGGAATCGAATTAGGAATTGAAATGGGGAATTGAACTCTCGACCTTCAACTCGATCTTCTGCTTAAGATCAGAAGGCAGAAGATCAGAAGAGAAGGAAGAAAGGAAGAAAGGCAAAAAATCAATGTATCTATCATACCGGCAGAAGATCAGAAGATGCTCTACCACTGAGCTAAGCACACCTTCTTTCCCCAAGAAGAAAGGAAGAAAGAAAAGGAAGAAAGAAAGAAAGGAAGAACAAAGAGAAGAAGGAAGGAAGAAAGAGAAGGAAGAAGGAGAAGGAAGAAAGAGAAAGCCAATAAAATCGAAACAAGGTATCAAGGCAAGAAATGTATCTATCATCATTACTTTTTACAAATAGTATAGCGAAATTTTGAAAGCGCAACTCGTGAGGTCAGAGATTTTAGTGATTACCTCCCTTCTGAAGATACAGTAAATCGATTGTAGCAAAAAAGTTATACAGAATGCGGAAAAATTTCCCGGAATCCAATCGCGCAAGCTTTGATGACCAGATTTGATTTTTTTGAGTAATTCTTTTGTTTTTACCTTTTATTTGATTTTCTTTTGTGAAATACTTATTTAAATGGTTATTTTGGTTTATTTAGATCTATTTAAATCTATTTAGATCTATTTGAATCTACCGTAAATACTGTAATAGTACCCCACCCCCATAATGACGGTGCGGAGTGTTGCTTGGTCTAGTTTTGAACGAGTTTTTCTCGACACCGGTTTATGCTACAATGCTCGCTTAGGTATCAAAAAATAGCTGAAATTCAGGGCTATTTTTTGATACCAAAAACGCATTTTTTGAAAGTACGGGTGCTTTGCAAAAAATGAAATACTAAAAAACTTTTGCGACTACGCGACTGTACGAGAGGGGTGAGGTACTATTACAGTATTTACGGTATTTAAATCCATTTAGATCTATTTTATTTAGATCTATTTAGATGGCTATTTAGATGGCTATTTAGATCTATTTAAATCTCCGACCAGCCATTGAGCGTCTATCGAAGTCCGGAGTACCTTTAGCAATCAACACGATTTGCCGTTGCAATTGCCGGTGAGCTGTCCGAGAAGAAATTCTGCCATTCAAAGAGCACCGTTTACGATTGCTTGAAGAGGATCAAGCTTACCGGTTTGGCAAACGATCGTCCACGTTCGGCCAAAAATAGCCACTACTCCAGCAATTGTGAAACGAATTGAAGAAATGAGCCGAAAAAATCCAAGAAACCAAGAAGGTCGATACGGCAAATGGCCCGAGAAGAGAAAATTTCGGTTCTGTTCGGTCGATTGTTCACAAGAAGCTTCACAAATATCCATACATCCAAAAAGCTGAGCTTGATAGCGATCTATTTCCACGGTTGCTGCTCAAACGCTTTCCGCGTCTCTTCGAGTTTCTTCGACGAGAACGAGTGACGAGTTGTTCACTGTAGAGCATCCCCATTTGTGTGTGTGTGATCCCCGTGTGTGATCCCCGATCACGTGTGTGCTGCATTCCCCAAGAGACTCAAGGTTTGTCTCAAATAAAAAAGCGGTATTTAAATATGTAGATCTTTAAAAACTGAATGTTATTTATGTTGGGTTATTTGTTGAAAAGAAATTCTAATTTTGATCGACTGAATTCAATTTTAAGCGCTATCCTTAAGGATATTGATAGTAAATATTGATAGCATTCAAAATCTCAATTCCCGGGAACTTTTTACGCATTTATTTATGGAAGCAGATCGGGTAGAGGTCAGAGATCAGACAATGCAGAGAGATTAGAGATCAGAAAATGATCGATTATGATTAGAGATCGATTATGTTTTAGTTAATCGTTTTCGTTAATTCATCGTTCTAAATTGAAAAACAACAGAACGCCTTGTAGTATTGAAGGTAATAATTATAAGAAGCTGATTGGCTGAATGGCTGACTGGCTGACTGGCTGAATGGCTGAATGGCTGACTGGCTGAATGGCTGAATGGTTGACTGGCTGAATGGCTGAATGGTTGACTGGCTGAATGGCTGACTGGCTGACTGGCTGAATGGCTGAATGGTTGACTGGCTGAATGGCTGAATGGTTGACTGGCTGAATGGCTGACTGGCTGACTGGCTGAATGGCTGAATGGTTGACTGGCTGAATGGCTGACTGGCTGAATGGCTGAATGGCTGAATGGCTGACTGGCTGAATGGCTGAATGGCTGAATGGCTGAAAGCTGGCTGGCTGAAAGCTGAATGGCTGACTGGCTGAATGGCTGAATGGCTGAATGGCTGAAAGCTGGCTGGCTGAAAGCTGAATGGCTGACTGGCTGAATGGCTGAATGGCTGAATGGCTGACTGGCTGAATGGCTGAATGGCTGAATGGCTGAAAGCTGGCTGGCTGAAAGCTGACTGGCTGAATGGCTGAATGGCTGAAAGCTGGCTGGCCTAAGAAATAAGCTGAAATGGCTGATTATAAGATATAATGGCTTATAAGATATAAAGGTTAAAATGGTTGAAATAAGCTGAAATGGTTAAATTTTGAAATCAACAAGCCAACAAGCCAGGCAAGAACGAGTGTCTGGGCTACAGTAAGACCAGAGATGGCCAAAAGTCTCAAAAGGGGGTACGTCCAATCGCGCTAAATGTGCCCCAGCCATTCCCGGGGATCACTAATCTCATTTGTTTCTCCGCACCACCACAAACAATACAATTAGCATGAGTCAAAAAGGGGAAAGGAGAAGAAAAGGAGCAGAAAAGAGAGACGATCATTGCACTGATTGCACTGAAACTATGGGAAATGTTTACGATTCAATATTTTAAAGAAAATTTCATGAATTACATGAAAATCTCAGAAATTTTCTCTAAAAATCACTCGAAAATGTTATCAGAGAGGAATAAGTGAGAAATGAGGAGATTTTGAGGGATTTTTTCGCAACATTTTTAGCAACAAATCATTTTTAACAGCTTTCCACTTATGTCTAAGCGTTTTAGCGATTCAAAAACAATTTATTGACATCATAGCTCTGTCTGGGTGTACTTTTTGAACATTGTACATGTACACTGTGTAACACCGATGTACACTGTGAACAAATTTTGTAAACTCACCCTTTCTTGTGCACTGAATCTTCTTTTTCTCGAGATACCAAAGCATTGTCGCAAGGAAATTGAAGAATTCATTGTACTAGAAAGGGCGCGTTTACAGCGACGTAGTACAGCCACATAGTACAGCAATATAGTACAGCAATATAGTACAGCCATATAGTACAGCCACATAGTACAGCAATATAGTACAGCAATATAGTACAGCAATATAGTACAGCCACATAGTACAGCAATATAGTACAGCCACATAGTACAGCAATATAGTACAGCCACATAGTACAGCAATATAGTACAGCCACATAGTACAGCCACATAGTACAGCAATATAGTACAGCCACATAGTACAGCCACATAGTACAGCAATATAGTACAGCCACATAGTACAGCAACATAGTACAGCAATATAGTACAGCAATATAGTACAGCAATATAGTACAGCCACATAGTACAGCAATATAGTACAGCAATATAGTACAGCAATATAGTACAGCCACATAGTACAGCAATATAGTACAGCAACATAGTACAGCCACATAGTACAGCAATATAGTACAGCCACATAGTACAGCAATATAGTACAGCCACATAGTACAGCAATATAGTACAGCAACATAGTACAGCAATATAGTACAGCAACATAGTACAGCAATATAGTACAGCAATATAGTACAGCCACATAGTACAGCAATATAGTACAGCAACATAGTACAGCAACACAGTACACCCCCCCCACAAAAAAAAAAAAAAAAAAAAAAAAAAAAAAAAAAAAAAAAAAAAAAAAAAAAAAAAAAAAAACCAAAAAAAAAAAAAAAAAAAAAAAAAAAAAACAAAAAAAAAAAAAAAAAAAAAAAAAAAAAAAAAAAAAAAAAAAAAAAAAAAAAAAAAAAAAAAAAAAAAAAAAAAAAAAAAAAAACCCCCCCCCTTTCAAAAAAAAAAACCCCCCTCCCCCCTTTCTAAAAAAAAAAAAAAAAAAAAACCCAAAAAAAAAAATAAAAAATTTAAATAAAAAATTTTATTTCATCAAATCAAAAGAGCACGTGTAGCGAAGGACAAAACTTTAGGTTCTATCACGGAGCTTTGGCTTTGGCTCACGGAGCAGCGCAGCCGAAATACTGAGCTCAATTGTGCGTGGGAAGGCCTTCTCTCTTGCAAAATGCTTTGCATGGACTTCAAATTTCTTGATTTCACCAGGGTCAACGCGCAGAAACTTGTTGAGTTGTTGAGTTGTTGAATTGTTGAACCTCGAGGCGCAATTCTCATTGACCATTGTCCGTGTGGCTCGCCATGGACAACGACTGGTGTGTCCATGGACAACGACACGCCAGTCGTTGTCCATGGCAAGCTACACGTCTCCGGCAAACTCCTTTTTTGGAAGCGGTCCCAAAACCTTAAGAAAAAGATTGTTATAAGTCATAAAATATAGAAACAAAGACCTGGACAATCATTGGCTCGGTTGGGTGTGGGTAGATCGAAAAAGTAAAGATAGAAAAAGTCTTTGACTCGACACAGTCCATTGCAAAGGTGAGGCGCTGGAAGCAAAACCAGAAACAAACCGGTTCTTTCAGGTCTTTGGTCTTTCAGGACTTCTCCAAGCATTCCCTTCTGAGGGCGATTCAGGTCCGGATGCGCGAAAAGTGGTTGGAAGCCGTGGCAAGTCCAAGCAGACATCCCGTGGTTGATGAAGAAGATATGAATTGATGGTGAAAAAGACTAAATTAATGCTGGCAACATGCAAAATAATGGTTACATTCTAATTAAGCCATGCAAAAGCTTGAATTTTTTTCATTTCAAATGATTTTGTTTCGGCATGTCGACCATTTTAAAGCTTCTGAGGTGAGGGGGCGTGGTTTGCCAGTGGCAATGCCGCTGGCAAGTGCCGACTCGCTTGAAGTGAAGGGGCGGGGTTTCAGAAAGGCTGCCGTGATCTTGCGGGGAGGTCTTATGCGTCAGTAAGTGAAACCGATGTCGGACCACGGACAGTTGGACCACGGACAGTTGGACCCCCGATCCGAGTGCGTATCCTAGAGGTCGGGGGTCCATCAACGACTAAAATGCAAATTTTAGCCAATGACATTGCGCAAAAGACTTGTGCGCAAAAATACGTGCGCTAACCTACCCAATTAATTAATTTAGATGTCTGCCGATCAATTGAAAGAAGAAGGGTTTAAAACGCACAATGCACAGGAGAAATTTGAATGTTCTAGTCAAGGGAAATCCTCCAATCCACGCTAGACACTTTCATCAACTTTATGCAACGCCGCTGTAAGGCTTAGGCTTAAGCTGTAATCGATTTATTAGGTTGGCAACTTAATAATGACGCGTCACTACTTAACATGTTTTTTTGTAATTTCAAGCGCCGTTTCTTCCCTCTTTTTTTGCATATATACAAAGTAAAAGATGTCTGCATAAATAACATTTAGTGCTCCAAATTTCATCATTCGCTTTTTGGCAAAAAATGGAGGACAAAAAAATCCCGTATTCGAGTTGCATTGTTCTACGATTTTAAACAAGGAAAATCACCAGCTGAATCTCTTCGCACGATCATCACTGTTTTTGGAGAGGAAAGACATTCGGCAATGTCAACGATGGTTTCAAAGATTCCAAGGCGGCGATGAAAGCCTCGTAGGCGAGCCACACCAAGGACATCCTCCAGAAGTGGTCGACGATGACTTGCTCGCCTTAATTGAAGATTGCCCAACACTCACCATTCGTGAGTTGGCAGAAATATTTGAAGTATCCCATACGACAATCGAAAACTATTTACACAAACTTGGGAAAAAGAATCGAGTTGGAAAATGGGTTCCTCACGAACTGACCCAAAGCAACAATGTCGCCTCAATTTTGCTACAAAAATGTAAATCAAACGAGTTTTTTTCACAGGGTTTTGACTTCTGACGAAACGTGGATCAACTACGAGAACGTTAAACGCAAAAATCAATGGCTATCTACTGGGCAGACCCCGCAAACCACTCCCAAACCTGATATCCATGGGAAGAAGATAATGCTCCACAGAAGTGGTCGACGATGACTAGAAACTCACCATGGCTGGTGGAACTTCAAGGGATTGGTGCATTATGAAGTGCTGAAACCTGGCCAAACCGTCGATGCTGATCTTTATTCGAAGCAATTAATGAGAGTTAACGAGCCTTTGAAGAAATTGGGGCTCAAACCGGAGAGAGTCAGATTTTTACACGACAACGCAAAACCTTACACTGCAAAGATCGCTTATAAGAAAATCGAGGAACTTGGCTGGAAAGTACTGCCCCACGCACCTTACTCTCCCGACTTGGCTCCTTCAGATTACTTTTTGTTTCGGTCGCTGAAGCACTTTTTTGGAGGGAGAAAAGTTCGATGATCATGCTCAGGTCATAAAAGCAGTGAATGACTACTTCGCCTCAAAAACTCCCAAGTTCTTCGAGGATGGGATCCGGGATTTGCGCAGAAGATGGGAAAAAGTCATAGATACTAATGGAGAATACCTTTCGAATTGAAAGCTCTTCTTTTGTGTTTTTTTGGAATAAATGATTTGTTACATAAACGCGTCATTATTAAGTTGTCAACCTAATAATCTGTAATCGGCTGTAAGGCTGTAATCGATTTAATCATTTTTTCTTTTGATTGTTTTAAATGCTAATTTATTTAATTTATTGAAGATCTTAAATCTATAAAGAATTGGTTTAGTTAACAGCTGTAAAAATACAAAAAAAAAATTGGTAGGCTATTTGTGATTTCTGTTCGGTATTATTTTTATCAAAAAGAGTGCGGAAGACTGATTTTTGAAGTCCGCCATCAATTGGACAGTACGGTGACACAATTATTTGACAATCCCTTGAGATGAAAAGCTCACCATGGCTTTCGGCGAGAGGAGTGAAGAAATAGAGGAAAACAGCGGCGTCTCCATGGCAGCAATCCTCTTCCCCTTTCTCCTCAGTCAAAGCCACCCTTTCTCCACATATTTTCATTCCATTCTTTTACTTTTCTTTTGTTTTTTTTTCTTCGTTTTTCTAGTGGATTTTTCTAGTGGATCAGTCTTTAAATTGTTCATTTAGAACTAAAAAATCTTGACATCTAAAGCTGAAAAGCTGAAAAGCAACTTCCTTGACTTGATTTCCCTTGACTCAACTTCTTTAAACAATTACTTTAGTTTCGTAATCAAATTTCCCCTTCTTTTCGAGGAAAACTTGTATTTGAAGGGATCTCGTCGATAATTACATTCTAAATCGCTTGATAAAGTTCTCCGAGAGTTGTTACAGTAACAGTTGTTCACGGGGGTGTGTCAGAAGCACTCATGCTCACTCTCGAGGGTGTAGCTCAGTCAAAACACAACCGATTCCCACAAAAATTTAACTAGCAAATGTTGAGTGGGTCTCCTGTAGCGGTGCTCATTATCTAGCCGATAGGAGCTCAGAAATTCTTAAAACAAGCTCTTAAAGTTAGTCTGGCGCTTTGGCTGGCGCGCGATCTAGTTTTTGGGTTTTTGAAAAAATGCTGACTGAGAGGAGCTAAGTTTTTGTTAATTTTTAATCAATAATGTTCAGATATGTATATCATCTGTTTATATCAATCAACTCTTCATTTAGAACTAAAAGATCTTGGCATCTAAAGCCGCAAAGCTGAAAAGCCGAAAAATTCAACTTCCTTGACTTTCAGCAAGCAATTACTTTACTTTGGTTATCAAATTTCCCCTTCTTTTCTAGGAAAACTCGTATTTGAAGGGATTTCGTCGATAATTACATTCTAAATCGCTTGATAAAGTTCTCCGAGAGTTGTTACAGTAACAGTTGTTTACGGGGTGTGTCAGAAGCACTCATGCTCACTCTCGAGGGTGTAGCTCAGTCTAAACATAACCGATTCCCACAAAAATTTAACTAGCAAATGTTGAGTGGGTCTCCTGTAGCGGTGCTCATTATCTAACCGATAGGAGCTCAGAAATTCTTAAAACAAGCTCTCAAAGTTGAAAGTCACACTTTGGCTGGCGTGCGATCTAGTTTCGGGTACTACGGTACCGCTTACGGTGGGTATTTTGTGCTCAAATTCGTTAACGCATCCTTTCTGGTGCATCGTTTGCTGCATCATTTGCTCAAGAAATCAAGACTTTTCTTTGAGAAAACTGAAAAATCATTGCACCAGGAAGAGTGGGTTTACAAATGTCGAGCACAAAGGCATTTTTCATCTTTTCTTTAATACTCGAGGAGTTTTACGATGTTTTTTCTGTTTTTTCTACGTTTTCTGGATGTTTTCCTTATGTTTTCCTATGTTTTTTCTATGTTTTCTTTATGTTTTCCTATATTTTCTCTATATTTTCCCTATATTTTCCCTATATTTTCCCTATATTCCTTATATTTCCCTATATTTCCCTCTCCTCTCTCTTCTCCCTTCCTCCCCAATTTTCCAGTCGAGAAAACAACTAAATGGGTTCTTTTCCTTTCAACAAAACATAACAACTTCTCAATTGTAAAGTTCAAAAAAAAAATCCTCTACATTTAAAAGTTAATTTCCATTAAATTCTCCCAAAAATAGCTTACTTGTTGATTTCAAATTCTAAATTTTCTAAGATTGGAGCACGTGTGGCTGACTGGTTAAGTGTCTTTTATCTTAATCGGAAGGGTTCGAACCCCACATGCGACATGGTCACCCCCTTCGGATTTCCTTTCCCTTCGGGTTGAGAGGTTTTCTGGAGGGCAGTCTGGTGGTTGTGGCCCCAGTTCTTTAAAGTGACAAGCCACTCCTTCATCGTCATCTTCCCTTCACCACCAAAAAAGCTATTTAGTTCCCCATTGAGCTTAGGGTTAGGGAGCCGTCTGTCATGACGTGGGTTAAGTTAAGATATAGCCTAGTATTGTGTGTGTCGTTGTATTGTGATTGTGATATTTCGTGTATGCGATAAATTCACCACTGGTAGCCCCAGTCGGTATTTTTTTATTTCTGATTTCTAGAGCTTTTCTAAAGATCTCTAAAGATTTCTAGAGATTCTCTAAAGATTTCTAAAGATCTCTAAAGATCTCTAGAGCTTTTCTAAAGATTTCTAGAGCTTTTCTAAAGATCTCTAGAAAAAAAGACTCTTTAAAGACGATTTCAGAGATGATCCCACTGTGTGAGAATCAAATCTGCCGGAAATTCGAAAATAAATCGCACTTAAGTGATTGCTTTTGATGATCGAAAGAAGAAAACTTTAAGAAACGTCACCATTTCTTTGCGATTTCTTTTATGAATCTTTTATCTATCAGCAAATTTCCAGACTTTAGTCTCTCATTCCAAATCTATTGGGTTGATGGAAAACTCCTTTCCGATTTTTTGGGAGAGTAATTTGCCCCTTAAATTTGTCCAATTTAGACGTTTTATAGCTCATCATAAAGCTGAATTCAAGACGGATCGATTGGTAAAAACCGTTTTGAGATATCTCTTTTCTAAATTTTTTTACAGCTATTTTAGTAAAGGGCGGCAGACCCAAAAAATGGCTGTTTTCACGTTTCGTTGGTTTTCCGTGCGGAAAACCTAGGCTAAAAACATGTTTTTCGTGATCAGCGTCAAAAATAACCCCTAGACACGCATTTTCAGAATCTTAGCAAAAAATTTTTGAAAAATATTGTCACCGGTGGAAGTCGAACCAGCGACCCTCAGATCAATAGCCTTTCCGCCGCTTTTCGCGATTTTCCTTCGTTTTTTTTTGTTGTACCCTAAAATTTGCCTTCTAACAACATCAAAAAAATGATAAAACAATGGGTCCGGCATCACTTACTGACGCATAAGACCTCCCCGCAAGATCACGGCAGCCTTTCTGAAACCCCGCCCCTTCACTTCAAGCGAGTCGGCACTTTCCAGCGGCATTGCCACTGGCAAACCCCGCCCCTTCACTTCAAGCGAGTCGGCACTTGCCAGCGGCATTGCCACTGGCAAACCCCCCGCTTTTCGCGATTTTCCTTCGTTTTTCTCGTTTTTTTTGTCCTCTTTGTTCTAATTTTTATTTAAAAAAGAGTAAACACAACTCTTTTAATGATTAAAGTTCAATTTTTGCTTTTCGCTCACACCAAGCTGGTTTCTTTTGGGTTTAAAGAGTTAAATGAGTTTAAAACTTACAGAAATCAATCAACAATCAAATCAAATCAAATCAGAAATCAATGGAATCTGGTGAATCGGAAGAGCTCTTGATGCAACAAAATGGAAGTCGAATAGAAGAAGAAATTGCATTGTGAGTGGAAAATAGAAGCCTCTGTCTTTGCACTTACCGTCAATACTGTAATAGTACCCCATCCCCGCCGTACAGTCGCGTAGTCGCCGTACAGTTTTTTTAGTTTTTTAGTATTTCATTTTTTTTCAAAGCGCCCGTACTTTCAAAAAATGCATCTTTGGTATCGAAAAATAGCCCTGAATTTCAGCTATTTTTTGATACCCAAACGAGCATTTTAGCATAAACCAGTGTCGAGAAAAACGCGTTCAAAGCTAGACTACGCAACGCTCCGCACCGTCATTATGGGGGTGGGGTACTATTACAGTATTTACGGTAGGTGTTCCTATTTGCGCAGATCACAACCTGCTTCCACATTTCTTTATCTCTTGCTAATGTCATCCAGTGCTTCCTATCTTGGTTGTCCCTGGTTCGAAGTCTTCGACTTGCTTGTGCTGGTGGTGGTTGCACTCTAGCCATCCTTTCCCTGACCGTCGCTGCCACTCTTGTGCTCCACCTTGTTGCTGGTCTTCCGATGGGCTTCTTCTGGTCTCGTGGTAGCCACTCTGTGATCCGTATCGTCCATCTATCGTCTGTTCTTCTGGCCACGCATCTGACTCTTCTTCTCTCGACCACTTCCACTGGATCTCGGAGTCCCGAGAGCTGGCGCATATCCGTACTTCTTAGGTCTTGGTCGAGCTGCGTCTTCCTATTGTGCCCTAGGAGATTCTTTCCGAGAGCTCGGTGTGACGTTCTCGTTCGGTGGTCTTGTCGTGGCTCAGGTCTCTGTCCCATAGCAGAGTGCCGGGAGGACGGTGCTGTCGAAGAGGTGTGCCCGAGTCTTCTTGTGACTCTAGCCATCCTTTCCCTGACCGTCGCTGCCACTCTTGTACTCCACCTCGTTGCTGGTCTGCCGTTGGGCCTCTTCTGGTAGCGCGCTTTTGAACGGCGCGGTTTTAAACGGCGCGGTTTTAAACGGCGTGCTTTTAAACGGCGCGGTTTTAAACGGCGTGCTTCTGAACGGCGCTCTGATATAGTCCGAAAATCGGCTAGCGACAAAATTGCAGTTAAAATGAGCTAGCCGTTAAAACTAACTCAATTAAAATCAGCTTAAAATCAAAATCTTTTCTAACATCTATATTTTCTTCAAATTTTCAGCGAAATCCCCGTGCTTCCAAACGGAAAAGAGCTTTGTTTGCATTTGGAGGAGAATTGGGGCGATTTGATGTGGATCGGGCTGAATTGTGTCGAGATTTTCACGAATCAAGGAACAAGGGCCACAGTTGATAAGGTTGGATTTAGAAAATCGATAAAGAAACACATATTTACATTTGTTTTTCTCTTTTGAATTTAAAGTTGCCTAATTGGGTTCGATTCTAGGCGTTTAGACATTAAAAAAAGTCCTATTGAATAGGTTTAAAAAGAACCGTATTGGATCTACAAAGAACCATATTAGAACCGTATTGGATCTATAAAGAACCGTATTGGAACCGTATTGGATCTAAAAAGAACCATATTAGAACCGTATTGGATCTAAAAAGAACCGTATTGGAACCGTATTGGATCTAAAAAGAACCATATTGGAACCGTATTGGAACCGTATTGGATCTAAAAAGAACCGTATTGAAACCGTATTGGATCTAAAAAGAACCGTATTGGAACCGTATTGAAACCGTATTGGATCTAAAAAGAACCATATTAGAACCGTATTGAAACCGTATTAGATCAAAATGGGAACCGTATTGGATTCAATTCGGTAAACCTATTGAATTCTTGATCACTTTTTTTTTGGTATTTTTGTTTAAAAAGAATCTATTCCATAATTTGATTGACGATTTTTTTTAAATAAAGCTATATTTTGATATTTTATATAGGTTAGCAACAATGAAATGACGATTTTTTTGAATGATAACTATTAAGAAAACTATTAAGAACACAAGAAAAGCTTTCAATCCAAAACGTTCCCCATTATTCATGACTTGTTCCCATATTCGACGCAAATCACGGATAATGTTCTCAAAATCAGAATCATCAGAACCATCCAAATGATTTGGATGGTTCCAAACATCCAAATCATCATGAAGAAGTCTCCAAAAATTTGTAAACCCATCAAATCACTCTAGCCGGGTGATTTTTATTCTTTTTATAATTAAATCAGCGATATTAAAATAAAAAAAACAGGTGGTTGGCGTAAAAAAAATTTTATGGTCACCCGGCCGCGATTAATACCCCCCCTTTAACTTAAATAAAGTTAACTTTTCGAGATGGATTGCATATTTGGTTAAAAGCCGGGCCTTTTCTGTTTAGCTTTTTATGATCACCACGAAGTTGGGTAGTGAAAAAAAAGGCTTTAGGTTTCAGACACGATTTGAGCACTTTGCCTAAAAGAAACCTATATCTTCGTGTAAATAGAAAAAAGAAAGAGCATGAAAAAACGAGGCTTAGAACGAAATTTTCAGAAAAATCTATTCAACCGATTTCTTTTTATCATCTTTTATCGGCAAAAAAAGCCGATTTTAGTCATTTTTTGACTTTTTTAGTCATTTATGGCTTTTTATTTGATGGCTTTTTCTTTTATGGCTTTTTTTCTAAGCGCTCGTTAATGCTAAAAATATGTTTTATATTTGAAAACAATCACATGCAAGTGTTGAATTAATTGTGATAGTGGCAGGTAGCTCCAGGTAGCTCCAGGTAGCTCCAGGTAGCTCCAGGTAGCTCCAGGTAGCTCCAGGTAGCTCCAGGTAGCTCCAGGTAGCTCCAGGTAGCTCCAGGTAGCTCCAGGTAGCTCCAGGTAGCTCCAGGTAGCTCCAGGTAGCTCCAGGTAGCTCCAGGTAGCTCCAGGTAGCTCCAGGTAGCTCCAGGTAGCTCCAGGTAGCTCCAGGTAGCTCCAGGTAGCTCCAGGTAGCTCCAGGTAGCTCCAGGTAGCTCCAGGTAGCTCCAGGTAGCTCCAGGTAGCTCCAGTTTGAGCGACAGTTGCCCTAATAAGGTTTTGATAAATTGTGCGTTAACAAACAATCCATTCGTTAACAATCGTTAATAAACAAACAATCCTTAATACTATTCTATTGGAATTGTTTAGATTTCCACCTCATCTTTGGGCACTCAATTGGGCAATATGAATTGTGTGTTGGTGGAGAATTTCGGGTGCACTGATGGAGCACAAATGTGGTGTGCGAGTGTTGAAGAGGTTGGGGCATTCGTTTGTGTTGTTTCTTTTTGAAAAGAGATCTATTTTAGATAATTACTGGAATTCTTGGTTGTTTTTTTTTATTTCTCATCGAATGATTGAAAAATTCGGTTGACTTTGAGTTGATTAGGCGAATTTTTGGTATCATTTGATGAGGAATTCATAAAGCTCAGTGAATGAGACGCAAAAATTGAGTTAACTCATTGAAAATTCATTGAAAACTCATTAAATTAGGTTTCTAAATAAAGATTCTTTTGAGGAAATTTGATTTTGATTTGATTTGATTTGATTTGATTAGCAAATTGATTAGCATTTAAAAGAAATCCATTTACTAGGCTCCAATTGATCTCCGCCTGCAATTCAGCAAAGAAGAGACGATTGCGATGATTCGAATTTGGGTACACTTTCGATTTTATATCATATCCAATTATTGAATACCGTAAATACTCGAATTGAAGCCCTTAATAGACTCTGGTAGACTCTAGCAGACTCTAGTAGACTCTAGTAGACTCTAGTAGACTCTAATAGACTCTAGCAGACTCTAGCAGACTCTAGTAGACTCTAGTAGACTCTAGTAGACTCTAGTAGACTCTAGTAGACTCTAGTAGACTCTAGTAGACTCTAGTAGACTCTAGTAGACTCTAGTAGACTCTAGTAGACTCTAGTAGACTCTAGTAGACTCTAGTAGACTCTAGTAGACTCTAGTAGACTCTAGTAGACTCTAGTAGACTCTAGTAGACTCTAGTAGACTCTAGCAGACTCTAGCAGACTCTAGCAGACTCTAGTAGACTCTAGTAGACTCTAGCAGACTCTAATAGACTCTAGCAGGCTCTAGCAGACTCTAGTAGACTCTCGTAGTCTCTATAGGATCGTCGCGTAGCTAACTAGGGAAGAAGTTACAAATCAGATCAAAAAGGGCAAAAAGCAAGGGAAACTTGTGCCCCGCTGGGACTCGAACCCGCCACCTTTCGCTTACCGAGCAACTGTGCTAACCATTACACCAAAATACTTGATCACCTTCCTCCAGAGGGAGTACTAAGTCATCGTGGGATCTCGAAACAAGATCCAGCTCATTAGGAAATCGAACGGGGATTCGGAATCAGTAACCAAAATCTGTGGAATAGCTCCAAACGGTGTCTCTAGTTAGTCTCTAGAACCGTCTCTAGTTAGACGACGCGACACTCCTATAGGGAAGGGCTTCTATTAGAGTGTTTAGAGGCTTCTATTAGAGTGATGTACACTGTTTCCAGAACTACAACGAGTCCCGTGTGCATGCACAGCGAGGCGTTCGACGCTTGAAGATTTTCCTCGATCAAGCATTGATCTTTAAGTGGGTTTGAATGATGTTATTGAGTTTCTAGATTTATACAGTTTATTTTGAAGCATATTAAAATCGATAGAGATTATTAGTAAGCTTTTTAGAGGTGAGATCAAATGCGCCTACGAGTCCGAGGAGGAAGTCGAGGGAATGGGCGATGTGAGTGGGAATTGAAGAATTGATGTTGAATCGCTATCGAATCGAAAGCGCCAATCGATTCTCCGTCTCGATTTGCATAGGACACGTCAGCTAAAAATCCGATTTAAGGCTTGTGGAGCGAGCTAGAGTGGCTCAAAGTTGAGTTCACGATTTTTGCTCAACTTTAAGTTGATTTTTGCACCTCTGCTCAACTTTAAGCTTCTCTAGCTCGCTCTACAAGCTTTAAATCAGATTTTTAGCACACGTATCTTATGTAAAACGACACGTAGAATCGATTGGTGATGGTTAGAAGTTTCCTGGATAACCTGGACAACCACTAAGGGTCTAAAATCTCTGCCTAAGACTTTAAAACCCTAAATTCTCTCAGAAAAATGCAATTTTTTTCTGAATGGATTTCATTTTCGAAAAATTTCATTGTAGCCATAATGTAGCCTAAAGGTTTTGCTAAATTTTCTTCTTTTGGTGTAAATTGATTGAGCGCTTCTGGACAATAGCTCTAGCGATTCTCCCAAAAAAAAAAAAACACCGAAATCTTGGCTACGAGTCTGAGAGAAGGGTTATTGTAATGATATAAATGATTATATGATATAAATTATTATATAAATACAGTAGACTAAAAATGGCGTAAAAATGTTTCTATTAAATCGCTTTAGACAGTGCTTTTCACCACCGATGAGTCGATTCTCGAGGCGATCGCTCACAATGATCTCTGTCTCATTCATGACTTCGATTTCGCCACAAGCACCATGGATGTGCGCACGCAAAATGGTTTGAATTCAAAATGAAGATCTTTAGAATGTTGAAAATTCTGTGTTGGTTAGAGTTTATTTCCTTTATAAATATGGCTCTTTCCCTGAATCATGGTCTTTTAAAAGTTTAGAGGTCTTTTGAAAGTTTAGAGGTCTTTTGAAAGGCTTGATGGTCTTTTAAAAGCTTGATGGTCTTTTAAAAGTTTAGAGCTCTTTTAAAAGTTTAGAGGTCTTTTAAAAGTTTAGTGGTCTTTTAAAAGTTTAGTGGTCTTTTAAAAGTTTAGTGGTCTTTTAAAAGTTTAGTGGTCTTTTAAAAGTTTAGAGGTCTTTTAAAAGTTTAGTGGTCTTTTAAAAGTTTAGTGGTCTTTTAAAAGTTTAGAGGTCTTTTAAAAGTTTAGTGGTCTTTTAAAAGTTTAGTGGTCTTTTAAAAGGGTAGAGGTCTTTTAAAAGTTTAGAGGCCTTCTGTCAGAGTTGACCCTTCTCTATTGCTCTCCTAAACATAATAAACAAATAAGTTGAAAGTCAATCTTTTGCTGTTCCACGCAAATAGTGAACTTGAAGCCTTCATCGCGCCCCACGTCGCTTGTAATTATCGAGCTTGAGTTTCAAAGATTTCGTTATACTTTTTGTGTATGCATAGTGGGAGTATTTCGGTCGATAAACTGCAGCCTGTGATGAGAACTATGGTCGTATTGCTGCTGAAGTAGCTGAATTGCTGCTGGAGTAGCTTGATTAGCCCCATAGGCTCTCCATTCGTTAGAAATAATTTTTCTACCCAATCAGTAATGTTATTTTTCTACCTAATCAGTAATCAGTGCACTTAAAAAGCACTTAAAAACAGTTTGGTGGATAAAGGAAAGCAAAGTGACAGCCTTCCTTTTAGTGACGGTGAAAGAGGCCATTCTTGACAATCGACCATTCTTAACGATCGACCATGCTTGACAATCGACCATTCTTAACGATCGACCATTCTTGACGATCGATCTATTCAATTGCCTTGATAATTAAGTGCAAAAGAATACTAGGCCAAAAACCAAGTCGTAGTTCTGATTGAGCATTCTACCCCTAGCATGTTTTGCTTTGAAAAGCTTTCTCTCATCTATCTCCACTAATTTTCTGGACCCCTAAGAAGTTGATGAAGTGACTCAACAACATCGTCTCAGCAAAGCCCTCGATAAAACTCCCATCTGTGAGCAATTGTATTCTTGCTTTCGTTTTTGCCGGGGCCAAACGTTGAGCGACATTGCAATTCCTCAAGAGGATATCGTCAAGTTGGCACAAGAAGCTTCACAAATATCCATACATCCAAAACTGGCTTAACCGGCCGCATGATAGCTATCTGTTGGCACCGTTACTGCTCAAACGCTTGGCTGTATTGGCTTGGCTGTCTTGGCTTGGCTGTCTTGGCTTGGCTGTCTTGGCTTGGCTGTCTTGGCTTGGCTGTCTTGGCTTGGCTGTCTTGGCTTGGCTGTATTGGTCAGCTTCATAAACATGTGTGTGTCTGAGGAAATGCCAGGCGTGCGAAGCCTTTCGTTTCCTCGAAAACTTTTAGAAGACCACGGGGAAAGAACCATAAAAATGGAAAGAACCATAAAAAGGGAAAGAACCATAAATTCCCTGAAATATGAATTGAAATTCATTTCTAGAAATCACTGAAACATCAATGGTCCAATTCACGCCATATCGGCCGACAACTGGGGAATTGTTGGAGACATCAAGAGAAACAACAAAGATTTCATCGAATCAAGAAAAGCTTTCAACAATGGCATCGACAACAATTTCTCAAATTAAAGCTAAAGGTACAGGAAAGTCTTAGTAATTTAAATCCTAGTTCTCTTTAGTTCTTCACATTGAATTACTCTCAAATTGGGGAAGTCCGGATTCGATTGGGTTGACGGGGATTGAAGTGAGTCAATCCATTTTCTGAGACAAGTTTTACAATAGTTGGAAAGAGGACACGTTTTAGAAAACGGAGGAGAATCCTTGGTTGATCCTCAGTAGAATCCTTAGTAGAATCCTTAGCAGAATCCTTAGTAGAATCCTTAGTAGAATCCTCAGCAGAGTCCTCAGCAGAGTCCTCAGTAGAATCCTTGGTAGACTCGTAGATACTTTTAGATCCTCGGTAGCAACAGTGAAGCGATTGATTTGAGTGATGCGCAAATCTCGGTAATCAATGGAGAAGCGGGCGTTGATCGGTAAAATAAAACAGAAAATAAACTTAATTTCTAGATGTACTTTGTGCTGTAAACGTATCCCTTCTAGTGCACTGTATTCTTCAGCTGAATCTATTGCAACTATTGCAGACTAGTGAATGGCCGAAATCTAACCCGCCTTCGCTCCGAGATGTGGTTGAGTGCGTTTGATGGAAATCATCCACCCACGATCACCCTCAATTTCACACAACCACAAACAATTGCTGGTTTGTTTTAGTGGTCAAGAACAATTCAAAGATCATTCTAGGCATCTCTTTTTGGAATTACAACGCATCTCCTGAACTTTCATACGCCGGTGTAAGAGAGGCGAGAATACACGTGAACTCGAAGCTCGTCGTGGGCAGTGCTTTGTTGAGGAAAGCACCGGGTAGGCTTGTTGTCAACAGAAGGTTCAGCTTGTTGTCAATAGAAGGCTCAGCTAGTTGTCAACAGAAGGCTCAGCTAGTTGTCAATAGAAGGCTCAGCTTGTTGTCACTAGAAGGCTCAGCTAGTTGTCACTATCAGGCTCAGCTAGTTGTTAACAGAAGGCTCAGCTGCCAAGCCTGCACTGTGCTCTTGTAGGAACTCATGAAGCATGACATGACGAATATGTCCCGGTGGCAGATTGTTGAGGCAATAGAAGAAGTGAAGAAAAATACCAAAAAATAAAAAGCTGGAAGCATAATTTTTTCCCCAATAATTTGAGGAAATGTTGAAGTAACCAAACCCCCTTTCAGCTGGTTCAATGCTGTTGTTTTTTATCTGCGAGTCCCGCGAAATAGCCGGCAGTTTTCAATTCACCAACCCAATAGAACTGATCTGACTTTTTCTCTTGATAACTTTCTATTACTAGATACTTTCTCGTAACTTTACCGTACTTTCCCGTACTTTCCCCGTACTTTCCCGTACTTTCCCCGTACTTTCCCGTACTTTACCAAAAGCATTTAGCTCAGCTATTGACAATACCATAAGATTAGCTAATTTGAATGATTACCAAGAATTCATAAACCCAAACTGATCCGTTACAGCAAAGGAAAAACCTAGCCCAGTGCTTGCAATGGGAAAAAGCCTAAAATATTGTCAAACTTGTGCAATACATGTAATAATGTATTTGGGGGAATTTGTAGTGTAAAAGAAATCCAGGCTTTGTCTTCTTCGATTTTGTGCAAGATGTCCCGTTCACGAGATTTCTCTCCACTCGTTCAGCCATTCAACGCCCGCTCACTCATTCAATTGATGGATGTAAGAATTTGAAAAACCGTATTTACTTTGATTATTTACGATTAGATCGAAATTTTATGATATTATGATATTTCGATATTTCGATAATTATCAATTTTAGTTATCTTTCAACTTCGTCTCTTATCCACTTGGGGTGACGAGTTCTACATTGGATTGAATGGGATCGAGTTGAGAGATCGAAAGGATCGATCGTTCAAGTTAAAACCACATAGTAAGCTAGATTTGAAAATCTCTGCATACATAAAATATCTAGTTATCTAGTTATCTAGTTATCTAGTTATCTAGCTCTCTAGCTATCTAGCTATCTAGCTATCTAGCTATCTAGTTATCTAGTTATCTAGCTCTCTAGCTATCTAGCTATCTAGTTATCTAGTTATCTAGTTATCTATCTATCTATCTATCTATCTATCCAGCTATCCAGCTATCCAGCTATCCTAATTACTTAAATTTTCAGATCTAGCCGCTTTCCCGGAGTCGATCAACATCCTCCCGATGGTTGAGGGAGATCCGAGAACGAGCGATAATCTGATCAATGGGCAAAATGATATGGATAGGTGAGTGGCAATTCGGGTACTCTAGATGCAATAATTCGTTTCTTGTAAGTACTTTTTCTAAAAGGTGGATAATTGTCGAAAGTTACCTTTAGATTTGATACTGAAATCGCAAGTATTGCTAACAAAAACAACGAATTTCAGACCAGAAAACATGTGGCTGACCCCACTTCTGCCCAATCGATGTGCCCGCATCTTTTTCATTTTCGATGAGCCGACTTTTGTCTCGAAGATCGTCATCTATAACTATCGGAAAACTCCCGAGAGGGGTGTTCGACATATTTCGGTAAGTTGGTGCAAAGGGTTGCTTCAAAAGGTGCCAGACAAGACCGTAACTAGATACACGGTGCTGTTTTGACCAGCTTCCGTAACTAGAGTGTTTCTCACGAGTTATGCGTTTTTTAAAACGAAAACTTTATCTCTCTAAATTTGGTTCCTTATCTCTCTAAATTTGGTTCCTTATTTCTCTAAATTTGGTTCCTTATCTCTACAAATTTACCGTACTTTTAACGAAAATTATTGCAAAAAATGACGAGCGCCGAGTCAAATATGACTGCTTTTAAAGATATTCAGCCCATTGAATGATTTGGTGGCAATTTCCCTTCAAAAGTAAAGATATTCAGCTCATTAAATGATTTGGTGGCAGTTTCCCTTCAAATGTAAAGATATTCAGCTGTTTAAATGATTTGGTCGTGGCGGAAGGACTATCGGGGGAGCAAATTTTGGCAGCTACATATGTCCTATTTAAAATTGTGACGAACCGGAGCTTGCTTTGTTGCAAAAAGTTATCGACTCGAATTTCTCTTGAATGCTTGGGGACCTTTCGCCGTGCGCAAGTGTCACATACCCAGCGAAATAGATCTTTTCCCTTTGAGCGGACTTTCATCGATTCGCCACATTTGCAAATCCACGACTGGATGACTCCTTTGGTGACGAAATAATCGATTGTCGTCGATTTCTTGACGCACAAATATCGGAGAAGCGCATCGTCGTTAAAGTTTAAAAAAAACGTTGGAGTTAAAATACGGTCCCGGAAATGCATTTTTCGAAGGGGCAAAATTTGCTCCCCCGATTTTCCTTGCGCTCCCCCGATATTGGAAAAGTACCAACAAGACCGTAGCTAGATCAAAAGCGGGCATAGAAAAATCCTGAATGACCAAATTAAAGGGCGTCTAGATTATGCTTTGATTTTTATATGCTTTTTATTGTTTTTATGCATGTTTTTATATTTTCTAGCGTAAAAAAGCTCGTGAAACATGAAAAAGGCGTTTTTTGAGGTATTCGAATAGGTTTAGTAGGTGAAAAACAGCAAAAACCGTTTTCAAGTCCGAAAATTTCAAGAGTTTTTGCTGTTTTTGACCGTCTAAACCTATTTGAATAATTCTGAAATCACTTTCTTTGTATTCCTTGAGCTTTTTTACACTAGAAAAACACTAAACATTTTGAAAAATGCATAAAAGCATGTAAAAATCAAAGAATAATCAAGGCGCTTCTATATTTTTTAACACTTTTTCGCGATTTTGATTATTTGAGATTATGTTTTTCGGGATTATAGGCATTTGGGAATATTATTTTTCGAGATTTTCGGTCGTTTCTTTTCTGTTTTGTATCTTTTAGCAAATATTTTGAGGAAAACAGTATAATTTGAACAATTTTAGGTATCAGTGGACGATCTGATCGTGTTCAGCGGAGAAGTTCCGGCATCAAGTCAAAGTCAAACTGGCATTCTCGAGGTCGGGATGAGAGAGGATTGAGATAAAAGATTCGTTTCTCTGGATTCAAGTCTGGTTTCATGACCGTTTTTTTCTTGTGCAAAAGTTTATTTGTAATAAAGAGGTAAAACACAATTTATCCGTCGGCCATTCGCGGTTTTTTCGAGGTGGGCAACTCGGTGATCGGGTTGGATTTCTCCATTATCTGCAAACGCTCAGGATTTAGTAAGAATTCAGGGAGTGGGACAAATACGACCTTTTTTTGCGCACCCGGACATTTGCGCACCTTTTTTCCGCACTTAGCCCATTAGCGCACCTTTTTTCGCGTTTTAAAAAAGCTCTAAAAAGCTAATATTAACCAATTTCTATTCAAAAAGTTGTTTTTCTATTTTTCTAGGTAATTTTAGGGCGTAGAATCGAAATTTTGACATATCAGAGCTTGTGGAAGCGAACGGACGGAGTTATACAAAGAGAAAGATCGACAATTTTCTGTAATTTGATCTAGCCGTTTTGTCTTTCAAATTGGTTCCAGAAGCTCTGATATGTCAAAATTTGAATTCTACGCCCTAAAATTACCTAGAAAAACAACTTTTTGAATAGAAATTGGTTAATATTAGCTTTTAGAGATTTTTTAAAACTCGAAAAAAGGTGCGCAAATGTCCGGGTGCGCAAAAAAAGGTTGCATTTGTCCCACCCCCATGAATTCATGATTTATTCTGGATTATGTTATATTCGATTTAGATTTTTATTCGATTCAGACTCCGACAATAGTTTTAACAATTGCTGCATTGTTAATCATGTTTTGACAGTTTTTGATGTGTGTTTGCACTAAATCGTTTTTTTTATATCAAAAACAAGGTCAGAAGCAAAAGCCGCACCAAAACCCCGTAACTTTTGCGGAATTTGACCATTTTTTTAAGTAAAGTGTACTAAGTTTTAGTTTTATGTACCCCAAATTGCATCAAAAACTCTCAAAAATATGATTTATCAACGCAGCAATTGTTAAAACTATTGTTGAGGCTAAATCGGATAAAAATCTAAATCTGATATGATATATAATATATATTCTTCTGATCGAATTACCCTAGCAATCGATGTTCCCTTTCGGAGTGCCGTGTCGACGAGATTTCTCTCCAAAGTGGCCGCCCGCTCACCGACCAAATGCCCATTCTCAAGCAGCACTGTGGCGCATAAATTCTCGCTCACCTCGTCTTTGGCTAGCTAAAAATTACTGCAATAGAAAAGATTACTTTATAGTAGACTTGTAACGAAAAAATCTGCCGGTCCTTTTTGCCGTTGGCGATGTAAGGTTTTTCTCAGCGCCAACTCTTCGATTTTGGCTATTTTGACTATCATTCGATGCTGAATAAAATTACGCATCAAATAATACCAAAATTAACTTAAAATGTAATATCCATGCAAAGTTATGACGCAAGCGGTTAAACCCCACCCATAATAGTTGTGGTTTAGGTTTTTCGCCAACAACTTTGCCTAGATATTACATTTTAAGTTAATTTCTGTATCATTTGACGCGCAATTTTTTTCTGCATCGAATGATAGTCAAAATAGTCAAAGTCGAATAGTTGGTGCTGAGAAAAAAACAAAAACAACGGCAAAAAAGGACCGACAGATATTTTTGTTACAAGTCTACTATACAGTAAAGCGCTTTTTAAAACTTGGATAATTTAGAAAGCTACAGCCAATCCTTGGATAATTAGAAAGCTAATCCTTCTTTTAGATATTGTCCGATTAACTTAATTGATCTCATTCGATGAGGAATCAAACTGTGAATCGAATGAGATCAAAAAGTCGAACGGACAAGATCTAGAAGAAAGATTAGCTTTTCAAATTATCGACCTTTTAGAAAACACTGTAGGTAATGAAAGACAGTACGACGATACGATAATTTACAAATCTCCCTGCTTTAAGCCTATTCACCTTTAATTTCATCAGTGTCTCGTCATCGCAAACATCCGAAAATTGTAATGCCAAATAGCTCCAATTCACCAGCATCTCCAAACGGTCCAAATCCACCACTTTCCATAAAGCGATCGCGCACGCTGTCAGGTATCTGAAATACCGTAAATAGAACTCTAATAGAACGCCATTGTACTAAATAGAACTCTAATAGAACGCGTGTAGTCTAACTTCTTTTTAGAAAATCATTTTTTTCTCAGCTTCTAGATTTTTCCAAACTACACTTTTGGTATCAAAAAATACTAGATTTCAAGGGCTATCATTTGACACCAGGTAGCACACTGTAGCATAAAACAGCGCGGAGAACCGGCCGTTCAAAGTTAGACTACGAGACTGTACGCCCCTTATTATGGCGTTCTATTAGAGTACGGTAAGCTGGTACACATTTTAGAATCACTCCAAATACTTATGCACTCACTCGAAACTTTCAATGATTTTATTCCATGTTTTGCGTCGAATCTCTACATAGTTCGGCTTTTTCGGCATACGCTCTTGTACTCGACAGATCTGAAATTATAAAAATTTCCATAGAAATCGAGAATTCATTTTCATTTTTTTTCAAACTTTTATTTTAAAACTAACACTTTTATGAAGAGAATAACCCGTAGAGTACACGCAAATACAAATAACAATCAACCAATTTGCGCCATTTGCCGTTTTTCATTTCATTTCTCGATATTTAAACTCATGCTCACTAATAGAAGTTATAGCAAAAGCAAAATTTGTAGCTTTCAAGTTTTTAGCTTTCTTTTACACTTTTTCACACGGTGCTTCCGTGAAACTAGGTTGTAAAACTCTGTTGAAGCTCTTTTTTTGACTAAAACACTTGAAAAATTTGACGCTTTTGCTATCATCATGCTCATTTTACTCATTCGTTTAACGTTACTTTTCAAAATTAATGTTTTTCTTTTAGTTAAATGGACAATGATGAGGAGTCCGTGCTTGATGTGACGAGATCTCCCATCAAAAAGCCACTCCATTCGACGACAAGTCTCATCAAGGTTGGACTTTCTTTAATTATAAAGATTAGTGCAAGTAAACATAGATTAGTAGACCATTGATAAATTGCTCTTAAAATTACTTATAAGTAGTTGTTAGATTTTAATGATTATCCTTTTTGCAAAGGTTTTTGCGCAAATTGCTATATCTTATGCTTATTGTTGATACATTTATAAGCTTTAATGTCATTTTTCAGTCATTAAGCTAAAAAAACATTGATTCACGGATAAACAAGATATGGCAATTTGTTCCTAGGTAAAATCATTTGAATTTAAGCTTTGAAGCGCGTGGTCGTTAGAAGTCGTTAAAAAAGTCTTGACTGGTCAATGTTTTCTCATTTTTCCCCCGTTAGATCGCATTCAAATAAATCGATCCTAATTAGTTTTTTTTAGTATTTTGTGAGACCTTTAAGATGATATTCTTAGATTTTCGATATCGCTCTAAATAGAATTTTTCAAGCTACTTTTGCATAAGAGGGTAAGGTCCTTTTCTCAGATTTTCTATAAGGCTTCAAAACTGCCAGTAGCCTTTCATTTTCGCCAGAACAAAATTAATAAATAAGTAATAGACGATCCAATGCCATTATAATTGAAACCGCTTTCAATGGGATCCATTCATTCTTGAAATACAGATTTTTAAAAATCATGCTCAAATAAGGTTTTTCGATCATAAAACTCAAAGTTCAAAGGTTCAAAGGATATCAAAAAAGCTAAATCGTTAATTTTAACAACCTTTGGAAATGCTACATAAAACTATTTGTGGTCAATATATTTGGATGTGATCTATGGACAAAGTGAACACTGACCGGTCAAGACTTTTTGACGACTGTATAATTCTTGAAACTTGAAATACTTCATAAATTGTCAATAATAATTCTACTTTAGGTATCATCGGAGGATTTATTTCTCTCGCCTCAACGACAACATATCCATCTAAACGATCACTCATTCGGCAGCCCTGATCTTTTCGAAAACCTTTCATCAACTTCCCGATTATCGTCAATAAAGAGGGCACTCAATGAGAACACGACGTTGAACAAGAGTCAAGATCTATTCGCCGACGAGAACGAGGAGATTTTATTGGGAATCCCTGACGTTTCAATGGATCGCTCTCTTCCTCCACTCTCATCAACACCAAATCGGCCGCAGTTGACAATAAGTGGTGACCCTTTTGTGATGATATCACCGATACGAAAGGAAGTTGCCGGTGAAACGAATCTCTCCTTTCTGCCCACCCCACCACCAACGTATCAGCAGGATTTGAAGATTCGAGGAGATTCTTTACCGAGAAAATTACGATCTCCGTCACCGGAAATTGTATTTGAACAAATTTGCTCACCTAAGCCGTCAATTTCTAGTCAAAGTTTAAGACGACGGGCGCAATCCGACGAGTCTCAGCGGGCAAAGAGTAAAGCCGAGCAAAAAGTGAATGAAAGGACGGAGATTTTGAAGAAACGTGGATTGCGAGACGGACAAGTGATACGAAAGCGAGAGGACCGAGCATTGATGCATGGAACAGATTGTGCGTGCTGTTCAGGCTACTACAACGCACTCGAGTTGAGTCCGGAAGAGCGAAAGAAAAGATTGAATCAAATATCGAGGCATCGCTACGTGGAGAAACCACTCCCGCCAACACCTGAACATTACTGGGAAGTCGATTTCCCGTCCACGCAAGAGTTGGAGAAACGAGGATTGATACATGTGCGACGAGCCGATCAAACAAAGGATTCAGTAAAAAGGAATTTATTTAAACGATGACTTTTATGTGTTGCCTAATTTATTTAGCTTGTTTAGTTGTATAAAATGTGATTCGATCTCTTTTGCTGAATTGATCTGCTAGTTTGTGATGCTTAGTTTTTAACGCAATTATTGAAACTTTAACTCTATTTACTTAATTTTAATTTGTGAATATGATACAGTTATTAATTACAGGTAAAGATGTCGCTCGATACTCTACGAGGAGAATTCGAGAAAGAAATCGCCGCCTTTAAACAATTGGAGAAAGGTGGGAGTTCAGTTTAAAGATAAAGTACGTTTAAAGTTGCTAGCATGCCGCGTTAGTTAAGTTTAAGACTAAATTTACAACTTTAAACTGGTAACTTGTGTTTATTTGACTAATCATCTCTTTTTAGATCGTGAAAAGTACGTGGCCAACCGACAAACGCTAGAAAGTCAGCTTACCGAGAATCAAATGGTCAAAGAAGTTTGTTTTGTCTTTTAAAAGTAAAACTTTGTTTTCGTTTAGGAACTCGATCTTTTGGGTGATGAATCGAAGGTTTTCAAGCTGATTGGTGCCGTTTTAGTGAAGGTTGGTATTACTTTAGAGTATATCGAGTTATTACTTTTAAGGTTGAACTTGCCGAAGCTAGGAGTCAAGTAGAGAAACGACTGGAATATATTCAAGGAGAGACGTGAGTTTTGTTTTAAAATTTAGAACTTGGTTTGTCTTTTGAAGAATACGTAAAAGTTGTGTACATTCATCTCTATTGACTTAGAGCGCACTAAGTTTCGCTTCTAGGTTTTTAACGGCGTATATTCTTGATTTGGTATGTATTTAAGCTTTAGTAACTGTTTTCTAGCTATTTTAAGCAGTTACCTAGGTTTTAAGCCTCTTAATTCGATTCCTCTAAACCCAGTGGAAATAGAGCCGCTCTTGAAGGCTTGAAATTGCTGCTCAAACTGGCATAAGAGTTGTTCAGAATGGTTTATAAATGCTTTCAATGGATTCAGTGCAATTAATTACCCCGTAAAAAGTTTTTAAAACTAGTGGAAAGTTTCAAAAAAACCGATGTTTACAAACTGCCTCCCCCAACTACTATAGCAACCCAAACCATTTATAGGTTTTTAATTTCACAAACAAATTATTCTCATTCCAATTTTTAGAAAACGAGTTGAAGATCAATTGACCGATTCGACGGTGAAGACAAAGAATAAACAGAAGAAACTCTCCGAGATGCAAGAACAAATTCAAAAAGCTTTTGCTACCGCCGGAAAAAAGTAATTTTTCTTCTCTATAAAAATTCTCTTAAGCTTTCTAATTCGTATCCTTTGTCGAAATTGGGCTGGTCATTTGCGCATCTCATTTTTTCTATGCTCTTTTCAACTACCTTGGATCTGTTTTCTTTCGTTGTTACACGGCTTGTTATTTTTGTACATTGTCATCATAAATTTTACGAATTATCAGTTTGTTTAGGTTGACGTAAGTTAACAAACCGTATGATAAGCAAAGTAGATGCTTAGGGTGCTGCCAGCTACAACCCGAGCGTCGACGGTGCGTGGCGGTCTCTCAAAAGCTTCAATCCATTCCCAGCATACCTAGAAACACATTTCACAAATCCCTTCAGCTTTAGGTACAGTCTGGAGATGATTGAATGGTTTGAAGTAATTTAAAGATTTTTAATCTATAGTGGATTGCCCAAATTACCTCGATCATCGTTTCGTCATAGTGCGAAGTGTTCAACACACAGGCAAACACATGATCGAGGAGCTCCAAATCATCTGAAAACGACGTTCATTTGTTTTGTTAACTTTGGGCTTTTGGGTAAATATAACTTTGGATCTAGTACTGATCTGATAATTTCTAAATGCAGTAGGAGTTGGTGGTTTATTTTCAGCCGAAAGCTTTTAGAAGTGATTTGTTTAGTCCAAAACTCACAAAAAGAGAGAGGACAAGACTAGAGCTAAACCTGTGGACTTTAGATAATTTCCGCATTTTAGGAAACATTGTTTTGAAGGAATACACTATATGGTAGCTTTTGTGACATACCTGCCGTAAAAGCGTGACCACTCTTCACAGTATTTCGCACTAAACTGATCGCCTTTTCGTAGTCGCGGCTGACCGTAGCGCGGAACGCTTCAATAAGGGTAGAAACGGAAAATGCTGGTACCGGTTCGCCTCCTGGAATACGGTATAACTGGGCATGCTTGCGCTTTAGAAAATAGTTCTTTTAGCAAAATAGCAATAAACAAGCCATTCCAACCAACCACTTTGTTCCATTTCGGGCGAAAGCGTGTAGCCGAACTAAAAACTTTGAAAGTTTGTGAATGAAATAGGTAGGTTTAGATCGGTTTCCCTGGAAAAGGCTCGGCACTTGCAAAAGGGCAGTAGGTCAGTATTTGGATGTGGAAAAGGGGAAATGGAAAGAACTGGTATCCCCCTTTTGAGGGCAAAAAAGGAAGGAGATTTCTATGGAAGAGACACTTCTTTCCTGTCAGCCTCCTCAGCCCTAATGGTTTTCGGTGTGAGGGTTGAAAACGAGAGTTTTCAAGTCCACCCAAAAACTCTTCCCATTCAGCCAGTTCACTTAGAGAAATCCTTTTTTTTTTTCTTTTGGCGTGAAAGCTGGATCTAAAAAAGATCTGCCAGCTTGTCGTCCGAGAAAACTAGCGGCTGCCAGGCTTTTTTTTTTGATGACTAAAGCATGGGATAAAGCCTTAAAGGGCTTGATCGATGAAATTGAATTTTAAACACTCACTTCTTTCAAAGTTTTTCGATATTCGACGTAAAAAGCCGCAGAAAGGGTAGAACCGAGTGAAATTGTTGAATCGGAGTGGGAATTCTTCGACGTTGACGGCTCCTCGGAGTCAGAAATCTAAAAACTTTTGACATTCGATTAATTTTTCATCTTTACCATCTCTTCTTTCACAGAAAACTTGAAAAGTGGCTCTTCGACAACCGCATTTTTTCGCTGATCACTAAAATACATACCGTAAATACTGTAATAGTACCCAACCCCTCTCGTACAGTCTGTACTGTAATAGTATACTGTAATAGTACCCCACCCCTCTCGTACAGTCGCGTAGTCACAAAAGTTTTTTAGTATTTCATTTTTTTCAAAGCGCCCGTACTTTCAAAAAATGCATCTTTGGTATCAAAAAATAGCCCTGAATTTCAGCTATTTTTTGATACCTAAGCGAGGATTGTAGCATAAACCAGTGTCGAGAAAAACTCGTTCAAAGCTAGACTACGCAACACTCCGCACCGTCATTATGGGGGTGGGGTACTATTACAGTATTTACGGTAAGTTTTCACGATAAATTGATTCATACAGCTTTTCTTTAGCTTGCTCTTCATCTTGTTCTTTATCGTCCTTTTTCAATAATCCATTCGCAAGTACGTTTTCAATTGTTTCATTTAATTTCTAAAAAAAATAGTTTTCAAAGTGTTTCAAAGTTCAAAATTTCCCCACCTCGTCAATAGTTTTCGGCTCGCCACTTTGTAGTACCGATTTGAGCATTGCACCGATTGCTGAACTTACGATTGCTGAGCTCAATCAACTTACGGTAAGTAGGCTTGACTATCGAGACCTTATCAAGATCGAGTTCTCGATAGTCATCGAGATCTCAATAGTTATCGAGACTATCGCACATGGATCTCGATAAGTTGTCCGAAACTTTAAATAGCGATTTTGGATGTTAAAATTCGTACTCAGCGCACCGAATTACCCCAGAAAAGCTGAGTTGCGAGAAAATCTACTGAATTTATCGATTATTATCTATTACCTATTATCGATAAGCTTATCGAGAACGAGGTCTCGATAAGGCCTCGATAAGGCCTCGATAAGGCCTCGATAAGGCCTCGATAAGCCTTGATAAGGCCTCGATTAGGACTTATCAAGGTCTCGCTAGTAGACTTGACTATCCTTATCGTTAGTCAAGTCTAACGGCGAGGATAACAATGAGAAAATTTTCAGCTTTATGAAGTCATCGGCTTTTCTCTCAATCTTTAAAAAAAAGAAGAACCCACAATTCTCTCGATATTTCAAACGTCGTTTTCGTTTTGGCTCCGCTTTCTTCGTGATCTCGATTGGTGGAAGAGGAGGCTTTTCTTCAGATTTCCCTTTTGACTCAACTTTAACGGCTTGTTGACGAGAGGCAATTCCGCGAACGATCGGCTCTTTAGCGATTGCCTTAATTGATTAATAAACATGAAAACTAAGATTAAGGAAATGATTAAGGAATTAAGATTAAGGAAACACTAGTGCTCTGGTGGCTCTAGTGGCTCTAGTGGCTCTAGTGGCTCTAGTGGCTCTAGTGGCTCTAGTGGCTCTAGTGGCTCTAGTGGCTCTAGTGGCTCTAGTGGCTCTAGTGGCTCTAGTGGCTCTAGTGGCTCTAGTGGCTCTAGTGGCTCTAGTGGCTCTAGTGGCTCTAGTGGCTAATCCATCCATCTCCTTTTTGCATTAACTTTGATCGTTAACCGTTCGTACAATCGAACTTCGATATAACAAACCTAAAACGTACCTCAAATTTTCTGCATAGCTGCCCTGGACGGCCACTGATTGCATTCGGCTGGGCTATGCAGAAAGCTATGCAGAAAGATACGCAAAAATTTTGGATACATTTTAGAATTTCAAATTCGTTGCATCGAAGTTCAACTGTATTTTCTTCGCAAACCTGAATCTGTTCGACGGCCTCTTTCGTCTCGTAATTGAACGTCAAATGCTCTTGTTTGTGTTTTCGGCTTACATGTGTCCATAAACCCTAAATTGAACATTTTTCTAATAAATTGAAATTTAGACGAAACCATTTGACTATTTTCCTTAAAATTTCCGTAAACAAAAGTTCTGCTAGATCAATTCATTAGTCGAAAGGGGGGTGGGACAAATGCTACCTTTTTTTTGCGCACCTGGACATTTGCGCACCTTTTTTTTTTGCTGGAAAAGGCCTTAGGAAAGGTCGTAGAGCTTCGAAAATATTTCCATATAAGGGAATCGTATGCGTAGATTCCGAATTTCGACAAATCAGATCTCGCTGACACGTCAAAGTTGGGCTAAAAGGCAAAAACTGCGGAAAAGCGTTAAGTTGCGTAGTTTTTGCCTTTTAGCCCAACTTTGACGTGTCAGCGAGGTCTGATTTGTCGAAATTCTGAATCTACGCATACGATTCCCTTCTATGAAAACGTTTTTGAAGCTCTACGACCTTTCCTAAGGCCTTTTCCAGCAAAAAAAGGTGCGCAAATGTTCAGGTCTTGGAAATTCGAAAAAAAAAGCAAAAAAGCCGTGTTTTTTTTTTACTCGAGCATTTTCGGAAGAAACTTTCAATAATCAAAAAGGCAAAAATGTCTAGTTTAAGTCATCATTGTCACCGCATGTCTATCGGTTGACCGGCAGACAGACAGACAGACAGACAGACACGAGCAGACAGCCATTCAAAACATTTGTGTTACTCCGTTAAATTTCCAAGACTTTTGTCCACCACATTTTTTCACTTTTTGAGCTTTCCAGTAAAGATTCGTGAAATCGATCTTTTTCAAGTGATGCAAAGCAAAATTTAGAATAAATATTATTGGAAGTTCTTCTGAAAATGCTCGAGTAAAAAAAATAATACTAAAAATTTTGTTTTTTTTCGAATTTCCAAGACTCATCTCCATGAGTGTAGGTAATTTATTTCGTTGAATCTAAATAGGGAAAGGCACCAGCTTAATACGAGAGCTACGGGATCTTATAGAATCGGCTATGCTGATTCCGAACAGCATAGCTGATTCTATTTACTTTACTTTTACCGTTTAAGGCACCAGGAAGCTTATTGAAACACTCAAATAGAATTAGAAATTTTAGAAAATTCTTTTTGAAAGATTTGTAAAGTTTTATATTTAAAACTTTTAACAATTTCAATATTTTTTTTGCATATACAATTCCGTGGAATCGTGAACAATATTCACATTTCTGTTTTTAAACCATTTCTAAACATTCTTCCGTTAATCAAAGTCAAAATAAACAGGTAATTTCCCGTTGCTACAAAGCAAATTCAAGCCAACTTTTAGCCTTCAAAACCTTTGTCGATCCATTTGTCACTGTAAGAACAGCCGCACAATATTTGCATCTTGCCTGAATATCGCTCAGCGCTTCAAAATGTATCCAAACCAGTGCCGGCATACTATAAACGTACTTTCTTCAAAAAATGGAAATTTTATTTAGAAAATCAAGCAATAAACCAAAAAGAACATGTATAAAGCGTTGAAAGAACAAAGTGCTATTTTTAACAACAATAACAACAATAAGAAAGCTAAGACTCAGGAATAACCCGTAATTTAAGGCAAATGGACTGATGAGAGAAATTTGTGACGTATTAGGCTTTAATGAGGTGAAACACCGGCTATTCCCCGAATTTGCATTCTGGTCAGATCCTGCTCACCGTCAGCCCTTGAGATTTCTCGTTGCACATCCGGTGTATCTTTGCGATACTGGACCTGGAAAAGGAAAAATGAAATTTTCTTGTAAATGAGGAATTTTTAACTCCAACTAGATATGTGCAAAAGCTTTTCGGCCGCGGCGGGCTCCGCCCACCGAGGGCCCACACAAGGAATCAATACCCCAGAAGGGGCTCGAGACCCCATACCTCTTTTAGCCGCTTTCGAGAGAGCACCCTCTTTTACCGAACTCTCCGCCTATGAGTAATTGAAAAGCAACACAAAACCCTCACCATTTCTTGGAAATCGATAACAAACGTCATTCCGCATGTGTTGACCTGGAATCTTAGATGTAATAACTCGTTTTATTGGAATGTATTGGATTGGAGACTATGAAATGACGGCGTCTTCGGACGAACTTTTGAACAAAAACTAAACCAAAAGTTTTTCTAATAACAATTGAAGTTATGCTGATTATACGCCAAAATTTCACCCCGATCTGATGCACAGTTTCTGAGGAATGAGAGAGGAGATGTTAAAAAGACGATTTTTGCCTAATTTCCCCTTAAAATCCAGACCGCTAAAAATTTGCAACAACTTGCTAGATTCAAAAACTGTTTGAGCCAACATGATTGTACAATTAACCAAAATAAACAAAATAAAAATTTTCGAATAAGAACTTGTCACTTTTTGAGAATACACGAGATATTTTTGAGGATGCTATTCCCAGGACTCAGACACGTCTTTTTCAATCTTTAATTTTTATTATCGAACTTGATTTATTATCTTATAAATAGCCGTTTTGACTGGATGCTAGTCGAGTATTTTTGTTACAGACATCGCCAGGTTACGTGGTAGTCAAAAACCGACCTTTGGCACATCCATTACCATTTCTCAAAAACTGTGCATCAGATCGGAATCCAATTTTAGCGCATAATCAGCATAACTTCAATTGTTACTAGAAAAATTTTGAGAAAAAGTTATGGTTTAGTTTTTGTTCAAAAGCTCATTCAAAGATGTTACCATTTCATACTACCCAACTCAATAATTTGAAAAAACAGTTATCACTCATCAAAAAACCACTAATTTCAATAAAAAAATCCCCAGCAATTTTCAAACTACAATTTCGTGGTTAAGTTAGAAAAAAAACACTCACTTCACATTTCTGTTTTCCAAGACGGCACGCATCATTAATGTCTTTTTCGGTGCGTGGATCATATCGCCACCATCCATTCCCGCGAGCCTAAAAAAATAAATTTAATGCCAGCTCCAAACAAATTAACTTACTTTGTAGACCCAAAATGTCGCACTCTCTTTTTGCTGTTGGCTGGCGTTCATCTCGTTTCCTAAAACAAACAAATAAGCAAGGCATTTTTAAAAAATGTTTACCTTTTTCTGTTTGTGATTGCGTCTGTGTCTGTTGTTGCACATCATCTGGATCCACCGGTTCTGCCTTGACCTTTACTAAAAATACTATTGCATGCCAATTTTACATCACTCCAATACCAACCATTAGAGGCCTTCGACGTTTGCTGTTGTTGTTGCAAATCGCCTGGATCGACGGGCTCTTTTTTGACTACAAAGAAAAATTTGGTACAGAAAAAAATTCAGCGAAAAAACCTTTTTTTACTGGTGGATGATCGGTGGTTGAGTCCTCTGGATCGCGCATTGTAAGTTGAAGAGATGGATCGATGACTTTCCTGAATTGATTAATGTCGACTGGTCCACGACACATCGGGCACAACGATTCTCCCGCATTTTCCAGTGCGACACCTGTAAATAAAAGAAATAAAAAGTTTTGAAAAAGATTATTAGTTTTTTGAGCAACATCTATAAGAACTATAGTCTAAAAGCAAGCAGCTTTTTGTAGAGAGCACCACTATTTTTTTACTGCAACGTCAATACACGAGAAAGTTTCCTATAAAAGATTACGCAAAAATTTTTTTTCGCCAGATGAGCTAATTTTTTGCACCCAGGAGTTTTTGACTATGCTGAATTGATTGGTGATGGTTTCACACAACATTTCGCAACTTTTAACGACCATTCTGAAAGCAGACGACGTTAATTGGGTTCAGGAAATGAATTCGCGCATGCATTTGCTTCTTGTGCTTTTTATAGAACTTCCCTGACAGGTCGAAACTCGTTTTTCCAATGACGCTAATTTCATTTGTAAGTAGACTTGAATGCTGTTAAAAGTTGCGAAATGTTGTGTGAGAATATCATCAATCAATTCAGCATAGGCAAACCCCTGGGTACAAAAAATTAGCTTATCCGGCGAAAAAAATTTGACCCCCCAACTACTATAGCACCTGCCCATGAACAAATTTAAGGTTTAGTCAAAAGATTCAAGAATTTTAATGCACAAATCAAAACTTCCAATGAAAACAAACCTTTGATGCACAAAAAACAAAATTTGTGTCCACATCCATTCACCGCTGTCGGCATTATCATCTTGAGCGTGCACACAGGGCACTCGTCGGCCATGTTAACACTAGAAAGTGACAGATTAGCGAAATGCGAGAGCATAGCAATAGAATAGATCGGGAATACCAAGGTGGATAAATATCTTGACTCAACAACTACACAAGGCGTGCTTTTATCTGGCCGGTGAGAGAAAGAAAGGCGAAGGCGGGAAAGAGAATGAAACAAACACGTATAAACGGGTCAGAGTTGCCAAAAAGAACTGCGGGAGGGTCAAATTTTCGACACTTCTATGCAACTTTTGCCGTAAAAGAAAGATAAGCAATGTAATCTTTGAACTTTTGCAAAGTTATGTTCCAATTATGTAAGAAAACGTGGAAATTTGGGGAAAAGGCACAAAAACGCAACCAAAAAGAAGAAAACGAAATGTTTTTTGAATTTTCCCGCTTAAATATTGTGATTTACCATAAGTAAACGGTTAAAAATATTCAATTAATTCATTAGAAATCACAAAAAGTTAGTGTCAAATAGAAAACACAGACAAGCTGATTCTTCCGTAATCCGTTTTTTATTTTGCACTAACTTTGACTGAGAGTTAGCTTTGAATTATCTTTTTTTTGTGGAAATAGCAAAGATCAAACAGCTGTACGGCTCAATTGTGGCTCAATCGTTAGTCTTTCAGCCTAAAATGACTCGATTTCTACTCAAGACCGTGTTCAAGCTTGTAAAATGTTAAAAGAAAACAAATTATTACAATTACAGTAGCTTGTAATGAAGTACAGTAGCTTGTAATAAAGTACAGTAAGTTTCCCCAAGTGTTTATGGTTTTGTTACAATGTTGATGAGATGCTACACAGAAAACAAACTCTTTATTGGCCGGAAATCAACAACAAAGCCGAAACAATAAATGTCACCTTCGTTGACACAACCCGCATTTTCTTTTACTGCTGGTCGGCAATGGTGACCTGAAAAAAATGTCAGTATTTCAGTATTCACTTTTTCACTATCTGACTCACCTCCACATCAACTCCTGGTTCAATCGAGATTGAGGTAATTTGACGGAGCACATCAGAAGGCGAGTGCAAGTTGATAAGGCGCTTGTGTACACGCATCTGAAAATGAGGAACTGGATTCGTAAGTTATCATGAATTCCTCTTAAATAGCACTTTTTCTAAAACGTCTCCTTTCCCGACTACAGTAATCTTGTCTTGTCGCAATATTGCCTCCTTTCTCGACTACAGTAATCTTGTCTTGTCGTAATCTTGTCTTGTCGTAATCTTGTCTCCTTCCTCGACTACAGTAATCTTGTCTTGTCGTAATCTTGTCTCCTTCCTCGACTACAGTAATCTTGTCTTGTCGCAATATTGCCTCCTTTCTCGACTACAGTAATCTTGTCTTGTCGCAATATTGCCTCCTTTCTCGACTACAGTAATCTTGTCTTGTCGTAATCTTGTCTCCTTCCTCGACTACAGTAATCTTGTCTTGTCGTAATCTTGTCTCCTTCCTCGACTACAGTAATCTTGTCTTGTCGCAATATTGCCTCCTTTCTCGACTACAGTAATCTTGTCTTGTCGTAATCTTGTCTCCTTTCTCGACTACAGTAATCTTGCCTTGTCTCTATCTACTTTGTCTCTATCTACTCTATCTACTCTATCTATCTATCTACTTTTTTATCTTTCAATCTTTAAATATATTTCGTGAACAGGATCAGAACAGGATTAGAAAATGGTCGATTTGTTAAAAGCTAGAGACGGGATTACAATAGTTTACAGAAAATTGACATCCTTTAGAATCAATCTTGAGATATTTTCCATGAAATCCCGTAGTTAACGTTTCCCCCGAGCTATGCGTTGAGCTCAAAAAGTGAAACGCATAGTTTCTGGTGCACTGGGGACAAAGAATGACTACCGTACTGATTACTGATTACTGTTTCCAGTGTATTCTATAGAAGTGGGATCATGGGTCACGTTTTAAGGCCATACATGGCACTCATAATTCTGTATACCGTCATTTATTTGTATCTTAAACTCAAAACATTTTTGGCTCACTGTAAGTGATTTGCGGAGTGTATTTTGTGCTCTAATTTGTAAACACACCCTTTTTGATGCACTCGATTCTTCACTTTTCTTGCGACAACAAGCCGTTACTGCGAGAAAAAGGGTGAATTGAGTGCGCCAGATAGGATGTGTTTACAGATTTTGGGCATAAAGTATAATATAATAAATTTCCAAGCTTCAGCTTGTAGTATAATAAATTTCCAGTTTGTTTTTTTCACAAACCTGATAACGATCCCAAGTCTTTGAGCCTTCTCCGCAAGGGGTTTTACGGGTGGTAATACGGAGAGTCTTGGTCGGCATGTAGATGGGGCCCTTCACGATGAGCTAGAAAAAGATTTATTTTAAAAGATTGATTTTAAAAAATTGACTGAATATCATTATGAATATCTATTGAATTGAATATCTATTTAATTGAATATCTATTGAATTGAATATCTATTTAATTGAATATCTATTTAATTAAATATCTATTGAATTGAATATCTATTTAATTGAATATCTATTTAATTAAATATCTATTGAATTGAATATCTATTTAATTGAAATATCTATTTAATTGAATATCTATTTAATTGAATATCTATTGAATTAAATATCTATTGAATTAAATATCTATTGAATTAAATATCTATTGAATTGAATATCTATTTAATTAAATATCTATTTAATTAAATATCTATACAATTTACAAGATATTCAGCAAAAAAAATAAATGAATGAAAAGAAATAAAACAATGACATACCTCCTTGTCCTTGGCACCCTTGATGAGTTGAGCGCACACTGAAATGATATGAAAAATGTCTCTGGTCTTGTTTTGTTTTGGTGAATTGGTGAATTTGAGTTTAAAGTATACATGGGGTTTTTGTAGAAAACGAGTCAGTCCCACGTTTTAGCAAACAGCTCGTGTTTTCTAGAATAGCAATGCTAGCAAAATAGCAATGCTATCAAAATAGCAGCAAGCAATGCAAGAAAACAAGAGCTATTTGCTAAAACGTGGAACTGATTCGTTTTCCCCAAAATCCATGTCTAATGTAATCATTTCTTATAGTAAATTCAGATTTTAGAGTTTTCAATAAATTGTATGACAGTGTCAAACCAGTTATTGTGTACTTTCGAATTCAATATCTTGTTTCAATATCCAAACTTACTTTCTGCCAAATTAGTGCCAAATAGGAATCACAGATAAATTGAACTACCGTAAATACTCTAATTGAACTGCGTAAATCATAGAACGCCACTACCCCTCGTACAGTCGCGTAGTCTAACTTCTTTTTAGAATATCGTTTTTTTTCCTCAGCTTCTAGATTTTCCCCAATTCCACTTTTGGTACTAAAAAATACTAGATTTCAAGGGCTATCATTTGATATTATGTAGCACACTATAGCATAAAGCA
The DNA here is from genome assembly GCA_958450365.1 of Mesorhabditis belari. Lineage (NCBI taxonomy): Eukaryota > Metazoa > Nematoda > Chromadorea > Rhabditida > Rhabditidae > Mesorhabditis > Mesorhabditis belari. The sequence goes on along the minus strand of CAUEEP010000724.1, from coordinate 1,619,975 downwards.
GCGCGGAAAACGAAGAGTGTAAAGTCAGACTACGCGGCAATACCCCATCAATTATGAGGGAGGCGCTCTATTAGAGTATTTATGGTATTTCCCAGCTTCTAGATTTTCCCCAGTTCCACTTTTGGTACTAAAAAATACTGGATTTCAAGGGCTATCATTTGATCCCATGTAGCACACTGTAGCATAAAGCAGCGCAGAGAATCGGACGTTCAAAGTTAGACTACGCGACTGTACGCCCGTTACTATGGCGTAACTACGCGGCAATACCCCATCAATTATGAGGGAGGCGCTCTATTAGAGTTTTTACAGTATTTGTAGTTATTTTCTGCCGTAATCCATTTTTCTATTTTGCACTAACTTTGGCGGATAAGCAGATCCAAGATCTTTTCAATAATAAGTTTTGATGTAAATGGGCATCGAATAGTTTTTGGTCGAATCGAACCGATTCAAGTTTTCTAAATCGTCTTTAATAATCGAATCAAATCAAATTCATTCGATTATTAAAGTCGAATCGAATCGAATCGGTGATTTGATTCGAGGCCCATATCTAGTACAAACCTTTCTCGAGTGCGACCACGTTTTGCGAGGTGAGAGTAATGCGGATGCGATGCTCGGTGGCATCAGCGAGAGGCTTGTCAGTTTTGTAAGGAACACCGGCCTAGAAAATTGATTGGTTTAAGACATTTATCATTAGATATATAAAATAAGACATTTATCTAGGTATTCAACTAAGGATTGGGTTATAGTCTAAATAGAATTTAGTTTAGTCTAAATAGATCAAATTACAAAAGCCAAACCCATAGTTTTGACGAAAATTGAAAACTAGAAGCAGTTTTAAATAATTCAAATTGATCTTTCCATTCCAAAATATCAAAAACAATCAAATTCAAGACCAGTGACAGTTAAAGGTTGACTTATTTAACTAACTTTTTACATGAAGAATCTTTTACAGTAATAGTTTCCTGTAGAAACAGCTCAATTGGCTTTATTTATCACCAGTTTCATTGTTTATTCGATAATTATTCATAAAAGGTAAAAAAATCTCATCGACTCACCATTTTGAGAGTTAAGTTGAGCTTTTTCGGAGAAGTTTCAAGTACTGCTATCTTTTTATTCTCTTTCTGTGCTCAATATCCAGGTTTGGCTAAAATTTAGATTATTTTTTACAATGAAAAGTGATTAAAAAATAGAGTAAAACGGTAGAAAACTTGAAGAAAACAAGAATAAGAAAAAGGTGGCTTCTAAAAATGTTCTCTTGGCAATCGGGTATGGTATCGACCATCGAAGTGGGACTCTTATTTCTTGGCTTTTCGCCAAATAAATGCCTTTTTGGTTGAACGTCAATTGTTTGGTTGTGTTGCTAATTATGACTTAAAAATCTTCACTCGTTCAAAATCTAGGTTCTCTCAAGTTTTCACACAACAAAAGAACTTCTCTAAGCCTGTGTGAAAATTAACTTTTATTTTATTCCATAAAAGGGGTAGGCTAGTTTTTTTTGCGCAATAGGGTCATTTGCGCAACTAGGTCGTTTGCGCAACTTGCCATAACTTTCTTCTAAGTCGACCAATCTTTATGATTTTGGTTTCATTTTATTGCACTTATTGAGATCTACAAAATTAAACCAAAATCATAAAGATTGACCGACTTAGAAGAAAGTTATGGCGAGTTGCGCAAAAAAAAAATTGCGGCAATTAGCCTACCCCGTTTTGTGTTTAATTTTTGCTAGAAAAAAGCAAATGAAATACTGATAAAGATACTCAGTTATTGTTTTGTTGTATCTAGATTTCTTCTATAAAAGTTTTCTTTTCTTTAAAGCCAGCTTTTCTTCAATTTTTCATCGGTTTTATTCAGCTACTTGGTAAATTTACTGCAGTTACACCAGTTTTCTACCAAGAGATTATATAGATACTTTATTCAGAACCGGAGACAAAGTGCGCTAGATTTAAGATTAAATTTAAGATTAAAACACATGAATTCATACACATAACATGAAAAGGGCGGATAAAAAACAATACGATATAATATGTGATATATGGGTAGCACAGATAACGTCAATGATCCACTCCACTAGAGATCCACTAGAGCTTCAAGATCAAGATCATCTACAGATAATTTAAAGGTTTCGAGACTATTGGACTCTCTCAAAACTCTGGGGAGTCGATTACCAAAAAACGGCAATGACTCGCCATAACTTTCTTCTAAGTCGATCAATCTTTATGATTTTGGTTTCATTTTGTAGATCTCAATAAGTGCAATAAAATGAAACAAAAATCATAAAGATTGGTCGATTTAGAAGAAAGTTATGGCGAGTTGCGCAAAAAAAATTGCGGAAATTAGCCCACCCCCAATTTTTATTTTATTCCATAAAATCTAAATGAAGCCACAAAGTTTAAATCCATGATTTTTACCCAATACATTGAACTTCAATTTATTAATTGAATATCTTTATCAAAGGCAAATCTTTTACAAATTGAGGAAATTTTCTTTGATTTGTTTGCTTTTTTTTCTGTGTTTTCAATGAACTTTTAATGTTTCACTTTTAGAAACCACAAAAATGATTGATGCCAAGTCAATCATCAAATCGGACGGTGGTGAACAACGCGAGAAGAAAGGAGATGCCACAAAAGTTAGTTTTTTAAACATTTAAAGCTCAAATATTGCTAGGTGCTTTAGTAAGTGGGGGGCGGCAGTGTACATTCATCTCTATTGACCCAGAGGGCACTAATTATTGCTTCTAGGGTTTTTAATGGCGTAGATTCTTAATTTGGTATGTATTTAAGCTTTAGTAACTGTTTTCTAGCTATTTTAAGCAGTTACCTAGGTTTTAAGCCTCTTAATTCGGTTCCGCACCTCTAAACCCAGTTGAAATAGAGCCGCTCTTGAAGGCTTGAAATTGCTGTTCAAACTGGCATAAGAGTTGTTCAGAATTGTTTATAAATCCTTGAATGGATTCAGTGCAATTAATTACTCCATAAAAAGTTTTTAAAACTAGTGGAAAGTTCGAGAAAACCGATGTTTACAAACTGCTTCCCCCAACTACTATAGCACCTATTGCTAGTTATGTATTTTCTTTTTCTACGCTAAATTTTAACAAAATTTAAAGAGCCAGGCAATTTTCAAATTTGATGATAATTCTGTGTGCTATCTATTAGGTTGGCAAGAAAGTCTTGCGCTCCACCCAAATTTTTTCCACCCCAAACCAAGGCAACTACCAAACGTTTGTATGGTTAAAATTAGAGATCAATATCCTAAACTAAAAACAGCGGTGCAACTTTTTATTTTGACAAGCTTTGATGGAAGAAGTGTTTGAGCTTCAGTAACGAGTCAAATTTGACGCTTTCCGAGTTCACGTTCTTTTGACTCGAAATTTATCAAAACATCATGTATTTTTTCAAATTTCAAGTGAATTTTTATCATTATGCTTACTGTATTTCAAGTCTAAAGGCCTTTTATTTCTTTAATCGCCAAAAGACTTGTTTGCCAACCTAATACATGAATTTCTAAGATTAGAAATTGAAATTTGATTAAGACAAAGCACAAATCGAAAAACTCTTGTAATTTGTTTTACTTTAGCAGCGAAGATCCGAATTTCAACTACCACGTCCAGAAGGAATGCAAAGAGAGCTCTACAATCTTCTGACGGCTACCAACGCAGGAAAACTTAAATTGGATGCAATCATATCGTCACGCACAAAAGATGGCGTTCGATTGGCCAAGTTACAGGTAGATATTATGATAATAATCATCGGAAATCGGCTAAACATTGGCAGAGCTTTGTGTTCATTGCTTTAGGTTAGAACATTTTAAAATTGCAAATGCATAAAGTCAATCGCTTACTCTCGAGGCATAACGAGTTGAAACTTGACAAAATTGTATAATTTTTAGATGGGAAAACGGCCGGCTAGACGATGGCTCTGGACTCCATTCGACAATCAAGCACGTGAAGATGGATTGAAGCTTTCCCATTGGATGAGAGAAGATCGGATAAATCCTTCACAACCATACGTTTTCGCCAAGTTTAATAAGGTTTGTTTGGTTATTTTACTGACTTATAATGTCTGGTTTTAAGAAATTTGAAGTCCCATCTTTTAACGATGATGAATATGAGGAGCATTTGCGGATGGCCGATTGGACAAAAGAAGAAACCCGTTACTTGTTCGAAGTTTGCCAACAATTTGATTTGAGGTAGGGATTTCTTTTACAATCATGCACTTTTTAAAATTAGATGGCCCATTGTATACGACCGTTACGATCAAACAAAATTTGGGCAAAGAAGATCGATGGAGGATTTGAAAGAACGCTATTATGCTGTCGTTTTTGAATTGTCTATGGTTGGTTTTAGAGCTTTAAAAAAGTTGAACACTTTTGCAGCAACGAGAATCAGCTTATGAGCCAATGGGTTACGATGCCGAACACGAACGGAAAAGAAAAGAACAATTGACAAAGTTATGGGATCGGACACCAGAAGAGGTTATTATTAATCTGGTAGTACTTTAAAGTTTCGAAATTTTAGTGGGAAGAAGAGGAACAACTGATTGCTGAGCTCGAACGAATTGAAGTACGAAAAAGAGAACGAGAACGCAAGGCTCAGGATTTACAAAAGTTGATCAGCATGACGGATATGTCTCCTGCAAGCCCCTCAGGGTTCGTTTTTAGAATTTCAATTGCACTTCCTGGGGAACTTTTGTAGAAGTGCTGCATCAACTTCCCTCAAGAAAGGACAAATTCGTCAAAAGCTTGGTTTATCATCGAGCGCCTCCATGTCATCTAGCTTTAATCCGGTCAGTGTGATCTTTCTAATTTTTAAACAAAAATTAATTTCAGGAAGTTTCCGTCACACAGCTTCGCTTCAGTGAATTCCGGGGTTCTGGTGCTCATCTTCGAAGCCAGGAGATGAAATTGCCAACTAATATCGGGCTGAAAAAGTTGAAGAATATCGAAACGGTGATTGACAAGATGAAATTGGGTATGTGTATTTTTTATTCTGATAAGAATTTTCTTTGTTTTAGAAATGAATCCAATGGGCGCCGAAGATATTGTGACAGCGTATAATGATTTCCGATCCGATATTGTGCTTTTGCAGGTTTGTTCGGTGATTTTTTTCCATTTTTATTTTTGGCTTAGGAACTCAAAGCGACTCTACAAACGGCTGAATTCGATTTGGAAAGCCTTCGTACAAGATATCAGCAACAAGGCGGACAGGTACGTTTTTACAATAACAGCTAGTTGAACTATAAAAATAAAATTCAAAACGAATTGATTGACGTATATTTTTTCTAAATGCTGCAAAATACAATTTCATTTTAGCCATTCGAAATCGAGCCCCGTATGCGTGTGTCAATTCTTCCGGAAGGTGGCCTTTCATCGGCTTTCTTGGAGGGTCCAGGGGCGCCCACGAGCAGCCGTCGTATCTCAAGTTATCTCGAATTGCTCAGCAAAACGGATGCTCTCAATAATGTAAGAGTAATTTCCTTTTTTAAATTTTTAGTTTATTGTTTCAGCCGCGAAAACGAAAAGCTCCACCGCCGCCAGGAACGATTACCCCGTCAAGTTCAACGCCCGATCTCAAGCGAACGCGTAAATCAGTCCTGTGATCTATGCTTTATAATAATTTTTTAAAGGTTTTGTAATATTTTGATGTTTTTGTTGAATTTTTTATGCTAAAATAAACATTTGAAACCGGTTGTGAAAGCGAGGGAAGTGTGGGTGCAAGTTAATTTACTGGCAGGGGATCCAAATTTGCATGAGAGGTTAAATTTACATTAAATATTGTATTAAACGCCGAATATAACCACACCAAATGAAGCACAATTTCATTCAATTCTACTTCTTCATTTTTAAATTTCAATCACTTTTTCATCATGAACCTTGTTCGCAAATCTTCAAAGTCTGTTTGGTATGTTTGCATTTTGAAAACTTTACAATGTTGTTGTCAACAAGTTTTAAACGTTACCGATGCTCACTCAATCTTTTTGTTTAGTAGCGATGGATCGGGAAAAAACGGATTGTTGCCAGCTACTCGTGTGTCATCAAACGGCAACGCCGAGAAACCTCATGTGGTTGGTTTTCTTGGGTACTTCAACATTCTTATGGACCTTACATTTGCTTTGTGCAAAAATCAAACGTATATTTCGACTGTGTGTCAACTTGTTCAGTGTTTGTGCTGAGTTGACGTTACATCTTGCAGGTACCCGCCGAATTCACTGCTCGCATGTTCCCCGATGTGCCACACGAGAACGTGAATGTCGAAATGATAGTGCCAAACTGGGATCAGGTAGGTAAACTTTTACGTTATTTTAGAACTCTATCTAGGCAAACTTAAGTTTAGGTACTGATAAAATCGACTTGGTCAGATTGTATCTTTTGACTGTTTTACCAAAGTTATTTGACTTTTTCTCGGGTAATCAAACATGATGAATCTATTGATACTATTTTTAGAAAGTTTTGAACAATTTTTATTGATATTTTGATAAGCTAGCTCGAGTTTTTCCATGGCAGTGTTGCTAAGCTTGAAAATGAAGAGAGGGACAAAATACAAAGTGGTAACTGGTTCAAAATATTCTAAAAATATCGTCAATCGATTAAGCGTATTTGATTACCCCAGAAAATGCAAAACAAGACTAGAAAAAACACGCCTAGAATAGGACCTGATCAAGTTGGGCCAATGCCCCCCCCACGAAGTTTATTAGTACCTGTGTTTATCTACTTGCTTAACTTTATTTTTACATTTTCCTTTGTTTCAGGGTGAACTTGGCGACTACTTGGAAATCGGGAACTATAAAGAGGTGAAGTACTGTTTGTCGGTTTTATTTTATTTGTTGGTTTAGATTTTGTTCTTGAACGGAGACGCTAATTTTGCCATTTCAAAGTTAATCGTCGGGGATCGGGTTAATTGAGCGAAGATTTTACTAGTTCATTGAATTTGTTTAGATAGTCGCACTGAATGACAAGAAGGGATTGGCGGTCGTAGAGATGTTGAAGATATTACATCAAGATGGAAAGGTGTATTTTTGGAATGTAGCACTGATAATATGCTTTTTTTCAGGTGAGTGTGACAGTTTTTCGGCGTCATGGCTTCTCGCCAGTGCCCGCAGCTCGAATGGAGGCTCTTCGACTTAATCCCTCATTTGGATTCACATATGCTCTTCTTACCGGTTGAAAGTTTGATTTTAACCCTCTTACTGATTGCAATTTTAGTGCATCGCCAAAGCGAAACAGTGAAAGGTCCGAATATGGGTATGTTGGGCCGTGTGATCAACAACAAGGTCATTTTAGGCAAGGTGAGCTCTTTTCCACGTTGTTTGGCCGCAAATTTTCAAATTTAGATTCAAAACGACAGCTACGCGTCGAAGTGGTTGGCCGTCGGTGATGCGTTGTTGGATTTAAACGGAAATCCCGTTCCCTTCAACAATCAGGACTTCATCTATCAATATTGGGCTCGATATAAAGAGTTGGTTCTGTTTCGAAGAAGGTAATATGTTTAATTTTAGTCATGGTTCATTCACGACGGTGGTTGAGAGACCGTGTTCCCCGGATGCGCTCGACACCATCAATGCACTTATTGCGTCTTTGGTTGGTTTCGAATTGGGTATACCAATATCTATGTATTGCTTTTAGTTCCCCATTATGTTTGAGCAAATGCACATGGCTCCCGATGCCGTTTTAATTGGAGCCGCCGCAGCAAAACATCACAAAAATGTAGATTACTTTATTTCTACTTAATTTCTTACAAAATGCCTTGATTTTTCTAATACCAGTCGAAATGTTTTTGGCTGGATGTTTTGGGGCTGACACATAGCTTTTGTCGCTGTGGCGCAGTCGGGAGCGCGCTTGTCTACGGCCCACGCGACCCGGGCTCGACTCCCTTACTGCCAATCAATCTTGGCTTTTAAAATTTTTTATTTTAAATAGCACAACTATATTTACGGGGTGATCAAAAAGTTCCCCCACATTTTACAAAAGAAAAGAATTTTACATTTTACAAAAAAAAGCCCGTACAGACGGACGGACGGGCAGACACTGCTCTTTTATATAGTAGATCTTTGTTTTAGGAGTTGCGGAACAAGAAACCCAAATCGATCCTGCAAGTCCGCCCACTGACGCCAACGCCTTCGGCTACTTCGACCATGGCAGGACCCGTTCTGCCTCGCATTCGATCTACCGAGGCAGTGGGCAGGTAGATTTTTTTCTCGGTTATTGCTTGCTCTTCGATTAATGTCATCTGTCACCTTCTGTTTACATCTCTAATCTCTCTAATTACAACTGTTTCTTTAGGCCGGCGCGTCGTAGTCGTTCCAATGAAAATAACAGCGGGTTTGTATTGCATTTTGTTCTATCGAAAGTTCCATTTCACGTTTAGAAAGAATGCGATGACCAACAAGCCACTTGGGCCAAAGATTATTTGTAAGACACCTTTGTGAAACTTGAAATTGTTCCTTCTCAGCATCAGGAGGGCGCTCTCGGTTGAAAGCCTCGAGATCACGAGTCAAAGAATGTAAGTTTTAAAGGCATTCAAAAGTTTGAACTTTTTACGCTCTAAGGTTTCATAAGTTTTCAAGTAACCTATTAATTTTGTATCTTTTAGTAGACCGACAGCCGAGAAGTGATCGAATGGGCGTGATTCGCTGGACAAAGAACACCGAATACGACATTGGAACCGATGTACCCGAGGGAAGAAAATTGAAAAAGGTTTTTGGTCTACCGTATTTATAGACGCTTAAACTTTTAAATCTTACACACGTATGCATTTTATTTTATTTCATCTATCACTTTATTTAGGTGGAAAAGAAGGTCAAAGGCAAACGTTCGGCGATTCTCACGTTTTTCGACCTCTTCTAGCCGCAACTACATGACTACTTGGAATGAAAAAGGGATTAATTTTATCTTACGGAATAAAGATTTTTAGGTGCTATTAATTTAGTAAAGTGGATAAAAGCCGAAAACTTGAAAAATGCTTGGTAACTTTAAAAACTTACAAACATTTAACCCAAATGTCTTTCGTTTTATTTATCTAGTAGTCTACGCTAAATACCGAACCGAAATCCATTACATCTCCTTTGAGCGCTTTTTTTTCCAAACAGATTCTTTCGGCGTATAATTCTTAAAATTGTTTCAAAGTTAGTAGTTTAAAATTAGTGTCTTTGCTCCTTCATTTGTAATATTGCTCACAAATTTGCGACGAATTATTTATTCACTTCTCACACGTAATTGAGCGAATAAAAAATCGTTGCATTTTTTTCTGTTTTTAACATTTTTGATTTGATAAAATTGGCAGCACCTCAAGAAATTATATACAGTAATACAGACAATTATATACAGTAAGCAAAGAAAGCAACCGGTACTACAACACCAAAAAAACAAGTGGATTGGGGACCAATCACAGTACATAACTAGATTTATAGTGTTAAGAAACACGAAAAATATTTTCAAGTGCACAATTCAGCAAGAATATAACTTGTTCATCGAGCGGTCGCCATTCTCTCGATGATGTCTATCGCCTCAGGAATGCGCATGATCCGCGAGACGAGCTCACGGTATGCGAGTGGTGGTGGATGAAGAAGTGGATTTCGAGTCGAATTAGGAAGGACCATCGGTTTCCCTTCACTGATCGGGATCGTTGGACGGCACTCCTTCACTGTGGCGCCATTGTCGTCAAGAATGACCGGTAGACGCACCTCGCTTTCTTCCTCGACTATCTCATCGCTCGTGTCTTCCGAATCGGAATATTCGCTCGTGTCTTCCGAATCAGAATATTCGCCCGTTCCCCACTGGCAGTCGGTCATCTAAAAGAACTTTCAGTGCAAGTAATTTATTAGAGCTGTAGTCATCATTTAAAAATGTACCACATTTTTGATGCGAGGGAACTCGCTTCGCGCGGGATACATTTTGGCATCGACTAGAAACCAAAGCAAATAAGTCGCGCCGTCCGTGTACTTCCCTCCGAAATCCGGAAGAATTACATCACCAATCTAAACGAAATAAAGAAGTAGCAAAACGAAACAAACAACCTACCAGATCATTTTTGAACAGATGCTTTTTTCCGTCGCCTCTATCTCTATAGGTGAGCTCTAACTCTATCTGGAAAATGAAAAGTTAAGCTTGATAAAAAGTACTACGTCTTTAGCGCTTATACCACTCACCTCTGTACGTTTCAGCATAAGTCGGCATTTTGGGAAATCTTTTCTTTCCAACACCGTCATTTGCTCGGCGAATCGATCCCTTTCTTTAAACTCGATCCAATGCCCCATCACCTTGTTCCTAAAAATTTTAGATAAAGAAAACCTCAAAGAACAAACTTCTCGCGGATAGAATAGCTGGCCATGAAGCGCTGATTAGACGTTGAAACCACTTTTAGTTGCTCTTGCTTATTGTCTCGATCGTAGAAGATGTAGCACCAGCCATAATGCTAAAACAATTTATTAATTTGCTCAAGTAATTAGATTAACAAAAGCAACCAACCCATCCTTCCTCACTTTTATGATGCTTCCATTTCTCGCTTACATAGGCCGGCTTGAGAATTTCAACGCCCCTAAAATTTCCAAATCAATTTCGTAAAAAATTAATTTCTGTGTTAGCTCTTAAAAACAATTTTTAGAGTTTAGATTCTATACAAATTTTTAAAATATTGAAATTTATAAAACGAACTCATCGCCGTCCAATGATATGGAAGAGGATTCTCCAGAGCCGCGGGCCTTCACATAGCCCGGAGAATTTTCATTTGGAGTGGAGCTGATGAGATGCGATGATAAGATCACGGGTCGACTAAATAAATCAATATTATACGAAAAAACAACAATTTAGCCATTTGGAAAAACGTTACTTATAAACAGGCTCTCGTATGCTGGCGTAATTGTGATTATATTCGGACGTAATTGCCGTTTTGCCAATGGCAATGAAGAGCCGTACAACTATGTTATGTTAGAAACGCTTAATATTGCTTTGCCCACAAACTATTAAGGTGCAGTAGATAAAAACGATTAGTTGCGCTGAATGTATAAAAAAACAGACCGTTGCTCATTAGATAAGCTTCTCCTTTCCTCGGTCACTTTTGTGGCTTGTGTGGGTCGTTGGATTTCGATGTTTGGTCCACTAAATATATAAATAAACATTTTGACTTTTAGTTAAACCAAAAAAGATTCTCAAAAACTTACGCAAAACGTTGCGACAGAGCCATTGGAGCATTCAATCCAATTTCTTGAAGTGATGATCGGAGATTGGCTCTTGCTTCCATTTGGCCGCTAAAATCACATTGAATCTGATCAATCAACAGTGATCGAACCTTTTAGCGGGTTCTTCGCGAACCTCAGCGACAAATTCAATTACTCGTTCCAATAAAGCCGCGTTTTCTAAATTTTAAATGTTGTTGTGTTAGTTTGAGGGCGGGAAAATGGTCGGTAGCATTAGATCAGGAAAATCAAAAGCGGCCGCCAAACCGTCAAAAGTATTACACTGCTTCTCCAGCGATCTTGACAAGACCGCAATAATTACCGGATTTTGATTCCAAATAACAAAACGTACTTTGTGCAGAAATATGTGGTTTTCTATTTCTAAAAGCTTTAGTGATTAGAATTGAGACTTCAAAATAATTTTATATTTTGTATCTCGTTTTCTCTAGATTCTCTCATATTTGATCTAAGATGTGATTCATTGATTACGTAGTCTGCAATAAACCACTGAATCAACCACCGTATTGATTCAAATAACATCCATAAACAAGTCAATACAATTTTGGTGTGCGCCGACGGATCTTCGTTCCGGGTGTTTGATTTCATTAATTCCTGCTAATTACTCCCTTTTTGGCAATTTCGGACCAGTCCTACGGTATGACAACATCCACTGTTGGTTCATCGTCGATTTTCCCAATCTCTACCATAAATACGTCGTCAGTTTTCTCAAATGTTCGATACGGTCGGTACCTCAACATCGAGTTCAAGCACCATCACAAGCCATTCTTTCCTTGTGCAATCACCATGACAAAATGCTCAAATTTCACAAATCAATAGGGTCAACTCAATCAACCATTTGTTTTGCCAAAAATCCCTGTACCAACTTTTGACGGGGATCCGTGACGGGGACTTTCGGTGATTCATGCAAACAGTCGGTGCACCAGACTATCCCGATGTACTCAAGTTGAGTTGTCTATTTGAAATTCTCACAGGTGAAGCCGCCAGAGCTGTGAGAGGCTTCAAGACTATCGAGCAAAACTATGTGCCGGTAAAATCTAGATTGATCGCACATTTTGGTGCTGATTTTTTTACTTAAAAATGGCCTTCTCCAAAAGATTTGTAGCCATCAGACCCGGCGAAGAATACCGTGATGCTGTGTGTCTTGTTGATTATATGGAGGCGTTGGTGAGACAAGCCGAAGCGTTGAATATGCACACGGAAACTAATCCTATAAGAATTGCGATTGAAAAAGCACTGCCCGATTGGATTGGCACACTCATTTTCGCTATGAAGATCACCCTAATAGAATAAGTGACAGCATGAACACTCACGTGACAGAATCTTAAGCATACTGATCACTTTCCACATAAGAGTCCCATCCCGATAGAAACATGCCAATCGGAGGATGTACTCCGTGCGACGATCGGGTTCCTGAACGCATAAATTTGATAACAAGTCAATTTGAATCAACTTGAACACATCTGTGGGGATCGATTGCGGTCAACAAGCGCTCCTTTGGTGGTCCCTTCGTGTAGACCACAAAATGTACCCCGTCATAACGAGCCATCGCGTCCACCTGAACACAAATAGTTAATCGAAACAATTTGGACCCATTACCAATAATGTGCACGCGTTTTTGTGATTCGTCCGTCTGTTTTGGTGATCAACAACCTTCTGTAGCTTGTCTTTTGCCAAGTAGTCGACTTTTTCAGCCTGGTACTGGTACATTTCGACTTTTCGCGGTTCTGGCTCAAACTCAAAGCGGCCCTTCCTAAAGAAACTTGTTAGGCTCATTAAGGGTTAGAAAAGCGTTTATCTTTCATTAAAAATCCCAAACAAGATACTTAAGCGTAAATCTCGCTAGCATTCCCGCTGTTGGTCGTATAGCTTCTTGATTGATGGTAATCACGGTGTGTTGCTGGTACTTGACGATGACTCCACCATACTGAAACACTTTTAAACCAAGCGTTGAACATAAAACCCATTACCTTTTCGTTGTACATAACCAAATCCCGTCCCGTGACCGAATGCTTCACAACCACTCCAGTCACCCATTCGTCCTCCTCTACCATGATGTTAATCTCCTTGTTTTTTACCTAAAAAAATAACATAATAAATTTTACTAGCGTTTCATTCTTAATAAGAACTTTTGCTAAAGCGGGCTTATACTTTTTAGTCCCCAAACCAAAAGGAAATTTTGAATTTAGTTTAACCATTTACCAAAATAGATTGCATGACTAAAACTGATAAGAATTTCCTGTGGGCTTGAAAGAGTAAATAATAGGCATCGTCAAAATAGGCGGTCAACAACAGAATGCTTATGCGAGGAAATTTGAGGGGAGGGGCGGAGGTTCGAGAAGAGAACGGAGTAATAGTGTTACTTTGCGGAGAGCGGAGACGAGCTTAGTTACCGCAACGTGTGGTATCGCAACACGTCAGTGAGCCAAAATAGATACCTCAACTGGCGTCACCGCAGGCTGTTGAATACTGCAGACTGTTGCACGAGCTCCCACCAAGTTTTCGGCTTCATACTAAACATCGTGATTAGAAAATGATCGAATAATTAAAAAGAGCATCAATCCGCACTGTACAAAATAAACGTAAAGGCTGCCAAATACTTCAGAGCTTACATTGCTAGATTGATTGCTAGCCAAATTCAATCATTATACCTTTTTGAAGATAGCATTTTGCGCGTCCAACTGGGCATCAGAAGACTTCAGTAATTCAAAAAGCTTCTTCTCCTTGTTCCTGAAAATAAAAGCCTTTAATCGATAATGATTCACAACGCTTAGTAACGAAAATCTTTTCTTGTCGCAACTAGATTTGCAAAGCTAGTTAAAAAAGAAAATAACCAAGTTAAAGAAGCTGTATAAGATTGATCCTTTTGCAGGGTTGCTGCAGCTTTCATCTTATCCCCGACTTGACCAAAGTGTCGCGACCAAATGGTTGATGAAGGAAGCACGATTATTGAATCTTTCGTCTAAAGCTGAGAATGAAAAACATAAGTAAAAACACGATACTTTAAGAAGTCCTTTTAAATTTCGCGTGACCAGCGGCAGGGTATCTGTTTCGTTCATGATGTCAGTGATAGTGAACACCAGTAGCCCGCTAAATAATATAAATTAGCCAGATCAATGCTTATTTTGTCATCTGTACAAGGTACGCTATCCGCTGATAAAACTAACGTGAAAAAGGAATGATCGTTAAAAGTTCGAAAGCTAAACCGCGTTAGACATGAGCAACGAGTCACTTTTTGCGTTTTAGCAATAGTTTTTGTTTTCTAAAGCGTGAATACAGACAGAAGTTCACATTTTAGGATATAAAAGCTTCCTAATACTTTTCCTCAAGCAGCTTCCTAAAACTTTTCCTAAAGCTGATTCCTAAAACGTAAGAAGTGACTTGCTGCCCATATCTAAAACAAATAATTTTAAACAGCTACAACTAAAGCCTTTATAACAAGAAACTTACCAAGTGTCCGTAGCCGAAGCAGTTATTTTCACCCAGTTCCCCGAGAGAGGAGGCTTGGGAAGGTTGTTGGCACGAGTGGCGCTGTGCAACTTCCCGTTGTAGAAAACCTCATCTTCTTCGGTCGATCCTATGTAGATTCCGACCTTCATCAAAGCGTTCGATTTGGCGGACGTCTGAAGCGTAAATAAATAAAAATTGAAGTCAAGAGAAAACACTAGCTAGAAACTCTATGCAAATCGCTGTTTAAATGAAAGAACTTCAATGCAAAGCTGAAGAAATAATTGTTTCCAAAAATTTTCTCCCGTTCTTAAGTTTCGTGAAAATTTTCAGCATAAGTTTGATACTAGACTTGCTTATTGATATTATCGATACAAATGACATGCTCATATTTGACCGTTCAGAGCTCAGTTTCTAGAACAGCTATCAATCTGCAAATTCTTTCATTGGAAGGCCAAGAATGTCAGCTTTTGATTGCTCTTTTATACATAGCGACCTTTAATAAGTAAACACACCATAAACCTTATCGATATCGAAAGGATCAATTATCGATAAGCTTCTCGATATCGAAAGGATCGATTATCGATAAGCTTCTCGATATTTGCGTATCGATAAGTATTGTTAAGCTTTTTAAGGCACTCACCTATGAGAATTTGCTATGTGTGAGATAGCAATCAAAAGCTGACATTCTTGGCTTTCCAATGAAACAACTTGCATATCTAATATGTTCTAGAAACCGAGATCTGAACGCTCTAAGATGAGCTTGCCGTTTGAATCGATAAACAAGTCTATTTGATACTAGAAAACAAAAGCCGTCGGGTCGCCAAATGCTTTTGTTTGTTAAAAAACAAAAGCATTTGGCGACCCGATGGCATTAAACGCTCACCTTTTATCAAAACAGCCACTTCTCTGTAAACTTTTCAACGGAAACCACGCAAATGAGTAGAAAACTGGTTTAACTGCAGTAAATATACCAAGTAGCTGAATAAAAATAAAAATTGAAGAAAAGCTGGCTTTAAAGAAAAGAGAAGTTTTATAGAAGAAATCTTGGAAATACAACAAGACAATAACTGAATATCTTTATCAGTATTTCAATTGGTTTAAAAAAATTAAACACAAAACGGGGTAGGCTAATTTCCGCAATTTTTTTTTTTTGCTCAACTCGCCATAACTTTCTTCTAAGTCGACCAATCTTTATGATTTTGGTTTCATTTTGTTGCACTTATTGAGATCTACAAAATGAAACCAAAATTGGTCGACTGGTCGACGTCGATCGATGTCGAGTCGACCAAAGATTGGTCGACTTAGAAGAAAGTTATGGCGAGTCATTGCCGTTTTTTGGGAATCGACTTCCCAGAGTTTTGAGAGTGCCCAATAGTCTCGAAACCTTTAAATTATCTGTAGATGATCTTGATCTTGAAGCTCTAGTGGATCTCTAGTGGAGTGGTTCCTTGACGTTATCTGTGCTACCCATATATTACATATATTATATCGTATTGCTTTTTATCGGCCCTTTTCGTGTTATGTCTATGAATTCATGTGTTTTAATCTTAAATTTAATCTTAAATCGAGCGCACTTTGTCTCAGGTCCTGAATAAAGTATCTATTTAATCTCTTTGATCTCACCGGAGGAATAGGGTTTGGTTAAGAATTTTGCAAAAGCTACAAACGTCTACAAACAGCTGTAGGTTAGACATGTGCCATCGGGTCGCCAAATGCATTTCAGCAAACGGTTTTTATTTTCTAAAGCATAAATCTAAAGCAATCACATTGTATCCACGTTTTAGAAAACAAAAGTCGTTTGCTAAAATGCATTTGGTGACCCGATGGCACATTTCTAACTTACAGCTGCTTTGTAGACGTATTTTGCAAAATTCTTAACCAAACCCTATTCCCTATTTGGCGACCCGATGGCATATGTCTACTGTAAGTACATTGGTAGGTGTAGAAATAATAAATCCCACTGTAACCTGCTATCGTAACACTTTCTATCGTTGTTGTATCTACCCTGCAAGCCCCTACTATAATCTTACCGCTTGATTGTAGGAGTAGCGTCAAGCGTCAAGCATCTTTAGGCGAATCAAGAAGTACGCCAAATAGGCTAACACTTATTCTAGCTTTAATAACTTGCTGCAGCTACAGCTAATCCAGCTACAGCTAATCCAGCTACAGCTCATCTAGCTACAGCTAATCCAGCTACAGCTAATCCAGCTACAGCTCATCCAGCTACAGCTAATCCAGCTACAGCTAATCCAGCTACAGCTCTCTGGCGAACTAACAATAAGCTAAAAGTATCAAAGCCAAGTTTCATAGTGCTTAAAGTTTCATAGTACGATGGCAGTTTTAATATTTGCATTCATCCTCCGAATTCACAAACGATACAGATATCAAAAAGTAAATAGTAAATAGATTTAGTAAAAACAAGCTTACTGTAGCCTAAAGTTGATACGTTTTAGAAAACGTTAGAAAACGCAGCACTTGCCATAATAATTGTAAGATAAAGCCAGTAGAGTTATGATAATTTTCCCTATGTAGAGAAAATCATCAAGAAAAGAGCATAAAGGACAAAAAATTCTTTTTGCATTGCATGGCATAAGCATTGAAAGGGGTGAATAGCCCCGTAACAATCAATCGATAAAAAGAAATGTGTTTATGAGACAAGTCATCACAATAAGAACTTTAAACTTTCAATTTCTCTTGACCAATTGGTAGGAAAAATTGACACAAAAAATATCACAGATTTACCCAGGCTTGGATTTTTTGAAGTTAAACCACTACAGTATAATGAAAATAGAGTATCCAGGAGCTACAGTATATTGGAACTACAGTACCCACGAGCTACAGTATCCAGAAGCTACAGTATACTAGAACTACGGTGTCCAGAAGCTACAGTATCCAGAAGCTACAGTATATTGGAACTACAGTACCCACGAGCTACAGTATACCGAAACTTTCAGTTCCCGAGCATAAAATAAAGTATCTTGGATAGAAAATGAGACGAATATCTTTAGCTTTATGATTACAGTATCCCAGAACGCAGGGCTATAGTATCTTTAGCTTTGAGATCTACAGTATCCCGAACTATAGTATTCCAGAGCTACAGTAATCTGGATTTCAGTTTCCTAGAGCTACAGTTACCTGGAGCTACAGTATCCCAGAGCTATAGTATTCCAGAGCTACAGTAATCTGGATTTCAGTGTCCTAGAGCTACAGAGCTACAAATTACAGTAATAAAGGCAACAAGTTTTAAGGCCGAACAAGTACTAAGGCCCAATATCTTTAGTTTACATCAAGAATACTTTAGCCTACTGTAGCCAGCCAAAACTTTATAGTATCTTTACAAAATCATACAAATAGATATACAAATCTTTCACTAGGCTAGTGGATACAGTAAATAAGGAGATAATAGAGATTGATCTTTTTGTGAAAGGGTCCATTGCTGGGGGTTTGTTGATCGATTGTAGACACGCATCGAGGAAAGGGATACCTCCGGGATTTCACTCTGAATAGATCATTTGTACTTTGTGCGCAAATCTTGTACTTTCTGGTGCACTCAATGACCTGTCCGGTTTCTAAATTGTAACAAGTTTCTTGGTTAGTTCTTGACTAGTTTCTAGTTCTTGACTAGTTCTTGACTAGTTTCTTGACTCTGTTTCTAGTTTATAATCTAAGCTATCTATTTTTGTCTACCGTAATCTGTCTGTCTTTGGTTTATGACCCAATCTATCTATTTACCGTAATCCCCATTTTGTTCCTGTTTGCCTTCTCTTTCTTCCTTTCTCTTCTCTTTCTTCCTTTCCCTTCTCCCTTGTATTCCTTCTTTCTTCTCTGGCAACAAGATATCGAATAGCTCAGTGGTTAGAGCATCAGCAAAGCTGGTTAGAGCTCAGTGGTTAGAGCATGGTCGAGGGTTCGATCCCCTCTCCGGTAATCTTTCTTTACCATTCCTTACTTTATTACCTGCATAGCACTATCGGCAATAAATATTGAAGTCATTCGTCTCACCATCGGCACTTCCGAAAGTGGTTGCAATTTAGTGAGCAAAGTCGGCTTGTACTTTTGCCAATCCTGAAAATTTTAGAGATTTTGAAGGCAAATCGGTTTATCAGTGATTTGAAAAAAAATGAAACATCCAAAAGATGACCCCCTTTTCAGCCCAAGGCGACGCATGGCTCGTTGGTCTAGTGGTATGATTCTCGCTTTGGGTGCGAGAGGTCCCGGGTTCGATCCCCGGACGAGCCCAAATTTTTTTTTGGCTGGACCTTTGATATTGTAGTTAGTGTGCTGTAGTTCTGGATTTATTGTAGTTCTGGATTTATTGTAGTTCTGGATATTGTAGTCTGGTATAGTCTGGTGTTGTATCTGGGTGCTGGTGTTGTGTCTGGGTGTTCTGGTTTCTGTGTTCTGGATTTATTGTAGTTCTGGATTTATTGTAGTTCTGGATTTACTTTATTTCTAGTTGGATACACAGCTCATAAGCCTAAATTGAATGCTTGAAGCTCTTTTGCTTTGTGGATCGTATAAAAACCGTTAATTTACATTCAAAGAGGTCAATTTTGATATGATTGACTGAGCCAAATGATTTCTTATTGAATGATACCAATGAAATGATATTAATTGAATGATATTAATTGAATGATATTAATTGAATGATATTAATTGAATGATATTAATTGAATGATACCAATGGAATGATTGAATGAAAACTGGCGCTTTGATTACGGTAATTCCCCAACCATCTATTTTTTTGGAAAACGCTTAACCCAAACTACCTCCGGATCGACAGTAATCCCAGCTCGTTGCACATAATGATTGTAAATCTCGAGATCATGATTCCCTGAGCTCAACTTCTCCACTCCATACGTGGATCGTCGAGATCGTAAACCGGAAAAGAGCACCGATCCTCCATCCACCATTTGTCCCTCTTTCTCTTTTCGATTAAATGTTGATGGTAGAGGGGGACATAAACGCTCAAAAGCTTCCTCCATTATCACCTAAAGTATGCTAATTTTCTATTGTACTCTTTTCTATTGTACTTTAAACAAATCTTGCTTATTGCTAGACTAGTTTACTCACGTTTTATAAAAGATGAGCTCAAGAAAAACTACCGTATTCTTGCTACGGTACTTTTTAAGAACTGGGCATAACACCTGCGATCTTTTACTTTTTTTAATTCTTTTAAGGACTACAGTTCTTAAAAGGATTTATTTTTTTCCCCTTTTTCTATCGAGTGACCACGAATTATTGCACACCTTTTTAGAAAAGTTCCTCGCAAACGCTTGACTTATTATAAAAGTACCAAGTGTTATATAAAATATTGTAGCCCTAAATCTTGGCTTCATTTCTCTATTAAAAGTTTCCCGATTGGAGTTATACAAATCATTTTACAAGGCTTTGAATGAGTACAGTGTGCCGGAGAAGGATCAACTAGTACTCATGTTTCAAGGGCTTGTAAAATGAGTTGTATACATCCGATTAGGAAACTTTTAATAGATAAATGTAGCCAAGATTAAGGGCTTCAATATTTTATATAACACTTAGGGTTGAACTTGGCGCTTGGGAGTTAATCTACCAAAAAGAAGTCGCCGTAAATACTGAACAGGGTTGGGCAAAATTATCCGGACAACTTTTCGAAAAAGTTTACGCACGCTTAACTCGTTTCAAAGTATCAAGTGTTATATAGAGTATTGTAGTCCTAAATCCTGGCTAAATTTATGTATTAAAAGCTTCCCGATTGGAGTTATACAACTCATTTTACAAGGCTTTGAATAAGCTCAAGGCTTCTCTCCGGTAATCTGCCATTTTTCACACTTTTCTTAATAAAAAATTCTTAAAATTATTTACTCAAGATAATATTTGATATCATTTAATAGCAATATGAATAACAGTAAACTCTTTTGACAAATTTTTATAGCTTAGAGTTGATTTCTGGGTTGTTTTAGAAACTCCGCAAAAAAAAGGGAAAATTGAGCTTTTTTTTTTGACAAAATCTTGCTGTATAAGCTTTTTCTAGCGTTATATTTTTGTTAAATAGTATTTTTAAAATAAATTACCACAAGCTTGATTAAAGAAATTCATTTCTAGATGAAAATATTGTCAAAAATGGCAGATTGGAGAGAGGCAGATTGCCGGAGAGAGGCAGATCGCCGACTTGAGCTCATTCGAAAGCTTGTAAAATGAGTTGTATAACTCCAATCGGAAAGCTTTTGGTAGAAAAATATTGCCAAGATTTAGGGCTACAATTCTCTATACAACACTTGAAACTTTGGTGATGAGCCAAGCGTTTGCCAGCAACTTTTCCCTAAAAAAAGTGTTGCCATATTTGCGGTGATTTGTTTCCTTTACTCAAAAGATTTGATTCCTTTATTCTAAAGATTTGGCTCCTTTTCTCTACAGCTTTGGTTCCTTTCCTCTACAGATTTGGCTCCTTTTCTCTACAGATTTGATTCCTTCATCCACAGCCTTCAGTCTTTCCATTTCCAAATCACCAACCGTTTCTTGTTTCGCATCTTTTTGTGTCTCATCTTCAATCTCATCATCTTCTTCATCCGTCAATTGTCCTTTTTGTCCTTTAAATTTGTTTTTCCCCGGTTTTTGTGGCATCGGAATGGTTTCTGTCTGAAATTTTGAGCATAACATTTGAGCAAAGCATTCTACACGAGGAAATTCCAATCCGAGTCTAATTCCACCTTCGTTTTCTCAGCCGTCTCTTGGCCAATTACTCTGAAATTTTGTTCACAAGCAGAGAATGTCAATTTCTATTTGTAGACAAAATTTCAGAAAAATCGGCCAAGAAACGGCTGAGAAAACGAAGGTGAAATTAGGTTCGCGTTGGAATTTTCTTATTTCTAGTACATTCTACTTTATTTGCAGATCAGATATATTCGGATCCTAGGGCCTAGGGCCAACAAGCCAGAGCCAAATCCAAAGCCAAATCCAGAGCCAAATCCAGGCCAGCTTTCTAACCCACGAATAGAATAGACCTGCTAAACGAGTCCAGAAAAAAATTTTCGGACAGTCTGCCTCGCTCTTCGATTTTTTGACTACTCAAAGCTCCTTCGAGCATGAAACCCAGTTCCCCCGCAAGCCCTGATTCTAGGCTTCATTTTGATACTAAACATGGTTAGGTTCTGTTTTGCCAATCTTTAGATTTCGATCAATCTTTCGCCGGACTCGATAAGCTTAACGAGTCCAGAAAAATTTAATCTAAATGATTGAAATCTAAAGAATGGCAAAACAGAACCTAGCCATGTTTAGTATCAAAATGAAGTCTAGAATCAGGGCTTGCGGGGGAACTGGGTTTCATGCTCGAAGGAGCTTTGAGTAGTCAAAAAATCGAAGAGCGAGGCAGACTGTCGGAAAATTTTGCCCTGGATTCGTTAAGCTTTATACTTCAGAAGCTATTTTGGGATGAGGATCCAGGCTGAGCTGACTGATAGGCTCTGGAGTCACTGGCACAATGACAGATCTGTCTTGTTGATCTTGATCTTGTTCTTGACAGATCTTGTTGCCTGTCATTGTCATCTGTCATTGTTGAGATTGATCCAGGAAAAATCTTTAACTAGTTAAAATGTTCATGACTCGATTCACCTTTTTCCAAAGTGCGAATCCAGATGACGCGATCACATCGTTTATCCCACCAATTACAACTTTCTTCTGATCAAAGTAGATTTGCTAAAAGATGGCAAACATTGAACTACATTGGACTACTTTCGAGCTAAGGTCAAGCCTACTTTTTGGTCAAGCTAAGGTCTTCTATATAATAGCTGTACTATAATAGCTATCATAGCTGTACTATAATAGCTATAATAATAGCTACAATAGCTCTACTATAATAGCTATAATAATAGCTACCATAGCTCTACTATAATAGCTATAATAATAGCTACAATAGCTCTACTATAATAGCTATAATAATAGCTACAATAGCTATACTATAATAGCTATAATAATAGCTACAATAGCTCTACTATAATAGCTATAATAATAGCTTTAATAGCTCGAATTAGAACTCTAACTTGACCTCTAACTATTTAAGTCTAAGTCTAACTATTTAAAGTGAAATTTTGCAGATATAAGCGTCACCTGTTTTACTCGATTCTCAAGCGGTGTGAACTCGAAAGTTCTATAGAAATCTCTGAATTCATCATCAGAATTTGTGCAGAGGATGGCGTAAGTGTCGCGTGAAGGTGGCAATGACACAATTTGTTTATTTTGTGGATCGTCAGACTGAATCGCCAAGTCGACAAGTTCGAATTGCTGAAAAAATCTCATTTAACAATGGAAATTTAGCTTTACGTTGTGCTCTAGGAAACAAAACGCTTTCTGGTAACACGGAAGCACTCAATTTTTCTCATGAGATCATGAGAAGTCAAGAAATTTGTGCCAGAAAGGGTGCGTTTAGAGGAGCACAAGTTAAGGTTCGTAAATTAAGGTAAATTTCACCTTGATAATCTCCTCTAATTCATCTTCATCATACATCCAGCCACAATAATCAGTTGTCACTCGGGTACCCGGGCGAAAATGGAGATAATAATCCGAAGAAAGATCCCAAAGAGATGTTTGGCAAGTGATCTGTGGTCTAAATTGAAAAAAATCTCGTCAAAATGAAAAATGCAGATTTGAGTGGCACTAGGGGGAGTCGAACCCGGGTTGTGTGACCTGCAACCAAACGCGTTTCCGCTGCGCAACAACAGGCATCTGTCGCCACTGAAAAAGATGCTAGGAAAACCCGCCGTCAATCATTTTTCAGCTGGTTAAGCCGTTAGACGGGTTTTTCTAGCTGGAAATTTTGGAGGCAACGCATGGTCGCTGTAGCGCAGTGGAAGTGGGCTTGGATACAGCTCACAAAGCGCGGGTTCGACCCACCGTTCTGCCACTCGAGCTTGAATTTGTTATTTTTGGATTTTAAATGCATAACTATGTTATTTCTAAGGTTTTTAAAAGTTAGAATTAGAAGTTCTAGCTTTCTTGGTCAAAACACAGCTGAGAAAAAGCTCGTACAAACAGAGAATTCTCTTTTAGTAGATAACTGTTCTTGATAACTGATAACTGTTTACATTCTTGAATTCAATAAAGCTCGGCTAAAGTAAACTGGTTTTCAATCAACCAAAAATCTAGACTACGATAAACTTTATTTAAAAAATCATTTAAAAAACAATTCAACAATTCAATCTTTACCAGAATCAACAGTCATCTTTACCTATAGATCCCCAAGAATAAATTGATTGCAGCTTGCTTATCGTAGTCACCGAAAGTGTTACTGTAGTAGCGAGAAAGCGTTTGGAGAACATCACGCGATCGTTCCTAGAATTTTTTAGTGAACTCTAGCCTTCGATTTCATTACAATACAATGCAATAAAAGATATTCAGCTAAAAAGCTTGAATATCTTTAGTTTAAAGAGTTTTTGAAGTGTTTAGAAAGCTAATTAGTATCTCCTCAAGTACTTCGTTTTCTAAAATCTGTCTTTTTTTTCTCGATTACCGTAATCTTAACACTTAATTTTTTGCAAAACGTGTCAACTTCTAAAAACTACCGTAATCTTGTCTATCTTTATTTACCGTATTTTCTCTAATAGTAGTGGATCCGGGCGAGCCGAGTTGATGACGACTTTACGGTTTCCAAGCTTTTGCAGAAGCTGCAAATGCAAAAGCTGCAGAAGCTCAACACTCAACTCTCCCACTAGATCTCATTGTCAGCTACATTTTCCGACCCCACATCGATCAGTTCTCGGTTTTCGAGATTTCTACACAATGGGCAGCTGTGCCAAGTTCAGCGGAGTCGAGAACGCTGCTTACTTGCACTACATGAAGAACGCGACGATCTATTTTAGACCCGGTTGCAACAATGGTAAATGCTTTTCATTTAGCTGATTAGAGCTCTATCCGACAAAACTCTCTAACTAGGATAGGTCTCGTTTTGAAATTTCATCTTAAGTTGGCGACCTTCCCTAGTAAGTGTATAGGCCAGATCGGTGAATACCGTATTTTCTCTAATAGTGCACTGCGGCGAGCCGAGTTGGTGACTATTTTACGGCTTTCAAAGTTTTCACAGAAGCTGCAGAAGCTCAACACTCAACTCTCCCACTAGATCTCATCATCAGCTACATTTTCCGACCCCACATCGATAGGTTCTGATAAGCGGTTCTCGAGATTTCGAGCAATTTAAGCAAAGCTTAAGGTGCACTACTATAGACAAAAAACTTTAGAGAAAATACAGTAACCTATCTACTTTTTGTCTAACTCTATGACGGATATATATAGATTAATAAAAAGAGACAAGGTTACGGTAGTTTTGACAGGTTTTAGAAAAGAAATCTTCATTGCTTGAATAGTTTGATACGGTAGTTAAGTAAAATACCGTATCATCAGTGTTTTAGATGAAACTTTAATCAAATCAAATCACCTGTAGTGCAGCCGTTTTCTTGTAGGTTTTGATCGAGTGAACGAGTTGACTGCCCGCATATTGCCATGCGAGTGTATCCCCGTGCGCGTCAAACAACTCCTCATACACACGGCAAAGCTAGATTTAACGTTGTTTTTTTCTATGACAATTAGCGTGCTCGTCAAATTTCTCGAAGTCACGAATGTTAAAAGAACATTTTTTCGCTTAACTTTTGTCCACCCACTAGTCCTACACCTGTTTCTATTTGATTTGTTTATCGTTTATCCTTTATTGGAACTTTTTATACTTTAAAAACATTCACAAAAACAACGTTTTTTATACTTGAGCCAAAAAAACAAAGGATTTGGAACCAAGTGGAATCGAACCCGCGAGGAATGACGGGGACCGGTCTTGGAGTCTAGCACACTATCCACTAGGCTACCTCTCCTCTTAACCCGGCTTGGCATGACGCCCACTTATAGGTGAGGTCGTGGTTTGCCATTGAATCATTGCCAAGTTTTGAAGTAAAAAGCCTAGTTAAGCGAGAGACTCTCGCGGGGGGGGCGTGGCCGACTGGCTAAGAGCCCAGTGTCTTAATCAAGAGGTCGAGGGTTCGATCCCGCCGGCTACATTATTACTTCCTTTTTGCCATATATAAGAAAAATATGTTAATATGTATGAAAAATATATGTTTCTTAGAATTCTATAGGGTTTTGTAGCTAGGTTCGGTTTCGAAAATCATAAACTAAAGCAGTTTCTGTGCCAAAACAGCTAAAACAGTTTCCTAGTGCGATCTGATTTGAGCGCTTTCTTTCGCTCTGTCATTGTTCTCAGAGAAAATGGAAAACGGAGAATTGAGTGCACTAGAAGATTTGTGTTTAGATTTTGAAGCACCACTTTAAACTCTGCCATAAAGCTAAACTCAACCTCACTAGACAAATCGATAAACGGCTCATCGAGAAGGCCCATTCCAAAAAGTTGACAGGCTAGCGCAGCTTTGCCTGTAAATTTTTGATTTTAAACTATTTGTAGATTATAGTAAATTGAGCAATACCAATAGCAAATTGAGCGACATTCGTCCGATCTAAACAATCAACGCAATTCGTTCGAGAAACGCCTCTTTGCAGCATGGCTTGACCGGAGGGAGTGGTGGTTGGGCTAAAAAACAGATTATTGTACTTATTGTACTATTGTACTTTGTCTATTGTACTGAAATCGCAGATTTTGCCTATAGCCTATGGCTTGATAGCCAAAGCTACAGTATTTTTCGTATTTAGAGAATCCTGGCAGCTGAATTCTTTAGTATTAGCATTAGTTTTTTATATTTAAACGTTAGTCAGTCTTCTTCTTCAACGAATTTGAAGATCCTGGCAGCTGAATTCTTGATTCAAGTATAGCTTGATAGCCAAAACTTGTTTCTCTAACTTGTTTTTAAAGTTTTCCTAAGCGAAATCCAAAATCTCATGTCTTACTTAAAGCCAAGAAATGCTTCTCGTGGGCTGAGCGTTTGTTTATGATGCATGGGAAATGATTGAAACCATCCATGAGCGATGACGGCTCTCATCGCCGTTTCGTTCAACATTGACAACACGTTCATGTCGGAACTCTGAAAAAATTGTGGTTAATTTTATTCAACCTTTACACTATGGTGCACACTTTCAACTTTTTGGACAACAGGGTTGAGCTAAATTATTCGGACAACGAGAGAATCGTCAAAAATGGCAGCGCGGTAGATAGGAATCCCTAAGTGCTGACTCAAAGCCTTGTAAAATGAGTTGTATAACTCCAATCGAGAAACTTTTAATAGATAAATGTAGCCAAAATTAAGGGCTACAATTCTCTATATAACACTTAATACTTTGAAATGAGTTAAGCGTGTGTAAACTTTTTCGAAAAGTTGTCCGGATAATTTTGCCCAACCCTGTTCAGTATTCACGGCGACTTCTTTTTGCTAGATTAGCTCTTAAGTTCAACCCTAAGTGTTAATTAAAATATTGAAGCCCTTAATCTTGGCTACATTTATCTATTAAAAGTTGTTTCCCGATTGGAGTTATACAAATCATTTTACAAGCCCTTGAAACATGAGTACTAGTTGATCCTTCTCCGGCACACTGTACTCATTCAAAGCCTTTATAAAATGATTTGCATAACTCCAATCGGGAAACTTTTAATAGGTAAATGATGCCAAGATTAAGGGCTTCAATATTTTATATAACACTTAGCACATTAGGGTTGAACTTGAGAGCTAATCTAGCAAAAAGAAGTCGTCGTAAATCTTGAACACCCGTTTCTTTGAGCTCAAATCTGTAAACGCACCTTTTCTGGCAAACAATTCTCTCTTTTTAGCAATGGTTCACAAGAAAACTGAAGAATACAATGCACCAGATAGAGTGTGTTTACAGATTTGACTACAAAGTACACAAATTTTCTCCATTCTACTCACCTTATTGCACCTGGCCACATCAAAAGCTATATAGGCAATTTGCTCGTCATCCGGGATGAATTGATTCAAATAGTTGACTGCCTAGAATAGATAAAACTTATAAAAGACAAATTAACTTTAGAATTTATTATATTATCTAAAGAAACCTTCAAAAATTGTTCATTTAGCAAAGTTTCGTGTCTCCTTTTCTCGCGTCTTTTCACCAAATTGTAGACAACAATCGGGCTACCGTATTTCTTTTTCAAATCTCTAAAAAGTACTCATTACTAAATTGTTCATTGAAGGGCGCTGATGATCGAGAGTATTTCCAACCAAATACTTGACAAGATTTTGGAAAGATTTCGACTTTATAATTGGATTTCTTTCAGAGCTTTCAGAGCTTCCAGAGCTCTCAGAACTTTCAGAACTGACGAAGACAGAACAGTGATGCTACGGAAATGATCGTTTCTTTAGAAAGTATCATTCTGCAAACGATTCTCAACTAAACTATTCATTTAAAAGCTATAATTGGATATAGCTTTTGATTTGAAAGTTAATTTGGTACAAAATTGCGTTTTCTAAAAGTCACTTTAGTAGATACCGTATTTTCTCTAATAGTTGTGCACCCAAGTGAGCCGAGTTGGCGACCATTTTACGGTTTCCAATCTTTCCTAGAAGCTCAACACTCAAATCCCCCACTAGATCTCATCGTCAGCTACATTTTCCGACCCCACATCGATAGGTTCTGATAAGCGATTCTCGAGATTTCGAGCAATTTAGGCGACGCTCAGTTTCTAGTCAAGATTTTAGTCAAAGTTTTTAGTCAGTTTTTAGCTTAAAATAAACGTTTTGGGGATTGGGGCACTGTTTTAAAGAGACTCTCAAACGGACTGGACAAGTAGCCGAATGGATAGCAGCCTGGGTTTCTAGCTGGCTCGGACCTCCAAGGCTTGCTGGTTCGACTCCCCTCACGGTTTTTTCTTGCTTTGGTATGCACTATATATATTTGATATGCATCTTAATGAGCTTATTGATATGCACTACTATTAGAGAAAATACGGTAACTGTCGTACTCAAATTGCTGATTCAATCAGCCAATTTTGTAGCTCATTCAATGAAAACACAAGTCAATAATATCGAAATTTAGTTGATTAAATGGTTACGGTTTATTTTAAATAAGAAAATAACCTTTTTCTTTTACCTAAAATGAGCTCCAGCTGTTTGTGCATGTGGTTCGTGTATGTCTATGAGAATCATCGGTTTCCCTACGACACCCCGAGTCGCCGGATCTTGAGACCATCTAAAATTTGAATAAAGGTAAAACCTGATAATATTTTGGATTGAAAATGCAATTCTTAGCTTTGAATTGAAATCGGATATAATCGGATATACATTTTGTAAATTACAAAAAACTAAATAGTTTTTTTAAAAGGTTTACCTCAATGGAACGGATCCTCTTCGTTGCACGAATGACGTGAATCGACCTTTCTTCAAATTTGGTGGCCCTCCTCGATCCCAAACGATTTGCTCGGTTTCAACATCGTTTGCCACATCACCTTAATTTTTTCAATGTTTGAATAAGAATTCAGCCAACTTGTTAGCCAACCAGTTGGCTAACCAGTTGGCCAGGCTTGAAGGAAAGGAATGTCAAGAAAAAGTAGGGGAAGGGATTGAAGTCTCAACCTTTTACTCAAGCAATTGCTATTCGGTACCTTAATTTACCAAGAGAAAGAAGGGGAAAGAAGAAAGAAAGAAGGAAGGATAAGGGGGAAGAAGAAAGAAAGAAGGAAAGACAAGGGGGGGGGAAAGAAAGAAGGAAGGATAAGGGGGAAGAAGAAGAAGAAAGAAAGAAGGAAAGAAGGGGGAAGCAGAAAGAAAGAAGGAAGGATAAGGGGGAAGAAGAAAGAGAGAAGGAAGGATAAGGGGAAGAAGAAAGAAAGAAGGAAATACCAGGTCCAGAGCCGTAGGTCTATTTGAAAATCAGAATCACATGTATTAGTAATAAAGAAGTGAAGAAATTGGCAAAATTAAATCTAATCTTGGCTCTTCGATGCTAGAATTTTTCTAAGCCAAAGCTGCTTTAGCAAGTTGGGCATTTCTTTGGCCTTGGGCTAGTTTAGTAAAAAAGCCGTACAAATCTGCAATCTCTCGCTGACTGAACAAACGCTAAACTACATCGACTATCTATTTCCCGTCAAGATCTTACTGTAGCAATTTAGTGATCTTACTGTAGGTAGGGATCTTACCGTAGATCTTATTGTAGATCTTACTGTAGATCTTATTGTAGCAATTTTTATCTATAATTTGTGATTCCCCACCTTTCAAATTGGCTCCTCTCTTCAAAAACCTAGTTCCCGCGTATTTCGCTGATCGTCTTCCAATCAAGATCAATGATATTTGACATGTCGGTAGATCGACTAAGTGCTGAGCTAAATATAGATCGATATAAAATATACCGTAATTTTTCTATTAAAACAACATGTTCTTTTAGAACGATAGTTTTTAGAGGTATTGAAAAATAGAAAGAGATTTAATAACAAAAATAGAAAGACATTTTCTTAATAACATGCTTCAATAAAGCGACACCATTTTTAACATACCAAACATTTTTTTTAAAGCCCATTATCAAACATTATTTTTCTTTACTTTTTTATATTATTTATTACTTTTTTCGGTAACCTCTATTCGAACGAGGATTTACGAGGATGTCAAGGTTGTCACGATGTCAAGATTGTTACGATGTCAAGATTGTTACGATGTCAAGATTGTTACGATGTCACGATTGTCACGATGTCAAGGTTGTCCGATGTCAAGGTTATCATGATGTCAAGATTGTCATGATGTCAAGACTGTCACGATGTCAAGATTGTCATGATGTCAAGGTTGTCACGATGTCAAGGTTGTCACGATGTCACGATGATTAGATAATGATGTTCAGAACAAGATGATGATGATGCTTGATGATCTTAAACAAGATGATGTTCAAGAAGTAGATGTAGCTGGTGAAGAACAAAAATGCTGACGATGGAAAAGATGCAGTTAGCAATGCTCTTTCTATATCCAAGAGAAGAAAGCGTCGAACTTTTGATGCTTTAACCAAATTTGAAATCATCAAGGACGCAAAGGAAGCATGAAACGCCTCAAAACGATTTCGAGTTACAAGCTCAACGATCATTCTTTGGAGACAAGAAAGTGAGCTTTGAAAAAAGAGAGCGACAAGTCTTTTTAATAGAAGAATTACGGTATTTAGATTTCTTATTATTTAGATTTCTTATTATTTAGATATCTTAGTATTTAGATATCTTAGTTTCTAGATATCTTAGTTTTTAGATATCTTTTAGATTTAGATCTAAAATGTCACTTATCAACGAAAAGATCAGCTCCAAAAATCTCACCGACAAACCCGTGTGTCACCTCGATCATCCACCTCTCACTGATCGCATTTTGTCGTAACGGTTCCAACAAGAAGCTGTTCCAAATGAATCTGAAAATAAAACTCGATTATATACTTAGATTTAAAAGTTTAAATCTAAGATTCGATTTATATCTAATTAAATTAGGAAATTCGATAACTTACCTAGAGTCAGCCGAATGCTTGTGAAGGCCACCGTTTTCCCAATCTGTCGCCAAGTAGTTTTCCTATAAGTTTAAAGAATCCTTGTTGTTTGTACTGTTGGCTCAGTACTGTCTTGTAAATCTAAAATTGAAAGCTGTACCTGTAAACTATGAGATAAATCGTAGGTGTATGAGAAGTAAAAATCGGTGCTCAAGTCGACCGATTGAAAGATTTTCACGTAGCGTTGCTCTTCCGGGGAATTCGGTAGAAGACCGTCAATGCCTTAAACCATATTTATTTTAGTATTCAATACAATACTGATAATACTGTACCTAATACTGTACCTAATACCGTACGGTAATACGGTAACTAATATCGTATTCCCTCGTACTGGCAACTCAGATAAGTGAAAGAACTTGGGAAACTTGCGAATTATTGTTGCAAGAGTGTGAAAAGACTTTAGAAAAGTGTGAGAATATGCTAAATGACAATTTGCCAAAAGCGTCTAAAGCGTTTACTTAAGTTTACTAAAGCCAAAGTTTGGTTAGGAAGTCACTAGAATCAGTCAAAGGCAAACTAGTCCTCACTTCTTGAAAAAAGCAAAAGAGGGTCCCAAGTGGGGATCGAACTCGCGAGGTCTCGCTCTAGAAGCGAAGGCTGTGCCACTGGACCACGGCAGAAATGCAACCACTGAGCTCTCTGGCATGTATTAATGGTGGCACTGTATTCTAATTCCTATTCTATAAGCCTATTCCTACTCTTTTCTTACCAATATTGATCATTGCCACCTCAGCAATTTTGTAGATTGAGTGGTAGCCGATTTGCGCGACAATCATCGCCTTGGTGATCAGCTGAAAGACATTTCACTCAAAAACTCATTTCATTGAAGTTTTCCCGTTTGAATCGAAAAAGAAATCGAAATCTCATTTTGTAGACTTTTCAGAAAAGGAATGGTAGCTTTATTGGTAGCTTTTTGATAGCTTTCTTAGTCTCAGTTTCCTAAAACTGCTAACAATAACAATAACAATAACAATAATAATGCTAACTCATCTAAAAATTCTACGTTTATACCCACAGAATACCCCAAAATACGGCCAAGCTATTCAGTTTAAAAAAAACACAAAGTCTACAAAATTCGATTTTAGAAATTTAAAAAACTAACTGGTTAAAGACCGGTTAACGTTAACGGTAACAGTTTTATTTGAAATTTTAAAAACTAACTGGCTAAAGCTACTTACAATGATGTAATAACCCTCTGTAAAGCGAACGATTCCAAGAATCCCGTAAGCGTTTTGCACACGAGCGATGATCCCACCAGCTACTTGCTGCTTTCGTCCATTTGGTCCCTTTTGCACGACTGAAATTGTGATCTTAGCAAAGTTTGAGCGTACAGTCGCGTAGTCGATAACTATTTTAATGATAATTTGATGGAAATTCAAAAATAAACTAAACTTTTATAGTTATTTGATAGCCCTGAATATTTTCTTGAAAACTAGTACAAAGCTATCGAGAACTTTCTGCAAAACAATAATAAAAGTCGTGAAAAACCGTTTAACTTGAGTTAACACCAAAAATAATCGTTATTGGTATTGTCGTCAATGTATTGAGGTAAATATTGGAGTACTAAAACGTCGTTAAAACTAACACTAAACTAAAACTAAAACTTCCTCACTTGATGTCCCCTCTGAAACAGTAGCCAAAAGCTCCATGATCTCTTGCTCGGAGTAGTCATTCTCTGGCTCACCCGTCAGTAAGGCTTTTGATTCAAGTCTAAAGTTTCAGTTATAATTTCTTGTGTATAAAATCTTTTTTTAAATACGTTCTAGCAACACATTACAATGCTTTTAGTGCTAAAAATTCGGATTCTCTTCATGAAAATTCCAAGCTTTTTTTATGAAACATTTTCTGTGCCACCCAATTCCTATTTTTGCGGCACTTATAATTCAAATTTTAAAAAGAAATAAAGATCTTAATTGAAATAAAATAAAGGTCCATGTTGTACAGGTCTTAATTGATTAAAATCTGACTTAAAAATGAAATCCGAACACTTTTTTGACCAAAAAACCTCAGCGCACCACTCTTCACTGAAATTACTTTTTTTTCTAGTAGAAGGATTTCTATAAAAGAATGTTTTTTTATGCTATCTGGATATCAACTTTAAAAGTTATTGTTTAGATTTACGAGTTCTCTGATTTTAATCTTCTACTCGATGCACATCAAGTAAGCCATAATGGAAAAAATTTTGACGACAGAACAAAAGAAAACTAGTAACAATTGTTATTGGATTGCAACTAAGAGAAAAAACAACAAAATTATGGATTCTGTGCTCACAAAAAAAAGTTATCGCATCGAACTCGAACCGGTAACATTCAAAGCGGTTTCTATACCTTTTGATCGTGTTTTGGAAACACAGCAATCGCTACGTTACCCTTTTACAATACTTTAGCAAGCTAAGTTCATTCCATTATCGCGGACCATTTAAAAAATTAAAATCTACCTATCAATCTTGAGTAAATTAAATCGTGTCCTTGATACATCACTGCCCACAATATAGAAACGAGTCGATGTTTCGTAGACGGTGACACGGCGGAGACGACTTGGCATTCATGCACTGAAAATGAAACATAATTTGCATAAAATACATAAAAGACAAGTTATAAAAGTAAAAGATCTTTCTAAAATGTGACCTCAAACAAGCCTAAGCCTCAAATAAATCCCGTGCGTTGATAGCGACTACAGGCTACACTTATTTACATAGTGTAGTCACCTCTTTTTCTTTGCTTTCAGCTTTGAAAGTTTAACAAATCCGGAAAATACAGTCAACTCCCGATATAAAGACTCTGTCTGGACCGCGAAATGGAGTCGTTATATTGAAAAGTCGTTATATCGAAATGTCGTTAACCGAAAATCGAAAATAGAAGTAGAAAAAACAAGGCTTTTAACCCAAATCTATATCGCAAAAGGAGAAAGCCAAAAAAAGCAGAAAGCCTAGGTTAAAGTTACATTAGAAAGAACACAAGTAACCGAATTTCAACTAAATACAGTCAACTCTCGATACAACGATTGAGGGAACTTGGCGTTTTGTTATGTTCGTTTTTGCTGCTAAACGGTTTATTAAAAGTCGATACAACGATTCTGTCGGGACCGCCAAATGCAATCTTTTTTATCGTAAAATCATTATATCTAAGTAAAAACCAAGGCTTTTAACCCAAATCGTTATATCGACTTTTAATAAACCGTTTAGTAGCAAAAAACGAACATAACAAAACGCCAAGTTCCCTCAAAGTTTAGCGAAAAAAAACCTGTAACGTGAGACTGCTTATTTTTAATCAAAGATTCCTTACAAAAAAAATCACCAAGAACACTTACGGCAGCAAAAGCTTTTGAATCAGCCTTTTTTTTCTTGTATAGTCATCCAAATTGATTTTAGCAGCTTTTCCTTGCAAAGTTCGGTGCAAACACGATTCCATGTCGGCGTTTCACATTCTCCAACCAACCTCCAACCATTTCACATTCTCCAACCAACCTACTCGCATGAAAATCGTCATTCTCAATATTTTCTTCGATTCCAACGCTTTCCTTCACAATAAACGTCCACACACTCATTCAAGCTTCGTACTTCTTTCGGTCAAGCGATAGGCCAAGCGATAGGGCAAGCGATAGGCCAAGCCAAGCGGCCAGCCTAGGCAACTTCGAGATCTCCATCTTTATTCTCCTTCAAACGGGCACGTTTTGCTTGGCTTCCATCATCGATTTCATCCAAAATCTTCTGTTTTTATTGAAGAATCGTAGCAGTTTTGAATGTAATTCGAATTGCTCTTCCAATTTCTTTTGGAGCTTTTGAAATCGACTCATCAATTATTCATTTCTTCAACGCAAGATCCAACTTTCTTTCTTTCTTCATCTCGTACCTGAAAAAAAACAAATTATTTTTGAATAACAGTTAGAAAAGTAAAAAAAAGTATTTACGATTGAATAAAAACAAGAAAAAGTTTCACAATAAAGAATAATTTTTAAAACTATATTCAGCCATGATATAATCATTTAATGAAAAAATTATTTACGTTTTAGCCACAAAATCAGGGGGTGAGACAAATGCGACCTTTTTTTTGCGCACCTGGACATTTGCGCACCTTTTTTGGCTGAAAAAGGCCTTAGGAAAGGTCGTAGAGCTTCAAAAATGTTTTCATAGAAGGGAATCGTATGCGTAGATTCAGAATTTTGACAAATCAGACCTCGCTGACACGTCAAATTTGGGCTAAAAGGCAAAAACTGCGGAAAAGCGTTACGTTGCGTAGTTTTTGCCTTTTAGCCCAAATTTGACGTGTCAGCGAGGTCTAATTTGTCGAAATTCGGAATCTACGCATACGATTCCCTTCTATGAAAACATTTTTGAAGCTCTACGACCTTGCCTAAGGCCTTTTCCAGCAAAAAAAAGGTGCGCAAATGTCCAGGTGCGCAAAAAAAGGTCGCATTTGTCCCACCCCCCAAAATCATTATATAAAATCAAAAGTTAGTTAGTTAGCGATGAAAAAAAGTCGTGATATCGAGAGTCGACTTTGCAGAAATGCGGAAAATTATTAAAGCTTTAAAGGGAGAGGGGGGTAACAATCGACGCCGATTCCAAGAGAAAAATTTTTTTTCCTGATAACTACAGTACCGAGCAAAAGTCTTGCAACATCACTTTTTCAAAAATATCGATGAAATTTTTTTATAGAAAATGCCACCCGTTCGTAGGGCTTTTTTGTTTTTAATTAGAATAATATATTTACACTTTATTTACAAAAACAAATTTAAAGTTCAGCGTAAAGTAAAAAAGTAAATGACAAAACTACTAAAAAATACCCTAAAAACTGGGTGCAAAAGTCTTGCAACATTTTATGTTTCTCATTTTTATTGTTTTCAAATTTATTAATTTACACTAATTTTTGTTTTTTTCAGATGCCAGGTACCTACTTGAAGACTCCCGAAAGAGAAAAAACCATGAAAGCAAGAAAAAAAAGGAATTTCTCGAGCCGTTGTCTCTGATCTCTTCAAATGCGATCCTTCGACCGTTTCTCGCATTGTTTCAAAAGTAAAAACAACTGGACTTATGCACCGAAGAAAGAAAAAAGGACGGTCAAGAAGAACAACAGCAGAAGAGGATCGAATACTTGTGATGGCTTCCAAGAAGGATCCGAACATGACATCAACTGAGGGAGCTCGGCTGATCAAGGATGTTGCAAACAAGGATATCTCTCGATGGACCGTTTCTCGACGATTGACTCAAGCAGGACTGTATAGCCGGCGGGCTGTACGAAAGCCTTTGATGACCGCTGGCCACAGGAAACAACGGCTTCTATTCGCCAGGACGTACCAAAGTTGGACAAAGCAGGATTGGGCCAACGTGATTTTTGTCGATGAAACAAAAGTGGATATCTTTTCTCCAAAAGGCAACCACTTGATCAGACGACCCATTGGAAAGCGAATACTCCTTAAATATGTGCGACCTACAATGCGAGCTGGCGGAGGATCAATCATGTGTTTTGGTAAGCCTTATTTCTAATACATGCATTAATTTGTCTTTTTCTAGGGGCGATGACAAAAAATGTGGCAGGTCCGCTCGTCCTCGTCCAGTCAACCATGAATGCTCGCCAGTATATGGAAATACTAGAAGGATGTCTACTTCCATTTGCTCAGAATCACATGGCTCCTGAATGGTTTCTCTACCAGGACAACTCGCCGGTCCACAAGAGCAAGCTCATGATGGGTCGCACCGTGAATCTCTCAAATGGAGGAAAAGCTCATCTCCCTGGATGGTTTTGCCCTTAATAATGTTTTGTTAGTCAAAGTGCCCCCTATGTCGCCTGATTTAAACGTTATTGAGAATTTATGGGCTTACGTGAAGGCAAAGTTACGAGGAAAAGACTTTCACACAAAAGTTGACTTATGGTTCTACATACGAAAAGTTTGGAGCTCAATTCACCCAGCAATTCTTCACGAATTAGTCGACTCAATGCCTAAACGACTTAATGAAGTGATTTTGGCAAAAGGTGGACCGATTGAATATTAATTTTTGATGTTTCTGTAAAATGTTGCAAGACTTTTGCACCCAGTTTTTAGGGTATTTTTTAGTAGTTTTGTCATTTACTTTTTTGCTTTACGCTGAACTTTAAATTTGTTTTTGTAAATAAAGTTTACATATATTATTCTAATTAAAAACAAAAAAGCCCTACGAACGGGTGGCATTTTCTATAAAAAAATTTCATCGATATTTTTGAAAAAGTGATGTTGCAAGACTTTTGCTCGGTACTGTATCATATTGTTTTTATTTGATGCTTTGCATATTAAAAAATGACAGAAACAAATCAGCTGATTAATTTCCTGCCATATTCGCTGATTTTCAACAGATATCCGATCCACCATCTTGCCGCTAGCTTGCAGGGCTTGCAGGAGCAGGTGATTCCAAAATTGCCCGACTTAGTTGCTGTCCCTTCTACAAACTTCT
Organism: Mesorhabditis belari; assembly: GCA_958450365.1. NCBI lineage: Eukaryota > Metazoa > Nematoda > Chromadorea > Rhabditida > Rhabditidae > Mesorhabditis > Mesorhabditis belari. The sequence goes on along the minus strand of CAUEEP010000724.1, from coordinate 1,582,496 downwards.
GTGTCGATCATCGAATCCTGCTATCATTTTGACATAAACATTGAGTTACGGCTGTCAAGCAAATTCCATTTCACACCCAATTGATTGTGCTCGACTTCCATTTACTTCGCCCTTCTGGGATTTTATGGCAAATATGGCAGTGTTGCAGCAAAATTTCCAATTCTGATAACTCAACAAAGAGTTGTTGACATAATACTCAACAACAACAACGACAACGATAACGACAGCGACAACAACGACGACAACAACAACGACGACAACAACAACGACGACGACAACAACGACAACGACAATGACAATGACAACAACGACGACAGCGACAACAACGACGACAGCGACAACAACCACAACAACGACAACAACGACAACAGCGACGATAGCGACAACAACGACAACAACGACAACAGCGACAACAACGACGATAGCGACAACAACAACGACAACAACAGCAACAACGACAACAACAGCAACGATAACAACAACGATAACAACAACGATGTCTTCAATAAATTATTGTACGTATCATCTTCAATAACTTCATCATCGCTCGTACTCACCTCAAATGAAAAGTTCAAAAAAGAAATGATTCTATTTTTCTGGCTTGCCAGTTGACACGTTTAAACCTGTCTACCGCGGCAGGAGATGTTCATCAACAAAAGTTTGGCAGGAAATCAATCAGCCGATTTGTTTCTACCATTTTTGGTATACAAAGAATCAAATAAAAACAAATGATAGTTATCGGCGAAAGGAATTTTTCACTTTGAATCGGCCTCGATTGTTACCGCCCGCCAAAAACTATATAAGTCAGCCAAACATACATTTCATTCAAATTGAGTATGATTTTTATCGTGATTTTTTATAATTTCAATTTTTTTCTAACTTTTCTGTAGTTCTTGATCACACTAAGGCGTTCGATCGGCTGCCTTAAGCGTTGTCTTCAGCGTTGTCTTCAGCGTTGCCTTAAACGTTGTCTTAAACGTTGTCTTCAGCGTTGTCTTCAGCGTTGCCTTAAGCGCCTGCTTTGCCTTAAGCGTTGATCCAAAATTTGTATCCACGGTTTGAAAAAACACGACGAAAAGATGAAATAAATAAATAAACGGCAACCTTTTATACTTTGAGGCTTTTTGTCAAGCTGGGTTACAGTAGTTATCCATATTTTAGCGCGCAGAAAGTCGAAAAACGTTGTTCAACTTCAAAATGCTACTAGTTTTTTCTATGTGGTTTAATTTTTATGTTTTTTTCAAATGCTTGTAGAGTATAATAATACTTTATTCAAACGATAAAGTGAAAGAAATCATAGAGAAATGCACAGTGATACTTAATCATACAATACATACTGAAATCAATAAGCCAATTACTTACGGCAAAGAGCCACTAGATCTAAAGCATCGATACGTTTCTTGAATATGAAAAGCGACTGAATTTCTCGTATGTCGTTTGGGAGCAAGTTCCATAATCTAGCGGCTCTAACGGGAAATGAATTTGATAAAGAGGCATTGGAAGCAAAGGGAATTTGCAAAAGGAATGAGCCACTTCTGGGCCCTGACCGCGGTTTAAATTTGAAAAAGTCTATAAACAAAGGGCTAATCTGTTTACAACGGAGGATTTTGAAAGTTTCGACTAAATCAATGACAAAGCGACGATGCTGTAAAGTTTTTAGTTCAAAAAAAAGCAAGTCTCTCCTCATAAGTAAAGCTAGAATATTTAGAATAGTCAATTTTCCATATAGGTGCATAAATGTAAGTTGAAGGATTTGCGTGTCTGCCCACCATCTGCGAAAATTGGCCTTAGAAATGAGGTGAGTCTGGCTCTCTCTATAGAAATTAGCCGATTAGCCGAGCCGATAAATCGGTGGTTTGCTTTTGCTTGCTTGCTGTTTGCTCAAATACTGATTTAATTACCCAAGTTTGAGGTTGTCACAAGTGCCAGCGATTCTACTATTTCATCAACCGTTCTCATCTACTTCATCTACTGGTATCGATGAATGGTATCGACGATGGGCTGCTTCTTAAACCATTCTCTGCCACCTCCTCTCAAGCCAATCGACAATCAATCGTCGGACTTTGCAAAGAAACTTGACCACAGCTATCATGTCGTTTTGGAAGGCCTTTCCGAAGTTGCTATCGAGTTTCGCCTCACCCCGAAACCTCGATCAAACTGTGATCGCCATCTTCTCGAGTGCTGGCTTCTTACGCTTTCGATGCATCGTCCACACATATCGGATTGGAGTATACTCTTCCCACAAATCTCGACCGATAAAAATCATCCTTGCATCAACGCATGGCGTCTCTACGATTATCAGATCGTTCATCGTCAATACTCCGACCTCCTGACCGTCAATACTCGCTAAGTGCTGGCGTCTTACGCCTTCGACGAACACATCGTTCACACATATCGTTCACTTCTCACGCTTTCGACGAACACATCGTGCACACATATCATTCTAATACGTATGCTTCCTCCACATTATCCACATTTTCACCTATTGAGTGCTCCGTTGAGTGCTCCTTCTGGTGTCGTTCTATTTGAGGTTGTCAGAACGATAACCTCAAATAGAACGACACCAAAAGAACAACATTAGACAACATTAGGCAACATTAGAGCGACATTAGAACAATACAGCATTTATTTAGTATTTTATGTGGAAACTTTTACTCGAGTAGGCATTGACTTGACTCCCGTAATCCGGCCCAGATTCTTTAATCTTTCTTATCTTTCTTATCTTTCTTATCTTTCTTATCTTTCTTATCTTTCTTATCTTTCTTATCTTTCTTATCTTTCTTATCTTTCTTATCTTTCTTATCTTTCTTCAAACAATTGGATTCCTGTAACATTCATTGACTAAGAACGGCTATGCTCTGCTATGCTTTCTTGGTTCTGATTGTATGATTTGCAATTTTGAAATATGCAATTTGTAATATGCAGTTTGAAATACGCAATTTGAGATATGCAAATTTGAAAATAGATTTTTATTTCGAGGAATTTGAAGGTTGCGGGAAAATGCCCAGAAAAAGAGTGAAAAGTAGCGTTTCACGAAAGCTGGAGAAGAAAAAGAGAAAAACGAGAGAAGACTAGATTGAAATGGCACAGAAAAAATGGGAAATTTGATGGTAAAAAGAAAAATCATTGAATTTTTCTTCATTTTTATAGAGATTTTATCATTTAGAGTCGGTCGAGTGAAATCTCGGCCTCTTCTGGGTACTCGAGTTCCCAGATACGCTTCAAGTGCTTTCCCTTGACGTCTCGAGACGAGCCGAAGCAGGTCATCAACTGGAAAGAGTTTTATGAAAAGATTTGCAAATGATTTCGCTTGGCTATTCTAGTAGAAGAGTGGAAGATTTGAACGTCAGAGTACTAGATCTGATACTTTTAGACACAGATACTCAATTTGCCAATTCTAGAAGCCTTTGGAAACGAAACTGGTTTTCTTTTGAAGCAACTCTGAACCTAAGCTAGACTAGTCTAGCTTCCAGTTTAAGCCAAACTGGTTAGACTAGTCTAGCTTCCAGTTTAAACCAAACTGGCCAGGCTAGTCTAGCTTCCAGTTTAAGCCAAACTGGTTAGACTAGTCTAGCTTCCAGTCTAAGCCAAACTGGCTAGACTAGTCTAGCTTCCAGTCTAAGCCAAACTGGTTAAACTAGTCTAGCTTTCAGTCTACACCAAACTGGCTAGACTAGTCTAGCTTCCAGTCTAAGCCAAACTGGCTAGACTAGTCAGCTTCCGGTCTACACCAAACTGGCTAGACTCAAGCCAAGTCAAAACCAAACCGATTCTAGGCTCAGCTTTGCCTTAGCCTTAAAGCCTAACCAAGCTCAGGCTCATAGTTGTTTCAAAGACAATCTCTCCGGAATAAACCAGAAGCCAAGTTCTATTTCCGCTTTTGTTTAGGTCTGGTAAATTATAAAATATTTTAAAGTGACTTTCAATTATTTACAATTTCAATTAACAATTTCAATTAACAATTTCAATAATCAATTTCAATTATCCATTTCAATTATCCATCTCAATTATCCATTTCAATTATCCATTTCAATTATCCATTTCAATTATCCATTTCAATGAATTAACTGAATGCAAACCTTCTGCGAGTCTCCACGATTCCATCCAGCCTGTGATGGGATGATTGTCTCCGATTTCTTCATGTCCTCTAAAGACAAATTTTTAAAAATAGTTTTATTTATTCTTTATTTTAAATTCTAAAGTATAAGTTCTAAAGCTTCTAAAGCGAAAATGATAAAGATAACTTTTAAAATAGTATTTTTTTCTTTTAAAGATTCCTGTTCTAAACGACTTGTGAGCTTAAAAGTGTCCATAAATATTGAACAGCTTGAACTACAAGAGATAGAGTACTTGAACTACAAGAGTACTTGAACTACAAGAGTACTTGAACCTTGAAAAGAGGTTTTATTGTTTTAACTGATATAAACAGACCATATGGAAGCTCTCCAGCCTCAGCCTCGTAGGTGGTGTTTCGGATTGTTCCGAAACCGGTCATTCCCTAAAATTCATTCCCATTCCATTTCAGCAATTGCAATGATAAGCAATGAGAAGTGAATTTTTGAACTTACCGCTTGCGAGGCGAATCTGTTGGTACCGGATTGGAGACGAACCATTCCTTGAGATTTCCTGTTTTGCCACGAGATTGATGGGTCGAGCACCTAAATGAAATAGTTTTAGACTTAGTTTTAGACTCTAATCGTTTTCTGGAAAAGTGCTAGAGCTATCCGTAAGCTTGAAAACTTTAAGGAGCAAGAGTAAGAGCAAGAGCTGCTTGAAAAGAAGCAACAGGAGCAAGAGCTGCTTGAAAAGAAGCAGTAGGGGCAAGAGCTGCTTGAAAAGAAGCAGTAGGGGCAAGAGCTGCTTGAAAAGAAGCAACAGGAGCAAGAGCTGCTTGAAAAGAAGCAACAGGAGCAAGAGCTGCTTGAAAACAAGCAGCAGGAGCAAGAGCTGCTTGAAAAGAAGCAACAGGAGCAAGAGCTGCTTGAAAAGAAGCAGTAGGGGCAAGAGCTGCTTGAAAGAAGCAAGGGCAAGAGCTGCTTGAAAAGAAGCAACGGGCAAGAGCTGCTTGAAAAGAAGCAGTAGGGGCAAGAGCTGCTTGAAAAGAAGCAACAGGAGCAAGAGCTGCTTGAAAACAAGCAGCAGGAGCAAGAGCTTAAGCTTAAGCTTACTTAAGCTCTTAGAAAACGGTACTCTATATCTCCTTCACATACCTCCCAACGTCCTTGTCCAAAGGAAGTCATTCCCTTTTGCGAGGCGAATTTGTTGGTTCCCATTTGGAGTGGAATGGTGGATCCATCGATTGATGACTCGGGATTGTATTCGGGGTGAGCCGTGTCAACGATTCGGCAAGTCTCACGACGGTTGGTACCCATGCAGGTCATTCCCTGAATTGTTTTCCATTTATTCAGCATTTTTTCAGCATTTTTTCAGCATTTGATGAGCTAGTAAAGCTAGCATTTCTAGCTAGCTAGCTAGCATTTCTTTCCCGATCATCAGCTTTCTCATCAGCTTTTTCTGTGAACAAACCTTTTGCGAGGCGAATTTGTTGGTTCCAGATTGAAGTGGAATCTCGCTTTGATCGGGTTTCTCGTGATCGTATTCCGGATGTTTGGTATCTTTGCATTTGTAGGTCTCACGACGAGCAGTACCAATGCAAGTCATTCCCTAAATTCATTGACTCAAAGTTCTTAGCTTAAAGATTTGGCTCAAAGATTTGGCTTAAAGATTTGGCTCAAAGGACTCAAAGGCCTCAAAAGCCTCAAAGGACTCAAAGGACTCAAAGGCCTCAAAGGCTTCAAAGGCCTCAAAGGCCTTAAAGGACTCAAAGGACTCAAAGGACTCAGTGGCCTCAAAGGACTCAGTGGCCTCAAAGGACTCAGTGGCCTCAAAGGACTCAGTGGCCTCAAAGGACTCAGTGGCCTCAAAGGCTTCAAAGGACTCAGTGGCCTCAAAGGACTCAAAGGACTCAGTGGCCTCAAAGGACTCAGTGGCCTCAAAGGACTCAGTGGCCTCAAGGACTCAGTGGCCTCAAAGGCTTCAAAGGACTCAGTGGCCTCAAAGGACTCAAAGGACTCAGTGGCCTCAAAGGACTCAGTGGCCTCAAAGGACTCAGTGGCCTCAAAGGACTCAGTGGCCTCAAAGGCTTCAAAGGACTCAGTGGCCTCAAAGGACTCAAAGGACTCAGTGGCCTCAAAGGACTCAGTGGCCTCAAAGGACTCAGTGGCCTCAAAGGACTCAGTGGCCTCAAAGGCTTCAAAGGACTCAGTGGCCTCAAAGGACTCAAAGGACTCAGTGGCCTCAAAGGACTCAGTGGCCTCAAAGGACTCAGTGGCCTCAAAGGCTTCAAAGGACTCAGTGGCCTCAAAGGACTCAAAGGACTCAGTGGCCTCAAAGGACTCAGTGGCCTCAAAGGACTCAGTGGCCTCAAAGGACTCAGTGGCCTCAAAGGCTTCAAAGGACTCAGTGGCCTCAAAGGACTCAAAGGACTCAGTGGCCTCAAAGGACTCAGTGGCCTCAAAGGCTTCAAAGGACTCAGTGGCCTCAAAGGACTCAAAGGACTCAGTGGCCTCAAAGGACTCAGTGGCCTCAAAGGACTCAGTGGCCTCAAAGGCTTCAAAGGACTCAGTGGCCTCAAAGGACTCAAAGGACTCAGTGGCCTCAAAGGACTCAAAGGACTCAAAGGACTCAAAGGCCTATTTAATTCCTATTTAAAAGCTTGCTAATATTCATTTAGCATCTAATAACTTTAAGAAATAGTGGCAAGTTTTAAATGTTCGAACTTTGCATTCAAAAGCATTCAAAATGTTCGAACTTTGTAAAAATGGAGAAAGAACCGGAAATCTCGAGTTTTTAGCTAATTGCTAGCCCTAATTTGCCTAAATTATCAGCTAATCTAATAACAATATCGTGATATCATTTCTAAAACTCTTCTCACCTTCTGCGAGTCATATTTGTTCGTACCGGCTTGAAGACGCACGATTCCCTCGGAGAGACGAATTTTCTCCTCCGGAAGCTCCTAAAAAGATTTTAAACTTTAAACTTAAAGACTCAGGCAGGACTTCGAACCCTTAGATTTTCTTTTGACCCTTAGATTCAAAGGCCATGGCTCTACCGACTACATTAAAGAGAAAAGCTGGTTTACTTTAAGAAATCTCTTATAGAAATCTCTTATAGAAATCCCAGGAGTACTAAAGACCAATGAAATTTTGTTGTAAAACTTTAACATTAAATATCTCGTGATCTAGGTTGAGTTGGCAGCTAATTTTTGATTATGAATCTTGTCGATTCTATAAGGTTCACTTGGCTTTGAAACAATTCCGAACTTTGAGTTGAGTCAATTTTCTTGTAACCTTTCTTGTAAGCTTACGAGTAAGCTTTCTCTAAGCTTTCTCTAAGCTTTCTCTAAGCTTTCTTGTAAGCTTTCGCGTAAGCTTTTTAGTAAGCTTTCTCGTAACCTTTCTCGTAAGCTTTCTCTAAGCTTTCTCTAAGCTTTCTTGCAAGCTTTCTCTAAGCTTTCTCGTAACCTTTCTCTAAGCTTTCTCTAAGCTTTCTCTAAGCTTTCTCTAAGCTTTCTCTAAGCTTTCTCTAAGCTTTCTTGCAAGCTTTCTCTAAGCTTTCTCTAAGCTTTCTCTAAGCTTTCTCGTAACCTTTCTCTAACCTTTCTTTAAGCTTTCTCTAAGCTTTCTCTAAGCTTTCTCGTAACCTTTCTCTAACCTTTCTTTAAGCTTTCTTGCAAGCTTTCTCTAACCTTTCTCGTAACCTTTCTTGTAACCTTTCTCGTAAGCGGCTTTTAAACTCACAGGTAAATCAGCGGGATTCTGGTTGACGCGAACCGACTCTCGGCAAACATCACGACCCGATCCGAAGTTGGTCATTCCTCTCTAAATAACAAATTTCTCAAAGAACTATCTATTGTTTAATGTAAGTTCTTTATTTATTCATGATTTCTTTATGATTTCTTTATTTCTTCTTTCTAATTTAATTTAACCTTTCAAAAGCTCACCTGTGAGGCGTATTTGTTGGTACCGGATTGAAGACGGACTTCTCCATGAGTTCGTTGAGCCACATCGTCTGGGATCTCCTAAAGACAATGATATTAAGAAATTTAATTGTTGTGCATTGTTGAATTGTTTAAAATTGTTTAAAATTGTTTAAAATTGTTTAAAATCGTTTAAAATTGTTCTAAATTGTTCTATATTGTTCTAAATTGTTCTATATTGTTCTAAATTGTTCTAAATTGTTCTAAATTGTTCTAAATTGTTCTAAATTGTTCTATATTGTTCTATATTGTTCTAAATTGTTCTAAATTGTTCTAAATTGTTCTAAATTGTTCTAAATTGTTCTATATTGTTCTATATTGTTCTAAATTGTTCTAAATTGTTCTAAATTGTTCTATATTGTTCTATATTGTTCTAAATTGTTCTAAATTGTTCTAAATTGTTCTAAATTGTTCTAAATTGTTCTAAATTGTTCTATATTGTTCTATATTGTTCTAAATTGTTCTAAATTGTTCTAAATTGTTCTAAATTGTTCTAATTGTCTATTTTCTAATTGTTCTAAATTGTTCTAAATTGTTCTAAATTGTTCTAAACTGTTCTAAATTGTTCTAATTGTTCTATATTGTCTATATTGTTCTTATTGTTCTAAATTGTTCTAAATTGTTCTAATTGTTCTATTGTTCTATATTGTTCTAAATTGTTCTAAATTGTTCTAAATTGTTCTAAATTGTTCTAAACTGTTCTAAATTGTTCTAAATTGTTCTATATTGTTTAAAATCGTTTAAAATCGTTTAAAATCGTTTAAAATTGTTCTAAATTGTTGCAAATTGTTGTAAATTGTTGTAAATTGTTTAAAAGGTAAATTCTTGCTTATAGAGTTGATCTTTTGTCCTAAAAAAGTTGAATTTGATGAATAGAAAACTATTTAATCGTTAGCCTTAATGAAAAAATTGTAAACAAATTCTTCTAGCCATTGCATTTGTACTTTGGACTCGTTTGTACAATTGTACTTTAGATTTGTAAACGCAAGCTCTCTAGCGCACTTGTTTCTTTATTTTCTCGTGAAATCGAGTGAATTTTGTGAGAAAATGAAGAAACTACAAGAATCTAGAGCACTAGGACGGGTGTGTTTACAAATTTGAGCACAAAGTACGCTACAGTACGCTACAATTGCGCAGTGAAGCCGTGAAAGCTGAGGAATCTGTCTAGACTTAGCAGTGCGCGAGAAAGGGTGCGTTTGTTAAGCACAAAGTACATTTGTTACGCACAAAGTACATCTTAAAGAGGTAAAATAGAGGTAAATGGCTAAAAATAGCTAAAAATAGCTAAAAATAGCTAAAAATAGCTAAACATGACTAAACAAAGCTTATTTCAAACCTTAAAAAGATCAAAATTGATCAAAAGTGTTTCTGAAATCATTAGAAGACTTATAAATGAATAATCGAACCTCGTACGGTATCTTTTGCACATAAATATCGAATTGAATTCGGTGTTTTCTTTTATGAGCCATTTTTATATAGGAAATAAATCAATCTTTCACAAAATTTTGATGGCAAATCGATGTAATGGCGAAAATAAACCGAAATTGGAGCTATTTGTTCAGCTTTTTCTTCTTTCCCTTCCTCTTTCTCTTTCCCTTTCCCTTCCTCTTTCTCTTTCCCTTCCTCTTTCTTTCTCTTCCTCTTTCCCTTCCCCGTTCCAATTATTCGAAGATTAGTGGTTCAGCTCAACAATTTGCTTGACATTACGGATTATTTATCATTTATTGAGTCAAAGTTAGACTCAATTTCTGTTTACCTTGAGTCTTAGCGGTCTTCTTGCCGACCGGTCTCATTGCAGCCGTGGCCGAGTGGTAAAGCGCTCGTTTCTAGAGCGAGAGCTCACGAGTTCGATCCCCGATTGGAACCTTCTTTTTTTCTTTCTTCAAGAAGACTATTTTTGGTTACTGATTAGACTATTGACTAGCAATAATCCAAAGCCAAAGAAAAAAATGAAGGGTTCAAGTGGGGGATCGAACTCGTGAGGTCTCGCTCTGAGAAACGAGCGCTCTACCACTCGGCCACGGCTGCACTGAAACCGGCCGGCAAGAAGGCCGCTAACACCCAAATACCCACATTTTCAGTGACAAAACAAGATTCAAAACTTTAGATTGTCAAATCTCCTGACAAATTGTCATTTAGAAAAAAAACGGAATCTATATCCGGAATCAGCATCAAATTCTGCGTCCAATGGTATAGGTCGCAAAGCATTTGACCGGCTCAACCAGTTGATCTTCCCTTGTAAGTTTACTCTCAAACAAACGCTCATATCTTGACACCAGTACGTTTATTTCTGCGGGCTGAGATATCAAATTAAAGTAGAGATAATGGGTGATTTTTTGAGATATAACACATATTTTTAGCATTAACCAGTGCTTAGAAAAAATGATTGAAAAATGACGAAAAATCGACTTTTTTTAAATCATTTTTCAATCATTTTTTCTAAGCACTGGTTAATGCAAAAAATATGTGTTATATCTTAAAAAATCACCCATTCTCTCTACTTTAATTTAATGCCTAAGCCAGCAGAAATAAACGTACTGGTGTCAAGATATGAGTGTTTGTTTGAGGGTAAACTTAGACGACGCTTCGATAGAAGGCGCTACGATTAGAACGATTGTAAGAGCTTCTATTAGACTTTCTGATTGATTATTAGGTTGGATTTCGTTTGTAAATAACATTAGAGTGAAAGAAACCTTGAGATTCTCGCTCTTGACACGGGTGTTCGTGTTACGCGGCGTTCCGAAGTTGGTCATCAACTTTTGCGAGTCTCCCTTGTTCCAACCGGCTTGCGACGGGATGATTCCTAGAATTTAATCGATAATCGGTTAGATAAACGGTAGATAAACGGTCAGATAAACGATTGAAATCATAGAATTGGGCCATAAATCTCCTACCATCAGTCTGACGGAGTTGAGCGAGAGTCCAGCGTCCGACTCTCTTCGGCTGTCCCTGCCCCGAGACTTTCGTCTCCATCGTGGCATTTGGCTGCTCTTCTGAAAGTGATTAAAGAATGAAGCTTAGAAAAGATATTCAACTAAACAGCTAAATAGCAAAAAAAGATTTTTCAGCTTTAAAATTTTCATTAAATTTTCTCTCTTTTTTCCTTTTTCTCCTTTTTTTCTCTTTTTCTCTTTTTTCTCTTTTTCCCTTTTCGTTTTGCAAAAAAAGCTTGCTTAGATTAGATTTTTGAGGTTTTCTTCGTGTGTTTTCTGTTTACTTTTTTCTTTTTCTCATCAATTTACTTCTAAACCTAAGCACTAACTTTTCTCTCAAAAAAATCATGCAAAAAGGACACTTGAAAAAAAAAATGGACAATTTTCGTAAACACATCCTTTCTGGCATAGTTCTTTAGGTTTTAAGGCTGCTAATTTGTTGGATTGGGTAGCTGTGTTTAGGGAAAGCTACCGTACCCAGGGAAAGCTACCGTACCCAGGGAAAGCTACCGTACCCATCTAAAAGCTGTGCTTAGGAAAAGCTACCGTACCCAGGAAGTACTTTAGATTTAGATTACGATAGACTAGATCAGTCAAGGATTACGGTAGTCTTAGCTTGAGGTTTAAGTAAGGATTACGGTAGCTTCCAATCTAAGTAAGGATTACGATAGCTTCCGATCTATGAAAGGATTACGGTAGCTTTTAATCTATGTAAGGATTACGGTAGCTTCCGATCTATGTAAGGATTACGGTAGCTTCCAGTCTAAGTAAGGATTACGATAGCTTCCAATCTATGAAAGGATTACGGTAGCTTCTAATCTATGTAAGGATTACGGTAGCTTCCGATCTATGTAAGGATTACGGTAGCTTCCGATCTATGTAGGGATTACGGTAGCTTTAGCTTAGAAATTTAGGCCAAAGATTAACCGCCTAGCTACCGTAGACTGGACAATGACTGGACAATCTGAAAAAGAAAGACACCGACCGTATTCATACTCATCTGGTTCTTCAATCGTTTCTTTTATCGGTGCTTGGTTCCTTTCAACATTCAGCGGTGTTGGTGTCGAGAATTTCCCAACTGGTGGCCGATATTGAGCCACATTTTTCAACTCTGGATAATTGCCGAAAGATTTTGGAGAAACCGGCGCCGCCACGAACTCTTTATAGGTGTTTGGGACGGATAAACGCTTTGGTTGATCGAGCTGGAAAAGATCGAACAATGGATTGATACAGAGATATTAGTGAAAGCAATTGTTTTTGATTTTTTTGCCTTTGCTTTTAATCTAGCTTTTAAAGTCTTCATCTAGCTTTTCAGTTTCAGATAAAGAGTAGAGAAGTTTGGACGGCTTTCTGCTGTACTTTGGGCTCACTTTTTAAACGCATATTTCCTAGTACAGTGAATTCCTCATTTTCTCAAGCCTGGCTAGTTGAAACCTAAAGAATTCAGTGCACCAGAAGGATTTGTTTACAGAGAAGCCGAAGCACAAAGTACAAAAGATTAAGAAGCTTTAGAAGAGGCTAATAAGTCACTAAACAGCCTTCTGGAACAATAAGAAAGCACTAAGAAGCTTTAGAAGACACTAAGAAGCTTTAGAAGACACTAAGAAGTTAGAAGACACTAAGAAGGTTTAGAAGACACTAAGAAGCCTTAGAAGACACTAAGAAGCTTTAGAAGACACTAAGAAGCTTTAGAAGACACTAAGAAGGTTTAGAAGACACTAAGAAGCTTTAGAAGACACTAAGAAGCTTTAGAGACACTAAGAAGCTTTAGGCACTAAGAAGGTTTGGCACTAGGCCTTAGAGCACTAAGAGCTTTAGAAGACACTAAGAAGGTTTAGAAGACAATAAGAGCCTTAGAAGAACTAGTAACCCACTAAACAGCCTTAGAAGATCAAAAATAGTCCAAGAATCTTACTGTTCGAAAACTAGACTTTGTTCTTTGTGCTTAACTCTGTAAAAGAACCCTTTCTAGTGCACTAAATTCTACAGAAACGATCCAGATAAAGAATTCCGTTAACCAGAAAGCATGCGTTTACAGATTTAACCACAAAGTACATCTAACAAGCAAATTAGGAACATAAAACATTCAACAAAAAAACCTGAGTCTCCTTTCCAACTTCTTGTAGCCGTTTGTCATTTTGTCGATGTTCTGACGGGAAATCTGGGACAATCGACCCCTTTCCCAGTTCTTTTGAATCCTTTTCCCTTCTTGGATCGTGTCTCTGCAATGCTTCAGCTTGTCTAGGTGACAATCCGGGCCACGAGTGCTTGTCTGGATGGAAATGATCCGGGAAATTGTCGTGTGCTCCTCCTTGTGGACTGTGATGGACAAGGTAGCGTTCCGAGCGGAAATTCGACCGCTGTTCATAGGAAAGACCAAGCATTTTTTGCGATTTTTTGCTTCTCTGAAATTCGGTGAATGAAATAAAGATGAAAGATTTGAAAATTCTATTGGAACTGGCCTTACGAGAGAACTGCTCGAATTTAGCATCGATTTGGGAGATGGAAACTAGCACTAGCGATTTGGGAGATGGAAACTAGCACCAGCAGATACTAGCAGAAACGCGAAATTCTTGAATTTACATTCAAAGGCCTGTAGAGCTATCTATTTCCATTTCCAGGGGATAAATAGGCATTTTCATTTGTCAATTTAGCTCATTACTATTAATTGATTGACTAATTGCTTGTTAATTGATTGACTAATCGATTTCATTGCTTTAACAAAAAAAACAAAAATGTTTGGACAGTGAGGGGATTCGAACCAGCGATAACCCGCGCGAGGAGCGAGCACACTATCCACTGGACTATCCGGCCATTTTCTGATAGGGAGAAATTCTCGGTCATATCGCGGCGAAGCCATTTTTTCAAACCTCCAAACTTTCCAAAACATAATCGCTCTCTATCTATGCGTTTTTCTGGTCTGCCACTTCAAGGGACGTCGTGGCGCAGTCGGGAGGGGGCTTGTTCACAGCCCCGGGTGGTCCGGGTTCGAGCCCGCATAGTACCAACCAAAGAGCTTTTTTTCTTTTGGGGAATTGGCTTCTAATCGAAAGTAAGGGCTTCTATTAGAGTTTTTACGATAACTCAAAAGATGACGATGACTCAAAAACTACATAACAGTACATACAAGTTTCGATCGGAATTTGAAGGAGTTCGTGTAGGAGAAGGGAGGATTCGCGGGGTTCGGCCAAACAGAAAGGGGGAACAGGGAGGGTAGGAAAGCACCTGAATCGAGCTCCTCTATTCAAGAAACTACCCGCCCACCCCATTAACAAATAGAGAAGAAAAAAAATGAAATGAGTGAAGTGAAAGGCTTTTCTTTCGCTTTTCTTTCTCTTTTCTTTCTCTTTTCTTTCTCTTTTCTTTCTTTTCTTAGTTTTTGTTGGGAATTGCGATTATACCCATCAGATGGGTTCTCCACCCGTTCAAGTGCACAGAAAAAAAGGTTTGGAGTCTTTGATTTTTGAGTTTTAGAGAAATAGAGAGCTTGGATATTGGATAGAAATGGAATTGAGATTTAGAAATGGAATATAGCTTTAGAATATTGAATATTCAAAGATATCAAAGATTTAACTCTTTTAGAAATCATGAAACAATGAAAAAACCCGAAAAAAAGTACGAGAAAGTACGAGAATTTGGAAAAACTTTGATGAAAGAGTATATACTGGTTTATTCAACCAATACAAGCAATCAATCAGAAACAAATCCTATTGAAATCCACAGATCGACAGAAACAAATCTTATTCAAATCCAAACCTAAACTAAACTACCTAATGCCATAACAGGACTTCAAATTCTTAAGACTTAAGCATAACTCTTGAAAGTCATTATTTTGTGGAGTGACGATGCTGGTCAATGAAAGAAAATAACCGATTTTAATGGCTGCAGTTTATGTGCAAGTCGCCCCGTAGTTTAATTTCAACGGGCACAGTGCGTTACATTGCTCTGCGCTTGGGATAACTCCGAACCTGCGACTAAGCGAGCTCAACGTTGCTTAGGCTTTGGCTGGCTTTGGCTGGCTTTGGCTGGCTTTGGCTGGCTTGGGCTGGCTTTGGCTGGCTTTGGCTGGCTTTGGCTGGCTTTGGCTGGCTTAGGCTGGCTTTGGCTGGCTTTGGCTGGCTTTGGCTGGCTTTGGCTGGCTTTGGCTGGCTTTGGCTTGGCTTAGGCTTAGGCTTAGGCTTAGTGCGAAGGCTAGGGCTAGCGCCTAGCACTCAATCTATTTAGGTTTGGGCTGAACCCCCATTTTCTGGATCTCAGCCAGTTCTCGGAGCTAAGGGACAGCCGCTTGGCGATTACGCTTAATCTTAGGCTTGGCTTAGGCTGGCTTTGGCTGGCTTTGGCTTGGCTTAGGCTTAGGCTAAAGATCGGACGGGATACCGTGTTTCAACGTGGCGGAAACGTAAAAAGTTATCAAATCTAAAGCAATTTAGTTTAAAGTTTAAGTTTAAAAGTTTAAAATTAAATAAGTAATTACATTTTGTAACTTTTACAAGAAAAATCCTCGTTGTTTCATTAGAAAAAAGTTGGGAATGAACAATGAAATGAAAAGAGAGAAAAAAAATGGTTATGTTTGTGTAGACAACGAGGCGATTTTCGAATTCGAGAAAGAGAAATGGAAAAGAAGAGAAAATGATGGGAAAATAGAGGAAAAAGATCAACAACAAGGCAGAGATTCGAAGAGTTTTCGAAGGCAGAGATTCGATTCTAACCAAGATCTCTTCTTGGCTACTCATTTGTAAACGCATCCTTTCTAGCGCACTCGAATTCTTCATTTCTCATGGTTTCTTCAAGAAGAATGAGAATTAAGTGTGCTAGAAAGCGTGTGGGAGCGGGTGTGCTTTACGGTTATCGGAGCGGGGTGATCGAGCGATTATCAGGGAAGGGGGCCAGTTTTCGACCATTTTGCAGCCCGATTTTAGATACCTTTTTGTTAATAACTTTTGATAAAACAAATAGTTTCTAAAAGTTGACGTTCTAAGCTATCTAAATCTTATTAAAACTTCCTGATCTGATGAGTTTAAGGTGTTTAAAAATGAGATGCAAGTTGGTCAATGGCAAGAACGCCCCGCCGCCTCGACCCCCTCGCCTCCCTTCCCCGCGCCCTCCTCGTCTCCTCCTCGCCCCCTCGACCGGCGCCTCCTCGATCCGCGCCCTCCTTGACCCGCGCCACCCTCGACCAGCGCCCTCCTCGACTCCTCGACCGGCGCCACCCTCGACCAGCGCCTCCTCGATCTGCGCCCTCCTTGACCCGCGCCTCCCTCATCCCCCTCGACCCCCCTCCGTCCATAAATTACCCCATCTTGGGGTCTGTGCTCCCGCCCTTTCTCGTGCACGCAATTCCTCATTTTTCCTACAGTAATGAGCCGTTTAGGGTAGAAATTTATAGAATTCCAATGTACTAGAAGGGTGCGTTTACTTGAAAGCACAAAGTACAGAAAGGAGATGTTTAAAAGGAGATGTTTAAAAAGGAGATCTTTAAAAGAAGATCTTTAAAAGAAGATTTAAAGATATCAAAAGAATAGATCTAAAGATCTAAAGATATTCAGTTAATTTCTAGAATTTTAGTTAACTTTAAAAAGTCTAGTGTCCTCATAAAAAAAAGCTTCAAAAGCCTCACTTGTACAAACATTTGAGTTCTCTTTTTCTCAAAAAGAAAAAGAGAAAAAAAAAACTTTGAGTGTTTGTGAGGGGTAAAAGACGATTTGGATAATCTTTTTGAATCTTTTTTTGAATCAAAGAGATCATCAAAATCTTTTCTCGATCTTATTATCTTTTCTTTATCTTTTTTACACTCTTAAATCCATTCAATTGTCAATTGGGAAACCCTAGAATTGACAGTAAATAGAGGATGAGTTTTTGGATTAAAAAAAAGCTGAAGAGAAAGAGTTAAATGAAAAGAGAAAGAGTTAAATGAAAAGAGAAAAAGAGAAAAAGAGAAATTGAGCTTTTAATCTTGATAGAGGGCCCTCATGGTTATGGCAGCTCACTCAAATGAGGGTGGGGGCCCCCCGACGGGCCCCGAGCGACGACCCTCCAGGGGTCCCTCCCTGGGGGCCCTGGCTTGAGGTTATAAAGCAAGGCACCCTATCCCCCCCGCCCCCCAGAAATACTTCAGTATTTATGTGTAGATGTGTAGTGTGTATTTCTGAATAAATATATATAAACAATAGTTTATATATCATTTCAATCATTGAATTGAGATTGAATTGAGATTGAATTGAAATTGAATTGAAATTGAATTAAAATTGAATTGAAATTAGTCTATAATTTGAAATTTTATCCAAAATTCATTTATGGCTTGATTTCTTCCGGTCTTTTGAACGGGCTATCACACTTTGAAGGCCTATAACTTTGCCCAGAGATCATATTATAGGTTTACTTTGTGCTCACATAAACGCATCTTTCTGGAGCATTGAATTCTTCGGTAACTCGAGAAAACATCTCTCGTTGCTGCAAATCCAGTGCGCTAGAAGAGATTCGTTTACAAGTGGAGAAAAAGTAGAAAATAAAAAGCTACTAGAGTAGATATTGGTAGTACGATAGATAGATCTAAAGATCTAAGGATCTAAGGATCTAAAGATCTAAAGATTGCAAGATCGATTTACTAGATAGATTTACTAGATAGATTTACTTTAGAGCTACAAGGTTTACTTAAGATAAACTTAAACTCACTACACGATCAGCTTTAACCTTATCATCGGGGATGACTTTGCTTCAGAATAGCCGAGTACAAGATCGATTTACTAGATAGATTTACTTAAGATCTAAAGGTTTACTTAAGATCTAAAGGTTTACTTAAGATCTACAAGGTTTACTTTAGATCTACAAGGTTTACTGTAGATCTAAAGGCTTACTTAAGATCTACAAGGTTTACTGTAGATCTAAAGGCTTACTTAAGATCTACAAGGTTTACTTTAGATCTACAAGGTTTACTTTAGATCTAAAAGGTTTAATTAAGACCTAGAAGGCTTACTTAAGATCTAGAAGGTTTAATTTAGATCTAAAGGTTACTGAAGTTCTAAAGATTAACTTTAGATCTAAAAGGTTTACTTAAGCTCTAGAAGGTTTACTGTAGATCTAAAGGTTTCTTTAAGCTCTAGAAGGTTTACTTAAGTTCTAAAGCTTTCTTTAAATCTAAGGCTTTCTTTAAATCTAAGGCCTTCTTTAAATCTAAAGCTTTCTTTAAATCTAAGGCTTTCTTTAGATCTAAAGCTTTCTTTAAATCTAAAGCCTTCTTTAAATCTAAAGCCTTCTTTAAATCTAAAGCTTTCTTTAAATCTAAAGCCTCCTTTAAATCTAAAGCCTTCTTTAAATCTAAAAGCATATAAAGATATCGTAATTTTCCTTTACGTTTAACAAATTGTACAATCAAAAAGGGAAATTTGAATGAAATTTGTGGAAGCTGAGCGTGTCGGAGCTGTCAAAATGGGGGGATTTTGGGAGTGAGAGAGGGATATTGGAGAGAGATAAGGAGGGATATTGACCCTACGATTCGGAGAGTTTGAGACGAGTGATGATTTGGAATATTCCAGTTACAGAATTACTAGATAGGTCTAACGAAAGTTATAACAGATCTTTTAAAACAACAAAAGTTCAGAAACAAGGGCCTATCAAAAGTGATAGGGCTTAAGGGGATGGGGCTTAAGGGATAGGGCTTAAGGGATGGGGCTTAAGGGATGGGGCTTAAGGGATAGGGCTTAAGGGATAGGACTTAAGGGATAGGACTTAAGGGATGGGGCTTAGGGATGGGGCTTAAGGGATGGGGCTTAAGGGATGGGGCTTAAGGGGGAGCATTACAATATATGGAAAAAGAGAACCAAGGAACTAACGAACGGGATTGAACCCTTGATCTCTCGACTAGGATACAGGGTTCTTAGCCAGTCGGCCATGAGGGCCATTGGAAAAGACTTCCGCTTTATTACCCTAAACCTTCACAAAAGTTTTAGTAGGCTTAACTTGTTGGAAATTTTGCGAAAAACCTGCTGAAACTTAATTTTTCGTAACTTCGGGTCTTCTGAACGGGCTACAACACTTTGGAGGCCTATAACTTTGTCTAGAGACAATATTATAATTAACTTTTTATATCATTCGATAGAGGACATTTCAGGCTTTCAAATGATACCAAATAGAGCTTGATTGGATAATCGAGTCCAAAAAAATCAGAGCCAACTCTGGCGACACGACACCCGAGTTGGAAAAGCCTTATTCGCCAGAGTTGGCTCTGATTTTTTTGGACTGGATTATCCAATCTAGCTCTATTTGGTATGATTTGAAAGCCTGAAATGTCCTCTGTCCAATGATATACAAAGTTAACTATAAGATTGTCTCTAGACAAAGTTATAGGCCTTCAAAGTGTGATAGCCCGTTCAAAAGACCTGCCTTTCTTTGAAAAGACGCGAATTTTTTCAAAATATTCGGAAGAGCCAAAAAAAAGGTTCAAATTTTGAAGAGATCTTTTAAGAGGGGAGTTTTCTCAATAAAAATACACAATCAAGCAAAAAGCCAACGGAAATTCCATTCGAAACCTCACTAAACTAAACTAAACCGAACTTTTTTTTGTTTCAAAGCTAATTACTTTCTTTTTTCTGTTTTTTTCTCTTTTTTCTCTTTTTCTACTTCGTTTTTTTCTAATTCTCTCATTTTTTTTTCGAAAAATTTACTTTAAAGACTAAAATTGAAAAGTTTTTTCGAAGAATTGAAAGAATTGAAAGATCGAAAAGCTTTTTTTAATCTGTTTGTAAAGGAGAAAGTTTACAAGTCGGATTAGAGCTTTTTTTTCAACAAAATCTAGCACAAATTCCTTTGAAAAGAACGCTAAAATGTTAAAAGTTTGTTTTATTTTTATTTAAATTGAATCAAATCAAATCAAAAGCAAAATCAGCTCAAAGCAGATCAAAGCAGATCAAAATCAGCTCAAAATCAACTCAAAACTCACATTTAACATGCACAGTGAACAGTGAACAACAGTGAACAAAAAAAAAAAGACCATTCATAAAGAAAAATTTGATTTTTAAATGAATCGACTTTAGATCGACTTTATCGACTTTAAATCAATTTCACCTTTCTATTTTCATCAATTCTAAACTGAATATCTTTTAATTTCGTAGTTTAAGAGAGAATTAATATAAATAAAGATCAATATGGGAGTGGGACAAATGCCCCCTTTTTTTTTGCGCACCCGGACATTTGCGCACCTTTTTTTCCGCACCCTGCCCATTAGCGCACCTTTTTCGCGTTTTAAAAGCTCTAAAAGCTCTAAAAGCTAATATTAACCAATTTCTTTCCAAAGTTGTTTTCTATTTTCTAGGTAATTTTGGGCGTGATCGAAATTTTGACATATCAGAGCTTTGACAAACGGACGGAGTTTCGGATCGACATTTGTAATCCTTCTCCCTTTGTTTTCGTGTGGGGGGGGCTGCTTTTTTGCGCACCCGGACATTTGCGCACCTTTTTTTCCGCACCTTGCCCATTAGCGCACTTTTTTCGCGTTTTAAAAAAGCTTAAAAAGCTAAGAAAGCCCTAAAAAGCTAATATTAACCAATTTCTATTCCAAAAGTTGGTTTTTTTTTCTAGGTAATTTTAGGGCGTAGAATCGAAATTTTGACATAACAGAGCGTGTGGAACCAATTTGAAAGACAAAACGGCTAGATTTGTGGCGGGGTCCTTTTATGGCGTCGGGTTACGGTAGTTTCCGACGTTTGGCGCTGAAGCGTCTGGAAAAGAGAAAGTGACAAAAAAGCGCGAATTTTGCATCATTTTTCAATCATTTTTTTCTAAGCGCTCGTTAACGCTAAAAATATGTGTTATATCTCAAAAAATTACCCATTTTCTCTACTTTAATTTGATACTAAAGTGCGCAGAAACAAACGTACTGGTGTCGAGATATGAGCGTTTGTTTGAGAGTAAACTTAGACTATGCGATTACAGAAAATTGTCGATTTTTCTCTTTGTATAACTCCGTCCGTTTGTTTCCAAAAGGTCTGATATGTCAAAATTTCGATTCTACGCCCTAAAATTACCTAGAAAAATAGAAAAATAACTTTTAGAATAGAAATTGGTTAATATTAGCTTTTTAGAGCTTTTTTTAAAGCGCGAAAAAAGGTGCGCTAATGGGCAGGGTGCGGAAAAAAGGTGCGCAAATGTCCGGGTGCGCAAAAAAAAGGGAGCATTTGTCTCACTCCCATCAATATCCGTATTCTGAAGCAAAAATTTTCCGTGTACTTTGCGCTCGAATTTTCCAAAAAATCCAAAAATACCCCCTCCACTGCAATTCTCCGTTTTCCTCGATCAACTCTTCGTTTTCATCTTTCTTATCAAGAGCTCAGTGCACCAGAATGGTGGCTTTACAAAGCACAAAGAACACGGAAAAGTTTATGTTTAGTTTATGTCTAGTTTATGTTTAGTTTATGTTTAGTTTATGTTCAAGAATTTTCCTCTCAAAAAACTCACGCTCCTCCTCGACCTCCTCAACTTCCTCGGCTGCCGGCGGCATGGTTCACCTATAAAAAAAATCTTTTAGTATTTAATTATATTAATTATAGTACTAATTATAGATCTATAATAGATCTATAATTAGTATTTAATTGTAGATCAAAATTTCACGAAAAGGAATCGAAAAGGAATCGAAAAGGAATTGAATTGGAACGGAATTGGAATTGAATGGGAACTGATTGGGAACCGATTGGAAACCAAATTGGAATCAATGACAACCGAATTGGAACTGAATTGGAATTGAATGGGAACCGATTGGGGACCAAATAGGAACCGATTGAGAACCGAATTGGGAACCAAATAGGAACCAAATGGGAAACAAATTGGAATCCATTGACAACCGATTGAGAACCAAATTGGAACCGATTGAGAACCAAATTGGAACCGATTGAGAACAGATTGAGAACCGAATTGGGAACCAAATAGGAACCAAGTGGGAACCACATTGGAATCCAATGACAACCGAATTGGAACCGATTGAGACAAATTGGAATCCAATGACAACCGAATTGGAACTGAATTGGAATCCAATGACAACCGAATTGGGAACCGATTGAGAACCAAATTGGAATCCAATGACAACCGAATTGGAACTGAATTGAATCCAATGACAACCGAATTGGGAACCAAATAGGAACCAAGTGGAAACCAAGTTGGGACCCAATGACAACCAAATTCTACCGAATTCGAACCGAATTGAAATCGAATAAGATCTATAATTAAACACTAATTTTAATCTATAAATACTACTATATAAATCAAAATAAAAAATAGCAAAAATCTTTGAAAAGATTAAATGATAGACTTCAAATATATGTTTTGATTTTCAGCTGGACTTTCTGCTTGACTTTCAGCTTGACTTTCTGCTTGACTTTCAGCTTGTCTTTCAGCTTGACTTTCTGCTTGACTTTCTGCTTGGCTTTCTGCTTGCCTTTCAGCTGGACTTTCAGCTTGACTTTCTGCTGGACTTTCAGCTGGACTTTCTGCTTGCCTTTCAGCTAGACTTTCAGCTTGACTTTCTGCTGGACTTTCTGCTTGACTTTCTGCTTGCCTTTCAGCTGGACTTTCAGCTTGACTTTCTGCTGGACTTTCAGCTTGCCTTTCAGCTGGACTTTCTGCTTGACTTTCTGCTTGACTTTCAGCTGGACTTTCTGCTTGCCTTTCAGCTAGACTTTCAGTTAGACTTTCAGCTGGACTTTCAGCTTGACTTTCTGCTTGACTTTCTGCTCAGCAAAAAGTGCCATGAAAGGATTTGTTTAGAAAATTCGAAAAGGAAATGATTACAGTTGGAAAGAACATGCTTACAGCTTACTGCTAACATGCTTACAGCTGGAAGCTGGGCAAGAACATTGTACAGAGTGACCGCGAATGATAGCGACTCACTTCTGAGTGTCTAGCTCAGCAAGAACTCAATGAATCCGTATGAAATTTTTGGCGGTGATTTTTGAGTATTTCTCCTGTAGCCAAGCCAATTTTCTAACTAATTGATGCATCTAAAATCTTTTTATGACTTTACAAAGTTGAGAGTTACGGTAAAACTAGCGAAAAAACTCAATTTAGGGTTTTTGAGAGGCTTTTTATCTGTTTCAAAAACTGTTTGACTTCAAAAAACTTCAAAAAACTAGTCGAGGATTGAGGTAGGCTTTGGGTATTGTAAACACACCCTTTCTAGTGTACTCGTTTTTGTATTTAATGATGAATAATGATTAATATCGTGAGAAATGAAAGAAACTCATTAGAAAAGTTAAAAAAGAAGATTAAAAAAGAGCACAAAGTACAACTAAAAGGCTTAAAAGAAGTGAAATAAGTGAAAGAAGAAAACAGGAGATAAATGGCGATGCTAGTAAGGAGAGTAATGAAAGTTGGAAGTAAGGGAAGGAAGGGAAGTAAGGAGAGTAAGGGGGAAGCAAGGAAAGTAAGGAATTCGGTAACGGATACGGAGTAAGGGTAGGTGAGTAGGGAGTAAGGGAGTAGGGGCAGGAGGCAAGGAAAGTAAAGAAAGCAAGGGAAGTAAGGGAAGTAACGGAAGTAAGGAGAGTAAGGGAAGTAAGGGGGAAGCAAGGAAAGCAAGGAAAGTAAGGAAAGTTGAAAGCAATGAAAGTTGAAATCCAATGAAAGCTAAAATCCAATGAAAGCTGAAACCAATGACTAATCACAGAATTCAGTAATCCACAGGTAAAGAGCTGTGATTTGGCCAAAACACCTGAAAGGAGGAGGCGTTGATCAAGGAAAGGAGAATAGGGGATGAGAATGGCAATGAGAAAGAGTGGAATGGGAAAGAGGAGAGATAGGGATGTGGGGGAAGGACCCGTCATCACTCCTCCAAACCAGAGCCTCCTCCTTTCTTGAGATGTTCTAAGGTTTACAACGGATGAAGGAAAGGGACCCCTTGCTCGAGCCATGAGCAGGACTCTCCTCTTCCCCTCCTCTTCCTCCTCTTCCCCTCCTCTTCCCCCTCCTCTTCCCCTCCTCTTCCCCTCCTCTTCCCCTCCTCTTCCCCTCCTCTCCCCCTCTTTCCGTTATACACTTCCTTGATCCTCTTGATTTTGTTCTCTTTCTCTATCACCTGCACTCTCTGAGATCTATGTTTTGATCAATTTTGATCTCTTGCCTTTCAACTATCTATCTTCCCTCTATCACCAGCTTCTCTAACTCTAGGAGATCTATTCTTCACTCTTTTATCGATCTTTTAAAGCTTACTAAGGAAAGACACGGTGAGCTTTTGGCTAAATATCTAGTGCCTGGACATCTAAAAGGTTTATAGAATCGGGTATGAGGAAACTGAAACTGAAATCAAAAACAGCCAAATGACTTTCGAGATTTGTAAAACTTCAATCGAAGATGCTTTCACGGAAAATCGAAAACGAATGCAGAGAAATCCTAGCAGAGAACAGCTACATTGGTGGCTTAGTGGATACGCATTAGACTTCCGCCCACGGGAGCTTTGTTCGGTCCTTGATGGATCCCACGGGAGCTTTGTTCGGTCCTTGATTGATCTGTTCAGCTTTTTGTTTCTCTTTTGTAGCAATTTTTAGCATTTTGTAACTAATTGCATTATGGCGGCTTGCTTTTTTAGCTTTTAAACTCTTGATTTATCTTTCTCTATCCACCTTTCTTCAGATCTTTCTCTAGAGAACTTTTAGTATTACCGTATTTCTTCTAATAAACGCCTGCCCCCCTCGACCAACTTTAGACGTCTCGTTCTCAGCCTTATTTTAAGAGATTTTGATGTTTAATATACCAAAAGATAGCCCTTAATGTTTTCTATCTTTTGGTATATTAAACATAAAAATATCTCAAAATGGGGCTGAGAACGAAATGTCTAAGGTTGGTGGGGGCGGCGGGGGGGTCGAAGGGGCGGAGGTCGAGGGAGGTCGAGCGCCCTCGACCAACTTTCAACGCCTTGTTCTCAGCCTTATTTTAAGAGATTTTGATGTTTAATATACCAAAAGATAGCCCTTAATGTTTTCTATCTTTTGGTATATTAAACATAAAAATATCTCAAAATGGGGCTGAGCACGAGACGTCTAAAGTTGGTCAAGGGGATTTTAGACGAAGGGACTTTAGACGCCTCGTGCTCAGCCCCATTTTGAGATATTGTTATGTTTAATATACCAAAAGATAGAAGACATCAAGGGCTATCTTTTGACATATTAAACATAAAAATATCTCAACATGGAACTGAGAGCGAGACGTCTAAAGTTGGTCGAGGGGGGCGTTTATTAGAGGAAATACGGTATCTATTTAGAGCTATCTCAAGGTCCTAAATTCGTTAGGGTTCTCATTTTCTATCTTTTTTTCTCTACAATAAGTTTCATGCTGTTTCTTTCAATCAAATCATAAGCTTTCTCTAGACTGTTGTACTCTGACCTATGCCTCGCATCTTATCTTTCCATGTCTCTCATCTTATCCTCGTCTTCGTGATCTTTTTCCAAATTCTTTCACGCTCAAACAAAACAACTCAACTCTTTCACAGCTCTATGCCTCGATTCCTTTGAGTTTCCTCAAATCTCTACCTTTTTCTCTAAAGCGATCCTTTCCTTAACGATTTGTTCTCTTTCTTTCTTGTTCCCTTTCTTGTTCCCCGCTCTCTCAATCGTTTCTCAATCTCCACCTCATTCTCCCCACCATTCCCCTCTATTCATTGAGTTTCATCAAAAGACGAAAAGACGCCCACACAAACGGCTGGCTCTCATTTTGTTTTGGCTTAGATAGAGCTAAAGTTCTAGAAACTTAGACATACAAATAAAGAGATAAAGATGAAGAGAGATCTAGGTTGTTGTTCGATCAAAATAATTGAAAGAGGGAAAAGAGATGGGTTTAATTGTGAATGGACTGAGCATTGGGGAAAGCAAAAAAAAAACAGCAAAAACTAGGGAACTTTTGGGAAACTGGGAAAACTGAAATTCGGGCTTTTTTTGATGGCCAAAGGATTTCGATTTGAGGTAGAGATTTTGGAAAAACGGGCTACGCTTGAGATTGTCTTGAGCTTGAGCACTCAAGCTTTAAAGCTTGAGAACAAATTGGCTTTAAAATAGAATTTATTACACTCATATCAGCCTCTGCTCCGATTCTTTTAAAAACAAAATACCAGAAAGTTACATTGTGAAAAGCTAATTTGCTTCGAATTCCGCTCTTGGCGTCAATATAGTCAAAAATTGCGACTTGATCTAGATAAATCCTTAGATTTAGAAGAACTAGACGAAGAAAGAGCTAGAGGAAGAAAGATGCTACCCTTCAGGTTTTAAAATCCTGTGTTTAACACTGTAGATAGCTCGTTTAACACTGTAGATAGCTCGTTTAACACTGTCGAAAGAACTTACTAACATTTGGGTTTGCGATCGACGAAGTATCAATCCGTTCTGTACTCTTATCACGAGTATTAACCGTATGTTGGATGCTGCGTGTTCTTGTTATGTTGTAAGCGTTTTGGGGAAACCCTTTAAACCTTTTTGTGCTACTCGGCTATTCTGAAGCAAAGTCATCCCCGGTTAAAGCGGGTCGCACCCCAAACGCACTACAATTTTTTTCAACCCCCCTCCTGCCTGCGATTATAGAGCTATTATAGACTGCACTACTATAAGACTGCACTACTATAAACTGCACTACTACAGACTGCACTACTACAGACTGCACTACTACAGACTGCACTACTACAGACTGCACTACTACAGACTGCACTACTACAGACTGCACTACTACAGACTGCACTACTATAGACTGCACTACTACAGACTGCACAACTACAGACTGCACTACTACAGACTGCACTACTGTAGACTGCACTACTATAGACTGCACTACTACAGACTGCACTACTATAGACTGCACAACTACTATAGACTGCACAACTATAGACTGCACTACTATAGACTGCACTACTATAGACTGCACTACTATAGACTGCACTACTATAGACTGCACAACTATTATAGGCTATTGATCTGAGGGTCGCTGGTTCGACTTCCACCGGTGATAATATTTTTCAAAAATTTTTTACTAAGATTGTCTAGGGGTTATTTTTGACGCTGATCACGAAACACATGTTTTTAGCCTAGATTTCTGCACGGGAAACTAACGAAACGTGAAAACAGCCATTTTTTGGCTCTGCCGCCCTTTACTAAAATAGCTGTAAAGACTTTTAGAAAAGAGATATCTCAAAACGGTTTTTACCAATCGATCCGTCTTGAATTCAGCTTTAGGATGAGCTATAAAACGTCTAAATTCGATAAATTTAAGGGGCAAATTACTCTCCCAAAAAATCGGAAAGGACTTTTCCATCAACCCAATATTATAGACTGCACTACTACAGACTGCACTGTAGACTGACTGCACTATTATGGTATTTAGATAGAACCGTCAATTACAGGGGTTTGTTGCGTAGTGACGATTTCGACTGCTTCTTTCTTCACCTATTATAGACTTAGATTAGCTATAAGTTTAGCTATAAGATTAGCTATAAGTTTAGCTATAAGTTTAGCTATATGATTAGCTTGTTGATTGAAATCAAAGCTTTATCTCAATACTCAATACTCAATATCCCTGAAATCTTTTCCTCTCGATCTCAAATCCTCAAATTGATGATCGAATGTGGGGGGAAAAGAACAGCTGACACTCTTTTGAAACATCTCAAGATATTCAGGGAATAGCTCAACAAAAAGAGATTCCGGTAAAAGTTTAGAAAGAGAAAGAAAGGGATATTCCGGGCTACACATTACTCTGACATTTGAAACTCTTTAACACAAAAAAAACCCTCAAAAAAACTACTGGAGAATATTTTCAAAACAACTTGTGACCGAAAAAGAGTCAGATTTCAGCGAACAGGCAAATGTTCTTTTGGATTGGAATGGATACAAAGCCTTTGAAAGTATCGACTTCAAAATTATAGGGGCAAAAAAAATCATAAAATAAGAATCTGAAGTTTTTAACTGCTAAATGCTAGAAAGAATAGTAGTGGATCCGGGCGAGCCGAGTTGGCGACCATTTTACGGCTTTCAAAGTTTTCCCAGAAGCTCAAGTCTCTAATCATCGTCAAGATCTCATCGTCAGCTACATTTTCCGACCCCACATCGATAAGTTCTGATAAGCGGTTCTTGAGATTTCGGGCAATTTAGGCGACGCTCAATTTTTAGTCGTTTTTAGCTTAAAATTAACGTTTTGGGGATTGGGACACTCTTTTAAGGAGACTCTCGAACAGGCTCGGTAAGGGGCCGAGTGGCCGAGTGGTTAGCAGCCCCCGCTCCGAGCCAACCCAGCATCGCTGGTTCGACTTCGCCCGGGGTTTTTTTCTTGCTTTTTTTTAAAGCGCATTGCGATGTTTTAACTCCTGTAAGTCGATCTGAAAGTCGATTTTACCCCCTGCACTAGAAAGGGCGGGGGTTTATAAATGAGCACAAAGTACACAAAGACCTATAGGGTTGTTTTCGGTTTTAAAATTTAAACCTACTTTCTCAGCCTGGGCTCCCAACCAGATTCGAGCTACAGGGCTCGCTGGTTCGACTCCTCTCACGGTTTTTCCCACTTTTTAAAGCTTATTTGTTTTACATTTAAAGTTTACTTGTTTTACCTCTTATAAGTCGTTCTGAAAGTCGATTTTACCCCCTGTAATCGATTTGAAGTCGTTTTGAAGTCAAATCGAGAAACAGTTCTCTAGTTAGAGACAAAAATTTGAATATTGAATAACATGGGGCCCAGAAAGGGAAGGGTCTGTGGTCGACCCCGTCCGATCTGCCAAGTTGAGCAACGTTGGCGCGGGTTAGTCGTGGGTTCGACTCCCATGGGTTCCCCCCCGAGCGCCCCAGCCCGGCCATCGGAGTATCATCGGCTACGACAACTACACTTCTGCCTCAGTAAATGTGGAAGCGGGTTGTGATCTGCGCTAAGTGCGAAGACAGATCTAAATCATTATCATTTTATTGAATAACATTGAATATTGAATATTGAATATTGAATAACAATTGAATAATATTTTTCTTTGCGACAACAAATGGACCTTTTTTGGAAAATTTTTGCTAAAATCTGGTTAACTTTTTGGTGAAATTAAAGAGCCAGGCTTGATTCTCAAGGCGATAAGGTTCTGGTTCTGGTTCTGGAAACTTGATCACTGCCCTCCAAAATACCAATCGATAGAGAAAGACTTGAAGCATTTAATGATACCAAGAATATTTAAATTGGACAACGCAACACCAAGAAATTTGAGTTCAAAGTTTTGCCAATGGCAACGCGTATAAAAGCTCGGTCGCTCCGCCCTTTTAATTTTTAACACTTTTTAATTTGTGGGCCCTTTCATACGCGCCGCGCCCCCTTCGCCATTGCCAGAACTTTGAACTCAAATACCTTGATGTTGGGCTGTCCAATTGAAATATTCTTGGTATCATCAAATGCGTCAAGTCTTTCTCTATCGATTGGTATTTTGTAGGGCAGTGATCAGGTTTCCAGAACCAGAACCAAAACCTTGTCGCCTTGAGAATCAAGCCTTAAATATTCTTTGATAGCATTAGATGCGCCAAGTCTTTCTCTATCGATTGGTATAAAAACTATTGAAATTGAACAGTTCAACACCAAGAAATTTGAGTTCAAAGTTGGATTGACAATGGCAAAGGGCGCGTCTCAAATGTTCCACAATAAAACGACCAAGGCTTGGCTTCTGATCAGGTCTCGGCCTTACCTTGTCCTTACCTGAAAAGTGCTTTGGAATACCTGATCACAATGTACATTTAAATGAAGATAGCTTACCAGCCATATGGAAATGGTATGACACATGCGCAGGGATATCCACCGAAAATCCCACTGAAATCACCAATGAGGCCATCACGATTGGATCGAGTTCCATTCCGAGGAGGGCATTGATGCCAAGAATTCAAACTTCTGCCAAGGGGGCGGAGCGCGTATAAAAGGTGGGACATACGCGCCCCTCCCCTTTGCAATGTAACTCAAGATGTCTTCGTGTTTCGCTGTTCAATATAAATCGTTTTTGTACCAATCGATAGAGAAAGACTTGGCGCATCTAATGGTATCAAAAACATATAAATTGGACAAGCCAAAGCCAAGAAATTTGAGCTCAAAGTTTTGCCATTGGTAATTCAACTTTGAACTCAAATATCGTAGTGTTGGGCTGTCCAATTTCAATAGTTTTTATACCAATCGATAGAGAAAGACTTGGCGCATCTAATGATATCAAAAATATTTCAATTGAACAGCTCAACATCAAGATATTTGAGTTCAAAGTTCTGGCAATGGCGAAAGGGGCGCGGCGCGTATGAAAGGGCCCACAAATTAAAAAGTGTCTGTAGATTTGAAATATCTAAACGAAAAAACTGGGAACTCTTTTGTTTTTTGAGAAAATGATTCATTTGTAAAGCACAAAATTATATGAGCTGCACGCTGTAAAACCCGTAGCAAGCTCAATAGCTGAATGGCTGAATGGCTGAATAGCTGAATGGCTCCATGGCTGAATGGCTCAACTGGACAAATAGCTAACGCACCTTGTGCTTTGCCATCCCAGCGCCGGTAAAGTGGGAGTAGATCGAAGCCGGGCGCTGACATACAATATCCCATTGTTCCCTCAAGCTTGTAATGATCGTCCTGCACGGCTTTGTTCATCTCATCAACACTTGTTGTTTAGAAATGATCGCCTAAATTCAGAGATGACCTGATTTGTGGCTTAAATAACAATGGGAGGCCAAAATTTTGGCGCAATGAAATGTGAACATCGAGGCGTTGCTTTTACGTGACTCTATAGCGTCATAATTACCCGATTTACCCGATAGAGTTGAACTACTTACCTGCAAAAGTTGATCAACTTTGACGGTCTATAACTCGAGGTATAGAAGTTGAATCAATTTATAATTGGTTTTAATAGATTGGTTATAGAAAAGTAGAATTTGTTTTGTATAGTCTTTAATAGAGAAAAACGGTCAATCGACAATCGACATAGAGAAAAGCGGTCAATCGTGAACCGTCAATCGATCAAGCAAAAGTAGTAAGCTCAATCGCTAATAGTTTTCTTTGGCATTTTTTAAAAGCTTCTTTAAAAGCTTCTTTGAAAGCGTTTTTTGAAAGCTTTGAAAGCTTGAAAGCTTCTTTGAAAGCTTTTTTTGAAAGCTTCTTTAAAAGCCTGAAAGCTTCTTTGAAAGCTTCTTTGAAAGCTTCTTTAAAAGCTTGAAAGCTTCTTTGAAAGCTTTGAAAGCTTGAAAGCTTCTTTGAAAGCTTTTTTTGAAAGCTTCTTTAAAAGCCTGAAAGCTTCTTTGAAAGCTTCTTTGAAAGCTTCTTTAAAAGCTTGAAAGCTTCTTTAAAAGCTTGAAAGCTTCTTTAAAAGCTTGAAAGCTTCTTTAAAAGCTTGAAAGCTTCTTTAAAAAAGCTTCTTTAAAAGCTTGAAAGCTTCTTTGAAAGCTTGAAAGCTTCTTTAAAAGCTTGAAAGCTTCTTTAAAAGCTTGAAAGCTTCTTTAAAGCTTGAAAGCTTCTTTAAAAGCTTGAAAGCTTCTTTGAAAGCTTGAAAGCTTCTTTAAAAGCTTGAAAGCTTCTTTGAAAGCTTTTATTTTCTTGCTAAGTTTGCCTCTGTTTTGTTTTCATTTTTATTCACAAGCAATCACGAGAATCGATGCGCGATCATTCGATATGCCGACGCGCCGAAAAGGATTTTCCCGATGAGTGCTAGAATCGACGGATGCGCCATATTTTGGATGATCCACTGGCCGATCGATGCGGCCAAGTATTTCGAGTGGTCGGCGATCTGAAAATCGTTTAGAAATCCAGTTTTTTTAAAGGTCACTTACCTGTAGACTCTTTGGCCCAGCCACCAGCAAAAACCACAATTCCGAGTAAACGAGAGAGGACATAAAAATTGGGGAGAGGTAAAGGAGAACCTGGAAATTTTGAGTGATTAGATTTAGAGATTTAGAAGAAACTGACCCAATCAATGCTTTCCCATGAGGCGCTCACTTCGACGCTTCGACTTAAAAACGAGAAAAGCGCTGGAATGGCGAGTGCCAATGAAGAGAGAGCACAGTACTGCATCGAGAAAAAGTCCATCGATTGAGGTCGGAGCTTTTGAGCACAACTAGAAATAACAATGGAGATGAAGGATGAAAATAATGAATTCCATTTCACCATGCACCCAATTCTTGTAGAAATTCAATAGATTTTTTTGAGAACTTTTCTTTTCTAAAGATTTTAAAGCTATTCTAAAGATTCTAAAGAATCCCCCAACCACTTATGATAGAGTTATGAGCAAGAACTGAGGGAAGAGTTGCCGTAATCGAGGCAACATTGTCAACAATGCAATAGAGACAAAACTCTCAAGTTGGATTGTTCTTGACTTGAGATTTGGGCCGATTAACGCCAAAAAACGGTGAAAACTTTCTAGCTGGGCTCCAAAGAAAGCCCCTAGAGGGAGGATAAAGGTCACCGAAAAGGTGGCCATCCAATTCGTTGTAATGACGCAATGGCAGAGCTTCTGTCTCTGGGGCAGAAAGTGTCGGGTTCGATCCCGCCTGGAGCATTTAGTCTTCAGGATTTGTTTTTTTTGGTAGAAAGAGATATTCAGCTGTAAATTTGTACCCAGGGGTTTTCGGGGTCGGTGAATCGATTAAAACCATTAATTTGATTAAGTCTACCAATTGGAACTTAGATCTGATGAAACTTGCCAGCTGAGCTCCAAAGAAAGCCCCTAGAGGGAGGATAAAGGTCACCGAAAGGGTGGCCATCCAATTCGTTGTAATGGCGCAGTGCCAGATACCAATTGGAGCCTGGATCTTTTAACAGCTACTGCCTTAGCTGTTAAAAGGCTTCAGTGATTTAGCGACTCTCAGCCTGTTCATTCAGGCTCTAGGGTGTTGGTTGCTTGCAACGTGTTTGGTGACTATCTGTATCGTGGTACCAAAAGCGGAAAGCATTTTCGACGTTTTCTCTCTGAGAGAATCGCAACTTGTTTTCATATCTGGTTGATCCTGCCAGTTACGATATGCTCATGTTAAAGACTAAACCATGCATATCTTAGTTCAGCCCTTTTACCGCCTTTTCGATCCCTCCCAAGCATACAGATCGGGTTCAGGATCAATTTGAAAGAGTCAAACCAAATCAATTATCATTTTATCTACAATGGTCAGCCAAATTTGGGCATAGCGACGACCGTTTTTGACTTTGAATGGGTTTTTTTTGGGGTGGAAAGGGAACTGCTATCTATTGGGGACAGGTGCCAGATGGAGAACGATTACGCGGACATACAAAGAACGCACAGAGAATACGCCTAGGGATTTCTCTTTTGCTTCGTTTTGCTTCTGCGGATTCGTCTAGGGATTTCTCTTTTGCTTCTGTGAAAAGGGAACTGCTATCTATTGGAGGCGGGTGCCAGATGGAGAGCGATTACGCGGACATACAAAGAACGCACAGAGAACACGTCTAGGCATTTCTTTCTTTGCTTTGTTTTTTTGGTAGAAAGAGAGATTCAGCTGTAAATTTGTACCCAGGGGTTTTCGGGGACGGGGAATCGATTGAAACCATTCATTTGATTGAGTCTACCAATTGGAACTCGGATCTAATGAAACTAAAACCCAGATCCAGTCCGGCCCATCAAGGACGTCCCGCACACTCTTTGTCTATAACTAAAAGACCTATAGCTACATTAGAACAGTAGCTTTATCGAATAGCTACAGTAACTTTGAATGAATAACTTGAATAATGACGTTTGAATCACTTTTCAACACTTTCAACACTTACTTCCACAATGTGAGAATGGAGAAAGCCCGTGAGATCGGCAACAAAGGTGAACAGATTAGGGAAAACCATGTGTACTCCATCTGGCCGAACTCTAGCCATGAAAGAGAAGCTGAGAGGCCAATCCAGATCTATATACCGTAAATACTGTAATAGTACCCCACCCCCATAATGACGGTGCGGAGCGTTGCGTAGTCTAGCTTTGAACGAGTTTTTCTCGACACTGGTTTATGCTACAATGCGCGCTTAGGTATCAAAAAATAGCCCTGAATTTCAGCTATTTTTTGATACCTAAGCGAGCATTGTAGCTTAAGCCAGTGTCGAGAAACCAGTGTCGACGCGTCCAAAGCTAGACTACGCAACGCTCCGCACCGTCATTACGAGGGTGGGGTACTAATACAGTATTTACGGCATCTATATCTATATATCTAAACTAAACAAATCACCAATGTCAGCTGTCGTTTATAACTTTAGCACAAAGTAAACTCACCATATGATGATTTGCCGGCTTCTCGGCGCTTGACAATTGAAACTTCTGGGCAAATTTTAGGATCGTCAATGTAGTCAAGAAGTCGAAGATTCTGAAAACTAAGGTTACGTTTCATTTTTTTTTTTGAAATTTTGATCCAACGATTTTGAAACCTTTCTTTTTTTTTTACCTTGAAAAGCCATTTCACAAAAATTTTTAAAGAAATTTGTTACCCAGAGCTGGCAAAATCATCCGGACAACTTTTCGAAAAAGTTTACGCGCGCTTAACTCATTTTAAAGTATCAAGTGTTATATAGGGAATTGTAGCCCTAAATCTTGGCTTCATTTCTCTATGAAAAGTTTCTCGATTGCAGTTATACAACTCAGTTTACAAGGCTTTGAATGTACAGCGTGTCGGAGAAGGATCAACTAGTACTCATGTTTCAAGGGCTTGTAAAATGAGTTGTGTATGTTCAATCGTGAAACTTTTAATAGATAAATGCAGCCAAGATTAGAAGTTTGAGCTTGTATTGGGTTGGTGAATTAAAAACTGCGGGACTTTGAACTAAAATTTATTCAATATAAAACCATCAATTGATTCCAAATAATTTCCATTATTATTGACGACTTCTGCCCATTTTGGAGGCAATTTGCGGATTCCTCTTTCGTAGTAGGGTTTTGGTTTGTGTGTGAGACAAGTGTGAGACTCAAAAATGGAGGACTGGAGATCTGGAGATGTCCCAGTTTGAGCACTTTCTTCAAAAGAAACCCATTTTGGTGTCAATAGAAAAGTTGTAGAGAATTAAAAATTAGGCTTATAGCCAAATTTCTAAAAAAGATACACTTAGTAGTTTCGCTTAAAATGCAAGTTTTGTGAAAATTCGTAAATTTGGCATTTCTTGAAAACCAAAATGAAAAATGAAATATTGGTCAAAATACGGCTGGAAAAATGCCCGTACAGTAAGGCAGACAGAAAGACAGACAGAAAGACAGACAGATACCGTAACCTCCCTCCCCTCCCCCTCCTTTTCCGTCATTTCATTTGTGAAAATTCGTAAATTTGGCATTTCTTGAAAATCAGTTTTTGAATCGTTCTGAAAATTTGGATATAAGCTTGATTTTTGATTCTCTACAACTTTTCCATTGACACCAAAATGGGTTTCTTTTGAAGAAAGTGCTCAAACTGTCACATATGACAATAGCCCCCAGTTTTCAATTCACCAACCCAATGAATTAAAAATAATAATAATAAAAAATAATAATTAAAAATAATAATTTAAAAAGTAATTAAACAAATTGGGTTTAATTTCATTTTACTTTAAATCAATTTAAAGGAATTCTCTCTTGAAATCATAAAATTCTGACGACAGATGCCTTTCGGACCGTCCACCGTACACTTTGCCTTTCAGACGTTTCCGCGCCAAACGTCGGAAACTACCGTAACCCGACGCAATAAAAGGACCCCGCCACAAAGAATTTTTCAGTCTTTCGTCGTGTTTTATTTTTTCAGTCTTTTTCCTTTTTTTTTGCATTGACACCAAAATGGGTTTCTTTTGAAGAAAGCGCTCAAACTGTCACATATAACAATAGCCCGCAGTTTTCAATTCACCAACCCAATATTTATAATGTTTTCTTTTTACCGTAACAAATAGAGTCCGCCGGTTCGATTCTGCGCGTGAACGATCGATGAGAGAAATGTTTCCAGAAATTTCGCCCCTACCGGCATCAGAAATTCTTTTGATGGGAAAGCTTGCTGCTGAATTTAACATTGAACATAGGCTATGCTGGCAATTTCACTTTAAAACTAGCATAGTTTGCATATTTTTGCATTTTTTGTTGAGCTGAACTTGCCTCTCATTTGCAAAAGTGGTGATTTCTGTTTAGAAACTTCTTTTTTCTTTAGAAACTTCTTTAGAAATGTCAATTCGAGATAAAGTTTACCTTTGGAAAGAGTCCTAAAATGTAGAATACGAAAAGGAAAAGCGTCGTTGAGAAATAGTGAAGAAAATGAATGACTGGAGTGCGCAGATCCGAGACAAAAAAGAATACATTGTGAGCACCTAAAATAATGAGTGCAAGATGGTGAAGTTGTTCATGAAGCCACCCGCACGCCCCTGAGGCCCCCGTCCGCTCCTCAGTCCCCCCGCACGCCCCTCAGGCCACCCACCAGCCCCTCAGGCCTCCTGCCCGCCTCTGAGGCCCCCGCCCGCCCTCAGGCCCCCCGTCCGCCCCTCAGACCTCCTGTTCATGAAGTCACCCACCGCTGAGGCCCCCCGCACGCCCCTCAGGACAAAAAAGAATACATTGTGAGCACCTAAAATAATGAGTGCAAGATGGTGAAGTTGTTCATGAAGCCAGCCGGCCCGCCCCTGAGGCCACCCGCACGCCCCTGAGGCCCCCGTCCGCTCCTCAGTCCCCCCGCACGCCCCTGAGGCCCCCGTACGCCCGCCCGCCATCAATTCTGATCAATTCTGATCAAACCTGAGAGAAAGAAAGACGCTGAAACGTTGACAAGCCACCAGAGAATGAGATCACGTTTTGGAGGAAACGCTCGTCTCAACTCTTTCTCATCCGACATTCAGAAATAGGAAGATTCTTTAAAATTTGAATATAAACAATCTGACTATAAACAATTTGAATATAAACAATTTGAATTTAAAGTTCCTCAGAGGGAAAAGAATTGATGGGGTAAATGGGGTGAAAGATCAAGATCTCTTCAGAGATTGTTCTCCGAGATCTGGGTTACTCCCTCTTTTCGCTTTCTTTTCCCGCTTTGTCGCAAGAAAATGAGGATTTTTGTGGGCCAGAAATAATGCGATTTGATTTTAAATTACAAATTTTGACTTTGAACTTTTGACTTTGAACTTTTGCTTACACAATTCATTAAGATTGGGTATGAAATATGGCTATTTGAAAGGATAAGCTTCACTACGAACACATGCAATGGTTTGCAAATGGTTTGCTAATTTCCGTTCTGGGGATAAATCCCCGGCAAAGGGAAGTCATCCAGTAGTCCAGCTGAATAATGGCAGTTCAGCTGGATAATGGCAGTTCAGCTAGATAATGGCAGTCGAGCATCCAGTAGTCCAGCTGGATAATGAGCAGTCCAGCATCCAGTAGTCCAGCTAGATAATGGCAGTCGAGCATCCAGTAGTCCAGCTGGATAATAGCAGTCGAGCATCCAGTAGTCCAGCTGGATAACGAGCAGTCCAGCATCCAGTAGTCCAGCTGGATAACGAGCAGTCCAGCATCCAGTAGTCCAGCTGGATAATGGCAGTCGAGCATCCAGTAGTCCAGCTGGATAATGGCAGTTCAGCTGGATAATGGCAGTTCAGCTAGATAATGGCAGTCGAGCATCCAGTAGTCCAGCTGGATAATAGCAGTCGAGCATCCAGTAGTCCAGCTGGATAATGGCAGTCGAGCATCCAGTAGTCCAGCTGGATAACGAGCAGTCCAGCATCCAGTAGTCCAGCTGGATAATGGCAGTCGAGCATCCAGTAGTCCAGCTGGATAACGAGCAGTCCAGCATCCAGTAGTCCAGCTGGATAATGGCAGTCGAGCATCCAGTAGTCCAGCTGGATAATGGCAGTTCAGCTGGATAATGGCAGTTCAGCTAGATAATGGCAGTCGAGCATCCAGTAGTCCAGCTGGATAACGAGCAGTCCAGCATCCAGTAATCCAGCTTGCTGTTGCAGTTGCTCGAAATTTTTCAAACCAAGGTTTAAGTCTTGAAAAATCAATGAGAAAACGAGGAGAGAATTTCGGGATTTAAACCGATGATCACTTTTTTTCCGGATTACTTTGAGTTGGGTAGACGTTGAGTTGAAATTGTAAATGCAAATGTATTTTTAAATGCAAATGCCTTGTAAGTGCAAATGTATTTTTAAATGCAAATGTCTTTGTAAATGCACCCATTTTCAGTTTAGACACATTCGAGTAAACTTAATTCCATTTATTCACTTGTTTTACGAAAAACTCCTTAACAAAAACGAAAATAAGATGCTAGAAATTAACTTTAAACAACTTTAAACAGCTTTAAACAACTTTAATTGCAAAAAAGAATAGATAACAGATAGAAAAGTGAAGAGATTTCAGATCACACCACGATTTGACTAGATTTCCAATTGTTTCATTTGTTTGGTTTAGTTTTGAGGAATGAGAAAAGCTTTTTGGATTTGGTCTTGGATTCTGAGATATCAAAAATATCTATTTTTCAAAGTTAGAACTACAATTTAGGATCTAATCTATTCTTTGATTTTAAAATTTTCCCTCGAATTGCTTGTGTCGCCGATGGAGACGCCGCCGACGCTCGTCCCATTCTCGGAGATACTCCTGGAAAATTCCTGTACTTTAGAACATGAATAGAAACACAGCCTTTCTGGCATACTAAGCCCATAGCTTTTTATATCAAGGCTTATATCGAAACCATAAAATAAACCAAAGGCTATTTATCCGGGTCAGTATTTCTAGCTGGCTCAAATCAAGGATGTTCAAGATTTACGACGACTCCTTTTTGATAGATTAGCTCTCAAGTTCAACCCTAAGTGTTATATAGAATATTGAAGCTCTTAATCTTGGCTACATTTATCTATTAAAAGTTTCTCAATCAGATGTATACAGCTTATTTTACAAGGCTTTGAATGAGTACAGTGTGCCGGAGAAAGATCAACTAGTACTGATGTTTCAAGGGCTTTTAAAATGAGTTGTATATGTCCAATAGTCAAACTTTTAATAGATAAATGTAGCCAAGATTAAGGGCTTTAATATTTTAATTAGCACTTAGGGTTGAACTTGAGAGCTAATCTATTAAAAAGAAGTCGCCGTAAATACTGAACAGGGTTGGGCAAAATTATCCGGACAACTTTTCGAAAAGATTTTCGCAGGCTTAACCCATTTTAAAGTATCAAGTGTTATATAAAATATTAAAGCC
Source organism: Mesorhabditis belari (assembly GCA_958450365.1). Classification (NCBI taxonomy): domain Eukaryota; kingdom Metazoa; phylum Nematoda; class Chromadorea; order Rhabditida; family Rhabditidae; genus Mesorhabditis; species Mesorhabditis belari. Next base: position 1,543,422 of record CAUEEP010000724.1, on the reverse strand, counting down.
CTTAATCTTGGCTACATTTATCTATTAAAAGTTTGACTATTGGACATATACAACTCATTTTAAAAGCCCTTGAAACATCAGTACTAGTTGATCTTTCACCGGCACACTGTACTCATTCAAAGCCTTGTAAAATAAGCTGTATACATCTGATTGAGATACTTTTAATAGATAAATGTAGCCAAGATTAAGAGCTTCAATATTCTATATAACACTTAAAATATTAGAATTGAACTTGGCGCTTAGGAGCTATCAAAAAGAAGTCGCTGTAAATACTGAATCCCTGTACTTAGGCCCACAAAAATACCTGTGTCAGACAGAAGCTATAAAGAATAAAATCATAAAGAAGAATAAAGAAAGATAAAGAATAAAATCATAAAAGTTGTTCATAAAGAATACAATTTTCAAATGCAGCTTTCCAGGCGGAATCCCTTCGATCTAGGGATTGCGCCTGGAAAGCAAAAAGTTCGATCGAACCTAATCACTGTAAATACTGTAATCAGAGTTATTTCAGGTACTTTTTTCAGGCTGAAAAGCCAGACTGAAAGCCAGGCTGAAAGCCAGACTGAAAGCCAGGCTGAAAGCCAGGCTGAAAGCCAGACTAAGCCAGACTGAAAGCCAGGCTGAAAGCCAGGCTGAAAGCCAGACTGAAAGCCAGACTAAGCCAGACTGAAAGCCAGGCTGAAAGCCAGGCTGAAAGCCAGGCTGAAAGCCAGACTGAAAGCCAGACTAAGCCAGACTGAAAGCCAGGCTGAAAGCCAGACTGAAAGCCAGACTAAGCCAGACTGAAAGCCAGGCTGAAAGCCAGGCTGAAAGCCAGACTGAAAGCCAGACTAAGCCAGACTGAAAGCCAGGCTGAAAGCCAGACTGAAAGCCAGACTAAGCCAGACTGAAAGCCAGGCTGAAAGCCAGGCTGAAAGCCAGACTGAAAGCCAGACTAAGCCAGACTGAAAGCCAGGCTGAAAGCCAGACTGAAAGCCAGACTGAAAGCCAGGCTAAAAGCCAGACTGAAAGCCAGACTGAAAGCCAGACTAAGCCAGACTGAAAGCCAGGCTGAAAGCCAGACTGAAAGCCAGACTAAGCCAGACTGAAAGCCAGACTGAAAGCCAGACTGAAAGCCAGACTGAAAGCCAGACTGAAAGCCAGACTAAGCCAGACTGAAAGCCAGGCTGAAAGCCAGTCAATCCAGAAATAAAGTCTTGGACTGGCATTGTTTGACTAGGCTTTTTCACCCTCGATTGTTTGATTATAGACTCTAGAGTCCGATTTTACTATTACCAGGTTCTACCCAGTTGGAACACTCCTTGCTATTAATGGTTGTACCCAACACTCATTGTTATCAATGACTAAACTGATTTGATCACCGCTTTGATCATGCTTTGATCCAGCATAACTAACAAGTTAAAGTTAACAAGTTAAACACAGTTAAACATTCATTTCTCGTCGAGTTCTTGAGCAAATAGTTACCGAGGCTGACCCTCTGATTTATTTAAAAAGGCCACCAGAGTACGGGATCTTTTCAAAAGGCATTTTTTTAGAAAAACCGTGAAGAACATTGTCTAGAGCACGACTAAAAGCTGAGATAATGTTAAAATGTTGAAAAGGTGCACTTTGAGCTACCATATTTCAGGTTTAAAATCAAAATTTACCTCCAATTTCTCCTCATTGAGCTCTCTCCATTGGATGTTGACCTCAATATTCTCGAAGAGTTGCTCCAATTTGCTTCGATTATTTTCCAACTGAAACTTTTGATATTTCTAGATGTAATTCTTGTTTTTGTAAGTTTTCTATTACATTTTTCGATTCCAAGAACTCTTTGAGCTCTTCCAAGTCGTGCTTTGTACTCGTCTTGTCGACGAGACCGCGGATACAGGCGAAGAGGAGATTGCTGCCCTTGCCGAGGCTGGAAAGGTCGGATTTTTGAAAGTTTACAGCTAACTGAACAGCTAACTGAACAGTTAACAGATACGATTTAATATATTAATCTATAAAACAATATATAAAACCTACATCTCCTCATAATCGTCGTAATTGATACGGAAAAATCGCCAAGCCGCCGTCCTCGACAGTTCGTTCTTCGCCAACGCACTCAACACCCAGTGAATCGTGTTCGCCTTGATCGATTTCGAGTCGAGAGTCATTCGGAGTAATCTATTAGGTTTTCCAGTTATGAATGCTCTTGAACAGCTAACTGAACAGCTAACTGAACAGCTTACGGAATAGCTAACTGAACAGCTAAATGAACAGCTAACTGAACAGCTAACTGAGCAGCTAACTGAACAGCTAATTGAACAGCTAACTGAACAGCTAACTGAACAGCTAACTGAGCAGCTAACTGAACAGCTAACTGAAAAGCTTACGGAGCAGCTAACTGAACAGCTTACGGGGCAGCTAACTGAACAGCTAACTGAACAGCTAACTGAACAGCTAACTGAACAGCTAACTGAACAGCTAACTGAGCAGCTAACTGAGCAGCTAACTGAACAGCTAACTGAACAGCTAACTGAACAGCTAACTGAACAGCTTACTGAACAGCTAACTGAACAGCTAACTGAGCAGCTAACTGAGCAGCTAACTGAACAGCTAACTGAACAGCTAACTGAACAGCTAACTGAACGGCTTACGGAAGTTTTGTCTCTGTATAGAAGATATTCAAATCTATATTTTTAGTTTAATGGTTCAGTTTGATAGTTAAAGTTTAGGCAGGTTAAAGTTAAAGTTTAAACAGTTTAAACAGGCTCTTTTTCCTCACCGATTCACAAGTTTTGGATCCTTTGTCGCCGCCATTCCCTCCATTAGATTTTGCTTTGCTTTTGGTGTGGTGGCTGATTGAAAAGCGGTATAGGCCTAAAAAAGAGAAGAAGAAATTTGAGTGCTCCAGAAAAGGTGTTTACATGAAAGCACAGAGTACATTCTCATAACAAACCTTTTCCCATAGAGCTGAATCTCCGTGCTTGATTCCTTCGGAGAAAATGATGTCTTGAAGTTCGGGGGTAACCCTGAATAGTTTATTGACTCGTCTTTGACCGTCTTTGACCAAAATGTGGCAACTTTCTCAATGATCTTGTCTCTATTTTTTATCTAATCTATCTACTTTTATTATTTTTCAATATCCTTTTGTGAATCCTCACAAAATCAGACAAAAATAGATAGTTTGGCATGTCTATTTGGTAGTTGAGAAAATTGAGAAGTTGAGTTGAGGTAGTTGAGAAAGTTGGCTCATTTTAGAAAGCTAGCTTTTAAAACTAACGGTTTCTTCGATACAGCCCATTGATTGAATCGTTGAATTGCTTTCTTCGAGCAATCGCCGTGATTTAAACGGCAAGCAAATGAGAGAACTGTTTGCTGGAGACCACGACGAGATGGGCTTTCCTAAAATATTTGGCTTGGGCTTGGCTTGGCTTAGCTTTGACTCTGGCTTAGCTTTGACTTTGGCTTGGCTATTGCTTGGCTTGGCTATTGCTTGGCTTGGCTATTGCTTGGCTTGGCTATTGCTTGGCTTGGCTATTGCTTGGCTTGGCTATTGCTTGGCTTGGCTATTGCTTGGCTTGGCTATTGCTTGGCTTGGCTATTGCTTGGCTTGGCTTGGCTATTGCTTGGCTTGGCTTGGCTATTGCTTGGCTTGGCTTGGCTATTGCTTGGCTTGGCTTGGCTATTGCTTGGCTTGGCTTGGCTATTGCTTGGCTTGGCTTGGCTATTGCTTGGCTTGGCTATTGCTTGGCTTGGTTTGGCTATTGCTTGGCTTGGCTATTGCTTGGCTTGGTTTGGCTATTGCTTGGCTTGGCTATTGCTTGGCTTGGTTTGGCTATTGCTTGGCTTGGCTATTGCTTGGCTTGGCTTGGCTATTGCTTGGCTTGGCTTGGCTATTGCTTGGCTTGGCTTTGGCATCTTTCTCTGGTCGGATTGGGTTCCGTTTAGGCATTTGGGTACACCTTAAAAACTTCGGCATAGTGACGGCGAGACCGGAGAAGTTGACTCAGCACCTTTTAGCATTCCAAAAGCCTATCTATCTTGGACGTATGCCAGATGGAGAGCGATTACGCGGCCGCACAAAGAACAGCAGGAATTTACAGGAATTTTCTTTTGTTCGGTAAATGATTCCGAAATGAGATTTAAGGTTGAAGATTTGTACTCCGGGGTTTTCAGGGTCGTAGAATCTATTGGTGGGGTTTATTTTAACCCTTTGTCCCAAGAAAACCCTCAAGAGAATCGAATTGGTTTGGGATTTGTATATGAAAGCTTTTCAAAATGAAAAGACCCGGATTTCGAGAAGAATCAGCTATTCTATCTTATCATTTTGATGTACTAGTATTATAAAGTACAGCACTATTTCTCAAAGTGTAAACACATTTGATCTGGTGCAGATCTGGCGCAGATCTGGTGCAGATCGAACACAAAGTACGCCCTTTTCTTTAGTAGCTTATGTAGCTCAAAATAAAGCTTATCTACCTCCTTCTCGTCACTTTCCCCATCATCCCAGCCAAGTTCCTCATAAACTTTCACCACCAACGATCGTTGGAAATCCTAAAAGAACATTAAAAATTCGATATTTAGATAATTTAAACAAACCCTAAATAAATGAATATAATCCGTTTCTTCAATCAATCCCTCAATCGATTCCATTTGTTGGCTGATCATCGTCCAAGCCATTCGATCACGCTCATCTAAGAAATGACATTGAAAGCTGATTGAAAGCTGATTGAAAGCTGATTGAAAGCTGATTGAAAGCTGATTGAAAGCTGATTGAAAGCTGATTGAAAGCTGATTGAAAGCTGATTGAAAGCTGATTGAAAGCTTATTGAAAGCTGATTCAAAGCTGATTGAAAGCTGATTGAAAGCTCATTCAAAGCTGATTCAAAGCTCATTCAAAGCTCATTCAGCTCTCATTCAAAGCTCATTCAAACCTCATTCAAACCTCATTGAAAGCTCACTGAAAGCTCATTCAAACCTCATTCAAAGCTCATTCAAAGCTCATTCAGCTCTCATTCAGCTCTCATTCAAACCTCAATCAAAGCTACGACAAAACTCCATTTACAGGGTGCGTCATAATTATTGCAACAAGATACTCAAGGCATTGCACACCAAGAAGTTTGACTGGAAGAAGATTGTTAAACAGAAATAGCTTTATTTAACAGTAACAAATAAGGAAACAAGAGATCATTCGATATGACCGCCTTTTGCCTTGATAACAGCCCTTAATCGGTTCGGATATGTCTCCACTGCGGCCCGAATGTCATCTTGAACCCGAATCTTGAGGAGTCGCCTTCCATCCTTTGGTCAAAGACTTCTTCAAAGAATCCAAACTTGTGTGTTTTCGAGAGCAGACATTAGCCTCTAAGATTGCCCAAATGGAAAAGTCCATCACATTGAGATCCGGTGAGTTTGGAGACCATTCATTCTTGGTTGGATGAATGGCCACACACTGAGGGAAAGTTGGTCACACACCAGTCCTGAACCGTCTTCTTCGTGTGAGCGGGAGCTCCATCTTGCATGAAGATTCAATTTTGATTGTTATTGGCTTTACACGCCCATGACATCACAAACGGTCTTTGAACTCTTGTTGCAATAATTATGACGCACCCTGTAATTCCACTCACCCTCAGCATACTGTACCATATCCATATACGTGCCAATATCTAAAAGCCCGACTTTTGTGAAATCAAACGCGTCCGTGATTAGCATCGTTCGATCGATTGCTGAGATTTCCTGGAAAAGAAAAGCTTTGGTACTTTTTTTTTTAGCTTTGCTTCCAAAAACTCACCGAATGATCCCTATTCAGTTGTCGATTCAACTCTCGATAGATTTTCTTATCGTAGAGCACTTTGAAGTAACCGATTCCCCCGGAGTTCGCGATCACCCATTTTGAGGGAGAGTCAAGGCGCCAGTGTACTAAATATTAAGTTCGTCGATCGTCGATCGACGAAATGAAATGAAACCCCTTCTTTCTTTCTTTCTTTCTTTCTTTCTTTCTTTCTTTCTTTCTTTCTTCTTCCCCCCTGTCTTTCCCTTCTTTTGTTGACAAGTTAAGGTACCGAATAGCTCAGTTGCTAGCCCGCTCAATTGCCCGGAAAGCGAAAGGTCGAGGGTTCAATCCCTTCTCCGGAAATCTACAATTCCTTCACTTCTTCATTAACAAACTTAGCAACACCAAATTCAAGAATTTCCTATGCTCCTGCTAACGGAAGCAGCTCCTGCTAACGTACCACCGATTAGTTACCATATCGTGTACAGTATCTAGTGTGTACTATTTTAGAAATCTTGTAAACCTCCTCACCCTTTTGCTCTCCCGGTCGCAACCATTTCAGCTGTGGTTCTCCTTTGTCATCAGTTCTGAAATGCACGGGGATCGGCCATTCCAAATCCTCGTCATCCTCATCTTCATTACTTCCCCTTCCTTTTTTCTGCATTTTCTTCTTTTCCTTTTTCTCTTTTTCATCATCACTGTCATCATCGTCCTTTCCATTTTCATCCTCTTCATCTTCTTCGCTTTCATCTTTATCTCCAGCTTTATCTCCAGCTTTAGCTTTAGCTTTATCCTTATCTCCATCTCCATCTCCATCTCCATCTTTATCTCCATCTTTATCGTTCTTTTTGTGATCTCGATCAAAGAGGAATCGTGTCTAAATTAGAAATTTGTATAAATATCAGTTTTTCCTACGATATGATAATGATTACGAGCTTTTAAAGTGTAGTTTTTCAACTCAAACCTGATTGTGCACCAAAATCTCCTCATCATTATTGACCAAACCGATTTGAATCAATGGATAGCCAACCTAAAAGATTTTTTGGATTTGATTTCAGATTTTAGATTTTAGATTTTTGTTTATAGATTTTAGATTCTATTGGGTTGGGGAGAATGAGTCGGCGCCGAAAATCAAAAAAATGTCTAAAACTTCAATTCGACTTCGTCAAATAATATGCGTTTGATATGAGTAGAATGGTTAACTAATTCTCTACAAAATCACATTTAAAAGAAAATTCAAACAGCGCCTCCGCTCAAGAAAAAGCCATTTTTTCACAAAAACTACAAACTGTGATCTAGAAAAAACCATTGGTGGGATCTTCCTGCAAATTTGGCAACTTAAGTAATAGAATGTGCTCTATCTTTTTTATATAAACACCAAAGAAGGTTTATGTGAAAGAAACTGTTCAAATGATGAGTCGGACTCTTTGCCATTTTAACCAGCTGCGTTTGGAAGTTCATAAACTCCACGAAAGAAAAGCTTTGTGGAATCTCTCAAAAGTCATTTTGTAGAGAAATAGTGGATCCTTTTGATGAAACCAAACGTATGTTTAAAGAAGGCTTTATGTGTGCAAAAAGTCCCTTTAAATTTTTGGCGCCGACTCATTCTCCCCAACCCAATAGATCTAGATTTTAGATTTTAGATTCTAGATTCTAGATTTTAGATTCTAGATTCTAGATTCTAGATTCTAGATTCTAGATTCTAGATTCTAGATTCTAGATTCTAGATTCTAGATTCTAGATTCTAGATTCTAGATTCTAGATTCTAGATTCTAGATTCTAGATTCTAGATTCTAGATTCTAGATTCTAGATTCTAGATTCTAGATTCTAGATTCTAGATTCTAGATTCTAGATTCTAGATTCTAGATTCTAGATTCTAGATTCTAGATTCTAGATTCTAGATTCTAGATTCTAGATTCTAGATTCTAGATTCTAGATTCTAGATTCTAGATTCTAGATTCTAGATTCTAGATTCTAGATTCTAGATTCTAGATTCTAGATTCTAGCTTTTAGATTTTAGATTCTAGTCCAGATATTGCTCCATCTGACTACCATTTATTTCAAAGTATGCGGCATTCACTCGAAAGCCAGAAGTTCCAGAAACTTGACCACATCAAAAAATGGGTCTCTGCTTTCTTCCAATCAAAACCAGCACAACTCTTTCAAGAGAGTATCCATAATTTGCGTCAAAGATAGAAAAATGTTATTGATAGCTGTGGGGAATATATTGTTGATTAATTGTTTCTAGTTTATTTTTACGAATAAATTTTGTTGTTGCTCAAAAACGAAATTTCGATGTCGCCAACCTAATAGATTTTAGATTCTAGATTTTAGCTTTTAGATTCTAGATTCTAGATTTTAGATTCTAGATTCTAGATTCTAGATTCTAGATTCTAGATTCTAGATTCTAGATTCTAGATTTTAGCTTTTAGATTCTAGATTCTAGATTCTAGATTCTAGATTCTAGATTTTAAATCAATAATGAGCAATGAATCGTTTTAAATCAAACAATATAATAAACAATTTTGCTAATAATGTGTCGAGAAATAACGCTAAAACCTGTGTGGTGAATGCTTTAGCGAGAGACTCGACGGTGACTCCATGTGGCAATGAAGCGTGCTAAAAGGAAATATTTTGAGAATTTTCTCAATTTCTGTAAAATCATGGTCCAATGGCAGATTAAACAGAACCAAATTTGTACCATAATGGAACGAAATCATTAGGAAACCATTATGAAACAAAATCTGTGTCATAATGGAACCAGCTCTTATTAATGGAACGAAATCTGTACCATAATGGAGCCAAATACTTTGAATAAATAAGCAATCAATCAAGCTACAGAAAGAAATTAATCAAGCTTTGAATTGATTTTGCTTTTCTGTTACGATGCATCGTCCGAAGCAGCTTCCCTTATTACGATATGGTACGATTAATAGCTTCCCTTATTGCGATAGGTACGATTCGCAGTAGCTGTACGTAAGCGAGACGATCTGCGAGAAAGAAAAATGTACAGATTGACACTACGTTGAATGTTGAAACTACTTGGGTATTAGTAAACCGTACTCCAGCGAAATAAGAAAAACCAGGAAGAAGAAAGAGACTGCTCAAGGAAGTAGAAAGAGATTTCTCCCTGTGTCAGTGGCTACATTATACAACAAAATACGTTACCTTTTCCACAATTCTCCACAATTCCTCTCCTTTCGCATTGTCGTATTTGTACTTGTTGAGGTACTCGATCAAAGCCTAAATAACATATCTACAGTACCCACAGTATCTCATATTATATAGCAAGTCTACGAGGAGCTCCCGTTCACTCACCTTCTGGAAGTACCATTCCCCAGCCAATCCCTGCAGCATGTGAATGATCGCGGCCGCCTGAATACTCATTTTAGGCTTTGATACCTTATTCTAAACCTTGTGATAAGAGATTGCGTCGAAAAGAGACATGATATTCGTCGTGTTACTCTCTAAACCGGCGTTGATCGGTCGAGATGAGCTCAAGCCATCCGGCTCCATCGCTGATCCGGCGTTCTCCGCGTAGAAACGGGACATCTAAATTTGGCATATTGCAATACTGGACTTTTTTGGGTTACCGTAACATTGTGTAGCAGAAATGGTTAAAATGGAAATTTTCTAAGCTTAGCATTGATTCTGGTCCAGTTCCGCATGCTTTCCTGATCCTGACAAGCTTTCCTGATCTGGATCAGGAAAGCTTGTCGTTGGCGGGACTCGAACCCACCGCGAAAAGCGGTATCGGTTCTGTAGTCCGGCACACTACCCTCTAGGCCACCGTTGCTCTTTTTTGGGCTCTCTTATTGGCTTATGGCGCGCTTTTATTGGCTATTTGGCTCTTATTGGCTCGGAAATGCTCGCTGCACCAGAAGGAATGCGTTCACGCTTGAGCACAAAGTACACACGGGCAAGTCTAGACACTACTCTTTGTTCTTTATGATGTACTTTGTGCTTAAGCGTAAACACGAGCTTTCTAGTGCACGGGATTCTTCTGTTGTTTGGTGACAAAAATTCTCTTATTCAGAAAAATAAGAAACCAATGTGCCAGAAGGGATGCGTTCACGCTTGAGCACAAAGTACACCACAAATCTTGTCGGACTTGTCTTTGCGTGTACTTTGTGCTCAAGGGTAAACACTAGCTCTCTCGTGCACGGGGTTTCCCGGGATCTTCGTTTTCTTGTAACAATCACTTTTGCTTAAAGAATTCTGTGCGCCAGAAAGGATGCGTTTACACTTGAGCACAAAGTACACCACAAATCCTGTCTAGTTCAGACTTGTTTTGTGAAAGAAGACAAAAGCTCTCGTAGTCTAATAAGACACCAGAAATACCGTACCCTAAACAATGGCGCCCTCAAATGCGTATAAAAGGACGCCTCCTTCCCCATCTAATCAGAGTTTTCTCCTATTTTGATTTGTTCTTTGCGCGTAATTTGTGCTCAAGCGTAAACACTAGCTTTCTCGTGCACGGGGTTTCCCGGGATCTCTGTTTTCTTGTAACAATGACTTTTGGTTAAAGAATTCTGTGCGCCAGAAAGGATGTGTTTACGCTTGAGCACAAAGTACACCACAAATCTTGCCAGACTTGTCTTTGCGTGTACTTTGTGCTCAAGCGTAAACACTAGCTTTCTCGTGCACGGGGTTTCCCGGGATCTTTGTTTTCTTGTAACAATGACTTTTGGTTAAAGAATTCTGTGCGCCAGAAAGGATGTGTTTACGCTTGAGAACAAAGTACGCGCAAAGAACAAATCAAATTTGAATTAACACCAAAGCAAAAAAAGTTGAAAACGATAAAAATGACTTTTCGAAGGGATAAAAATCTTCAAAATCATTTCAGAAGCTCTAAAAAAGTAAAGATCTATAAATCTATCAAATAATTCGATTCTAGACAAGAAAAATGAAGACCTGAGTGCCCCAGAAAGGCTGTGTTCACAAATGAACACCCCCCCACTCACAATTTTCCATTTCGGGAAGATATGATCCACGCATTTGTACTCCATATAATTGGCGAAACCCTCATTCAGCCACAAGTCATTCCACCAATCCATTGTCACCAAATTCCCGAACCACTAAAATTTTAGCATAAAGAAATGATCGACAAAGAATTTGGCAGCCAGCGGAATTGAACCCTCGACCTTCACCTCGACCTTCTGCTTACCAGGCAGATGCTTTACCACTGAGCTATCGGCGCCTTCTCTGTTCGGGGAGAAATACTTCACTCCCTTTGGAGTAAGGGAGATCGGCTGCGTTGTAGTGTGGTGGTTAGCACAGTTGCCTGGTAAGCGAAAAGTCGCGGGTTCGAGTCCGAGCGGCGCACAAGATCTGCTTTGATCTTTTTGATTTTTGATCTGCTGAATTAAATAGGAAGAAAGGAAGAAAAAGAGGGAAATACCCGGATCGAAGATAAAGAAAGCTTTGTGTTGATCAGCAAAATCAGCAAAAGCAAAATATTTGCAGCAGAATCGCATGCAGAAGAATGAACAGATAACAATCCAGATCCAGTTCCAGATCCGGTTCCAGATCCAGATCCAGATCCAGATCTAGATCCAGATCCAGATCCGGTTCCAGATCCAGACCCAGATCTAGATCCAGATCCAGATCCAGATCCAGATCCAGATCCAGATCCAGATCCAGATCTAGATCCAGATCCAGATCCAGATCCAGATCCAGATCCAGATCCAGATCCAGATCCAGATCCAGAGCCAGATCCAGATCCAGATCCAGATCCAGATCCAGATCCAGATCCAGATTCAGATCCAGATCCAGATTCAGATCCAGATGATACGAAGTTAGATAAAAGATAGCTAAACCAAACCTGATGTGCAATCTCGTGACAAATGACAAGTGCAATGTGTTCTTTGCTCAACTCGCCACTCGTTTTCTCGTTGTACAACAAGCTTGAGTCTCTGAAAGTCTCTAAGCTTTTTCAAATTTCTCTTTTTTTCATCTATTTAAAGCTTTATCATAAAAGTTGAAGAAAATAGAAACGGTTAGGATACCAGAAACCATTCGTTTACACAACCACAATAAACACGTTGCTATATTTGGTACCTAAACGTGATGAGACCCCAATTCTCCATGGCTCCTTCGGCGAAATCATCAAGTGCTAGGAGATCTAAACTTTGTTTATAATAAAGTTCTCGATTTTCTCACTCACCAACTTTATCTAGTGGATAAGAGATATTGAAATAGTCTTCGAAATACTCTAAAGCTTTTGTAGCTACATCAAGACCGAAATCGGCTTGGCCTTTGAGAACATCACGGGAAGCGTAGAGACGGACCTGGAAATCAGGCTTTTGTCGTGCTTTTGTTGGCTCAAGTACTCCATGTGCTAGCCGGGATATTGGTTTAATCAAGCCTGAGAAAATCTCTACAAGATTTGGTTTGTCTAGTCAACTCAGGACAATCGATTGAAGCAATTCATTTCATTGAGTCTACCAATAAGGACTTGGATCTAATGGGACTCTATCTAATGGGACTCTATCTAATTGGACTCTATCTAATGGGACTCTATCTAATTGGACTCTATCTAATGGAACTCTATCTAATAGAACTCTATCCAATAGAACTCTATCTAATGGGACTCTATCTAATGGGACTCTATCTAATTGGACTCTATCTAATGGAACTCTATCTAATGGAACTCTATCTAATGGAACTCTATCTAATGGAACTCTATCTAATGGAACTCTATCTAATGGAACTCTATCTAATGGAACTCTATCCAATAGAACTCTATCCAATAGAACTCTATCTAATGGAACTCTATCCAATAGAACTCTATCTAATGGAACTCTATCCAATAGAACTCTATCCAATAGAACTCTATCTAATGGAACTCTATCTAATAGAACTCTATCCAATAGAACTAATTATAAAATCCGGATTCGGCCTGTCCAAGACTCTTAGTCTATAACATTAGAACAGTAGCTTCAGTATTAGAACAGTATTGAATAGCCACAAAACCAGTTTTTGATCTCTTAAATAACAGTAAGTAAAGCTTTTTGTCAAATGGAGTAAAACTGTAAGAATTCTTTGTGCTTACCTCAATCGGTTCAGCCGTGGTCTTCGTAAGTCGCTTGTTGTAATCGTAATTATCGAGCACTGCCACAGCCAAAAGATACGTCGACATTTTCACGCTTTTCTCGAATACATCAATGTAGAGTCTGGAATTAAACACTCTAGCAAATATTCATAGCTGAAAAACAACCCAATGAGAACCAAATTTGGACTTAATAGGAACCGAAAGAGAGCCGAATTGGAATCGAATAGGGATCGAATAGGAATCGAATAGGAATCGAATAGGAACTTGATTGGAACTATTAGAACCGATTGGGAGCCGAATGCAAATGCAATTGGAACCGAATAGGAATCGAATAGGAATCGAATAGGAATCGAATAGGAATCGAATAGGAATCGAATAGGAATCGAATAGGAATCGAATAGGAACTTGATTGGAACCGTATTGGAACCGAGTGGGAGCCAAATGATAACCGAATAGGAATCGAATTGGAACCGAATGGAAACCGAAGAGGAATCGAATAGGAACTTGATTGGAACCAAATAGAAACCGAATGGAAGCCAAATGGAAACCGAAGAGGAACCGAATAGGAACCGAATTGGAACCGAATTGGAACCGAATTGGAACCAAATAGAAACCGAATGGAAGCCAAATGGAAACCGAATAGGAACCGAATGGAAACCGAAGAGGAACCGAATAGGAATCGAATTGGAACCGAATGGAAACCGAAGAGGAACCGAATTGGAACCGAATTGGAACCAAATAGAAACCGAATGGAAGCCAAATGGAAACCGAATAGGAACCGAATGGAAACCGAAGAGGAACCGAATTGGAACCGAATGGAAACCGAATGGAAACCAAATAGGAATCGAATAGGGATCAAATTGGAACCGAATCGGAGCCGAATGATAACCGAAGAGGAACCGAATAGGAAACGAATTGGAACCGAATTGGAACCGAATTGGAACCGAATTGGAACCAAATGGGAACCGAATAGAAGCCAAATGGAAACCGAATAGGAGCCGAATGATAGCCGATGAGGAACCGAATAGGAACCGAATGAAAACCGAAGAGGAACCGAATTGGAACCAAATGGAAATCGAATTGGTATCGAATGGGAACCAAATGGAAACAGAAAGGGAACCGAATAGGAACCAAATAGGAACCGAATGGAAACCAAAGGGGAACCTTTCAAAGTCACCAAATCTTTCAAAGTCTCACCCTTCTTCCGAGTGTTCTCGAGTGACCCGGAGATTTGTGTTACTCCTTGTCACGTGTTCAGGCTCACGCACAACCGATACCTAGATATTTTTGTTATGATTTCGATATAAATTCTATTTGTCTAAACTTCTATTTGTCTAAACTTTTGTAGATTTTCCCGAACCTGGAATGTCGCTTTCAGATTGGGCTCGTCGAAGCACGGGAAAGCCTTGCGCGCATGATTCGGCTCAAACTGAGAAGCCACGGATTTCCTGAGAAATGTTTGTTCTTTGTTTTCCTTTGTTCAATTTTTGTATCTAGATCTATCCAATGCATGGAAATAGTACTTTAATATTATAAAAAGCAGCTATGCCTGCAGCCCTTACAGTTATCCCTTCAAAATCTAACCAAATCTTTCCATTATTTGAGTGATGCGTGCTGATGTAGAGACCGTGCATATCAGCCAACATCAATCCGTCATATTCGATGCCCAGAACGATCTAAAGAAAAATAAATAGGTATTGTTGAAGCTCGATATGCTTTTGAACGTTTTCTACTAATCACTCTGCTACTATTCTGTGACGACGAGTCACCAAAAGCTCTCGTAGTCTAATAAGACATCAGAAATACCGTACCCTAAACAATGGCGCGCTCAAATGCGTATAAAAGGACGCCTTCTTCCCCATCTAATCAGTTTTCTCTCATTTTGGTTCTTGTGAACATTTCTTGATTCTTGGGAAAATTGCTTTCTTTTGTTCGAGATACTTCCACAATTTTCATCAAAGTCATTCCTTTTTGGCTTTAGGCTTAGGCTCAGGCTTGGGCTTAGGCTTAGGCTCAGACTTGGGCTTAGTGCGAAGGCTAGCGGCTAGCGGCCAGCACCTCGCACTAAGTCTATTTGGGTTTGGACTGAACCCCCATTTTCTGGATCTCAGCCGTTTCCCGGAGTTAGGCTTAGGCTTAAGATTAGGCTTTGCAAGTCAAGTTCAAATAAAGTGCAGCTGACTTATAAGCCTAAGCCTGAGCCTAAACCTGAGCCTAAGCCTGAGCCTGAGCCTGAGCCTTCACACGCTTTGCCCCATGTGTATTGAATAAACTTGGTTTTGGTGATTCATTCAAGCAAAAGCAAAGATCTAGCCACGTGAATTCAAGGGAAAGCACACTAGTATTTCGTAAGACTGAGCAAATTCGTTTTGATAGACCCTCTCGAGTTGTTTTAGGCTTTTCAGTCCACAACTTAGACGTTAGGTGTTCAAGCTTTGTATGACTTTTGGCATTGAGCTGATCTGGTCTCGCCTGGCTTGACTTTTCCTGGCCTAGTCTGGCTTTAGCTGGCTTTGGTTGGCTTTGGCTGGCTTTAGCTTGGCTTTAGCTGGCTTTGGCTGGCTTTGGTTGGCTTTGGCTGGCTTTAGCTTGGCTTTAGCTGGCTTTGGTTGGCTTTGACTGGCTTTAGCTTGGCTTTAGCTGGCTTTGGCTGGCTTTGGCTTGGCTTTAGCTGGCTTTGACTTTTAGCTTTTTGGAAAAACTCTGCTCACCTCATCATTCTCTTCAACCGGCTTGTCAAGCGTGAATGCCCATTGCTGTAGAACATCGCACTCAGACTAAAATTTGTTGAATAAAAATATAGGTACTTTTCGATTGAGGAGACAAATTTACACATTTGCATATCATATTTTGTACAAAATTTGCATGTGAAACCATGTTGAGAACTTGGTGAGATCTCTGACACAATTTCTCTTGAATATGACCACTGACACAATGTCTAGCAGGTTTTAAACCAAAAAAAAACACATAAGACACATCTTGTATCCTTTCTAACAGCTCATTTTGGAAAATGTGAGTAAAATGGAGGAGAAAGAGGAAGAGGAAGAGGAGAAACGCAAGTAAAAACATCAAATACCAAATTTTCATTTAAAATTTCAAACCATATCGGGGCTAGATATGTTCTAAAACCTTTTCAGCTACAACATAAAGTATTAAATCCATTAAGAAGTTAAGAAGTAAGCTAAGAAGTAAGCTAAGTAGTAGGCTAAGTAGTAAGCTAAGTAGTAAGCTAAGAAGTAAGCTAAGAAGCAAGCTAAGAAGTAAGCTAAGAAGTAAAGAAGTAAGCTAAGAAGTAAGGAAGTAAGCTAAGAAGTAAGCTAAGTAGTAAGCTAAGAAGTAAGCTAAGAAGTAAAGAAGTAAGCTAAGAAGTAAAGAAGTAAGCTAAGAAGTAAGGAAGTAAGCTAAGAAGTAAGCTAAGAAGTAAGCTAAGAAGTAAGCTAAGTAGTAAGGCTAAGTAGTAGGCTAAGTAGTAAGCTAAGTAGTAAGCCAAGAAGTAAGCTAAGTAGTAAGCCAAGAAGTAAGCTAAGTAGTAGGCTAAGAAGTAAGCTAAGAAGTAAGCTAAGAAGTAAGCTAACAAGTAAAGAAGTAAGCTAAGAAGCAGTAATCAAGCTTTCTTCACCACTTACATGTTCCGCATTCACTTTTCGATTGTTTACATTAATGTAAAAAGAGGAGAGATTGAGGCGATGTGCGTGCAAAACAATGACCGACGTCTCGTTCTCAACCTAAACCAAATCTGAATTTTATATATGTCGTAACCGTTTACGAAATTCAGCCGCTAACGAATGAGGGTATTTCCGGGCATCCAATCAAAAAGTCACCCACATAAAAAATGTTCATAATACATATATTTTATAATAAATTTTTGAAATTAGCTCATTTGGTTCAGTAGAAAATTTTTTTTTGAGCCCCCAAAGTTTAGGTTCAAAAATGGCTATAAAATATTTTCTACTCAGCCAAAAAACTTGCCTAATAGCTCATTTCGTAGCCAATTTGATGTAGTTTCTTAAAGTAAAGCCATCTAAAACAATTTTTCGTTGAAAGTAGGAGAAAGAGGGCGAGGAACAAATTCAGGGCAATGAAAACAGCGACCGAGTTCAACTGAAGTCGTTTCCTTGCCCTCTTTCTCCTAGCTTTGAAAAACAAATGTTCAATGTAGCTTTACTTTAAGAAACTACAAGATTACGCTAGCTGTTATTCAACATCGGATTCCTCATGCCCAAAATACTTTTTTCTATCACTATGCCGATCGAATCCTTCACTTTAAATTTGGACAATTCCCTTGTGAACGAAAAAGTGGTATTACCGTATTTACTCTATTAGTGGGGTCCTCTCTAATAGTGGGGTCCTCTCTAATAGTGGGGTCGTCTGGAGGGGGGTTGAAAAAATAGTGGGGTCCTCTCTAATATTGGTAACGAAAGTGATACATCAATTGTTGATCTCTTGGATTAGTTCTTTTACTGTTTGTTAATATTTTGTTACGGTTAAAGCTAAATAAAATATGAAGCCAAACTTGTTTTTTCAAGAATTTCGGAGAAAAATTGATATCTTTTCAACTTAAAACTTTGGTTTTATGTTCTTTTAAATTTCTCTAATAGTGGGGTCCTCTCTAATAGTGGGGTCGTCTGGAAGGGGATTGAAAAAATAGTGGGGGACCCCACTAATAGAGTAAATACGGTATATTGTGTTGATCATAGCATATATAGTCATACTATATAGTCAGACTTGGCATTTCACTCATTTCCGATTTTCTAAAAACTTAAGTCATAACTTTTTCTGAATTTTTTTTTGCGCCGATCTGATGCTTAAGAATAGTCCAAATTTAAGGTGAAGGATTGGATCGTGATAGAAAAAAGTATTTTGGGTATGAAGAATCCGATGTTGAATTTAGTTTTGTTGCCTAAACCCCTTGATTTTCGAGAAAAATCCCTTGCGAATTTGGGCACCTATGCTACTGGCCGAACGGAGGTTTATAACGGTTCTTTCCCTGAGCTTGTGCTTGTGCTTGTGCTTGTGCTTATGCTTGTGCTTGGGCTTGTGCTTGTGCTTATGCTTGTGCTTGTGCTTATGCTTGTGCTTGGGCTTGTGCTTGGGCTTGTGCTTGTGCTTATGCTTGTGCCTGTGCTTGTGCTTGTGCTTATGCTTGTGCTTGTGCTTGTGCTGGTGCTGGTGCTTGTGCTGGTGCTTGTGCTGGTGCTTGTGCTGGTGCTTGTGCTTGTACTTTTTAGAAAATCGAAAATGAGAAACGTGTGCCCAATGTTTAGAGGATATTACTTAGAGAATTTTCAAACGCAAACCCTCAAATCGATGGCCACTTGTCCACTTAAACGGCCCGCATCAATGTCGGGATGGATTGAAATGTTGTAGTGATCGGGTCGGATATCATTCGGTAATCGAAGTTCATCCCTGAATGTAGACTTAATCTAGATTCTCAGAAATTGAGGCTTTTCTTCTTTTCTCTGAACACCTCCTTTTCTCTTGACTCACCAAGGAAAATCTGGACAATGTTGCTCTATCAACTCCTCGAAATCATCACTCAACATTTCATCTCCATTTCCGCTTGATGTTGTCCAATTTAGCTAAAGCTTTTCTTTTCAACTGTACTGTACTGCACTGTACTGTACTGTACTGTAACATGTGCTGTACTGTACTGTACTGTACTGCATTGTACTGTACTGTACTGTACTGCATTGTACTGTACTGTACTGTACTGCATTATACTGTACTGTACTGCATTATACTGTACTGCACTGTACTGTACTGTACTGTACTGTAACATGTGCTGTACTGTACTGTACTGTACTGCATTGTACTGTACTGTACTGCATTATACTGTACTGCACTGTACTGTACTGTACTCTACTGTACCTCTTCTTTTCACCTGTACTGTACTGTACTGCATTGTACTGTAGTGTACTGCATTGTACTGTACTGTACTCTACTGTACATCTCTTCTGTACCTCTTCTTTTCAACTGTACTGTACTGTACTGCATTGTACTGCAGTGTACTGCATTGTACTGTACTGTACTCTACTGTACCGCATTATACTGTACTGTACTGTACTGTACTCTGGATTTATTTTTTGCTTTAAAATGCATCTCTTCTGGCACACATTTCCTGAACGATTTGGTAAATAAAGGAAAGATTCAGTGCACCAGAAAGGATGTTTACAAAGAGCACAAAAGTCGAAACGAGATCAGAAATTTTTGTGCTTACCAATTCTCGAAAAGCACCCGGTGTTAGATAGGTGTAAACAGCGGCCCCAATCGTCGCTCCCAAAATGAACATCACACAAGCGATCGCACAAAAAGCCGCACATCCCGAAGCACGGCGACGATTGTGTGGAAGACGGGGATCGCTCCACACTGAAATATTGTTTTTGCTTTTTTTTACGCTAAGTTTTTCAGTGGTACAAACTACAAACGTAAGCTTTTTTGCAGAAAGTGGTATAGAGGGGTTTTTTTTTTCAGCTAATGCTAGACAACTAGAATTCTTTTCTATTTTTCCATATTGTTTATATGCTTCTATTCTTTTCTTTTCTGTTGTTTTGTGTTTTTTTTTTATGCTAGACATGGCAGTAAAAGCTACAAACGTAAACTCTAAGGTAAACTATAAACGTAAGCTACAAACGTATACTAGCAAATTGCGTAAAATTCAAACTGTGACGCAGTGGTTCCAATTTGGTTCCAATATGGTTCCAATATGGTTCGGATACGGTTCCAATATGGTTCCAATATCGCCTCGCGCACCCAAGACCCGGGTTCGACCCCGGCCAGTGACCTTGCGTCTCTGGCAAACATTTGTTTACGCTTTCTGAAGCTGTTCAGCTGATCGTTCTCATCTAAACAAATCTCTACCATGTTCAACGGGTGAACTCCTCTTCCCGTCTTCATTCGTCTCGTCCACTAACAATTTCACTGTCGTCGGTGTTGGCATTTTGTTTAGAATCTCGAATAAACTAGTAATTTAGAAAGAAAATAGGTTTTGAAGCTTTAAAATAACATAAGTTGATTGGTCGAACGTGGAGTTGATCTGAAAAGTTTAAATTTGAAAATTTGAAATTCAAAATGATTGCTGAAAAGGCTGAAAAGGCTGAAAAAGCTGAAAAGGCTCAAGAAGCTCAAGAAGCTCAAGAAGCTCAAGAAGCTCAAGAAGCTCAAGAAGCTCAAGAAGCTCAAGAAGCTCAAGAAGCTGAAACGGCTCAAGAAGCTCAAAAAGCTCAAGAAGCTCAAGAAGCTCAAGAAGCTCCAGAAGCTCAAGTAGCTCAAGAAGCTCAAGAAGCTCAAGAAGCTCCAGAAGCTCAAGAAGCTCAAGAAGCTCCAGAAGCTCCAGAAGCTGAAAAAGCTCAAGTAGCTCAAGTAGCTCAAGAAGCTCAAAAAAAATTATATTTGAAGCTTATCTCGTCTTTTACATTGTAAATTTACATTTGAAGATCAAAATCAGTTTTAAATTTGCATTTTGTAAGTGTTTTGTGTTGAAGGATGATGGCCAAGTGGTTGTTTTTAGAGTTTGAAATGAAAATCTGTTTTTAGAGTTTGAAAAAGTCAACTTTTCGAGCTCAGATAGATCCAAAATGTATTCAATTGAGAAAAAAGAGTGTAAACTTTACAATTTCGAATTTCCAATGATTCCTTTTTACTTAAATTACTTAAATTCAATTCAAAGATGAAAGTTGAGCGTGAAAAGAGAAAAGAGAAGAAGAGCACTCAAGAAAGTGGGTTTCAAGTTTGAATTCTTGCGTTGAAAGATCGGATTTCAATGGGAATTTTGCAAAAGAAAGATAGAAAAAGATTTGAGGAGATGAGTAAAAGGGAAAAGCTCACAAAAGACAACAGTTCACACCGATCACAAATATCCCAAGATTTCACAAGGAGCTCAGCAGCTTCAAAGTTCTTTTGTCAACTTTCTCGAGAAGAACTCGATTATGGTAAAGTAGATTATGGTAAGGGAGGTTATGGTAAGGGAGGTTATGGTAAAGGAGGTTATGGTAAAGTAGGTTATGGTAAAGGAGGTTATGGTAAAGTAGGTTATGGTAAAGTAGGTTATGGTAAAGGAGGTTATGGTAAGGGAGGTTATGGTAAAGGAGCTTATGGTAAAGTAGGTTATGGTAAAGGAGGTTATGGTAAAGAAGGTTATGGTAAGGGAGGTTATGGTAAAGTAGATTATGGTAAGGGAGGTTATGGTAAGGGAGGTTATGGTAAAGGAGGTTATGGTTATGGTTTTAGATCAGTTTCACCCTCTAATCTCTATTTCATTTAGCGCATTTAGCGGACTCAAATTTTTAAGCAAAATTTGAGTCGCAAAACCGAGCTCTAGAGCTTCCAACCGAGCTCTAGAGCTTCCAACCGAGCTCTAGAGCTTCCAACCGAGCTCTAGAGCTTCCAACCGAGCTCTAGAGCTTCCAACCGAGCTCTAGAGCTTCCAACCGAGCTCTAGAGCTTCCAACCGAGCTAGTGCAAAACCGAACCGAAATGCTTGTTTTGCCTAAAGAAAAAGATTTGAGGAGATGAGTAAAAGGGAAACAGTTCACAACAGTTCACACCGATCACAAATATCCAAAGATTTCACAAGGATTCAGCATCAAAGTACTCATGGATGTGATTGCCGGTGTTCCCTAGTTTCCGAAAATTCTTGTCTTGTCTTGTCAACTTCAACTATCAACTAAAATCGAGAAAAACTCGATTATGGTAAACTAGATTATGGCTATGGTTTTCGATCAGTTTCACGTCACAAATGCAAGCTTATCTTGGCTAGAAAAATCATCAAATTTTTTACAAATTTCATTTTAAAGCAACAATCACGTTTAAAGTCTTCTATGAAGCGAAAGAAATTTTAAATTTTTACACAAATTCATAAAGCTAGTGAAAAAATGTCCGTAGATTTGAAATATCTAAACGAAAAAACTCGAAACTCTTTTAGTTTTTGAGAAAATCATCTTTTTGTAGAGCGCAATCCTATTAGGGTGGTGCAAAAGAAACTGCCGATGGGTATCAGCTCTCATTTATCAGAAGCGAGCGATGCTAAAGGCATTATTTTTTTAATGTTTTGTTCGCATATTTGTTTACTATTTATTTCGACATTTGAATTTTTTGGTTGTTGTTTATTTTATTCAAAAATGCTTATATTTTTTGATTTAGATCATGGTCGAGCAAAAGTTTGTGCTACGAGCAGCATTACTATTGGGTTGTCCAGTTATGAATGCGCGTTTTTTACTATTTTGTCAATTTCTCAAGATACTGAAATCAAGAAAAAGATATATATGAGTATTATTCGAAAGCTCAAGATCTCCTCTACATTTTGATATAAAAAGTTTTTGAATTTGTTCAGCTTTTGGGCAAATTGACTGCACAGAAGAAGAGGTGGCCAAAAAATGGAAGGGTGCCTTTGGATCAATTTGATGTTTGGCCAATAGATATATCAATACAACTTTTTTTAAATATAGCAATTTCAGAGCATCTTTTCTTTTCTGGGCGGTTATTTTACAGCATAAAACTTGAGGAATAGCTAAACTGAAATGGGTTTTTTCGAAAACGACTTCTCCCTTTGTGCAGTCAATTTGCCCAAAAGCTGAACAAATTCCAAATGTTTTTATATCAAAATGTAGAGGAGATGTTCAGCTTTCGAATGATATATAACACTCATATACATCTGTTCGATATCTTGAGAAATTTGCAAAATAGTAAAAACGCGCATCCATAACTGGACAACCCAATATTTAACTACAAAATTGCAAAGTCTGCTGCCGAATCGCATCGTTCTCTCTATGCTGCTTTCGGCAGTTTGTCTCTCAGACAGTGTCAGACTTGGTTTCAACGATTCCGAGAGGGAGACGAGGCTTTAGAAGATTACGAGCAGTGATTGCATACTTTTTAAAATAAAACGCTTCATCGATTACATAGTTTCCCAAAATTTCCGAACAATCCAATCTTCGGAAGGTTGATTTTCAAATTAGGCTCAAAATGCATTTTTGTGCTAATTTAATCCATTTTTGTTTGAATTTAAGCAAGATTTTTAAAAAAAAAGATTAAAAGAAAGAGAACGGTTCGATCGATTGGATTGTTCTGAAATTTTGGGAAACTCGATCGCGTTTTATTGGTCGAGCAAAATCGATGCAGCGTTTTATTTTTAAAAGTATACAATCACTCAAAAATATATTAGCTTATGAATGCTAGAAACCTTACATTAAAATGCCATTGAACTCTTACATTAAAATGAACAGCAAAAATAAGAATAAGCTTTTCTAGACTGGCAATAGTCTAAGAATCTGAACCAGAGTTCCAGCCGGGCTCTAGAGCTCGGTTGGAAGCTCTAGAGCTCGGTTGGAAGCTTTAGAGCTCGGTTGGAAGCTTTAGAGCTCGGTTGGAAGCTTTAGAGCTCGGTTGGAAGCTTTAGAGCTCGGTTGGAAGCTTTAGAGCTCGGTTGGAAGCTTTAGAGCTCGGTTGGAAGCTTTAGAGCTCGGTTGGAAGCTTTAGAGCTCGGTTGGAAGCTTTAGAGCTCGGTTGGAAGCTTTAGAAGCTTCTAGAGCTTCTAGAGCTTCTAAAGCCAACCCAGAAGTCAGGCCAGTAACTAGCCAAGCTTGATCTTGACAGAGCACATTGACAGAGACATCTTTCAACTCTTACATTAAAATGCCTGAAAAAGTTGCCTAAAATAAAACATTTTTCAAAAATTCAAAAAAGCCATTTTGTAGATTAAGGATAGGGCTTTTGAATAAAGCAAACCGTTTTTTGATAAGCTTGGATAAGCCGTTTGATTGGATAAGCCGTTTGATTGGATAAGACGTTGTTTTCAGAAAACACATTACCCAAAAACGATCGTTTATAACTTGCCAACCTAATATTTGAAGTCGAAAAAGAAGAAGGAAAGCTCTCTAAAGCAAGAAAAAAAGCTCTTAAAAATAAGAAATTATCTGTTTAAAAAGATTCCAAATATCGTATTCTCTCTAATAGTAGTGCACTCTTTAATAGTATTGCTCTCC
Organism: Mesorhabditis belari; assembly: GCA_958450365.1. NCBI lineage: Eukaryota > Metazoa > Nematoda > Chromadorea > Rhabditida > Rhabditidae > Mesorhabditis > Mesorhabditis belari. Next base: position 1,519,648 of record CAUEEP010000724.1, on the reverse strand, counting down.
AGGAGGGGGTTGAAAAAATAGTAGTGCACCCAGGGAAATTTGAATTTCTGGTGCTTCTTTTTCATATAAACCTTTTTATGTTTATGTGACATTCTAAAGCTATTCAAGTAAGCAAAAGTGAGGCTTTTTTTATTCATTTACCGTATTCTCTCTAATAGTAGTGCGCACTACTATTTTTTGAACCCCCTCCTGGACCGCAATACTATTAGAGAGTGCACTACTATTAAAGAGTTTTATCATTTACCAAAGTAAGTTCCAAAAATTCTTGCAACTCTTTCACGTACTCCTTTGGCTCCTTTTGACATACAGTTGTGGGCCGGCGAGTTGACAATTTGGATAGATTTGGGTCGACAAACTGGAGCTTGTGATTCAACTGGAGCTTGTGATTCAACTGGAGCTTGTGATTCAACTGGAGCTTGTGATTCAACTGGAGCTTGTGATTCAACTGGAGCTTGTGATTCAACTGGAGCTTGTGATTCAACTGGAGCTTGTGATTCATCTGGAGCTTGTGATTCATCTGGAGCTTGTGATTCATCTGGAGCTTGTGATTCATCTGGAGCTTGTGATTCATCTGGAGCTTGTGATTCATCTGGAGCTTGTGATTCATCTGGAGCTTGTGATTCATCTGGAGCTTGTGATTCAACTGGAGGCGAGTTGACAATTTGTGTGTTGACAAACAACAAAAAGATGTTTTTGCCCTTTGCACAACAATTTTAGATTTTTTTGCTAACTTTTTCATGTGAAGAATAGTTAATAAAGGAATAAAAAAAAAGCCTCACTTTTGCTTGCTTGAATAGCTTTAGAATGTCAAACATAAACATAAAGTCAAAAAGGTTTAGATGAAAAAGAAGCACCAGAAATTCAAATTTTCGTGGGTGCACTACTATTTTTTCAACCCCGTCTCGGACCGCAATACTATTAGAGAGTGCACTACTATTAAAGAGTGCACTATTATTAGAGAGAATACGGTATTAACTATTCTTCACATGAAAAAGTTAGCAAAAAAAAACTAAAATTGTTGTGCAAAGTGCAAAAACATCTTTTTGTTGTTTGTCAAGACACAAATTTTCAACTCGCCGGCCCACAATTGTATGTCAAAAGGAGCCAAAGGAGTACGTGAAAGGATTGCAAAAATTTTTGGAACAAATCTTATATCTGTCTTACTTTGGTAAATGATAAAACTCTATAATAGTATTGCAGTCCAGGAGGGGGTTGAAAAAATAGTAGTGCGCACTACTATTAGAGAGAATACGGTATACACAAGATATGTTAACGTACTTTTAAATACCGAAAGATATGTTTTAAAAGCTTCTCTCACAAAAATAAGTTTAGCAACGCTTGTTTATATCCGAACAACCTACCGTAAATACTGTAATAGTACCCCCCTCGTACAGTCGCGTAGTCGCAAAAGTTTTTTAATATTTCATTTTTTTCAAAGCGCCCGTACTTTCAAAAAAATGCGTCTTTGGTATCAAAAAATAGTTGAAATTCAGGGCTATTTTTTGATACCTAAGCGCGCTGTAGCGCGTACTGTAATAGTACCCCCATAATGACCCATAATGGCGTGACCCCATAATGACGGTGCGGAGCGTTGTGTAGTCTAGCTTTGAACGAGTTTTTCTCGACACTGGTTTATGCTACAATGCGCGCTTAGGTATCAAAAAATAGCCCTGAATTTCAGCTATTTTTTGATACCTAAACGCGCATTGTAGCATAAACCATTGTCGAGAAAAACTCGTTCAAAGCTAGACTACGCAACACTCCGCACCGTCATTATGGGGGTGGAGTACTATTACAGTATTTACGGTAATATAAACGGGGTCTTGATGCCTGATCGATTCGTATAACTATCAAATTCAACTCAGTTTTAGTTCAAAAATGTAAATTGAAAATGAAAAATGTTTTTGAGAATGAATGAAATATTTTTGAACTATTTAAAAAGCTGTAATTTTTGAGAACGCTATGGGTAATTAGAGGCTTTGACAGAGATCGTTTTCACTGAAAATCATGGATCTTTTTTGATTCATGAATTTTTTTAGGGTATTTTTGTGATTCCAAATTGTAAACCCACCCTTGATACGCTCAAATCTTCATTTTTTTTGGGAGAAGCCTTTAATATTGGGTTGGTGAATTGAAAACTGCGGGCTATTGTCATAGGTGACAGTTTGAGCACTTTCTTCAAAAGAAACTCATTTTGGTGTCAATGGAAAAAAGAGCGAAAAAATAAAACACGACGAAAGACTGAAAAATTCTTTGTGGCTGGGTCCTTTTATTGCGTCGGGTTACGGTAGTTTCCGACGTTTGGCGCGGAAACGTCTGAAAGGCAAAGTGTACGGTGGACGGTCCGAAAGGCATCTGTCGTCACAATTTTATTTTTTCAAGAGAGAATTCCTTTAAATTTATTTAAAGTAAAATGAAATTAAACCCAATTTGTTTAATTACTTTTAAAATTATTATTTTTTATTATTATTATTTTTAATTCATTGGGTTGGTGAATTGAAAACTGGGGGCTATTGTCATATGTGACAGTTTGAGCACTTTCTTCAAAAGAAACCCATTTTGGTGTCAATGGAAAAGTTGTAGAGAATCAAAAATCAAGCTTATATCCAAATTTTCAGAACGATTCAAAAACTCGTTTTCAAGAAATGCCAAATTTACGAATTTTCACAAAACTTGCATTTCACAAAGCATTTTAAGCGAAACTAATAAGTGTATCTTTTTGGAAATTTGGCTATAAGCCTAATTTTTGATTCTCTACAACTTCTCTATTGACACCAAAATGGGTTTCTTTTGAAGAAAGTGCTCAAACTAGGACATTCCTCCATTTTTGAGTCTCCAGTCCTCCATTTTTGAATCTCACACTTGTCTCACACACAAACCAAAATCCTACTAGGAAAGAGGAATCCTTTAATTGCCTGTAAAATGGGCAGAAGTCGTCAATAATAATGGAAATTATTTGGAATGAATTGATGGTTTTATGTTGAATAAATTTTAGTTTAAAGTCCCGCAGTTTTCAACTCATCAACCCAATAAAAATCTCAAAAGCATCTGACAATTTGTATAAATCTAAAGAACTTTTCCGTAAGAAAATTATCACAATTTTCATATAAAAAAAGGAATTAAACCGATTCGCGAAGATATAGCTAAGATATAGCCGAAAAATTGCGAGGCGATAATGCAAGGCGATATTTAACCGTATTGGAACCGTATTGGAACCGTATTAGATCAAAATAGGAACCATATTGACCACCCTGTACAATTGTACAATTGTACAATTGCCCAATTTCCCGATTTCCCAGAAAGTTCAACACGTTGTTTTTATAGTTGTAAAAGATGTAAAAGATCAAAGAAAGGAGAAGAAGAAGAAGAAAAAAGATTATTTCGAGAAATGATCAATGTGATGGGTGGGAATGGCCTTGCGCAGAGTCGAGGGGGAACAGGGCGGGCACACAGAGGCTGATCCCCCTTTGATGTGATCTCTTCCTTGATTTCTGTTAGCTGTTTTCTTCTTCAATTTCTTTCTTTTCTGAAATCACTACCTCCGAAAAAACCAATAAAACTCGTAAAAATCACCTAGAAATTCGACTTTTGAGAAGTGTTTTTAACTGAAAATAGAGCTGAAAATAGAACTGAAAATAGAGCTGAAATTATAGAAACTTTTTTTGGGAGGAAACCCAGACCAAAAATGTGCGACCAAAGCGCCTACAAATTTGGTTCCTTTTCTCTACAATTTGCAAATTTTCATCAAAGGAAATAACTGTAACTGTGCGACCAAAGCACCCCTGAGCGGAACCTCTTCTCAATCGCTTGTCTTAAATAGCGTTGCACTTATAAATTAACCAGAAACGTTTTCTAAATCAGTTTTTCGCGAGGAATTCGAATTTCTTACTTTTAAAATCGTATCTTTTATCTAAGATTACCAAAAATGCAGAAAATACAAGTACGGGAACTTTTGGCGCATCCTGTATAAGTAATGTTGTTGTTGTTGTTGTTAAGAATGTTGTTAAGAAAGTGCCAAACTGTTGCTAGGGATTTTCTTCAAAATTTATATATTTAGATTCTCTAGATTCTTCGCAACATTTTTGTATATTAATCATAGGATTTGGAACTAACCTCGAGGAGTAACGCTACAGGGGAGGAGGAGTAAGCACGCGGAGTAAGCTCCTCGAGGAGTAAGCACGCGACAATACTTATTAGTCACCATATAGACATCTAAAAAAAGTCCCATCTATGTACAAGTTGTGCTATGAGTTGTAAGAGAAATTATTAACTATTTGAAACGCATAGAACTCACTCACAAAGCTGACATCTTTACGTAGACAATAAGACTGCTTGTGATGAGTTATCTTCAAAACAAAGATAAACAAAGATGAATTTGTCAATCATTCTACAAAATTGCTTCTATTTGAGGCGCTTCTATTAGAATAATGACTGTATTCTTCACAATTTCATACAAATCCAAATTCTCTTTCCACTCTACGATCTTTAAGCTCTCCCGTACAGCTCTCCTTCACCAGTCTTCCCCGTACAAACTATTCCTTGACCTTTCTACCGTACTTTAGTGGCCCCTCTTTGCGGCCGATTTCGTGGAGAGGCAAAGGCTGGGGTGCTTTTCGATTTAAAACTAATACTTTTCAATGATTTTTGTTTGATATATCTTTTTGTTCATGTAAAGCCAATACTGTAGATTTGCATTAACTCAAAGAAAATTTGTATTAGATTTAGTTTGGTAAATTTGCTCATTGGTAAGAGACGTGTAAGCTGTCTGTCTAATGGTGATATCGCAGTTAGCTTTAAAGCTTAACAATTCACTATTTCATTGTAACAAGTCTAAGCTTGCTAAAGCTAACGCTAAAGCTAAAGCTAAAGCCAAAGCTAAAGCCAAAGCCAAAGCCAAAGCCAAAGCTAAAGCCAAAGCCAAGCCAAAGCCAGCTAAAGCAAAAGCAAAAGCAAAAGCAAAAGCCAAAGCCAAAGCTAAAGCAAAACCTAAAGATCAGTTGAATCCTTTGAGATTCTATGCTCATTTAGATATTCAGCTATTTAATTTAATATCTTGAAAGGTAGCTGTCGAAGGGTAAGGCAAAGTATAAGGTACTTGGCGATCTTGCTCGCAAAATTTAATTTTAACAAACGAATCTCATTGTAAGCAACAACTTTGGGGTAGGCTACTTTGCGCCAAATTTTTTTGCGCAACTAAGTCATTTGCGCAAATTGCCATAACTTTCTTCTAAGTCGGTCAATCTTTATGATTTGACCTATGATCTTTATGATTTCCACATTGCTACCTAACTTGCTCAACGATTCAAAACTATTCTTGGTTAATTGGTTGATTTTTAAATGCAAATTTTTAAATGCAAATGTTTAAACAATTAATTTGTTTAAAAAAGCCTACTCTACTCTAACATTTACATGAGGTAGGCTAGTTTCCGCAACTGGATCGTTTGCGGAACTCTAACTCTAACCATAACTTTCTTCTAAGTCAGCCAATCTTTATGATTTTGGTTTCATTTTGTTGCACTTATTGAGATCTACAAAATGACACCAAAATCATAAAGATTGGTCGACTTGGAAGAAAGTTATGGCGAGTTGCGCAAAAGACCTAGTTGCGCAAAAAATTTGGCGCAAAGTACCCCACAACTTTGCTATATTTTTACAGACTAATGACAAGTTATATATGCTAATTTTGATTTTGAAACCTTTAAAAAGAAAATAATGTTTTTGCATTAAAATCACTAAATTACGAATTACTTTGAGTTAAATTACTAAACAACCGTAAAAATTACCGTAAAAAAACTCTAATAGAACGGCCCCCTCTGACCTCTTGAAATATCGACTTTTTGGGACATTTTTTGACGGGAATGGATAGAGTTGAGCCAAAATAATAGATAAATATGCCAAAACTATCATCGGCAGTCAAATTGGTTGCACAGTTTTCAAGTTTTCAAAAAATTTGAAAGAAAAAATCGACGGAATTTTTTCAGAAAAATTTCTGAAGGCAGTAAGATTGGTAAGAAAATAGGAAAACGGGTAAGAAAATAAGAAAATAGGAAAATAGGAAAATATTTTCATTCTAAAACGTGTTCTACATACGTTTTAAGCCAAGGGCTATCGTTTAAAACAGTTTTCGAAAAAAAATAAATTTTTGCTTCATGTAGGGGACCCTTACCTACTTTTTTTGGCCGGCCGATTTTGAGGGTTTGAAAAATAGAACGGCCGGCCGTTCTATTAGAGTTCTATTAGAGTTCTATTTTTTACGGTATAGCTTTTGTATGTTTCTTTAAAAATGAAAAACAAGAGAAAAAAAAGGCATTTCTTTTGTAATGTTTTTGTCAATAAACTATTGTTTGAAACTTGTTTAATAAATAAAAAGGGCGTCATTTCGATAGTTTTAAGATAAACCTTGCGTTAAGATACTGCTTAGCAAAACAAAAGCTTAGCATAGTGCTTAGCAAAACAAAAGCTTAGCATACTGCTTAGCAAAACAAAAGCTTAGCAAGACTAGAATCACATTTGAATAGATTTGGTCGATAAATTTGCTTAAAATTCGATCGAAATCATAAAATTCTTTGTGAAATGACTTTTCTAGGTAAAAAGCGGTTTCGAAAATAAGCGGTTAGAAGATAAACGTTTTCAAAATCGAACGTCCGATTTGAATGTGTTCAAAATCAGACGTAACATACCGTAAATACTCTAATAGAACGCTACTACCACTTGTACAGTCGCGTAGTCTAACTTCTTTTTAGAAAATCATTTTTTTTCTCGCGTGATTGATCGACGCAACCTTGGAATTTTCGTTGCACTACCTCATGATACCTCAAAACTATCGAAATTCATTTTCCAACAGTTAAAATTCATTTTGAAAAGAAAAGCAAAACTAAGTTTCTCCGAGGGGGACCGAACCCACAACCCCTCTTTCCAAATCTCGTTTGAGAGACGCGCGCTCTAACCACTCGACCATCTGCGCGCGGAGTGGAAACATTGGGCTCGGCTTTTGCAGTTTTTTGCATTTTTAAAAAAACCGCCTGATGAAATTTTCAGATTTTTTGGGGGCAGAGTGTGAAAAAAGATTTCCTATCGAATAAAAAAAAGTGCGTCCCGAATTTCGCTCTGGGCGCCGAGTTAGGTGTCTGTGACGGACGGACAGACGGACACTTGCCTTTTAGATATAGTAGATTTACGGTATATAAATTTTGTGAGGATAAGATCGACAAGTCTCGGCTTGTGGAACTGCCTGAGAAGAAATCTCGGGCTGTTCCACAAGCTGATTGAAAAAGAAAGCTAGGACGAAATCATAGAATTGAATCAGAGCTAAAAAAGAGCCAGACAAGCCAAGCATAATGATTTGAATGAACTCATACAGTTCGCGAATACCGGGGGTGATAGAAAAAGAGGGTCAAGAATTCTCTGTTTGAGAGATTCGGAGTGGCATTTCTTGGGTTGGGATGGCTTCTGTCCAGCCATAGACCCACAGTCTCCCTTCTTCACTCCGCCCGTTCCGGGGCTCCACTCCATTATTTGCGCAACGTCTTCCACGCTCTCCCTCCCCCCGTAATCCGTGCAGTTAGATTTTAGCGCGACTTGTGCTTTTTCTTCATCAAGCATTTTCAATTAGAGGCTAAAGTGGGTGTAAGTGTTTTCAGGAGTTGTCAGACTCAACAAGATACATTTTTCTAAAGTTAATGGATATCGAGTGTCTAAGAATTTAAAGATATTGCAGTTCTAGAGAACTAAAGATAATGTAGTTCTATAGAACCATATAAGAAGTGGGACAACTGCGATCTTTTTTTTGCGCACCCGGCCCATTAGCGCATCTTTTTTCGCGTTTTAAAGCTCTAAAAAAGCTAATACTAACCAATTTCTATTCCAAAAGTTGTTTTTCTGGGCAAAAAAATGCTTCTGGGTAATTTTAGGGCATAGAATCCAACATATCAGAGCTTGTGGAACCAATTTGAAAGATAAAACGGCTAGGTCAAATTACAGAAAATTGTTGAATTCGAATTCGAATCCTCGAATTGTTGATGTATAACTCCGTCCGTTTGCTACGTCCTAAATAATCTATTTATTGCCAAAAGTCGGCGAATTTCGTCAGATTCAAAAATCGCGACAGAAAATGCTTTTTTTGCGTGCACTTTCAACTTAAACCACTTACAAATTTCCGTGTATTTCTCATTTTTTAACGTGTTAAACCCTTGAGAATTAGCAAAAAGCAGCGTTTGCTCAGCAGCCGAAGAAAAATGAGCGATTAGACGCCCATTTCACACAAAATTTTGTCCACCGTTTGTTTACCCGACTACTTTGCATCGACTCGCTACTCCTATCCACAAATTTTCGCAGATTTTCGGAAGAAATTTTGAACAAAAAACTTAAAAAGTTGGGGGACTGGTGGAAATTTCTGTCTTTCTATCTTTTTTGTTCTCAAGTTTTAGCCTTTCAACGTTAAATCAATTTTTAGGTCTGACGAAACGATGGATCAATGGAGTCAATATCAGAGTATGCCCCACGAGAGCGGTTAGTTTCGATTTTTTTCATAAAAGTTGAGATAATATGCATAATAGTTGATGGTTTTTATCGAATTATCCGATATTTTGAAATTTAGCAGTGTTTAGAGGAGTACGACAAGCTTTAAACTTTCGAACTTTCGATTAATTTAATGCAGGCAACTCAACGAGTGACAACTCACCTAATAAGCGCCTAAAAATGTGACTAAAGTATTGTAGAAAAGTTCTGATTTGCAGAATTTTTTGCTAATATAAATATTTTAGTTAATTGGGCCGAACTCGCGCAAAAATGGATGCAGATGAAATCGGTCGAGGACGAGGCGAGCCACGAGAGTCAAAATTTCTATCGTGGTTCTTTTGAACGTGAGTTTTAGCTTTTAAACGAGATTTTTAAGCTTGCTGTATATCGAAAAAAGATCAGAGCTAAAGAATAAGGGCTAAAAGTGTTCAGAAATGGTGATATTTTTTGAGGTTAAATAGAATAAAATCTTTAAAACATCTTTGTTTAGATGGCAATGGCAACGCGCCACGATCGCTATTCGCATCAGTGAAGACGGAGGAGGCTCTTCTACATGCGCCCGGGCCATCAAGTGGAGGATATAATGCGAGCTGGGATTCGGGTGGGGTACCCCCACCACCGCCAATATCGAGAGGACCTCCACCGCCACCACCCATGCATCACAATGCAATGAACGGGCAACGAGGAGGATACCAAGGACCGCCAAGACCATTCCCGCCAAATTTTCGACCAGGCCCTCCCGGTCCACCTTTTCCACCTGGGCCACCACCGCCGAACTATGGACACAATGACAACTATTCAAGAAATTCTGGTACCTTTATATACCTAACTTCGTAAGAAAGCTTTTTTACCTATCTAAAAGTCTGGAAGTAGTTTAACTACTCGATATACCGGGTTGCGCAAAATTACCTGAAGTTCTTCGTTGTAACTTTGCAGCCGGTCAACTTAATCGTATTTTTCTCCATAGTATACAATTATTCTTTCCTTAACCTATTGGGACATTACTGAAAAGAAAAAGCCATTGGCCGGGCTTTCTTTCGAACCACAAAGCATCGGATAAAATTGATCCTGGCGCGGAGCTTCATTTTCCCCCTTTTCATAGCTTTTTTGGTTTCTGAAAAACCAGAAAAAACAACATTAAGACTAGAAAAGTGTGACTACTTTTTTCGAGGATAATTACGAATTTATAGAAAAAGAATTATAGGAGTTTTATGGAACGGTTGACGAATAACATTCAAACAAGTTTCTTGTCCGGGTAATTTTCCCTAATCCTGTATAACAATCAATTCATGTTGGATTCGATTGAAACATCTAAAAGTTTAAAAACAGTTAAAAATAATAATAAGTAGCTTAAATAATGTTGATTTTGAATAGTATTTTAGATATATAAAAACGTAGTTTTTTATTTTTTTTTGTTTTAGGTTACGACGACTACGATGAGTATGGAGATCGGGGGGAACCGGCAAGAGGTGGCGGATGGCAAGAAGACAACTACTACCATCAACAGCAATACGACGATGGAACAGAGAGCGGACCAATGGGCGCTTTGCCGATGTGGCCACCGGACGATTGGGCTCCTCCATCTTCAAATTTCTCACAAGGACCTCCCCAATCACATCCACCCTATGGCGCCCCACCAATGCGACCCACGCCTGGACAATTTCCGCCAAGGTGAATAAAATAAAGTTTGTTAAAAAATATAAGTTTTTAATGTTTCAGATATTTATTTTGCTATTTGTTTTAGAGCTCCCATTCCGCCACCATACGGTGCTCCGTCGATGGGTGTTCCACCGATGATGGGACGAGGAATGGGACCTCCAATGAGAATGCCACCGATGGGAAGAGGATATCCGACAAGAGGCCCACCACCTGGATTTGTACCCCCGTCAGCTGCATTTGGTGGTCCAATGCCAATGCACGATTCCCCGATGTTTCCGAATATTTCAGCAGGTAGAGATTTTTTAAATTACACTTGAAGAATGTAAAAAGAATATTGTTTAAAAGCCTTTTTTGTTAAAAAAGTAAGCATGTCTTTATAGTATTGGCCAAAATGTTCAATTTTTTTAATTTAGAACAGCGCAAAAAGCTCCCGGCTTGGATACTCGAGGGGTTGGATAAGGCCGAAGTAGACAAGCACAAGCAAAGGGAGAAAGAAGAGGAGATCCGACGAGTTGAGGAAGCTCGCGCAAGGAAGAGGGCTCTTGCTGGAAAAGGGAAATTTGTAAGTGTATAATCTAGTTTGAAATCATTTCCGATCTAGGATAGCTCCAGCGAAGAAGAGGACAATAACGATGCTGATGATGAACATGATTCAAGTGAATTTAAGAGTTATAAAGGTTTACTTTGACTTATAGAAGCTTCACCGTCAAGTCTTCCGGAGGGGGAACCGACATTTATGGCGCTCAAGCGAAATCGGGATCAAGTTCGCGGTGAACTGAGTGATGAAGAGGAGGAGAGACCAACGGAAGAACAGAGACGAGCGAATGCGGTACGTTAAAGCTTTAGGTTATCATTATTGACATGTAAAACCGTAATTATAGAGGACAATAGAAGATAATCGTCTTCTATTAGAAGAATATTGCATATTTCGCTGTAACCTACTATCCATTTTTAGATGAAGGCGCTGAGAAAAATCATGACTGGTCTACTCCTTGAGGTCACCGATCATAAGCTATTTGAAATTTGCCAACAAACACACAATAGTGAAAAGGCGAAAGGTTACATTTTCTTCATTAAACATTTTTGTTTGTCATTTGTTGTGTATTCTTGCTTAAAATTATTTTTGAATAAAATGCTAATCAGGGTATTCTAGCTGAACCTAAAATCCTCGCTAAAAGTTCTGCACTTGCCGCTCTCGCGAATCTCGGTAAGTGGTTTTTCAATTTTAAAAATCTAAGACCATTTGTAAATTTTAACACATCGATTATTGTATTAATATTAAGCGATTTTATCATCGCTCAATGCAAAGTTATCTTTACAAATTTCAGGCGGTGATGAGAGCGACGAGGACTCTGAGGATGGGAGACGAGAGAAGAAACGCGATGATCGAAATGGTTCGCCGAAAAGTGACGACTCGGGCGTTTTCAAGACACCAATGAGTATCCCGGTGCGAAATTTGAGTAAGCCAACTGAACTCCCAACGATGCCCAATCAAGCTGCAGGTAGTTGATGATTTACATGAAATTTGTGCGAGTCAATCGCATTCATCGTACAATTTGAAGCATTACTTTGTGGCTTGTTGATCAATGCTCAAACTCACAGTAATCGCTGTAATATTTTTAATTGGGATATTGATTCACAAGACATATATATTTTTTACTACAGAGAACATTTATGGTATTGGCATAGAATAGGTCGCCCTATGCTAGCCTCAAGTACAGGGTGGTATTGGCACGGGACTGCGGCCTCCGTGCTAGCTGCCTATATAAGGGAAATCGTTTGGAAAGATAAACTATTAACTTTTATTTTTTAGGAATCATCCCAGAGAAGCCAAAGGACACGGAGAATAAAGCACCAAAGATAGCTGAGCAAGGTAATTTTGTTTTCATTTTTGTTATAATTTTTATTTTAGAAGTAACGAAAAATGGTGATCAGGAAAAGAAAGACGAGCTTGAGAAAAGCTCGAAAGATGAGAAGAGCAAAAAATCGAGCAAGAGAAAGCACGATAAGGATTCCGGATCACCTAGCAGGTATGCATGAAGTTTTACTTTTAAGTTAAATCAAATTTGCTTCGATTCTCTTACACACGTTTATTTTAGACGGAAGCGCTCTCGATCACGAGATCGAAAACGTTCACGAAGTCGGGATCGACGATCTCGTAGTGGGAGTCGAGAGCGTAAAAGGAGCCGCTCACGGGAAAGAAGGCGAAGTCGCTCAAGAGACAGAGACAGGTGAGTAAATAAGGGCTACTTGTTAGGTAAAGTATCAAAAAGTTTTGTTATTTTTTGGAGACTCCAAAACAAAAGTAACGTATCAACAATTTTGCTTTTTCGTAAGCCTAACAAGAAGAATGGTATGATAGTTTGTGATCAAGGATTGAGACGAACTCTATGTTCAAATAAAACGTTTAACTGTAGCTAAATTCTTTTAATGAATATTAAATCTTGTCTTTTCAGGGAAAGGCGACGATCGCGTTCAAGAGATCGGGAGCGACGTCGTTCGAGGAGTCGAGGTCGTGATCGAAAAAGATCTCGCTCAAGAGGACGGTAAAGTTTCAAATATCGAATTTTTGAAACATTTTGTATTTCCAATAGATTGATTTCTCAAATTGTGATCATTTTCATGTTGTTTTATTTTGCTCTTTTAAAACATAAAGTTGTTTTATCGCTGTTCATGAGCTTTTCAGGAAAAATTTTAAATTTCCTTTGGAAAACACAAAAGTTTAGGTGTATGCATAGTGTATGGACAGAATACGGAAGAATTATGGGAAAGTAGATATATGCTTGTGATTAGATACGAGTGTAAATCGTGGAATGAACAGGTCACATGGTTTTAGAGCGGTTTTGGATCTAGAACCAGATCTGACTGCTCTGGCTTTACCACAAAAGCTACCTGGATCAGTCAGACTTGCAAACTTTTTCGAACACTGATTCGGATACCCATTCTAAAGTGTGCTCTGGCCATTCGTACCATACCGATTATTCGGATATTTAAATTTGGGTTTTCTTTCTTCTTCCTGCCTTTCTTCTTCCTTTCTTACTTCTTCCTTTCTTTATTCTCCCTTTCTTTCTTCTTCCTTGTCTTTCCTATTTCTTCTTGGGCAAAGAAGGCGCCGATAACTCAATAATGGAGCATCTCCCTGGTATGCATAAGATCGAGGGTTCAATTCCTAATAGATTCCAAGTTCTTTTGTCATTCATTACTTTATTATGGTGGAGCAGCTATCCAAGTCAGTGAGTTTGAAAGTTCAGCCAAAAGTTCAGCTCTTCAGAAGTTCAGTTTCGTTTTTCAGAAGCCAGAAGTTCACCCAGGCCTAGTTCCTAAAAATATATGCTGCTTTTCTCTAGTTTTACTCTACTCTACTAAATACTACTAAATACGCACTCTACTAAATGCCTACAGTACTGGGGACTGTATTGGAGCGCCAATACAACTTATTAGCGGTTCTAGGTACACTTGGCCCATTTGCAACCAAAACCTTCGCTCACTGTCATTCAGCATCACAACAATTTGATATTTTCCTTTCAAGTCACTTACGATGATGAGATTAATTCGAAGAAACGTGCTAGATGAGCTAAAAGTTACAGTAATCTGTCTCGGAATGCTGCATTAAGTAATCAGATTCAGAATCAGACTTACAGTAATCAGGTTTCTCAAGTTTCTTCTATAGGTAAAGCACTCGAGCACTCAACTACAGTAACTCGGATTACTGTAGAATGCTGAATGCGATGAATCCGGGCTTTATTTTGGATTTGGAATACAATACAGTAATACAATTTTATTGAATACCGTATTCTCTCTAATAGTAGTGCACATTACTATTTTTTGAACCCCCTCCTGGACCGCAATACTATTAGAGAGTGCACTACTATTAAAGAGTTTTATCATTTACCAAAGTAAGACAGATATAAGATTTGTTCCAAAAATTCTTGCAATTCTTTCACGTACTCCTTTGGCTCCTTTTGACATACAATTGTGGGCCGGCGAGTTGACAATTTGTGTCTTGACAAACAACAAAAAGATGTTTTTGCACTTCCAGCGGAAGCTGAAAGCTTTTCAGCTGGAACGACAGGCTCAGTCACCACAGAATCAGCCGGAACGACAGGCTCAGTCACCACAGACTCAGCCGGAACGATAGGCTCAGTCACCACAGAATCAGCTGGAACGACAGGCTCAGTCACCACAGAATCAGCTGGAACGACAGGCTCAGTCACCACAGAATCAGCTGGAACGACAGGCTCAGTCACCACAGAATCAGCCGGAACGACAGGCTCAGTCACCACAGAATCAGCACGGCAATTTGCACAACAATTTTAGATTTTTTGCTAACTTTTTCATGTGAAGAATAGCTAATAAATGAATAAAAAAAAGCTCACTTTTGCTTGCTTGAATACCTTTAGAATGTTACATAAACATAAAGTCAAAAAGGCTTAGATGAAAAAGAAGCACCAGAAATTCAAATTTTCGAGGGTGCACTACTATTTTTTTAACCCCCTCTCGGACCACAATACTATTAGAGAGTGCACTACTATTAAAGAGTGCACTGCTATTAGAGAGAATACGGTATCTAATTTTCAGCGAAACGGCCGATCCGTGGACAGTTTGAAATGGTTTATTCGTAGATAAAAATAGAAATTTGCATAAACGACTGTAGAAGGAAAGAGTGTAGAATCAAATCATTGCACAAAAGACAGAAAGTTTCAAAAAAAAACCCGTTCAAAAGATAAAGTTGTACTAAAGTTTGCCGACTTGTGTGTGCGCATCACTTTTGTCGACGTGATCGACGATTTTGCGAGCCTCGGCGATGATCTGGAAATGTGTTTGCGTAAACGTTGATACAGTCAAGAAGTACAGTCAAGTGAAGTACAGTCAAGTTAAGAGATTTGAGATGCGCCCCCTTTGCCATTGGTAATCTAACTTTGAACCCAAATTTCTTGGCGTTGGGCTGTCCAATTTAAATATTCTTGGTATCATTGGATGCACCAAGTCTTTCTCTATCCATTAATACAAAAACTATTGAAATTGGACAGCGCAACGCCAAGATATTCGAGTTCAAACTTTTGCCATTGCCAAAACTTTGAACTCAAATATCTTGGCGTTGAGCTGTTCAATTTAAATAGTTTTTGTACCAATCGACAGGGAAAGACTTGGCGCATCGAATGATACCAAGAATATTTAAATTGGACAGTCCAACGCCAAGAAATTTGAGTTCAAAGTTATGGCAATGACAAAGAGGCGGGGGCGCGTATCAAATGTCCCACAATTCTAAAAAATCGTCTTTTTTCGTCTTTTTTCTTTCGTTTTTAGAGTTAATTACTATAAAAGTAATGCTTTTAAAGCTCCATTATATATGCTGCACCCTGTATTGCTTAGTCTTACAGTAATCTGTTCATTTAGCATTTCTAAAGTAGGTAATCAAGTTTCGGAGTACTGTAAAGTGTTCAAAAGGTGAAAATGGTCTGCTTAAGTTTAGCGCTTTAGAGTGGAAGCCTTAGAGTAGAAAGTGGAAGCCAAGTGATTTCGATTAAATGCCAAGTTTTTCAATAAGCAGATCTCTGAAGTCTTTTCTTTGCTAGACTTTATCCTTGAGTATCTATGTGCTCAAATTTGTAAACACACCCCCTTCTAGTGCACTCAATCCCTCAATTTTCTTGTTCGACTTGTTGTCATGAGAAAAATCGGGAATTCAGTGCGCTAGAAAGTGTGCGTTTAGGATTTTAGTGAGCACAAAGCACTAAAGCAACAATATATTACTTGTTCGATATCAATTGTTGAGTAGGGTTCGACGAGTGGCGGAGCCAAAAGAGAACCGGGATCTCGAGTTCCTGTAAAAGTTGATTGAAATTGTAAAAGTTGAAAGTCAAGCATTAAAGGTGTGATTTAGATGTTATCTAGCATTTAAAAACCTTTTATTCACTACTAACTTTCACTTTTATTCGCTTGTTATCCCCGTCACGTGGTTATCGTTTTTTGGAACTTTTCATACCTTGAAAACATCTTAATACTCACAAAATACGTTTTTTATAATTATGACAAAGAATTCACGAAAGAAAAACAACAAAAGTAAAGAACTTAGCGCCAAGCAGAATCGAACCCGTGAGAAAAACAGGAAACTCGGTTTCAGGGCCCAGCACACTATCCAGTAGGCTACCCCTGCCCTGAAGGCGGCTCGGCATGACGGCCTCTTATAGGTGAGGTCGCGACTTGCCATTGAGAAGCTTGCTAATCGAGAAGTTTTGAAGTAAAAAGCCGAGTTGAGCGAAGAACTACCAAGGCAGTCATGGCTGACTGGCTAAGTGCTCGGTTTCTCAGTCGGGAGGTCGGGGGTTCGATCCCGCTGTCTGGCTCCCTTTTTCCCAGATATTTTTCCCAAGAGAGCTATTTTTCCCAAGGAGTTGTACTTTTGTCTTGTTTGTAATTGCTTGTTTGTACTACCTTATTCGTTTGAATAAATGTACTCTTTTATGATCACAATCTTCACTTACCGTCGTAATCATCATATTCCAATTCGTCAAGCACAGAAGCCGACGAGGACCCAAAAGGTAACGGAGTGTCGGCGGTGGCTCGACCGGTTCTAAATTAAATAACTTGATCGTTTTCTATAGTTGTATCAATTTCTTGTTGGCTCTGGCAATTTCTTGTTCTATCAATTTCGTTTCTTCGTATTCTATATCATTAGCATCTTGAACTCAACGCTGAAAACCTAGTAAACCTGAAAAATCTATTTAAAGATGTTCAAAGTGTTTAGCTTATATTAAGGGGTCTACTTATCATTGTTTCTAGTAGCTTACAATATTGTTATCATTGTTAAAATCATTGTTAAACGTTATTATTATTTGCCGTCTTATACAGGATGAGGACGTCCCACGCTTTTTTCGTAAATTTCTCCACCATTTTTCGAGTGATTCTCAAAAACTCTTTTTAAAATAAAAATTAGAGAGTTTTTCTATCGTAGGTTTTTGTTGGTTTTTGCTGAAAACTGAATTCATTTGGTTTTGAGATGTCTCAAAGTCCAGCTCGCATTTTATAAGAGTTATAAGAGGTTTAAGAGTTTCGAGTTCATAAAAAGCGCTTTAAAAGATCTTGAAGCTATTTTTTTTAGTGTTTATCTTATTAGTTCACTATTTACATTAAAATCATATAATAAAATATGATGCTGAGAATAAAACTTTTAAAAGTCTTCGAAAAATGCCTCTCGAAAACCGGCACGTTCAAGCTTTTTCAGTGACGTTATCTTGATCTTTTTATCAGTTCAATCACTCAACATTCAAGGGAAACGATGTCTAAAAAAGTGCCTATACTTTTTATTAGATTGGATCATAAAAGGAACCGTATTGGAAGCGTATTGGAATGGTATTGGAATCGTATTGGAATTGGATTGGAATTGGATTGGAAGCGTATTGGACCCGTATCGGAATCGTATTGGACCCGTATTGGAACCGTATTGGAATCGTATTGGAATTGGATTGGAAGCGTATTGGAAGCGTATTGGAAGCGTATTGGAACCGTATTGGAATCGTATTGAAATCGTATTGGAACCGTATTGGAACCGTATTGGAACCGTATTGGAAGCGTATTGGAACCATATTGGAACCGTATTGGAAGCGTATTGGAACCATATTGGAACCGTATTGGAAGCGTATTGGAACCGTATGGGAAGCGCATTGGATCCGTATTGGACCCGTATTGGAATCGTATTGGAATTGGATTGGAAGCGTATTGGAAGCGTATTGGAAGCGTATTGGAACCGTATTGGAATCGTATTGGAATCGTATTGGAACCGTATTGGAACCGTATTGGAACCGTATTGGAAGCGTATTGGAACCATATTGGAACCGTATTGGAAGCGTATTGGAACCGTATGGGAAGCGCATTGGATCCGTATTGGACCCGTATTGGAATCGTATTGGAATTGGATTGGAAGCGTATTGGAAGCGTATTGGAAGCGTATTGGAACCGTATTGGAAGCGTATTGGAACCGTATTGGAATCGTATTGGAACCGTATTGGAAGCGTATTGGAAGCGTATTGGAACCATATTGGAATTGGATTGGAACCGTATTGGACCCGTATTGGAATCGTATTGGAACCGTATAGGAATCGTATTGGAATCGTATTGGAATCGTATTGAAATCGTATTGGAACCGTATTGGAACCGTATTGGAATTGGATTGGAAGCGTATTGGACCCGTATCGGAATCGCATTGGACCCGTATTGGAACCGTATTGGAATCGTATTGGAATTGGATTGGAAGCGTATTGGAACCGTATTGGAACCGTATTGGACCCGTATTGGACCCGTATTGGAATCGTATTGGAATTGGATTCGTTCATCATAAAACCCATTTAAATAGCAAATTTCTCCAAAAATTTTGCTTAAATACCCGAAAATCTCGTAAAAATGATGCGCGTCGAGCTTGTCAAAGGAACGAACTTTGAGAAGTCCCAAAACGAAGCCAAAAGCGTGGGACCGTAATTATGCCTCACCGTTTACACCCAAAACAAACCTCGGTGTCCCGTGTGCACTCAATTGAATGCCGATGCTCCGTTTGGCGACGAATTTCGGCGCGCTCACTTGGGTGAGATCGGTGTTCCCGGAGCGGATCATCTCGCTGTTTGGACTGAAATCATGAAATAATGAATTTTGTTCCCGTAAATACTCGAATAGAAGCTTTATAGGAGCGTCGCGTAGTTTAACAAGGAAATGGGTTAAAATTAGGGTGAAGGAGGATCGGAATAGTGATAGAAATGGTATTTCGGATATGGGGAATCCGATGCTGTATTTAGTTTTGCTTAAAACCCTCTGGTTTTCGAGAAAAAACGCGTTGCAAGTTTGGGTACTGAATCTCCGGTTTATAATGGCTCTTTCCCTTCTGTGATCGATGGAATAGTGTAGTGGTAAGTCTGCGCGCTCTCAATCTGACGCGCTCTCAATCTGACGCGCTCTCAATCTGACGCTCTCTCAATCTGACGCGCTCTCAATCTGACGCGCTCTCAATCTGACGCGCTCTCAATCTGACGCGCTCTCAATCTGACGCGCTCTCAATCTGACGCGCTCTCAATCGGACGCGCTCTCAATCTGACGCGCTCTCAATCTGACGCGCTCTCAATCTGACGCGCTCTCAATTTCCTCTTTGCCCGCGAGTTCGGATCCGCTTTGCGAAGAAGCTTTGGCTTTGATTTGAAAAAGATTTTAAAATACTTTTATGAAGAATCAGCTCCTATATCAACTCTTATATCAGCTCTTATATCAGCTCTTATATCAACTCAATAGTTTACTAAGGATTGTAAGCATTTACCGTTTATCGATTAACGGCAAAGTGGGTGTCTCGTTTCGTTTGATTCGTCGAGTAATTGACGCGCAAACAAATGGTGGGATGAGGATGAGAGTGAGGAGAACGAGGCAGACACCGCCTGGAAAATGTGCAAGAGTTACAGTTATTATACTATAAAACAAACCAATGATGAGATGTTGAGAGCAAAATGGTTGACACGGCTCATGCTCGAGGGCCAATGGGAGGACTTCACCTGGAAAAAGTCTAGCAATGAGAATTAGAGTGTCTACCTCTAAAATAGCTTTTCTAAAACGTGGCAACTTTTTTACCGTAACCTTATGTCTAGTTTTTATCTAGCTTTTACTCTTTTATCTATTTTTTATCTTTCAATATCTTTTTTTTTGTGAATCCGCACAGAATCCGATCAAAAGTAGATGTCGAGAGAAGATTGCGTTAGTTTGGCAATTCAATATGCATTTAAAAGCGCTATATTTAAGAACAAACTTCTTTTTGCATAGATTACGGTGAAGCCGGGTCGCAAAAGGTTCGCATTCTCCTCAATATCATTTCTTTCTTTTGATTCATCATTGACATAACGGAAAAAGAGATTTGAATCGAGTCGCTTTGTGAGTGAGGTTTCGAAAGATTTCCCCGAACTCCATAAAAGTTTCTGAAAGAATATCGGATTCTGAAAGAGTATCGAATTCTGAAAGAGTTTCTGATTCTGGCAAACATCAAAAAAGTATCTATTGGGTTGGTGAATTGAAAACTGCGGGACTTTGATTTATTCAACATAAAACCATGAATTCATTCCAAATAATCTCCATTATTATTGACGACTTCTGGCCATTTTACAGGCAATTTGCGGTTTCCTCTTTCGTAGTAGGATTTTGGTTTTGAATCGAAAAACTTTCAAAGCCAATTTTTGACTGCTTCTTCCGAATCGAAGTGTTCTCCCGCAAGCTCATTACTCATTATCCGGAATAAATAGTAATCAGAAGGGGCAAGGTCCGGACTGTATGGGGAATGCGCCAAAAGTTCCCAAACAAGGCTGTTTATTTTAGAGCGAGTCAGTTTTGCAACATGAGGGCGCGTTGTCATGGAGGAGAACGAGCTTTGACTTGGATGGCCTCTTCTTCTTCTTATTCACTTTTCCCAACTGTTCACTGTATTTGATTGCATTAAGGGTCATCTTGCTATCCAGCAACTCCCAGTACACCACTCCCTCCATATCCCAGAAAACGCAGAGCATAAACTTCTTCTGGTGCAAATCGGGCTTGGAGTCACTTTCGGGTTTCTCGCCTGGCCCCACCCATTGCCGCTTCCTCCGAAAGTTCAGAGATAAAACCCATTTCTCATCTCCTGTCACAATTCGAGAAAGAAAAGATTTCCTTTTGTATTGTGAGAGATAAACGGCACTGATCGAGGCGCGCTGCCACTTCTAGAGGTTATTGAGATCATGGGGCACCCAAGCCTCAAGTTTCGATTTAAATCCAAGGGTATGAAGGTGCTTTAGCTCTGTAGCATGATCGACCCCTAACTCCATATCCTAGAAAACGCTAAGCATAAACTTAAAATGAAATTGAAAAAAAATGGAGGACTGGAGATGTCCCAGTTTGAGCACTTCCTTCAAAAGAAACCCATTTTGGTGTCAATGGAAAAGTTGTAGAGAATCAAAAATTAGGCTTATAGCTAAATTTCCAAAAAGATACACTTAGTAGTTTCGCTTAAAATGCAAGTTTTGTGAAAATTCGCAAATTTGGCATTTCTTGAAAACCAAAATGAAAAATAAAATATTGGTCAAAATACGGCTGGAAAAATGCCCGTACAGTAAGGCAGACAGAAAGACAGACAGATACCGTAACCCCCCTCCCCTCCCCCTCCTTTTCCGTCATTTCATTTGTGAGAATTCGTAAATTTGGCATTTCTTGAAAACGAGTTTTTGAATCGTTCTGAAAATTTGGATATAAGCTTGATTTTTGATTCTCTACAACTTTTCCATTGACACCAAAATGGGTTTCTTTTGAAGAAAGTGCTCAAACTGTCACCTATGACAATAGCCCGCAGTTTTCAATTCACCAACCCAATGAATTAAATAATAATAATAAAAAATAATAATTTTAAAAGTAATTACAAAAGTAATTAAACAAATTGGGTTTAATTTCATTTTACTTTAAATCAATTTAAAGGAATTCTCTCTTGAAATAATAAAATTGTGACGACAGATGCCTTTCGGACCGTCCACCGTACACTTTGCCTTTCAGACGTTTCCGCGCCAAACGTCGGAAACTACCGTAACCCGACGCAATAAAAGGACCCCGCCACAAAGAATTTTTCAGTCTTTCGTCGTGTTTTATTTTTTCAGTCTTTTTTCCTTTTGTTTTCCATTGACACCAAAATGGGTTTCTTTTGAAGAAAGTGCTCAAACTGTCACATATGACAATAGCCCGCAGTTTTCAATTCACCAACCCAATATTAAAGGCTTCTCCCAAAAAAACCTTGGCACACAACTCAAACTGCAGCTTTTCTTGAACAGGTTTCAAGAGC
This sequence comes from Mesorhabditis belari, assembly GCA_958450365.1. Taxonomy (NCBI): domain Eukaryota; kingdom Metazoa; phylum Nematoda; class Chromadorea; order Rhabditida; family Rhabditidae; genus Mesorhabditis; species Mesorhabditis belari. The sequence continues at coordinate 1,497,651 of CAUEEP010000724.1, read as the reverse complement.
TCTCACATAGTTTATTTGATTCTTTTCTGGTTAAAAGGCTTAAAAAAAATGTTTTTCAATAAAAATCTTCAGCCATGATGTGTTTTTATGAGATCTGGCTGTAAACTATGAGCTGAAACGTGCAATGGGTTTCTTGAAAATGAATTTCCTCTTGAAACTGACAAATTTCATTGGTTAATTTTAAAGTTAACTTAAAGAATGATCCAAATCTTACTCTTAAGTTTAGTTCTTAGTTTAAGTTTATCAAAAAACACTTTAAGCGAAACTACTAAGTGTATCTTTTTGGAAATTTGGATATAAGCTAGATTTTTGATTCTCTACAACTTTTCCATTGACACCAAAATGGGTTTCTTTTGAAGAAAGTGCTCAAACTGTCACAGATGACAATAGCCCGCAGTTTTCAATTCACGAACCCGATAAAAATTCGAAACAAAACCAATAAAATCAAATTCACGATCAAAATGATACCAAAGTTTACTAAAGTTTACCTCATTTGTCCCTTTCTGATGCAGATGAAGTGTTCCATGTGGTTGTCCCTCTTTGACAAAGATTAAATCAATGAGTTGATCTTTCTTCGATGCGATTTCCCATGTCAAATTGCCTTTGCATTCTTTTGCTGAAACAAGAATAATCAAGATCTTCGATTATTTTCATTTTTTGAGATAATCTTTTATCGTTTTCGATATAATCTTTTATTTTCTTCATTTTCAATTGGTTTACCAGGCTTTGTTGCATAGAAAGTTCCTCTTTCAGCCTCCAAAACGCAGCCGCAAGTGCAATTCGTTGCATCTTTAATCAAAAAGTCGACATCTGAAAGAAAGCAGCTTTTAAATAATCAATAATAATCATAATTGTTTTCTATTAGGCTTCTTTTACTTCTTTTTACTTCTTTTTACTTATTTTTCCTCTTTCAAGTGTTTTCTATTAGGTTTTTTCAAAGTCTTTTCTTCCCTTTTCATCCTTGTGTTGAAAAAGAATAAATTCACCAGTTAACCTACCGTAAATACTGTAATTAGTACCCCACCGCCCTCGTACAGTCGTGTAGTCGCAAAAGTTTTTTCAGTATTTCATTTTTTTCAAAGCGCCCGTACTTTCAAAAAATGTGTCTTTGGTATCAAAAAATAGCGCTGAAATTCAGGGCTATTTTTTGATACCTACGCGCGCATTGTAGTATAAACCAGTGTCGAGAAAAACTCCTTCAAAGCTGGACTATGCAACGCTCCGCATCGTCATTATGGGGGTGGGGTACTATTACAGTATTTACGGTAGTATGTTCCTTTTTAAAAAAGGAAGGAAGAGGAAGGAAAAGACTTGTGCAGTCAAATCTTTGACATCAATTTTATCCATCAATTTTTTCAATCTTTTACCTGGACAATCGGGTAAAGGACAAATCTCTCGTTGCATCACATCACCCAAACAGGTTTTCCCGCGTTTCGGGCGTGGCGACTCGCAAGAACGGACTCTCATTCGGACACCTTTCTCACACTTTCCCTCACATTTTGACCACGATGACCACAAGGTCCAACCGCCGTGCACCGTTTCGACTGAAAGTTTTTCAAAATTATACCTTGAAATAGGATAGACGCTGTATTAATCTGCAAACATTTCAGTCTCTGATGGCGATCATTTTCACAGCGACTATTATTGCTGGCTACTCCAGTTAATAGATTTGTTTTTGATATAAAAAGCTCAGAGTTTCGTGTACTTTGCTTTGCTTTTTTTGCTCAAATCTGTGAATGCACTCTTTCTGGTGAACGGTTTCTGGTGCTGTTCTTAGGCTTCGGTGCTGTTCTTAGGCTTCGGTGCTGTTCTTAGGCTTCGGTGCTGTTCTTAGGTATAGGTGCCGTTCTTAAGCTTAGGCTTAAGTGCTGTTCTTAGGCATAGGTGCTGTTGTTAGGCTTAGGTGCTGTTCTTAAGCTTAGGCTTAGGTGCTGCTCTTAGGCTTAGGTGCTGTTCTTAGGCATAGGTGCTGTTCTTAGGCATAGGTGCTGTTCTTAAGCTTAGGCTTAGGTGCTGCTCTTAGGCTTAGGTGCTGTTCTTAGGCATAGGTGCTGTCTTAGGCTTAGGTGCTGTTCTTAGGCCTCCAATCTTTAGATTTTCAATGAGTAAGACTTGTTTAAAGCCAAATCCCTTATCGATTCGGGTTTCCTTCTCAATTTTGTTTTCTTTTCTTGTCTTGTCTTGTTTTGCCTTGTCTTGGAGACTCTTGGAGTCTTGAATGAGGAATTGTCGCATTTGAGTGGGGTCACCTTATGGTGTGCTGTAATTATCTCCCTCATTCATCCCACAGGCTCCTCCCCGCCTCAAAACGCTTGTTGGATCCCATTCATGGATCCCATTGGATCCCATTGGATCCCTGGATCCCATAAATCTTTCCCTGTTTATACACTATTTTTATTTTCTCAATGGAATGAGAAAATGAGAAAAGAAAGAGTGAAAAAGTAGTCGAGTAATAAATTTGTAACGAAAATATCTGTCTGTCCTTTTTGCCATTGGCAATTGAAGATTTCTCGTGTTTTTCTCAGCACTAGCCCTTCCATTTTGACTATTTTGACTATCATTCGATGCAGAATAAAATTACGCGTCGAATGATACCAAAATTAACTCAATATATAATATCCATGCAAAGTTATGGGGCAAAAGGTTAAGTTTTGCTCATAATGGGCGGGGTTTAGGTTTTTAGCCAATAACTTTGCATGGATATTACATTTTGGATTAATTTTGGTATCATTCGACGCGTAATTTTATTCTGCATCAAATGATAGTTAAAATAGTCAAAATGGTCATCCAAAATTGAAAATACAAGCAATTTTTGCGCTTCACAATTCAAATCCCCTTAGTTTCATCCGCTTGTAGATGTTCGCTTGTAGTTACTTCTCTAGTTACTTAGCAGTTAAAGAAAAAAGAGATTTAGAGTAGCTTATAGTGAAATGAATGTATAGTAAGCTTTAGAGAAAGCAATGAACACAAATCTACATTCCAGGCGCATTGCTTAAACTTGGGGCCCAGAAAGGGAAGGGTCTGTGGTCGACCCCGTCCGATCTGCCAAGTTGAGCAACGTCGGCGCGGGCTAGTCGTGGGTTCGACTCCCATGGGTTCCCCTCCGAGCGCCCCAGCCCGGCCATCGGAGTATCATCGGCTACGACAACTACACTTCTGCCTCAGTAAATGTGGAAGCGGGTTGTGATCTGCGCTAAGTGCGAAGACAGATCAAATCATTATCATTATTTGCTTAAACTTTCTGTATTTATATTCGACTCCCTGGACTAAAAGCATTCGCAGAAATTCGGTCCATTATGAATTCGGATGTTCTTCATCCATCAGAAATTCCATTGAAATGTGTGTCCGTTGGAATGGATGGATTGATGAGAATTTGAGAGGGGAAAGGGACGGACACCAATGTGTCAATTGTTTGCTCTCCACATCTCCTCTCGTAATTAGAGTCCATACATAAATTCGAGTGGAGAAACCGGAAGAATCACTCAGACTTTATAGGCTAAACTTCTAGTACACTTGATGTACTTTCTGGTGTACTCCTGGTGTACTTTCTGGTGTACTTTTTGGTGTACTTTCTGGTGTACTTTCTGGTGTACTCCTGGTGTACTCCTGGTGTACTTTCTGGTGTACTTTCTGGTGTACTCCTGGTGTACTCCTGGTGTACTTTCTGGTGTACTCCTGGTGTACTCCTGGTGTACTTTCTGGTGTACTCCTGGTGTACTTTCTGGTGTACTCCTGGTGTACTCCTGGTGTACTCCTGGTGTACTTTCTGGTGTACTCCTGGTGTACTCCTGGTGTACTCCTGGTGTACTTTCTGGTGTACTCCTGGTGTACTCCTGGTGTACTCCTGGTGTACTTTCTGGTGTACTCCTGGTGTACTTTCTGGTGTACTCCTGGTGTACTCCTGGTGTACTCCTGGTGTACTCTGGTGTACTCCTGGTGTACTCCTGGTGTACTCCTGGTGTACTTTCTGGTGTACTCCTGGTGTACTCCTGGTGTACTCCTGGTGTACTTTCTGGTGTACTCCTGGTGTACTCCTGGTGTACTCCTGGTGTACTTTCTGGTGTACTCCTGGTGTACTCCTGGTGTACTTTCTGGTGTACTCTGGTGTCCCTGGTGCTTTCTGGTGTACTCCTGGTGTACTCCTGGTGTACTTTCTGGTGTACTTTCTGGTGTACTCCTGGTGTACTTTCTGGTATATAGCGCTGCGCCTAATGCATCTTTTTCCCTTTCTAAGACAATAGATTAACTTCAGCTAAAAAACAACAATTAATCATAAAATCTACGCCTAATTTTACATAGAATAGAAGAATTGTAAGAATTTTTAATGAATTTGACAACCCTAGCTGAGCAATACAAAAAATTCTATCCTACGATGCTGTAAAAGAGTTAAATTCGAGTTTGGAGTCTCTAAAATGGTTATCTGACGCGGCCGGCTCCTTTTACCATTGCCATAACTTTAAGTTCAAATATCTTGATGTTGGGCTGATTTAAATAACGTAAAAACTTTAATAGAAACGCACTCTCCAAGAGAAGCACAGTCTAGACAGACATCGAAAAATAGAAGCGCACTCTACTAGAAGCGTACTCTCTACTAGAAGCGTACTCTCTACTGGAAGCGTACTCTCTAGCGGAAGCGTACTCTCTACTGGAAGCGTACTCTCTACTGGAAGCGTACTCTCTAGCGGAAGCGTACTCTCTACTGGAAGTGTACTCTCTACTGGAAGCGTACTCTCTACTAGAAGCGTACTCTCTACTGGAAGCGTACTCTCTACTGGAAGCGTACTCTCTACTGGAAGCGTACTCTCCAGAGAAACCAAAGAGAAAGACTTGGCACAACCAATCATACCAAGAAGATCAAAATTGAACAACCCAACACCAAGAAATTTGAGCTCAAAGTTTTCCCAATGGCAAAGGGGCAGGGCACGTATAAAAGGTCCGTCGCCCCGCCTCTTTGCCATTGGCTGACTTTGAGCTCAAATATCTTGGCTTTGGATTGTTCAATTTAAATAGTTTTTCTACCAATCGACAGAGAAAGACTTGGCGCATCTAACAATACCAAAAAGATTAAAATTGAAAAGCCCAACACCAAGAAATTTGAGCTCAAAGTTATGGCAATGGCAAAGGGGGCGGGGCGCGTATCGAATGTCCCAGTATCCTAAAAAATCGTCTTTTTCTGTCTTAATCCGTGAGCGTATCGTAACCCATTGTCTTGTACAGTGTCTTCCTTTTGTAGAGCTAGGATTACCGTAACCCATTCTCTTGTAAACAGTTTTTTCAAGTTAAATGACTTTACATTCAAAAGCTGGTAAAAGCTGGTAAAAGCTTTAAGCGCACTATTGTGAAGCTTTTGAATACTTTCTGCTTCCTTTTGCCAATGATCCGTTAAATATTCAAAATTCAAAATTCCCCTTTTCCTTTCCCCATCACTTGGACACCAAAATTGTTTTGCCAAATTGGATTAACTCAAAAAAAAAGGCAAAGGTCGAGTGATGCACTCAAAAATGGTGGAAAAGGAGTCCACTTGGAAGACAAAGGATTCACACCGAAAAGAGAAAAGGGGAAAATTGGGGAGGGGGGAATTGAGTTATCCCGACAACAACACGAAAAAAAAAAAGAAAGAGGCAATGGAAAGAGGATGGCAAAATGAGGAGTGAAGCACTTTGTGCTAGAAAAAAAGAAAGGAAACACAGCTTTTCTAGTGCACTGAGTACGTCACTTTCTCTCGCGTCAACAGCTGTTAGCTGCTAGAAAATTTGAAGAATTGACGCGAAGTGAAGAAAGGATTCGTTTACAGATTTGAGCACAATTAGTACAAAGTACAAAGTACAAAGTACAAAGTACAGAGTACCGAGTACAGAGCACCGAGTACAGAGCACAGAGTACCGAGTACAGAGTACAGAGTACAGAGTACAGAGTACCGAGTACAGAGTACAGAGTACCGAGTACAGAGTACCGAGTACAGAGTACAGAGTACAAAGCACAGAGTACAGAGTACAGAGTACAGAGTACAGAGTACAAAGCACAGAGTACAGAGTACAGAGTACAAAGCACAGAGTACAAAGCACAGAGTACAGAGTACAGAGTACAGAGTACAGAGTACAGAGTACAGAGTACAGAGTACAAAGCACAGAGTACAGAGTACAAAGCACAGAGTACAAAGTACAAGTAGACTTTTTCCCCAATCACCAACCCGGTTCTGTATGCACACATTTGACGTCCCATTGATGAAATTGCTCGCTTTGAGGCTCCAGTGAGATCAACTCGAAGCAATATTGTTCATAGAGGATATCGAATTGAGAACACGGAAGGGAAAGAGACGAATCACCCGGATCAAGACCTCAAATTTTGTCTATTTTGTCGAATTATTGTTTCTTCTAAAGATACCCCAATTTTATATGCGAATTTCCCATAACTTTTTTCTCACTCACCAATCTCTTCAACGTAGATCGCTCTCTCCTCCAAATGATCGGGATTCCCCTCAGGCACCGCTAGTAAACGAAGCCGAAATTGGAGATTCGATTTGACACAGCTAAAGGCATGGATTTTCAGTAACAGATCAGATCCATATATAATTGAAGGCTGTCTGTCTGTCTGTCTGTTTGTCTGTCTGTCTGTCTGTCTGTCCGTCCGTCCGTCCATGTGCACGAAAATTTTTGAGGCACAGAGAAGCCGGTGTGGTCGAGGAGATAGCACGCCAGTCTCCAGCTGCGGGCTCGTGGGTTCGGATCCAGATCCAGATCCACATCCACATCCAGATCCACATCCAGATCCAGATCCAGATCCAGATCCACATCCACATCCAGATCCAGATCCAGATCCAGATCCACATCCAGATCCACATCCAGATCCACATCCAGATCCACATCCAGATCCACATCCAGATCCAGATCCAGATCCAGATCCACATCCAGATCCACATCCAGATCCACATCCAGATCCACATCCAGATCCACATCCAGATCCAGATCCAGATCCAGATCCACATCCAGATCCACATCCAGATCCACATCCAGATCCACATCCAGATCCACATCCAGATCCACATCCAGATCCAGATCCAGATCCAGATCCACATCCAGATCCACATCCAGATCCAGATCGCGGGATATTCTTTTGCTTTTTTGTTATTCAATGAAAGAAGTTTTCTTTGTTATAAATTCTATAATTGTGTTCGTCTATCAGAAAAAAAATCAGGGAATGGGTTTTTCGGGCTGGAAGTTGATACACTGGGGCTTTTGACTATGCTGATGCCGAATCCGAAAGTCAGATTCGAGTCTTTTCTGCAAGTTAGCAAACGGACTTGGGCAAACGGAGTGTCGTGTAGTCGCTACAGTGCAGCTGGTCTACTATATATAGATAAAAGAGCAGTGTCTGTATATATAAACGGTCTACTATATATAAAAGAGTCTGTTTGTTTGTCTGTCTGTCTGTCTGTATATCTGTCTGTCTATCTGTCTGTCTGTTTGTTTGTCTGTCTATCTACATTACTGTTTGGGTGGCACAACGGTTTACAGGATCTATTTGTTTGTTTGTCTATTTGTCTGTCTGTCTGTCTTCTGTCTGTCTATCTGTCTGTCTGTCTGTCTTCTGTCTGTCTATCTGTCTGCCTATCTGTCTGTCTGTCTGTCTGTCTTCTGTCTGTCTATCTGTCTGTCTATCTGTCTATCTATCTGTCTGTCCATCTATCTGTCTGTCTGTCTGTCTAAATTGCTGTTTGGGTGGCACAATGGTTTACAGGATCTAAAATTTATGGCAAGAATATATCCTAATTGAAGGTTTATTTGATAAATGCAAATTTCCCTCACCTAGGATTCGTCCATTTCACGTGGTACTCATCCGAACAATGGGGAAAGATTGAGCCGAATTTCAACTCAAGAAGCGCTTCTTTCGAGTGATTGACGAAGATTTGTTCTTTCGTCTGGAAAGATTTCGATTCATTTTTAACTCTTTAAAAGATTTATCTACAAATCGATGTCAAGTAGAAGGTGGATTTTGTGCTCAAAAACGTCACAGTCAAACGTCAGAGCCAAACGTCACAGTCAATTACAAGAAACTTACAGTAACCGTCACATTCATCGGTCCAACGACGTCGACCCGGTAAAGGCCGGTTCGCGAGATGATCTCACATTCAAAATTGAGTTTTTCCTGAATTTTTAGAGCTATTGGATACTATTATATGTATAATATATATACTATAAATAAATATTATATTTTAGCTACCGTAAATACTGTAATAGTACCCCATAATGACCCATAATGACCCATAATGGGATGGCCCCATAATGACGGTGCGGAGCGTTGTGTAGTCTAGGTTTGAACGAGTTTTTCTCGACACTGGTTTATGCTACAATGTTCGCTTAGGTATCAAAAAATAGCTGAGATTCAGGGCTATTTTTTGATTCCTAAGCGAGCATTGTAGCATAAACCAGTGTCGAGAAAAACTCGTTCAAACCTAGACTACACAACGCTCCGCACCGTCATTATGGGCGGTGGGTACTATTACAGTATTTACGGTATATTTTCTAGATTTCTAGATTTCTAGATTTCTAGATTATCTAGATCAAAAGTTTACCGGTGAATCTTTGAGAGCAATCGCTCGCTCGTCGATTTTCGTCCACGGATCCTCGCTCTCGGGCAAGACCTCGATGGATCTGATACTTTTTTTTGATATTTAGATATTGATATAGAGACTCTTTAGGTCTTGGTAGTTGCTTAGATATTTTGAATGTATGATAGACGAGCCGGAAACTCCACGGCGATTTTCCCCGCCTCGTTTAGGGACAGCGCGCAAAGTCAACGCGCCAATTCAACGCGCCAATTCAACGCGCAAAGGCAAAGCGCAAAGGCAACGCGCAAAGTTAGGCTTCTTTTTGCTTACCGTATTTACTCGAATAGAAGACCGGTCTTCTATTTTTTCAATCACCTGCTAGATGCCGTCTTCTATTCGAGACGTTCTTATAATCGAGGCCGGTCTTCTATTCGAGTAAATACGGTAAAAAGGCTATTTCTATTATATTTGAACTTTTGGCAAAAGAACAGAATGTTTGACAGGCGGTGGATTCGAACTCTTGACCTCTCGCACCCGGTGTGACCGCGCTAGCCACTCGGCCATCGCATGCCGTGAGGCTCGTCAACAACTAGCCCATTTTAGAGGGCCGTTTCCAAAAAACTCCCAAAAAACAAAAAATGAAGGTGTTTGACAGGTGGTGGATTCGAACCCTTGACCTCTCACACTCGGCGTGGGCGCGTTAGCCACTCGCCCATCGCATGCCATGAAGGTCGCCACGAACTAGCCCATTTTAGAGGGCCGTTTCCCAAAAACTCACTCCTCCGCCCCCTAGAGCTTCGACGGACAAACGGACTGACATTTCAAAATAAAATATATAGGAAATATTTAGATAATTATGTTTGATTTTAGATTGATATTTTACCTGTGCCATAGCTGGACTTGGTGTGTTTGTTGTAGACAAAGCCGCGGCTTGACCTCGATAGAGATTGCGGTCAAAAGCGCGATCGGAGATTTTGGGACAATGATCGAGATTGATGGAGGTCCGACGGTGAATGTAAGCAGCTAGATATTGGAAAATAAGTACTATGTAATGTAGATACTTTTTTTTCGGTGTCTAGGTAAATACTTTTTGTTCTCTCAACTGATCCTGGTCTAGTTCTACGCCTTGTAAAGAAGATTGGTTCTGTTTTTTAAGAATATTAACCAAGAAATAAAAGATGGCTCTGGCAAAAGCCAGGCTTAACCCTAGCAGGTAGTCAAATTGTTTATCAGACATTTGATACAAGCCCCGCCCCTTTGCCGTTGAGAAAACTTTGAGCTCTAATTTCTTGGTGTTGGGCTGTTCAATTTAAATATTTTTGGTAACATTAGATGCGCCAAGTCTTTCTCTGTCGATTGGTAGAAAAACTATTTAAATGGAACAATCCAAAGCCAAGATATTTGGGTTCAAACTTTTGCCAAGGGAGCGGAGCGCGTATAAAAGGTGGGACATACGCGTCCCGCCCCCTTTGCAATGTAACTCAAATATCTTGGCGTTGGGCTGTTCAATTTAAATAGTTTTTATACCAATCGATAGAGAAAGACTTGGGGCATCTAATGTTACCAAGAATGTTTAAATTGGACAGTCCAACACGAAGATATTTAAGTTCAAAGTTTTGCCAATGGCAAAGTGGCGGGACTTGTATCAAATGTACAATAATTAGTAAAATTTGCTTTTGAAATGACAATGCTAATGCTATTGAGCCTACATTGGACTCTTAAGCTACCGTAACTCAGATTTGAATCGACCTAGTAACTCGAATCAAATGCAGATCTAGAAAAGAATTAAAACACTTACCGTACTCTCATTCTGCACAAGTCCATAGTCACCCTCAATCGGGAAACACTCGCACGGGACGGGACCACTGTGGAATTGACAAGAGGACAAAGAATCTAAAAAAATTGGGTTCTGATCGGAATTCTGGTATTTTGAGCCACACTTTAAACATCTATAACTTTGCCCAGAGCTAATATTATTGTTAACTTATTATATCGTTTTATAGAAGACATTTCAGGCTTTCAAATGATACCAAATAGAGCTTGATTGGATTTTTCATTCTGATGCAAACAAGGTGACACGACACCCGAGTTGGATAGGCTTCATTTGCTCAGAGTTGGCGCTGCTTTTCTTGAACTGGATTATCCGATCAAGCTTTATTTTGTATCATTTGAAAGCCTGAAATGTCCTCTATACAATGATATAAAAAGTTAGCAAAAATATGGTCTCTGGGCGAAGTTATAGGCCTTCAAGCTTTCATCTGAGAAAAAATCTGAGAAAATCGAGAGACAAAACTCGGCACTGTGCTCTCGGTTTAGCCACTTGTTTTTAAGTAACACAATGGTTTAAAAAGATCTAAAATTTGTCTCTGGAAATCTGGAAATAGGAAATCTTTGGATTCCGGTCACGAGACAAAAATTGTCTTCTAGAAAAGCTGTGATAGACTTGATTAGATGATAGACTTAGATGATGATAGATTAGATGATAGATTAGATGATAGATTGATAACAAACTCACTGATAATTTGAAAGGCTTCAATGCTAGACGAGTTTAAATAGGCTACAGAGTTCACATGTGGATGCTCGGGGTGAAGAAGGGAACTGAAATCAGAAAGTTAGCATTAAAGTCTTCCTTTTGAGTACTAGCACTTCTCATTGTCTAGCAATCACAAATTTCTTCATTCATTTCTTTATTTATTTCTTTATTTATTTCTTTATTTATTCCTTTATTTATTTCTTTATTCATTCACCTTCTTTGTGCCGTGTTTATCGGGATTGCATAAAGCAACAAGCAGAACAATGAGAAGTGAAAAACCCGCATCCGACGCATCCGAACGCATCACATGATTTCCGGGCTTTGAAAAGAAAGAACTGGCTGAAAGATCTAGCTGGAAGATCTAGCTGAAAGATCTAGCTGAAAGATCTAGCTGAAAGATCTAGCTGGAAGATCTGGCTGAAAGATCTAGCTGAAAGATCTAGCTGGAAGATCAAGTAAATTTGAGTGGAAGGATTTCAAATACAAACTGTACAAAAAGAAATCGAAAGACAACATGAAATTTATCGTATTCAATCGTAAAACCGATCATTTATGATAACTGATTTATTTTAAATTCTTTTCAACGCCTACAATTACTCCTCCTGCATCTATATACACTACAACTTTCTGCACTACAACTTCAATGTCACTTAGGCAAAGTAAGGCCCTGGCCCTGGCAAAGTAAGGCCGAAATCAGGCCCTGGTCAACGACTGTAAAGAAGTATTCTTTTCGTGCCTGGTACTCTTCACTCCAAGACACGTTATTTCTTGTTTCGAGACATCTGATCTCTCTTGAACTAAGACACTTTATTCAATAGCCGACTGACTCGGATTTTTTGGGCTTGAGCAATTTTCTTGAGCTTGAGCTCAAGAACTTGAGCAATTTTCACACAAAATCGACAATTTTTGGTAAACCTGAAGGAAATGACCCTCAACACCAGTCTTTATTGTGAATCCATTCAATGATGACACTCTTTGCCTCAGCTTTATCCCATTTCTATTCCAACTCGGCTCTAATATCTAATTTCAGACCACCGCTTCTCCAATAATAGAAGTCGGCGGCGGTGTTCTAAAAGGGAAAAGGGTATCCTTGAGTCATCTAAAGAGATCCGATGAGAGGAATGGAGAGAGAATGAAGAGAGAATGAAGAAAGATGGATACACAGATGATCGAGTTATTTCTCTTTCTCCCAGGGTCACCAAATGCTTCAATGAATTAGCCGATATTAATCAGAGTTGAGGGTGCCGGGCAAGAAATTGTGCTAGCTAGAAAAGTGATTAGTTGACTTGATCTAGCAATAGTTTATGGCGCTTGCAATAGAAATTCGAATTGGGCCGACTACTGAGTCAATCTAAAAGACTGGATTAAACTATGGAAAACTATGGAAAACTATGGAAACCTATGGACAAAGCCAGTCAACAAAAAACTATGGATTAATGAACGAAAGTTAAAGTGCCAGGGCTTCTGTGCGCAGTGCCAGGGCTTATGTCTCTTGAGCAGGAGGTGCGAGGTTCGATCCCACGTGAAGCATTTGGTTTGAAGGATTTCCTTTTTGCTTTGTCGATGGTTTAAAAAGAGGATATTTAGCTGTGAATTTGTACTGAGGGGTTTTCGGGGTCGGAGAATCGATTGGAGATATTCATTTGGCTGAGCCTCTCAATTAGAACTCGGATTTACTTGGTCTTTGATGAATTGAAGATGTACATTAACCTGATTACCTATCTATCTGGAAACCTATCTTTTTTGGATCAAATAGCCATCTTTCAATGGTAAACTCGATGATCTTACTTTAGCTCGATGATTACTCGATGATTACTCGATGATTCTAACCAAACTGTGAACTGTGAACTGTCCGAATTGAACTGCTAAGAACTGTGCAATTTGAGCTTGAACTTGAACTTGAACTTGAACTTGAACTTGGGCTTGAACTTGAACTTGAGCTTGAGCTTGAACTTGAACTTGAACTTGGGCTTGAACTTGAACTTGGGCTTGAACTTGAGCTTGAGCTTGAACTTGAACTTGAACTTGAACTTGGGCTTGAACTTGAACTTGAACTTGAACTTGAACTTGAACTTGAACTTGAACTTGAACTTGAACTTGAACTTGGGCTTGAACTTGGGCTTGAACTTGAACTTGAACTTGGGCTTGAACTTGGGCTTGAACTTGAACTTGAGCTTGAGCTTGAGCTTGAGCTTGAGCTTGAACTTGAACTTGGGCTTGAACTTGAACTTGAACTTGAACTTAAAGAATGCCGATCAACTGAGCTCTAATGAGGCACTGCAATTATTTCCACCTTCAAATTTGCCCAATTGTCTCACAAATGAAAGGGTATTGGTCTAAGTGATGATCCGAGATTAAGAAAAAAAATAATGATCATTAAAAAAAAGGGAAAGGAAATTACGCAAGTTGGGTTCTTTTTGCAAAAGAAAAAGAGGAATGCGGTCTACGATTGTTCTCTCTTTCTTTCTTTCTTTCTTTCTTTCTTTCTTCTCTTCTTCCCTGTCCTTTCTCTTGTCTTTACATAGCTCTCAAGCACACCTGCCTCTATCCATTTCAGAAAGAATAACTAATAAATCACATTATAATGGAAACAATATGATTTTTGTTGTGAAAAACAAGGGAGAAAGATCAATTGAATCAACGATTTAGAGGTGTTGTGGTTTGTTGTTTTGGATAGAAGTGGATCTTGGTCAAAATTTACTTCTAGCATGATTTGGTTCAACTTTTCTTTGCTCAACTTTACCTAGCTTTATTTTACCCAGCTTTTACCCAACGAATTCGAGCGGTTGAACAACAAAATAAAATGAAAGCAACAGGAGGGGATGAACCCGAGCAAAACGTGATAGTTTGCTTTGGAAGCAAGAGCCTTATCCACTACACCACAAGCTTATATTACGAGACGGTGAAAGAAGCCTTATATAAAATAGATTCCTTAGCTTTGAAAGAAGCCTTATATAGAATACATTCCTTACGGTGAAAGAATATAGAAGAAGTTCTTATATAGAAGTCCCTATAATAGAAGTCCTTATATAGAAGTTCTTATATAGAAGTTCTTATATAGAAGTCCTTATATAGAAGTCCTTATATAGAAGTTCTTATATAGAAGTTCTTATATAGAAGTTCTTATATAGAAGTCCTTATATAGAAGTCCTTATATAGAAGTTCTTATATAGAAGTTCTTATATAGGAGTCCTTATATAGAAGTCCTTATATAGAAGTTCTTATATAGAAGTCCCTATAATAGAAGTCCTTATATAGAAGTTCTTATATAGAAGTTCTTATATAGAAGTTCTTATATAGAAGTCCTTATATAGAAGTTCTTATATAGAAGTCCTTATATAGAAGTTCTTATATAGAAGTCCTTATATAGAAGTTCTTATATAGAAGTTCTTATATAGAAGTTCTTATATAGGAGTCCTTATATAGAAGTCCTTATATAGAAGTCCTTATATAGAAGTTCTTATATAGAAGTTCTTATATAGAAGTTCTTATATAGGAGTCCTTATATAGAAGTCCTTATATAGAAGTCCTTATATAGAAGTTCTTATATAGAAGTTCTTATATAGGAGTCCTTATATAGAAGTCCTTATATAGAAGTTCTTATATAGAAGTTCTTATATAGAAGTTCTTATATAGGAGTCCTTATATAGAAGTCCTTATATAGAAGTTCTTATATAGAAGTCCCTATAATAGAAGTCCTTATATAGAAGTTCTTATATAGAAGTTCTTATATAGAAGTTCTTATATAGAAGTTCTTATATAGAAGTCCCTATAATAGAAGTCCTTATATAGAAGTCCCTATAATAGAAGTCCTTATATAGAAGTTCTTATCTAGAAGTCCTTCTAATCTCTTGTAAGAAGCTCTTGTAAGTTCTAGCTTTTCCCCTTACTTTAAAAGTGTTCTAGAAATGAAATCTAGAATCATAGAATATTTTCAAGAATCATTTTCAAGAATCTTTCAGCTAATCAACAACAGAAAATTTTCACAGCAAAGCAAAACCCGTAAATCAAGAATGAGAGAATTAGCATACGTGTGGGAAAACAATGAGTAGGATCAAGGGAAAGGGATAAGGAAAAGGATCTAAACGGGGCAGAACCCTTCTCCTTGATGGCTCGTATAACATAAGGTCCCTTTCTTTCCTTTCTTTCTTGGGGTGAGCTGCCATTACGCGTTATGTACATATGTGGACGGGTACCTATGAGAGCCATCGGGAAAGATCGGGAAAGACAAAGAAAACATTAAAATTGCCTCAAACTTAGGCTCGAGCTTAGCTTAGCTTAGCTTAGCTTAGCTTACTATTAGCTTTTTGAAAGAAACCTTTGAAAGAAACTTTGTATATGAACTCTTTATCTTAGACCTTATCAAATCCAAATCTAAATCCTTATCCAGTCAAAATCTAAACCCAAAATTCTTTCACTAAACGCAATCTTCCATCTTTCAAAAGCAATTAAAATTTAATGGGGTTTTGTTAAATGTTTAGATTCAGATTTGGCTTTGATAAGCTGTTGAATTGACTTTGGATTTGGATGTTTTTGGATTTGGAATTTGATGTTTGTTAGCTAGGAGTACAAAGGAAGACCAAGGCTGGTTCTAGAATCAAATCTCTGAGCCAGGTCAGGCCAAGCCATAGACCGAGCTGGAGGAACAGCTTTGATTGACTGGAATTTGATGTTTGTTAGCTAGGAGTACAAAGGAAGACCAAGGCTGGTTCTAGAATCAAATCTCTGAGCCAGGTCAGGCCAAGCCATAGACCGAGCTGGAGGAACAGTTTTTAGAACGATGTACAAAATTTGAGATAAACAAAACAAAATCTAAAGACGTAAGAATTATTGTACAATTATTGTACTATACAAATTTGCATATAAAGAATTTGAATCTAAAGAAATAAAGGTAAAAAGGAATGCTGATTGACTGGAATATTGAACAAAAGAATGTAACTGAATGTAAGAATGTAAGAATGTAAAATCGTTCATTAAAAGGATGTTAAAAGGATTTTCTTTCAGAAAGCTGTTTACTAGAAGGTTTGTCGGTTTGAAAACTGTTTTGTTGAGCTATCCTTTGGAAGAAAAAGGGTAATTTAAAGGGTGTGAGTGAAGGGGGAAGACTGGGGCGGGGACTCTCTTTCTGCTCTTCTCTTCTCTTCCATTCTCTTCTCTTCCATTCTCTTCCATTCCATTCTCTTCCATTCCATTCCATTCCATTCTCTTCCATTCCATTCTCTTCTCTTCCATTCTCTTCTCTTCCATTCCATTCTCTTCCATTCCATTCCATTCCATTCTCTTCTCTTCCATTCTCTTCTCTTCCATTCTCTTCTCTTCCATTCTCTTCTCTTCCATTCCATTCTCTTCCATTCCATTCCATTCCATTCTCTTCCCTTCCATTCTCTTCTCTTCCATTCTCTTCCATTCCATTCTCTTCCATTCCATTCTCTTCTCTTCCATTCCATCCATTCTCTTCCCTTCCATTCTCTTCCATTCCATTCCATTCCATTCTCTTCCATTCCATTCTCTTCTCTTCCATTCCCTTCTCTTCCATTCTCTTCCATTCTCTCTAAGATCCTCCCATCATTCCCTCTTGACACCATCTTCCCTCAAAAGCCGATAATTAAACCTAGGCAAAAAAACTGGAAAACGATAGCCGTTTTGGTGAGAGAAACGGCCCTCATCGGCTCATCGATGCTTTGTAATAAAACCGGGAAAAATTGTGTGCGTCTAGGTCTAGCTCTAGATTTTAAAGTCGTTAACTAATGTCAACTAAAGGTAATGGCGCCAGTCTTTTACTATGCAATTTCTAAGTCCAAAAATAACCGACCAAGATCTCGAGCTAGCCGTCAGCAAGATCTGGAACAAGCAAGATATGCCAATGAACAAAAAATTGTCAATAGCTAGGAACAAAACAGGCAAAAAAGGTAAAACAGGTAAAACAGAAGAGTAAGATGAGTACAAGTACAGAAGAGTACAAGTACAGAAGAGTAGAGATACGGAAGAGTACAGTACAGAAGAGTACAAGTACAGAAGAGTACAGAGTAAAACAAAACAGGTAAAATAGACTTAAATTTCACTCTCTATTCCCAGAAGTACGATTTTCTATCTATTATTTTGTTTAGATTTTCAAGCTCAAAAATCGTAGATCAAATTTCAAAGCTGTTTTCAGTTAAATCGTCCTATTCTACCTTCTACAAAAGATTCTGTTCTACCTTTCTTGTTAAGGTTTGACCTAATTTCTTTCTTCAAGAATCTGTTGGCTTTTGAACCTTTTAGCTTCAAGAATCTGTTGGCTTTTGAACCTTTTAGCTTCAAGAATCTGAAAGAACCCAGTCAGCTAGCCGATTTGGTGACTATTTTACGGTTTCCAAAGCTTTTGCAGAAGCTGCAGAAGCTGTGGAAGCTGCAGAAGCTGTGGAAGCTGTAAAAGCTGTGGAAGCTGCAGAAGCTGCAGAAGCTGTAGAAGCTGTAGAAGCTGTAGAAGCTGCAGAAGCTGTAGAAGCTGTAGAAGCTGTAGAAGCTGTAGAAGCTGTGGAAGCTGCAGAAGCTGTAGAAGCTGTAGAAGCTGCAGAAGCTGCAGAAGCTGCAGAAGCTCAACACTCAAATCCCCCACTACCCAGTCAGCTAAACTCTAAAAGATCAGCATTTAACCTAAGATTTAACCTAAGATTACAATAGTTGCCATTGTCCTGAATATCTATATCGAAAAGAAAGAAAAGGCAAAGCCGCTGGTTACAAATGAATCGAAATTCTAGCAACTCTTTGAGGCAATGCGGCCTTCTTGAACTCACTAAAGGAATGGACCAATGCCCACCACAACAACGAGAAAGAGAAAGGACTTTTTATCGCCGTGCGTTTGTAGCGTAATTGAATTCCCCTATGTCTTTTGGTCTTTTTCGATCTTTTCTTACTCTTTTACCATTTACGGACCCATAAACTTCGACCACAACTGCACAGGGAAAGAAGTTGGAGTACTAGGCTAACTATGAGACTCTCGAATGACCACTCGATTTAGAATTTAGCCAGTTTAGTCAGTTTAGCTCAATTTCTATAAAGTTCTCAATCATCTATAAAGTTCTACGAAAGTTTTATCATCTAAGGACCCACCAGCTAGTCTTTACGTTATGCCTAGAGCTGCCTAGAGCTGCCTAGAGTTGTCTAGAGTTGTCTAGAGTTGTCTAGAGCTGTCTAGAGTGGCCTAGAGCTGCCTAGAGTTGTCTAGAGCTGTCTAGAGTTGTCTAGAGTTGTCTAGAGCTGTCTAGAGCTGTCTAGAGCTGTCTAGAGCTGTCTAGAGCTGTCTAGAGCTGTTTGGAGAGTTTTAGGGTACTTTATAACAGCTAAAGCTTTCTCTAAAGCTTCGTAGAATCTTATTACAGTAACAATTACAGTACTACGGTATTAGCTGGGTGTTTAGTTTAAAATAGCGTTTGTGGATCAGTCGAAATTGAGTCGAAATAGAGGAAATGCTTGAAGCAATGCTTGAAAGTCTTTCCCTTCTCTTCAAAGTCTTCAAACCCAATTTCTACTAGAGGATTTACGATAGTTTTTTGTATTAAACAAAAAAAAATAGGATAATTATTGTATTACTGTTTAAAGAGACAAGGAAATGATGAATGAATGAGGAGTAACGGTTGTGCAGCAAAGATGAATGGGGTGTGGGCACCTGGACCCTCGAACCCCAGTCATAGCTCGGCCACAGAGCCCCCAGGATGGATGAGAGACATAAGGCGGGTGCATAATTGGGCCACCCTTTATGCCCACACAGTCACCCCCATTCCCCAATCGAGAATTATTCATCACGACTCTCCTGTCATCCCATTTCCCTTTCTCACCTATGAATACTCCAGGTAGCACCTGAAAAGTCCCTTTTGAAGTAATTGGCATAATTGGATGAGCTGTTACTGTATTTTTGGGGTTTTAGACAGACATTAGCATTAGACAGACAGTTAATATCAGGGTGTAAAGAAAATAATGCGCGTCTTTTGATCAAAACTTTGTTGAAAGAACTCAAAGAAGCCAAGATCAGATAGGATCAGACCGAATCGAAATCGGAAACGAATCAGAATCGAATTGGAACCGAATAGGAAACAAATAGGAAACGAATCAGCCCTAAATGAGAAACGAATCGGACCCGAGTAGGAAACAAATCGGCCTTAAATAGGAATCGAATTGGAATGAAATAGGAAACAAATCGGCGCTAAATAGGAAACGAATCGTTCCTAAATGAGAACCGAATCGGAACCAAATAGGAAACAAATCGGTGCTAAATAGGAAACGAATTGGAACCGAATTGGAACAAATCAGCTCTAAATGGGAAACGAATCGGCCCTAAATGAGAAACGAATTGGAACCGAATATAAAACAAATCAGCCCTAAATAGGAAACGAATCGGGACCAAATAGGAAACAAATCGGCGCTAAATGGGAAACGAATCGGCCTTAAATAGGAAACGAATTGGAACCGAATAGGAAACAAATCGGCCCTAAATAGGAAACGAATCGGGACCAAATAGGAAACAAATCGGCCTAAATGGGAAACGAATCGGCCCTAAATAGGAAACGAATCAGAACCGAATAGGAAACAAATCAGCCCTATATAAGAAACAAATCGGCCCTAAATGGGAAACGAATCGTTCCTAAATAGGAAACGAATCAGAACCGAATAGGAAACAAATCGGCCTTAAATAGGAAACGAATCAGAACCTACAGAACCGAAACAAAACCGAATCAGAACCGAATGGGAAATTCAAAGCGCGCATCATTTTCTTGAGAGTTTCTTTGTTGAAAATTCTTTGGGAATGGGAAATTGGAGCTTTCGGGACATCCTGAACTTGTCCCGTTCCGGAAGGAACGAGCTTCGAGACAGATTATGCACTATGTAACGCCTCAATTCATCAACAAACAATTTGCCGCCATAGCCGACTGGCTAAGAGCCTTGTATCTAAGTCGGGAGGTTAGTCGAGAGGTCAAGGGTTCAATCCCGCCAGCTATTGGCTAGATCATTGGTTCTTTTTTCCATATGTCTAAGTTTTTTCTTTCAAGTTGTTGAAGTTTCGGGGCTTAAACCCTTAAAGCCTTAAAGCCTGTGGGTTGTGCTTGTGTATTGTTTGTGCAAGCTGAGTACGGTAGCTTAAGCAATCGAATAAGCATTTAACTGTAATTAGAAATTAGAAATTTGCAACTAGGGAAGCATTGGATCCTCACCAAGGAGCATTGGATCATTGGAGCATTGGATCCTCGCCAAGGAGCATTGGATCCTCACCAAGGAGCATTGGATCCTCACCAAGGAACATTGGAGCATTGGATCCTCACCAAGGAGCATTGGATCCTCGCCGAGGAGCATTGGATCATTGGAGCATTGGATCCTCACCAAGGAAGGAACCAAGGGTAAGGAAAATTGGGTAAGGAAAATTTCAGTCTGCTGAAGGGTTGGCTTCTTTTGTTTTGGCAGAAATAATATTATCATTATCAATAAGTACCAAAATCTGCACTTTCTTCATTGGCTAAAGCTTATTAAGGAATTAGAGATGGAAATTTTGAATGCACGATCCAAGGAACTGGTCCAAGTTTGGCTCAAACTTTAGCCAAAACACCAAATTACATAGTTTGGTACAAATTACCAAAGTTTACAGTACTTTTACAGTACAGTTTACAGTTTACAGTACTTTTACAGTACTTTTACAGTACAGTTTACAGTTTACAGTACTTTTACAGTACTTTTACAGTACAGTTTACAGTTTACAGGAAGTTTACAGTACTCCAGTTTGAAGCCTGGGATCTAAAATTCCTTTAATCCCTTAAATATCTCACTGGAAACTTTTCCCAATTAACTTTATTATCCCTCCTTCAATTCTTCTCTCAATTCATCTATCCATAAGGGTACACAGCGATCCGAATTGACGCAATTAGCATAAGTGTGTGAGGCGGTGGGGCAATAAAAGGGAAATTCCACGATTGCAAAAGAAAAAGGGATATTACTTCTCGAGATTTCCCCCGTCCATTCACACCTGGCCACAATGAGAGAAAAGCGATATTGTATCGCCTCAACACACTACAAATTACTAGTACTAGCTCTGGGAAAATGCTAGAAAAATCCAATGCTAGAAATCATTTTACGATCAGTTGAGAAATTCACTTAAAAAGAGCAAAACAGCAAAAAGTAAGAGGGTGAAGAAAGTGGGGATTCTTAAGAGTTGTCTTTAAAAATTTGTCAATGCTAAGCTAGTGTCAATGCTCAGCTAGTGTCAATGCTCAGCTAGTGTCAATGCTCAGCTAATGACTTTGTAGCTTTCTAGTATTGTACCGAATCGGTACTAAAAAATAGGCAATCTAAAAGTTGACAATCTAAAAGCTGGCAATCGGCAAGCTGGCAAAAGCTGGCAATCTAAAAGTTGGCAATCCTTTTTAAACTCGGAAGTTCTTGTTTGTTAAAACTCTGTTAATTGACGACCTTTTGGTTGTTTAAGTCGGTGCTTTTTCAATCATTTTTTGTCATTTTTTTTTGCCATTTTTTCCTCTTCACAAATTCAGTATCATCAAGAGAAAGGCTGGATTCATTTAATGTCCTTAATCAAGTTGATCAAGCACTACATTGAGTAAGCTCATGATTGTTGAACAGATATCAAATAAGGAGAGGAGAATCTTCCGATAAGGCTTTGGAGCTTTGGATGGATAAGGCTTTGGAGCTTTGGATGGATAAGGCTTTGGAGCTTTGGATGGATAAGGCTTTGGAAGCTTTGGATGGATAAGGCTTTGGAGCTTTGGAGCTTCTCCCGAGAAGCTTTGGAGGAACCAAATCCCCAAACAGAATACCAGCTTCTATTCAGTACAAGTACTCTTTGTGATGTACACAAAACAAGGCAAGGTAAGAGCCAAGTCCAAAATCCATGGCCAGAGCCAGGCCCAGATAGGTCAGGCCCCACAAACCTAGCCAGGTCTAGGTTTGTGGTCTGAAAGGCTGGAAGTTAGGTCAAAGCCTGAGAATCTTAGCTATTCTGTTCGTTAGGCTTTTTCGTGACTTGCAATAAGACATCAAGGCTTGCAATAAGACATCAAGGACAACATACACATCAATCAATAATAAAACATCAAAAGCAAGTCCAGCCAAAACAAGGCCAAGATCAACCTGGAAGCAAAGCCAAGCCAAGCCAAGCCAAGCCAAGCCAAGCCAGCTCGCAGTTCATTTGCCAGATCTAGACCTAAAGCCAGTTTAGAAGGCATTTCTGATCTTCTGCTGGTACTAGAAACCAGGCTTGGATTTGTTTTTATGAAGCAAATCTGCTAGCAATCTTTTCATGAAGCAAATCAAAACTGAAATCAAAACAAATCAAAGCAAACTGAGCCTGGCTTTGCCTATCCTCTTTGAATTGTCTTTGAAAAATAGTCTTTGAAAGATGCACTTACAGTAATAACAGATTGTGCCTCAAAGATGTAGTGTTTTCCTAAACAAAGAAAAGTGGAAAGCAATTTGATGGAGTTGCTTTTGTTGTTTCTTCAATCTCGACCAAATGCTAATTTCTGTGTTTTGTGCAATGAGTGCCCGACAATATGGCCCTTTTATTATCTCTTTTCAGCATAGAAGCACCCCTCAGCACACTCTTTTCATAATTACTACAGTCCCAGCTGTACAATTTTTGGCACAAAGAAGTGATAAAATTTCGTGAAATGCTAATGAAATGGCTCAAAGTTTGAAATCGACTTGAAATCAGCTCAAAGTTTGAAATCGACTGGAAACACAGTGCATAGAAATAGCGAACAGAAATGGTGTAATAGCGAACAGAAATAGAGTAATAGCGAACAGAAATAGCGTAAAAGCGAACAGAAATAGAGTAATAGCGAGCAGAAATAGCGTAATAGCGCACAAAATGCCATAAAATTTAGCCGCTAATAGCCATGGAAACGTGAGGAATCTGGCATGGAATCTGGCATGCAATCTGGCATGGAATCTGGATTCAAAACTGATTCCTAGCATCATTCAAAGCATCATTTCAAAGCATTATTCAAAGTATCATTTCAAAGCTAATCCCTTTATAAAGCTTCTCTCGCTGCCGGGCATGGATGAGCCCGTGGCCGAGTGGATAAGGGCCTAGTCTCTAAAACGGCTGTCATTCCTTCGCCCTTGGGTTCAATCCCGCCCCATGCAAAATCATGTTTTTTGCGATTTCTTGCAAACATTCAGATCTACTTTTCAAAAGACAAAGTCCAATTAACACTGTAACACAAGAAATTTCAACAAAAGAGGTTTCTTTGAGTGTGCTTTGTGTGATTTATACAGATTATACAGGGGTTGTACAGTGCGATGCAAAACCATCCACCACCGCCTAAATTTCAATTTTCTGCGGCTTCCTTGCCAGTGACGAAAAAAACTGAAAACGTAGTTCGATTCAGAACCAGAAAAAACCATTAAACCTAAAGAAATCATCGACATAGCACGAATAGAGAAAATGTAGCCGAATGTAAAAGCCGAATGCAAATTCCACTTTCCGCCCGCAAATTTTGCCACCTTTTCCCGCAAATTTTGGTGTCGTTCTTGCATTTTTATTCATTTTTTGAGATAACAAAGTTTGTTCTTAACGATAAAAGTTTAATATTTATTATTATTTTGTTATTCCTGGCGACTGATGACGTTAAATATTCGACATACTGTCAACTAGCTTCTTGATTGTGCTTCTTGGGATGGTATTCCACTTGCGGGTAATGGCATCATTGAACTATTGCCGAATGCACTGTGTTTCCAGTTGATTACAAACTTTGAGCTGAGACCATTCCTTTGTAAGAATTGTCTCTGAATATTGAATCAAGAGGAATCAAAAGGAACCGACTTTTCCAAAGGTTTCAAAAGGTTTCAAAAGGTTTCCAAATGTTTCCAAATGTTTCCAAAGGTTCAAACAAATCAAAACCTTCGAAAAGGAGTCACGTTATTCATTAGAAATTGTGAAAATAAGCAGAATTTAAGAAGAACTCAAGAAGAATTCAGCAACAACTTTGCGACGACTAAAGGATGGTGTAGTGATTATTGTTGGTTTAGACATAATTTAGATATATCTTTATTACAGCAATAATAGTTGGTTCAGTGGTTTGGGAGAGTAGAAATGACTCCACGGCACACCTCGGTAGCTCGTTCACATTGCTTTTATACAGAACTTTGGTGTTGGTCTCGTCTTGCACACAATGGAGTTGAACGGATAGGGATCGCGGATAGCGGATAGTGGATAGCGGATAGAGGATAGCGGATAGCGGATAGCGGATAGCGGATACGTTGTAGCGTTTACGTTGTAGCTTACGTTGTAGCTTACGTTGTAGCTTACGCTTGTAGTTTATAGTGCTCAGGTCTAGAATGGATCCTGGTCAAAGGGTTAGGGACGGCTCTTGACGTGAAGTTAGAGCTGATCTATGAAGTTAGAGCTGATCTGGCAGACGCTGGGGTTCGGATGTTTTAACCAGATCAGGTCAGAGCTAAGCTAGATCCCGAATACTAACCGTTTCTCATAGTGTAGGCAAGTCAGGCAAAGCAAGTCAGGCAAAGCAAGTCAGGCAAAGCAAGCTAGGCAAGGCAAGCCAGGCAATTCAGGATTAACCTGGGTCAATCTACCCCTAGATGTTTCCCCAAATAACAGCCTAAAGTCTAGATATAATATAAAAATCTGTAACTTTAAAGACGATGAATGAGACGAGACAATGAGACGATTTAACTCAACAATCGTAAACTACCGCAATGATTTTAATAGAAGCCCTGGGACTTCTATTGGATTGTGATAGATTCCTGTTCTCCAACTCCGTTCTCCAACTTAAACGACGTCAATTGTCATTCACCTCCTTTCAACCTTTGCCTTTGCACCTTTTTCTTGACTCCTTTTGTTTCAATGCACTTTTCTTCAATTGAAACAATCTATATTCCAGTTTCCAGCAGATTCCAGTAGTAGATTCGTACTCTTTCTTTTGGCAAAGTTGTGATTCGTTTTACGGTTCACGACTCAAATTCCTTTGCTTGCTTTTGTTCGATCGAAGTAGGAATCCAAAGTGAGAATCCATCTCTCTTAAGAAACTTTTGTAGCCATTTCTTTTGTAGCCAGCCAACGTAAACCACAAACGCTTCTAACTTGGTTCAAATCTGCCGGATTGCCATGATTTATAGCTCAAAAAATAGAGAATCTCAAGAGCTTTTGAATGAACTAAACACATCTAAAAGTATCAAGGCTGAATAGATATTTGATCTTTGTGATTACTCATTCTTTGCGAGCCATTCATTGCTGGCGTTTTGCTCGAATGATTCTCGACCTTTGCTTGACCTTTGCTGGCGTTGCTTTGCCGAGTTTCTAAAGCGAATTTTAATTTTAGACAACAATTGACCAAGAATCTAATACTAAGATTGACAAGATAAGGATTCTATTTCAATTCTTACCTTCTAAAAAATTTCATAAACGTTTTCCTTTCTTCGTTTTTCTCTTTTGCCGCCAGTTCTTGCATACTGCTGGAGGTTGTTCGGCTGATTGAAGCTGGCTAAAAATTTGACACAATTAGATTAAAACTCTGGCTAGCGAATGTAGCCACTATTTCTAAGTTCTAGGATATTCTGAAAGATCTCACTTGTTCCTTTGTTTCGCCCACCGAAACCCCGCTGCACGTCCGCGCGAAAACTATGTAAAAATGCGTTTTCTGATGAAATTTCTTCTAGTAAGTACCATTCGACGCAGAATTTTGTACTGATTCCAAAAATGATAATGATTTTGAAATCCGTTTGACAAATTTGTTTTAAAATCAGCTTTTTCTGAGAACTCCAAAAAGTGAAAAGTTGTTATTTTCAAAATCATAGAAAAAAATTTCTATTCGGCATTCAGACTTCGTTTTGTTTTTATTTAAAAGAAGACATTTGAAAATATCTTTTTAGATTTTAACATCTAACAAATTATTTTATAAACCCAGAGTTTCTGAAGTAGAAAATGCACCAATTTTCCAAAACAGGGGTAAAGTTTGGAGGTCTGATTCTCAAAAAAAGTTTATGAGCAAAAAAATTCTGTCTAATAATTTTTATTTTAAGATTCTTTTTAAGCATTTTAGTTCAAAAAGTAATTAAAAATAATCATTCTGCGCAAAGTTATAACTTTTTCTTGTCCTGCTCAGAAATAGGGCCCTGTTTTCTCAAATACGCTTCAATTACCGTACTTCTGGATGGCCTCAATGTCAAATATATGCTCGTACTTTCCAAACGAATGGCCGCAACGAAAGACAGCGCGCTGTCTTTCGTTGCGATTGGTGGAGGCTCGACTATCGGCAACTTCCGAATATCTAGAATCTCAAGGGCTATGGGAAAATCACGGGCCTCGATTCTGACAAGGGCTTCAAAATCTCAAGACATTCCTGGCTTCAAAATCTCAAGACATTCCTGGCTTCAAAATCTCAAGACCAAATCAGCACAAGCCAAATATGAGTTTACCAAATCAGCACAAGCCATCTAACGAATTTATACAACGAATCTATTTAACGAATTTTCGGAAGTTGTCGACAGCAAGTTGTGGAGCAGCACAAGCACACTCGATGATTCCGGCACTTTCCACTTCAAAGCCAAGACATCGTTCCCCAGTGGCTACCCTGGAAATATAAGTTTTAATAGTAAACGAATCTGATAAACTGATTTTCAAATGAGTTTTGATTGGGATGCTAAGCAAAATTATGATCGAAACCTTTAAAACTCTTTGTTCGTTTTGGAAACGCCTTTGTTTAATCTATGAGTAACTTTTGAAACCTTTCTCACCACAAGATCGACCCGTAATCCCAAGAATCCATAATCGTTCCCCCAGTCTCAAGATTCAAAGAGCTTTCCGAGAAATGGAGATCATAATTCCCATCTCTCCATCTCTTGGTCCGACTCATCGTTGTTGGTAAGAGAAGGATCGGGATTTTGTTAACTGAAAGAGTATTAACATAAATGTTTAATAAAGAAAAGTGGATTGAAGCCTGGACATTTTTTTGTCCGGCAATTACTTTACCACTGAGCTATCAAGATTCTTATTTTGCCGGTGGGTCCCACCCTACTTGAAGAACTTCCCCCATTAGTAATAAAGCAAAGTTTTTGGAATTGGCAAAGGAAGGTTGATTTCAAAGAGTTGAGTTCATTTTGGTATCCTCCACAAGTCAAATCTTCTGGCAGATCATCTTGAATTTCACTAAGTTTTTGTTCAAGATGTAGTTTGCAAAAGAAAAAATAGTTCAAGATTAACTGAAAATATGGTCTTTGACCATTTATTTGATACTAAATAATAGTATGGATGATGAAGATAATACAGAGGATTTAGAATAAGTGCAATAATATTTATCACTTATGAAGTTAAAGAAACATGAATCTGCTGAATTTTAAAAATTAATAAAATTAAAATAAAATACAAGTTTTGTGTTTTTCTTATGACAAACTACAAACCATAACAACCATGATAAATACATCTTATTTACAAACGATCTTAAGAATATGAATTAAAGTCTTTCAAACATAAAAGCAACGCTCGATTGATTGAGACTGAGACTTGACAGATTGAGACTTTTGTACCGATTGAGAGGGTTGCCTTGGGGAAATTTCTAGGAAAAGTTTTAAGTGGGAAAATAGTAAAATTGTACCAAAATCCTTTGGTTTCCTCTTGACGATTTGCATCGATTCATCGTTGAAAGCATTATCGATCGTTTTTCTTCGCGATGAACGTCGATTTGTGAGATCTAAACAACGTTTAACCCAATGTACAAAAGTTTAAGCCAATACCAGCGTTGTTCATCATCGAATTGACCGGGAAATCGATCAGCTCTTCTTTGACGCATTTCATATGATTCGCATCCAGTTTTTCAACGTTTTTCTCGACGGTTGGCTCAGCCTCGTTTTTTTTTTCCACAGTCGCATCACCCGTCAGCGCTGGTTTCTCGTTGGAGAAGAGGGCGAAGATGTTGTTTGTCGAGGAGATGACTGTACGTACGTATGTAAGCAAATTATGTCAGATTAATCTTTAAACCACTTACTTCGTAACACTTCCGAGGCCGCTCCAGTGATGGTAATCGTCCTTTTGCGTGTCTCCCTCTCGGTGGGCACCCCCTCGACTGGTAGGAGAACTGGTGGTGGTGGTAGCTGTAGAGTCGGCTCCTTTGGCAACAGGGCAAGTGGGCACGACTCGTACTGCATTTCGAATATCTAAATTTGTTAGGATTAGAAATTTTAGATCTTGTTCTCGAGTTAGGCTACAACAAAGACAAAACTTATCGCCTTTTGATAGATCTAGACCAGGATAGGGCGTGTTTAAAGCTTATTTCTACCCTATACTATTTTGTAACGCAATTTTAGTCTCCTTTATAATACATGGCCTATTCCAGAGCCAGAGTAGCTCAACAATCAAAAGCTTATCGACTTTGGATAGGCATTGGGTTAACTTAGAGCCTAGCACTAGCCCTAATCTGACTTTTAATGCCAAAAGGCAATATTTCTTGTCTAGAACCGAATATAACCAAAAGCAGGCCATCCCAATAACCTTATTCAGCACGCCCCTCTGGCGATTCACCCTCTTTTGCGCGGGCGAATCATCCTCTTGTGTTGACGAATCGAAACACGATAGAACGCTCTCCCCAAACTCGGGCATCTCGGTCAACTTTTGCATCTCAACCCAAAATTTGACGTTAATTTATAATATCCAACTTGTTTCAACGCCTCCTCATCAGTGATCGCCTTGGACACAAAGACTTTTTTCATCTTGAAGTCGTACTAAACGTGGGCTCAGTTCGATATTGGCATTATAACTCACGATTATCTCTTTGTCCGGATCCCGCCTCGCGTACTTGTCCTCGATTTTCTTCACGTTAAACCAAAACCTGAAAAAAGGCATTGATTTGTTCAATTGGCTAAATTTCTACCTCGCATTCGACTTATTGGAGGCCTTCTCGCTGATTTTCATCATGTAACGATTTTCATCAATAATACGTAGGTATTCCTCTGACGGTTCCGGGTTCATTTCCCATTTGTGAAGTAAGCGATCCGCCTAAAAGTGAAATTTTTCGTGATTCAGAAGAAACTCTCGATAAATTTAATACAATTAGCCATTTACTAGACATGAGCACTTTGTAAACTTGAGAAATTAGAGGAAAGACCGAGTCAGTAGCTTCCCAAGTATCAGGATGGCAAATTTTAACTGTCTTGACCTATAAGTTTACTGTCTTTAAAGGTTCTTTACCTTTTCATCTACTTTTAAACTAGTTTAAGCCGCTTCTATCTAATTCAACAGAAATCAAAAGAAAAACTGAAGTCAGAGCTGCGTCTAGAGCAAATGGGGAAAAGAACCTTGAAATGCACTACCACGACACTGGAAAAGTACCACTTAGCCAAAGGACGGGTACACTAGTCAATAAAAGGTACCAAATTTTTTTCAAGCCTCACTTCTTCCTGTGCATCATTGTGTTGTTGTTGAACGGGTACGATGGGCTTTCCCTTATCTTCGTCATTTCGCTCATCTCGCCACGTTTCCCCGATCGAGTCGCGTTTCCGCCCGTCGATTTTGTTCGGCTCGTTCTTCTGTCGAACCATCTGGAACGAACAGAACATTATATAAAACCAATCGAGGAATAAAACGAGCAGAAACAAGAGGAAAAGCTGAAAAACACAGAGATATTAAAGGAAGTATGCTTTTAAGGTCAAATTCGAAGCAAAAAGGCGGACTTGTAAAGGCAAATAGCCTTTGTCTAACGATTGTTGACGTAAAAACGGTTTTGGGGAATAAATTCCAATGCCCTTTTGGTCAAATAACGGCAAATTCGTGCGGTTACGAAAGCAACTCAAGAAAATGGGTGATTTTGCAAAATTGTATATGTGAAAAGCGCAAGATTTACATAAAATTTAGTCACTAAGCCTAAGTAGAAGAAGTAGCATTTTCCTAAACAAAATTAATGATTTGTATTGACAAAAATCAAAAACTCTCAACAAACGATTATCAATGAAAATTTCTCGTAAAGCCACGCTCGCAAAAGCAGTCAAATCGAGAGAAGTAAAAGTGGTTGTTTGTATGCCAATAGACGGGCACTCTATAGGCCCTAATATCAGCGGTGATACATGAAAAATAAACTTTAAAGAGCCCGTAAAAAGTCAAATTGAATCAAATGTTAAAACTAATACATGAAACAAATGCAGGCTGAATTCCACTTGACGGTCCAAACTCGAAAGTACAATATTATAGAGATAATAAAAGGGCCATATTGTCGGGCACTCATTGCACAAAAAATGGACTCAGCTCAAAGTTTGAAATCGACTGGAAACACAGTGCATAGAAATAGCGAACAGAAATAGGGAAATAGCGAACAGAAATATCGAACAGAAATAGCGAACAGAAATAGCGTAATAGCGAACAGAAATAGTAATAGCGTAATAGCGAACAGAAATAACGAGCAAAATGCCACAAATATTAGCCGCTAATAGCCACGGAAACGTGAGGAATTTGGCATGGAATCTGGCATGCAAGGAATCTGGCATGCAATCTGGCATGGAATCTGGATTCAAAACTGATTCCTAGCATCATTCAAAGCATCATTTCAAAGCATTATTCAAAGCCTCATTCAAAGCATCATTTCAAAGCTGATCCCTTTATAAAGCTTCTCTCGCTGCCGGTCAGGGATGGGCTCGTGGCCAAGTGGATAAAGGCCTAGTCTCTAAAACGGCTGTCATTCCTTCGCCGTTGGGTTCAATCCCGTGCTATGCAAACCCTTTTTTTTGCGATTTCTTGGAAAGATTCAGATCTACTTTTCAAAAGACAACTTCCAGATAACACTGTAACACAAGAAATTTCAACAAAAAAGGTTTCTTTGAGTGTGTGATTTATACAGATTATACAGGGGTTGTACAGTGCGATGCAAAACCATCCACCACCGCCTAAATTTCAATTTTCTGCGGCTTCCTTGCTAGTGATGAAAAAAAACTGAAAACGTAGTTCGATTCAGAACCAGAAACAACCCTTAAACCTAAAGAAATCATCGACATAAGATGAATAGAGAAAATGCAAAAGCCGAATGTAAATTCCACCTTCCGCCCGCAAATTTTGCCACCTTTCCCCGCAAATTTTGGTGTCGTTCTTGCATTTTTATTCATTTTTAAGATAACAAGGTTTATTCATAACGATAAAAGTTTAATAGTTATTATTATTTTGTTATCCCTGGCGACTGATCACGTTAAATACTCGACATGCTGTCAACTAGCTTCTTGATTGTGCTTCTTGGGCTTCTTGATTGTGCTTCTTCTCGCATTCCACTTGCGGGTAATGGCATCTTTGAACTATTGCCGAATGCACTGTGTTTCCAGTCGATTACAAACCTTGAGCTGAGACCATTGCAAAGACGACCAGATGCGGGAAATGGCTTCCTCGCGAGTTAAGCAGTGCAAACAAGGCTTCGCTATTGCCGGAATTCTCATCCGCCACGCTAAATATCATGGCTTTTTTGATTCTCTCGTTACTGGAGATAAGAAGTGGATCCATTTCGATAATACTATTCGAAAACGGAAATGACTAGGACCAGGAGAACGGCCGAATCCGACCGTGAAACCGGGCATTCATGGGAAAAAGGTCATGCTCGGTCATGGAATAACAAGGTCCTTGTGTATTTCGAGCTTCTACAACCCGGCCAAACAGTCATATCAGACCTCTACAAACAGCAACTTGATCGGGTCAATGAAGCTCTCATTCGTCAAGGAGTAGACACATCAAAGATAAAGTCCATCGCTAGACCATCGTCCATCGCTGACAACGCTAGACCTCACGTTGCAAAAATCACTCAGCAAAAACTGGAGAATCTAGGATGGGAGGAGCTTCTACCACATCCGCCGTATTCTACCGATCTAGCTCCCTCCATTCTACCGATCTAGCTCCCTCCATTCTACCGATCTAGCTCTCTCCATTCTACCGATCTAGCTCTCTCATTCTACCGATCTAGCTCTCTCCATTCTATCGATCTAGCTCCCTCCATTTATTCCGGTCGATGCAAAACCTTTTGGCTAATGAGAAAATCAAAACCCGTGAAGATATCCCAAATTGGGTCGCCAAGTTTCTCGAGTCACAGCCGGCTGAGTTTTTCAAGAGCGGCATCAATTCTTTGCGCAAAAGATGGCAAGAAGCAATCAATAATAATGGTAAATAGATTTTGGATTAAACTGTGTTGTTTCTGTTTTTAAGATAAATTTTGTCGACTACTAAAACGCTCGTTTATATCCGAACAACCTAATATTAAAATCATTACGGTAGTTTACGATTGTTGAGTTAAATCGTCTCATTGTCTCGTTTCATTCATCGCCTTTAAAGCTACAAATATTTTTCTTTATTCTTACTCATTTGGTGCTCGTTTTGATTCCATTTTCCATTCATTCCATTCCATTAAAATGATTTAATTCTACGTGTCTTTGCAATAAACAATTTTCTCTCCAAAGCACAATGTAAAGAAAAGTTGTAAAGAACAATTTCACAACGATAAGTACCCGTTTATTTGAGTGAGCATAGAAAATGACTATCTTTGCGCATGTAGGCAGCAAAGATAGTTTGTGATTGAAAATGAAACGCTAATCGAGTGACGTACAGTAGCTTTAGCTTTAGAAATTCAATTTTAGCTCAGTGGCTAAAGTAGCTCAGTGTAAACGTGGTTTTACACAAACTGTACAAGAGGATTCACAAAATAGAGTAGAAACCCTACAGGGAATATGGTACAGAAATTTGTGATAGAAATGCTACAGGCGCTACGGTACAAGCGTCGCGTTATATCTAGACTTTAGGCTGCTATTTGGAGAAACATCTAGGGGTAGATTGACCCTGGTTAATCCTGAATTGCCTGGCTTGCTTTGCCT
The DNA here is from genome assembly GCA_958450365.1 of Mesorhabditis belari. Lineage (NCBI taxonomy): Eukaryota > Metazoa > Nematoda > Chromadorea > Rhabditida > Rhabditidae > Mesorhabditis > Mesorhabditis belari. The sequence continues at coordinate 1,464,748 of CAUEEP010000724.1, read as the reverse complement.
AGCGTGTCTTGTCGGACTGGCCTTGCCTCACTTGCTTTGCCTCACTTGCTTTGCCTCACTTGCCTTGCCTGACTTGCCTTGCCTGGCTTGCCTTGCCTACCTTGCCTTGCCTACCTTGCCTTGCCTGCCTTGCCGCACTTGCTTTGCCTGACTTGCCTTGCCTGGCTTGCCTTGCCTCACTTGCCTTGCCTCACTTGCCTTGCCTGCCTTGCCTTGCCTGCCTTGCCTTGCCTGCCTTGCCTTGCCTGACTTGCTTTGCCTCACTTGCTTTACCTCACTTGCTTTGCCTTGCCTGTCTTGCCCATACTAAGATTCTTTAGGATTCGGGATCTAGCTTAGCTCTGACCTGATCTGGTTAGAATATCCGAATCCCAGAGTCTGCCAGATCAGCTCTAACTTCATATAGTCAAGAGCCGTCCCTAACCCTTTGACCAGGATCCATTCTAGACCTGAGCACTAGAAACTACAAACGTAAACTACAAACGTAAACTACAAACGTAAACTACAAACGTAAACTACAAACGTAAACTACAAACGTAAACTACAAACGTAAACTACAAATGTAAACTACAAACGTAAACTACAAACGCTTCTAACTTGGTTCAAATCTATCGGATTGACATGATCTATAGCTGAAAAACTAGAGAATCTCAAGAGCTTTTAAATGAACTAAACACATCTAAAAGTATCAAGGCTAAAGAAAGTTACAGTGGTTTGTAGCGGACTCGATCGCGTCGACTACGCGCGAGTACGGTCTGTTTCCAGGTCCAGTTCAAAAATATAACAAAGATGAAAAAAAGAAATTTACATAAAAATCAAGGCTCAACTTTCGTCATTGCCATTTGAGCAATTGAGCGAAATATTTGTGGTGATGGGGCATGCGAGTGAAGTGATGGAGACTGGGTGACTGAGATTTGCACTTTGTTCGTCATTTTCTCGGCATGAACTCTGAAACGTTGTTAGGGAATGTTGGGGAATGTTAGGGAAATGCTATTTTAATGGCTCTTTGGCTTTTAATGGCTTTTAATGGCTTTTAATGGCTGAAATTCTATTCTAGTTTACTCGAAAAACGCACCCAAATATTCCAATAAACTGCTCGCGGTAGTCCTTCCGGAAAATCAAGTTTATGCAAGTATTCGCAATGGTTAAGCACCTAAATTGCTTTCATCTCTAGCAGAAACTGAAACAGAAACTGCTTGAAATTATTAAACTGATTGAAATTATTAAATTGCTTGAAATTATTGATTTTCTAAGATCCTATTCCTTTTTAGCTTACCGTATTTCCTCTAATAAACGCCCCCCCCCCCTTGACCAACTTTGGACGCTTCGTTCTCAGCCCCATTTGGAGGTATTTTTATGTTTAATATATCAAAAGATAGAACATTAATGGCTTCTATCTTTTGATATATTAAACATAAAAATACCTCAAAATGGGGCTGAGAACGAAGCGTCCAAAGTTGGTCAAGGGGGGGCGTTTATTAGAGGAAATACGGTATGATAGTTAATTATTTAAATAGCTAATTTGAAAAAAAAGGTTACCCAGGCATCCCGTAGGTGAGCGCTACCACTAGATCGCTCACAACCCAGAGACCCCATCTGAAATTGTTGAGATTACAAAATACCGCTTTACTTTGTGCTCACTTGTAAACTACAAACTACAAATCCTTTCTAGTGCACTCGATCCCTCATTTTTCTCTCGATAACAACTTGATGTTATGAGAAAAATGAGGAATTTACGCTAGAAAGTGTACGCTTTAGAAAGCGACGAAATGCTTAAAATACGGTTTATTTTTTTGCCTACTTGATGCCAATCATGACAATTGATGGTAGAGAGACTAACACCATTGAGATCCCACAAATGCCCAGCATTAACGAGATTTTCTTCTCGCGATCCCGTCTCGCGATCATGCCTTCCACGTGCTGCAATTCGACTGTTAATGTTTTTTTGGAGTTGATGAGTTAAAAACGTCTAGAATCGTCGCTTTAAAGTCTGGCTGGCTACCGTAATCCGTAGTTTATAGTTCGTAATCCATAAAGAGATTAGCGTAACTCACCAAATTAGGACAATGCAGTAATGCAAAGATTAAACCAGCCTACCTGTGTCCTAGCTACCGTAACCCTCTGGTAACTGAATGGGTTACGATAACCAAGCACTTTTTAGAACTTTAGTCAAGTCTCGAAAAAGGTCGAACCTTTGAAACGAGGTAGACGATGAGGAGTGAGAAAAATGAGACTAGATAAGCGACGATGACAATGGCGAAGTGAAAAGTTGAGTAAGCTGAAAGAAAGCTCTGATTACTCATATGGAAATGGCGTTTGGGTTATTTGTGGTGAGAGACAAGACTGTTTGAAGGACCAATTAGAAACAAGACTGTTTCAAGGGCCAATTAGAAACAAGACTGGTTGAAGGACCATTTAGAAACAAGACTGTTTCAAGGACCAAATCTCCAGGCAGTTCAGATCAGTTCATTCTATTGGGCTTGTAAATTTGCCCCGACCTTGAAAATCTTCTTTGTCAGCCAAAGCCAAGCCATGGTTCAATCCCTAGGCTGGAGAAAAATTTCCAACGAACTTTTACTCGTCGACGTGATGATCGCACAATGATGTGTGCCAGTGAGTGTTGTATCTCCATCAGCTGAAAGACCAGCCATGAAGAGGGATATCTAAAATATCTTCATTTCTTAACTAAAATATCTTCATTTCTTTAGGGTATTCAGTTTGAACGATATGGTGGCTATTTACATACCGGGATTCTAGATTCCATATTCAAGATTAGCTTTAGATTCAAGATTAGCCTTAGAATCCAGATTCCAGATCAGCTTTAGTTTCTAGATTAGCTTTAGATTCTAGGTTAGCTTTAGATCCAAGATTAGCTTTAGATTCTAGATTTGCTTTAGATTCAATATTAGCTTAAGAGTCCAGGTTAGCTTTAGATTCAAGACTAGTTTAGATCCAGGATTAGCTTTAAATCCCAGCTTAGCTTTAGATTCTAGATTCGAGTAGCTTTCGAAAGCTGTCATGTTTTAGAAAAAGTGCTAGATTTTCTACAGAGTTTTCAAAAAAAGTTTCCCCATTTCAATTCAAATTTCTGAAAAAGTAACTCAAGGTCTTGGTGTCAAACCTGTTTGACGTCACAATTCTTTGACTTTTTTGAAGATTTTCCTGATTCAGAGCAATCGGCCAAGAGAAGGCTGAGATGAAGGTGGGATTTGGGTTTAAGTTGGAAATTCTTCCTTTGTCTAGCTCTAGCCTTGTCTAGCTCTAGCCTTGTCTAGCTCTAGCCAGCTCCAGCTCTAGCCAGTTCCACCTCTAGCCTAGCTCTAGCCTTGTCTAGCTCTAGCCTTGTTGTATGAACCGAAGACTACTCACCAAGCCACCAGTAATGACGATCGTCACAAACCACATCTTCTGAGCACCCGAGAAATATTTCTTGTAAAGTGCCGGTTTCAACGCGGCACAAATCCTCTCAATTGACATGAGAATCACCATGTAACAGGGTAATTCCATTCCGAGAATCAACGAGTGAACCCAGTAAGTCTGAAAAGAAATGTGTTAGCGTAGGTAGCGACAGCGCGTTTCAGAATCTCATCGACCGAATCTCATCGACAGAATATCATGTTCGATTTTGATAAAAACATCCTTTTCCCCATCTTGAATAACTTAAAATTTAACATTTATAACTAAAACTAACGAAACCGTATGGCAAAATTGAACAATTCAATGATAAAGACTATGATCAAGCAAAAGTTTTAATGCCGGCTTCATAATTTGTCTTCTGATATGTCCAATTCCCTTGACGCAACACAATGGGGCAACGCAACGCAATATGGCTACGCAACGGGGCCACGCAACGCAATAGGGTCCCGCAAAGCAATAAGCCCACGTAAAACAATAGGGCCAGACAAAGCAATGGACAATGGAAATATGGAAAATAAGTTGAGAAAATAAGAAAACAAAAATAAATAAAGTAAATCACATTGGTTTAAAAACGCAAAATGATTTGGGTGCCTTTATCGTTTTGAAACGGTCAATTTTTGACCATTGTTTAATTTTGCCATACGATTTCGTTAGTTTTAGTTATAAATGTTAAATTTTAAGTTATTCAAGAAGGAGAAGACGATGGTATAATCAAAATTTGACAGAAGCTTTCCGAACGTATAAAAACCTCGACTTTTGGGGATGCATTCTGAAACGCACTGTGCCCTAATGACTATCAAGAAGCCTTTCGACTCACGACTTTTTCTTTGTGCTCACCTCTCAACACCCCCTCTTCCCATACCTCGGAGGTATCATGCTACCTTTTTAGGTATCCCCATACCTCCAAGGTACCTCAATACCAAGCACCCCAATACCAGCTATCCCAATGCCAGCTATCCCAATACCAGCTATCCCAATGCCAGCTATCCCAATGCCAGCTATCCCAATACCAGCTACCCCAATACCAGGTACCCCAATGCCAGCTATCCCAATACCAAGCACCCCAATACCAGCTATCCCAATACCAGCTATCCCAATACCAGCTATCCCAATACCAGGTATCCCAATACCAGCTATCCCAATGCCAAGTACCCCAATACCAAGTATCCCAATACCAGGTATCCCAATACCAGCTATCCCAATGCCAAGTACCCCAATACCAAGTATCCCAATACCAAGTATCCCAATACCAGCTATCCCAATACCAGCTATCCCAATACCAGCTACCCCAATACCAGGTACCCCAATAGCTCGGAGGTATCCCCATACCTAGATTTGTGTGCTAATTCACTCCAATTTGTGCTAATACACTCCAATTTGTGTGCTAATACCTTTTCAGGTATCTCAATACCTCCAACGTTTCATGATTCTTCATTTTCTTTCATCAGTGATCGATTTCTCGAAAGAAAATGAAGAATCGAGTGCGCCAGAAAGGAGCGCCAGAGCTCGATGGTAAACTTTACCTTAAAAAAGCAATCATTGACGGTGATTGGCGTTGTGAAATATCCACCCAAAAGCCCACTTCCTCTTCCAACGCCCGTCAAAATATAGCTGAATATTTGTTCATTGGAATAGTCATATCCTTTTTTTTTTCTTTTGCTTCCTTTTCTCTACTTACCTAATACTGTCGACTAATTCGAATAGCTCGAAGGTTAATTGAAAGAGAAATTTTGAGCGCATAGCCTTTCGACTGTAGACAAATATATTGATGAGGTTGATGATTGAGGAGAAAATGCCTAGAGACAACAAATTTCTACCGTAAACATTTAAATAGTGTGGAGGAAAAACCGATTTTACATTATTTTTCAATCAATCAATCAATCAATCATTTTTCTCTATTCTAAACGTTAATGCTAGAAAGCGTTAATGCTCTAAGCGTTAATGCGTTAATGCTTTGTTAGATCTCAACGAATCACCCATCCTTTCTACTTTAATTGTTTAGTATTGTGTATACAAGTATTGTGTGTGTCGAATTGTCGGTCGAATTGTGATTGTCGTGCCGAATAAACCAGTAGATCTTTATAGGAAAAATCCTATTCTTACCCAATGTCACATAAAAAGTGACCATGAAAAATGTGGCTCCATAATCGATCGCGAAACCCATTTTTATCTGTAAAACTGGCTTTAGATCTGGCTGTAAATCTGGCTGTAAATTTGGCCTTTAAAAAGCGACTTTTACGGAAGAAAAAGCTGAGAAATGAAAACGAGAATCGGTTTTTGAAAGTGTTTCAGGAATTGAACGAAATGGGATTCCTTGATTGGGAGAGTTAGTTCTCTAAACTATGAGAGTTATTTCCCTAAACTATGGGAGTTAGACCCCTAAACTATGAGAGTTATTCCCTGAACTCTGAGAGTTATTCCCTGAACTCTGAGAGTTATTCCCTGAACTCTGAGAGTTATTCCCTGAACTCTGAGAGTTATTCCCTGAACTCTGAGAGTTAGTTCTCTAAACTCTGAGAGTTAGTTCCCTAAACTCTGAGAGTTATTTCCCTGAACTCTGAGAGTTAGTTCTCTAAACTCTGAGACTTAGTTCTCTAAACTCTGAGAGTTAGTTCCCTGAATTCTGAAACTTAGTTCCCTAAACTCTATTCACTTTACTCTTTGTGCTTAAAACTGGAAACAAGCCATTTTTGGAACCATTTCTGGTGCATTTGATTTAATATTCTTGTAATATTAAACCCTTTCTTTAAGAAAAATGAAGAAACGATTGCGCTGGGAATAGTGGAGTTTACAAATTTTCAGCAAAAAGCACGACTCTACTTACTTTTTCTTTAGTTTTAGATTTGAAAAGATATGCGTAAAAGACGAGCCATGATTTATGTGCAATTTTGGTTGTTAGTTGGGTTCTAACAGTGTGTTGTTAGTTGGGTTCTATTGTTAGTTGTGTTCTGACAGTGTGTTGTTAGTTGGGTTCTATTGTTAGTTGTGTTCTGACAGTGTGTTGTTAGTTGGGTTCTATTGTTAGTTGTGTTCTGACAGTGTGTTGTTAGTTGGGTTCTATTGTTAGTTGTGTTCTAACAGTGTGTTGTTAGTTGGGTTCTATTGTTAGTTGTGTTCTAACAGTGTGTTGTTAGTTGGGTTCTATTGTTAGTTGTGTTCTGACAGTGTGTTGTTAGTTGGGTTCTATTGTTAGTTGTGTTCTGACAGTGTGTTGTTAGTTGGGTTCTATTGTTAGTTGTGTTCTGACAGTGTGTTGTTAGTTGGGTTCTATTGTTAGTTGTGTTCTGACAGTGTGTTGTTAGTTGGGTTCTATTGTTAGTTGTGTTCTGACAGTGTGTTGTTAGTTGGGTTCTAACACTGTGTTGTTAGTTGTGTTCTAACAGTGTGTTGTTAGTTGATGTGTTCCCTAACTAAAATGTTTCCTAATTTCTCGTGCAGTCGTAGATATCGGAACAAAGAAACATACAAACCCTGGATCAAGTGTGGGAACTTGTTAATAGCCTATAGCTTGAAAATATCCTGAAATCTCTTTACTATAAACTCGTGTTAACTTAAAAATCAAATCAAATGTGTTTTTTTGTTGTTAATCAATAAGAATCCTAACTTATAAGTGCTTTAAAAGAAAAAAAAGTCGTAAAGATTCGAAAGGAAAGAGTCAAAATGATTTTAAATGATTTTAAATGATTCTATTAGGTTGTCCAATAAGTAATGCGTGTTTTGACACGATTTTCAAAATATCACAAAATTAACAAAAGAGAACTTTATTAATCGATATATTCTCCACAACAATCAACAACATTTCTCCATCGTCCGAGCAAAGAGTGAAGTCCGTCATAATAGAATGAAGCTGGTTTCGATGAGTAACATCGAAATAAGTAACACGCATTACTTATTGGACAACCTAATAAATGATTTTAAATGGTTTTAAACGATTTTAAATGATTTTAAATGACTTTAAATGATTTTAAATGATTATAAATGATTCTACATGATTTTAAATGATTCTACATGATTTTAAATGATTTTAAATGATTTTAAATGATTTTAAATGATTTTAAATGATTTTAAATGATTTTAAATGGTTTTAAACGATTTTAAATGATTTTAAATGATTTTAAATGATTTTAAATGATTTTAAATGACTTTAAACGATGATTTTAAATGATTTTAAATGATTTTAAATGATTTTAAATGGTTTTAAACGATTTTAAATGATTTTAAATGATTTTAAACGATTTTAAATGATTCGAAATGATTTTAAATGATTTTAAATGATTTTAAACGATTCTAAATGCTTTAAACGATTTTAAATGATTTTAAACGATTTTAAATGATTTTAAACGATTTTAAATGATTCGAAATGATTTTAAATGATTTTAAATGATTTTAAATGATTTTAAATGATTTTAAATGGTTTTAAACGATTTTAAATGATTTTAAATGATTTTAAATGACTTTAACTGGATACTTTGAGACTAAAACTCTCAAAAAATAAAAAAAGGCTCAAAAATCCGTCAAAAATCGTTAAAAATCGTCAAAAATCTCATCGAAAATTGCATCAAGTTCCCGTTCGGGAAACACAATTTCGCTTTTCATTTTTTTTTGATTAGCGCTGTCGGCGCAATAGTTTTTCTGATCTAATTTCATTCTCATCACTCACTATTTTTCATTAAAGCCAAATCATTGCATAAAGTAGAGAAATTTTGAACTTTATTGTGTAAAAAAGAAAAGATTTGATTGACTGATTGGCTATAAATTGACGTGGAGTGTGGGTTTGGGAAATGAATCGAAATCAGTCAAGAATGGGTGTCAAGAGTGATAGCAGATGAATTGGCTAAGCTGATTGAATGTTTGGAAAAAAAAAAGCGATGATTGAAAAGGTTAAGCGTCACGGAAACGGAAAAGTGTGATTTCTTCGTAAAATCTGAGCGCATTATGAGATGGATGAAAATTCTTGGAGCCTATCTAAAAATAATCTGAATTAAAAGATTGAAAAGCTTTCTAGAGCTTTCTAGAGCTAACTTTCTAGTAAAGCTTTCTAGAGCTTTCTAGCAAAGCTTTCTAGAGCTTTCTAGCAAAGCGTCCTAGAGCTTTCTAGAGCTAGCTTTCTAGCAAAGCTTTCTAGAGCTAGCTTTCTAGCAAAGCTTCCTAGAGCTTTCTAGCAAAGCTTTCTAGAGCTAGCTTTCTAGTAAAGCTTTCTAGCGCTAGCTTTCTAGCAAAGCTTTCTAGAGCTTTCTAGCAAAGCTTCCTAGAGCTAGCTTTCTAGCAAAGCTTCCTAGAGCTTTCTAGCAAAGCTTTCTAGCGCTAGCTTTCTAGCAAAGCTTTCTAGAGCTAGCTTTCTAGCAAAGCTTCAATAAATTTTATATTTTATAATTCTCGAGCTGGCAACGGGCCACGTTCACCCTGGTGGTTGTAGACATTCCTTGGATGTTGATGGTCAGTGTTGTTATTGTGTTTTCGGCGAGTCCGGTGACCGTCTTTGAGCGGTCATCGAATCGAAATAGGTCTCCTCGTATTGAGATCGTCCAATTTGAGATATTGAGATAGTCGATTTGACGTCCAATCCGATCCGGTCAATCGTCCACAAACGATTCTTTCATCCACCACTCGGCAAGCAAGTTGTTGATGTTATTGATCGATAGATTTAAAGAGAAATAGACTTTATCGGAAGAATTTTCCGAACAATTACTATTTTTTTACGTTTCAAACTATTTAATAAAGTTGATTTTCACAAAAATTCGAAAGATATTCGAAATTCGAAAGATTTTTTTGCATTTCACCTCAACCGGATGCAGTCTTTCCTTTTTGTTGAAAAATTTCAATGATTATTGTCGAAAAAGAGGTCATATTTGCTCAGATGGGAACATAAAACGTGGACATTCCAAAAAATGAGAAAAAACGTTAGAAATATTTGGTTGAACGGAGCTTCGAATATTGTGAGGATTTTCCCTCGAAATCTCATTCGGCTTCACAGATCCATTTCAAGTCGGGAAAATGAGAATTTTCATTGTTTCTCTGTTCTTCATTGTATCGGTGGTGAGTCTGATTGATTGAATAACGTTTTTTGAATAACTTTTCTAAATTTGTCAACCTTTTTACGGTAATCTTAAGCTTGCTATGTAATTTTAAAGCTTGCTATGTAATTTCAAAGCTTGCTACGTAATTTTAAAGCTTGCTACATAATTTCAAAGCTTACTACATAATTTCAAAGCTTACTACATAATTTCAAAGCTTACTACATAATTTTAAAGCTTGCTACATAATTTCAAAGCTTACTACATAATTTTAAAGCTTCCTACGCGATTTTAAAGCTTACTACTTAATTTTAAAGCTTGCTACGCAATTCTAAGTACCGTAAGCTTGCTTTTAGAAGGCTACGGAAATTTGGAGGATTATAGATTAGTTTTTGCGGGTACGGTAGTTGTGTTGAGAGCTAGTTCACCAGTTAAATGTGATTAGGATAGTTCTTCCTTTATCCCTTATCTTTCCTTTTGTTCTTTCTTCCTTTCTTCTTCATTTCTTCTTCCATTCTTCCATTCTTCCATTCTTCCTTTCTTCTTCCTTTCTTCTTCCTCTCATCTTCCATTCTTCTTCCATTCTTCTTCCATTCTTCTTCCATTCTTCTTCCATTCTTCTTCCATTCTTCTTCCCTTCTTCTTCCCTTCTCCTTCCTTTCTTCTTTCCCCCTATCTTTCCTTCTTTCTCTCGACAAGTTAAGGTACTGAATGGTTGAGTGGTTAGAGCAATTGCCAGCAAAAGATCGAGGGTTCAATCCCCTTCAATCGAGGGTTCAATCGGAAATCTTCTTTTCTCAATCCTTTATTTCTTTATTACGAAAATTCGGGGTGGCTACTTCGCGCCAAATTTTTTGCGCAACTCGCTATAACTTTCTTCTAAGTCGGCCAATCTTTATGATTTTGGTGTCATTTTGTAGATTTCAACAAGTGTAACAAAATGACACCAAAATCATAAAGATTGGCCGACTTAAAAGAAAGTTATGGCGAGTTGCGCATAGTTGCACAAATGACCGAGTTGCGCAAAAAAATTTGGCGCAAAGTAGCCACGCCCACGAAAATATCTAAATCTGAAAAGAAAATCGAAGGGTTCGTGCTAAGAAAAACACAAAAAACCTGGCACAAATATCACGAGCACTGCCTTATATACGGATCCTATTGGCTAAAAACCTAAACTCCGCCCATCCCAACCTTTTGTCTCATAACTTTGCATGGATACTATATTTTGAGTTAGTTTTAGTATGATTCGACGCATAATTTTATTCTGCATCGAATGATAATTAAAATAGTCAAAATGGAAGGGTTGGTGCTGAGAAAAACACGAGAAACCTTAAATTGCTGCGGCAAAAAGGACAGACAGATATTTTCGTTACAAGTAGCTATCGTTCATCCCTTTAATAAATAAAATTTATTCAGTTCTCGGCCCCAATTCCCGGCGGTGCGAATCCAGAGGCTCCCGCTGATCCATCAGAACCCGTCGACCCAGCTACCAATTGTGTAGATCGAGTTGCTTGGTTCGTTTTTTAAACTTTGCCTGAATATCTTTCAAACAAAGATCATTCCTTTGCCTGAATATCTTTCAAGCAAAGATTATTCCTTTACAATAATCTTTGGCGACTTTCTTTCTTATAATCTCTGCCGACTTTCTTTGTATTCAATTTTGTGAAACTGTGAAACTTCTTAAAACTCATTTAGGTGTACGGAGTCAATGTGTATAACGAATGTGAAAGAAACCGAGTTTTACAACAAATTCGAGGATAGCGGAGAGGCTAAAACTTTTGTGGTACGGTTGGATTTAAAGTACTGGCTAGGGTAAAATAGGTAAACGACTTAGAAAGACTACAGCAAATCCACAGTAATCTACAGACCGTACAGCCATCTACAGACTGTACAGTAACCTACAGGCCGTACAATAATCTATAGGGCTTACAGTAATCTACAGGCCTTACAGTAATCTACAGGCCGTACAGTAATCTATAGGCCTTACAGTAATCTACAGGCCGTACAGTAATCTACAGGCCTTACAATAATCTATAGGCCGTACAGTAATCTACAGGCCTTACAGTAATCTACAGTCCGTACAGTAACCTATAGGCCTTACAGTAATCTACAGACCGTACAGTAATCTACAGGCCGTACAGTAGTCTACAGACCCTACAGTAATCTACAGACCCTACAGTAATCTACAGATCGTACAGCCATCTACAGACCGTACAGTAACCTACAGACCGTACAGTAATCTACAAACCCTACAGCCATCTACAGACCCTACAGTAATCTAAAGACTACAGTTTTCGGTGCAATAAGCCAGCAATACGGAAGGAATCTTTCCCGCAATTCATTCCGCAAATCGCAAATCATTCAGGTCCGAGAAACAAACCCGATCGGGCTGAAATGGACGTGCAAAAAGACGTGCCGTCTCTGCAATGTGCCAACTCCAAAACACTCAACACCTCAGCCGTAAAAAACAATCAATGAGAAACTTCTAATAAAGATTTGTTAACAATTTTGATAGTATTTTGATAGTATTTTTTTTTAAATTTATTCACAATTGAAGTTGTCTATTAGCTTTTCTTTTCTTTAACCCATCATCGGACAATTCAACGGGCAAACGTTCATCTGAAAGTTGAATCCGGCTGAGACTTATTAGAAGAAAGTTTAAAAAGGGAAAGTCAATCACCAAATGACCAAATGACACAAGCTATAGATCATTCGACGCACAATTTTGCGCTAATCATAATGCTGATTTTCTTTTTTGCTACAGAGCTTTTTTGCTAGGTGTGGTGGCAAGAGCTATATACTGGCCGACGTAGAATTTCACGCTGATTCCGAATCTGCTTTCCGTTTTTGCAACGCAGCACTCTATCAAAAGTTATAAGCGTTTCGTCGCTTTCATAGCTCAAAGTTTTGTATGGGATTTTAAAAGATCCCTTTATAAGCATATTTCCCAGGGTCTTCGGGAAGCAGTGGTGGCCGAGTGGTAGTCGGTTAGAATAGAAAGCAAACCCTCTCTGGTTCGACTCCGCAGTTTGGCCTTCTTTCGCTTTTTTTGGAGGTTTTTGATCTCCATTCGTGCAATGGACGAATTTCATTCGGTACTTGGAGAAATGGAGATACCTCTAGAACCTCTAGAAAAGCCTCTGCAGCCTCTAGAACCTCTAGAAAAGCCTCTAGAATCCCTAGAAAAGCCTCTTGAACCTCTAGAACCTCTAGAAAAGCCTCTAGAACCTCTAGAGCCTTTAGAAAAGCCGACGAAAGTCAAACTGCGGACTCGAACCAGAGAGGGTTTGCTTTGTATTCTAACCGACTACCACTCGGCCATCACTGCCCCTTCAACACCCTTGGAAATCTGCTTGTAAACTCGAGGAATCTTTTAAAACCCGATACAAAACTTTGAGTGCTTATAACTTTTGACAGAGTGCTGCGTTTCAAAAACCGAAAGCAGATTCGGAATCAGCGGAAAATTCTGTGTCAAATGATATATTTGATCTACTTGTTGTCATGTTGTCATTTGAGTGTCGAGTGTCATTTGGCCATCACACCCGGTTGACCTTCCCTTGTAAATATTAAAGAACAAATTTGATATCAAAAGTTCTAAACCAATTGATCGAGCTATATTCTTAGGCAAAGCCAAGCCAAAGCCAAGCCAAAGCCAAGCCAAAGCCAAGCCAAAGCCAAGCCAAAGCCAAGCCAAAGCCAAGCCAAAGCCAAGCCAAAGCCAAGCCAAATCTTCTGCGCTGACTCACCGGTTTCGGCTGAATCGTATGTTTGCTGATCGATCCATCAGAATTGAGAGGCGAAGCGGCGACGAACTAAAATAGAAAGTCGATTTTCTTGAGCCAGATTAGGTGAAGATTTTTCTTGAGCCAGTCAGCCAGCCAGTCAGCCAGCCAGCTAGCCGAGCCAAGATTGGCTCTAGCGTAGAAAGACTTGGCTAAAAAGTAGATGGATAGTTTAGAGGAAATTCTGGAAAAGCACGAGCTCAAGGTGAGCTTTTGTTTGGACACTCAGTCACTATAGAATTAGCACTTTATTGAATCGGTTATGAGGAATATGAAGCTGAAATCAAAAACAGCCAAATGGCTTTCCAGGCGAGTAAAAAGTCAATCGAAAATTTGCCAATTTGTCAATCGAAAGTCAACGAATGCTCGTGCTTTTCCCTAGTTTGCTTCAAACTATCCATTCAGCTACTTTCTGGCTCGTTTCTTGCTGTGAAATTCTTTGATGGCCTAGTGGATAAGGCATTAGGCTTAATGGAAAACGCTCCACTCACAGGATCGGCGTTCGATCCCTGATGCAGCTTTTTGTTTGTCTTTTCGAGCAACTTCTAGCATTCTTTTTAGTCAATTTGATTGGTTTTTTTTTAATTTCGTTAATTCTTTACACAATTTGCTCAAATTTACATTAAAATTTAACATTTTAATGCAATTAAAAGCTTGAAAGGAAACTCGAAGTTCGAAGAAAATCAGTTTAGATTTCTCTTAAAGCGTTAAAGCCGTTTCTGTCTTTATTTGAAACTTATCCACCAATTGCACTTTCACAGAATCGATTGTCATGAATAATCAATTCCTATATTGTGATGAGCCATGAGTAATCACTAATGAGCCATGAGTAACTTATCCACCAATTGCCATGAGTAATCAATTCCTACTTTGCGAGCCTTACAATTCGCTGCAAAATACTAGAAGCTTTCTAGAAATACTCGAATCCAAAAGAAAAAGGAAAACAGAAAGCTGGATGAGGGAGCGAACCCTGATCCTTTGGACGAAAGGCTAGTGCCAACTACCGTAATCTATCCATTAGGCCAGCTACGGTAATCTATCAATTAGGCCAGCTACGGTAATCTATCCATCAAACCAGCTACCGTGATCTATCCATTAGGCCAGCTACCGTGATCTATCCATTAGGCCAGCTACGGTAATCTATCCATCAAACCAGCTACCGTGATCTATCCATTAGGCCAGCTACGGTAATCTATCCATCAAACCAGCTACCGTGATCTATCCATTAGGCCAGCTACGGTAATCTATCAATTAGGCCAGCTACGGTAATCTATCCATCAAACCAGCTACGGTGATCTATCCATTAGGCCAGCTACTGTAATCTATCAATTAGGCCAACTACCGTAATCTATCCATTAGGCTAGCTACCGTAATCCATCCATTAGACCAGCTACCGTAATCTATCCATAGGCCAGCTACGGCCAGCTCTTTCCTTCAGATCCCGTCCGTTCTATTTAATTCTGATCACATTCGACTCACCGAATTCCAGTAAATCGGACAAACTATAAAGGAAAGATTACGGTAGCTTTCCAAACTATTCACCTTTTAGAAAACAACAGAAATTACCTTTATCAAGTCCCTGAACTGGCTTTTGGCTTCGAAAAACCAATTTGAAAAACGAGTGCGCCAGAAAGGAGATGTTTACAAACGAGCCCAAGCTACACTTTTTCTCCAACTCACATTCCATTGCGAGCATCCGCTCAAGTTGTTATTTCTTGGGCTGATCAAAGACAGCGGGCGGGTTACTGTAGCCATGAGGATTCCATTTTCTAAGATTTCACACTATTTCGACAATATCTTCTTCTTACTATAGCTGAGAGTTTCAGCTTTCGAGTTTGTGATTGAATCGATTGTTGTCGGTGGTCCATGAGCTGTTGTTTGTCCTAAAGTTTATGAGCTGTTGTTTGTCCTTTTTTTTTTTGTCCTTGTTCATTTCAATCAATCAATTTGCATTTAACTAACCCGTCAAAACGATTGGTTTATTGTTTTTCACTTCGAAAACGATCACTTCCAAGTTTGTCTGAAGAAAAATTGGATTAAAAGTGAAGGGGGTTTTCTATGAAGTGCAATTTATGGTCTAAATTTGTAAACGAACGCTTTCTAATCATCATTTCATCATTTTTCATCATTCTTCTCGCTGCTGCAAGAAAAATGATGAATTCAGTGCGGTAGAAAGGGTATGTTTATAGTTTTTGATGAATAAAGGACTCACCATCGAAGTTCCAAAAGCGATTCCTGTGTACTGTTGATTTGAGAGCTTTGAATTCATAAAATTGATCGTCAGTTGCCCGTTTGATGTCTGAAATTCATAAAAGAGATCATTTGAATAGCTGAATATCTTACTAGCTATCGCTAGCTGAATATCTTGGCTGTATTCTAGGAATAGTACCGTAACCCTTTCACTTTACTTACAACAAGTAACAATTTACAAAAACATAACCCCGAAAACCCGTGCTCAGTGATCTGTTGGCTAATTTAATATAATCTAAGGAACGTAATCTTCTAGAGATCTCATAAATACCGTAATCTCTAAAACGTACTCTATAATCCTCTAGATATCATCACTACCGTATTTCCAAAATCTACAGTAATCCGGTACGTCTGAATAAAAAAGCTTAAGCCTGGGCCTCAACCTATCCTCAACCTATCCTCAACCTAGTCCTTAACCTATCCTCAACCTAGTCCTCAACCTATCCTCAACCTAGTCCTCAACCTACCCTCAACCTAGTCCTCAACCTACCCTCAACCTAATCCTGAACCTAGTCCTGAACCTAACCCTCAACCTATCCTCAACCTACCCTCAACCTATCCTGAACCTAGTCCTGAACCTAATCCTCAACCTATCCTCAACCTAACCCTCAACCTATCCTCAACCTATCCTCAACCTATCCTGAACCTAGTCCTGAACCTAATCCTCAACCTATCCTCAACCTAACCCTCAACCTATCCTCAACCTAGTCCTCAACCTACCCTCAACCTAATCCTGAACCTAGTCCTGAACCTAATCCTCAACCTATCCTCAACCTAACGCTCAACCTATCCTCAACCTATCCTCAACCTATCCTCAACCTACCCTCAACCTAATCCTGAACCTAGTCCTGAACCTAATCCTCAACCTATCCTCAACCTATCCTCAACCTATCCTCAACCTATCCTCAACCCAATCCTCAACCTAGTCCTCAACCAAGTCCTCAACCAAGTCCTCAACCAAGTCCTCAACCTAGTCCTCAACCTATCCTCAACCTAGTCCCCAAAAATTGGTCGAAGGGTTTTCAAGAAATTCTTTTATTTTCGAATTCAGCACATTTTTCTGCGTCAATCGACTATTCAAACGTAAAAATCCTATAGAAAACGATTTTTTTGTCTTATTTCGAGCGGATTTGCAATGCCACAAAGAAAAAAAAGTGAAAAACAGATGGTAATCTTTAAGCTTAATAACTACCGTATCCTTAAAAAGCTACAGTACTCCTCACCGTCCAATTCGCCACAATATTGTCACCCGAAAACGAGCATTGAGCCAAGGCCAAAGATACTAAATTCAGATCCAATTTTAGATAAAAAAGTTCAACCAACTAAAAGCATTTAACAGTAGAAAGTCGAGCATCTTTGGAATGATCTTTCCCAATCGAATGTAGTTTTAAATAGAAAGACAGAAATTTCTTTCGACTTTTAAACCTTTTTACTGCTTATTTGCTTAGTGGGTGGTGGAATTTTTGGTGGAATTTTTGCCTTTTTTTTCATGTCAACTTTGAAATTGCTCTTGTAGTCGTTTTGCGATTTGTACCCACGTTGACTCTCTTTCTTTCCTTTTCTCTTTCTTTTCTCTACTCTGTGATTACATGTTTGCTTTTGAAAAGAGTGAGAATAGTGAGAATTGGGTGAAAATTCAAAACGTTTTTCGAAGTAGACAGCACGATTTTAAGGTTCGATGAGCAAAAATTGTTATCGTAAAGACCAGTTGTCTACAAATTTGATTCCTTTTCTCTACATCCAGTTTTAGACCCAGCCACCGTACTCTCGTGATTCTTATTCTATTATTCTACAGGGTGGGCCAAAATTACCGTTACAATGCTCACTCACGTGCAAATGCGAAAGCGAAATGGAAGAAAGCAAACGGTAACAACTTCAGCAAACGTCGAAAAAAGTGAGGAATCGCCTGTTGAAAACGTCAAACTAATCGGTGCGGAAAATGTCACAAAAAAATGCCATCATGCGCCATCCTGCCCTATGCCATCATCCGCCATCCTGCCCTATGCCATCATCCGCCATCCTGCCCTATGCCATCATGCGCGATCCTGCGCCATGCCATCATGCACCATCCTGCCCTATGCCATCATCCGCCATCCTGCCCTATGCCATCATGCGCGATCCTGCGCCATGCCATCATGCACCATCCTGCCCTATGCCATCATCCGCCATCCTGCCCTATGCCATCATCCGCCATCCTGCCCTATGCCATCATGCGCGATCCTGCGCCATGCCATCATGCACCATCCTGCCCTATGCCATCATCCGTCATCCTTCCCTATGCCATCATCCGCCATCCTGCCCTATGCCATCATGCGCCATCCTGCCCTATGCCATCATGCGCCATCCTGCCCTATGCCATCATGCACCATCCTGAACGTCCATCCCTTAGAAGAATCATGAAAAACAAGCTCAAGTTAAAGGCCTACAAGAAAAATAAATCACAAGTGCTATCAGTTGACGCTATCAACCACACAAAACTGTTGATAGTTTGAAAAAAGCGCTCGAAAAGACTTGGGAAGAGCGAGAGGGTATAAGAGCTGGATCTCCTATACCTTCTCGCCACGATCGACGCTTTTCTACGACGTTTGGACGTCTGTGTAAAAGCTCTTGAAGATCTGTTTGAAAAGGAATAGTTTCTAGGAATTGTTATGAGACAATAAAAGTTATTTTTAAGAAAAATCTTCGACCTTTTGAGTTGCTTTTTATACAGAGACTACAGATGTAACGGTAATTTTGGCCCACCTTGTATTCTATCAGAAAGTCGTCAAACGTCATTTTTATCTTCAAAATGTTATAACTTTTTGGTGAGTTGACCAATTAACACGATTTTGGTTTCAAAATGACCGCAGACAACATTTTGATAAAGTCTACTCGCTGGCATTTCCAAATTTTTTGTTTTCATCGAGTAGTGTAGGGCCAAATGCAGGTGAGTTTGGCCGTTTCTGTGTCGAATCTACAAGACGGTTTTTGATAATTTTTTCACCATTGAATTCAGCACATTTTTCTGTGTCTATTCAAACGTAAAAATCCTATAGAAAACGCATTTTTGCACGGATGTACCCCACCACCTCTTTTTCTTTGTTGTTGTTGTTGTTGTTGTTGTTGTTGTTGTTGTTGTTGTTGTTGTTGTTGTTTTGTTGTTGTTGTTATTGTTATTGTTGTTGTTGTTGTTGTTGTTGTTGTTGTTGTTGTTGTTGTTGTTGTTGTTGTTGTTGTTGTTGTTGTTGTTGTTGTTGTTGTCATATATCATTGTTGAAATTAAATTACAAATAAATTTCTCTTAAGGCAATACAATACAAGTTGTTGATTTTAAGTGAGAAAGAGGATTTTCCCTTGAATCGTTTCCGTTTTTATAAATGGCGAAGAGGAAACAGTGAAACGTTTACGCCATTTTTGTTTCACCGTTGTGGACACCTGAAAGTGATCTTTTTTTGGTTACTGTAGCTGGAGGACAGACTGTAGACTGTAGACTGAAGACTGTTACTGTAGACTGTAGACTACCGTAAAAACTAATCAAAGAGCTTTACTATACTAGAAGAGTCTCCTTTAGAGGAGGGTTGAAAAATAGAAGAGCTCTCTATATTAGAAAAGCTCTATCCAATCGAAGAGCCTCTTGACGGGCGATGATTTAACAATGATCGATGAAGGAAAAAGAATTCGTTCAGTTAAACGCCTGGAAAAGTCTTCCAAAGGCTTAAGCTTAGGCTTAGGCTCAGGCTCAGGCTCAGGCTTAGGCTTAGGCTTAGGCTTAGGCTTAGGCTTAGGCTCAGGCTTAGGCTCAGGCTCAGGCTCAGGCTCAGGCTCAGGCTTAGGCTTAGGCTTAGGCTTAGGCTTAGGCTCAGGCTCAGGCTCAGGCTCAGGCTCAGGCTCAGGCTTAGGCTTAGGCTTAGGCTCAGGCTTAGGCTCAGGCTCAGGCTCAGGCTCAGGCTTAGGCTTAGGCTTAGGCTTAGGCTCAGGCTTAGGCTCAGGCTTAGGCTCAGGCTCAGGCTCAGGATCTAAAAAAAATACGCCTAAAAAAGCTGAAGAAAAGTGTCAAAAAATGTCGATTTTTTTGTCTTAAACTAATAAACAAAAAAAATTATATTTTATTAGTTTATATTAGTTTATTGTACTATAGTTTAACTTATATTATAGTTATATTTTAATAGTTTATTATTATGTCTATAGTTTAACTTATATTATAGTATTTTAGTTTAACAAATAAAGAATTCTTTTCTGCATCGAAATGTAAAAAAAAGCAAATTTGTAAGAAATGATAAAGTAAAAGGTTTTCTGCGGGATTTTATGCAATTAGTTCGGACGCTAGTTCGAATTTAGACGTAACAGATACAAAGGAAACATTGTAAACTTATTGTAAACACATATAGCTTTGTAAGCTTATTGTAAGCTTGCTCTAAACACACACAGCTTTGTAAGCTTACTGTAAGCACATACAGCTTTGTAAGCTTATTGTAAGCACATACAGCTTTGTAAGTTTACTGTAAACACATACAGCTTATTGTAAGCTTACTCTAAACACATCACTCACTTTACTCCCATCCGTTTCTCCACTACAAGACGGTCTTTTCGGAATGGCCGTTGTTGTGATCGCCTCTGAAAACTCAATTTTTACACAATGAGCAATGAGCAATGAAACAGAATTCATTCAACACTAACTTTCTTCTAATTCTCTAGGCATACAGGCGCACCAGAAAGAATGTCTTTACATTTTCGAGCACAAAGTACACACAAAAGAACAAGTCTACTATTAGGTTGTTAACCCAAAAAGGGCGCTTTTTGCGTATGACTGTTTTAAAACTATAACAATTTATTTCAACAACATATAATTAAACAATGTAATCTCCGCGTTTGGTTTTGACATTCATCCATCTTTTTGGAAGTTTCTTAAGTCCTTTCTCGAAAAAATCGGCATTTTTTGAAACCAAAAAGTCGTCGATAGCGTCCCGTACCTCAGCTTCGGTCTTGAAACTTTTTCCCCGTAAAAAGTTTTTCAATGAGAGAAAAAGATGAAAATCCGACGGTGCAACGTCTGGGCTGTAAGGGGGATGATCCAAACGATTCCATCCCAGAGTATTTTGCACAAACTGAGTCGATTTTGTGGCACGATGTGGGCGAGCATTGTCTTCGAGGAGATTGACTAGACCAATCCATTGTCCATTTGCGCGCATCGTCACCAATCCATTTTCAACTCTTTGCATATGACGAATATAAACGTCAGCGGTAAATGTTTGACCGATTGGGAGTAGCTGCCAAAACAATGGTCCTCGCGAACACCAGTACATACATAACATCTGTTTCTTCCCATGAACATCGCGTTTTGGGACCGCAGCTCCAGTTTGCCCAGGTTTCAACCATTGTTTTCGAACGTCTCTTCCATCATAAAAGACCCAGCTTTGATCGTGTGTTACTATTGTATCCAATGGAAGCCGTCCATGACGATATTTGCTCAAGAGGCGGTCGCACAGAAGAGCTCGTTTGGCTTTGATTGCTGGAGTCAGTCGGTGAGGAATTTGTTGTTGCTTTCTCCACTTGCGCCCGGTTTTTTTCAAATATTTCCACATGGTTACGTGCGAAAAAAGACCCGCATCAAGTTGTCGTGCCGTACCTTCAGGATTTTGCCGTAGTCGTTGCCAAAGAATACGACGATTAATCTTGTTGTGGCCTCCGCTTCCACTCTTCCTCTTCATGTTTGTTCGGCCATTCCGAAACTTTTGAAACCATTTTTGGGCTGTGCGAGTAGTCACAACTTTGAATCCATAAAAATCGTTGATTTCCCGAGCTGATTCGGCGGCAGATTTGTGTTGTTGATAGCGATGGTGCAAAACCTTGTGCCATACTTCCGGGGTGGGTCGATTTGTTGTTGGCATTGCTCCCGAGAATGGAAACCTAAACCAAAATATTTGATTAAAAATTGTAAAAATTTATTAGAAAAACAAGAAAAACAAAGAAAATCTTGAATGCGATCTTTGTAATTATTCCAAAAACCTTCATGCACAAAAAGCGCCCTTTTTGGGTTAACAACCTAATAGTTCTTTGTCGCTTTATATAAACGAAAGCTTTCTGGCGCACAAAACAGCAGATCAGCTCTAAGACAGCTCACTAAAACTCTTACTATGATCGCCGTTTCGATTGAAAACGTGTGACAGTTCGACTCGAGTGATCGCGGCTCGACGAACCTTTTCGCGAATCGTTCTAAATATTATAGTACTGTAAAAGTACATATTACAATATTATAGTACTGTAAAAGTACATAATACAGGTATTATTCTCAATAATCTTTCAACAAACTTGTTAAGAATGAAGTAGATAAGCGGATAAATGCCACTGTTGAGAATCCACATGAAATTAAGCGCCATATAGGACCAGATACTGGCCGGGAGAAGCACCTGAACAAATTGAAGACTAGATTGAAGACTAGATTGAATCGAAATCTAGACTAGAGAGGTTTCATCGTTGAAAAAGTTGGCTCTTGTTCATTTTCCGTTGGAGTATTCAGGTTTTTCATGAGTAGCAAGCGCTTTCAAGGCCATAACTTTGCTTAGAGATAAGCAAAAATAATATAGTAGCGATTCTCCGACCTCGAAAACCCCCAGATATAAATTTACGACTGAATATCTTCTTCTGTCATTTACAAAGCTAAAGAAAATCCCTATGTAAAAGAGCTTGAAGTGTTCTTTGTGGGGGTGCGTAATCGCTCTTCATCTGGCACACGGCCCCTATAGGTAGCTGCTTCCTTTTGGTATCCATAACAGAGGTGGAAGTGGTGAACGACCGACGAACGACCGACGAACACAACGAACGACGAGCCCGTTACGACGCTTTGGGATCAGTGTGCCCAAACACTCGGATGGAGTCAAGTAGCAATTGCGAAGCGTTCCGATTCTGCATTCAAACATATTATCGTACCCGGTCAACCCGCAAGGCCAAACATGACGGCAGAAGAAAGCCCAAACTCTCCCAACGAGCCGAAAGATTGATTCTCCGACAAGCCTCCAACTCAATGAACTTTCTACTTTCTTGAAACGTTTAGAAAAGACAAGAATCTGCCCGTTTGCCGGAAAACTGTTCACAACGTGATTCTTCGTTCACTCATTCTCAAGCTCCGAGTCTTCCGAGATGAAGCATGAAGCAAGCCCGAGTCTTCAGGGAGAAAGCTTGAAGCAAGCTCGAGTCTTCAGAGATTCTGTGCTCCAGTCAATCTTCATTTTATAAACTATAGCTTTCAGTTCCCATTTTATAATCTGTAGCTTTTTAGTATTTTAAAACCATTAAAGTTTCAATTTTGTAATAGATTACCTGATAATTATGCCAAAAAACGTTCAAAATTGTGCAATAGACAGTGATGACGATGGCTTGGATCAAAATTTTCGCTTCGACTCGATAGTTTTTCGAGGATTTGAAGATATGCCTCTGAAATTATCCCCTTAGTTTTTAGAAAATAATTCTAATTACGAGAAAATTTCTTACCGTTCGGCAAAGGAGCAAAAGTACACCGCCATAGAAGAAAGCGGCCACGAAAATGCCGCCAATCTCGATCACTTCCTCGACTTTTTGAACAACAATTGAGAGATTGTTTGGCGGAGTGTACACGTAGTCCCAACTTCATATTATATATTAAAACTTATATTTTAGGTTTAGTTTAGAATCGTAAACAAGAGTTCAAGTTTAGAGTAATCCTGGCCTGGTCAGGCTGGCTAGAACAGTTAGAGTAGCTCCGTCCTGGGCCAAGTCAAGGCCAGTAAGCCAGCCAAGCCAAGGCCAGTAAGCCAGCCAAGCCAAGGTCAGTAAGCCAGCCAAGCCAAGGCCAGTAAGCCAGCCAAGCCAAGGCCAATAAGCCAGCCAAGCCAAGGTCAGTAAGCCAGCCAAGCCAAGGTCAGTAAGCCAGCCAAGCCAAGGCCAGTAAGCCAGCCAAGCCAAGGCCAGTAAGCCAGCCAAGCCAAGACCAGTAAGCCAGCCAAGCCAAGGCCAGTAAGCCAGCCAAGCCAAAGTCAAGGTTTTAAGGTAAACTCCAATTAATTATAGAGTCACTCCAAAACTATCAAGAAAAGTTTCTAAGAATAAAAAGTAAACAAGTTAAACGACAAATTAATAATCAATAGTTTCACCAGTTTTATAACTCAATCAGCAAAGCCAAGGCCTAGAAAACTCAATTATTGTATTCGTCTCGAAATTTTCGTATAATTACAAGAAAAGATTCATTAAAGTAATCAAAAGAAGACATCGCAACTTGATGCTGAACAAATTGAAATCACTTTTAAAAAGAACTTTCTTATGTAGGGGCACTGGCTGGCATTGGTGAACCCAACAATCGACAAAATCTAGCAACTAGCGATTTTTTTGCTAGATTTTGCAATCTCAGCCTGAATTTGAGCCTGAATCTGAGCCTGAATCTAAGCCTGAGCCTGAGCCTGAGCCTGAGCCTGAGCCTGAGCCTGAGCCTGAATCTAAGCCTGAATCTTGGCCTGAATCTTGACCCTGACTTGAGCCTGTCTAGAAATATCGATTTAAGCTTAAAAGTATTATAACCTAATACTTTTACTTGCTCTACTTTTACATTAAGTTAGTATTACATAATTTTACAATAAGTTAGTATTAAATTAAGTTAAATCTATAGTCTTGTATTAAGCTTAGCAAAGGTAAAACAATATTTAAAGATTCAATAAAACTTTGATCACAATTTGATCACATTTTCTACCTGTACGCATCCGGATAATAGACAATACTGGCATATGGAGAAGAGAGAGCGATCATGTAAAAGAGACATGATAGAGAAGCCAGGCCGATCCAAGCCTAGAAACGAAAGAAAGTTACCATATTTTCTCTAATAGTAGTGCATCCCGGCGAGCCGAGTTGGTGACTATTTTACGGCTTTTAAAGTTTTCACAGAAGCTGCAGAAGCTCAACACTCAAATCCCCCAATAAGATCTCATCGTCAGCTACATTTTCCGACCCCACATCGATAGGTTCTGATAAGCGGTTCTCGAGATTTCGAGGAATTTAGGCGGCGCTCAGGGTGCATTACTATTAGAGAAATTACTTTATTTGTTTGTAACTTTTAGTTGAGTGTTTCAAAAACCTTTACTCCTTTCGATGAAAACAGCCATCGATCCCATGTTGGAGAGGCTAATTGAACGAAACGATTTATCGCTAAGATGACCGTCATGATCGCATAAGCCACATAAAATGGCGTCGCCAGGACACCCATTATCTGAATACGTCCTAGATAACGAGCCTAGATAACGTCCTAGATAACGTCCTAGATAACGAGCCTAGATAACGTCCTAGATAACGTCCTAGATAACGATCCTAGATAACGTCCTAGATAACGCTCCTAGGTAACGATCCTAGATAACGAGCCTAGATAACGTCCTAGATAACGATCCTAGATAACGATCCTAGATAACGTCCTAGATAACGAGCCTAGATAACGTCCTAGATAACGTCATAGATAACGTCCTAGATAACGTCCTAGATAACGTCATAGATAACGTCATAGATAACGTCATAGATAACGCTCCTAGGTAACGATCCTAGATAACGATCGTATAAAAAGAAGCGATTAAATTAAAAAGAACTATTTAAGTATAGCCATTTTTCTAAGAAGTACTTATTTTAGAAAATCTACTTTACTTAAGCAACCAGCTTTCATCGAAACTTCAATTTTGTCATCATTTTGTCATTTTGTTGAGCTCTTAATGTTAAATTTGATTTAATCCAATGAAAACTAGATGTTTAAGTAAGGTAGTTGAACGCTAGTAAGCGCATTTTAGAAAATAAAACAGAAAATAAAACTCGAGAAAATATTTGAAACTCTTAGATCTTTATTTTCTCTTAGATCTTCATTTCACCTTTGGCAACTCATCTCCCCAAGTCGTCTGGAAAATTGTAAAAAAGCCGGTAATCGTATGCGGAAAACATTGCACAACATCGACGATGCCAAGAAAAAACATAAATTTATAGGAAGTCATTCGCATCAAATCTTTATCTTTGTAGATTCCCTGAAAAAGTCATCACGATCTTTTTGGTTTGAGATTTCTAGCCGTCCTAGTGCACTAAAGAACACAGCCGTCCTAGTGCACTAAAGAACACAGCCGTCCTAGTGCACTAAAGAAGAAAATCAAAACTGAAATATGATTCTAACATTTTGAATGTAGATTTTGCTGCACACTTTAAAATGTGATCAAGAATTGGGAATTGGGAAAAGAATACTTTGAATTGGGACAAGAATGCTTCGAATTGGGAAAAGAATGCTTCGAATTGGGACAAGAATGCTTTGAATTGGGAAAAGAATACTTTGAATTGGGAAAAGAATACTTTGAATTGGGACAAGAATGCTTCGAATTGGGAAAAGAATGCTTCGAATGATTACCGTCAAAATGATGAGATACGCGATAGCACAAACGAGCGCCGCAATGATCATCGCCACCCCGACAATGATATCCGTTGTCGGTGTCCGCCCACTCTCAACAATCACCGTCTCTGTTGTTACATCAGCAATTAAAGTAGACATCTAACTAAAATTGTCGATAAGTGAAGCTTCATCGAATTGTTTTTTGACTTTACTTCATTATCTTTTCTACATCCTTTAAATTCCTTTAAATTCCTTTAAATTCCTTTAAATTAAGGCCTTTAAATCTAAACTTTTACGCCGATGACTGCTTACGAGCTTGAAGAGCACTTGAAGAGCTTGAAGAGCTCTTGAAGAGCTCTTGAAAAGCTTGAAGAGCTCTTGAAGAACTCCTAGACGGCCTGCCTCCGTCGATCAGCTATTTTTCACGCTTTTCTACATTAAAAATTTCATTCGAAAAAGCTTTTTGCAGTCAAATTTGTGGTAATTTTATCCAAAAAAATGTTTTCAACAAATTTATGCCGTCAGAACAGGTGATATAACGCGAACTGAATCACAAAAACACTCGATTTTCAGCTGTTTCCCTGCTCCTTCAAAAGGAGCTTGACATTAACTTAAATTTTGGTGATGCCAGTTCAGTCAAAACAATTAATTGTGATTCTTAATGTTATTAAGTGATGCTAAACGCTATTTTTGCATTAAAGAAATATTGAAAAGCTTTTTTTAACAATTTTTAATAGAGAAAAGCAGCCAAATGACAGATTCGCTGAAGAGATGTCGACTAGCGCTCATTCAAGCGCTTGTGAAATGAGTTGTATAAGTCCAAGCGGGATGTTTTTGGTATAGAAATATAGCCAAGATTCAGGGCTACAATTCTCTATATAATACTTGACACTTTTGAAATAAATTAGACATTTCCCAGCTTCTTTTCCAAAAAGTTATTGCTATAATTGTACAGGGTGCGGAAAAAGTTTTGGGCGGTTCATTGGTGCGCCAAAATTTAAAATTCTATTTTTATATTCAACGTTTTCTTTGTTTTACACCTTTATCTAAGTTGTTTTTAGTTATTTATTTCAAAAAATTATTAGAATTTAGCTTTTTTTAGGTACTATGGATCGAACAGCGAAACGTGCTCTTGTTCTGCAAAAAAAATCTCGATGGAAAGACTTTTCCATTACAAATGGGCACAAAGATTGATTGATTGGTTGATTGATTGGTTGATTGATTGATTGGTTGGTTGATTGATTGGTTGATTGATTGGTTGGTTGGTTGGTTGGTTGGTTGGTTGGTTGGTTGGTTGGTTGGTTGGTTGGTTGATTGATTGATTGATTGGTTGGTTGGTTGATTGATTGATTGGTTGATTGATTGGTTGATTGATTGGTTGGTTGGTTGGTTGGTTGATTGATTGGTTGGTTGATTGGTTGGTTGGTTGATTGATTGGTTGGTTGATTGATTGGTTGGTTGATTAATTGATTTATAGAATTTCAAAGGAAATTTACCTATCACTTTGTTTCTTTTCGATGAGACATTGGAATAGAAATGAAGATCGAAATAAATAGAGATGAAGATCGAAATAGATAGTGATGAAGATCGAAATAAATAGAGATGAAGATCGAAATGCAGTTGGAAATGAAGCAAGATAGCAATAGATAGAGATGAAGATCGAAATGAAGATAGAAATGACGATAGCAATAGATAGAAATGAAGATAATTGTTCGCCCCAAGAGAAATCAAAGAATAGACAAAACAAAAAGAATATTTAGACAGAATATTCAGACAGAATATTCAGAAAAGGAAGCAAAAATTGTAGAATTGTTGAATTGTAGATTTGCTGAATGCTTTGAATTGTGGATTTGAAAATGAAACGTTTTCGGGAAAATGGGAAAATGGGAAAAAATGGTTTGATGTGAAAATTTGATTGTCCGCCGTGACTTTATTAGGCGACCAATGAGACTAAACGGCGGGGAAAATAAAGCAAATAAATTAGAAAAGATAAATGAGAAAATAGAGTAATCGGAAAAAATTAGTAAGAGAAATCGGAAAAAATTAGTATTACGTTCAAAAATTACGTTCCAAACTTCAAAAACTAAACATTCAAAGCTATTTTGCCGAATCAACGTTGATCTTTTTGATTGGAGGTTTACTTTACTTGTGGAGGTTTGTGCTCGAAATTTGGAAAATGCATCCTTTCTGGTGCACTAAATTCTTCACTTTTCTCTCAATATTAACCCAAACAGTGCCCTAGAAAGGATGCGTTTACACAAAGAAGACCACAAAGAACAGATCGAACAGAAGAAGAGATCGAACAGAAGAAGAGATCGAACAGAAAAAGAGATCGAACAGAAGAAGAGATCGAACAGAAGAAGAGATTGAACAGAAGAAGAGATTGAACAGATCGAACAGATCGAACAGAAGAACAGATCGAACAGAGGAACAGATCGAGCAGAAGAACAGATCGGGTTTGACTCTAGCATCAGAAAGGGTGTATTTACATTTGTTTTTTGCACAAAATTCTTCACAAAGAACAAATCTAGTGTTTTCTTATGGAGAAATTATGGTTTCAAAACGTGATTTCGCAAATTTTTCCTTTCCTATCGAATTAGCTCAGAAAATTTTGAATCCCAAGGGTTTTAAAATAAAAATTTTTTGTTTTTTTGTACCCGATCTCTAGCGAAATTCCAAATTCCATCAGATGCGATTATCCATTCGATTTATTAGTCAGCATTAGTTCTCTAGAGGTTAACTTAGCGTAGCCTAGTTTGGAGAACTGTCGAAACACGTGGGCAGCTTAAAAAAGGAGGAAAAAACCAACACAAAACAGGAGAGCCGAGAGCGGCGTCGAGAGAAGCGGCAGAGCACGTTGAAACACGCGAAGATGTTGAAACACTCGACACCGTCGATGGCAAGGAAGATGATGACGAGCTCGACTTGTGGTCGTCTTCCGGAGTCTTCCGGAGCCTTCAGCACTCGATCAATCGCCTCGAAGACGTGTTCTTCAAGTGGAGGCGCTGGCACGATACAGATTGCGTTGGTAGAAATTTCCACGATACACAAAATTTATCATAAAATAAAAAATAAAAATAAAAATAGAATAAAAAAAATACTTTCAATTAATCTGACAAAAAAAAATGATTTGAAAATGAAAAAGAGGCGACGACGCGGCGCTCCCATCGACTACCTCAAATGGCGGAATGCGGAACGTCAATTGAAACGCGACGTCGCGCGAAAATTAGCATTTAACAATAAAATAAATTAACATTTAAAATTTGCGACAGGAATTCAAATTTAAGATGAAAACGTCTCGAAAAACACATTTTTTTGCTCTGAAGGTCATTCTCTACTAAAGAAGATAAATAAGGAAGAAAATACTCTTTAAAAAAGTGTTCAACGGTAGCAAGTTCTTTCCTCGTTCTTTCCTCGTGGGAAAGAACTCTAACTAAGTGGGAAAACTGATCTAAATTAGGGTCCGGGTCCATCAACCTGGCCCGTAGCCATGGTTTCGGTGCTTTTGGGCGAATCGCTAGAGCTTCGTTCAGAAGCGTCCAATTAATTTGCACCCAAAGAAGAAAATTTTGCAAAATCTTCAGGCTACATCATGGCTACAATGAAATTTTTCTAAAATGTAATTTACTCAGAAAAATTTGCATTCTTGTGAGAAAATTTAGGGTCTTAGAGCCTTAGGCAGAGATTTTAGACCCTTAGTCGTTTTCCAGGAAACTTCTAACCTTCTAACCGTTACCAATTAGTGGATTTGACCTCTCTGACCTAGTCCTAAGCTAGATCTAGCTCTAATCTAACCCTGATCCTAGCCCTGATCCTAACCCTGCTTTAGTTGCTTGGACTTGAACTCTCAAAGTAATTTTGACTTGTCCTGTGGCCCTGATTTTGTGGCCATGTGGCCCTGTTTTTGTGGCCATGTGGCCCTGTTTTTGTAGCCCTGATTTCAAGTGGAACCTGTATGCGTCCGGAGATGTTTTGTGAGAGTTGAGCTATCAGTGAACGCTTTGTCACAATGAGGACAAGGGTACGGTCGCTCGCCGGTGTGAGTTCTGCAAAAATATCTATTTGATAAAACTATTGCTTAAAAAAGTATAGTTTAAGAAAAATTCTGACGCTTTTCCGTTTTTTTAAGCTCACCTTTTATGTGTGACCAAAGAGGAGCTCTGTGAGAAAGGGCGCTGGCAAACCGAACAGGAGAACGGTTTTTCACCTGAATAACTTATTTCTAATCGGAACTATTATAGTAATTAGTTTCTTTTCTACCTAGAAAATACCTAGAAAGGCTAGAAAATATGTCTAAAAGGTATCTATTTTAGAAAACTACCGTAACACAGCCTAGGCAGAGATTTTAGACCCTTAGTCGTTATCCAGGAAACTTCTAAACGCTGCCAATCGATTCTCCGTGTCAGTTTACATAGGAGATGTATGAGGCGAGGTATGGGTATGAGGAAATTAGCACTGAAATTAGTACAAGATCTCGTCGGTATGAGGCGAGGTATGGGTATGAATGAAGCACAAAGAAATTCGATTTAAAGCTTGTGAAGCGAGTTAGAGAAGTTCAAAGTCGGGCAGAGGCAATGTCGAGCAGAGGATTTGATTGATTTGAAGATGCTGATGCGATTTGGCTGATAAGTTTGCCACCTACGCGCCACGAGGATACATTTTCTTTTACGACATCGCAAATGCACGCAAATGCACGCAAATGCACGCAAAAATCGCAAAAATCTTTCTTTTCTATCGGAATTTTACGCGAAACATGGCATTCGACTTAGAAAAATGTGCTGATTCCGAAAATCGATGTTTTTTTTTTTTTTGAAAATCCATGCGACAGATTTTCAGCAATTGAGTTTTTATTGGGTTGATGCATAATTATCCGGACTTCTTTTATAAATGATTTTATTTAACAAAAAATAACATAAATAGTTAGAAAAATATGTTTAATTGATTATTCTGGAGCATATTCACCGCCTACATCAATAACTGATTGCCATTTGCTTGGAAGACGATCGATTCCACGAGCGAAGAATAAACGATCTTTGGAGGCAATCCACGCTTTAACATCGTCTATCAAGTCATCCAAATCGTTGTAGATCTTATTTGTTTGCCAATTTTTGAGCGATCGATTGACGTGGTAGTCCGTTGGGGCTTCTGTAGAATATGGCGGGTGTGGAAGAAGATCCCAGCCCTTACTAGCGTGGTTCGACGACTGGCGCTCAACGGCGGACGTGCTTTCGTGGTGAAGACGTGTTGCTTTTTGCGCGGTCTTCGTGCCTGAATTGCACATTAGCGTTCAAGTTGTGCCAAGTAGACTACTATTGTGTTCAATTGCTTCTTGCCATTTTTGTCTGGATTCGCCATTGCTCACGTTCATCATCGTCATTCCACCAATAACGTGCCGTTAGAGATGATTTCCCAGTGGATGTTCCGCTTCTGTCCCACCATACACACCACATTGCTTTCTTACAGTGGACATCTTTCGGTTTCCTTTAGGTGAAACACCTGGCGACACGCAGACTTTCTTTCTCTTGAGGTTCTTGAACAACAGCCATGATTCATCGCCTGTGACGAGATTCTTCAAAACGGTGCTTCCTCGTTTCGTTGCAACAAATCGGTGAAAATTCGAAGGCGTCTGCTTGGTTCTTCTCGGAGGTTCGTGTGGGACCCATCCAGCCAATTTCCATACTTTGCCAAGCTTTTTGAGATGGCGCAGTCGTTGACTGTCAACATTGATTCATCGCCGCATTCTGGTTGTCAGGCTTTCGTCTTCTTCAACGGCTTCCAGAAGTGCCTTGTCATCGAATTCTGATGGCCGTCCTCTTCCTGGTTCATCATCAACCTTGTGTTACCGGACTTGAACGATCGAACCTTCATAAACTGTTGCGTCAATTGTTCCTTGACCAAAAAGTTCTTTGAGATCGCGAAACGACTCTGCGGCAGACCATCCCTTTTCGAAGTGGTAGAGCATGATATGGCGAAGATGGATATGATTGTCGACACGCATTTTGTTCACTAAAGAATAACGAATATTTTAAAAAAAGAAATAGACAAAAAGCTTTCAAAACAAAAAAGATACAAGCACGCAAAAAGAAGTCCGGATAATTATGCATCAACCCAATAAAAGAAATTTCACACAGAAGTTTTCCCTTCAAGTGGTTTCGTGTTCCAAAACGCTTATATTTTCGAAATTTGCAAAAGCGCTAGTCACTTTTCTTGTTCTGTTCATTTTGAAACCAAATAAAACAAAAAAACGAACAAATTTGAACAAAGTTATTTCATTTTTGTACAGGGTGAGGTATAATTGTGGTCCCACGCTTTTTCTTTTGTAAATATCTCCGCAATTTTTCGAGCAACTCTCATAAAATCTTTTTTAAATAAAAATTCGAGTTTTTTTTCTATGATAGGCTTTTTGGTTTTTTGCTGAAAACTCAATTGGCTTCGTTTTGGGGTGTCTAAAAGTTCGTTCCTCGAGCTCGGCGCGCATGTTATTTGATTAGATTACAAGTTTTGTATCAGTAGAACATTTTCGTTAAAAATTCTTTTTAATCATTCTTAGAAATATAAACGAATAGATTAGACAACAAAAAAAAGGGATGTTTATATTTTGCACACGACAAAATGGGGATTCTTTTCATTGCCTTTATTCCCCTAAAGGGTGAAACCAAAAGGGTGAAACCAACTCGTCATTCACCATAAAGAAACATACATAAATTTCTTTCCAGCTCCTAACCATTATCGTTTTCTCTGAAAGCTTTTGCAGTCGTTTTCTCTGAAAGTTTTTGCAGTTATAATCCATTTCTCATCTCCCGTCACTACGTGTATTTTTCTTATTTTATGGTATGATTACTAACTTTCAATTCATTAATATGGTTGTTTTCAGGAATGGTGAAAGCGTCTGCACATCGACAATCGATCAGCTCAAGACAATCGATCAGCTCAAGACAATCGATCAGCTCAAGACAATCGATCAGCTCCAGACAATCGATCAGCTCAAGACAATCGATCAGCTCCAGACAATCGATCCTGTAGCTCAAGACAATCGATCAGCTCAAGACAATCGATCAGCTCCAGACAATCGATCAGCTCCAGACAATCGATCAGCTCCAGACAATCGATCAGCTCAAGACAATCGATCAGCTCAAGACAATCGATCAGCTCAAGACAATCGATCCTTTAGCTCAAGACAATCGATCCTTGAGCTCAAGCGGCAGCGTGTTCAGGCGAGCGAGATCTCAAAGCTCCTGAACGTCCCCAGAAGCCTCGTTTCTCGAACCATTGTTCTTAACCCATTGGATTACTCAGTCTGGAGTGTTCTTGAAGACAGGGCATGTCCAAAACCACATAAAAATATCGAAAGTTTGAAGATGGCGCTCATCAAAGCATGGTCTACCCTCGATGATGCCTATTTGAGCTCAAGCGGCAGCGTGTTTAGGCGAGCGAGATCTCAAAGCGCCTCAATGTCCCCAGAAGCCTCGTTTCTCGAGCCATTCAACGTGTATTTACATTTACGTGTAACGATTTACGTGTAATATATTTACATTTGTTTTTTTGCACAAAAGACTTCACAAAGAAGAAATCTAGTGTTTTCTTTTGTGAAAATTATGATTTCAAAAGGTGATTTCTCAAAATTTTCCTTTCCTATCGAATTCATTGAGGCGATTTTGTATTCCAACGGTTTTTAAATTCAATTTTTTTTCTACCCGATCTCTAGCTAACGCTCTAGCTAACAATTTGAAAGCAGAATTTGGAGAATTTGAGTTTTATAAATCGAATCGAAAGCTTTTTCGTGGTGAGTATCGAATTTCTCGAAGAGAAAGCAATGATTCGATCTCCTTTTTCGAAGCAATGTTTATTAAACCCCATCGTTTCTCGCTTTTCTCCACAGATTTTATACAGAAAATTGTACAAAATCGTAGCTAACTATTTTGAAGTCTAATTTAAGAGATGAGCCCTTCAATTTTCCTTTTATTTCTCCTTTTTCACTCAAATCTTTCCCTCGACTTGACTGTTTTTAATTTAACGCATTTCTTGTCGATCTCCGATTCGGAAAACGTGCTGAGATTCGCAAAAATCGTTTATGAAAAGGGACTGAAAAAGCGGGAAATCAATGGAAGAGTTGAGGAATGGAGTAAAAGAAAAAAAGACGATGTACAGGTGGGGAAAGAAGATGTTAAAGCTGTTAAGGCTGCTGTTAAAGCTGTTAAGGCTGCTGTTAAAGCTGTTAAAGCTGTTAAAGCTGCTGTTAAAGCTGAAGGCGCGGAGTTAGCATGTCGGGAATGATTGGCGCTGGGATTCGAACTCCGGACTTTCGAACTTTCGCTTACCGGGACGAACGCTCGACCGTTGAGCTACACCGAAACGGATCCGATTTCCGCCAAGATAGTGTCTTATGCTTTGCTCTCGTAGTGGGGATCCGAATCAGTAATGCCCTGGCTTAGAGCCTGTGGGTTTGGGCTCACAAGTGGGTCAACCCCTTCTTCTTGCACCATACAGTCAATGATCTTGCAACAGTGATTCATTGCTGTGTAAAATGAAGAATTAAGTCCGCCAGGAAGGGTTCGTTTGCAAGTACAAAGCCTCAAAGTACGCCTCAAAGTACGCTTCAAAGTAGGCCTCAAAGCACGCCCCAAAGCACCCCTCAAAGTACATCACAAAGTACGCCTCAAAGTACGCCTCAAAAGCCTGGATGATCTCTCTTTCCCAATTTCAAACCAATTACACCATACAATTGTCAGAAAAACGAGAAATTTAGTGCGCCATAAAGCGTGCGTTTACACGTTTAAGCACGCTTAAAGAACACTTTCCAGAAATCACTTTGTTCAGTTCAAAAAGAGTCATTGAAATCAAACAAAGTAAGAAAAAAATCAAACAAAGAAATGAGCTTTTAAACTGAAATACAGTAAATGCAACGAATATTCAACATTGATCGTTGATTGACAGCGTTGATTGTTGATTGACAGCGTTGATTGTTGATTGACAGCGTTGATTGTTGATTGACAGCATTGATTCTTGATTGACAGCGTTGATTCTTGATTGACAGCATTGATTGTTGATTGACAGCATTGATTCTTGATTGACAGCATTGATTGTTGATTGACAGCGTTGATTCTTGATTGACATCATTGATTGTTGATTGACAGCATTGATTCTTGATTGACAGCATTGATTCTTGATTGACAGCGTTGATTCTTGATTGACATCATTGATTGTTGATTCACAACATTCATTGTTGATTCACAACATTCATTGTTGATTGACATCATTGATTCTTGATTGGCAGCATTCATTGTTCAACATTATTCAACAACAATCTCAATTTTACCATTGGACAAGCTTTATCATTTGAAGTTAGGAGTAGAAAGTTAAAAGCTAAAAAGATAGCTGAATAGCTGAATCAATAGCCGTTAAACCTTTTCTTTTTCCAAACCAATAAACCGTTAAACCTTTTCAGACCGAATACAAGCGTTTCCTTTCTGAACGAAAATATTCCCTCACGATCGCCGAATTCAATTTAAAAACCGAAAAGATGAAGGTGAAAATGTGCCTGCCGAAAGTGATGGAAGTGCTTCAAATGAACAATTTGGGATATTGGGAAAAGATTCGCAAATTGAAAGTCGGTATTGGAAAGTAGGAGAAAGATTATAGGAGAAAGAAATTCAGCCGATAAACGCTCGTTGCGGGAAAGTGCCCACGAAATTGATCCGGAAATTCATCGAAGAGTACGGACTGGAGTTCAATCCTTTTGAGATATTTAGGTAAGCCTTTTTTGTACTGCATACGGTACTATAGTTAGACAGAACTTTTGAACTCGACTTTAACAGTACCCTTAGCTTAAAGCTTGGCCTTGTCAAATTGTGAGCCATTGCCATGACTTTGGCTTGGGCTTGGACTAACCCTAGGCTTGGACTAACCCTAGGCTCAGTACTAATGCCGAAAGTCAGAAAAAGCGAAGTGCCTTTGTGGAAAACCCCTTTTTCTTCTTTTCTGGACTGTTTTGGTTCTGATCTTAGCTTACAATTGGTCTGACTTGTCCCGATTAACCCAGGACCTGGCCGGCTCTATTCTGATTTTGGTCCTGGGTCTGAGTCTGCCCTAACTCGTGCTAACCCTTCTGCCATGTTCTAGTTTGGTTTGGCACAGGCTTGCTCGAGCTTCGTAGCTTTGTTTTGACCCGGCTTTATACTACAGTCTACGGCTTAGCCTGGGCCTGGACTGGGTTTATAATTCTGGGCACTGACTGAACGGACCTTTCCGAGGCCTGCACCTGATGTAGGATTTCTTCAAACCTAATCACTTGACAAAGTTTCCATCTTACTAATTCCATTCATTCAATTCCATTCATTCAATTCCATTCATTCACAGAATCAATCACCCGGATCTCGAGGCTCCATGGGTGCAATGGCCGACGATTTCGATGCCCGAAAGGATCGCCTTTATGGACATTATTCAAAAAGTAAGCAATTCAAAAAGGTAATCTTAAGTCTATCATTGAATTTGCACTTTTAAACAAAGAGTATTGTATTGTTTTTATTTCAGAATATCTCCGAATCCCAAATGAAAGACGAGATTGATCAGTGGGGAGCCAAATTGGCTCCGAAAGTTAAGGTTTCTCAAAAAAAAATGATTAAATTTCAAGCTAAAATCGAATCTTTTAGGAGATGTTCGATGTTTGGCATGCAAATTACACAAAATCCCTGAAAAAGGGGCGCTTGGAAATCGTGGATTCGGTGGAGAAAATCTCAAAATCAATCGATGAAATCGTTGAGCTGAGAAAAGATTTCGAGTTGACTTTCGTCGAAGAGCACTCCAAAATCGCGGTAGAATTACCGTTTTCGAAGAGATTTACTGTACTGAAAAGAACTTTTAGACAATTCTGCGAAAATTGACGAAACGACAACGACATCTGTTACGCGAGGTCGCCTGGATGGAGTTGAGGGTTCGTGGACAAGCTTTGAGATGTCATTTGTGCTCTAAATTATAAAGTTAACGACAGTTAACGACTACGCGAACATACGCAAAATTCGCTAGACTCGCCGTTATTTTTATTAATGACTATAATAGTTTAGTTTATCTTTGAATTTCACAAAATTATCAGTAAAGCAGTTAACGACTACGCGATTGTCCGATCAAAAGATCGTCGTCACGAATAACTTAATTTTAAACCCATACAATTCACAGTTTGATTCCTAGGATTCCTAGGAAAAAGTGAAACGGGCAAAATCTGAAGTAAAGATTATGGTAACTTTCCAAGTTAGCCACATTTTAGAAAACGGATAACCAACAAGCTAAGTTACAGTAAAACAAGTCGAAGATGATGATCTTAGACGAAGATCTTAGACGAAGATCTTAGACGAAGATGATGATCTTAGACTTGGTTTACTGTAGCTTAGCTTGTTGGTTATCGGTTTTCTAAAATGTGGCTAATAATAGGCGAATATTCTTAACTTATTCTTATTCTTAAGCTTATTCTTAACTTCTTATTCTTCTTTCTTATTCTTAACTTCTTATTCTTAACTTCTTATTCTTAACTTCTTATTCTTCTTTCTCATTCTTAACTTCTCATTCTTAACTTCTCATTCTTAACTTCTCATTCTTAACTTCTCATTCTTAACTTCTTATTCTTAACTTCTTACTCTTCTTTCTTATTCTTCTTTCTTATTCTTAACTTCTTATTCCTAACTTCTCATTCTTAACTTCTCATTCTTAACTTCTTATTCTTAACTTCTCATTCTTAACTTCTCATTCTTAACTTCTTATTCTTAACTTCTTATTCTTCTTTCTTATTCTTAACTTCTCATTCTTAACTGCTTATTCTTAACTTCTTATTCTTAACAAACTTTCTAGGTCCTCGACGAGTATCCCCTTTTCAAATACGGTCTTCCCAAGCAAATCGCTTATCCGTTGAGGGAAATCGATCTACTTTTTAGTGAACATTGATTGCTACTTATCGTAAAGCGTTCATTACCTACTGCCGCCCTTTGCTCGAGTACGCCACTTTTGTTTGGTCTCCCTGCCTCCAAAAGTTAATTTCTTTGGTTGAGAACGTTCAGCGTCGTTTCAGTAGGAGGGCGTATGCCCGTTGTTTCCCATTTCAAGTAAACTTTTCATGTCGTAAAATGTGTTAAACATATCATCAATTTGATTCGAGCTTCTAGGCACGGACTC
Organism: Mesorhabditis belari; assembly: GCA_958450365.1. NCBI lineage: Eukaryota > Metazoa > Nematoda > Chromadorea > Rhabditida > Rhabditidae > Mesorhabditis > Mesorhabditis belari. The sequence continues at coordinate 1,426,775 of CAUEEP010000724.1, read as the reverse complement.
TATTGCATTGGCGATAGCGGCTTCTTGAATTTGCGGGTTCTCATAATAATTTTTTAGATTTGTGATGGCGCTCTGGTAAAAGTTGCCGTTTTTGCTAGCGTTCTTGATGAATCTAACAGCTTTGCCTCTACACGTTTGCGTAAGGACATTTAACTTTACTAAATCATCATGGCGCGTCGAGTGAACATATTTGTCAAAAATTTTCCAATAGTTATGCCAATTTTCGTAGCTACCATCAAAATCGGGTATGTTTAATTGAAAGTAACCTCGTTGAAGTTGAGCCATTCCTCCTCTTCCATCGTCCGATTCATTATCGCTCGCATTTGCTGCAATTGATGATAGGCATTGGATGTCCTTCCCACTTGGCTGTCCAGTCGACTTTTCACGAGCTTGCTTCATAGCCAATTTCAAATTAAATATTAGGTCAAGTAACTTCTCATAATCTTCATCTTTCCCCTCAAGGTATTCTCCCCATTCTTCAACTTCTTCGGGAGTAAAACTTTGAACTTCTCCATCTCGAATTTCATCTACTCTTTCTTTGTAGTTATTCATCTTCGCTACGTCAGTATCTGACTGCGTTAGCAATTTTTCAACTTTTCCGGGGTTATTTTCAACCTCCAAATCTCGAATAAGCTTTAACGAACTTTCCTCAACTCAAAAGGCCACTATTTAGAGCTCTAGTCATTTGGGCTTTGACACGAGTTATCAACTTCTGTGCCATTGCGAACTTTCCCTTGAGTAGTTTCCCGGACTGCGTGTAAGAATTATATGGTGATGCTTTGATCTATATAATTTCTTGTGAGACCGTGTCTCGTTGTGGTTCAATGGTGGTCTTCTTGAAACGTAATAATTTATCCAACTTTCCCTTATTAGGGCAACTTCGCTCAAACTAGAGCAACTTGGCACTATCACAATTAAATCAACACTGGAATGTGAAAAAAGAATGATAAAGCACAAAAAAGGAGAACAACAAACTCACTCAAAAGCAAAGCTTAAATAATGGGTTTTTTAAGCATACAAGCTACAACAACCGGACAGCTGAATATCATTTAGTGACTGATTACGGTAGTTTATCCACCAACTTTGAACTTTAGCTTGTATTGAATTTTTGATTAACTGCAGAGCAGTGGCAATTCGCCACAGATTCCTAGGAAAAAGTGAAACGGGCAAAATCTGAAGTAAAGATTATGGTAACTTTCCAAATTAGCCACATTTTAGAAAACGGATAACCAACAAGCTAAGTTACAGTAAAACAAGTCGAAGATGATGATCTTAGACGAAGATCTTAGACGAAGATCTTAGACGAAGATGATGATCTTAGACTTGGTTTACTGTAGCTTAGCTTGTTGGTTATCGGTTTTCTAAAATGTGGCTAATAATAGGCGAATATTCTTAACTTATTCTTATTCTTAAGCTTATTCTTAACTTCTTATTCTTCTTTCTTATTCTTAACTTCTTATTCTTAACTTCTTATTCTTAACTTCTTATTCTTCTTTCTCATTCTTAACTTCTCATTCTTAACTTCTTATTCTTAATTTCTCATTCTTAACTTCTCATTCTTAACTTCTTATTCTTAACTTCTTATTCTTCTTTCTCATTCTTCTTTCTTTTCTTAACTTCTTATTCTTCTTTCTTATTCTTAACTTCTTATTCTTAACTTCTTATTCTTAACTTCTTATTCTTCTTTCTCATTCTTAACTTCTCATTCTTAACTTCTTATTCTTCTTTCTTATTCTTAACTTCTTATTCTTAACTTCTTATTCTTAACTTCTTATTCTTCTTTCTCATTCTTAACTTCTCATTCTTAACTTCTTATTCTTAACTTCTCATTCTTAACTTCTCATTCTTAACTTCTTATTCTTAACTTCTTATTCTTCTTTCTTATTCTTAACTTCTCATTCTTAACTGCTTATTCTTAACTTCTTATTCTTAACAAACTTTCTAGGTCCTCGACGAGTATCCCCTTTTCAAATACGGTCTTCCCAAGCAAATCGCTTATCCGTTGAGGGAAATCGATCTACTTTTTAGTGAACATTGATTTTTAATTGTAAGATTTATTCAAGTTTTGTGTCTGATCTTTTAACCCGATTGTGGAATAAATATAATAAAGAAGTGAAGGAATTGGCAAGAAAAGGTAGATTTCCGGATAAGCGATTGAACCCTCGACCTTTTCCTTTCCGAAAAGCTATGAGGCAAGCACGCACCTAGCAAGTAATGAGCGGAAATTGTGCATAGTTAAACCATCAATATCCCATTGGCCTCTTCCAGCATCAGACACAGTCACAGTGGCGTTGATTTCAGAGAAATAACGGACTCTTTTGATGAAACAAAACGTGTATTTAAAGAAGGCAAATGTGTGGCAAACGATGTGTGCAAAAAGAGTCTTTAAAGAATCATTTCATTCGACGCCATTTCATTCGACACCATTGCATTTGGCGCCATTTCATTTGGCGCCATTTCATTCGACACCATTGCATTCGACGCCATTTCATTTGGTGCCATTTCATTTGGCGCCATTTCATTCGACGCCATTCCATCGGTGCCATTTCATTCGGCGCCATTCCATTCGGTGCCATTTCATTTGGCGCCATTTTATTCGACGCCATTTCATTTGGCGCCATTTCATTTGGCGCCATTTCATTCTCATCAACCCAATAGAATCTTTGAATGTTAGCTTTCTGATATAACGTTTCTGATATAAGATTTCTGATAAATCACCTTTTTGAAAAACAAACCAGAATTTAGCTCCTTAAGATGCTGCCACACGTTTTCATCGGACTAACTCAGAGGCGTAGCCAGAATTTCATTTCAATCTAACGGCTCGAACTCCTCGAGACTATTCCCAATGAATTTCCGATCAAGAAATCTACCAAGTCAAACAGTTTTCTTTATTTTTGCGCGTCACTAAGCCATAGTAAATCACCTTTTGAACCATAGAAAATCACCATTTTCAAAAAAAAACATTAGAATTTAGCTCCTTAAGCTGCTGCCACACGTTCTCATCTGACTAACTTCTGATATTCTGTGACGTTTCTGGTATATTGCAATTGATTGATCAACTTTTGAGTAATGCTTTTCTGTGAATTGAATTCATCAAGTTCTTGAGCTCTAAAAATATGAAATGATGAGATAAATCAAAAAATTTTCCTGACTTTGCCTTTTCTAACAACAAAATGCGGTCATTCAGAGCATTATGCTGAAATTACCAATTCGCGAAAGTCTCCCACCTCTACAAGTAAGTTAATAAAACGTATCAAATAGTTAGAAATGAAATTGTCTTTAATTTGAATATTGTTACAACATAATGCAGCTGAATATGCAGCTGAAAGCTGATCAATTCAATAAGAAAGCCAAGTAAAACCGCTGTTTCAAGCAGGATTTTGTGGCTGCCAGGCAGGCCTGCCAGGTGCCAAGTTGCTAGAAATAGAGAAGTTTCATTTTTATTTACGTCAACAATTGTAAGATTTATTCAAGTTTTGTATCTGATCTTTAACCCGATTGTGTTATAAATAAAAGACAATTTCATTTCGACGATCGATGCGTTTTCATGTGTCGATGGAGGTTACCGCTTTGCGTGAAACGCATCAAACACATCGGACACGAGTAAGGCTTTAAACCTGAATTTAAAGCTAATGAAAATTTGATGAGGCCTTCTAGCCCTGATCTTTAACCCTCCCATCTATGAGACCCTGGCCTGGCCTTGTAACCATGGCTCCAACTATAAACTCAGCTTGTCTCGGTCTTGCCTAACCTAGTCCTAGGCTAGATCTGTTCTAACCCTAGACTAGATCTGATCTAACCCTAGACTAGATCTGTTCTAACCCTAGACTAGATCTGATCTAACCCTAGACTAGACCTGATCTAACCCTAGGCTAGATCTGATCTAACTCTAGGCTAGATCTGATCTAACTCTAAGCTAGATCTGATCTAACCCTGATCTGCTTTGCTTTTACTGCTCTGGATTGCCCTATTATGGTCTTGAACTCATTCCTTGATCTCCTAATGAAACTTTGACTCTTTCTGACCTGATCCTGGACTCTAAGCTGGATCTGTCCCAGTCCTGACCTAGTCCTAAGCTAGATCTAACCTAACCCTGATCCTAACCCTGATCCTAGACTAGATCTGATCTAACCCTGATCTGCTTTGCTTTTGCTGCTCTGGATTGCTCCTAACCCTGTTTTAGTTGCCTGGACTTGAACTCTTAAAGTAATTTTGACTTGTCCTGTGACCCTGATTTTGTAGCCATGTGGCCCTGATTTCAAGTGGAACCTGTATGCGTTCGGAGATGTTTTGTGAGAGTGGAGCTATCAGTGAACGCTTTGTCACAATGAGGACAAGGGTACGGTCGCTCGCCGGTGTGAGTTCTGCAAAAATATCTATTTGATAAAGCTATTGATTAAAAAGGTATAGTTTAATAAAGATTCTGACGCTTTTCCGCTTTTTAAGCTCACCTTTTATGTGTGACCAAAGAGGAGCTCTGTGAGAAAGGGCGCTGGCAAACCGAACAGGAGAACGGTTTTTCACCTGAATAACTTATTTCTAATCGAAACTATTATAGTAATTAATGCCTTTTCTACCTAGAAAATACCTAGAATATGTCTAGAAAGGCATCTATTTCAGAAAACTACCGTAACCATGGTTTCGGTGCTTTTGGGAGAATAGCTAGAGCTTTGTCCAGAAGCGCTCAATCAATTTACAGCCAGAGAAGGCAATTTAGCAAAATCTTTAGGCTATATCATAGCTACAATGAAATTTTTTTTAAATGGAGCGAGGGGAGCTCAAAGTTGCTCAAAGTTCGGTTGTCACGACTTTTTTTGCGCCTGCCCAACTTTGAGCCTCTTTAGCTAGCTCCAAAAGCTTTAAATCAGTTCTTTAGCTCTTAGTAAAACAACACGGAGAATCGATTGGCGAGGGTTAAAAGTTTTCTGGATAATGACTAAGGATCTAAAATCTCTGTCTTTTTGAAAACGAGCTCGAGACTGCTCCAGACTCCCGTTCATGTGCTCATAATGTACTAGATTGATTGGAAATCCTTTTATTTGATTACTGAATAAAAATAGTTAATATCTATATCTATATCTTATCTATATCTTATCTATTGGGTTGGGGAGAATGAGTCGGCGCCGAAAATGAAAAAAATGTCTAAAACTTCAATTCGACTTCGTCAAATAATATGCGTTTGATATGAGTAGAATGGTTAACTAATTCTCTACAAAATGACATTTAAAAGAAAATTCAAACAGCGCCTCCGCTCAAGAAAAAGCCATTTTTTCACAAAAACTACAAACTGTGATCTAGAAAAAACCATTGGTGGGATCTTCCTGCAAATTTGGCAACTTAAGTAATTGAATGTGCTCTATCTTTTTTATATAAACACCAAAGAAGGTTTATGTGAAAGAAACTGTTCAAATGATGAGTCGGACTCTTTGCCATTTTAACCAGCTGCGTTTGGAAGTTCATAAACTCCACGAAAGAAAAGCTTTGTGGAATCTCTCAAAAGTCATTTTGTAGAGAAATAGTGGATCCTTTTGATGAAACCAAACGTATGTTTAAAGAAGGCTTTATGTGTGCAAAAAGTCCCTTTAAAGTTCGGCGCCGACTCATTCTCCCCAACCCAATAGATTGATTGGAAATCCTTTTATTTAATTACTGAATAAAAATAGTTAATATCAATATCTATATCTTATCTATATCTAGATAATTTTAGATTTTAATAGATTTTAATAGATTTTAATCGATTTTAATCGATTTTAATCCATTTTAATCCATTTTAATAGATTTTAATCCATTTTAATCCATTTTAATCTTCAGAAAGCGATAAACTTGAATTTTCTCCACTCACCAGTGTGCACCCGCTTGTGTGCAGTCAAATTGGCCGCCTGGGAGAACGACTTTCCGCATATCTAAAGATTTTTTTTAAAAACTACAGTATTTTGCACAGTTGAATATCTTTTTGATATTTAGTATATTTAGTTTTATTTCAAATTCTTCCTACATGACAAGGAAATGGTTTTGTGGTCTCTTTTCGTGAGACTTTCAAAATACTCCGCGAAACGCTCGATAACGGTTTCACTGAAGCCCTAAAGATCTATTGAAGAAAAGCAATTTTTAAAAAATCAAACCCGTATGAAATATGGGCATTTAATCCGGTGACTGATGGAAGAGAATGGGGATTTGTTGAGGGAAGAGATGGAGGAAGTGAGGAAGTGGACGAGGGGAGGCCAGTGAGGTGCACGGTGTTCAGAGGAGTGCCTGGAGATTCGTGATTAGATATTTCGAGATTAGATATACTTATTGGGTTGACCAATAAGAAATGAGTCACGTCAAAGAAATCAAAGTAATGAGTCAAAGGAATCAAGGTAATGAGTCAAAGGGAAATTTTCCCGTAAAGTTTTAGTTGACGCTCATTAACCACTAGAAGAGACAACAGACTTCCCTTATTTCAAAACACTTTCATTGGGCATTCTTTCTTATATCTTTATTAACTATTTTTTCGATTAATGTTTCGATTAGTGCAAATTTGCCAAATTGGTATCTTCAGCATGTTATGCTATCGCTAAATACTTATCTTTAATCCTAGCTTTAGACCACAAAAGTATATGGTCATGACTCCCTCTTCTAAACTGTATGTAATTGATGGTTTTACAAGTTGGGGACAAATCTTTGATCGAAAGGGACCGCCTCGGGAAACCGGTTGAGGTTGTTATTGGAAGTTATTGGAGACTGGGAGTGACTCGGGAATAGGTTTAGGTTGTTATTGGAAGTTATTGGATATTGGGAATGACTCGGGAATAGGTTTAGGTTGTTATTGGAAGTTATTGGAGACTGGGAGTGACTCGGGAAACCGGTTGAGGTTGTTATTGGAAGTTATTGGAGACTGGGAGTGACTCGGGAATAGGTTTAGGTTGTTATTGGAAGTTATTGGATATTGGGAGTGATTTCGTTGATCTTGATAGAGATTTCGTTCTATGCCTTGATCAAATCTCGTTTTAAGAAGTCAAGTAGACTTTAGACCTAGATAAATCATATTTGGAATCGATATCTAGATCCATTATCAAATTTCTTCAGCCGGCTGAATGATGATTAGATTGTGTTCCTCACGAGTAATGCGTTTTTTTTAAAAACTCACATTTAGGAAGTAGTGCGTGCTTTTAGGGAATTGCAAAATTATGGCAAAAATATTGCCAAAAAAATTGGCCCAAAACCCATGAGCGACGCCTTATATACGACGCCTTATATATGATGCCTTGTATACGCCTTATATACGACGCCTTATATACGACGCCTTATATACGACGCCTTATATACGAGGCCTTATATACGACGCCTTATATCGCCTTATATACGACGCCTTATATACGACGCCTTATATACGACGCCTTATATACGACGCCTTATATACGCCTTATATACGCCTTATATACGACGCCATTTAACCGAATTGGTGGCAAATTCCCTGCATATGTAAAGATCTTAAGCCATTTAGCTGTTTTGGTGGCAAAAACCTTGCAAATGGAAAGATGTTCAATTTACTCGACGTGCAAAGAGGTAAAGAGTTGCTACTCGAGCAAAAACGTCGATTAGTCGAGTCAAAAATTACTCATACAAATTTTACTCGAGTAATCACTTACTTCACTTCACTTACTCGCGAGGAAAACACTCTAATCCCAATGCTTACCATTCATTTGTAAACCCATAGTTGCTGTTGAAGTTGTCGGCAGCGTATGAAGAGTTGTGTGAGCATGAAGAGCGGGCAGGGTAGATCCATTTGAGGTGAATGCTCCAGTTGAAAGCGTGGGCAATGAATGAACGACACCCGGCGAGGACATCGTTGTCCAATCGAATCTCGCGCCACCATTTGGACGATTCCAATCGCTACGCCATCCATAAGGGATTCTGCAAATTTTAGCGTACTTAAAATTAGCTCAAATTTCTCTTAGCTACTCTTAGAAATTCCTAAGTGCCAAATTTATTTGATAACAATAGGATCTCTTGCGATTAGACTTGTCCTACCGGTTCTACCGGTTAAGCAAAGTTCACTAATGTCGCTTGGCACCTAGACTACCCGTTGACTTTAGTTATAAACAATACCGGTACTTCTATATTATCTAAATCTTTGGAATCAATTTTTTGCGTTAAATTTAGCTGTATTTTTGCGAAAAATTCCACATTTTGTCAAAAAATTGTGTTTAAAAATCAGTTAAATTGAGAGAATAGTGACTCGATTTGTCTCTCGATTCTCTCAGGTTTCGTTATCCCAATCAACCTCTATTTGGTTTCATTTTAAAGCTTGAAGCGTTCTCTTTAAAACTATATCAAAAATTAAGAATAATATCATCTTTAGACAAAGTTATGGCCTCTCAAAGCGGGACGTCCACTCCTGTTACGGAGCAACCGAATGCTGAAAGCTTAGTTGCTGAAAGCCTTATGCTGAAGCCTCACCACTTTTATTGTAAAATTTACGCCATAGATACGTCTGGAGGGTTCTTATATACCCAATTTTATGCAAATTCTAAACTTCCTTAAGATATCTAACATGTGCCAAAGACAAGAAGTACCAAAGAAGTACCAAAGAAGTACCAAAGACAGACTTTTTAAGTACCAAATACTATAAACAATCGAAAAGCTGATCCAAAGGTCGAACTGACTAGAAAAAGACACGAAATCAAAGTGAGTTTTTGTCTGGAATAGCTGCAAAATGCTAGAAGTTGCTCTAGAAAAAAAAAGCCGGACCAGGGACCGAACCCTGATTCCGTGGGTGGTAGCCTATAGCCTTATCCACTAGGCCACCAAGGTCCTTCCTGCCTCGGCAAAACAAATAGTTTAAAAGGCTCCTTGCCTTTGAAAGCATTCGTTTTGAGCTCTGCAAATGAGCTCTGCAAATGATGCGAGGATGAAGCCCGTAAATTGTGCTCGCCAAAAAATGAGTGAAGCTCGATTTGTGTCATGGGATGACCCCCAAGTCTTTGCGATAAGTGCTGGGGTTTCCAAAATTGGCAAAAATGAAATAAGGGTTTCAAGGGGAGATATCTCTATTCAAGGTATCTCTATTTGGGGGGTACACACCCAGGGTTTTCCCCGACTCTGTGCCCCCTTTCGAAACCCTGTCCACCATAAGGGTTCACCAAATTTTGCCCACTATATAATGCTAAATTCCTCTATTTTCTATTGCTTTATTTGTGCTTCATTTGCTCAAAAATGTTTCGGGTTTTTTACTTTGCTACCATTTGCTTTGCTACTTTCTTTAACTACTATTTTAACCAGACTCCAGACTTTAACTCCAGACTCCAGACTTTAACTCTAGACTTCAGTGGCCTTTCGGGGCAAAGAATTTGTGCTTCATTTGCTCACAAATCAAGCACAAAGTCCGTGCGCTCTATCTTTATCTTAAGCATATCTTTATCTTAAGCATATCTTTGTTCGCGGTGAGCTTGAATTGAATTACATTTTACGAATACGATAGCTTTTTAGAAGACGATGCTTTTTAGAATACGATGCTTTTTAGAATACGATGCTTTTTAGACTACGATGCTTTTTAGACTACGATACTTGTACAGAATATAATAGATTTAGAATGTGACAGCTTTAAAGGAAAGTAGCTTTAGAATGCAGTAGCTTTTTAGACTAGGAAAGCTGTAGAATGTTATAGCTTTTTGGACTAGGGAAGCTTTGTAGAATCTGGTAGCTTTTAGGGTACGGTAGCTTTTTAGACTACGGTAGCTTTGTAGGGTACGGTAACAGGAGCTTTTCAGGGAACAGTAGCTTTTTAGACTACGGAAGCTTTGTAGAGTACGGTAACGGCAGTTTTTTAGGGAACGGTAGCTTTTGAGATACGGTAACGGCAGCTTTTTAGACTACGGAAGCGTTTGAGGGTACGGTAAAGGCAGCTTTTTAGCCTACGGAAGCTTTGTAGAATGTCGCAGCTTTCTAGGGTACGGTAACGGCAGCTCTTTAGGGAACAGTAGCTTTTTAGGGAAGCTTTTAAGGGTATGGTAGCTTTTCCTGAAGCTTCCATTTATTATCAAGTTCTATTCTTATTCATAGCCATTGAATTAATGCTTCTCTCTAGCTAATTAGTACTTCAGTACTTTAGACTGTAGCAACATTGTGAAAAAAAAACTTACAATGGCTCCCCAGGCTCGCTGGGTGCTTGATAGAAATCGTATTGAGTGGAGGCGCCGATTTGTGGGAGATATGTCGACTCGAAGTAGTCATTTCGATCCGGTGGGTAAATGTAGGACATGAGCTGAAGGAATATGATGAAGAAAGATTGATATTGATCCAAAGAAATGTTAGAAAATTGATGGATTTGCGGCAGAAAGGGTGCGTTTACAAATTTGAGCACAAAGTACTCTCCAAGGGGAATCACCGGGTATGAAAAAGTTCTTTACGAAACAGTACGAAACAGTACTTTTAAGCTTTCTAGGATTACTGTAGATATGTACTAATTTTTAAAATTATCTAATACTATGGATTGTAAGCAAATTCTAGATCATTGAGATAAAGCTTTAGCTAGCGAGTTCCTCTAAGCACCATTGTAACCCATTGGGCTTATAGTCAGCCTGGGTTACTGTAGCTTATAGCTAGCCTGGGTTACTGTAACTTATAGCTAGCCTGGGTTACTGTAACTTATAGCTAGCCTGGGTTACTGTAACTTATAGCTAGCCTGGGTTACTGTAACTTATAGCTAGCCTGGGTTACTGTAACTTATAGCTAGCCTGGGTTAGAACTTATAGCTAGCCTGGGTTACGTAACTATAGCTAGCCGGGTTCGTAACTTATGCTAGCCTGGGTTACTGTAACTTATAGCTAGCCTGGGTTACTGTAACTTATAGCTAGCCTGGGTTACTTATGGTTAGCCTGGGTTACTGTAACTTATAGCTAGCCTGGGTTACGTAACTTATAGTCGCCTGGGTTACTGTAACTTATAGCTAGCCTGGGTTACTGTAACTTATAGCTAGCCTGGGTTACTTATGGTTAGCCTGGGTCACTGTAGCTTATAATTAGCCTTATAGCGGTACTGTAACTTCCTCCAAGCTAACATTATCCCAAAAAAAAAGCTGTAATTTATTAAAAAGTGAATAAAATCACTGAATAGCTCATCTAAAGCTAAGATTTACGAAAAAATCAAATAGTTGAACTAATCAAAGCCCAGTAAATGAGACAAAACTGACTAAAACCCTTATTGAACCCACATTTTTAGTTTTAAAATCAAAACAAGCGCATTTTTGTGATAAATTTTAGAGAAATACTTGTTGACAAAAGGAAACCCTGTAAGATGGGGTACTGTAGTGTCTGGAAGAAAGAGAGATAGAGAAAGAAGAAGAAGAAAGAGAAAGAAAGAGAAAGAAGAAGAAAGAGATAATCCCCTTGGATAAATGGATCCACTCTGAACCCCTGGATACCCCTAAGGCTTCACAAACCTATGATTAAGTGGGTTTCTTTCGAATATCTTCTTCCTTTCTTTTCTCATAATCGCTTGATCGCAATCCGGAGATCAGGTGGCAGTAACGGTTGGTGAAAAAGATTCAGAAATTGAGAAGCTTTCAACGGAAATCTTTCAGGCCTTTCAGGCCACTAAAACTGCTAAATTTTCGGATTTTGGGAGTGTTTTTGGGAAATTTGGCAGAAAATTTGCATAAAAGTTCATAATTTGCAAAATTGATGGACAAATATAAGATTTTTTGATGCTACAGCAATAAGAATAGGCCCAATTTTGCTAATTTTTAAAAGAACAGATTCTCCGAGTGACCAGTAGTCAAAGAATGATCTCTTCTCCACTTAAAGTCTTCACGCTGGCGCACAATTATGAAAAGTCGATTTTTTGCCTCCAACTCAACACCCAATCATTCAATTACCCTAATTTCATATTTATACAAAATTTCAACTCAATTTCTCCGATCAATTTCGATTTCGATAGCTCAGAAACACAATGTTACGCCTTTTTTATCGCATCTTCGAAGTTCAGAGGTGTCAATCACTCAGCAGAATCGTTTTTTTGACAACTTTTGCACATATTTTGGAGAATTTCTCGCTTTGTATTTAATTATTTTTGCTTTTTATTAAGAAATTGATTTATTTGGATTTTCTGAAGGATTTATCAGAAGATTTTCCAGTATTTCAAAATTTTGAGAGTCAATCGTTGAATTCCGTGAAAGCTGAGCAGAGCAGTGACCTGTAAAGTTAGCAAAAATGTTAGCTGCATTCTAGAAAGACCAAAAGAATTTTATATTTACCGTATTTCTCTATTTCTCTAATAGTAGTGCACCCCGGCGAGCCGAGTTGGTGACTATTTTACGGTTTCCAAAGTTTTCACAGAAGCTCAACACTCAAATTCCCCACAAGATCTCATCGTCAGCTACATTTTCCGACCCCACATCGACACAAAAAAAGAAAACTTAATGGGAGCCGAACCGCCGACCTAAAGATTTACATTCCAACAAGTTATCCGCTACACTACACAAACATTGCTTCGTCATGTGCGCGGAAGCGTTATAAGAGCGGCCAAAAAGCTTGCTTACCAAATTCCTTGCGATTCCGATCTATTTAGCAAGAAAGGACAGCAGATTCGGAACCAGCGTAAAATTCTGCATCGGATGGTCTAAGTCTCATTTCGATTGACCACCTTGATTTCGTGACCTTTCCTTGTCAATCTAAATCGGAAATAACATATACATGTTTTCAGACGACCCATAACGACACAGCATCAAGAATACAATGAGTTCCAGTCGGCTACTGACGGAAAATACCGTACTAGGCCAGCTCAGCCTTTGGTACACGGACTGGCTGGCTCTGGAGTACTGTATTATTGGCCATGAATACTGTACTAGCGACCGGGAGTCCTTTATTAGGCCAGGCATACTGGACTATTGGTTTAGGCTTAGGCTTGAGCTTAGGCTTAGGCTTAGGCCATGAGTATTGTACTCCTTCAACACGAAATTTCACGCTCCACACAAATTTTTTTTTTTTTGACTCCCTAAAAGCATCAGACTTCAGAAGCAAACATGTTTCTGGTGTCTCTTTGCATCCACCAGAAAGCGATGACAAATAAAAGCAAAGTAACAAGCGGCTTTCACTTCATAGCACTCTCACTCGTAGCTGTACTTTATACTCAAAATTGTAAACATACCCCTGCTAGTGCACTGAATTCTCTAATTTCTAATTTTCTCTATGAATTCTCTAAAACATTTCTTCAAGAATTTGAAATTTGAAGAGGCCAAAAAGTTGGCCAAATTTGGCCAAAAAGTGGTTTGTTTGAGAGCACAAAGAACAGCCGAAAAGAATAGCTTTGAATTTGTTAGGAAACCAGGGTTTTGCCATAATACTCTTTCTATTAAAAGCTAGTCCATAATATTCTATTAAAAACTAGTCTACTTGATACTGTGAGAAAGTGTGGGCAAGCGGGTGAAAAGGGTCAACGGGGGACCCCTCAAAACAAACAGATCACCCCAAGTCCAGGAAAAAAAAAACAGAGAATGAGTAATGGTTTGGGGTTTGAGTGTGGCAATTTTTGAGTATTTAAGAAAAAATAGAGAAGACTTTAAGTGGAGAAGAGATCATTTCTCGACTACTGGTCACTCGGAGAATCCGTTCTTTTTTTAAAAATTAGCAAAATGGGGCCTATTCTTATTGCTAGTATTTTCTTCGGTTTTTATTCGAGTGGTAAGTTGAGTTTAGAGCTGATACCAAATAAAGGACTTGGACAAATAAAGGACTAACGATGTAGAGACTTGTCGATTTAATTGAGTCAATGTTTCTTGCTGATTTGTTACCATTTCAAATTTTCTCGTAGACTTCTTGCACATCCAATAGTTTTTTTGGCAATATGTGGAGTAGGAGTTAGTAGTTAATGTCCTGAATTAAGACAAATACAGGATGCACCGCGCCTTCACTGAAAAATCCATTGAGTTGGGGTCTGGAGAGCTAGGTGACCACTCAGAAAAAGGAATCCGGGAAATTCTTTTGGCAGAACTCTTGGACTTTCTTGGATTTGTGAACCGGTCTCTCTCTTGGTGATAAGTCCAAATGCGATTTCCAAAATGTTTACGAGCCCAGGGCAAGAGTTCATCCTTGACAAGAGCCAAGTAGTTGTCAGAATTGACTTTGATGCCTTGGGGAAGAAATCTTTCCTGTTGAGTTTTTCCTGTCGCAGTGATGCCGCCAAAAAGCATCACAGAAGCTGGATGTGCACTTCGAGAAACCGTAGCATTCGCTTGAGATTTGGCCCATACTCGCTCATTTTGCTAGTTAAGAAGGCCTTCAACGGTAAATATCTTTTCATCTGTGAACAAGATATTGTGATGGTCGATTCCCTTAAAGCGCATCAATAACTGATCTGCCCTCAATTTTCGACTGTTTCTAGTGGCATTCGAAAGAAGTTGAGCCTTGTTTTCTTGTTTCTGGTCGTGATGGTCAAATTATTATTTGGCTTATTTGGCCTATCTAGCCAAAATAGGCCAAATAAGGGAAGATCTGATCCCAAAAATTTGGGCATAGTGACGGCAAAAACGACAAAGCCGGCTCCTTTTCCTTTTACTCAGTGAAGTCTGTTCTCGGGGGGGTATCTATCGGAGCCATGTGCCAGATGGAGAGCGATTACGTGCCCGCACAAAGAACACTTCGAGCAATGACATGGATTTTCTTTAGCTTTGTAAATGACTTTTAAAAAAAGATATTCAGTTGTAAATTTGTATCTTGGGGTTTTCGGGGTCGAGCAATCGATTGAAGCCAATCATTTTATCGAATCTATCAATTGGAACTTAGATTCATGCGGTCGAAAGTTTAGTTTAGTTTTTAGTTTAGTTTTAGTTTAAATTAATTGAGTTTAGAGCTATTTTAGTTTCAAAACTTTAACGGAAAATCCTCCAAAAATAAGTTCTTGCCAGTTTTTGAATGCAAGAAAGACAACCCGACTTTTCAGTTCTCTCCCAGACGCCAAATCCGTGCATTTTCGAGAACGGAGCCATCGCTGCAAACTGGAGTGTAAGGCAAAAAAAAAAAATTGTTACAACGCGACAAATTCTAGGTGGCAAACGGAATTGTTTACGTGGAATTCATCAATAAAAATCTTGCCAACAATCAATGGACAGGGATAGCTTTTGGAGATTTATCGGTACGGTGCAGAGCTTCGGTACGGTACGGAGCTTCGGTACAGTACGGAGCTTCGGTACGGTGCAGAGCTTCGGTACGGTACGGAGCTTCGGTACGGTACGGAGCTTCGGTACAGTACGGAGCTTCGGTACGGTGCAGAGCTTCGGTACGGTACGTTGCAGAGCTTCGGTACGGTGCAGAGCTTCGGTACGGTACGGTGCAGAGCTTCGGTACGGTACGGAGCTTCGGTACGGTGCAGAGCTTCGGTACGGTACGGTGCAGAGCTTCGGTACGGTACGTTGCAAAGCTTCGGTACGGTGCAGAGCTTCGGTACGGTACGTTGCAGAGCTTCGGTACGGTACGGAGCTTCGGTACGGTGCAGAGCTTCGGTACGGTACGGTGCAGAGCTTCGGTACGGTACGGAGCTTCGGTACGGTGCAGAGCTTCGGTACGGTACGGTGCAGAGCTTCGGTACGGTACGGAGCTTCGGTACGGTGCAGAGCTTCGGTACGGTACGGTGCAGAGCTTCGGTACGGTACGGAGCTTCGGTACGGTGCAGAGCTTCGGTACGGCACGGTGCAGAGCTTCGGTACGGTACGGAGCTTCGGTACGGTGCAGAGCTTCGGTACGGTACGTTGCAGAGCTTCGGTACGGTACGGAGCTTCGGTACGGTGCAGAGCTTCGGTACGGTACGGTGCAGGGGAAATTGTCCACATTTTAGGGAAACCTCGAGACTGTGCTTATGACGATTCGGAACTATCGAGTCTCACTCAATACCGGTTGGTTATACAAAAGAAACTCTCGGCTCTCGAAAATGTGTCAATTTTCAAAAGCTAACTCTGGTCACCCTGTAACATTACAAGATACAGAGGATACTTTATTGAGAAAAATGTACCCAAATAATAAAAATAACAAACAAACAAATGCTGATTTATTTCCGGAAAACCTAATATTTATTGTATAGGTCTTTTGGCGAACTCTGGCTACGTGATCTCTGTCGATCAACAGCCCGATGTGACGCCGATTTTCCTCAACTACAACAGTAAGTCGACAATGAAATGAGTGTAATGAAGTCGACAAATGAGCGGAATGAAGTCGACAAATGAGTGTAATGAAGTCGACAAATGAGCGTAATGAAATGAGTGTAATTAAATAAGGGTAATGAAATGAGCGTAATGAAATAAGGGTAATGAAATAAGCGTATTGAAATAAGCGTAACGAAATAAGGGTAATGAAATAAGGGTACAGAAATAAGCGTAATGAAATAAGGGTAATGAAATAAGCGTATCAGAATTCCTTAGAATCAGAAGCAATTAGAATCAATCAAAATTCAATCAATCGTATTGGAACGGTATTGGAACCTTATTGGTACCGTATTAGATCAAAAAAAGAACCGTATTGGAGCCGTATTCAAAATTCAATCAATCACAATTCAATCAAAATTCAATCAATCAAAATTCGATCGTATTTCAATTCGTTTTTCTTCTAGTGAACCGTTTGACGGCTCGTTTCCAGCGTCCTCTCTCAGCCACCGGTCCACGGGGTTTCTCATTGGATAATTGCGTCGATTGGAATGTAGGGAAATTTTTGTTTCAGATTATTGTATTGACGGAATACTGTATTGACAGAATACTGTAGAAATCACCGTAGAAATATTAACTTAAAGATACTGTGATAATCTGTCTGTAGTAAACATTTTTTCTTTCTTTCTTCTTC
This sequence comes from Mesorhabditis belari, assembly GCA_958450365.1. Classification (NCBI taxonomy): domain Eukaryota; kingdom Metazoa; phylum Nematoda; class Chromadorea; order Rhabditida; family Rhabditidae; genus Mesorhabditis; species Mesorhabditis belari. The sequence continues at coordinate 1,409,970 of CAUEEP010000724.1, read as the reverse complement.
CTCTCTTTCTTCTTCCTCTCTTTCTTCTTCCTCTCTTTCTTCTTCCTTCCTTTCTTCTTCCTTTCTTTCTTCTTCCTTTCTTCTTCCTTGTCTTTCTTATTTCTTCTTGGGCAAAGAAGGAGCTGATAGCTCAGTGGTAGAGCATCGGCAAGCAGAAGGTCGAGGGTTCAATTCCCACTTTCCAATTCAGTTCAATTCCAATTCCAATTCCAATTCCAATTCCAATTCCAATTCAGTTCAATTCCAAAAACTTTACCATTAATTTCTTTGCTTTGTTTATCAATTACTGCTAAAAATACTCAGATTTGTTGGCTAGATCGATTAAATTTCGGGATTACTGTAGGATTACTGTAGAATTACTGTAGAATTACTGTAGAATTACTGTAGAATTACTGTAGGATTACTGTAGAATTTAATATCATGATTAGAATTTAATATTAATAACGCTCGAATTCAAATTTCAGTTTATTTCTGCGTCTCCCCTCAACCCAGATGGGAGTGTCGGAGCGGCGGCGCAAGGGAAAACGGTTAATTCGATAATATAGTTCAATAATATACAGAAAATCGATATTCATATTGATTAGATTTAGATTTAGATCAAAGAATTAAATATCAGAATTAAATTTGAATCAAAATTTGTAGATAAATGTCTGCCCGAATCGTTGCAATCAACCGCAACTCCAAGCGCAAACCGCACGCGACTACTACACGAATCCCGTGCCTGAGAAGTAAGGAAACTCGTCAAGAATTTGATTTAGAGATACTAGATTTAGAGATAGGTACACTAACATTTAGTAACTTGATAATTTCTTGATTACTGTACGATTAAGAAGATCGGATTAAGAAGATCAGTCCCCAAAAAAGTCCAATGACTTTTTGTGGTCCAATGTCCAGTGTCCAATGACTTTTTGGTCCAATGTTCAATGTCCAATGACTTTTTGGGCCAATGTCCAATGTCCAATGACTTTTTGTGGTCCAATGTCCAATGTCCAATGACTTTTTGGTCCAATGTTCAATGTCCAATGACTTTTTGGGCCAATGTCCAATGTCCAATGACTTTTTGGTCCAATGTCCAATGTCCAATGACTTTTTGGGCCAATGTCCAATGAGCCGCTGGTTCGCTCACGTCTTTTTTGATTCCTCGGGACTTATCTTTCCAATTTACAGGCCACAACATATATGATTTTGCGCTTGATTTATCTTTTTGACTTTCTAAGACAATACATTTGCCTAACAAGGAAACCTTCTCAAGTTAAACCAATTGAACTACGATTTGCTTTATCAGAAAGGCCACTTATTTTTCTACAGTCTGAGATAGGTGCAAAAAGAAAGGCCTGAAAATGTAGGTTCAGAGACTTCGGCAAATCGGTGAGGCGGCTAAATAATCAGCTAAATAATCGGCTAAATAATCGACAAAATGCACAAAGTTATAGCCATTTGAAGTTCGAAAAAATAAAGGCTTTTCTCGAATTTTTGGCAGGCTGATTTTGCCACACTGATTTTGTCACACAGATTTTTCCACACTGGTTTTGCCACACTGATTTTGCCGGCAAGGCTTTCCTTTCGCCATCCCAAAAGATATTTGAGAAATACTGAAGCTTTAAGCTGCTTGTATACAACCGAAAGAACTTTAATGATATTGTCTCGCTTGCTGATCTTGAAGTCTCGTTTGCTGGCTCGAATGTGATCGTGAATTCTTTTCATTACGTCTTTCAATTGTTGAAAGAAGTAAACAACCAATGGTTCAACCATTTGAAGCCATTTGAATTTCGAAAAAATCAAGGCTTTTCTCGAATTTCTGGCAATTTTGCCACAGTGATTTTGCCGGCAAGGCTTTCCTTTCGCCATCCCAAAGCCAGCGCGTAGCTCGTAGTCAGCTCGTAGCTCGTAGTCAGCTCGTAGCTCGTAGTCAGCTCGTAGCTCGTAGTCAGCTCGTAGCTCGTAGTCAGCTCGTAGCTCGTAGTCAGCTCGTAGCTCGTAGTCAGCTCGTAGCTCGTAGTCAGCTCGTAGCTCGTAGTCAGCTCGTAGCTCGTAGTCAGCTCGTAGCTCGTAGTCAGCCCGTAGCCTAGTGGACCCTAGTGGAGCTCAGGCACACTAACCTCGGTGTGCCTGAGCTCGGAACTCTTTGATCTTGTTTCGAACTCACCAGCAGTCAAACTTTTTGCTTTTTTTTCCTATCACTCTATAAATCCCATCACTATATATTCAGAAATCAAAAATTGAAATGCCAGAAGCTGACTTCAGCTGACTTCAGCTGACTTCAGAAAGATTACTATCGAATAAATAAGAAAATTACAGAGCTCTGTACAACAATCGAGAAAGCTCTCGTTTCGATGGTCTCTACGAACAAAATGGAATCGATCTCACTCAATAAATATTGAATAAAAGAAAAGAAAAGATTTATTCAGAAAACACACAGAAAAATCCCGTATTTGTCACCAAAAAATGAAAAGATTTGTTGAAGAATAACCCGCTTTTTTTCAATCAACAATTGCTCAGATCCACCGAGATCTAAACAATTCAAATTTTCATTTCAATAACGTTATTGCTCTATTTAGAGGATTGCGAGTTTAAGATAGTTGTTTGGGAATTACAGCAGTTATTCGGTTACAAAGTTACGATCATTGAAGAATCAAGGATCAAGCTGAGCTGAAACTCGATCATTGAAGAATCAAGGATCAAGCTGAACCTCTCTATTTAGAGTTGAATTGAGGAATACGAAAAGCTTACGCTAATTGCATGTGATTTAGCTAACGGGTTACGGTAACGATAAAAGCAATTATTAGAGTGGACTCACCCTAGCCGGGAGACTCCTGTGTGCGGCGATGATCTGCTCCATTCCCCGTCCCCGATCGCCCACCTCGATGTCACCGACCGTAACGAACTGGAAAAATCGATTTTATAGCTTTAAATATTAGGTAAATATCTAAGAGATGTAGATTTTGATTAAAAAAAGCTTTTTGGAGGATTTCCGTTGACACTTAATGGTTGACACTTAATGGTTGACACTAGATGGTTGATGGTTGACACTAGATGGTTGACACTAGATGGTTGACACTAGATGGTTGACACTAGATGGTTGACACTAGATGGTTGACACTAGATGGTTGACACTAGATGGTTGACACTAGATGGTTGACACTAGATGGTTGACACTAGATGGTTGACACTAGATGGTTGACACTAGATGGTTGACACTAGATGGTCGCCCCTAGATGGTTGACACTAGATGGTTGACACTAGATGGTTGACACTAGATGGTTGACACTAGATGGTTGACACTAGATGGTTGACACTAGATGGTTGACACTAGATGGTTGACACTAGATGGTTGACACTAGATGGTCGCGTCTAGATGGTCGCGCCTAGATGGTCGCGCCTAGATGGTCGACGCCTAGATGGTCGCGCCTAGATGGTCGCGCCTAGATGGTCGCGCCTAGATGGTCGCGCCTAGATGGTCGCGCCTAGATGGTCGCGCCTAGATGGTCGCGCCTAGATGGTCGCGCCTAGATGGTCGCGCCTAGATGGTCGCGCCTAGATGGTCGCGCCTAGATGGTCGCGCCTAGATGGTCGCGCCTAGATGGTCGCGCCTAGATGGTCGCGCCTAGATGGTCGCGCCTAGATGGTCGCGCCTAGATGGTCGCGCCTAGATGGTCGCGCCTAGATGGTCGCGCCTAGATGGTCGCGCCTAGATGGTCGCGCCTAGATGGTCGCGCCTAGATGGTCGCGCCTAGATGGTCGCGCCTAGATGGTCGCGCCTAGAGACCCACTCATTCATAATCAGCTGAAATTCATAATCGGCTGAAATTCATAATCGGCTACAACATATCTAATATTTAGATAATTAGATAATTATCTAAAATTTCTCACTCACATTCCAATTCACTTGTCCCTCAAGGCTGGCCTTTCGGGGTCCATTTGATCCAATCGGGCGTGACACTCGCGCTTTCAAATGGCCATCTAGATAAATTTAAATATTTTCTATTTGTTATCTATATTTAGCCATTTGTATTCTCTACGAAGTTTGTTCATAAACTCCAGTGTAATATTTGAGATTCTTCACAATAGCTTTCAGTACCATTATATCGCAGTGATTCAACATTGACAGATGGAGTTGAATCGATGATTTCTGGTGGACCGTAGCCATTTGTAGCACCTGGGATTGAATTTTAAAGGTTTAGCAACAATATAAAGAGATGATCTGAATAGAGTCGATAAAATGAATGTGTAGTTTACTCAGAGACTGCGAGAACTTTTGAAAACACAATCTTGGAGGCTTCTCCCGCTAACTCTAAGACTCCCGCTAACTCTAAGACTTCTCCCGCTAACTCTAAGACTCCCGCTAACTCTAAGACTCCCGCTAACTCTAAGGCTTCTCCCGCTAACTCTAAGACTCCCGCTAACTCTAAGACTCCTGCTAACTCTAAGACTCCTCCCGCTAACTCTAAGACTCCCGCTAACTCTAAGACTCCCGCTAACTCTAAGACTCCTCCCGCTAACTCTAAGACTCCCCGCTAACTCTAAGGCTTCTCCCGCTAACTCTAAGACTCCCGCTAACTCTAAGGCTCCTCCCGCTAACTCTAAGACTCCTCCCGCTAACTCTAAGGCTTCTCCCGCTAACTCTAAGACTCCCGCTAACTCTAAGGCTTCTCCCGCTAACTCTAAGACTCCCGCTAACTCTAAGGCTTCTCCCGCTAACTCTAAGACTTCTCCCGCTAACTCTAAGACTTCTCCCGCTAACTCTAAGACTCCCGCTAACTCTAAGGCTTCTCCCGCTAACTCTAAGACTCCCGCTAACTCTAAGGCTTCTCCCGCTAACTCTAAGACTCCCGCTAACTCTAAGGCTTCTCCCGCTAACTCTAAGACTCCCGCTAACTCTAAGACTCCTCCGCTAACTCTAAGACTCCTCCCGCTAACTCTAAGACTTCTCCCGCTAAGGACGACCATTTCCCATGAAAAGCATATCATTTTATATAGAATTTCTTAATTTTTATATTATTATTTGTTTCAGCAATAGAAAAGGATTCAAGCTTGGGTTTTAAGATGATTTTCCTGAAAGAGTTTGAGCGAATGCGTCGAAGTTCGACTTCAAACTTTGGCTATATTAAAGAGTGACTTGATGATCGTGACCTGGTCTTTACAATAAACCAAATAGTTGGTAGATTGTTAAGATTGTTAGTCGTGAAGATTGTTACAGCTACAATGATCTAAAGATCAAAACTAGCCGTAGAAGTACGGCCAGGTTACCGTAGTTGAGCATGATTCTTGTCTCCATTCAAATACCCCTGATTAGGTCAGTTTCTTTTAATTTTTTTTTGGATCTAGAGTATCGAAATATTGATCTAGATGTAAGTTTTAAGTTTAAAATTTCAATATTCAACTGAATATTATTTGTTAAACCTGTTAAACTCCAAACCTGTCACCACCGACGCCTCTCCATCAGCGATTTTGAAGAGAATGAACTCGAGATTGTACTGAAAACAGATGAGAGATTTAAGAGATAAGAAGAATTTGATAGTATCGAAGTATTAAAATAGTATCTAAGTATTAAGATAGTATCTACACTACTGGACAATGAAATATGATATTTGAAAAAAGATCGTCACTTTCGCGCGTCTGTAACTCCTTTGTCTTTGCCGTATTTCTAAATATCAATATTACCATTGTGTAGCCCTTGAAAAGAGCTTTCAGAAAATGTATAACACTAATAGTTTAAACTCAAAGACAAGGGAGTTACAGACGCGCGAAAGTGACGATCGTTTTTCAGATATGATATTTCATTGTCCAGTACTGTAAGTATTAAAAACCATAGGCTACGGCTCGTTATATTATTTCCACTAAAGCTTCTACTAGGGAAATGTTTATAATACGAACCATTGAATCACCGAAAGCGATGCCGGTAAATTCCAAATTGTTGAGCTGAGAGTTCTCGAAATCGATCACAACATTCCCGTCTTCTACCTAAGAAAAGGGAAATGGAAAGCTGAATTGGAAATGGAAATGGAAAGCTCTAACATTACGATAGATAAATCATTGAGCTAAGATTATGGAAAACGACATTTTTTAGAGACGCCAAACTCGAATTTAACTCTTTTACAGAATCGTAGCATAGCATTTTTAGCATTGCTTGGCTAGGAGCATAGCATTGCTTGGCTAGGATTGTCAAAATCATTAAAAGATCTTACAATTCTTTTATTCTATGCAAAATTACGCATAGATTCTATGATTAATTGTTTTTTTTCAGCTTCGGTTCATCTATTGTCTTAGAAAGCGAAAAAGATGCACTAAACGATGCATAAAAAGATGCATTACTATATTTGCCAAACCCTGTACTGATTCTGGACCCAGTAATAGTCCCGCACTAGCGCGGCAATACTAGCCCTATCCTTGGCTGGCTTTGAAGTAACCCTGGGCCTAGTGCTAGCCCGTGGCTTGGCCTTGAACTAGGCTTGGACTAGGCTAGGCTTGGACTAACCCTAGACTTGGACTAGCCCTAGGCTTGGACTAACCCTAGGCTCAGGCTTCTGCACAATTTTCTGCGTCGAGTGGATATTCAAACATGAAATTCTGATAGAGAACACCATTTCGCGCGGATGTGCGGTTTGCATACAAGACTTCTCTGCCTGCAAGACTTCTTGTGCCTGCAAGGATTCTTGTGCCTGCAAGGATTCTTGTGCCTGCAAGGATTCTTGTGCCTGCAAGGATTCTTGTGCCTGCAAGACTTGTGCCTGCAAGGATTCTTGTGCCTGCAAGACTTGTGCCTGCAAGGATTCTTGTGCCTGCAAGACTTGTGCCTGCAAGACTTGTGCCTGCAAGACTTCTTGTGCCTGCAAGGACTTGTGCCTGCAAGGATTCTTGTGCCTGCAAGACTTGTGCCTGCAAGACTTCTTGTGCCTGCAAGGATTCTTGTGCCTGCAAGGATTCTTGTGCCTGCAAGGATTCTTGTGCCTGCAAGGATTCTTGTGCCTGCAAGGATCTTGTGCCTGCAAGGATCTTGTGCCTGCAAGACTTTGTGCCTGCAAGGACTTCTTGTGCCTGCAAGGATTCTTGTGCCTGCAAGGATTCTTGTGCCTGCAAGGATTCTTGTGCCTGCAAGGATTCTTGTGCCTGCAAGGATTCTTGTGCCTGCAAGACTACTTGAAAAGGCTAGAAATTTCTGTTCCAAATGATTTACTAATAGAAATTCTGATTTCTGATTTACCTATAGAAATATTTAACAGAATCTCAGCTTCAAAATAAATGGGAAATTATTTTGGGAAAATATTTAGAGAAATTATTTTAGGAAAATAAGCCCCCCCCCACCCCGAACTTCGTTCCCGGTAGTCCACTCGATTCTTACTTTCACCGATTCCGGGATTTCACCGGAAGAGGGAACGCCGATGCTGTCGTCAACTTTGGGAAATTTTTAAAACATGGAAAATTTTGTTAAAGCTTTCACTTAGAAAATCAACTTTTTGAGCTTTTTGAGCTTATTGAGCTTTTTGAGCTTATTGAGCTTTTTTGATGAACCTGTACATCCCATATGTACATCCCATATGTATTGGGTTGATGGAAAAGTCCTTTCGGATTTTTTGGGAGAGTACCTTAAATTTGTCGAATTTTGACGTTTTATAGCTCATCCTAAAGCTGAATTCAAGACGGATCGATTGGTAAAAACTAAAAACGAGAAAAGCGAAGGAAAATCGCGAAAAGCGGCGGAAAGGCTATTGATCTGAGGGTCGCTGGTTCGACTTCCACCGGTGACAATATTTGTCAAAAATTTTTTGCTAAGATTCTGAAAATTTGTGTCTAGGGGTTATTTTTGACGCTGATCACGAAACACATGTTTTTAGCCTAGGTTTCTGCACGGAAAACTAACGAAACGTGAAAACAGCCATTTTTTGGCTCTGCCGCCCTTTACTAAAATAGCTGTAAAAACTTTTAGAAAAGAGATATCTCAAAACGGTTTTTACCAATCGATCCGTCTTGAATTCAGCTTTAGGATGAGCTATAAAACGTCAAAATTCGACAAATTTAAGGTACTCTCCCAAAAAATCCGAAAGGACTTTTCCACCAACCCAATACATATTCTAGCTATAACAATCGTATATTAAAATGTTTTTACAAAAAATTACCCTCCATCGCGCTTCCACGTTTTCCCGACTGTACGAGCACTGAGAGAAAGCGGAGCTGACTGAAATGGTTGATTTCTTTTATCGAATACATCGGATACATCGGATATCGGTTTGTAAAATGTGCCAACTTTCTTGAGAATGAAAAATGAAAGAGAACGGTTCGATCGAATGGTTCGATCGATCAAGCAAATCGTTTTTTGATTGGATAAGCCGTTTTTTCAGAATTTTCAGAAAACACATTACCCAAAAACGATCGTTTATAACGTGCCAACCTAATAGTAAGATGTACGTGGTTCGGAAACGAAAGCTCACGGGAATTTCGTGCCTTTCCCTAGTTAGATAAAATTGCTAGTTTTGCGTATTAATGTACTTTAATGATTTGTGATCTTCCGATCTTCCAATCTTCCAATCTTCCAATCTTCCAATCTTCCAATCTTCCGATCTTCCAATCTTCCAATCTTCCAATCTTCCGATCTTCCAATCTTCCAATCTTCCAATCTTCCAATCTTCCAATCTTCCGATCTTCCAATCTTCCGATCTTCCAATCTTCCAATCTTCCGATGTGAACATCCGTTTCCTAAGCCATGTTCCTTTACTCTTTCTACCGTAATCTTGTCTCTATTGTCTCTATTGTCTCTTTTATCTAATCTATCTACTTTTTTTATATCTTTCGATATCTTTTGTGAACTCTGACAGAATTAGAAAAAAAAGTAGATTTACAAATTAAAAACTAAATTAAAACTAAATTAAAACTAAATTAAAATAAAAGTAAAATAAAAGTAAAATAAAAGTAAAATAAAAGTAAAATAAAAACCCGCTGTTTCTCAAGCATCTCAAGCATCACAGATTGTTCTTAATGCGAATTTAGATTTAGATTCGCATTTAGATTTGTTTATATCAAGCTTTCTGAATCAAGTTTGCATTTTGGGACCTTTTAAACGCACCGCGTCCTCTTTGCCATTGGCAATCCGACTTTAAACTCAAATATACTGGCTTTGGGTTGTTGAATTGAAATAGTTTTTATACAGATCGATAGAGAAAGATTTGGCGCATCTAATGATACCAAAAATACTTCAATTGAACAGCCCAACACCAAGATATTTAAGCTCAAAGTTTTGCCATTGGCAATCCAACTTTAAACTCAAATATCTTAGTGTTGGACTGTCCAATTTCAATATTTTCGGTACCAATCGATAGAGAAAGACTTGGCGCATCTAATGATATCAAGAAATATTGAAATTGAACAGCCCATGCCCAAGGTATCGTCGTCGCAAGTGTGTGATTGAATTCTTAAAAATTGACATGAAAACGGTTTAAATTTCATTTCGCTTTAAATTCGGTTTAAATTCGCGCATACAATATTTCTGTTGATTTCTACATGATTTAGTTTTTATGATTACAATAGCTAGAGACAATAGCTAGAGAACTAGAGATAGCTATTTGGCTAGAGACAATAGCTAGAGACAATAGCTAGAGACAATAGCTAGAGACAATGGCTAGAGACAATAGCTAGAGAACTAGAGATAGCTATTTGGGCTAGAGACAATGGCTAGAGAACTAGAGATAGCTATTTGGCTAGAGGTTTTCGATAGTTTCATTGCGCTAGCTAGCTAGCTTTCATTGCTAGCTAGCAAATTACAAAGTACCTTCAGTTAACGGATAAAAGTTAACGGTTAACGGATGAAATCTATAAAAAACACTCTTTCTATTGCACTGAATTCTTTCATACATCACCGGCAACAAGTTGATTTCTGGAGAAAGGGGTTTTCCAGTGTTCAGCGTTTTCCAGTGTTCAGTGTTTCCCAGAAGGCATACCGTAAATACTGTAATAGTACCCCACTCTCATAATGACGGTGCGGAGCGTTGCGTAGTCTAGCTTTAGACGCGTTTTTCTAGACACTGGTTTATGCTACAATCCGCGCTTAGGTATCAAAAAATAGCTGAAATTCAGGGCTATTTTTTGATACCTACGCGAGGATTGTAGCATAAACCAGTGTCTAGGAAAACGCGTCTAAAGCTAGACTACGCAACGCTCCGCACCGTCATTATGGGGGTGGGGTACTATTAGTCTAGCTTTGAACGAGTTTTTCTCGACACTGGTTTATGCTACAATGCGCGCTTAGGTATCAAAAAATAGCTGAAATTCAGGGCTATTTTTTGATACCAAAGACACATTTTTTGAAAGTACGAGGCGCTTTGAAAAAAATGAAATACTAAAAAACTTTTGCGACTACGCGACTGTACGAGGGCGGCGGGGTACTAATTACAGTATTCACGGTATGTTTTTCGCATTCAAAAGAACTCACCAAAAGCAAATCCAATCAATGTTAATAGAATCATCTTTTATCTAAAAAAAAGTGTAAAATAAATGTATAAATGTATAAATTGAATCCAAATTGAATACAAATTTGATAAAATGATAAAAATTGAAAGTTTTTAAGCGAGTTGCTTGAGTAAAAAGTGAGAAAATGTAGAAAATGTAGAAAATTTGGCAATTTTGATAAATTTGGCAAACTTGGCAATTTTCTGAGCGAACTGGCCAACTAGGTGATTGAAAATTGAAAAGGAAATGGACTCGATTTGATTTTAAAAACAAGATAGGATGAAAGGCAAAAGATAAGATAAATAAAAAGATAAATATTTGATAGCTCTTTTTGAAAATGATTACGATCCGGGAAATTACAGGTTTCTGAGAGAAAAAGTGAAGAAAAAACACTATGAGATTGATCGTGAAATGGATTGGAAATGGAGTGGAAATGGATTGGAAATGGAGTGGAAATGGATTGGAAATGGAGTGGAAATGGAGTGGAAATGGATTGGAAATGGATTGGAAATGGAATGAAAATTTGTGAAAAGAAGCGAACAGCGTTTCCGATTTTGAGAAAACTATCAAAGCTTGTTTCTGCGTTTTCTAAAGACATCGATTTGACGAGAACTACCGTAACTACCGTAACTACCGAACTACCGATCAGTTTTCATCCAGGTCAGCTGAATCCTCGGATTTCAACTTGTATTCTTAGTTTTGAGTGTTGTTTATTGTGAAGTGCAGCAAGCATGGAGAAGCAAAGTTCTTGGAGAAGCTTGAATGGCTCCTCTTTTCATCCAGGTCAGCTGAATCCTCGGATTTCAACTTGTATTCTTAGTTTTGAGTGTTGTTTGTTGTGAGTTTTGTTTGTTGTGAAGGGCAGCAAGCAAAGCTCTGCATTCAAAGCTTCTCCAAGAATCAATACCTTCTTTTGATCTTCTTTTAGATCTTCTTTCAGATCAGTTGACGACAGACGACAATGAAATTGACGACAGTCGATTCTGAACGAATCTCTTTAGAAATCTTGAAGTTAAACTCGTTGATGTGTTGCCTAATGTTAACTTTTAATTGCATTGTTTGTATTTGTAGCCCCGGGGCTTCTATTAGAGTTTTTAGGGTAGTTATTAGGTAGGCTAGCTGAGAGCTAGCCTACCTAATAACTACCTAGAGATCGAACCCAGGACCTCTCGGTTCTATTGGGTTGGGGAGAATGAGTCGGCGCCGAAAATCAAAAAAATGTCTAAAACTTCTATTCGACTTCGTCAAATAATATGCGTTTGATATCAGTAGAATGGTTAACTAATTCTCTACAAAATCACATTTAAAAGAAAATTCAAACAGCGCCTCCGCTCAAGAAAAATCCATTTTTTCACAAAAACTACAAACTGTCATCTAGAAAAAACCATTGGTGGAATCTTCCTGCAAATTTGGCAACTTAAGTAATTGAATGTGCTCTATCTTTTTTATATAAACACCAAAGAAGGTTTATGTGAAAGAAACTGTTCAAATGATGAGTCGAACTCTTTGCCATTTTAACCAGCTGCGTTTGGAAGTTCATAAACTCCACGAAAGAAAAGCTTTGTGGAATCTCTCAAAAGTGATTTTGTAGAGAAATAGTGGATCCTTTTGATGAAACCAAACGTATGTTTCAAGAAGGCTTTATGTGTGCAAAAAGTCCCTTTAAAGTTTGGCGCCGACTCATTCTCCCCAACCCAATAAGTTTTACAGTATACTTACAAAGATACCCAATGATCATTAGAGTCGAATAGTATTGAGTTAGGTGATGGAAAAACCAGGATTATGGTAGCTTTCTAATAGTAAACGTCTTTTAGAAAACCCAATTAGCCAAAAGCAGCAAGACTAGACTCGTTAAGACGTCACTCGTCAAGACGCTTAACGAGGCTTCAAGTTTGCCCAGTCAGATCAGCGCCCTGAAAGTTGCTAGCAATCTAAAATCTTTTCTATCAGAAAGCCTAGATTATTAGCTTCATTTTGATACCAAACATTCAACAAAACTCTTTAAAAAATACTCTAAAAAGTACTCTAAAAAG